>CM046662.1:146664763-149064763 GCA_025594165.1 Tamias sibiricus
TTTTAAGTCCCTTATAATCCTAGTGTGTGGATTTGCTGGGGATTTTTTAACTTGTTCTATTCATTATGTCTTTATTTTTTGTTAATATAATTAAAATATAGTATACTATATACGAGGGTCAAAATCAATACAGATAGCAAAATTACTTATTTTCAGATTAATTTTACACAGAGTTTAATTGGCAGTTTATAATTATACAAAATAATAATTTAATAATAAATCAACCCTACTAACATTCAACTAAAATTAATTTACATAACACATATTGTCAATCTCTATACCACAGAAAAAGGCCCCTAGACTATTAAATTAGTTTCTAGTATATTTAGTCTTTCTGTGTTCTTTTTGTGAAAAAACACTTGAAGAAAAAAAAAGTTTTAAGTAACATTTTGATTCTCAGAGTTAAATTTGCATTACTGTCTCCTGATGTAGATTCTTAAAATAATCATGTGTGCAACTATTCAGACCCACTTATTTTACCCCATAATCTGACAATCCATTAAACTTGCTGCATAAATGTGATGCTACTTTCCTTATTAAATACTATACACTGAATTCTTATGTCTTCTTTCTCTCATGGAAGGGCACAATATAAGATTTATCAGTGAAGATAATTGATTAAAAATATTAGTTATATTAGTCTGCTTAGGTGGCCATAACAAAATTTTAAACAATTGTTTTCCACAACACATATAAATTTTTAGGGATGGGCTTAGGGAACTTTTTTGACCACACTTTGAGGACTGCTTCAATAAATGTGAGGCTAGGGCAGAGATCTCTATTAGAACATTGATTGAGGCATAAATTATTTCCCTTCATTAAAACCACTGATATATTAAAATGGTTTGACTAGAAAAAAGTTTTTTGTTGTTGTCTGATTTTTTAAATTTGGTGACAATACTATATTGCAAGTCATCATAATTTCAAAAGCCATTCTTTATAGGAAATTCAAAATCAATATGTTTTCTAATTTGTTTTTCTATATTCTGGAAGGATACATATCACACTAATTTCCAAGAGGAGAAAAGTTTGAAATGGCATTTGAATTCTGAGAAAGATGATGATGGTTGAGGCTTTTGAAAGTGTCTGTTCTAAGATTTTGGCCTTTTCTACTATACGGAATGGCATTGAGTTTCATCAAACATTCTATAAAATAGATACACAGCAATAAACACACAAAATCCTCCAGAAGTGTTAAAAAAATATTGCCCTTGTTAAATCAGAATCACTGATCAAAGAGCAGATTCCCACTTTGCAAATGTTTGGATTTCTTTTTGACTTTACAATGGTGCAAAAGTAGTACACTTTCAGGAGAAACCACACTTGGAATTTTGAACTCTGAACTTCTCCCAGTTTGTGTGTATGTGTTGTATGCTATAAGACTCTAGGCCTTGAAGATTTAGTGAGAAATAATATTTATTGTCTCCAAAGTTGCTTACATTTTAGTGTTGGGAAAAAAAAGGTAAACAAATAACTGATTTCCGTAATAATAATGTGGCAAGTTGGACCCTTAACTAAGCAAGGAGGGTGATTATGACCTTTATGGAGAAATTAACCACCCCCCAAAAAAATCATAATGTCAACAGGAATGGGGCTTACCGAAAAAAAAAAAAAAAAAAAAAAAAAAAAAAAAAAACAGAATTTAAAGTTATATGAATAATAAATGTACATGCCCATCTGTGCCTGGCACAAACATGTATGTAACTCCAAATAGATGAAGATGGCCGGATCAATGAAGAGGATAGTTAAGAAAAGGCTGTAGCGAAGGTTGCAATGAGCCCATACTCAGTACTGACAATTGACTAATTTGGCCAACATGGGAGTAGCAATACTGCATTTTTATACTGTGAAGGTAAACATGTGCAATATTTTTTTCAAAGACATGTTGAGAAATAAGGGGATTCTATAGTTCTATAATTTGGAGGATTTTGTAATAGTTAGGTGTCAGAAAATCCAGATGTACACTAATGTAATCACCTCTATAATAATAAGCAGAGGTCAGTGTCAAATAGTAACTTGAGAGGTGCAATAAGCAGGTCATGATGAGATAGAACAGGTGAGGATCAATCAAGGACAAGACAAGTCTTCCAGAATTGACTTTCTTTAAAGTCCACAAAGGTTCCAGCAGGTGCTCATGGGTGGATGCTTTAGTTGTTGTGTATTTTTTGTATGTTGGGAGTGAGGGGATGGTTGTCTGCTGGCAAAATTTCAGCATAGTAGTGTGATGAGTAGTGTGATGCAGAACACATGCTGTATGTAAAGGAAGACAGGCTGGCAGGACATATGCCTATGAATGTAGAACTTAAAGGTGAGGTATGGATATGGTTTGGGGAAATTATACTATTTAAGTAGAAGAGATTCTCTAAGGAGAATCACATGAGAATGAATGAATATAACTCACAGTGTAGCACACTTTCAGAAAGAGAGGAAGAGGGGCATGGTGGTACACACTTGTAATGCCAGAGACTCAGGAGGCTCAGGCAGGAGGACCACAAGTTGCAGGTTGGCCTCTATAATTCAGTGAGACCATGAGCAATTTTGTGAGATCTTGTCTCAAAATCAAAATGGGTTGGGGATGAGGCTCAGTGTTCAATCCCCAGTAAAAAAAGAGAGGGGTGGTGCTAATCTAACATCCATTCCCAGATCACATTTCCTTTGCCAACAACCTTACTCTTGGGATTTGGAGAAACAAAATACTTGCTTCCATCTGTCTTTATTGCTGCCAAAAATGACACCTGAAACAATGCTCACAAAAGAAATCAACAGCAGAGCATACCTGGGAAGCTTCAAGGAAAACTTTTATTTTTCTGACCCAAGGAGTGATTTTGCTGCTGCCTTCACTTTCTCCTTTCTTCTTTTATTGGCTATAATTAGTATGACTGAAATTGCCTTGTAGATCCTATAAAAATGGCCACCAAAATCTTAAGGAATGTTGCCCTTGCAGATGAGAGTAGGAGTCACAGGCCTCCCGAGATATATTTTGATATCTTGAGATAATACAGAAGTTTCCCAATTTGAAATTGTTTTAATTTCTTTTTTTTTTTCCACTTTGCAATGGTGCAAATGCAGTACATATTAAGTAGACACCACACTTGGAATTTTGGATTTTCATCTCTTTCTAGGCTATGGTTATTCAGTGAAATCCTTTCTTGAGGTGATGGTAAGGGACTATGAGTGACAGCCACAGAATTAGGAAGGGAAACACCTGAGAGTTACAGGGCATTGTATTGCTAGTGAATGTGGGATACAGGTTGAAGGGCAAAAATCACACCGGAGACAACTGTGCAGCCAAGAGATTTATTCACCAGCCTCTATGGCTGGTCGGAGGCAGAAGAAGTATGGGGAGAGAGGAGTCAGGGAGAGGGAAGTGTGCAAGCTCTGGATGGAGGGTCGGAGCCTAGTTGTGCTGGCCATGGTCTGCAGGAACTGCTTCCTCTCTGCAGGGACGAGCTATTGTGTGTGAGCTCCAGGCAGACAGGGACATAAGTAGGGATTTCTGGGGGGGGGGGGGGGGGGGGAACCTAAGTGACCTTTAACGCCATTGGCTCTTTTCCCAGTAAACAGGGTGACCTTTAAGCCGATTGGCTCCTGCCTGGGAACAGAGCAACTTTTAGGCTGATTGGCTTCTGCCTGGGGAAATTGAAACCAGGTTGCTCCTAATGGAATTTTCCTTGGGGGAGGTGGCCTGTCAGCTCAAGCCTATCTATCACAGGTAGCCAGCAAATTATGTGAGTTCTTCAACACTACATTATAAAATAGATGATTTTGCCAAGTTGTAGGTAGGCTAGCTTAAATGTTCTAAGCATGTTTAAGGTAGGCTAAGTTAAATGATGATGTTAGTCAATGAGGTAAGCTCTATTAAATACATTTTCAATTTAAGGTATTTTTCCACTGAAATTACCAGGATATAACCCATTATTATTTGAGGAATATCTGTGTGACACCTCTCTTTAAGCTGCTAAAAACAAAGATTTGAGCATCTTGAAGATGAATGCATGCCCTCTGTCACTAAGTGCAAGTAGTAGGTAAGACAAAGAAAGAATGCTCTAAGAAAAGCAGAGTTAAAATGTTAGTATCTAGCCATGTTTGGTGGTGGTGCATACCTGTAATCCTAGAGGCATGGGAGGCTGAGATGGGAGGATCACAAGTTCAAATCCAGCCTCAGCCTCAGCAAGCCACTAAGCAACTCAATGAGACCCTGAAATAGAGCTGGAGATGTGGATCAGTGGTTGAGCGCCCCTGAGTTTAATCCTGGATACTGGCCCCAAAAAACAAACAAATAAACAACAACAACAACAACAACAACAAATATATATATATATATATATGCACACACACACACATATATTAGTATATATATATGTATATATGTATGTATATATGTATATATATGTTAGTATCCTCTGCTGGTTTTATAAGAAGTTGTTAGGATAAAGCAAATTCTTCTGTCATTCGAATAAAAAAAAGAAAAAGCAAATTCAAAATAGTAATATAAATCAAGATCAAACACAGTGTAACTTGCAAAAATTTTGATTTACTTCTTCTAAGTTAGAATACTTCTTCAAATAGACATACATTTATGATAGAAACTTCCTATTGGTAAATAATCCTTTCCAACCACTTAACAGTTAATGTTAAACCCATCTTAAACAAGTCTATTTTGATTAAATCAAGACATTTGATGATCAGAATATTTGTAATATTAAAAGATCTTTTCTCTCCTTTGCTTCCAAACTGGAAATGCCTTTTTTAAATCATAAAAGTAATAAGTGAACAATAGAAAAAATCAGATAATATAGGCAAGCTTAAATAAAATGTAAAAAAAAAGGTATATGATTAATAGGAATAATTTGTCTACAAAGAAATAATTTTAAACGTTTTACTTTCAGAAATGAAAAACTGCTTACTAACTTATTTTTAGAACCATCATACCAACAAACAAGTCCTTTGACTTTCACTGTGATCACTAGATAAATAGCATGTATAAAATAAAAATATAAGTTAAAATATAGTAACTAAGTTCATTTCAAATTCATATTTTTCTATGGAGAATACTTAGGTTAATAAAAAAAAATAGGCAGACATATAGGACTGATCAATTAAGAAGAGTATTTAACTAAATAAAATAATTAATCAGTCCAAGTAGAACATCTGGTCACCTTTACTTGGAAACCATTATGTAAAGTTCATGCCATTCCATTTTTAATGCATTTACTTAAACTGCAAATCCATTTATTGTCAACAAAGTTCTTTCTTCCCAGATGTGCTGCTGCATAGGTGTTGTCTTTTCTGTGTCTACTGCTGTGCTTATAGATAACGTGCTGACACAGGAAGCTTTGTGTGTCAGAGCGTCTTAAAGAAGGTAACAGGACTCAAGCAATCCTAGATGGAAGCACCTGGGCTTTCTCAAGAGAAATGGATTTCTTATAGTGGTTTAGGAAAGTCTGCATCATTGTCACAAAGACCTCATGGGCATTAAACAATTTAGGCAAAAAGCAGCAGAAGGGATGCCAAAAGGAAAAGCAGTTCTTTTATAACAGCTGCCTCGCTTCTTCTGGACATTCGTCAGCACCTTGCAGTTAAACCAGCTTGCAAGACTAGTGCCCATTTCTGTTCCAGAGAGCCCCAAATGACTAAGTAGCTGGTTTAAAACAGAGCATCTCATTGTGGCTTTTTCTCTTTTTCTGGGGTCTAAAGGCCACATAAAATAATTCAAATAGTTAAATTGCAAAGATCAAAACACTAATCTCCAACAGCAAAGTTATTTGCTCTAATTCCAAGCTATTGTAAGACTACACAATAAGAAAGAAAGAAAGAAAGAAAGAAAGAAAGAAAGAAAGAAAGAAAGAAAGAAAGAAAGGATACAATTGGAAACAAATGCTTTGCCACTATTTGGATAGGAACAATATTCTATATGCTTTAAAGCCCCTTTGTTGTTTAAGCTTTTCTTGTTGTTGTTTTTAAATCTTCCATCAGTATGTAGCTGTTTTATAAGTGATCCCTGAGAGTCCCTGCATAGCTGTGTCTGCCTAAAGAAGGACTCAGGAAACTGAAAAAGATTATTCTGCTATAATTCTTATGAGGAAGTTTTCTAGATTATCCAGGAGACACTGGGTAGTAGCTCTGACTCAAAGTCTAAAAGAAGTATAAAATTTGACTAACATACTTTTCACACATTCTTTTGCATATTGCCATAGTGAAGACAAAGTGAGAGAGAAGAACAAAAACATTATTTTTTAAAATATTTATTTATTTGCTTTTATTGTACACAATGCAATGCATTTATGTTTACGTCGTGCTGAGGATTGAACCCGGGCCGCGCATATGCTAGGCGAATGCTCTACCACTGAGCCACAACCCCAGCCCTAAAGACATTATTTAATCAGCATTTAGTCATCTTCTCTAAGAGGGTTAAATTTCTATAATATTATAGAATTCTGTGTAGTCTCTGTTGTTTTATATATATCCACATACATACATGCTTACACATACATATATACATATACAGTATAGTTGTTAGTTGTTATATATACTGCATATGTTATATATTATTGTATAAATATACATACATATAAATATATACATACATACATACATATAAATATACATAGTATACATACAAATATACATTTGTAAATTCATATGTAACATTATTGATAACAGATAATGCAAGGAAAATCCTTATTGAGCTTCTTGGAAGAAAATGGTTAAGGACAGTTTGTGCAATCATGATAATGCAGATAATTTGCATATCCACAATCATTACTATTTTAAATACAATTATAGGTATTATGTAAAATAAAAGTTACAAAACAGGGCTTCTAAGAAAGATAAACATCTACAACTAAACAGCACCAACAGCAAAAGAACAAAACAAAACAAAACAAAAAAAAGAGCAGCTATTTAAAAAAATCAATGACACACCTATGCTGCTGTCTAAAGGGGCTTTGTTTTCATCACAATGAATCTGGCAGCTGCAGCATAACAGGGACTAAACTCACTCCACTGGTAAGAAACTGGATCCAGCCTTACAGGTTAAATTTAATAGCAAGAACCACAGGGACAGATGGAGAGAAGGAAACAGAGAAAGGGAGAACATGAAAAGGAAAATAAATTTTAAAAAAAGTCTACAAAAAAGAAACAAATCTAAGAAAGAGAACAAGTAAATTATATAATTAAAATGCCCACTCACAACAGTAAAAAGAACAATGTTATTGAACAACCTGTAAAAGATACCATGTGAGATTGAACATATTCACACAAATTTGAGATATTTATCCTTAAAAATTATAGACAGCAACTATGAAACAAAAATATATGCAGATATTATAAATCACTAATTGGTAAATGCATCTTTTGAAAATTACAAACATTGGACAAAAAAGTAATGTACTATTTAGGATTTGAAGTTCATAATATCCATAAACCAGGGTATTGTGACAAAATCCTGAGGATTTCATCACAAATGAAGCAGAACACAAGTCTACAACCACCTATTATGTAAGTAGTAGCAGGAGAACTATTAGTCTTCTTCAGCAATGGAGATAAAGTTAAAAATCAGCAAAACATTTTTCTAGGGCATATAGGAGAGTTCATGCCCCAAAGGAAATCCATGAGCTAAAGTTCAATTGATGAGTACTTCCTGTCTGCAAGAGGCCCACAGATGATTTTGTATCTGTGGAGAGACAGTGGGAAAGAAAAAACCTAGGTAAGAAAACAGCAAGAGATTTTTAATGACTCTTAAAGGAAAAGTGAGGGTTGGCATAAGAGTATGCACTAAGAGTTGCAACTGTAGAACAAATTTAACTAGTTGCCCTGTTCGTAGAAAGATGGGAAACACAGCAGGACACCTGAGAGAAACCCCCTGTGAACTACAGATATTTCAGTTTGCAGAAATACTAAGGAAAGGTAAGAAACTGAGATAAAGACTGCAAGTTTCAGACAACCTGTGGCAGGCACCCAGTGTAGTTGGGACACAGCAGGAGAGTAGGTAGAGACTGTGCTCAAAGCCAGTGTTGGGGCCTACTAATGATGGAGAAAAGTCTCAGAATCCACAGTGACTATTAAGCACTGAGACCTGCAACTGCATGAGAGACAGGAAAGTCAGGAAGAAGAGAGGTCTCTCCTGGGAGGCAGTTGCCCAGAGCTAGCTAAAGGCTGAAGGCAGGGGAATCTAATTGAAATATGATTTCCTACAAAGTAGGGCTTCTAGTTCTGAACTCCTTAAAAAGTATTCAGCTTGACAGAAGAGAAGGCCCGTAATTCTCTGTAAGCCAATATAACTCAGTTTAACCTCAAACTTTGTCAAAAATGTCTGGAATTAAATTAAATAAAAAATTACAAAACATAAAAGGAATAAGATTATAATCACATCTGGAATGAAAACAGTCAATAGATCAGAACAGAGAGATAATATAAATTTCAGAGGTATGACATATGAACCAAAAATACCTAAAGTAAATACAAGGAACTTAGTGGATAAAGGGAAACAACATTCATGGCACATGGAAAAAATGGAATTAAATGAAAAGAAATAAAAGAGACAAATGAAAATTCTTGAAAATTGTTATATAACAAATCATTTATAATTGGTTGCTCTTCAGCAAAGAAAAAATTGAATGAAACTACAAATGTAAATATAACTTGATAACAAAAAGGAAAAGGATAATTAAAAAAGAAAAGAGAGAATATGACATCTATGGGACAGTATAATACAGCCAAACTCATAAATCATTATTATCACCCCTAAAGTGTAGGATAATTAGTTGACATTAAAAATATTTGAAGCCAGGTGGATCATGCCTGTAATCCCAGCAGCTCAGGAGACTGAGGCAAGAGGATCATAAGTTCAAAGCCAGCCTCAGTAAAAGCAAAGTGCTAAGCAACTCAATGAGACCCTGTCTCTAAATAAAATACAAAATAGGGCTGAGGATGTGACTCAGTATTCAAGAGCTCCTGAATTCAGTCCCAAGTATGCCCCCCTCCAAAAAAAAAAAAGAAAAAAATTGAAAGATTTTATTTTAATTGGTGAATAATATTCATGGAGTTCAGTACATATAAAGCAGAATATGTACAGAGAAAAGGATACTTATGCACATTATATTCAAATAGCGCAACAATAGATATATTTTAAAAGTGATCAGATGGGAGAAAGGAAGCATTCTAAGAATGAAAACAATTAGAACAACAACAAATGACTCCAATTAAATAATAACAGTATGCAAATAAGATATGACATGTTACATGTTATAGAAAAAAATAAAAAGCTTTACCAATTTGCAGTCCCACCAGCAATGTATGAATGTGCTTTTTCCCCCACATCCTTGCCAACACTTACTGTTGTTTGTATTTTTGATGACTGCCATTCTGACTGGCTTGAGATGAACTCTTAGAGTAGTTTTGATTTGCATTTCTCTAATTTCTGGAAAGCAGTATGGAGATTCCTTAGAAAACTTGGAATGGAACTATCATTTGACCCAGCTATCTCACTCCTCAGTCTATACCCAAAAGACTTAAAATCAGCATACTATGGTGACATAGCCACACCAATGTTTATGGCAGATCAAATCACAATAACTAAACTGTGGAACCAAGTAGATGTCTTTAATAGATGAATGGATAAAGAAGTTGTGATATATATACACAAAGGAATATTATTCATCATTAAAAGAAAATACAATTGTGGCATTTGCAGGTAAATGAATGGAGTTGGAGAATATTATGCTAAACAAAGTAAACCAATCCCACAAACCAAAGGCTGAATGTTCTCTCTGATAAGTGGATGGTGAGCCATAATGGAAGAGGGGGCATGGGAAAAATGGAGGAACTTTGATTGGGCAAAGGGGAGGGAGGGAAGGGATGGAGGGAAGGAAGGGAGGAAAGGAGAAGGGAGCATGGGGGCAGGAATGATGGTGGAATGAAAAGGACATCATTACTCTAGGTACATGTATGACTGCATGTATGTTGTGAAGCTATATCGTGTACAACCAGAGAAATGAAAAGTTGTGCTGCAATTGTGTACAATTAATCAAAATTCATCAGCCTGTAAAGGCAGGGACACAATCCCAGTGTGGGACCCCAGCGGAAAAAGCCCCAGCCTGCAAGCTTCCCAGGTAGGCCCCTACCAGCAGACTTTCCAGCCTGCCAAGGGCAGAAAGGCGATCCCACAACAGGACAGCAGGAGAACATGCCCTGGTCTGCAAGCTTCCCAGGTTCTCGATAACTGCCTCGACGTGATCTGGGACAACTGGCTTAAAATGGAAGGGAAAAAAAGAAGGACTTCACAGGGCGCTGTTTGACTGAGATCTGCTCCTGAGATTTGTTCCTGGGTTTGACTTTGGTTTTCATTTTTTGCTGTTGTTGTTTGATTGTGTTTTTGTTTGTTTGTTTGTTTTTATTCTTCTTTTTTCTTTCTTTCTTTTCTTCCTTCTCACTTTTGTCTCCTTTCTTCTTCCCTCATCTTTCCTATTAAACCTACCATTGCATTCTCAACAGAGGCAAAAACAAGTTATACACAGAAATTGGGATTTCAAGAACTGGGGCAACTAAATTATACAGCAAAGTGGTAGTGGTGTTATATATAATTTATTCTCTCTCTTTTTTTTCTCACTTTCTCTTTCCTCTCTTTTACACTAATCCCTATTTCTTTGTCATCTCTCTCTTTTCCCCCCCTCTTTCTTCTTCTTCTTTTCTTTTTTGCTTTTCCATCTTTCTTTTTTTTCTTCTCTCAATGGTTGCATAAGTTTGGTGTATATATAAATTGGTCTTTCCACTAAATCGTTCACTCTCTTTCCTCTCTTGTCTGATGATATTAAACCACTTCCATAGAATTCTCTTTTCACACTTCCTAAGAAAGATCAACCCAATACTCTCACTTTCTTCTTCCTAAACTTATCACCTGTGTGTCCAATAGTTGAAACTATAAAATACATCACAAACTTACAGAGAAAATTAGAGACAATATCTGAGTTACCTAAATATGTACATCGTGATCAAACTGGGATTATCTGAATAGTAAGTGTTTGGTTTTAAAGTGTAAAGTATTTATAAGTGAATCTGATATCATTGTACTACAGGAGCATCATAAGGATTTAAGGTAAAAACGAAATAGTCAAGGTTTCACAGTGCTAGAAGAAAAATCATACAAGCAATATGAAGAAACAAGGAAAGAAAGTGACTCAAACAAATCAACTTATCTCCTCAGAAGAGTCCATGGCAAGCATAGTTGGTCAAATGCTAGAGATGGAATTCAGAAATTACATATTCCAAATGTTAAGAATAAACTCAAAAATAATATAAGAGAGCAAATATAAGTGGTAAAAGATCATTTTGACAAAGAACTCCAAAAATACATACAGGAAGCAAAAGATTACTTCAATAGGAAGATAGAGGTTCTAAAGAGAAACCAAACAGTAATTCTGGAAATGAAAGAAACAATAAACCAAACTAAATGTTCAATTGAAAGCATCACCAACAGATTAGAACACTTGGAAGAAAGGACCTCGGATAATGAAGACAAAATATATACCCTGGGGAAAAATGTAGATTACACAGCAAAAATTGTAAGAAATCAAGAACAGAACATTCAAGAAATATGGGACAACATAAAAGACCAAATTTAAGAGTGATTGGGGTGGAGGAAGGTGCAGAGTTCCAAGACAAAGGGATGAGTAATGTATTCAATGAAATAATAGCAGAAAATTTTCAAACTTGTGGAATGAATGGGAAAACCAAATGCAAGAGGCTTACCAAACACCAAACATACAAAATCACAACAGATCCATATCAAGACACATTATAATGAAAATGCCTAATATACTGACCAAGGAGAGAATATTAAAAGCCACAAGAAAAAGGAATCAGATTACATATAGGGGGAAACCAATCGACTATGTTCATATTTTTCAACCCAGACTTTAAAAGCTAGAAGATCCTGGAATAGCATATTTCAAGCTCTGAAAGCAAAGGGATGTCAACCAAGAATCTTTCACCCAGCAAAATTGAGCTTTAGATTTAAAGATGAAATAAAAACCTTCCACGACAAACAAAAGTTAAAAGATTTCACAACAATAAAGACAGCCCTTCTGAACATCCTGGGCAAAATATTCCACAAAGAAGAAAATAATAATAAAAATGAAAATCAACAAAGGGAGATATTAAATTAAAGGAAATACCAACCAGAAAAGAAAACAAATCAAGTTAAATACCATAAACCAATAAAAATGGATGGGAATAAGAATCACATCTCAGTAATAACCCTGAATGTTAATGGCCTAAACTCACCCTTCAAAAGACACAGATTGTCAGACTGGATTTAAAAAAAAAAAAAAAACAACTCAGCAATTTGCTGTCTCCAAGAAACCCACCTCATAGAAAAAGACATCAATAGACTGAAGGTCAAAGGCTGGGAAAAGTCTTATCACTCATATGGCCTGCTGTGGAAGCAAGCAGGGGTTTCCATTCTCATATCAAATAAGGTAGACTTCAAGCCAAAGCTAATCAAAAGGGACAAAGATGGATATTTCTTACTACTTAAGGGAACCATTCATCAACAAGATATAACAATTATAAATCTATATGCCCCAAATAATGGGGCACCTACATTCATCAAAAAAACTCTTTTCAAGTTCAAGAGTAAAATAGACCACAACACAATTATTCTAGGGGAATTCAACACACCTCTCCCACCAATGGATAGATCATCTTAACGAAAGCTAAATAAAGAAACTGTAGGTCTCATTAAAACAATTAATAACTTAGACCTAATGGACATATACAGAATATTTCATCCCTCAGTGACTGAATACACTTTCTTCTCAGCAAAAATAGACCATATATTATGCCAAAAGGCAAATCTCAGCAAATATAAAAAAGTAGAGATACTACGCTTCATTCTATCAAACCATAATGAGATGAAATTGGATATCAATGACAAAACAAGAAACAAACAAAAAAAAACTATTCTAACAACTGAAGCTAAACAACATGCTATTTAATGATCAAGGGGTTGAAGAAGACATCAAGGAAGAGATTAAAAAATTTCTAGAGGTAAATGAAAATGCAGATACTTCATATAGAAATCTCTGGGACACTATGAAGGCAGTAGTAAGAGGAAACTTTATTGTACTAAGTTCATTCCTTAAAAGAAAAAAAAAAACATAAACCAACAAATAAATGACTTAACATCATACCTCAAAGCACTAGAAAAAGAGGAATAAACCAACACTGAGTAGTAGAAGACAAGAAATAATTAAAATCAGAGCTGAAATTAACGAAATTGAGACAAAAGAAACAATTCAAAAAATTGACAAAACTAAAAGTTGGTTCTTTGAAAAAAAATAAATAAAATTGACATACCCTTAGCGATGCTAACAAAAAGAAGAAGAAAAAAAACTCAAATTTCTAACATCCGTGATGAAAAAGGAAATATCACAACAACCACCTCAGATATACAGAAGATAATTAGAACTTACTTTGAAAACTTGTACTCTAATAAAATAGAAAATACTGAATGCATCAACTGATTTCTAGAGTCTTATGAATTGCCCAAACTAGAACGGGAGGC
The DNA here is from genome assembly GCA_025594165.1 of Tamias sibiricus. NCBI lineage: Eukaryota > Metazoa > Chordata > Mammalia > Rodentia > Sciuridae > Tamias > Tamias sibiricus. Next base: position 146,678,328 of record CM046662.1, read on the forward strand.
TATTCACAATTTAAACAGATCAATTTCAATCGAGGATATAGAAGACATCATCAAAAAGCTACCATCAAGAAAAAGTCCAGGTCCAGATGGGTTCAGAGCTGAGTTCTACAAGACCTTCAGAAAAGAACTAATACCAATGCTCTTCAACTTATTTAAAGATAGTAAAAGAGGGAGCTCTCCCAGACTCTTTTTATGAGACCAATATTACATTAATTCCAAAGCCAGGCAAAGACACAGCCAAAAAAGAAAACTTCAGGGCAATATCTTTAATGAACATAGATGCAAAAATCCTCAACAACATTCTGGCAAATCGGATTTAAAAACATATCAAAAAGTTAGTGCACCACGATCAAGTGAGGTCTATCCCAGGGATGCAAGGTTGGCTCAACATTCGGAAATCAATAAATATAATACATCACATCAATAGACTTAAAGATAAGAACCATATGATCATCTCAATAGATGCAGAAAAAGCATTCAACAAAATACAACACACCTTTATGTTCAAAACACTAGAAAAACTAGGAATAACAGGAACATATCTCAACATCATAAAAGCTATTTATGCTTTATGCAAAGCCCCAAGCTAACATTATCTTAAATGGAGAAAAATTGAAAGCATTTCCTCTAAAACCTGAAACAAGACAGGCATGCCCCCTGTCACCACTGCTATTTAACATAGTACTTGAAACTCTGGCTAGAGCAATTTGATAGATGAAAGAAATTAAAGGGATCCAGATAGGAAAAGAAGAGCTCAAATTAGCACTATTTGCTGATGACATGATAATATACCTAGAAGACCCAAAAAACTCTACCAGAAAACTTTTACAACTAGTAAATGAATTTGGCAAAGTAGCAGGATACAAAATCAATACCCATAAGTCAAAGGCATTTTTGTACATCAGTGACAAATCCTCTGAAAGGGAAATGATGAAAACTACCCCATTTACAATAGCATCAAAAAAAAAAAAAATATATATATATATATATATATATATATATCTGGGAATCAACTTAATGAAAGAGGTGAAGGACCTCTATAACGTAAACTATAGAACGCTAAAAAAAGAAATTATAGAAGACCTCAGAAGATGGAAAGACCTACCTTGTTCTTGGATAGGTAGATCTAATATTGTCAAAATGTCCATACTACCAAAAACATTATACAGATTTATTGCAATTCCAATCAAAATCCCAATGACATTCCTCAAAGAACCAGAAAAAGCAGTCATGAAATTCATCTGGAAAAATAAGAGACCCAGAATAACCAAAGCAATCCTTAGCAAGAAAAGTGAAGCAGGTGGCATCACCATACCAGACTTTAAATTATACTATAGAGCAATAGTAACAAAAACAGCATGGTATTGGCATCAAAACAGACAGGTAGACCAATGGTACAGAATTGAGGACACAGAGACTAATACATATAATTTCAGCTATCATATATTAGACAAAGTTGCCAAAAATGTACAGTGGAGAAAGGATAGCCTCATCAACAAATGGTGCTGGGAAAACTGGAAATCCATATGCAACAAAATGAAATTAAAACTTTCTCTCTCACCATGCACAAAATTCAATTCAAGGTGGATCAAGGATCTAGGAATTAGACCAGAGACAATACACTTAACAGAAAAAAATGTAAGCTCCAATTTCCAGCATTTCGGATTAGGCCCCAATTTCCTTAATAAGTATCCTGTAGCACAAGAATTAATACCAAGAATCAATGAATGGGATCAAACTAAAAAGCTTTTTTATCAGCAAAAGAAACAATCAGTGAGTTGAATAGAGAGCCAGCTATTTGGGAACAAATATTCAATACATGAACATCAGATAGAGCACTAATTTCTAGAATATATAAAGAACTCAAAAAACTTAATTCCAAAAAAACAAATAACCCAATCAACAAATGGGCTAATAAATTGAAAAGACATTCTCAGAAAAAGATACATAATTAATCAACAAATACATGAAAAAATGCTCAACATCACTGGCAATTAGAGAAATGCAAATCAAACTACTCTAAGATTCCATTTTACTCCAGTCAGAATGGCAGCCATTAAGAACACAAACAACAATAAATGTTGGAGAGGATGAGGGGAAAAAGGCACACTCATACATTGCTGGTGGGACTGCAAAATGGTGCAACTGTTATGGAAGGCAGTATGGCCATTTCTTGGAAAACTGGGAATGGAACCACCTTATGACCCAGCGATCCCACTCCTGGGTCTATTCCCAAAGGACTTTAAAAACAGCATATTACAGTGACACAGCCACTTCAATGTTTATAGCAGCACAATTCACAATAGCTAGATTGTGGAACCAACCTAGATGTCCCTCAGTTGATGAATGGATAAAGAAAATGTGGTACATATACACCATGGAATTTTACTCAGCAATAAAAGGTAATAAAATCATGGCATTCGCAGGTAAATGGATGAAGTTGGAGCATATAATGCTAAGTGAAGTTAGTCAATCTCAAAAATCCAAATATCGAATGTTTTCTCTGATATAAGGAGGCTGATTCACAGTGTTGTTGGGTCGGGGTACATAGGTACATAGGAGGATTAGAGGAATGGTAGAAACGTCAAAGAGGAGGGATGGGAAGGAAGGGAGCAAGGGGGGATGGAGGGGAAAAAAGAAAAGGTGGTTGAATAAGATGGATGTCATTATTCTAAATGCATGATTGAAGATTTGAATGGTACAAATATACATTGTATACAAACAGTGGTTTGTAAAATGATGCTCTATATGGTTATGAATTATAATGCATAGTACTATTATAAAAAATAAATAAATAAATAAAAGTTAAAAAAATTCTGCTGTCATATATACCTAATTAAAATAAATAAAGAGAATTAAAAATAAAATTTTAAATAAAGTTGTCAACCTAGAATTTTAGAGAAAATATCCTTCATTAATGTAGTCAAATAAACATTTTAGGGGGCATTTGAAAGCTGAAAAAATGTTCTTAAATAGATATACATGGGAATTTTTTTAAAGTGTATTTTTCCTTTTTTAATGGAAAATTAACTTTTAGAAGCACCCTTCTCTAAAAATGAAAAAAAACTACTGATCATGATTTAGATTTGAAATGAAAATTTTTTTTTTAAAATACATTTTTTGAGGTGTACCTGGGATTGAACTCAGGAACTCCCAACCACTGAGCCACATCCCCAGCCGCATTTTGTATTTTATTTAGAAACAAGGTTTCACTGAGTTGCTTAGCCTTGCTTTTGCTGAGGCTGGCTTTGAACTAGTGATCCTCCTGTCTCAGCCTCACGAGCCACTGGGATTATAAAATACATTTTTAATACAATGTGTGATTTAGAGTATATATGTAGAAATGAAATAAATGGCTTCATTTATTAACAATATGTAACTGAAACATATTTTTAGCCTATAGTTCTATCTGAAAACAGCACCTGAAAGATAAAGGTACATGTTTTCACACTGACAGTTACCACACAGGAATTTATTCAGAATTTTTTTTTTCTGATTGCTTTAAAATTTCCAGTGCAATAAATAATAATATAATGAGCTGAAACTGGAAATGAGATAAAATGTGTTGGTGATTTGAAAAGAGGGGAAAACACATAAAATAATTATCTAGAACTGAAGAATTTTTATGCTTTCTACTTGGTAGGAGCCCACCACACATTCACATGATCAAAAACTTATGTGAAAGCATTGAGCAAATTATTTTGTTTTTCTCTCCCTTTTTTCTTTTTTTTTTTATTTGATGAAGGTGGAAGGATTGTATTTAACCAAATTGTGAAATTGTGAAACAAGTAAAATAGGAATCAAATGTAGATGCAAGAGTGATGTGATTAAAGGCTAATTTGTGCTGAGTAAAGAGGATTAATTTAGATGGAGTAAGGAACTGAGTGGGTTGGGGGTTAGGGAAAGATGTTTAAACCAATAGATATTTCTTATGGAATAAAGGATAATGGTAGTTTTGATTTTTAGAGAAAGAAGGAAACTCACAGGGTGTTGTTTATAGATTGTTGTACTATATATTAATGAAATGGAGAATATCTTAAATCTAAAGTTTGACACAGTTATTCTGTAATTAATACAGTGTAGTAACACTGGGGTCTTATTTAATTTGGATCAATGCCTAATTGTTCCCAGGGATAGATAAGCCCTTCTAGTGGTTCTAGTGACCTGAAGGCAGAACAGTACTCACTGGAGTGAAGTTTAGGGCATCTCATCCAGCACTGCAAGATAGGAAAGGACACATCAATGTGCTATGGTCCATATGGAACTTCATCTCTTTGCAGTCTAAATTTCCATCATCAGAACTTCTTAGAAAATTTCCAGTGCTTACTTCTAGTCTGCAGTGTATAAATGTTACTATTTTGTGAGAGATTATTTCCACTATATAAATTCTTTTCTACCATGCCAGCTTAGTAAAAATAAACTTGCATAAATGGTCAAGATCAGTTTTAAAGGCAAGAATAGTTTGTTTTTAAGGATTTCAGGTGGACTGTTAAATACCATTTTCCTGCATTTACTAAAATTAAAATCTGAAGCTACCTACTTGGACTGCTTCAGATAGCTCCATGTCTCAGCCATGTATCTTTTTTTTTTTTTCTTCAATCTTTCAGACCAAATCACTAAAATGTTAAAGTTTTAAAATATTATTTTGTTATATGTTCTTTTTCCTTCCAGCACTATGGTTTGGATGCATGTGGTGATTAAGTCATGAGGACAGAGTAAGAAGGGCTCCTGGGAACTGCCAGGCCCCTGCCCCTGTTGCTGTTTGTCACGTGAGGACCCAGCAACTGGACACCATCTTGGGAGTAGGGAGAGACTTCACCAGGAATTGAATCTTCAGCATGAGGATTGTGCACTTTTCAGCCTCCAGAATGTTGAAAAAATAGATTTCTTTTGTTTACATATTGCCCAGTTCTGAGGTTCTGAGTTGTGAGAGAGAGAGAGAGAGTGTGTGTGTGCGCATGCATGCGTGCTTGTGTAGCAGACATCTCCTAGAAACAAAGTAAATTGAGATTAAAAGAAGACAGCTAAACTATGATATAAACTTTAATGCTGATAAATCCAATATGGATTTAGATTTGTCACCAAAAGAGCAGTGGTCTATTAATTACCATTTTAATAGTCTAAATTATGGGCTTCTCAAGTTAGGAATAACTGGGGAAGGTAGAACACTCTTACCTAATTAGGATTACTGCTTCAGAGCAATTTAGGGTTGAGTGAAAACAGAGAAGGAGAATCCATAGTGCTGTTAGGCTTTTCATAGATGAATATCTCATTATGAGAAAATATGTGCCAGTGATACCAGAGGATCATCAAGGAACATATTCACCCTCCAAGAGGGATAAGTAAGGGGGAGGGTAAATCTTCATGAATTTTTAATACCACAGAAGATACTTTGTGTAGGACCTTAACACAGGAGAAATATTACACTTTATCACATTAGTATCATAAGATATTTAATCTTGAACAAATAATGCAATTCAGAACTGTGATGAGCCATAAAACAACATTTACTGTTATATTATAGGATTTATATTATTTAGAATTTTTTAATTATTTAGAAATACATATGTTAAAGTTATTAGTCAAAAAGGCAACATAAACCGAAAGAAAATGTAGCAGGAAATAATGAGTAAATGAATAGGGAAACAAAGCAGAGGGAAGAAAGCAAGAGAGAGAAAGGTGCGGGGCTGGTGGGGGTGGGGGGGGCGGGGGGGGGATGGCAAGCAAGTAAGCTGAAAGTGAAGTTTTAGGAGGAAAAACTATCAAAGTAGAAATACTTCTTCAAATTTAAAACTTATCAAGATAAAATAAGGGAAGAAGTGATAAATCAATAAAATTTGAAATAAGAAAATTATGTAGCTGTATATAGATACAAAGTGCAAAAGATACAGAGTAAAACTAAAAAAGTCATTAGACAACACATAACAAAAATATGGCCAAATTGGTAAAACCTAAGAAATATTTGCATCTCTAAAAAATTAAAATTTGAACTTTTACTTCAAGAAAACCTATGAAAGATAAAATATTAGTTTCCATATAAAAAGAATTGGAAATTTAGAATTGTGTGTATAAAATGAAAGAATGAGCCCTTTCAACTTATTAAAACTAGCTTTAAAATTTTTATATTCTTAATTTATATCAGATTTTCAAATAAAGTTAAATATGAAATAATTCCTCTACTGTACTTTAGACTATAACTGTATGCAAACACACACATATACAGAGACTATTTGAAAAAATTAAATGGAAGGATGTGTGTTCAATTAGATTGCCTGTCAAATACAATCTTGAGGCTTAGTAAAAATTCAACAATTTCTAAAACAAATAACAAAGGTTAAATAATTTAATCCTGGACTTTATAAACCTTTTTTCTTTTCTTTTTCTTTCTTTCTTTTTTTTTTTTTTTTTTTTTTTTTTTTTTTTTTGGTAGAAGAGTGTTTGTATAAATGCAGATGCAATGAAAGATAGCCAGACAAAATAATATAATTTAAGCATTAAAATCTGTAAAGTTAGTTCAGAGATAAGAGAAGGGAAGAGTTAGAGTGAACATAGGGACAATTGAAAATACCCTAAATAAGTTAAGTAAACGCTAGTGCTGAATTTTCACCTAATGTAGGGACTCACAATAATATTCCAATAAAACACCATTTCGTATGATAGACCAATCTGCATTGAGTTAATTGAAAGTAATTTTAAATTTCAGAAAGGCCTTCTTGTGAATATTTGCTCACTTGCCATACAGACACATGTTTATGATGCATTTAGCTAGTGTGTTAGTGAAGTGGATATGTCAGAAAGATTCAGCTTCCTAATTAGTGTTCTTAATGAGTTTCTGCTATGTCACTCCCTAGCAGTCTATTTACCATTTTCCATACTGTGGTTTGGAAGCTGAAATCCTAGTGGGCTGCAATTAACTCAAAGTATTTCCACCTAAATCAGCCCACTCATAGTATTTAATCAATTCAGTCAATAGAAGAGATAGTAGCAATGAGGTAAGATATAAGAGCCAAACAAAAGGGTATAAATATAAAATATGTGAGAACATTAGAATGATAAAATATAGATAGAAGTGTGTTCAAGTAAAACTGAACAAAGACTTACAGAACACCTGTTCTTGTTTTGAGTAAAGAAAGTGTAAAGAACTTAGTCTTGAATTCAAAGTATATTGGCTTCACAAACTACACACCATGTGAAAGATTATTTCACTTGCAAATCTGTGGTTTTGGTGAATACTCTGTATCTTATAAGTAGTAACTGTATAGCAAAAGCCTTGATTTATTAATGTGTTGATACTGTGTTATTATACTTTTACAGTAAATACTATTTTCCTTTGGCAAAGATAATAGCAACATGAACATAGATGTATCAGTACATGATTGCATGTTTTACACATGCAATTTTTCTTTTATAATTTCAGCATTCTCAGGGATCATTTGAATGAATACTGAATACATTTATAAATTAATCTTTTAATAAAGACTTATGAAATAAATTTCAACATATTTATATGCACATCAATTATGCATATCTAATCTAAGGAACAAAAGTCAAAGTTGAATATTATTATCTACAAAAAGACTTGGAAAACAGTCCCTCCAAACTCACTTTTTTTTTTTTTTTCTTTCAGCCTAACAACATATTGTGCAATGAAAAGGTAAATAGGAAAACATGTTTTGTTTCTCTAGAGATTATTTCACCTCCTCTTTCCTCTTTGTTTTATTCTGTGTGTCACTGCGGGGATCTGGGAGCCTATTATTAAAACTAACTTTAATCCCAAGGGGAAGAAATCAAGCTGGTGATGCAGATGGGAACTGCATGGTGAGAATAGGCTATAAGTAAGAAAGAATTCTATGAAATTATATTACAGAAAAATATGCAGAACTTTGGTTTCCCTATAGAAATATACAGTTATATAAAATTAACTTTAAATCCCTTTTGCTTCTTATTACCCAGTACTGGTTAGAAGCAATACCAAAATATGAAAAGGAGACAAATCCAATTAATCACTTGACTCTTTTCTATAAAATAAAGTTTTATTTATTCACGAATCACATCAATATTTAAATAAAATTCCCATATGTAACTGTCCAAAGTTCACTGGAAGGATGTGAGTTCAGCTGTATCATTTCTATGATAATACAATTTGGGCACTCTGTTTACAGAGATTCTATGCCATCTGTCAGTCACATCTAACCAGATAAGAATTGTGTACCTGTCCTAAGTTAAAACAAGTAAATTTTCTTCCTAAGGAGATTTTGATGATGTTAGAGGTAGGATCTGAATGGTCTCTTTTGTCTCTGAGTTCTTTTGCACATCTGAAGTCGATGAGTAGTAAGACAGACTTTGCAGCCCAACTTCTCAGGGATCCCTATGAGTCTTTGAGTTAATTGATTCTCTTGGCAGAGATTCTCTTGATTCAGCTTGGCAGAGGACCCTATATCCTTTTAATGTAATATGACTTTATTCGTTCTTTTACTTGAAATACAAAATGTTCTAGATAATAAAAATACATAAAATGTTAGAAAAATAAATCAACTTTCTATTCTAGTAAGTTCTTGAATCATTCATGTTTTTTTGACTTGCAGAAATGCATCAGCAAAGTGTAATAACATTGATGGCCTATGTTGGGCCTAAAGAAAGGACAGCTACCTTTTCATTCTTCTGAACTCCAGAATGTATTATGTTTCTTGAATCTGTGAAGTTATTTCTGTTTTAGGTATAAAGGTTTAACTTTTTATAGTTAAATCTACAGCAATTAAGGACAAACTTCTTTGTAGTATAAATGGTCTCACTCCATCTCTTTTGGCTAAACATGAAAGGATTAGTATAGTTCTAAGTTTTACTTCCTTTTTTGTTGCTGCCTGAAGTGGAAGCCGCTTGGAGCAACGAACGCCGCAGGAAAATTCAGAGGCAGGATGAAAATGAAAAAAAGGTCTTTTCTTCTTCTTCTCTCTCCGGCTCCAGCAATCACTCCAAACGCTCTAACTCCAACCACCACCTTCTTCTTATTCCCACACACTCTAACCAACCTCACCCAGTTATATACATATAGCTTTAACAAGGACAAGTGCTTACAGCTCGAGCTTACAGGTGCGTCACGCAGTGTTCACGGGCATACAAAGATTTTTTGGATAATGCATTAATATCAGGTGGAAACTAGAACATATTTTATGGCTCTCGGCTAACCGCAATCTTTAGCTATCTCCTTGATTATAGGCTCCTACACTTTTTTTAAACATATTTATGAGATGTTATTGCAAGCAACCAATTAATGGCTTTAAAACTCATATAAATGAGTTTAAAATTCATATAAATGAGTTTTGAACAATAAATAATATATTAACATGTGAAATATAAGACCATATATGTGTGTGTGTGTGTGTGTGTGTGTGTGTGTGTGTGTGCACGCCACAAGATTAGATCCTGAGGTTATATGCTGTTTAATCTCAAAAGAAAATATTAACTTTAAATATCAGAATATTGTAATAAGGTATCATTGTAATATATTAACTAACAGAATTTAGGAATATTTAACACATTTTTAGCAATTATTACTCTTGATTAGGGAAAATGATGAAAACATCTTTTTTTTCTTAATAATCTTTTCATTTTAAATGAAGCAAATGAGATTCAACTTATTTTTCTCTTTCCCTTTTTTTGTTTTTTTTTTTGTATAGTCACTGCATGGATATCTGCAAGACCCAGGCTTCAAGGATTAAAACCACGTTTAAGCATAAGGAATAGACTGAGTTTTCCCAAACAAATCTCATGTTGCTGGTAGAAGAGGGGAGACACTAAGCAGGACACAAGATGCATGGTGATGGGTGTTAATGATGCTGTGATACCCACTCCTGAGCTGACAGCAAGTAGTCCAAGACTTCACATAAACTAAGAGAGCATGATCTTCTTTGGGCAGATCCTTGGATTAGGATCAGTGCGCAGCAATCACATGCATGCTGTAATGCATGTTTCTACCTTGGTTTCTTTGCAAACTTGGCTCATGGTGTCACTACTCAGAGGTGGAATAGATGCTAACAAAAAACATCCTGGGAAGCATAAGTTTTACACTAACTACTCAGTATTCACAGTAGAAATAGCTCTCAAAAACCAAGAAACTGAAGCATCTCAACTATAAATAATTTACAGCAATTAACTTCCAACATCACATATTCACTCTCTTTTTTATGAATAGAGCCCAGGAGGGCTGGTAGGGAGGTATTTTATCATACCAAACCCCTCTTCCTTCAAGTACACATGACTGTATTCAGAGTGACAGCTCCACCACTTAGCCCCAAAACACACCATCTGAGGATCTGTAGAAAACAGACATCTGGATGACTTATCATGTCCATGCCAAGGAATAGATACCAAAGTTCACAGGTATCTACACCGCAGGCCAACACTCCTAGAGAGCTAGAGGCTTCCTTGTTTGTTTCTTTTTCTTTTCTTTCTTTCTTTTTTTTTTTTTTTTTTTTCTTTTTATGGCTCACCTTGATATATATCTGCTGGAAAAATCTACACTACCTCCCTGGAGATGCAGAAGAATACTTCTTCAGGTAGAAAGTGCACAGATCTCAGGAAGAGCAAAATCAAGATGACTGGATCACAAAACACAATGTCACAGCAGCAGGAGCTTGCCCTCAGCCAGGCATGCAAAGTCTACATTTCACTGGCCTAAGCAGGGTGTCCTCTGTCCTTGTTTGGTCCACTGTCCACCTAAAGAAAAAACTGATAGAAAAGAGCCATATATCTTCATACATCCATGTCCCTGGTCTCTAGGTCACGTGCAGTGAGGCTGCAATTATGCATTGGTGAAGCCAAAGCTGAACACAAAGTCTGGACACTGAGCCCTCTGCACAGACTTGTTTCCAGTGTGCAGAGCAGGAAGGGGAATCACAGATGACACTTAGGGGCTTCTTCTGTGTTCCACGGTCAAACCAGCTGACAGACAAGGACAGGGAGAGGCTTTCACTGTTCTCAAGAAGCAGATAGCACATTCTGTGGGGATGTCCCAGGGTATCCCAGTGCTGCCAGGGTTGGGAATATAGTGAATGGAGATTGAAAAATCAATGTCCTAAGATGCTACTAGGATTCTGGGCTCTTCTGTTGGTGTAGGCATTTGTTGTTTAAAGGGAAAATCCTCCCCCCACCTTCTGAGGGTCCCATAATTGAGTCTATGAGGTAAACTGACAATGAGAACTTTTATGGATTATTTCCCTATAGGCAGATAGGGGAAGTTAGAAGAAAACCCCTACCTGAATTTGCTATTCCATGAGTGCCCTCAGTTTGAAGTAATCAGCATAACAAAGTGAAATCTTTTGGGGTGACAATTTCTGAACTTCAGAATCAATGTAATGAAAAATAGTTCGCAGAGCACAACTACTGTCAATATTGTCAGTTGTCTGAATCAGCTCCAGGACTTTGTCTGCCAGAAATCTCAATTTCTGAAGTAGGCAGCTGACATAGGTGAAATCCATGAATATACTTTACCAGATTGTGGTAAGGGTAGATCTCAATTGACTAGGATGTATATTTGGGTGCTTTCTCAAAGTCTGCATCTGCTTGGATCCCTTCTTGTCACTCCTCTATGGAACCAAATTTACCCCTGAAATCCAAATCCTTCCCTTCTTTCATCCTTTGTTTCTGTGGCTTGATTGGCACATGGTTGGTGGAGGCTAATTGCCCTCAGCTATGATATTCTCTGTATTACTTCCTATGTCTTCTCTTCACTTTGAAAAAAGGAGACAGACACTAAGACCTTCAGCTTATTAGGCTGATGCCACCTCCTTATGTTTCTCATAGTCACCCTTTACAGGATTTTCTTTAAATGAAGAATTCTGAGACCCCCAAACCCCATCTCATTCGCCAGTGCCTTCACTCAAAATAAAAATACCCCAATATAAAAATATTGGGCTGGAGTTGTGGCTCAGTGGTAGAGTGCTTGCTTCACATGTGTGAGACACTGTGTTCTATTTTAAGCACCATATATAAATAAATGAATAAAGGTTCATCAACATCTAAAACATATTTTTAAAGAAATCTCACCATATTTTATTGACATATAATCAACTATTCAAATACATTGTAATACTGCTTCAAAGACTTCTGATTCCAACTATCCAGCATTTAGGCCAAATTTCAGAGTATGGTTCTTCATAAAACCACCCTGTACCATTAAAGTCTTACATATGTTTGCAGCTTCTGAATTTTGCAGGTCATATCTGATACACATAAAGACAATCTCTTTATGGAAGATAGTCTTTATTTTAGCAATAATATGAAAGCAAAAGCAAAGGTGAAAGATGGGAGAGAAAGAGATGAAAATATATTACCATATTGGTGAAACCCCAACACCTGAAGCAATGTAACTGAAGAGTCCCAGGTCAGCTTTTCAGGGTCCTGAGAGTATCCTCTCCATGGATGAGATTTCAAAGTTTTATTCCCAGAGGGGCCCCTTAAATAAAGTTAGAACAAAGAAAACTCATTTCTAAGGATGACATGCATGACCTAGTGATCTCAAGGACACTTGATGATCCCAAGATTTAGCCAGATCCCTGAAGGGTATTTGCTTTGAGATAAGTGAATATATCTGAGTTCTCCAAGAATGAGTCAAACCCACCAAAAAGTTTGCATTTTTTAGATGTTCCATCAATGATGTGCAAAGGTCATGGCAGGCACGTGGACAAAGAAGATCTTTAATAATTTCCTTAGGCCTATACACCCTTGCTTCAGATACCAGTTACAAAATTAGGTGTTCAAAGTCACCTCACTTCTCACCAGCTGACAATTAATTCTGAGGTTCTTACTACCCTGTCAGATGTGATAATTTGCTAGAACAATCAAACAAATTCAGAAAGAGCTAAATTACAATATCAGATTTATTATAGCAAAATATATAAGGCATCCAGGTGTGGTGATGCATGTGTATAACTGCAGTGGCTTGGGAGCCTGAGGCAGGAGGATCATGTTTTCAAAGTCAGACTCAGCAAAAGTGAGGCACTAAGCAACTCATTGAGACCCTATCTCTAAATAAAATACAAAACAGGGGGTTGGGGATGTGGCTAAGTGTTTGAGTGTCCCTGAGTCCAACTTCAATCCCCAGTACACTGCCATACATACATATATATAATATTTGACATAGATATGTATATATGTCAGAACCAACCAAAGAGTCATACATTTATGTAGGTAGGGCATCTAAGAAGATTCTAATCATATGTCCCTCTTCTTGGAGTCATGACACATGAAGTAAAGAAGGAATACTTTCCCAGCACCTTGATAAGTGACAGTACACAGAAGCTCAAAAAAGCTTCAGTTTCTAAATTTTTAAATTTTTAATTTATTTACACAGGCTAGGTAGAAAAAATCATTGCCCAAGCTATTGTATTCAACCTCCAGCTCCTCTTCCCTCACCAGAAACATGGTAGATATTGTGGGGCTCAATACCTACATCGTGAATCAGCTCTTTGTCACAAATTATCTAGGAGCCCGCCCTGAAGCACCTCAGCAAAACTCTGAGATGTGGTCATAGCAGCCAACCATGAAAAACCAAGAAATCCCTATCAATAGAAATTTTGAAGAATTTATAGGTTACACATTTGGAATTAAGAACAAGGCCAACTAATTTCTGTATTATACAAATGGTTAATTGCAACCAAAAAAGGATTAAAGACCATTTATGTAGTTCAGTGGACAATAAAATAAAAACTGAGAAGCAAAACCAGTGTTCCAACTCAGGAAGTAATTCATTCAAACTACAGAAAAGTTAGCCCAATATTATCTGCTGATAAAGCCAGAATAATCCTGTGAAAATATTTTTGGGTATATTCTAGTAAAGGAGAAAAATAGAATATTTTCTCTAAAAATTCCATGCCACAACAAATATAGGAATGGTGACATACATTTTAATATATTGTTGTAATCATTAATTAAGAAAGTGTGTATTTAAGAGGAAAAGGAACATAGTCAGGAATGACCAGATTGGCCAGAAAATTCTAAAGATAATAATTTCTACATATGCCTGCAGAGAAAATAAGGAGCAAAATCACACATTAGATTCCTGCACAGTTTAAATTAATATATGATGATGTAATATCTGTGACCTGCCTGCAGAGGAATTATGTACAGATACTGCAGGAATCCAGCATCTCAATGTCCTTTTGAATGCTTCTTCTGCAGGCAACCTGCTTGGGTTCAAATGCTTATCCACCTACCAGCTGTGTGCCCCTGGAAAACCAATTAACATACCATGTTGAAATTAATAATACTCACCAGGAAATTGTTAAATTTAACTGAAAAAAATAATTCAAGTGATTAAATAATGTCTGACTCCACAAAGATTTAAAAAATGTAAGCTAATAGTAATAATTGTTGTAGTAACAAGGGTATCAGTGAATTTTTTGCCTACTTCCTCCCATTGAACAATGTAGGGTTATTGCTCAATGTTAAAAATATAAAATTATGGCCTGTAAAATCATGGAAATATTAGTTTTAATTAAAAGATATATTAAAATAGATAGAAAATGTTTATTTAGAAGGAATAAATCTCCAGATTTTACCAGTGACATGCAGTTTTGAACAAGAAGAATTAGAACAGAGCACTTGCTTGATGGTGAGGCTGAGAATGGGTTATTTCTCCCTGTTTTGTTTTGCTCAAATGTCTTTATAATAGCTTCACTGAAGGTGCTAAGAGGTCACTTCCAAATAGTAAATCAGGGCATCTCTTTGTTTATTCTTCGCTTCTAATTAATTTGTATTCAGTGTTTATTGATGATATTTCTAATGACTTTTGAGGATCAAGGTCCTTAAAGTATTGTGTTATTTATCTATTGCTGTTACAAAGTATCACAAGTATTGCTATTTAATACAGATATATTTATTTTCTCAACCTTCCTTTGTGTCACGAATCTATGTATGCCTTAGCCAAGTTCTTGGTTTCAGGGTGTGTCAGGAGACATAATCAAGATATTAACCAAGATTGACGTCTCAACTTGAGTTGCTCATATGATTTTCAACACATCTTACTTCCCTGTAGGCTGATGGAATGAGGACTGAGTACTCTGCTAGCTACTGTCCAAAGGTTGTCTCATGTCCTTGCTACGTGGGCTTTATTAACATGGGTATTCATGTCATAAAAACAAGTTAGAGAAAGGGAGAGAGAGAGTTTGCAAGGCAGAAGTCATGTTAGATAGACTAATTACAAGTGAAATTCCATCACCTTTGCTATATTCTATTGATATGAAGAAAGTCACTGCACCAGTATATATTCAAAAGATAGATTATTTAAAAACATAGATCCAAGTAAATGGAGATCACTGGAAGCCAAATGAAAACCTACTTGTTAAGTTACCAAGTGAAGCAATGGCTCTGTGAATATCAAGAATGCCTAGTGCAGTTCAGGTTGCCATTCACATCCAGATATTTTTTATAGCTGTGTAGATGGGAACTAGGACAATACCCAGATATGGCACAGTGTTTTTCAGACATTAGACAACCAGGTCCACCTTTTTATATCTTCTTTTGATTTTGGATTGGAAAAAGAGCAAGAATTCATTTTGAGTGACTGAGGAATGTCCTTATTTGTTTTGGCCCATTTAAAATAAGACTTGCTGTTTTTCTTTCTACTGTATTTCATTCAGGTTAATTAAGATAATTGATAATATAACTATTTCCCCTGCTAGTTATATACAAAGCCAGTACTTTCAAATTTTTCCTAGCTTAATCATCAGTTTAAGAGGTCAACACTTTTGAATTAAATCAAACTTAAAATATCTTCTCCCCAGGTGGTGTCAGTAAACATAAATTTAAGCATCCCTGTGGAAGAACAATAAATGTGTATTTCATCCCATCTCACATTCTAGAAAATGAGCTCTGACTATTTTCTGAAATAGAAGTTGAAAAGAAAGTGCTAGTAAAGTCTATCACAAAATACTAATTTTCCTTCATAATGTGAATTGTTAACACTGCATAAGGCAAAGATAACACTGTTATAGGCCCTGCTTTATTTGGTACTTGGCCACCGTTAGTAGTTAATTTGCAGAATCTGTAAGCCTTTCTCACAAACACTTCTGGTCTATTGAACAATAAATATGTAAGTACCTTACACTTGGCACTTAATATATCTTTAATTAAAATAGAAATTGCTGGGTATCTTCCAAGTTCACAAACATTGTTTTAAAATAAAAATGTCAGTGGATTTAAATAATTCCAAACTTCCATTTATCATGCCTTACTAAAAGAGGATATGGAGCCAAATTGGACAACATCATCTTCTTCAGTATTTGAAAAAGGGATGAGTACCCCCACACAATACATTAAGCAATATATTCTGATATTCCAGCAATATATTCTGATAAGTGAACCAGGCTTTAATAACACCACTGCTCACATTATTACACAACTACCTTTGGAAAATGATTTCATTTATTTGATGATACAATATGTGGAATTCAAGAGGCTGCCATTTTTTTAACTGGAAAGCATTTCCTGGAGAACATTGTGTGTTTCAGGAAGATATTTTTGCCTATTGATATTTAAGAAAAGAAGATAATGTATTTGTGAAACTAAATTTTTAATATAAAAATGAGAAATAATTTGAGTTCTGGACTTACCAATATTATCAAGGGCAACTGTCTACTTTTCTGTAATCAAAACTCTTTTTCATGAAAATGTAGCATATTAATATAATAAATTTTAAAACACATTGAATCACAAAAATGAAAATAATTATTTGTGTATGCTCTCCAATACAATGTTTTAAATATTATAAAATGGTCTTCCTTTGTTATCCATTTGAATACAATTTTATCCATGAACTCATTCATGTCTTCTAACAATTATTATAGTTTACAGTATAAAATTATATTAGAATCATCATATATAAAATAAATTGCATCCATTAAATCTGATTTGTATCAAAAGTGAACATTTTCAGTATTTAATTATACAACAAATATGGTAACAAATATGGGAAGCATGCCCAAATATGGGCAGATGAGTAGTTCATTTGACAGCTGCTGGCTTGACAAAATCATTATAAGTCTTATACCAATATTTTTTTTTTCCTGCGTCTAACTTGCTATAACTAAACTTCATTAACACTTTAGGAAATATGAGCCTTTCTCCATCTGGCACATGGCTTTTAAAACTCATTTGCTGTAATTTAGAAAATCTGCGAACAGCTGGCAAAAATATATTTTTATTAAGTTCTTTAGCGTCAGATTTGAAATATATGTTGCTTTGCCTACATTCCTAAAATCCAGAATATTTTCTTCATTTTTCAACTCTGCAATCTCCACAATCACTTTCTAAATTTTAAGAAAGTAGGTGATTAGGTCTCTAATTGTTCACCTGTACATTAATCTCTCGGTTTCAATTTTATATGTGGATGATTCAACTGATCATTATCTTTGAAAATATTAAAAGCATGAGGGTTTCCACAACAAAGGCTTCAGAAGATACTTCTCAATATATGTAAGATCATTGAATAAATACTTGGAATGTTCCTGGTTTCAGACTTGCTTCTTACAGATGTTAAACACCAAAAATATATATTTCTATTGCCAAAAGTCTGTTCATAGCCACTTGTGTCTTTCTGATTTTATAACGTTCATTAATATTGAACAGTAAGATCATTAGTTTGCAAAGATTTACACTTATTACCAGAAAGTTCATATTGGTAATAGATAAATACATATAACCTTGTAAGAATATGGTTCATAAAAGTAAAATTATTGTATTTTGAAGAGAAAAGCATACATTTCTTTTGTAATCTCTTACAATATCACTCTAAACAGCCTTTCTGACACCAGTTTCATCAACCAACTTGGTGTCATATAATTTAAGTTCAGCTGGAGATAGTATCAGATCCCACAGGTTGAGGGCTTACTCCCATGAGATTTCACCCCACCTCAGATATGAATTTTAAGTCATGTTGTTAACTAATACATCTAACTGTCCAACTCTGCATTGGGGATTCCCAAGACACCCTCTTTAGTTATGATTTATTTGCTAAATAAAGTTGTGTACAGAACTCAAGATAACATTTTGTTTCGTTTATCCACTTCTTATTTTTAATCGTAAAGGATACACAGAAACATTTTGATGGAAGAGATACACAGAACAAGGTATGGGGGCAAACACATCAAACTGCCATGTCTTCTCTGGGTATGCCACTCTCAAATTTAACAAAAATGCTAAAATTAGAAGCATGCAAACTCTTTATAAAATATCTTAAACACATTCAAGGGTTATTTATTCTATTTAAACAAATAAGGGGACCCAGAATGAGAGACAACTTTGCTCTTGGGAAGTTAACCACAGAAATGATGAATTTGAAAGCCTTCATTTCTTGGCATAATGTGCACCAAATATTGAGAGTGTGGCGTACAATCTCAGTAGTTCATTGAATTTGTGAAATTTCTCATATAATTTTCAATCTGTCAAGACTATTGCTTCTGTGAAAGTGAGAACAAAGTCTAAAACCCTTTTTACTTCCCTATCTCAAAAAGATTGTCTTAAGTCACTCATTTTGGGGAAGGAGTTCTAGTGAGGATCTTCTTGAAATGTAATCAGAAGAAAATCTTAATGGATTTGAAAGCCAAACTCACATAATATTTTCAGTCTAAAAGACAGATATCTTAAATGCCTAGGATAAGGAAGTATAGGACACCTCATCTCTGAAGTAGTTTTTTTCAAATAATTTGTGCTAATAATTGTTGGGGGAGAATGAGCAGATCATGGTGAAGAACAAAAACCAAAATAGATGAACAGACATCTCACAGTCACATAAAAGAAGACCTAAGAGTATAAAGATGTCAATTATCTCCTAATTGAGCAAATTGACTAAAAAATGTATCAATTTGAATCCCACTTTAAAAATGTCTGTCTTTGATTGTACTTGACAATGTTTTCCAAAATGTATTTGGAAGTACTAAGAACCAGGACTGGCCAAGATGGTATTAAAACATACTAGAATTGATGGCTTTTTAAATTACAGGATTTTCCATAAAGTTAATTAAGACAGAATTGCATTACTGCAGAAATAAGAGAAAAATAGCAATGCAACAGAAAAGAGTGTTCAGAAATTGACTGCCATTATATGAGCAAATATTTAACTGAGATTATATGGGGGATCAGTTTGCAAATGATAGACTTTGAAAATAAATGATATTGAGTTTTGGATTATCAAACTTAAAAAAATGTATCACAGTAGTTAAGAGCAGAAATCTGGAGTCAGATGCCTGCATCCAAAAGTAGATATGCATCTAAAATCTTTGTAAAATTAAGCAGTTAGCTTACATCTATGCCTTGTTCTCTTTACGTGAAAAGAAAAGATGATAATATCATGATTACTTCAGAGATTTTTTTTTTTTTTTAGGACTCAGTGAGTTAAGTATATAAGGTATTAAAATGAATATCTAACATCTAGTCAGAATAATACATATTAACAATTATCCACATTATATTTACCTTCACCATCACTAATTCCAGGTCAATATTATGATATAGATAAGAAAAAAAGCCATTTAAATTGGGATGAGAATGGAAAACAGTCCTAAAATTT
Organism: Tamias sibiricus; assembly: GCA_025594165.1. Lineage (NCBI taxonomy): Eukaryota > Metazoa > Chordata > Mammalia > Rodentia > Sciuridae > Tamias > Tamias sibiricus. Next base: position 146,697,892 of record CM046662.1, read on the forward strand.
CCCCATGACTTTCTATGTTTACAATAGTGTTACTGAACTGGAGGATAATTGTTTGTTTTTATGTATATTTGTGTCCCAGTAAACTTTTAAGATTTTAAGTTTTCCATCCACCTCTCCTCCCAGCTTACATAAGTGATTCTCAAACTTCACAGATGATAATGTCTTCCATTCTGCAAGTTTGCTTGGTCATCCAAAATTGAAAGTTACCTCATTTTTGTACTCCATTATTGTTCACAACACTGATATAATACTCATCACTTCCTTTTATAGAACTCCTAAATTGCTTGGGGGGTCAAAAATTCTGAATCTGGAGGAAGACACAGCTAAGTCTGTTAAAGAAATTCTAGCAGTTACTCTTTGGAGCATCCGGGTAAATGATTTCTCTAAACATTAGTGCTCTAATGTGAGAGTAACACTGCCTATCTTATGAGTGTGTACTGTCATAAACCTCAATGTAAATAATGTGCCTAGCAGAGTGCATTTGTAATTTACATTTTTAATGTAAACATCAGCAGAAATCAGTATGCTGTTTTTCATATCTTGCCTTAGCATTATCCAAGATAAATTGCACAGAGAGATATTGACTAAATATTGTTTGCTATGGGGACTGTCTGCAAAAGTTAAAAGTTCAGTTTCCCAGATTTTTTGTGCATGGTCTTTTGAAAGCTCTGACCAATAAATATAATTTATTTTACATTATTTTCATGCATTTAATATTTTATAATTTTTCAAGAAGGAATACATTTTTTTCTCATTCTATTGTTACCACATAATTATAAAATGCAAGTTGAAAAAGAGAAAAAAAAATCAATGGCATGATAGAATTTTGCTTTAGTATGAAATATATTAGAGCTAAGGTTTCCCAGGTATTTTAGAGTGTTTTCATTTTGTGACAATACATCATTTAAATAATAACTTTTTTCTTGCTACTATTATTATATTGTTTGATTTGTTTTAAACTCTTAATTTGTTTAAAAAAATTTGCTTTGAAAAAAAGAATTCAGAACCTTCTTTTCTCAATTAGTTTGTCTGTATTGTGTCATAAATAGGGAGAAATACAATCTTTCTTTGTCATTATTGGAAAAAATCCATTTGGTTTATTTAAGGAAACTGATATGCATGAAAATGACTGACATTTTACTTTATTTTATTTTGGAAACTAAGTACATTTTAAGTAGCTAAGGGTCTTGGCTTTCAGGGAATATTTATTTTTATGGAAACCATTTTAAATGTAAAGACAGAACCAATCAATTGCACATAGGCTTACTGAGCAGTGGAATTAGAAGAGGTTTTCATGTGTAAAACATGAGATTACATTTCACCACTAATATGTCTCTATTTAACCTCTGCCTGAGTACAGCTAAACAGGAAATAGCTGTTATTTAATGATGATCATTCAAAGTTTGCTCATAATCAACAATAAAATGTTCTTTAATGCCAAGACTGGGATTTTCTTCTTAAAATTTTTACTCAAGTTTATCCTCTCTTTTGGAACCACTTAAAACAATCTTTTACTTTTTTCATTTCAGAGATTGTTAAAGAACATAAACTTAGTAGCAACAGTTTTATCACAGCAAAATAATCCTCACTCTCCTAAGTGTTTTATAAAAATTTTTATTATACAACATTCACAAAAGTTTATTTATGTAGGTATTTTCATTCTACAATTTTGATGGGAAAAAAAGGGGCACATATTCTTATATTAAAATCCAACCACCATGACTTTCCCATGTATTTATTCTCTAAGAAAAATAGCATTTAGTTTGCTTATAATCAGACAATTAAAATTCTTCCTTAAGATCTTTTTTATTTGTTCTTTTTAGATATACACAACAGTACAGTGTATTTTGATATATTATACATATATGTAGTATAACTTATTTTTGTTCAATCCCATTCTAATGGTTGTACATGATGTGAAATATCACTGGTCATGTACTCATATATGAACAAGGGAAAAGTTATCAAGTTTCCCTTCAACAGATGAATGGATAAAGAAAATGTGGTATACATGCACAATGGAATATTATTCTTCCTTAATATCTTGATATACATGCATTAGCCATGTTCTCTATCTTTATTTTCTTCTAAATGTGTCTTTAAAAATAATTTCTAGTGGGAAAAGGTGTGGAGGGGGTATGGAGAGAGAGGGTGGTAGCTAGAGAGAAAGGAAGGGGAGGAAGAGAAAGGAAGATTTGCATCTTAAGCTGTGAAAATGGTTTCCTTCATCCCTATCTGTAACTGTCTACATAAACAAAGTATGCAACTTTGAGTCTAAATTCAAAATAAAATATTTTTGATGCACTTATGGTTCCTGTTTCTAAGAGTGTTACAACATTAGATGTCATTCTAAGCACAGTCAGTTAATTTGAAATTCCTACATTTACAATCTTAATCTTGTCATCTGTGAAACCGACTATTATACAGCTGGAAAAAAAAAAGATAAATCTAACTTTTGTAATCATTACTCTTGAGTCACTTTTTCATGAGTTAAAATAAAATTCTTATTTTATCAAATGAAATTGTACATAACACTAATAATAATTTGTATCTCATTAACATATTTTGATCACAGATAACATATATTGCTTATATTACTAAAGATTGAATCTCAAATTTACATGGGACTTGCTCTTTTTACTTTGGATAATTTTACATACTTAGGGAACATGGCAATATTTATTACCCTGCAGCAAATGTTGTCTGGCACAGATATTCACACTTTGCCTATAATTAATTCATGTAACCCCCATAAAAACCTAATTCAAATACACATTGCAATTCTTCTCTTTTAGGGACAGTGCCCCCCATAAATACCTAATGCAAATACACATTGCAATTCTTCTCTTTTAGGGACAGTGCTGCGGTCACAGAAAGGTTAAGTGACATAATCAAAATGAAGAAGTTGGTGGATGACAGTGCCTGGGTTTGAATCCAGGCAACTTGGCTTTAGACTCCATGCTCAATGATCAGTTCTCAAGTAAGAATTCATTATTTTAAATATTCACAGTCCCTAAAAGGGCAGCTTACATTAAGTGCCATTTGTTTAAGAACTCACAGCACATGACACCATCTATCATGACTATTGATTATACTAGCACTCAACTAGTGAATATATACAGTGTCTTCAGTGGCCATACTTACAATCATTATTTTTTACACTCTTCTTTAGAATTCTTGAAAATAACATTTTAAAAATCTTTTACTCAGGAATTTTTTATTAAATTTATTTTAACGGACAAAAACATAAAATTGCACATATTTGTAGGATACTTTCTTATATTGTTATACATGTATGTATTACATAATGTTTAAATCAGTAATCAAGGCTATTTTCCCAAACATATGTCATTTCTTTATTGTGTAAATTTTCAAAGCTCTTTCTTCTAGCTTTTCAGAGTACACAGTGCATTATCATTACCTGTAGTCACCACTATTGTGCAGCAGCACACTGGAGATTTTCACTCCTATTTTGCCTTTCCGCTCAAAGGGTAATCTGAACCCCAGCATTAGCAATATTGCATCCAACTTCTAAGAAACACAGACTCTTAAGTCTCATCCCAGATCTACGAAATCCTTATTTTACCAAGATCACAGGCAATTCATGTGCACTTTAAATTTTGAACAATTGCTTTTAAATTCTGTATATAATCTCTGTTAATGCTCCTCCTCCCCCTCCTTTTACTTCTTTTTTTCTTCCTATTTCTTCTCATTTTTAAAAATATTTATTTTTAGTTGTAGTTGGACACAAAACCCTTACTTTATTTATTTATTTTGATGTGGTGCTGAGGATCAAACCCAGAGCTCCGCATGTGCTAGGTGAGCACTCTACTGCTGAGCCAAAACCCCAGCCCTCTCCTCAATTTTTGAAGAATCCTTTAATAGATGTGAAAGTACTTGCTAGATCATAAGTAGCACCTGGGTTAAATGATGGATTTGGCCAACAAATCATAGTTTGTAGGTATCCAATGTTTGTGATAGCTTAGTAGGTAAAATATGTGCTTGGATAAGAATGTGAAGAAAATGTACAAAATATCATGTGTGTCTCAAGAGTATATAAAGTCAAATGATTAACTAAACTTCTAATTGGTTTCTTATTTATGACATTTTTAATTTTAAAATTTTCATATAAATCATTCTAATAAGCCAGAGGTCATACAAAATATATCCTGAATTCTACCCAGTGCCAGAATAATACTGTAATCAAACATAGCTGCACCAATAAGGGAGCAGAGAGGATGATTCTAAATTGACAATCACTAGACACCTGTACATGGAGATACAGTATAGCATTACCAAGGTAAAATAATGTTGATATAAATTTGAAATAATTGTTCATTTTATTCCCTTATTCCTCTTTACAAGTACTTCAGAACCCTATAAAATGCTATATATCCAATACTTGAAATATTATTTTTAGGAAAATGTATGACATTCCCCTGTGAGCATGGAAATTCTGCTTCCTTCTTTCATAGCTCCAGAGCCCTAAAAAAATCCATTTCATAGTTAATCCTTCTTGAGCTTACACTAAAGTATAATGTTCATTAGGCAATGAACTAGATGTCTTAACATAACCTGTTTGCTTAAGATTTGAAGATATACATAGCAGTGTCAGCCTTATTGGTCCTCAGAACTGTGTGTGTATGTGTGTGTGTTGTGTGTGTGTGTGTGTGTGTGTGTGTGTGTGTGTGTGTGTGTATCTATGCACTTGACTGTAGTGAGGATTCTTCTCATTTAAAATTTAGAGTCTCTTACTGAAACTAGCTTTCAGGGGTTAATCTAAGCTTCTCTTTGAAATGTTTTCTTTAAGAGCATCCTCTGCTCTTCTCTAAGAGACTTCTGCAGAAAATAAATACTCTGCTATTCAAGTTCCTTAACATTCTGACTCTTAAAATGAAAATAGCCCAGAATTAGTTGACATCCTTGCAACATAAACATTAAGCAAACCATTGAAATTATTTTAAAAATGATTTCCAAATTCTTGAAAACTTACACATTTAAAACAAAAGCACTTTCATGGGATTTTTAAATTAAATATTATATTACTTATGGTAAATACAAAATATATAAAGTTCAAATACTGAAAAAATAAAGCATTTTATTTTATCGTTTTGTTGGCAATCTTTCACAATAGTGGGGAAGTATTATGCTTTAATACTAAAAATACACTTTTCTATCTCCTTTGGACTAATCATCTCATTCAGGTATATTATGTTCTAACTAATCCCTGCTATTAGAAACTGGCCATTATGTGTCAGTAGGAATAGAATTTTACTGTATGTAGGAAAATCTCGTCTATCTCAGCCTCATTAAATTATTTGTCTGATTATGTAAATTGTATATGTTTTAATAATGGAGTTACTTGAAATACATAATGCCACTGACAACTAATTATATCATAAATTGTATTATAGCATGTTTGCTATTTCAATTTTACTCTTCAGCCCAGAGGTATGAAATTTGCAGCTAAGTAGTCCAAGTGTAATTACTTTAATAAATGTGCCATACCTTGCATACGTTTTCAAGCTTCTAGTCATTATAAGAATTGTAACTATATTCCAAAAATAACTTGACTTTTACATATCAAAAGGTAATTGAATTTTAAAACTATAATATTTAAATAGAAAAGTAGTAACAGTTTTGGAAACATACCATAGAACACAAATATACAAGTTAACTAAACTATTTTCATGTTGTACATGATTTGCTTTAAATTTTTCATTATCACTAAAAACTACACTAAATATGGAAAGTAATATTTTATGGATATATAAATATAAGTATATATAATATTAGTATGTATATTTACATATATAGAGAGGAGAGCTCTTTGGTCAGAGAACATGAACAAAAATGAGATCATACATGAAGATAACTACAAATACCGCTCAGGGCAGTGAGAGACATAGGGCAAAAACTATTGTATACTTTCATTGCTTGCTTGCTGTCAAAGACGTTATGCTTTAGCAATAAAGGAGTTCTCCCAGTAAAAGGCGCTCATTATTTGATGGAGTAGTTATACTGTATAATTCCAAAGATTGGACCACGGTGTTCAAACCAGTGATGTTGATGAGAGAGATAAATCCCAGAACCTAAATAAAGAAATTATTGTGTATATCACACTGAGAATTACCTAATTTTTGTCTTTGCTACATTTCAATATCTCTACATGAGTGTGAACTATTTATTAGCTGCATGTTTCAGAAGAAGTACTCTGCTAGGAAACAAATCCTGTTACAAACTTGTCACGAAACCTGTGATCTCAATGTGTCCAGGTAATCCCCATGAACTTCAGTGTTCTCCTGTGAAGTTTGCAAGTCTGAGACTGCTTTCTTAGGAAGGCTGGCTTCTCAAGCTGGCCCTTGGCATACTGCTTACACGAGTATGAAACTTTCCTCAAAGATAAGACTGGTTTACTGGCCTAAATCTTGTGGTTCATGCACTTTCACTCTAGGAGTCTGGAATTGTGGTATGTGCTAGTCAGGCTGCTGGAAGGATTCTGACTCTGTATTGCTGTATTTGCCAGTACACAGTTTTTAAGCCTTTCCTTCCCTCTTCTCCTTTTGCACCACATGTGGACAAGGTAATAAGAAAGTGTGGATTCTCTTTTCACTTTTAGCATGCCAAAGGTTAAAACAATGCAACCCTTACCCCAGACCTCATCCCAAACCATCTTAAGAACCCCAAGACTTCCTCCTTTCTAGGACCTGCTTGGGTGCCAATCTGCTGTCCTCCCCAGAAAGACTCTTCCGTTAGTATAAATCTCTTTATATCCCCTCTCTCTCCCCCCCGCCCCCGTGTGTGTGTGTGTGTGTGTGTGTGTGTGTGTGTGTGTGGCTTTATCAGTTTCTCTATCCAATCCAATTTTAGGCCAGGAGTCCATTCTGCTCTTTAGGTTGACCATATGATAGTGAGAACCTACCTAGCCTTGCACACACCTTAAAATTGATTCTCTAATGAGCTTTCTTTATGGACATTGTACACTTGTCATAAGTTTTTGCTGCAGAACTAGAGTGTCTGTCATCTGTGAATTCCCTGAGAGACAGCTTTTTAAAGCTTTACCCAGTTCTTCTATACTTGGCCCATAATCTTTCCTTCTGTGGACATCAGTTTCTGCAATTTTGCTACAATGAGCCCATAACTTTAAATAAAACACATCGTGAGTGCTGTGAGACCTCAGGGTATATAACAAGACCTAGGGTTATCTTAGAGAACTCTTCATAGCTCTTCATAACTCTTCCCATGGATATGATTTCAGTATATTGAAGTAAACTCAGAATTGTCCTCCTCTTTTATATCACATCCAATTGCTGGAGCCCATTGCTGAAACTGATTGTGACATCACATCTGTCTAAGGAAGAGATATTTCACAATCAGGATGTATTGGTGTTTTTTTTTTTTTTTTTTTTTTTTCAGCAGACTTTCCCAACAATATCCACTTTATTTATAAAAACACATTATAATTGTGAGAAATACTAACATAGATTTGTCATCTCGCTGTAAATAAGTGTTCTCAAATGTTTTTTTCTAATAAAAATAAATGTTAGAGAAAAAGTAAATAAGGATTTAGAGAAGTACTTCTGTATTCTTCTGAAAGAAATATTGAAATAAAAGCCCAAATACATGTTTAGATGGTCTTTACAAACATACAATTATTGCATTTGTGCAGATAATTATGAATATGCTTTAGAAAAGTAAATGCATTTGAGACTGATCTTGAAAAATGCACAGTCTCTTGTTTCAAATTGCAACATCGTTCTCACTATGAAAGCAATTTATATACATCTTATCCATGTAAATTTTAGGGAAAAAATCTTTTAAAAACAAGATGACAGGTTTACACTCACTGTTCTGGGATAAATTGGTCAGGACTTGAGTGTATCCTGCATACATACACCTTCCTTTATATTCTTCTTCCTCTCTATATGCAAGTTATCTAATTAGTAATGATTTTTAAATACTAGTCACTTAAAAAAATATGTCATGAACGTTTCAATGTTTTGTTTTCAAAACATGATTTTTTTAGGATCTAATGTCATAGTTATTGCTGCTAGCCTTTTTAATTTTTCTGGAAAAAGTAGGTACAAACATTCAAAAGATAAATGCTATTGGAAATAACTTTATGCCAATTCATTTGACAGTTTTTGTGAAAGTATTAATTTTTGAAAAATAAAATGTAAAAAATAAAGAATCAATAAATAATCTATAAGTCTGATGTCTGTTAAAAATAAAATAAACTCTAAAATATTCTACAGAAATAATCCCTAAATGTAAGCCAAATGGTTTCCTTAGATTTTTCCAAATATTTATGAAAGGAATGACACTAATTGTGCACAAAATCATTCAGATAATAAAAAATGAGTGTCCACATATCAATTATCTTATCAAGCCATATAACCTTGATCACAGTATCAGATAAATATATTTTAAAAAAGAAAAAAAATACACAAACATAGATTTAATAGCCATTCATAAAATATTAGCAAAAGAAGTTACACTAGAAAGAAAGGGATAAAGTCATCTAAGAAAGTGTATTAATTCACAGAATTTTTAAAAAGTTTTTTAACATTCATAAAATACTCAGAGTGTTTAATTTACATCATTATCTCCCCCCCCCAAAAAAAGTCTTGAGTCCTATCACTGTAATAGATACAGAAATTTCATTGTATAAATAATGAGTCCATTTGTGATATTAACCATTAATAAACTAGAAAGAGAGGGTGACCTTTCATCCAAATAAAGACTAGTATCTCAAAAGCGTGCAACACATAGGATAAATGAGAATGAAATATGAAGAGCTAACTGAAGTCTGATGAGAAAAGGACACCTGGAATTCTAAGTGCTATAAAACATTGGGCAGACAGACATGGGCCATACCAAGCCTGAAGGCCAAAGAGGCCTACCAGCACAGCATGCCGTAAGATCCAACAAAGGGCAATACAATTTACTGTAAGGCAGTAACAACTACAAAACAATATATAAAAAATAAAAGGCATTTTGTTTGGAAGGGAAGAAGTGACTGTTACTATGTGCAAATGTCAATATGTACCCACCAGAATGGCTAATGTATCAAAAAAAGACAGAAGATAATACAAGGGAGAACTTGAACTGCTTAACATAATCTGCTGTTGAAAGTGAAAATTGGTAAATTTTGAAAAAATTACCTTATGTATACCTTATAAATAAACCTTGCATTTTCAGTTAAACAGTTAACAGAAATGTGTTGAAACTTTTACAAGAGGATGTGCTCAAGAAGGTGCTATTTAGTTCTACCCCAAACTAGAGATTAGGTAAGTGCTCATTAACTTTAGAATGGAGATTTGTTATATAACAGATATTAATTGGTGATTAGTGAGAACAAAAGTTAACTTTTAAATGTAAGAATCACAAAAATATAATTAATATTAGAAATGCAAAAACCAAAGAACATTTTCTGTAAGAAAAAACAAAGCAGGAAAAAACTCAGCTTTGACACTGGAAATCATTGTGGTAGGTGGGGTTATTGGCAAGAAAGAAACAAACACAAGGAGGACTTTAGGATGCTAACACTTCAGGTGTTAAAATTTTGATTCTTGAATGAATGAGATTTCAGTTATTTCTTCTTGATTGAGGTTTTTAATGCAATTATTTTCTGTTCATTTTTATCAAAGCAATGAGACTATGTATGCTAGTCCTTGTGGCTTCTTCTCTCCAAAATTCTTGATGAAATTTGATTCCCAATGTAATGATGTTGAGAGGTGATGATTGAGTCAGTAAGAGTGATTAATGCTGCTAAATAAAAATTACAGAAGGTCATGGCTTTGGACTAGATTCCTACACTGAATCCCAACAGGCCAGATGAAAAATCAGAAGGGCAGAATTATGTGAAGTTCCATGTTGTCAAATCAAGACTCAGTTATATCTGACCTTCCAAGAAATAAGGATATGGAAAGATAACCAATTTCCCAAATAGTCCAATAAAAAAATGACAATGGTGTCCCACTATTTTAATCATTACAGCCTTTAGTTCCTTAATTCTTACAAAATTTAGCTGAAATAACATGACATTAAGTAAAATGTTATTGTTCTATTGACCTGTTTATCCTCACCTTATAAGGAAAGTAACTTTGAAATAACCAATCTGTTTTTCATTCTTACAAAACCTACGTCTTCTGCTCAGCTCATTGGAACACTTATTTTATTTTTTAGAACAACAAATACTTTTCTGATTCATGAATTGAAAATAAACTATATTGTAGTAGTTTTGTTGTTGTTTTCCTCCCATTGACAGTGACTTTCTGGTGGTGATGAGTTCTGGTTCTCATGAGTCTGGAGCAATTCCTGTGAGAGTGGGTTCTCCTCAAAAATGACCAGCTTCCCTAGCTAATAATTTTGCTTCCTCTTTTTCCATATCCTCTCTTTTGCAAGTGCCTGCTGCCCTCTTCCAATGAAGACTTCAGCAGAGGCTGAATAGATCCCAGAATTATTCATTTGGAACTACACAACAACTGTGAGCTAAATAAGCCTCTTTATAAATTATCCAGCTTTAAGTATTTTCTTGTCATCAGAAAATGGACTTAGAAAAGATCTGTATTTAAAATTTTGATGAATATTTATTAAAAATATAATTTTATTGTGTAGACACCTCTTAATTTGGTAGAAGAGACTTATTTTAAATTGATCTAGATAAACACTAATATCTCTAGTTTAATAGTTTTCATTTTTATACATAAACACCCTAAGAAAATTTTTCAACCAAAAAAAAAGGTAAATGGAAGAGGCATTATTTTCTTTTCACAGTGGTGCTTGTCAAACCCTGGCTATTTCTTCTGATTTTTGACATCATCAATAAATATTCTTCATAATCATTTCAGGTGAGAATTGATTTTTGTTTCCCATTCAACATATCGTATTGAGAACAAAGAAATTGAACTGATTTTTGGGGAGTTGTTACTAGTGTACTGGAAGTTTTCATTTTTCCAGTTGACATCAGTGAAGTAGTGTATTTTGAAATGTTCATTTGTTTGTTATGCTGAATCTATTCCCAGGACTTTAATCCGTGGTAATATTTCAAATATGTGAGAGAAAAGAGAGAGGGGAAAATTGAGAAAGTGTAGGTGAAAAAGGATTGGCAGACGGATTCCTATAATGATCAGCATTAAGGGAGAGTGTCAAGGATGAAATTATGAAAATTAATTATTTTAAGACACTTTGTGGTCTCATGAACTTTGGAAAGATTCATGATTCTTGATATAATCATACATCATTTTAAAGACTGCTGTACTGTTCTGCCTCTCAAGTGGATGACTGTCCATAAATCCAACGGTTAAACATTCTACAGCAGTAAGGATTGTTCCATGAAAGAGGCTGATTCACTCCTTACAGGGCTGAGGAAGAGATAAAAGGCACAAGCAGTGGACTTCGCAGAGGAATGGAGAGTCAAATGAGAGTGTGAACATACCACTTATCTATTTTGCACTTACAAGAGAGAGGTGGGCTAAAGGGAGGGAAAAACACATTAAAGCAACTTAACTAATTACATTTAAAATGTATTCAGTGACTGTCCATGGGACTTATTTTAAACAAAATTATGATTTCATTTTCCCAAATCGGGAGAGTAGTTTATACAAAAGTTGGAAAAAAACGATTAAAATGGCAAACATGCTCATCTCAAGATTGCTTTCCATTATCACAAATAATTTGCATTCTTAATGTAGACATAATTTAAAATTCCAGGTAATTACTTTTAATTACTGTTTTTATAATGCCACTAAAGCAAAAATAGGTCATATATATATATATATATACACACACACACATATGTATGACAAATTGCTTATCATTCTATATATGGTTTAATGTGAATAAATTCATCAATCCTTTTCTTCTGTTATGATATACATCCTACTTAAATAAAGTAACAATATCATTGATTTTTGATGTATTGCTTTCAAGTGTAAAAATAATACTTTATCTGCCATGATTAATTATTTTTTAATGCTTCCTTTAACTACATACTTAGCTTTATTTGGATAACATTCTAAAAGAAGGATATGAACCCAAATGTGTTAGACCTATTTTCTGAAACCACACAAGGTCTATAAAAAGTTTATTCATGTTGCCATTCTTATTTTACAATATTTCTCAAGGATTTTGAATATCATCATCGATATATAATATTTGCTAATACTTTGTCATGTGGACTACATGTTTCTGTCATGCCAAAGTTTATATATTGAAATCCTAACTTCATTATGATGGTATTAGGGGGTGATGCCTTTGGTAACAAGTATGGATCCCTCAGGAAAGGGGTTAGTTCCTTGAAAGAAGAGCCCCCACCACCTTCTCCTTCATGTGAGGAAACAGGAGGAAAATCACCATCAAAATCCAGGAAGAGAGGCCTCCCTAAACACTGTCAGCTGATGCCTTAACCATGGACTTCCCATCTTCCAGAACTGTGCCATGTAAATGTAGTTTAAAACACCCTATCTACCGTACTTGGGTTGATTGAGTGATTTATCTCACCTTCAAATTGTTTTGACATACATGAGCCCTTAAATATTGTAAATAATAATACCATTGTTGCTTAGCTCAATCTTTCTTTGCATGGAGGCCATGCATATAAAGGTTACTGAATAAATTCCCAACATTATGGGTCCTAAAATTTTCTATATAAAAAGTTCGAATATGGGGAAAGATTTCTCACTCACATTCATTCTTGTTACTTTTTAGTGTGTTTTCCCTCTACAGTCTCCAAATTATTCTCTCTCTCTCTATCCTGGTAAACTGAGATTATTTAGGGAAAATTTTACTTTACCTTGCCTTGGTATAGGAGTTGCTATAATGTCTATTCCCTGTAATCCGAGAGAGCTCAAATTTAGAGGAAAAAACAAACAAACAAAACAAAACAAAAAAAAAACAAAAAACAGAAAGGGAGGTTGTTGGGACTCATGTCTGCCAAGGGGAAGGACTTTGGCTGCTTACCATGCCCTAGTAGGACAGGGGCTAAGCAAAGGGGTGTGGCTATGACCGAACTGCCCTGCTGGCTGATTGGTTAGTTCTAGGCCTATTTAAGTTCAGTGCCTGGTCAATAAATCTGAGTTTTTGGCTTCTCGCTTGCTATACAAAACTCCCTGGGTGTGGCGTGGTTTCTGTCCATCAGGCAGAGGAAGGCACTCAGCTATTTTTGTCCTTAAGCCCATCTTCGCCAGGTAAGTTGTTTTCTTTCTGTGGGCAGAAAGAAAACCCCCTTTAGGGCCCAAAAGGGGGGTAGCTTAGACCTCGGCCCCATTCATAACTCAGCAGCCCCGGCAGAAGGTGTTTGCCCATAGCTTTAGATATAAGCTTGCGGAGACACAATTTGAAGTGTTCCACTATGAAAAGGAATAAAAGAGAGATGGAATTGTACTGTTTAACTGTGAATAGTTTTCCTTGATTTATAAACAATTGTTTTCTATCCAAACAGCAAAATTTAGTTCATTTTTCTTGAAAAGCTCTTTCTATTTATTTTCTTATTCTTTTTCATTTACAGTCATGTTTCAGCCTTGACAAAGAAGAAACTTATAATGAAAGTTGTCCAGTAATTTACTAAAGGATTCACTCCATTCATTATGAAAATTCTAATTCCTTTATTGATGTTATTATTTGCTAAACAGCAGATGTCAAATGTTGTAGCTGAATCTGTTTGGCTGCCCAAATCAACCCTTTAAAACTTAACTTTATACTTTGTGCTAACTCTCAAAATGAGTTTCTAATGAAGCTATGCTTATTGTCTAAAATTGGTTCGCTAAATAATTGGCCAGTAGGTGCAAGTTCAAACATAGGTCACTATGCTTTTAGTATCTTTCCATGCCAATTATTACAGACTTAAATATGAATATTGAGTTAATATTAAAAACCTAGCTGACAAAAACAATACTAAATAACAAATGAATATCTAACCAATAGAAATAAGAGTATAATGAAAAGCAGTATGTAATGAAAGCTGTTACCACTTAGAAAACATATATAGACTTATTTTGCAATACTATCACTATGTTTATGTAAGAAAAGACTATAAAGGTTGGAATTGGCCATTGTAGAACAAGATAAGGGTTGTGGTTCAGTAGTAGAGTACTTGCTTACAGCTCACAAAAATGGTGTGAATTATGTTGAATTTTCTGAAACTCTTCACTTTGATCTCACACTGTTTGTCTCTTAACTTTCCAAAGCTCAGTAATAGTTTAAGAGACAGATTTGTTTGCTCATTTATGTGTCTTTGATCCTCAGCACCACATAAAAATAAATAAATAAATAAAATAAAGGAAGTGCTGGGTATGTAGCTCAATTGGTAGAGTGCTTGCCTTGCATGCACAAGGTCATGGTTTTAATCCCCAGCACCACAAAAAATAAATTAAATAAAATAAATTAAAGTATCGTGACCATCTACAACTTAAAAAAAAAAAATAAGAAAGAAAAAGAAAAACAAACAGGTATGAGTGTAGTGGCACACACTAGACAACTTTCACTAAAATTTCAGTGGCAGTGGCTTGAGAGGTTGAGGCAAGAGGATATTGAGTTCAAAGTCAGCTTCAGCAATTTAGTGAGGCCCTTAGCAATTTAGTGAGACCAAGTCTCAACATAAAAAATAAAAATGTCTTGGGATATGTCTCAGTGGTTAAGTGCCTTTGGGTTCATTCTTGGTACCATTAAATAAAAAGAACAGACGGGCATTATCACATTAACTTTTGGTTTGAACATAAACAGAATTATTAATTATTTATTATTTTATAATATATTTCTGAATATACAGTACTATCATTAGCTGCATATAGTTTCTGCTTTAATCATAAATTCACCTGATTTTATATTTATCAGAAAATAATGCCATGCCCTGCCCAATTCCTTTATTTTTGCCAATTATCAGTTATATAAGTTCAAAATTTAAAACCAAGGCTACAACAAGCACAGTATAATTTCATTGCTACATCACATATTATCTTAAAAGCTCACATTATAAGCCGGGCGCGGTGGCGCACGCCTGTAATCCCAGCACTTGGGAGGCTGAGGCAGGAGGATCGCGAGTTCAAAGCCAGCCTCAGCAACAGCGAGGCACTTAGCAACTCAGTGAGACCCTGTCTCTAAATAAAATACAAAAAAGGGCTAGGGATGCGGCCCAGTGGTCGAGTGCCCCTGGGTTCAATCCCCTGTACCACAAAACAAAACAAAAAAAAAACAAAAAAAAAAAAAGCTCACATTATAATTATTTAATAAGCTAGGGGAATGTGTCTGTGTTGATATTAAGTATTTGATCTGAGCCCAGACGATATGAAGTACATGGTAGCATGATGATTTTTGTCCTATCGAAAAGTCAGTCCCAGAGTTTCTGGTTTAATTACTGTAGTAATTTTCTATTTTTTTCTGCCAACTTAGCCACATTATTTTAATATCTTTTATTAGTATTTTTTTTTTCAAAATGACCATCAAAATATAGTTTTCCTAATTGTTCTTTGAATCAGCATGATCATTTTACTGGTTCTATTATTAATGAGTAAATAAATCTTGACACATTTTCATGTCATACTTGCAAGAGTCAGGTTTTTGATTTTTAAAGATTAGGTTTTGACAGTATAAGAGCTGGTGCCCAGCCGGGCGTGGTGGCGCATGCCTGTAATCCTAGCACTTGGGAGGCTGAGGCAGGAGGATTGCAAGTTCAAAGCCAGCCTCAGCAATGGCGAGGCACTTAGCAACTAAGTGAGACCCTGTCTCTAATAAAATACAAAAAAGGGCTGGGGATGTGGCCCAGGGGTCGAGTGCCCCTGAGTTCAATCCCCAGTACCAAAAAAAAAAAAAAAGAGCTGGTGCCCTCTGCTTAATGTTTCCTATATTGTATTAGGGAGTTAATTTTTATATTTTGTATCCATAATTGAGGTTGATAAATCAAAAGTCTGTTGCAGGTTTAAAATTGTGTAGCTTTCTGTGGTTTACCGAATGAAGAAAATAAAAACTTTTTTAGATCAGTTTTTATTTCCATATGACTTATATAGCTCACAAAAATAGTGCAAATTAATGTTGAATTTTCTGAAACTCTTCACTTTGATCTCCCACTGTTTAGCTCTTAACTAACCAAAGCTCAATAACTGTTTTAAGAGACAGATTTGTTCACTCATTCATTTCTATTTGTAAGTGTATAAACCCTAAAACCATTTTATCCCATCCCTCTGGCTTGGTTCCTTATACTCTCTAATTGGAAGTTCATTCCTCCAATCTTTTCTGTCCTAGCTTAGTTTACAAAAAAATCTGTAGCAAAGTGCATCTTCTTATACTTAAAATTCAACTTAGCTCATAAGAAGGATTTAGCTATGAGCTTCTCTTATCTGTTGGAAACCAAGCTACTTGTCCTCATGGTATCTATTGGCCCTGCACACATGTTTAACTAAATGGAAACAATAAATGAAAATTTTTAATTTAAATAGTTTATCTCATTTATAAAGTACAATAATCAGAGCATATTTCCTAAAGCTTATTCTGTTGAAAGAAGTGTAAACATATGAGGGAAAAGATACGCAGGTTTCACTTGGATTGAGGAGTCAGTGTAAGGAAATGATGTCATTTGCACTGTGAAATAGTCATAACAGTTGATATAATAGTATGATCTCTCCTGTATTGAGAGGATTACATTTCTACTGCATGAAGGCAGTTTTTGACATTTCACAATAAAAAAAAAAGGTAATGTTCTGAAAGTACCTTATGTTTCTTCATATATGTACTGGAAGTTCTGAGGTTTGGCAGCTGGCAGCAGGTGAATTGTTACACATGGAAACCATTTGCCATCACAGCAAATACATCTTGCAGACACTACATGGATATAAACCAGAGGATCTTATTTCCTATCATTAAAATAATACAATAACATTGTAGACCAACAGGAACCTTTTTTCTTCTGCACATTACTATGTAGAAGTGTTTTCTCTGCTCATTTAAGAACTAGTTCAAAATTTGCGAAGACTTCTTCATGTTCTCATTTACAAAGTAGATTATACTTCCTGAAAATTCTTATGGGGTTGATGGTTGAAAATATTATTTCTAAAATATATATAAGATATATACTATCATTTTCTATACTCTATCACATATATTCTATCTTTTTTATATGTATATATATGTGTGTGTGTATATATATATCCTTGTCTATACATATATATGTATGTATACATATATAAATCTAAGTAATAATATAAAAAAAATACATATATAAATTTAAATAATATAAAATTAAACATATATGCATACACCCTATTCTTATCTCTTACACAAAAGTGAGGAAAAATACTTGATTTAGATCTTTCTAGTGTATTCTCTCATATTGTGTGATTTCTGAGAGTTTGTCCTGAAAATGGGGATACAATTAATTATTTTTAAATATTACATTCTTTGTATTCCAAAACAGTTACATTGCCATTTTAAGAAAATATATCATGTGGTGTTTGGTCAAGGGAGCAGAATCACTGTGGGAGATAAAAGGGATTTATTATGGTGATATGATCTAACATAATTATGAGACTGTGTTAAGCAAACTGAATAAATCTGTCATCGCAGCATCTGGTGATATTCCTGAAGTCAGCTCCGCTGGCTGTCAGAGAGCAAAGATGAGCATGGAAAGGTGGTTTTCAGGCAAAATGTAATGGTGAGTTGGAACCCAGTGAAACGAACTGGAACTTGTGTTTTTCCCTAACAATGTCTATCCTCCAGCTCCTCCAATGCTAGCAACTTGCAGATTTGGTACACTTTTCCATAGAGCTGCATATGAAGCATGCATAGGAGCTGAGGTCGAAAACCAAAAGGAATTGATGGAATAAAAGTTCTCTTGCTATACTAAGGACATCAGCAGAATTTGGAGGAAATTAGACCCCTGAAGCCACAGTCGCCAACAGAGTGAACCAGCTGAGGTGTGACAATATGCTCCAGCTATAGCAGCACCTGAACTTCACATCAACTTCCTATGGTTCACTCTTGCCTACAAAAGAGTGTGCAAATTTCTCTTATAGCCTAACTCAGAAACATGCTACCATGGCTTGCTGCTATCTAATTTTCCCCATTTTTGAATACCTTTATTCATCCATCATTTGGACAGAATATGGCTGGATAATATTTTTCAGAAAATTAATACAGATACTGAATTTTCTACATACTTGTGTATCATTTTCTTTGTAAACTTTTGGGCCGTGGTGCAGGTTGCTGTGATTGTTGTTGATAGCATCATTGTTGCTGGTGCAGTTTTCATATCATAATGTCATTGTTTTTGTTCCTGATTTTAGATATCTAACTTCACACTGGGACTTATAATAGCACTTTTTTTCCCTATAAAGACAATTTGGGGCATTAAGTTGGTCTTTGAAATTCGACATTTTCATTAGATATAGTTTTATATTGTCTCTTTCCATTTTTACTGAAGTAAATGAGCTATTTTCAGCAGATTAATCTCTGTTTCACATCATAATATTTTTATTTCCCTTAGTAAATGGGAGTTTCTATATGTCCTAGAAGCTAACTCTTTAAAAAAATATGTTAGGAGTCAATATTCAGTCCTATGCAGCTGCTATATTTTTATAATATTTTTACAACTTTTAAGAAAAATTTAACTTTCATTTTATCTATTAAGGAAATATTTGGGGTCTCAAAGGGTCTTTCACCATATTATTATTTAGATAGTTCTTCTGGCTGGGTTTACACTTTTCTGTTTGGGGTGATTATTTAAATTTGTCTCTAAGATTATTTAAATCATTTGATATTTTCATAAATCTGATGACATGCTTATATAAATATTCATATAAATATTTTTACTCTGCTTTCCATTTCTCTAAATCTTTTTTTCAATTCTTAAAAAGGTTTTGTTTGGCACATAATATTTATACATATTTATGAAGTATGAGTGATATATTGATCCCTGTTACTTTGGGAAATAACTAATTCAGAATAAATAGCTTCTCTGTCTCTCCCCACTTCATAGGGCCTGAACTTCTTTCATACATTTGTGTATTTGTGCATGTATGTATAGCTAAAGAACATTTTATCTATCTACTCTTAATTTTTCTACAATATACTATTATTAACTATAATTATCTTGCTATAAATCTACAGAATTATTCCTCCTACAGAGCTGGAAATTTGTATCCTTTGGCCTACATCTCCTCACTTCCTTCTCCTCTCCATGGCTGGCACTACTACTCTCTCTTTTCTGTATATCCCCTTTTAAAGATCTTACATGTAAGTAGATAATGCAGTATTTTCCTTTATGTGTCTAACTTATTTTGCCATGTGTAACATCCTACAGGTTAATCCATTTTGTCACAAATGACAGTGTTTCCTTCTGTTCAAAGGATGAAGAGCATCCTGTTTTTTATATACCACACTTTCTTTATCAGTTAATCCACTTGTGACAGTTAGTTTTGAGGAACCCATACAATGTTTTCTATAATGGCTATAACATTTCTCACTCCTATCAACAGTATACAGGTGTTCTTTTAATCCTCAGTGCTGAAAACACTTCCCTTTTTGATAATAACACCAATAAGGATAGGGTGATATCTCATTGTGGTTTTGATTGGCATTTCTCTAATGATTAGTGATGTGGGAGACCTTTCCCTATAGCTGTTGGCCCCTTTTAAGCTTCCTTGAAACAATGCCTATTCAGTTCCTTTTCCCAAGTTTTAATCAGGATGTTTGTAACTGTATGATTCCCTTATCAGGTACATGATTTATAGGAATTTTCTCCCAGTTTATAGACTGCTTTTTCATCTTGTTTAATATTTCCTTTACTGTGCAGAAGGTTTTATATTTAATGAGAGGCCCACTTGTTAATTTTGTTTTACTGTCTGAGTTTTGGGTCATATATTAAAAAAAAAAAAATCATTGCTAATTCGAAATATTCAAGAATATTTCCCTGTGTTTTCATTTTGGATTTTTTTAGTTTTACATCTTTATTTGAACCTTAGTAAATTATTCTGTAGTAAATTATTCTGTATTATGCTTGTTAAGGATCCATTTTCATTGCTTTGTCTATGGATTGCCATTTTCTCCAACATGGCTTTTTGAAGAGACTATCATTTTTTTTTTTCATTGTGTCTTATGGAGACTATGTTGAAAGTTAGTTTGCAATATCTGTTTTTATTTATTGCATTTATTTCTAAGTTCTGTGTTCTGTTCCATTGGTCTATGTGTCTTTTGATTATATTACCACATCCTTTCAATTAGCATAGCTTTGTAATAAAGTTTGAAATCAACAAATGTGATGTCTTTGTCCTTCTTTCTCAAGATTGTTTGGCTATTAAAATTTACTATACTTTGAATTTTGAATTTTAGCATTTTTTTCCCTATTTTTTCTATTTCTGTGAAAAATTACAAGAAAATCTTAATAATTATATCACATCAGATAGCAGAGACATTGTAACACTATTAAATCTTCCAATACACAAATAATATCTTTCCATTCATTTTTGTGTTCTTCGTCTCTTTTATTAATGTTTTATTATTTCTAGTGTTTGACTATTTCACTTCCTTTGTTAAATTTATTGTTAAGTATTTTATTATTTTTGATGCTCTCATAAATGGATTTCTTAAAATTTCTTTTTGAAAAATCATTATTGGCATAAAGAAATGTAATTGCTTTTTGCATTTTTATTTTTAATATGATATTTTACAGAATTCATGAACAAACAAAATTTCATAACAAAACATTAAGAAGTATAATCCAATGCTATATCAAATTAATGGCACACTAAAACCCAGTTTTACTTATTCTGGGAAAGCAAATCTGGTTCAATTATTGAAAACCAATTAAATTTATTCCATCACACCCTGAGTCTAGAGAAGGAAAAAAAACATGATTATATCAATTGATGCAGAACAAGAATTTGGAACAAATATAATGTATTCATAAAACAAAATCTTACCAAGAAGTAGAATGGAATATACTTGACTAGAAAGTAATCTACAAAAAGCTAATTGCTAACAGTGCCTAATGAGGAATGGCTGCAGACAGAAAGAAGACAAGGATGACTACTCTTAGCACCACTATTCAATATGGTACTTAAAGTGCTAGCCAGGAAATGTATGGGGAGAGAGAAAGAGAGAAAGGGAGGGATAAGGAAAGCAAAAATACCCATGGGGAAGGGGAAAAAAAGGCTGTAAGAAGTGAAACAGAATTTTGATAGGCATTTTCAACAAGGAAAGTAAAGCAAGGACAGTTAAAGGCTAATCAGAGCAGAATACATGGAATTATGTTTACACACACACACACACACACACACACACAGAGGACTGCCGATATAGTTGAGTGGTAGAGCAGTTGCCTGGCGTGCACAGAGGCCTATGTTCAATTTCATGACACATATGTATGTATGTGTGTGTACATACTTATGTACATATGTGCATCTATATTCACATACAGGCATATGTATATGTGTATGTGTTTTATGAAAATGCATGTTTTCTTGAAATTAAGAAGTGAATCAATAACCTTTGTTATATTGTAAATGGTAAGAAAATAATGCATGTTTATTTTAATAGATATAGAAAACTATAAAAGCCAATACCTTTTACAGAAAATTAATAGGAAAAATTAAAAATAGAAGCTAGTTTTCTTGAACTAATGAAGGTATTTACAATAAGTTAAACTAATATATTGAAAGTTTTCCTCTAGAGACTGGGAACAAAAAAGGATTTTCTATACAATTACTTGACTGAACATTCTACTAGCAATTCTAGCTAGCTTATTAATGTGTGAAAACATGGCTCTTTGAAACTAAGGACAAAAAAACTATTTTATTTTCAGCTGATATGATTTTATAACAAGAAAAACAAAAAGAATCTCTTACGTGGAATCATTGTTATTAATAAGATAATTCATAAAATGGCTGAAAACAAATTCAAAATAAAAACAATTGAGTAATAATTAAGATGACCTAGCAATTCACTTCTTGATATATACCCAAAAAATTGAAAATAAGTTCTTGAACACATATTGTGTATAACAATGGTCATAGCAGCATCATTTACAATAGTAAAAAATAGAAGCAACATAGGTGTGTTTGAATGAAGGGGATGAATAGATAAACAAAAGGTGATATTTACATAAAAAGGAAATATTATTCAGACTTTAGCAAGAACAAAGTTTCATAACTTGATACACCATGAATGAACATCATGAGCGTCATACTAAATAAAACAATCTAGTCACACAAAGACAAATAATTCATGATTGCATTTGTATAAGGTTTCCAAGGCAGTCAAATTGAAAATGACGGGAAGTAGAATGGTGATTCTCAAGCACAAGGGAAATGGGGCATGCAGTGTGGAAATATTAAAAGAGGTATAAAGTTTCAGTTTCTCAAAATGAAGACAGTTCTGTAGATTCCATTTGAAATAATATGAATATACTTAACACTACTAAACTGTATGCTTAGAAGTGGCTGAGACATAAAAATTTATGCTCCTCTTATGTTAACAAAATTTAAAAACCAGGGAAATTTTTATAAACCAGGAGTGAACATTTAGACACTGTACATTTTTAGGAAGATACATTTTTTTTTAAGTCATAGTTCCTCAAATCTCCTAGGAACACCTTTTAGAAAGTCATTCAGTATGGAAACTCCTGGATTTATGCCTTTTGCATCCTTAGGTAAAGCTTTTTATATTTTTTTTCAAAATTATCAGTTTTTGATGAATAAATATAACAAAAATTATGTAATGTCATACATATGTACATAAATTATAAATTTTATTATCTTAAAGAAAATATAAATAAATGATAATTGAAGTCATTTTCATATTCATGTATTAAAAGACTACATATATGAATTTTCTCCAAATTGATGTACAGGTAAGTGTAATTCATAATTTTGTGTGTATGTATATATTAACTGATACCGCTTTTTAAAGTGTAAATAAAATTTGTGTCAAAATTGTTGAGATGAAAAAGAATATGAGAAAGTCACCCTTTCAGATACTAAAACCTATATCACTTAGAAAAATGCAGTGCCTGCCTGTTCTGAGATATAAAAGAAAAGTCCTAAAGGAGAATAATGAACCATTAAAAGATCTGCACAAAGAGGGACATTCTATGAAGGAGTGTAAGAGCCCTAATAAGGAGATAGCTAAGATGGCAGCCAGCTGAGAGCCATAAGAGGTGTTTCAGTATTTTCACCTGATATTCATGCATTTATCTAAGAATCTTTCTATGCCCGTGAACACTATGTTACACACCTGTAAGTTTGAGCTGTTGACAAGTGTATACTTGTTAAGGCAAAAAGTATTTAACTGGGTGAGGTTGGCTAGAGAGGTGGTTGGAGTTGGAGAGGTTGTTGGAGCCAGAGAGAGGAGTTAGAAGAAGCAAGAATAAAGAGACTATTCATTTTCCAGTCTACTTCCAAATTCTTTCCTGAGGTATCGTTGGTGCAGATGGCAATAGCTGCAGGCGGCAACAAGTGGTGGCCTGTACGGGAATTTAGAATCAGCAGGTAAGAACTGAGAAGTCTCTAAAGATGGGTTCAAAAATAACTAAGACCCGAGTGATAAAGGCTATGGAAGAATTCTTTGATATAGCTGATAGTGAGGAGGAAAGTGATCATGAAAGCATAGCCTCCACTGAGTCAGTTAGGAACAGTAAGGATAGTATTGGTGTGAACTCAAAAATGATGAAGATCCAAGCTGCTAAAGCTATCCGAGATTTATTAGAGATAGCCGAGGAATACCTGCTCTCAATTGAACCTGGGACTCAGGATGTTACTACTAGTGAAAGTAATAGTAGTGAGGAGGAGTCAAATAACCATGAAAGCACAGCCTCCTCCACTGAGTCAGTTAAGACCAGAAAGGACCGTCAAGTAGAGGAACCACTTGTGCCCTCTGCTCCCTCATGGGTTGAGTCAGTTTTAGAAACCATGAGGGGTATTTCTGAGCATTTGCGTGCCCTTGAAGCAGAGATTAACGGCCTTTCTGAGCGCTTACGTGCCCTCGAATGTCAAAAACTGCAGGGACATTGGGATCTGCCAGTATTTGAAAATGTAAATGGGCAGAGTTACCACCAATCCCTAGACTTCAAAATAACAAAAAATTTCAAAGAAGCAATAATGACCTATGGGTCCTTTCACATTGAGCATGTTGGAGTCCCTTAACACTTTAACTTTAACCCCTTCAGGCTGGAAAGGCTTATGTAAGGCAGTATTGAGCGGGGGAAAATACTTGATTTGGAAGGCACAGTTCCAGGAGTTTTGTGTGGAAACAGCTAGAATAAATGTGACTGCAGGATTTCCAGACCATAACGTAGACATGTTAACTGGAGAAGGGCAGTTTGCTGACTTACAGCTTCAAATTCAGTATGATCCTGGAGTTTACGCTCAAATATACGCCGCAGCTGTTAAGGCATGGAAATCTTTACAAGGAACTGGTGACTTACAGGGTAGCTTGTCTAAAGTAATTCAGGGACCTAATGAGCCATATGCTGACTTTGCTGATAGGCTTTTGTGAACTGCAGGTAGAGTGTTTGGAGACGTTGATCAAGCTATGCCATTAGTTGTTCAGCTGGCATATGAAAATGCCAACAAATATTGACAAGACGCCATTAGACCTTGGAAATCTAAAAGGGACCTTTCAGTATATATAAGATTATGCAAAGATATAAATGACACCTTTTTCATAGGAAAAGTGATTGCAGCAGCAATGACAGGTGCTTCTCCTCAAAATTTCACAAAAAGGGATCAACCTAAAAATTATTATAATCAATTAAGTTATTCTAGACAATATCCCCAAAGAGAAATAAGACCAAGCTCATATCATGCCCCAGGCCACTGCCCCAGGTGTAAAAAAGGAAACCACTGGGCTAATAAGTGCAGATCTAAATTCGATATTTATGGAAACATTTTGCCTAAGAATGAAAAAAATGGGGCACAGGGCCCAATGCCCCAGGGCCCACAAATGTAGGAGGCGTTAGAGGAAGAGTATCCTCAAACATCCATCCAGAGGATTCCTCAACACAATCCCCTCTTACCCATTGACTCCCTCCTTAGAGGAACAAGAGGAAGTACAGGACTAGACCTCTGTTCTACCTCCCAGGTAGTGCTAACACCTGAAATGGGGGTTCAACTGATTTCCATGGGAGTCAGGGGACCTCTTCCCTCAGGAACTGTAGGACTTATCCACGGGAGAATCTCTAAAAGCTTATCAGGTTTTTAAGTGGCTCCAGGTGTAATAGACTCAGACTATCAAGGAGAAATTAAGATTATGCTTAGTTCACCTCGAGGCATTTGCTCTGTTAACCAAGGAGATAGAATTGCTCAGCTGCTTCTCCTTCCCAGTTTACATGACTCATTTAAGAGTATGCCTCAAAATAGGAACAATAGAGGATTTGGTTTCACTGGCTTGGGACCTATGGCTTGTTGGGTTCAGTATTGTTCACGGAGGCCTATGTGCAAAATAAAAATTCAAGGTATAGAGATGGAGGGATTGATTGACACTGGGGCTGACTCTTCCATTATCAATGTATGACAATGGCCCAAGCACTGGCCTCTGCAGAAGGCTTCAAATAGTTTGAGAGGCTTGGGATATTCTAATACCCCAGAACAAAGTGCAACAGTTTTAAAATGGGAAGATGATGAAGGGCATCAAGGAATATTTCAGCCTATGTTTTGTCCAGCTTGCCAGTTACCTTAGGGGAAGAAATGTTTTACAACAAATGGGAGTACATCTCACAACCAAGCCCGCAGGTGTTACAAAAGGAAATCATCACCAAAAAGGTAAAGGATATTTTTTTTTAGGGGCCACTGAGAAAACAATTTTGAAAATACCATGACTTTCTGATAAACCAGTTTGGGTCCCTCAGTGGCCCCTATCTAGAGAGAAATTACAAGCAGCCCACCTACTAGTTCAAGAACAACTAAAAGCAGGACCTATAGAACTTTCCACCTCTCCCTGGAATTCCCCCATATTCGTGATCAGGAAAAAAATAAGGAAAATGGCGATTGTTACATGATCTTAGAGAAATCAATAAAACCATGCAAATTATGGGCCCTACCCAACCTGGACTTCCTAATCCTGTAGCTATTCCTAAAAATTTCCATCTTATAACTCTTGATATAAAGGATTGTTTCTTTTCTATTCCTCTACATCCTCTGGATGCCCCCAGGTTTGCTTTTTCAGTTCCTTCTATTAATATTAATGGCCCTGATAAAAGATATCAGTGGAAAGTTTTACCCCAGGGAATGGCTAATAGCCCCACTATATGTCAAATCTATGTGGATAAATTTTTCAGCCTATCAAGAACAAATACCCAAAGCTTATGTGCCTCCATTATATGGATGATGTTTTGCTTGCTCATCCTAATCAAGAAGTCTTATTCACCAAATTTAGCGATATATCAGAAAACTTGAAACGATATGGACTAAACATTGCTGAAGAAAAGGTTCAAACTAGATCTCCGATATTATATCTAGGATTCCAAATTATGGATACTTTTATTAGGCCTCAAAAAATTTTAATAAATAAGGAACATTTGGACACTCTCAATGATTTCCAAAAATTGCTGGGAGACATTAATTGGCTTCACCCTACACTAAGCCTCACACCACTGGCCAATTAAAACCCTTATTTGATATCCTTCATGGGAACCCTGATCCATCTTCACTGTGGATATTGACTCCTGATGCTAGGAAAGCTTTAAAGTTGGTAGAAAAGGCCATTGAAGGATCCCATTGTGATAGGATTGATTTTGCTCGACCGCTGATATTGACCATTATTTCTTCACAATATACACCCACAGGAGTATTTTGGCGACAGGGGCCTTTATTATGGATACATTTGCCCATCTCTCCTAAAAGTACAATTGAGTCTTACACCTCCATGGTGGTTAAACTTATTCTTCAAGTACTTAAGACTTCTACTAAAATATTTGGCATTCACCCTGCTACTATTATTACTCCCTATTCATCATCACAGTTTGAATATTTGTGCTTCAATGATAATGATTGGGCTATACCTAGATGCTCTACTTCTGCAAATTTTGATAACCATCTTCCTAAGTCTCCTATACTATCTTTTTGTATCAATCATCCCATTATATTTCCACAGGTAATAAAAAATCAACCTATTCCTAAGGCATTAAATGTATTTACAGATGGGTCCTCTAACGGGACTGCTGCAATAGTCACTCAAAAAGAAAATATGATTCATATTACTGCCCATAAATCAGCTCAATTAGTTGAACTTGAAGCTATTATTATAGCTCTTGAAAGTTTTAAAGAACAGCCCATAAATATTTTTTCAGAAAGCCACTATATTGTACATGCTGTCCCTAAATTGGGGCTAGCACGTCCAATAGCACCTCATACTCCAGCCTTTAAATTGTTTTTTCAAATTCAAAACCTTCTATGGGAACGTAAAGAACCTTTGTTTATTGGACATATCAGAGCTCATACTAATTTTCCTGGTCCTCTCCATGAAGGTAATCAAAAGGCCGATGCCCTCACTCAAACAATCTTTATATTTTCAGCAGTCCAACAAGCTACTTCATTCCATTCTCAATTTCATGTTAATAGTACTACTTTACAACAAAGTTTCAAAATAACTAAAGATCAAGCTCCAACAATTGTGAAAGTTTGTCAATCTTGTGTGACACATTTGCCCAATTCACATTATGGGGTTAACCCAAGAGGATTAATGCCCAATCATTTGTGGCAGATTAATGTCACTCATGAGCCAAGTTTTGGAAAATTGCAATTTGTTCATGTGACCATAGATACATGCTCACACATGATTTTTGCTTCCTTACATGCTGGAGAAAAAGTTAAAGATGTTATATCTCATTGTCTACAGGCTTTTGCTGCATTGGGCATTCCCAAAATGCTTAAAACAGACAATGGCCCTGCATATATGCCCTCATCTTTCAAACAGTTTTGTGCAAAATTCAGTATACTCCATAAGACAGGTATTCCATACAATCCTCAAGGCCAAGGTATAATTGGATAAGCTAATTGCAAACTCAGAATTATGCTTTTGAAACAAAAAGAAGGAAATTGGACAAATCCTAGGGAGCGATTGGCCGTTGCCCTTTCTACTTTAAAATTTTTAACTTTGGATTCTAAAGGATATTTGGCTGGAGAAAGACACTGGAATCCACACCAACAACATAAACCTTTGGTTTACTGGGAGGATGTTCTTTCAGGCACATGGAAGGGCCCAGATCCAGTATTAATTTGGGGGAGAGGATCTGTTTGTGTTTTTCCATAGCACGAATCCTCCCCAGTATGGATACCATCAAGATTAATAAAACAGGTACCAAATCAAAAGGACAAGATGAAGTTGTTGTGGAATCAAGATTAATAAAACAAATACAAAATCAAAAGGGCCAAGATGAATTGTTGTGGAATGATTCCCTTAAAAGAGTCCTTCTATAAATTCACAACTTAAGTCTCATTCCTCCGGCCATGACGAGAAGATCTCTCTTTAGTGTGCACACAATTATATTTTTTCTTTTTTATATATGTCTTTATGTCTGTGCACTTGTCTAGATTTCATGTAAATGTGACCTCACAAATATATGTCTTTATGTTTGTGTGTCTGTCCAATCCAATGTGACGTCACAAATAACAAAAACCAAGTGCTCATGAAAATTAAAAATATATATATATATATACATATATATATATATATGGATCCAAATAACTTTAATTCATTTAAGTTTAGAGTATTCAAATTGGGTAAACAATTAAAAAGTGAAGGTAACTTCAATCTTAATTTATAGGTGTCTCTAGTACTTGTCTTCAGCAAAGAATATGACTAATACTATATAACCTGATATTTTGATATTTGACATGGGATTGTTCATTTGTAATTAACTTTATTTGTTAAATAGCTGATTAATTTAAATTTTTTCAACAGGTATATTCATGGAAGGTTGCTGTGTATGCAGAGGCTCAGGGGTTCCAGCTAACAAATTATTTTTCTAAAATGCTCTTTGCTTTTCTTTAATTTATCTTAAATATAATATTTTGTCAGCTAAATACCCTCAGTCTTTCTTTAATCCGTTATGAATGTGATATTTTGCCAGCTTATGTTTGTGGGAGCTCAAGCAGCAATGTGTGTGAGCAGAGATCAACTTCAATTACCTGATCTAATAATTCTAATTTTTAGTTTGACAACTCGCTTCTTGACTCAGTGCTGGAATGGCACTGCCTTTCCTCTAATGATTGATGCTTGAGTTTCTAAGTAGCGGGCCCTGAAGATTTGCTGGTGGCATTGTTTAGACATAAAAAAGACGGCTGCTGCTACAGCTGCAGGGATCACAATCACTACAGGCATCCCTGCTGCTCAACCATCAAACAACTTCACCAGCAGTGTGGCTTCTGCTCTGCATGCAGGAAGCCTCCTATATCAACATGTTAGCAAATGGACATTTTGATAAATCTTTCTATGTTTGGGACATTGCACGGGACAATGCCTTGCAGGTATTTGTCTAAAGAACTCAGCGTGTTACTTAATGGAACTTAGGGCAGCTGGTTTATTTTTTTTTTCTTTTAAAAAAATCCATTTATTTTATTTCATTATTCTTCCATCAGCCAATATTTGCCAGTAATCTATGAAGAGGTGGCCATTATATTTTTTTCTTTCCAAAATGTGATTGTATTGTGGTCCAAAAGTGTCATTTTGATTTTCATCTTTCCAGTCTTGGCACCTGATATATCTGATATTTAAACAGCTATTCCAGCTGGGAACAGTGGTGCACACCTGTAATTCCAAGGACAGGAGGCTCAGGCAGGAGGACCACAAGTTTGAATACAGCCTGAAAAACTTAGTGAGGCCCTGTCTCAAAATAGAAAACAAAAAGTGCTGGAGATCTATCTCAGTTGTAGAGTACCCCTGGATTCAATCCATAAAATAACTAAAATAGCTATTTCATAAATATATTTTTTAAAGAATAAACCTGACCTTTCCAAGACCCATATCCATTGATGTTGTTCTGCTTTTTCTTTTCTTTCTTCTTCTTCTTCTTCTTTTTTTCCACACCCACCCGCCCAGTATCAGATATTGAACCCAGACCTCCTGAATGCTAGGCCAGGTCTCTAGCACTGGGCACTGAGCCTAGCTTTGTTCTGTTTTTCTAAAGATGAGGACAATCATCCACAGGGGTATCAAACATTTTACTGACATTCCAGAATCCTCTGGTCCTGATATTATTTATTTACCCTTCTAGAAAGGCCCCTGGGACGTTTGACAAAGAACTCTAAAATGTCATAATCAAGGCCTCATGGTGAAATGTGCTCTCCACTCTGTTTCTGTACACCAGGTCTTGGCACTTTCTCTGGATATGGTAGTCTCTCTATTCTTAGGTCAAGTTTAATAGCCGCTTCTCCTCCCAGTTCTCTGACTCTCAGCTTCCTCTAATAAAACAATCAAGCCTTTTTGTCAGTAGCCAAGGGTTAATTTTTCTTTCCAAAGCTTGACCTTCGTACCGTTTTCAGTCCCTAACCTCTACAGAGCCTGCCTACCTGAGACATTAATTTATTTATACCAGCTGCATGCATAAGCTAAGGCTAAATATGTTAGGAACGTCACAAAAGAAAGGTGACCTCAGAACTGCTTAAACAGATCTTTGGAAAATGGTGGTTTAGAAAATCAATTAGACATGCATGCATTTCTTCCACTGATCACTTACCAAATTAATATGTTCCTACAGTTTTGTTGTTGTTGTTGTTGTTGTTGTTTTGGGTTTTGTGTTTTTTTTTTTTTTTCTTTCTTATTCATAATGCACAAGTATAGCATCTTTTTACATACAACTGCTTGTATACAAAGTACATAAATACCATTCAGATCTTCAATCACTCATTTAGGATAATGATATCCATCTTATTCAACCACCAAATTTTTCCCTTCCCCCCTCCCTCCCCCATTGATCCCTCCCTTCCACTCCATTTCCTTTGACCATTCTAGTGTTCCTCTAATCTTCCTATGTACCCACATCCAACAACACTGTGAACTAGCCTCCTTATATCAGAGAAAACATTCAGTATTTGGATTTTTTGAGATTGACTAATTTCACTTAGCATTATATTCTCCAACTTCATCCATTCACCTGCAAATGCCATTATTTTATTCTTTCTTATTGCTGTGTAAAATTCCATTTTGTATATATACCACATTTTCTTTATCCACTCATCTACTGAGAGACATCTAGGTTGGTTCCACAACCTACCTATTGTGAATTGTGCTACTATACACATTGAAGTGGCTGTATCACTGTAATATGCTGTTTTTAAGTCCCTTGAGAATAGACCCAGGAGAGGGATGGCTGGGTCATAGGGTGGTTCCATTCCCATTTTCGCA
Organism: Tamias sibiricus; assembly: GCA_025594165.1. Classification (NCBI taxonomy): domain Eukaryota; kingdom Metazoa; phylum Chordata; class Mammalia; order Rodentia; family Sciuridae; genus Tamias; species Tamias sibiricus. The sequence goes on from CM046662.1 coordinate 146,729,218, forward strand.
AGAAATCTCCATACTGCTTTCCATAGCGGTTGCACCATTTTACAGTCCCACCAGCAATGTATGAGTGTGCCTTTTTCCCCACATCCTCTCCAACATTTATTGTTGTTTGTGTTCTTGATAGCTGCCATTCTGACTGGAGTGAAATAAAATCTTAGAGTAGTTTTGATATGTATTTCTCTAATTGCCAGCGATGTTGAGCATTTTTTCATGTATTTGTTGACTAAATGTGTATCTTCTTCTGAGAAGTGTCTTTTCAATTCCTTAGCCCATTTATTGATTGGGTTATTTGCTTTTTTGGTGTTAAGTTTTTTGAGTTCTTTATATATTCTATAACGTAGTGCTCTATCTGATGTGCATGTATTAAATATTTGTTCCCAAGTAGTTGGCTCTCTATTCACCTCACTGATTGTTTCTTTTGTTGAGAAGAAGCTTTTTAGTTTAAATCTATCCCATTCATTAATTCTTGGTAATAGTTCTTGCGCTACAGGATTCTTATTAAGGAACTTGGGGCCTAATCCGATATGTTGGAAATTGGATCTTACTTTTTCTTCTATTAGGCGTATTGTCTCTGGTCTAATTCCTAGGTCCTTGATCCACTTTGAATTGAGTTTTGTGCTTGGTGAGAGATAAGGGTTTAATTATATTTTGTTGTATATGGATTTTCAGTTTTCCCAGCACCATTTGTTGAAGAGGCTATCCTTTCTTGACTATACATTTTTGGCGACTTTGTCTAATATAAGATAGCTGAAATTATATGTATTAGTCTCTGTGTCCTCAATTCTGTACCATTGGTCCACCAGTCTGTTTTGGTGCCAATACCATGCTGTTTTTGTTACTATTGCTTTATAGTATAATTTAAAGTCTGGTATGGTGATGCCCCCTGCTTCACTTTTCTTGCTCAGGATTGCTTTGATATTCTGGGTCTCTTATTTTTCCAGATGAATTTCATGACTGCTTTTTCTATTTCTTGGAAAAATGACATTGGAATTTTGATTGGAATTGCATTAAATCTGTATAATGCCTTTGGTATTATGGACATTTTGACAATATTGACTCTACCTATCCAAGAGCAAGGTAGTTCTTTCCATCTTCTGAGTTCTTCTATGATTTCTTTCTTTAGTGTTCTATAATTTTTCTTATAGAGGTCTTTCACCTCTTTTGTTAGGTTGATTCCCAGGTATTTTATTTTGTTTGATGCTATTGTAAATGTGGTAGTTTTCATCATTTCCCTTTCAGAGGCTTTGTCACTGATGTACAAAAATGCCTTTGACTTATGGGCATTGATTTTGTATCCTGCTACTTTGCCAAATTCATTTATTAGTAGTAAAAATTTTCTGGTAGAGTTTGTTGGGTCTTCTAGGTATATTATCATGTCATCAGCAAATAGTGCTAATTTGAGCTCTTCTTTTCCTATCTGGATCCCTTCAATTTCTTTCGTCTGTCTAATTGCTCTGGCCAGAGTTTCCAGTACTATGTTAAATAGCAGTGGTGAAAGGGGGCATCCCTGTCTTGTTCCAGTTTTTAGAGGAATGCTTTCAATTTTTCTCCATTTAAGATAATGTTAGCTCGGGGCCTTGCATAAATAGCTTTTATAATGTTGAGATATGTTCCTGATATTCCTAGTATTTTCAGTGTTTTGAACATAAAGGGGTACTGTATTTTGTCAAATGTTTTTCCTGCGTCTATTGAAATTATCATATGATTTTTATCTTTAAGTCTATTGATGTGATGTATTATGTTTATTGATTTCCAAATGTTGAACAAGCCTTGCATCCCTGGAATAAACCCCATTTGATTGTGGTGCACTATCTTTTTGATATGTTTTTGTATCCGATTTGCCAGGATTTTGTTGAGGATTTTTGCATCTATGTTCATTAAACATATTGTCCTGAAGTTTTCTTTTTTGGATGCATCTTTGCCTGGCTTTGGAATTAATGTAATACTGGCCTCATAATAAGAGTCTAGAAGAGCTCCCTCTTTTTCTGTTTCTTGAAATAGAATGAAGAGCATTGGTATTAGTTCTTCTTTAAAAGTCTTGTAGAACTCGGCTGTAAACCCATCAGGTCCTGGACTTTTCCTTGTTGGTAGCTTTTTGATGACATCTTCTATTTCTTAGCTTGTAATCGATCTGTTTAAATTGTGTATAGCCTCCAGATCCAGTTTAGGCAAATCATATGACTCTAGAAATATGTCAATGCATTCAGTATTTTCTATTTTATTAGAGTACAATTTTTCAAAGTAATTTCTAATTATCTTCTGTATATCTGAGGTGTTTGTTGTGATATTCCCTTTTTCATCACGAATGTTAGCAATTTGAGTTTCTTCTTTTCGTTAGCATCGCTAAGGGTCTGTCAATTTTGTTTATATTTTCAAGGAACCAACTTTTAGTTCTGTCAATTCTTAGAATTGTTTCCTTAGTCTCAATTTCATTAATTTCTGCTCTGATTTTAATTATTTCCTGTCTTCTGCTTGCTCTTGGTGTTGATCTGTTCTTTTTCTAGTGCTTTGATGTGTGATGTTAAGTCATTTATTTGTTGTTGTTTTTATTTTTTCCTTTTAAGGAATGAACTCAGTGCAATGAATTTTCCTCTAAATACTTCCTTCATAGTGTCGTAGAGATTTCTATATGATGTATCTGTGTTCCATTTACCTCTAGGAAAATTTTAATCTTCTTTTTGATGTCTTCTTCAACCCCTTGTTCATTCAGTAGCATGTTATTTAGCTTCCAGTTGTTGGAGTAGTTTTTCTTATTCTTTGTTTTGTTGTTGATTTCCAATTTCATCCCGTTATGGTCTGATAGAATGCAGGGTAATTTCTCTATTTTTTTATATTTGCTGAGAGTTGCCTTGTGACATAATATATGGTCTATTTTGGAGAAGGAGCCATGTGCTGCTGAGAAAAAAAGTGTATTCATTTACTGAGGGATGAAATATTCTATGTATGTCCGTTAAGTCTAAGTTATTAATTGTTTTAAGGAGGCCTCAGGTTTCTTTGTTTAGCTTTTGTTTAGATGACCTATCCATTGGTGAGAGAGGTGTGTTGAAATCCCCTAGAATAACTGTGTTGTGGTCAATTTTACTCTTGAACTTGAGAAGAGTTTTTTTTAATAAATGTAGGTGTTCCATTATTTGGGGCATATAGATTTATGATTGTTATATCCTGTTGATGAATGGTTCCCTTAAGTAGTAAGAAATATCCATCTTTGTCCCTTTTGATTAGCTTTGGCTTGAAGTTTACCTTATTTGATATTAGAATGGAAACCCCTGCTTGTTTCTGCAGGCCATTTGAGTGATAAGATTTTTCCTAGCCTTTCACCTCCAGTCTATTGATGTCTTTTACTATGAAGTGTGTTTCTTGGAGACAGCAAATTGTTGGGTCTATTCTTTTAATCCATTCAGATAATCTGTGTCTTTTGAATGGCAAGTTTAGGCCATTAACATTCAGGGTTATTATTGAGATGTGATTTTTATTCCCATCTATTTTTTTTTTTTTTTTTTTTGTATTATGATCTTTAGCTTGATTTGGTTTCTCTTGTGGTTGGTATTTCCCTTAGTTTAATATCTCCCTTTGTTGATTTTTGTTGTTATTTTTCTCTTCTTCTTCATGAAAAATTTTGCCCAGGATGTTCAGAAGTGCTGGCTTTCGAGAGGCTAAGTCTTTTAACTTTTGCTTGTTGTGGAAGGTTTTTATTTCACCTTCTAATCTAAAGCTCAGTTTTGCTGGATATAAGATTCTTGGTTGACATCCCTTTTCTTTCAGGGCTTGAAATATGCTATTCCAGGATCTTCTTGCTTTTAAGGTCTGGGTAGAAAAATCTGAACATAGTCTGATTGGTTTCCCCCTATATGTAATCTGCTTCCTTTCTCTTGTGGCTTTTGATATTCTCTCCTTGCTCAGTATAATAGGCATTTTCATTATAATGTGTCTTGGTGTGGATCTGTTGTAATTTTGTATGTTTGGTGTTCGGTATGCCTCTTGAATTTGGTTTTCCCATTCATTCCTCAAGTTTGGAAAATTTTCTGTAATTATTTCATTAAATAAATTATTCATCCCTTTGGCTTGAAATTCTGCCCCCTCCTCTACCCCAATCACTCTTAAGTTTGGTCTTTTTATGTTGTCCCATAATTCTTGAATGTTCTGTTCTTGGTTTCTTATCATTTTTTGCTGTGTAATCTAGATTTTACTCTAGGATATATATTTTGTCTTCATTGTCTGAGGCTCTTTCTTCCAATTGATCTACTCTGTTGGTGATACTTTCGATTGAGCTTTTATTTTGGTTTATTGTTTCTTTCATTTCCGGGATATCTGTTTGGTTTCTCTTTAGAGCCTCTATCTCCCTATTGAAGTAATCTTTTACTTTCTGTATTTGTTTATGGAGTTCTTTGTCAAAAGAACTTGGGACCTTGACTATTTTGATTTTACCTTAAAACCTTATGTTGCTCCTATAGTACAATGCTATCAGATCCCCTTATATATCCTTTACACTTTAAAATCAAACACTTTCTATTCAGAGAATCCCAGTTTGATCACAATGTACAAATTTAGTTAACCCAGATATTGTTTCCAATTTACTCTGTACACTTCTGATGGGGTTTTATAGTTTCAAGTAATAGACACAGAAGTGATATGTTTAGGAAGACGGAAGTGAGTGTATTGACTTGTTCTTTCTTAGAAAGTATGAAAAGAGAGTTCTATGGAAGTGATTTAGTGTCAGCAGACGAGAGAGGAAAAAGAATGGAGTGAATGATTAGGTGGAATGACCGATTTATATATAAACCTAACTTATGCAGTGGTTGAGAGAAGAAATAAAGAAAGATGGAAAAAAAAAAAAAAAAAAAAGAAAAAAAAATGACCAAGGAGTAGAAATTAGTGTAAGAAAGAGGAGAGAGAGAGTGAGTCTTGAAAATAGAGAATAAACTATATATAACACCACTTTGCTCTATATTTCAATTGTACCCGTTCTAAAAATCCCAATTTCTGCATATAACTTGTTTTTGCCTCTGTTGAGTATGCAATGGCAGGGTTTAAATAGGGAAGATGAAGGAAGAAGAAAAAATACAAAAGTAAGAAGAAAGAAAAGAAAGAAAGAAAAGAGGAGCAGAAGCAAACACACTGTCAATCAAAACAAAAACAAAGCAAAAACAAACAAAAAAACCCCTAGGAAACAACAAAACAAACAAACAAACAAAAAGAAAAACGTTGAACCCAGGAACAAGTTTCAAACAAATGGATCCTTGGAAGCCCTTCTTTTTTCCCTTCCAGTTTAAGCCAATTGACCCAGATCATGTCCAGTCAGCAATCCTGTTAGTGGAGTCAAGGCTGCACCTTTGGCCAGTTGCAGAATGGCACAGTGGAAGAGAGGAGGAGGCTTATCCTCAGGTTGGGCCCTGCGTGCAGCAGAAGGGAGCTGCCACTCTGGGCCCTGGAGGCCAGGCAAACTGGCAGCTGGATCTCTTGTTCCCGGCCGGCGGGTGCCTACCTCTTGCTCTTGTCACAGCTGGGCAGGTCTCACTACCCCCAGGAGTAGAGGAAGCCCTTCCCCAGGTCTGGCCCTGCGTGCAGCAGCAGGGAGCTGTCACTCTGGGCCCTGGAGGCCAGCGGCAGCTGATTTATTAAAAAAAAAAAAAAAAAAAAAACTTGATCCACTATGGAAATTGGCTTGTCAGCACATAGCTTGCTGCCTTAGAACCAAAGCATCTCCTCATGTTTGGTTGGCTCAATTGAATGGCTGGTAGTCAATGTCCGGTAAGATCCCCAGAGGGGAACAACCTAAGACATGCACAGTTGATCAGGATGTGGTGAGGGTCATCACCCATCCACGGGAAAGTCTCATGTGGCCAACGTATCAACCTAAGACAGGAGTCAAGGGCACAGCCTTGATTATCCGATGACAGGTAAGAATGTTGGTTCCACATGTAGACGCCCTAGAGCTATCCCTCTTTTAAAAATAAAAGGGGGGAAATGTAAAAGCCCTAATAAGGAGATAGCTAAGATGGCGGTCAGCTGAGAGCCATAAGAGATGTTTCAGTATTTTCACCTGATATTCATGCATTTATCTAAGAATCTTTCTATGCCCGTGAACACTATGTGACGCACCTGTAAGTTTGAGCTGTAGACACGTGTATACTTGTTAAGGCAAAAAGTATTTAACTGGGTGAGGTTGGCTAGAGAGTGGTTGGAGTTGGAGAGGTTGTTGGAACTGGAAAGAGAAGTTAGAAGAAGCAAGAATAAAGAGCCTATTCATTTTCCAGTCTGCTTCCAAATTCTTTTTCGCAGTATCATTGCTGCAGGTGGCGATATCTGCAGGCGGCAACAAAGGAGAAACTATATATTGACATAGAAAAGACTGACTTCTGTAACTGAGTAATATAAGTAATATATAAATATACTTTAATACGGGTATAAACTTCAAGTGTGCTGTATCACTGAGCTACATCCTCAGTGCTTTTTTTTTTTTCTTTTTCTTTCTTTCTTTCTTTCTTTTTTTTTTTTTTTTTGAGACAGGTTTGCTAAATTATTGACATTGGTCTTGAATTTACTATCCTCCTGCCTCAGCTCTCAAGTCTTTGAGACTAAAACTCATGCACCACAGTGCCTGGCTGAGTACAATTTAATAATAGGATATTGCCCTATACAGTTACCTCAAAGAATTAGAATAGAAGGAGATCAGGGGGACTGTGATGGGGAAGATTAGGAGAGACACTGGGGAGTGAAATTTATCAGATTATGTTATATGGTTGTTCTTAAATGCCACAGTGAAACCCATTGTTCTGCAAAATTCTATGTACCAATAAAAAGCTGTACTATTACTGTATGAAAATTCATTGATTTTTCAAAACTTATAATTTTTCTTTATGGAGGGCCAAAAATAAATCAGATTATTCCATGGGCATTTAGGTTAGTCAGGTTAGTCAGAGAAAATAATCATAAATAGGACTTCATACATGTAGGAATATAAAACATTGGTAGAAAGAAAATAATAAAAACATTCTTTTTTATAAAACATTCTTTTATAAAAAAAGAAAAAGAAAAGAAAACTACAATTACCACAAATCACAAATGTTAAGTCTTAATCTTTATAAATGTTTTGCTTATTCCAAATTACCTTTAGTTGAATCCAACATAACCCTTAATGGAGCATATATATTTTAATCTCATTGTGTTAGTTCTCCTCTTCATATTTTTTCCCTTTCTTGACTGCTTGCTTTCTTGTCTTCTTTACAAAACTAATGTACATGCTGCAATCACAAAACTTTTATTTTTGAGGTGCTGAGGATGGAATCAGGGTTTCATGCATTCTAGGTAACCACTCTATCACTGAACTACGTTCTGTGTCCCAAAACGCAACCTTTTTTTTTTTTTTTTCCTAGTGGCTTATAACAATCATATGAAATAATGGGTTTCATGTTGGCATATTCATATGTGTTATATAACACCATTTCATTCCCTACTATATTTCATTAGCCCTCTACTCTCCCCTGACTCCCTAATATTTCCCTTCTGCTTTCATGACATCCTTTTTCATTGACTTTTACCCTGTAGCTTCCTCTTATGAGAGAAAACGTTCAATAATTGTCTGTCTCATTTCACTTAACATGGTACTGGCTGGGCCAACCATTCTTCTGGAGATGATATAATTTTGTTCTTTATGACCAAAAAAAAAAAAAAAATCCATTATGCATATTTGTAGTGTTTTCTTTATCTATACATCTGTTGGTGGACAGCTGAGTTGATTCCATAACTTGACAATTGTGAATTGTGTTCCAATATACATGAGCATGCATGTATCATTAAAGTATGCTGACTTTAATCATTTCCTATAAATAGATAAGAATGGCATGGCTGGGACATATGGTTGCCATATTTTTAGATTTTTTTGTTTTTTTTTGAGGATTCTCCTTGTTAATTTCCATTGTAGGTTTTCTAATTTACATTCCCACCAACAGTGCATATTATGGTTTAGATATTAGATGGCTCCAAAAACTCACATGTGACACAATGCAAGAAAGTTTAAATGTGAAATGATTGAGTTATGAAAGTTTTAACCCAATCAGTGACTTAATACCCTGATAAGGATTAATTGGATGGCAAATGTAGGCAGCTAGTGTGGGGCTGCAGAGGTAGTCACTGGGGACTTTGGGATATATATTTTATCCCTGGAACATGGAGCTCTCTCTCTCTGCTACCTGGTTCCATTCTTGAGTTACTTGCTTCACTCACATTTTTCTTCCATGATATTCTGCTACACTTTGGGCCCAATGCAAGGGACTGAGACCTTTGAAACTGTGAGCACCAAATAAACTTTTCATTTTCAAAAATTGCTCTTGTCAAGTCTTTTGGTCACAGTGGTGAAAAAGCTGACTAAAACAGTGTGTAAGGGAAGATCACATTTCTCATTCATTACTACAAGTAAAATTTAGAGAAAAAATAAAATTTTAACAAATTCTAATTATGTCATCTGATCCATGTAAAAGAAAACAAATCGCCGGGCGCGGTGGCTCACGCCTGTAATCCCAGCACTTTGGGAGGCTGAGGCAGGAGGATCGAGAGTTCAAAGCCAGCCTCAGCAATGGCGAGGCACTTAGCAACTCAGTGAGACCCTGTCTCTAAATAAAAAATACAAAAAAGGGCTGGGGATGTGGCCCAGTGGTCCAGTGCCCCTGAGTTCAATCCCTGGTACCAAAAAAAAAAAAAAAGAAAAGAAAACAAATGCCATTTTTACCTCTAATATATGTACATATCTTAAAATTGTTTATAAGGCATTAGTTTACTGGGACATCCATAACAAAATGTCATAGACAGGGTGACATGAACCACAAAAAAGAATTATCTTACAGATCTGGAGGCTGTAAATGCCAGTTCAAAGTACCAGCATTCTACTTAGGTCAGTCTTGACTCAGAGATGCTAATCTCTGTGTCCTCACATGGTCTTTCTTCTGTGTACTGGAATCCTGCTAAATTAAGGAATCAACCTCATGAATTTTTTTTTTTTTTTTTTTTTTTTTTTGGTATTGGTGGTACTGGGGATTGAACACTTGGCCTTGGGCATGTGAGGCAGGCAGTCTACCAACTGAGCTATATCCCAGCCCCAACCTCATGAACTTATTTTAACCCAATTAGTTTTTCAAAGGATCTATCTTTACATGTACTCATATTCTGAGGCACTGGGTTAGAGGTTCAGGACATGAATATTTTAGGGGACAAAATTCTGTATACAACATATGACTATTTAAAGTTCAAACTCACTTCAATGCTTTCAAAGTTTTAAACCCCATACCTTATTATAGCCTTTCTGTTTCCATCTGCATAGTTTGATATTTAAATTAAAATTTTACATATTTATATAATAACAAAAATAATAATTACTAAAAATATTTTGCTCATTGGTTTACTCAATTTAATCTAGACTGCCAAAAAAAGTTCTAGTATTGTAGAAAAATGGCAAATTTGACACAGCTGTTTAATAATCTGAATACTCTTTGTGGTAGGATTTACCTCTTCTCCTTATAAAATCCAGTCTCTTCTTTGTAGGAGCCCTGTATGGGGAGATGGCTTAAATTGCGGTTGACTATGGGCCATAAGGATTTGGGCATTGTCGCCTTCCGTAGTCTCACGGGACTTGGCCCGGGATCTCGAGTGACTTGGCCGAGATTGCTGATCGGGTCAGCGCCATTTTGGTGGTGTGTGTGGCGCGTGTTAGTCGTTGTTAGAACCAGAGAGAAAAGTTATCAGAATAAAAAGCTGTTTGTCTCCAGTTTGCCTCTAAACTTCTTCCCGCGGCTCCGTTGCTCCAAGCGGCCATCGCGTCAGGCGGCAACAGGTGGTGGCCCGTACGGGGACTTCGGAGAGGACAGGTAAGAACTGAAAGGTCTCTAAAGATGGGTTCAAATATAACTGAATCCCAAGTGATAGAGGCTATGCAAAGACTCCTTGATATACCTGACTCTGTTCTCAGTGAGGAGGATATAGAAAAAAGTGAAAGTGATCAAAAAAGTGTAGCTTCCACTGGGCCAACTAAGACCAGTAAAGAGAGTATTAGAAGAGTCCCAAAAATGACAAAAATCCAAGCTATTAGAGCCATTCAGGAATTGTTGGAGATAGCTAAAGGATACTTGCACTTAATGGAACCTGGGCCTCAAGATATTGCTGTCAGTGAAATTAGCAGTGGTGAAGAATCTAGTAAAAGTGATCCTGAAAAAATGAGGAAAAAAAAAAACTAAAAAAGACCAAAAAAAAAGGACCGTCCAGTAGAAGAACCACTTGTGTCCTCTACTCCCCCATGGGTAAAATCCATTACAAAAAATATAAAGGGTATTACTAGGCATTTGCATACCCTAGAAACAGAAATAAAAAGTCTTTCTGATTGCTTATGCGCTCTTGAGGGTAACTCACAGATACATTGGGAACTGCCAGCATTTGAAAAGAAAAATGGACAGAGGGTCCACCAGTCAGTAAATTTCAAAACAATAAAAAATCTCAAAGAGGCAGTAATGACTTATGGGCCCCAAGCTCCTTTCACGTTGAGTATGCTAGAGTCCCTTAACACCTTTAGCTTAACCCCCTCAGACTGGAAAAGTCTATGTAAAACAACATTAAGTGGGGGGCAATTCTTGGTTTGGCAATCGCAATTCCAAAAACTTTGTATAAAAATGGCTAAAAGAAACGCGGCTGCAGGGTTTAGAAACTATAATATAGACATGCTCACAGGAGAAGGGCAATTCACAGACTTACAGGCTCAAAAAGATTATGACCCAGATGTATATGCTCAGATAAACACAGCTGCCTTAGAGGCATGGAAAACTGTACAAGGACCTGGGGATCTACAAGGTAGCTTGTCAAAAGTGATTCAAAGACCTAATGAACCATATGCTAATTTTGCTGATCGACTTTTGAAAACTGCAGGTAGTGTGTTTACAGATGTTGATCAAGCTATGCCGTTAGTTGTTCAATTAGCATATGAAAATACTAATAAATGCTGCCAAGCAGCCATCAGGCCATAGAGAACTAAAAAAGATCTTTCCGTATATATACAACTATATAAAGATATAAATGATGCCTTTGTCACAGAAAATGTAATTACAGCCTCAATGAGAAGTGCTTCCCCTCGAAATTTCACAAAGGCTAAACATAGACATTATAATCAATCAAGATATTCCAGGCAAAATTATCATAATCAATGAGGCTATTCTAGGCAAAATCCCAAAAGAGAAATAAGACCAAGCTCATACCGTGCCCCAGGCCGCTGCTCCAGGTGTAAAAAGGGAAATCATTGGGCCAATAAATGCCATTCAAAATTTGACATCCATGGAAATCCTTTGTTCAGAAATTCAAAAAACGGGGCATGTGGCCCAATACCCTGGGGCCTACAAATGTACGGGGCATTAGAGGAAGAGTATCCTCAAACATCCACTCAGATGCTTCCCCAACACAATCCCTACTACCCATCCACTCCCTCGCCAGAGGAACAAGATGTAGTCTCACGGGACTTGGCCAGGGATCTCGAGTGACTTGGCCGAGATTGCTGATCGGGTCAGCGCCATTTTGGTGGTGTGTGTGGCGCGTGTTAGTCGTTCTTAGAACCAGAGAGAAAAGTTATCAGAATAAAAAGCTGTTTGTCTCCAGTTTGCCTCTAAACTTCTTCCCGTGGCTCCGTTGCTCCAAGCGGCCATCGCTTCAGGCGGCAACACGTCTTGAGTATGCTGTTTCCTACAGTGATTTTTGGCCAGATAGTACACTTTCTTCTGTTCTGTAACAATTTGTCAATTTATTCCTGCAATAATCACTGGAATTCTAGGCACTTGTATAGAAATAAGAAAACACATATTTAAAAATGACTAAATTTCATAGCAAAAAATTAATTGATAAATAAAACTTAGGAGTAAATATAATTTGGGGAATTTCAAATTGAAATAAATATTATTTAAAATAGTTCAGTAAACTTTAAAGGTAGAAACTGGGAAAATATTCAAATATGAATATGAATTGTCGGTAGAAACTTACTTTGTGTAGAAATGGAGAAATCTTCCCAGGGAGGTAGAAGAAAAACAAATAAATAAAAGTCCAAGAAATGGAAATGTGTCTAAGTTTTTTCAAGGCCTATTAATAACAATAATGTGAGTGAAATATTTAATGACATGAGGAATAGGACATTTGGCCCTAGTGATAGGAGAAAGCTTTTTTATATCTTGATAAGTACTTCAGATTTATTTTACTAACAGAATAAATTAAAAAGAATAAGGAAGGAAATAATATAACATGTTTTGGTGATATTTTGTACGTTCAACAATACAAGGAATAGTGGAAGATGGGATTTATTCCTCTGACTAAAGGGAATACAGTAAGATTAGAGACAATTGAAGAAGCCAAATCCCAAAGTGGATGTAAAATAGAATCCAGCCTGTATGACATGAGTTAGTTGAGACCTGAGCTGCTTTGTTTTGTTTTGTTTTTCTCTCCGTGAGTTAAGAGAGGATAGAAACAAAACAGGGTTCACCAAGTAAATAATAATTATTAAACTTAAATACCATTCTCCCTAAAGAAAAATGAAGTTATGCAATTTACTGAAAATGGATGAAATGAAACACTATTACTTTAAGTGAAATAAGACAAAAGTCATATATCAGAAAGTCATATATATCTTTTCTCATATGGAGAAGCTAGTGAAAAAATTGGAAAAGAAAGGTGGATGTAGATCTCATGAAAATGAAAGGGAGATCAGTACAGGAAAGAGATCAAATGTGGGAGGTGGGGAGGGACTGTGAAAAAAAGATAACTCCCCTGCATGGACCCATGAGGTACTCTTTCTTTCTCTTTCTTTCTCTCTATATTATCCCCACAAAGATTCTCTTGGTGTCAGGTGGTGTTGGAATGGCCACAGTCATTTGTGCCTATGGATAAAGTATGTTTTGCTAAATGACACATTGGGTTTGACTTTAGTGTGGTATGTCTACATGGTTCACATCATTTTCTACAGAAAGGATTCTTCTCAGTAAATGTGTTGTATAGTAATGGAAACCCTCTGTAACATTGAAAGGTATTCTAAACAAAGTATGTGCTAGGAACACCCATTGAGTAGCTTTGGAAAAGGTAGCAGAAATGTTGCATATTGAGCTATTGGAAGGATAAAAAACTAAGCATGTATATGAGAAGAGATGACAGTGACATAGTACACAAGAGTGACGTGGCATTGAATTATTATTGTTATTATTATTGTCATAGAAATTCAAGTTTAATAAGAAATCGGTGTTACTCCCTTAGAGTGTAGAAGGAAGGAAACAGATGTTAGAGATCTACTGAAATATGTCAATATTTCAACTTATGATTTAATTTAATAAGTTAAATATACCTTTATTATAGGACAGTCTCTCTTATGTCATTCTCTTTTTACAGATAAACCTATTAGAAAAATGTAGTTATAACCAAGTTCTTATCTTTAGAAAACCTGAAAAGGAAATCATTGCCAGGTGGATACTTAATTGATCCTTCTAGAATCCTGCAAACTTATTAGAGTTATATAATATAGTATGAAAACATACCACAAGATGCAGTATGAAATGTCCCTTCTCTGCTCTCAATAAATTATAATATTTTTGCTTCTTGAGTACTACTCAGGGCAATAAAAATGAAAAAAATAAGTAGCCAGGCACTATGGATCACTATATGTGCAATCACATGAAGCTTTATGGTTCTTTCCTCTTACTGATGGATTACTCCCTGGAGTCAATAAATTAGGCAAACTGCCACCAATATATTTTATAAAAGGAAACAATAATGGAAATATTTTTGTGTTTTGGAAAGAGAAGTTGTTCTGTACTTTGGTAATGCAGAGTGATGTAGAAAGAAATATGATCCAGATTCATGAGCTTGCATATTTAGTTAGTAACTATTCATGTCCCTTTGCCAAAGTAATTAATCTTTATAAACCTCAGTTTACCAATCTTGCAATAAAGTAGCCAGATTTATATCATCTAGATTTATATATAGTAGAAAAGCTTATCTCACAACTCTTCTGAACATACTAAGATTTAATTATTAGGGTTTCTAAATAGGATTCCAGTAAACTATATGATTTCCTTTGTTTATTTGTCATTTGTATCAGGATTTGAACCCAGAGACACTCAACCACTGAACCACATATTTAGCACACAAACACACCCCACTTTTTTAATTTTAAGAAAGTCTCTTACTAAGTTGCTCAGGGCCTTGCTAAGTTGCTGAGGCTGGCTTTTAACTTTCAATCTTCCTGCCTAGCTTCCTGAGCCACTGGGATTACATATTGTCATTAGGGACCTTACATGTCCTCGTCTGAATAGCATGGAAGGTTCTGTAGAATCACATCTAACCCTTTACCTAGTATTAAAATAGAAAGTTGAAAGAGTGAAAGAGTCGACATAGGAAGATGGGAACCACTTTCCAAGTGAGTTACATAAGATCCCCCATTTCATCTACTGCAGAACTCAGAGCACCAGGTGTTCACATAATGATCCAGCAATGAAGAAAAGTGAAAATCAGGTTTTACGTGATGTTTGAAAATCAACAAATGCCTTTCACTTAAAATGTTTCTACACATTTTGAAATCTCATGAGAGCTTAATAACTTCAGGAATGGTGGTATATGGTTCTTTGTACCACATACTTTTCAGCAAACAATATAACTAGTGAAAATTATAAATAAGTACAATATACAGACCTCTGGAAATAAAAAAGGAGTATAAGAAATGCAAAAGCTTGTCTTTGAGTAAGTGAATGACATCTTTTTAAGAACAGTGAGTCTGTAGTGTTTGAGCCATGACTCCCTTCTTATACCATAATCTCCACACAAAAAAAAAAAAAATAGTTCACTTTTCAGATGCAGCTAAGAACACAAGGCTTCCTATTCCCTGCAGAACCAACCAGTGACTAAAGTATCTTTCCAGAAAAACAAACCAACCAACCCATGTGACCAGCTGTTTTCATCCACACTGCTTTACATATCAGAAGTTTTAATTCAGGAAAGAACAACTAAGAGACCTGACGTTCTCTTTTTCCTTCTAGCCCAGTGTTCAGGGTGGAAGCTCCATCTCAGGAATGGCAGACTACATGTATGGGGATCCAAACAGATTTCACTAGGCCTTGGGAGTGAGGTTGAGGTTAGATGCTTGCAAAGAAAAGTGAAGAAGACCATAGGCTCCTCTATTTTGGAGTACCCCACACATACAGAAAAAGTATCACTCAAAGAGAAGAGCCCTACTATAACTATGACCCCCCCCACACACACCAGTCTGAAGAAATGGCAGGGTATTTGTCGAGAGGAAAGCCTCTGAAACTATTACCCGCTCCACCCCTAAAATAATGTCTTTATTTGGAACAGAGATTAGGGAAGATTAAGTCTAAATCCCCTTTATAATGCAATGGTGGTAAGAAAGTTAGAGCAGGATGGTTAACTTCATGAAGTAACAAGGTCAATTTCACGTAACATGTGTATCAGAGAAAATCAGGAAAGAGATTTCTAATAAAAGAATGTATTAGATCAGAATAAATCTCAAAGATTAGGCAGAAATAATAGCCATGAAGTGGTACCTAAATTTGATTTGATCAGACTATGGAACATTTTATGACGGAAGGAATTAACAACAACAACAAAAAAAATAGGTGAATCAGGTAGAAATTAATAGAGTATAATTCAAATATGCACAGAAAGCAAAGAGCAAGGAAAAACTAATTAGATTTTATTGTTGTTGTTATTGTTATGAGATTTATACACTGGAGAATCAAAACAAGATCCTACTCTGTGTTTTGTACTGGAGATGTACTTTAAATTAAAAATACCAGTAGGGGATGGGGAGGTGGTTCAGTGGCAGATCACCTATTGTGTTAGTCAACTTTTCATTACTGTGACCAAAATACCCAACAAGAACAATCACAGAGGAGGAAAAGTTTATTTAGATCTCATGGTTTCAGAGATCTCAGTTCACAGATGGCCAACTCCTTTGCTCTAGGCCCAAGGCAGGACCTCATGGTGGAAGAGCCCAGGGAAGAAGAGCAGCTCAGCTCATGGTGGGGTCAGGATGCAGAAAGAGGGTGAGGAAGGGGCCATGGGGAAGATGAACCCTTCCAGGGCTCAACCTCAGTGACCCACCTCCTCTGGTCACTCCCCAGTTGTCTACGGTTATGACCCAGTCTGTTCAAACTAGGAAGGATGGACTAGTTTTTGGCTGTCATCATCTAACCATTTTACTTCCAAATATCCTCCATTATACAGGACTTTTTTGGGGATACATCATATCCATACCATAAAACTTGTTTACCATGTATAAGATCTTAGATTTCATCCATAGATTCAAAAAACAAGTGTTAAATATAATAGAATGAAGATTTATTATGCAAAGAACAATATGGAAGGGCTGATAATATGACTCAGTTTTAGAGTACTTTCCTATAGAGACCTTGGTTTCAATCTTTAGCACCATAAGAAAATTACTAAGGAATACTGAGTGAAGAGAACAATTTATTTTAAAAATACTGTATTTAAGTTTAAAATTTTACAGGGGATGCAATATTATTGACCATAAAATAAATTAAATACCAAATTTGCTATAGCATAGATTAATCTTGAAAATAATATGCTAAGTAAAAGAAGTTAGTCCCCAAAGACCATTATTGTACAATTTTACTTAAATGTGAAATGTACAGAAGAGGCAAGTCTATAGAAATGGAAAGAAGAGTATTTTTTTTTTTTTTCTTATGAGTAGGGGTTTGAGGAAAATTGTGAGTGATTCCTAAAAGTAAGAGGTTTGTTTCAGAGGTCCTTAAAGGGTTCCAGATTTTGGTTATTGTTGCCCAGTTCTGTGGCTACAGTAAAAACTATTATGGGCTGGAGTTGTGGCTTAGTGGTAGAGCATTTGCCTAGCACATGTGAGGCTCTGGGTTCAATCCTCAGCACCACATAAAAGATAAATGAATAAAATAAATCTATTAAAAAAAGTTACCTCATTTAAAAAAACACATTGGGTCATACATTTTAATTATGTGAGTTATATATTATGGAAATACATCCCAATAAAATTGTTAATAATTCCATGACATGCAAACCTGCATTGCCAGGCATGGTAATGTGTGCCTATAATCCCAGCAGCTCAAGTAGAGGCTGAGGCAGGAGGATTGCATATTCAAAGCCAACCTCCACAATTAGTAAGGCCCTAAGCAACTTATGGAGACCCTGTCATAGAATAAAACAAATTTAAAAAGGGCTGGGAATGTGGCTTAATTGTTTAACACTACTGGGTTTAATTTCCAGTAACAGCAAAAACAACAATAAAAGGAAGAGGACACTATCCTATAGAATTTCTTTTTTGCAATTTTATTTACATATGATGAAAGGTTTTATCTGGAAAATACTTCATTATATTAAACACAACATTATTCATGAAAGAAATGAAAAAGCTTAAGCAAAAATTAAAATGATAAGAAGCTATTATGCCTATGATTCATTGTAACTACAAGAAAGTGGACCAACATACCTTGAGTAGATACATACTGTCTGTTCACACACTCTCACACTTTCAGCTATTACAGACCAAGATGTGTGATCCAACCCTATACAAAAGTCACCTGCAACTGCCTGAAGTAAAAATAGAGAAAACACTTCAACACATAGTGAGAGCAAAGATTTCCTCAACAGGACCTCATAGATCAGGAAATGAGCAAGAATCAATAAATGGGATGTAATCAAATTAGAATACTTTGCAAAACAAAGGGAACAGCAGATTGAAGAGATAGATTATAGAATGGTAGAAAATCTTTGTGACCTACTCTTCTGACAAGATAATTAAAATACAAATTATATGATGATATACAATAATATTTAAGAGACTACCCGGTTGGGGTGGGTACTGAAACAGAGAATAGAAGTTCAGCAATTGAAACAGAGTGAAGAGTATAAAAATAAAAAATAAAAAAAGTAAAATTCCTTACTGTCATCAATTATTTTAAAAACAAATTATTGCAAATTTATATTAGCAGTAAGATTTAAACACATTCTAAAATGGTTACGAACAAAGAAGGAACATTTATGGACAGTTAGGAATACAGAGAGAGCTACTGATATTAAATACACAAATAATCACTAAAAGTACAAAGAGATAATTTGAGGAACATTGATTCATTGCATTGTTCAACAAATGGATGGTGAATTCGAGATTCTTGAGAACACTACTAGATTAATTTAGATGTAATGAATCTGTACACAAAAATTATATATAAATTATGGGTGGATGATTTAAAATAATTACACAATTTTTTCTTTTTAAGAGTTAAAATCTGATTTCTCTCCTATTGAATGTGAGTTTGAATTATTTATTTATTCCACTCTAATGCACAGAATTTAGTAAAAGGGAAGCTACATGACTTCCAAGACCGGGTCAGTAAATGCAATATCCTTGAACTACAAACCAGGTTATTATACTAGTAGGGGTTTTTAAGTCTTTGTAATATGAAGTAATATTCAATTTGAAAGCATATGTCCTAAATTACTTTTTTTAATTTAATACATTTGTGAGTGAATTCAATACAGGTTGTGAAGAATTAAAGCTGAATAGCAAAAAATATAATAAAATAAAAAGAACAAAGAAAGACTGAAATAATCTTGATCTTCTAGTACTACTAAGTTTCCATAGAAGATGATACATCAGTACATGTATAAATCCCCCACCCACCCTCAGTTAAAAAATGAAATAGACAGAAATGGAAACTACCAATCAGCAAAGAATAGCAGATTCCTACGTACATTTCAAAGAAGAAAGACACAATTCTGTTTGATGATATAAAAAAGCATTTCAGTAGAAGAACATATTTTAAATATATTATAAGTATGAATAATCTTTCAAAATATGTGAAATTTACCTAAGTTCTCTAAAATGCAAGTAAGAGTGAATTTGGGAAAAACAACCGAGAGAGAAAAGAGAGAGAGAGAGATTAATAAATAAATAACTATGGAAAAAAAAAAACATGAAACAGTAATTTGAATGCTTGCTGTATAATAGAAATGAAAAGATATGAGATAGATTTATGGATTAATCTAACATAATTCAGTCCAAGTTGATATAGGGGAAAAAATAAAGAAGACTAAATGATAATTTTGATTTGCAGCCTAACTTTGAAATAATTGTCTTCATTACATATGTATTTCTGAACAACAGTTACAAATATGGCTTTATCTTGGAACATTCCCTAATCAAGTTAGTATCATGTTAGCTGTGTGAAAATGTTACTCATACAGAAGTATAATTGCATCAGAGTGTGAATACTTTCCATTGAAAACCATTGAAAATTTGTAACAAAGAATAAATACCAATTTAAAACAAAAATATAAAACAAACAAACAAACAAAAAAGTTTTGATTGTGTCTTCTCCTAGTACCCTGAAATATTTTGAAGGTAATTGGTATTTTTAATAGTTAATTTTTAATAAATAAAAAGTAGAGTACTGAGATACTTAGGCATAGACTCTGTGCTACATTTGTTGATACCTGATCTTGCTCTGAAGTACCATGTGTTGAAGAGTTGCCAAAACCTTTCAATTAATTAAATCACTATATTTGGCTCTGTCTCTGGTGGGTTTTCTGCTTATCCCAAGCAGGTGTTGATGGATTAGGACGTTTCTCTCTGGCTGATTCCTGATTAAATTTGGACAAAGAACCTGACAGCTGTCATGTCTCTGCTTCCCATAAGTCTTTCCCTACATCAGAAAGTACAGAGTTACTGCACAAGAAAAGCATAGGTGGCCATTCATTGGAAGTAACTCTCAATTTAGAAAAATATTTTAAAATCCGTAATTTTCATCATCTCTTTCTCACTCCTAATATCCATTTAAATTGAAGAACAGTAAGAACATTGAAAATATTTTATTTATTGTATAAATTTAAAAATAAGAATGAAATATTCTTTTTACTTTTCATTTTTTTTCTTTTGTTGCTGTTTGTTGCTTGTTCTTTTTGTTTGTTTGTTTGTTTTGTTTTGTTTTATTTTGGGGGACAGAGTCTCACTGAATTGCCAAGGCTGGCTTCCAATTTGCAATCCTCCTTCCCTATCCTTACAAGGAGCTGGAATTACAAGTGTGCACCACTTTACCTGGTTTAGTTTTCCCTACTCTTGTTCTATTCACTGGCAAAATATTCCTATGGAGACAGTAAGCAACTCAGTGAGACCCTGTCTCTAAATAACATACACAATAGGGCTGGGGATATGGCTCAGTGGTTGAATGCCCCTGAGTTCAATCCCTGGTACCTCCCCCCAAATGTATGTGTATGTGTGTGTGTGTGTGTGTGTGTGTGAGAGAGAGAGAGAGTATATTTCATTCTCAAGATCAACATGGTTGGATATCTAATGTTCATGTATGAATTGTGACTGGGCTTCCTGCTTTCCTTTTAAGGTCTTTGTATCCAGAGGAAATCTGAAAAGACAGATTAGAAATGCAAGTTTTGCCAAAAAAAATTTAATGTTCCTCTATTTCTTTAATGTATTCAAATAATTTAAGCACATTTTGTATATGTAAAGGACAATTATTTTAGATTTTTTTTGTTTTTATTATTGCATTATAGTTATACATAAATTTTGGGTTCATTTCATGTGATTATATCAACATAGAATGTAATTTGCTCCACTTCAATTCTTAAGTAACCTTGGTTTTTACACATTTATTCTTTTATAATGGTCAAGCATGAAACAAGTTAGCACTCATTTTATAAATAATAATTTAAACATGAAGTGCATCTACTTATTGCTTTTGTTTTGTGTACACTAATAACATACCTTCTTTTGCAGCAAGGAAAAGAGATATTCATTCATCCCTCTCCCCCATATTTCCTAGGCCCAGAGAAATACACAACAGATCTGTTAATGAGACAATTGAGACAAATTGTATTGAGCATAAATTCTTCTTTTCATTGGTTTCTGTGTACTACGCTTTATCTCCATCCCTGTTGCTTTGTCTTTACAGAATACACCATACTCCTCCAATAGCAATAACAAGGGATTGTGTATTTTTTCACATAAAAGAATGCAGAAAAACTGTGGAAAATTGAATTTTTTAGTTAAAAAAATATAGTTTAGAGAGATAAAACAAAGATGACAACATCACAATGAATTTAATTCAATGCCTGATTTTTGATTTTGTTAAAGTCTCTTAATCTCCTTTCTGTATTTTGTTATTGTAGAAAGATAATGCTCATAGAATTTTCAAAGGGTCAAATTAAGTTAAAAGTTATGTCAAAATAGAGCAAATAGTTATATGCTACAAGCATCATTTCCTGTTCACTTTCTTACTTGGATAACAGGTGTCTTTTGTGATGATAATGGAAGTTATGTATCATTAGCCATTTTGGATCTTTTAGAAGTTTATTACATCTTATGTTATATGGTTTTATTTAATTCATTTATTTATTCTGCAAATAATTTTTGGTTAAATACTGTGCATGTAAAAACAGCAAAGAGAGAGAGAGTGAGTGAGAGAGAGGGAAAGAGAGAAGGAGAGGGAGAGAAGAAGGAAGGGAAAGAGAGAGAGAAGTGAAGAAAAAAAAAAAGAAAATCCTTGTTCTTTTGCAGTGTGTGCTTTAGCAAATGGGTTCATTTTAGCTTCTTTAATCCTTCACAATAACACAATAACCATATCCAAAGCTATTGATATTTTTCTTTTTACATGTTTAGCACTTCTGCATTGTGAAATAAGTAAGTCCTACTCTTACCCACAAGTAAGAGTAGGACTTACCTCATGTTATTGTTATTGATTTGTAACATAGTGAGGCTTTCCTATACTTTTAAGAGATGTGGTTATCATATATAATAATTAAATGAAGTGATTAATGAGTGATATTTACCCACTACCATAGCATATATTTTGCACCACTTATATTCTGCTACTCTCCTACCTGTATTTCAGCTTCATCATTGAAGTTTCAAAATAAGCCCAGAACTATCATTGTACTTGTAGGTTCAACTTCTGAAGCCCTTACCAAAGATGTTTCTGTATCTCCTCATCTTTCACAGGATATGACCCAAGATCCTTATCAGGAAATACAGATTCTTCATTTACTCACACTTGTCTACAATTGATGTTCAATTGCTCCTTGCTATTGTGGTGGTCATTCTGATTCAACAACTTTTCTAGGCTATAATTCTAATTTACCCAATCAAATGCTAATATGGACATTACTGTGAGAAGAGTTTTGTAGATGTAATTATACTCAACAATAACTGAATCATAATCAATTTAATTGTGGAATATTATCATACATAATCTGGGTGAACCTGATTAAATCAAAGGAAAATCCTTAAAAGGAGAATTGAGGTTTCTCTAGAGAAGAGGGGAATTCCTCCTATGGGAAACAGTTTCAGACTTTGCCAAGGAGGTCAACCACTCTCTTCTTGATGACCTGCCAATTGATTTTAGACTCACATTCCTAGCTTGCACAAGTGTATTAGTGAATTTCTTATAATAAATACCTTAGTATGTGTCTTTTAATAGTTCCTTTTATCTAGAGAACCCTGACCATGAGTGGGGTTGTAACTCAGTGGTAGAGTGCTCGCCTAGCATGTGTAAGGCCCTGAGTTCTATCCTCAGCACCACATAAAGATAAATAATTAAAATAAAGGCATTGTATCCATCTACAAGTTACTAAATAAATAAAAACCCTACCATAAAGATTTTGAGACTGAGAGTAGTTTTAGAAGGACAGAATCTTAAAGAAGAGTTTTTGAATTGGCTGTGTTATGACATTCAATTGTATTTCCAATCTGATAAGATTTCAAAGCACTAATGCTTTCATTTTTAATGGGAGAGGGACCAATGTAGTCCATGGCATATGTGCCAATATAAACACAAAATAATCTTAAGACAATCTGTTTCATGCTCTCAATCAGTATAAATTTGGTTTTTGGAACTCAGTCTTCTGTCCACCAGACTCAACATATTGTTTTGGTCCACTGGAAAGAGGAAAGGCAATGGAAGTCATGTGAATAATGGAGCTTAATATTAGATATCTTAACCCACCACAGGGTTATTTCCAAATGCCACAATGTGCAAGAAAAATATATATCCTCAAGAAACTGGCAGAATCTCCATATTAGTTACTTGACCTGTGTTGGAGACTGTTATGGTAGAAAAGCAAAGTACAATTCTTTAGAATTTTCTCTGCTTACAAACATAGTAAACCAAAAACAATATCACATTCATGCATGGATTACAGGAATGAGTGCATTAAGGACCTGAACTATGCATGGGTAAGTAATCCAACCACATCCTCCAATTAACTTGCCTATTTGGGTTGTACAGAAATGGAGGACAATGGATTATGTGAATTTACACTGGTGACTAAAAGCAGCTGCTGTTCCAGACGTGATTTTATTGCTTGAGCAAATTAATACATCCCCAGGTACTGACATGCAACTATTCAACTATTTATCTGATAAATGTGCCTTTTCTCTTCCCTTAAATACCTTAAGATGCAGTTCTTTTTTTCAGGTGGGGGAGTCAGCAGTTTGGGTTCATTCACTGTCCTCTATAGAAGGTATATCAACTCTACAGCCCTATGTAACAATATAGTTGTCAGGAACTTGGATCAAGACATCACATTGTTCATCTCTTTGATGATATTATGCTGATTTAAGTTTGTGAGTAAGAAAGAATCAAATACCTATATATTCATAAGCATCTTTATGCTGCAGGATAAGAAATAAAACTCCCACAAATTTAAGGGTATTGACCTCAGTGAATTTTGCTGTGGTCTACTGATGTAGAATCTATCTTAATATACCTTGTAAGCACAGAATAAGATATTTGATCCATTCCTAACATAAAAATAAAAACATTATAACAAAAGCTTCTACTAGTCCTCCTGGATTTTAGATGCAACATACACCTCCTTTGAATGTTCTACTCTGACCCCTTTATTAAATGGCCTAAAAAAGCTGCTAGTTTTGAGTGGTTGTTATAGTTTAGATTTGCTGTCCCATGAAAGCCCACATATGAGATAATGCAAGAAGATTTAGAGGAGAAATCACTGGGTTATAGCCTTAGCCTAGTCAGTGAGTTAATCCCTAATGGGATTAACTAAAGTGGTAGGTATGGCTGGAGGAGGTGGGAATTGGGATGTGGCTTTGGTGTATATATTGTATCTGGAGAGTGGAGTCTTTCTCTCTGCTTCTTGATCACCATGATGTGAGCTGCTTCCCTTTGCCAAACATTCCATCATGATGTTCAGCCCCTTCTTGAGCTCTGGAAAATGAAGCTGGCCTTCTATGGACTAAGACCTCTGAAACCATGAGCCTTTAAATAAACTCTTCCTCCTCTATAGTTGTTCTAGTCAGATCCTTTAGTCACAGAAATGAAATAGCTGACTAAAACAGAAATTGGTACTGAGAAGTGGGGTCCCTGCTGTGACTCACCTGAACATGTGGTTCAGAAGCTTTTTGAGCTTTCTTGGAATTGGTGGTAGGAATTTTGAGATGTTTAGCAGATGCAAGCTAGATTCTTCTTGGATGGGTTATTGATTGCTGCTGTGATCATCTGAGCATATTGGACTCTTGCTTCTTCATTCTTCCAGAGTGGACTCTGACAGTGATTCTCCAGAAGGCTTCAGTCTCAGACTAGGGTAGCACCATTGATCCCTCTTGTTCTGGGGCTTCAGCCTCTTGAACTGTGAAGCTATTGATTTTTCCAGCTCTCAAGCCTACAGACAACCATTTTGGACTATGGAGCTACTGGTCGTGTAAGCTAAGCTAATAAGGCCCCCATTAATAATTATACTTCCTGTGGATTCTGTTCCTCTGGAGAAACCTGACTAATACAAAAATTCATTTAAAAAGAAAGATATGCAACAATTCAGCCTGATATGCAAAATACTTTGCCACTTGGACTCTATGCCCCACTGGAGATTGAAATGTCAGAGAAGGAAAGAGATACTATGAAGACTAAAAACTGGGCTGCTCCTCCTGAACAAGGTCTGATGAACCATGCCATAAAGATGAGCATGCACACCTACACTCCACTGTCAAATGAAAGTGATATATATGAGAGAGGGCTCAATTTGTCCTTGAAGGTACAAGTAAGTTACTGTGGAAGTAGAACAAATACTTGCACTATGTTATCTTTCTCATAGCTTAAATTTATGACTGTATTAGGAGTTTCCTTTTACCACTTGACACAGGAAAAGAAAACGTGAGCCTGGCTTACAGATGGCTCTATATTCTAGAATCCCTGAATGTGGACAGCTGTAGCATTGTGGCTCCTCCTCATTTATGAGATAGCCTAGAAGGACACTGGTATAAAATCCTGCCACTAAGCAGGGTATACTTGTTGGAATTCTGGGAAATCCAAAAATTCCACCTTATGTAAGTTTTATCCTCTGTGAAATGAATATAAAATAATAAAATATGAATATTTTGAAATGAAATTTCATATAATATACATATATTTATTTTTAGAACAACATAAGTTATCTTTTGGCATGTAATTTGTGTTTTCTACTATTGCTCAAAATCCATTATACCATTTCTAGATCCTTCTTAAATAATGCATGTTAACATAGTAAAATATCTTTAGTATAATAATTACTTAGGTATTAAAAAAGAAGAAGTTTGTGCTGGGCACAGAGGTGAATGCCTGTAATCCCAGCTACATGGGAAGCTGAGGCAGGAGGATAGCAAGTTCAAAGCCAGCCTCAGCAAAAGAGAGGCACTAAGTAACTCATTGATAACCTGTCTCTAAATAAAATACAAAATAGGGATGGGAATGTGGCTCAGAGGTTGAGTGCCTGTGAGTTCAATCCCAAGTACCATTCTCTCCCCTCCCTTCAAAACAAGAAGGAGTTTGTGAATTGCTAGACAGAACTGACTATTGATTTTTTTTTTAAATATTAGCCATTACTAGATTAAAACAGGCACCTAAATGTCAACTGGGCACATATAATTCAAAGTATATGAATGAACACTCTAGTGTTGTATAATGTCATTGAAAATATTCAATGTGTAGAGTCTAATGTTGAAAGATGGAATACTTAGAATAATTAATGATATGCCAACTTATGTGCTTTTTTCTGGTTTTGATTCACAAAACATATTATCCATAGCAGCACAAAGTGTCATGAAAATAGAAGTGAAAAACACATACAAAAAAAAATAGTGCCAAACATTTTGAATTAAATCAACAAAGGATAACTTAAAACTGACATCCTTTTAAAATGCCATTATGAAACAAGAATTCACAACAGGAGTTAGAAATGTCAACTAAGAAGAATGAGTTTCTCTGCTCTTGTCAATGTAACAAAAGGCCTCAAATACTGTTTTGAGTACATTCAATCTTTTCATATTTAAAAATACCACAATGGATGAAAAATCACTATTATCCTAATTTAAAAGCATATTACACATATACCTTTTATGCACTCATTTTATTGATAACCCAAAGGAATTTTGCATATCTATGTAGATGTCTGACAAGCATTGTTAAGAGTTGAAATAATCTGCCAAGATATGTGAGACTTTTTGAAAAGTTTTCCTTTCTCTGAATGAGGACACGTGGTAAGAACATGTTCTTCTATGGTTTCAGATTTTCCTGTGTGAAGTCTGATTTATATAAATGACTCTGTCCATTCTGAAGACATGAAATAGCACATTTGAACAAGACAAAAGATGGTAAAAATGGCAGGGGGCATACTTGATATAATCTGTCCCATGATGGGTTTAATGATATTTCTCAATGATACTATGGAGTTCCTTAGTTAATTAATCCTAAAATTGCCTTTCTTAAAAATATTTTTTTCAATTGAAATGATACATTTACCTCACCTGAAGACATTTCTGAGTTTTTGTTTGTTTTGCTTACTTGATCATAAGTATTCTAACTGATGGCAATACTCTGAAAGATGTCTGAATCCAGATATCATAACTCAGCACCAAACACTAAATACTCTCATTATCAGGAACTCATGATAAAATTATTGCTTATTTAAAAATTATGATATCCCATGAAGTAAGTACACTTATGGTTGGGTGAGATAAGCTATGCTTTTTAAGACATAATGTTATCCTTAGCTTAAAGGATCCATATTTTGGTGTCCTAATCATATATAAATATATAACAGTAAAAGGGGTATGGCCCAAAGGTAGGCAAATGTAATTCATCTATAAAGGGACTTTAGCTATTGACTACACTGAACATTTTTATGTACTGCACAGTATTTTGGTGACAATAGTTAATTTAACCTCATATGTACTGTCATTATGAATTCCATTACTGATGCTTACACTTTTTTTCAGTTGAATATAGAAATTCTTAAAATTTATACATTAATTTTGTACTATGTAATGTTGCTAAATTTCCTTAGTAGTCCTAATGTTTATTGGTGTAGGCAATTTTTTTTCTTACTTTTTGATACCTAAAAGTGCTAAAGAAAATCATTGGGAAAATCTTTTTTTCTTGACCTCAATTTTAACCGTAGTAATTCATTGTATTTGTTACTCATTATTGTTTCCAGAGGATACATCTTATGATCAATCTTATTGAAGTGTTTTTTTACATTAAGAAAATTATTGTGAATTGTGCTGCTATAAACATTGATGTGGCTGTGTCCCTGTAGTAAGCTGTTTTTAAGTCCTTTAACCCTGATGCCCATCAGCAGATGAATGGATAGGGAAACTTTGGTATATATACACAATGGAACACTACTCAGCACTAAAAGAGAATAAAATCATGGAATTTGCAGGTAAATGGATGGAGTTGGAGAAAATAATGCTAAGTGAATTTAGCCAATCCCCAAAAACCAAAAGTCTAATGATTTCTTTGATAGGAAGATACTAACTTATAAAAGCAAGAGAGAGGGGATGAAAGGAATGAAAGAGATTTAAATAGAACAAAGAGGGGGGAGGGAGGGAGGGGGCAAGGGGATAGGAATAATGGCAGACTGAGTTATCCATGATTACCCTAAATACATGTATGAAGACACATGGTTGTAAAAATACTTTATATAAAACCAGCAACTTGAAAAATTGTGCTCTTTATATGTAATATGAAATGAAATGTACTCTTCAAACATGTATAACAAATTAGAATAATAAAAAAATTAAAAAAGAAAAAAATATAAAAAGAAAATTATTGAGTCTGCCTTTAATCAAGGTATCCTTTCTCTTTTCTTCTCAATTGTTTTACTAACCTTTGAATCACCTTCTCCCACCATTCCTGTGTTTTACTGTGTATAGTTTCATTTTCATAATAATCCATTAAATAGCAGTAGTATCAGTTTGAGAGTATGTTCTGGTTTGGGAATGAGGTGTTCCACAAAACCTTCTGTTGATTCAGAAATATTCAGAAGTCAAATGATTGGATTATGAGAGTCATAACCTGTTTTGGCCATTCAAGTTTAGACTGACTGGCTGGTAACTGTGTGCAGGTGGGGCATGGCTGGAGAGGAGGGTGACTGGTGACTACACTGGAGGATGCATCTTATCTGTGGCTCATTCCTCAGCCCCTCTCCCTCTGTTTCCTTATGCAGCCAGGAGCTGAGAACCTTTTTTCTTCTAGACCCTTCATCATGCTGTGAATCCTCACCTAGGGTCCATAGCAATGGAGTCGGCTACCTATAAATGGAGACCTCTGAAACTGAGCACAAATCCCAAATTTTCCCCCTTTAAGTTGTTCTTTGTTGGGTATTTTGGGCATAGCAACCCCAAAATGAATACAAATAGAATATAATACAATTAAATAATTCTTATTTCTTCACTGATAGAATATTCATTTTAATAATCATTTAAGAATTCACCTGAAAGTAAAATTAATTCACCTAATCAGGTTCCATGCTTGAAATATGTTCCATGTGCTGATAAAAAATGGATAGAAGGGATTTCAGAAGGCCAAACAAAAATACTACTTTTAAAATAATTAGATAGTCTTACAGTCACAGAAAGATAACATAAATGTTATTAATTAAGTCCTCATGGTGAACTTTAGATCTCTAGATGTATTAATTATATATACTTGAAACTTTGCACCCATTAGCCTGTATCTCTCCATATCTCTTCCAGACTCCACCCTCACCTCTGGTATGTATCCACAGTTCTCTCTGTTTTTATTTATTTCGCTTTATTTTTATTTGAGAAAATATTGGAAAATACTTAACACTGCATCACTGTTATTTGACTGTTGGTCATAAAAATAATGTTCCATGAAAAAATGTGATTAGTTCTGCTGACAACCCAAACAATGTCCCAAGTGCATTACCTCAAGATAACCATCAAGGCTCAGTATACAGCAGAAGTGCTGTTAAGTTTTCATATTTTGTCAAATAATGTATAATCTATGGTAAATATTTAATCAGCTTAATAACTTTTTCTAGCCTCAACAGAACAATACTAAGTTAGGTGGCTTTCTATTTTTAATTGCATTTATGTCATTGTTGTCCTGATTTGTGCTAAGGTACCCACAGCTTTACCCACAACCTCCATTGCACTATAAGTACACAGGCAATGAAAATGATAAATGACATGATGCACTGGTTTTATTATTAATATAGTGTAACCTGCATGGAAACTTCCAAAGAGTTTTGGGAATACCTCCGCTGGGTTTCAGTGGACAATAATTTGAGACTCGCTGGTCTAAATCACAGCCTGTAAAAAGAGAAAGAGATGGTATAAAATGCTAAAATAGCATTAATTAGCATAGGTATTTATTCTATATGGGAGAATTTAGAGAATGTCTGAGATCCCAGGACTTCTCTCTGGTTGTTTTAGGAGTCCAGAAGCTATGCTCAGTGTTTCAAAATGCATATTGGAAGATGAAAGAAGGGAAAATAAAAATACATCATGGGGAAAAATAATTAGACAGAAGTAAACAAAAGAATTTTATGTGACTATACCACTTCCTTAATCATGGGTAAAATAAATTTATTGCATTGTCACAACCATTTCAATAGGTTCGGTGCCACTTCAAATGTTTGTATGATATAAGCTACCTCTGCAAATATGAAATGCTTACCTATAAGATCTGTAGATGGTAACATTTTAATATATTTATGATAATAACAGGAAGTTATAAAACATATGATTGATGATGTTTCTTGGATTTCGTGTACTGTTAGTCATTTTAGATTTAGTTAAATTTAAATGTAACTTCTTGTGTTTTTTCTCTTTATTTGTCCCAACTAAATATTTTTATTACATACAATAAAACAGCACAATTGTTGATTTAATCCAATGTGCTCTTATTTTGGAATATCATTTTACAAGACTGAGTCAAATTAGAGGTGCATCTGTCAGTTTCTAAATCTAGAGCATAATACAAAGCTTTGTTTTTTTCCGCATTACTTGTGGTATTTTCTCCAGTTCCCTTGAAAGTATAATTTTTCACATTTTTCTCTCTGAATATCTTCTTTCAAAGTATACAGTTCATCTGTCCCTAGTGTGCTGTTTTTCTAACCAGTTGTACACAGTTCTCACACTTCTTTTAGGAGGTTGACTCACTTTCTTGACTTATTGACCTCTGAGCACACAATTGCATTAAAGTATGTCAATGTGAAATACTGATATGAATGTATTTTTTCTAGTTTTTTTTCTTATTTGTTTGCATGCCATTTCTTTACTAAAATAAAAATGTGTCTCTTGAAGATAACATATTGTTGGGTCTTGCATTTTGATCCAATCTTCCAGTCTATGTCTTTTGATTGATGAGTTTAGGTCATTAACATTCAAGATTCTTATTGAGATATGATTTGTAATCCCTGTCATTTGACTTATTTCTGGCTTTTAATTTGACTTAGTTTTTCTTTTGGTTGAATATTCCTTTATTGTAGATCCTCCCTTTGCTGCTTTTCATATTTATTTTTTTCACTTCATCCTCATGAAATATTTTGTTGACAATGTTCTATAGTGTCAGCTTTCTGGCGGTGAATACTTTTAATTTTTGTTTATCCTGGAAGGTTTTAATTTCATCTTCAAATCTGAAACTTAATTTTGCCAAATATAAAATTCTTAGTTGGCATCCATTTTCTTTCAGAGCTTGAAATATGTTATTCCAGGACCTCCTAGCTTTGAGGATCTGGGCTGAGAAATCCATTGAGAACTGAGTTGCTGTCCCCCTATACATAATTTATTTATTTTTCTCTCATGACTTTTAAGATTTTGTCTTTATTCTGTGTATTGGTCATTCTCATTATAACGTGTCTTGGTGTGGGTCTGCTGTAATTTTATACATTTGGGGTCCTGTAAGCTTCTTGTATTTGATTTTCCATTCCACACTGTAAGTTTGATAATTTTTCTGCAATTATATCATTGAAAAGATTGTGCACTCCTTAGGTTTGTATATCTGTTCCTTTATCTATTCTGATAACTCTTAAATTTGGTCTTTTCATGTTATACCATAATTCTTGGATGTTCTGTTCATGGTTTCTTATCATATTCTCTGCATGATCAACTCTACTTCCAAGTTTATATATTTTGTTTTCATTGTCTGATGTTCTGTCTTCCAAGTGGTCTAGTCTATTGGTGATGCTTTCTATTGATTTTGCAATTTGGTATATTGATTCCTTCATTTTGAGGATTTCTGCTTTTTTTCCCCACAATTTCTTTTTGTTGAAGTGATCTTTCACTTCCTGCATTTTTTCTTTGATTTTAGTCCTTATATTATCCTTTAATTCACGGATCAATTTAACTATGTACATTCTGAACTTCTTCTTGAACATTTCTTCTACTGTGTTGTCAGTGGTTTCTGTCATTAGAGCATCTTGGTTTGTTTAGGGCACTTTATTCCCTTGTTTTTTCATGTTGTTCATGTGTTTACCCATCTAGCAGTATGGATCTAAGGCAGCACAAATTATACTCTGTAGACCTATAGTGTCCTGAAGGTTTTCAGCACCCCACCCTTAATGGTGAAACCAATATCAATAGCACCCAGTATAAACAATGTATAGCCTTAAACCTAATAGCTTCCACTAAGGCATCTACTGCTTTCTTGCATTAAACCAAAATGATGAGATCAATAGCTATCTATAGTATAAACAGAAAATTTGCTAAAACAATTTACAATTTCAAATACTGGATGAGAGAATGGAAGTAGTATAATATGCAATGTTTGAAAGGGAGAAAAGAGAGGCTAGAAGCAAAGATTTACTGTAAGATTGGAAAAGGAACCAACAGAGATTGGCTGTTGGTTGGAGAAAAGTTGGAAAGGGAATCCAAGAAAACAGACAAGTGATAGGAAGAATGTGAAAAAAAAAAAAAAAAAAAGAAAAAATTAAAGATATAAAAATACAACAAAAAATGCAAAACACTATTCATATATCATTGTCCCCCATAAAAATCACCCCAATTCAAATATGGTGAGATGTTAACAAATAGAAAATTGAAATAAATCTTGATGAAAAGTTAAACCATCTCTGTCAGCATTCAAACATTTCTCAGTCCTGTCTCTGATGTCTCATGGTATCACCAGGCCCAGATTTGCCCTCAAAGACCCAGTCACTATCCTATCAAGTGGGCCTTCAGATATCTCCAGCATGTCCATGCTGCAATCCCAAGATATCAGTGTTGGTCATACTTGCAGAGAGACCATCAGACATACACTCATGAAAAGTAGCAACCTCAAGATGCAGAACCATGTCAAGGGTCACAAGCAGTCTCAGGAGAAGACCCCAGTTGCCTCCAAATCTGCAGGCACCCTCACACTGGACCTGCAGGTCCCTGTGGGACTCCCCAGACAGATGCTGGAAGAAAACCTCAGAAGATGAAAAGATCTCCCATGCTCCTGGGTAGGCAGAATTAATATTGTGAAAATTGTCATACTACCAAAAGTGTTATACAGATTTAATGCAATTCCCATTAAAATCCCAGTGACATTCTTCATAGAAATGGAAAGGCAATCATGAAATTCATTTGGAAAAATAAGAGACCCAGAATAGCCAAAACAATCTTTAATAAGAAAAGTGAAGCAGGAGGCATCACAGTACCAGAACTTCTACTTTAGTACAGAGCTATAGTACCAAAAATGGCATGGTATTAACACCAAAATAGACTTGTAGACCAATGGTACAGAAGAGACAACACAGAGACAAACCCACATAAATACAGTTATCTCATATTAGACAAAGGTATCAAAAACATTCACTGGAGGAAAGATAGCCTCTTCAACGAATGGTGCTGGCAAAGCTGCAAATTCGTATGTGGTGAAATGAAATTAAACCTCTATCTCTCACCCTGCACAAAAAAATCAACTCAAAGTGGATCAAACACTTAGGCACTAGATGAAAGACCCTGCACCTAATAGAAGAAAAACTAGGCCCAAATTTTCACCATGTCAGCCTAGGATCTGGCTTCCTTAACAAGACCTCTAAAACACAAGAAGTAAAATCAGGATCAATAAATGGAATGGATTAAAATTAAAACTTTTTTTTTTCTTAGCAAAGGAAACAATCAATAATGTGAGAAGATAGCCTACAGATTGGGAGAAAATCTTACCACATGCACCTTCAATAAAGCATTAATCTCTGCGATATATAAAGAACTCAAAAAACTTAACACCGAAAAAAAAAAAATAACAATAAATGGGTTAAGGAGTTAAACAGACACTTCACAGAAGATAAAATACAATCAATCAACAAATATATGAAAAAGTATTCAACATCTCTGGCAATTAGAAAATGCAAATCAAAATTACACTAAGATTTCTTCTCACTTCAGTCATAATGGCAATCATCAAGAATACAGGCAACAATAAATGTTGGTGAGGATGTGGGGGTGTGGGAAGGTACACTCGTATATCGCTGGTGGGATTGAAAATTGGTATAACCACTATGGAAAGCAGTATGGAGATTCCTCAGAAAATTTGGAATGGAACCACCATTTAACCCAGCTATCCAACTTCCAAAGGTTTTAAATTCAGCATGCTACAGTAATGCAGCCATGACAATGTTTACAGCAGCTCAACTCACATTAGCTACATTATGGAACCAAACTAGGTGAATGGATAAAGAAAATGTGATATATTTATATATATACACACATATATACTCAATGGATTATTGCTCAGCTTTAGAGAAGAATTAAACTATGGCATTTGCCAATAAATGGAGGGAGTTGGAGAATATCATGCTAAGTGGAATAAGCCACTCCTCAAAAACCAAAGGCCAAATCTTTTCCCTAATATGTGGATGGAAGCCAATTCACAATAAAGGGGGTGGGGCTCTAAAAAAGAATAGAGTTGCCTTATATAGGGTAGAGGGAAGTGAAGGCAGGAGAGGGGAGGAAATGTGGGGATAGGAAGGATAGTAGAACAAAACAGACATTATTACTTTATGTACATATATGATTGCATGACCAATGTGATTCTACAACATGTATACTCAGAAAAATAAGAAATTATATCCCATCTATGTGTGCTATATCAAAGTACATAAAGGCATTCTATTGTCATGTACAAAAAATTAAAACAGCAACAAAACAATCTGAAAATACTGGTTGACTTATCAACCAATAGCACAGTGCCATATTAGGAAGCTAACAGTGACTTCTGAATGTTAGAAATTTTAGAACTCTGCAGATATAGCTAAGATATGGAGCCAGTCTTGATGCTCATCAAGAGATAAATGGATTAAGAAAATGTGATATATATATATATATATATATACACAGAATGGATATTATTCAGTCAAAAGGAAAAATAAAATTCTGCCATTTGCAACACAATGGATGGATTGGCAGATATGATGTTAGGTAAAATAAGACAGGCACAGAAAAACAAGTACACTTATTCACTCTCATGTGAGGAAGCTAAAACAAGAAGATCTGAGAGTAGAATAGTGACTACTAAGGATTGGGAAGAAAAGTAGGATGGAAAGGATGGGTGGAAAAAGCAGCTGGATTTAGTCAGTGCATGCTCCATGCATATTATGGAAATATCACACCCATTAGTATGTGCAGTGAATGTGTGCTAATATAAAAGAAAGGAACATGGGATTTGTGTATATGCAAAAAGCAAATTTTTTGTGTTTTTGGAGAGAGGGAGAGAGAAAGAAAGATTAACCCATAGAAATCAATAAGCATAGTTTAATGAAGAAAATTAGACTTTGACAAAGTCTAGAAAGTACAATTAGAATTTTTAAAATTCAAATAAAGACAAAATTATAGGTAAATCTGCTTTTCTTTATCTGCAGACATATATTATTTTGTGACTTGTCTGAAAATGACAAATAATTCCACATATAATGTCATTGAATTATTTCTTCTAATTTATTTTTTCATTTATTGTCACATCTATACACATGTATTCTGTTTTCTCTTCCATTAATTTGGAAGAAGTTTTCCAAAATCCTTGGATTATCAATGACAAATATATCAAATTTAAACTTTAATCTGTTAGCAACTCCTCAAATAACTAGTAAGTGATCTCAAAGCCCAAACCTGTATCATATTAGTACTACTTAATATGGGCTCTGGTTTCTGCTTCTGCAACTCTTCCCTTGCCTCCTGTAACTGGTGGCACCCTTCCTTGCTTGCTGCACTTAATCATCATTGAGTTTCTCTTTGGGTCAAAAATAAACCCACAATTGCTGTCTCAGGGCCTTTATACTTGCAGCTGTTTGTCACTAGATTGTTTCAATCAAGGATTAAACAATTTATTTTAATTAACACTCCTTTGAGGTTGATATTTTTCCATTTAAAGTAGCAATTTTTCTCCAAAAGTTTTTTGCCACTTGATATTTATCTGTCTCTTTTTCATTTATAACCCTTGTATATTTGGCTGATTTAAGCCATTTTGATTAGGTTAATATTAACTCAAACGTCTGTAAAACAGTAGGTTTTACCATGTTTATCGTAGTTTGTATACATGAGAGAGTAAAATAGATTAAAATTTTAAAATGTTGCATAAATGCTTATACCTTCTATTGACATAAAATTTTAACTATATATCGACACAATGAACAAAAACTGATTCAATTACTACAAAACATACCAGAAAGAAAAAATTAAGCATGAATGCTTCCCCTGCTTAATATCTTTGAGTGAACATATTTTCAAAGTGATTCAGATCTGGGTAATAATGGCAAAAAACATCAAGAACAACAACAACAACAACAACAAAAAATGAGCATGTAATTTATTTGCCTCCAAAAAACTACTAACACCAGAATCAGATTTACCAAAAAGTTAGTTAATCTTAACTTTAGGGCATTTAATTGCCTGAAATGCTTTCAATATCTCTCATCTAATTTTGTATAAAATACCTGGGAATCAACTTAATGAAAGAGGTGAAAGACCTCTTTAAAGAAAATTATAGAACACTAAAGAAAGAAATTATAGAAGACCTCAGAAAATGGAAAGACCTTCCTTGTTCTTGGATAGGCAGAATAAATATTGTCAAAATGTCCATAATACCAAAAGCATTATACAGATTTAATGCAATTCCAATTAAAATCCCAATGACATTCCTCGAAGAAATAGAAAAAGCAGTCATGAAATTCATCTGGAAAAATAAGAGACCCAGAATAGCTAAAGCAATCCTTAACAAGAAAAGTGAAGCAGGTGGTATTACCATACCAGATTTTAAATTATACTATAGAGCAATAGTAACAAAAACAACATGGTATTGGCACCAATACAGACAGATAGACCAATGGTACAGAATTGAGGACACAGAGACTAATACATATAATTTCAGCTACCTTATATTAGAAAAAGGCGCCAAAAATATACAGTGGAGAAAGGACAGCCTCTTCAACAAATGGTCCTGGGAAAACTGGAAATCCATATGCAACAAAATGAAATTAAACCCTTATCTCTCACCATGCACAAAATTCAATTAAAAGTGGATTAAGGACCTAGGAATTAGATCAGACACAATACGCCTAATAGAAGAAAAAGTAAGCTCCAATTTCCAACATGTCGGATTAGGCCCCAAGTTCCTTAATAAGAATCCTGTAGTGCAAGAATTAGTATAAAAAACTAATGAATGTGATAGATTCAAACTAAAAAGCTTCTTTCTCAGCAAAAGAAACAATCAGTGAGGTGAATAGAGAACCAACTAACTGGGAAAAAATATTTAACACATGTACATCAGATAGAGCACTAATTTCTAGAATATATAAAGAACTCAAAAAACTCAACACCGAAAAAAACCAACTATCCCAATAAATAAACGGGCCAAAGAACTGAACAGACACTATTCAGAAGAAGATATACAATCAATCAACAAATACATGAAAAAATGCTCAACATCACTGGCAATTAGAGAGATGCAAATCAAAACTACCCTAAGATATCATTTCACACCAGTCAGAATGGCAGCTATTAAGGACACAAACAACAATAAATGTTGGAGAGGATGTGGGGAAAAAGGCACACTCATACATTGCTGGTGGGACTGAAAAATGGTGCAACCATTATGGAAAGCAGTATGGAGATTTCTTGGAAAACTGGGAATAGAACCACCCTATGACCCAGCCATCCCACTCCTGTGTCTATTCCCAAATGACTTAAAAACAGCATATTACAGTGACACAGCTATCTCAATGTTTGTTGCTGCACAACTCACAATAGCTAGGTTGTGGAACCAACCTAGATGTCCCTCAGTAGATGAGTGGATTAAGAAAATGTGTTACATACACAAAATGGAATTTTACTCAGCAATAAAAAAAAATAAAATAATGGCATTCGCAGGTAATATGATGAAGTTGGAGAATATAATGCTAAGTGAAGTTAGTCAGTCTCAAAAATCCAAATACCAAATGTTTTCTCTGATATAAGGAGGCAGATTCACAGTGGTGTTGGGTGTTGGGGTACATAGGAAGATTAGCGGAACACTAGATTGGTCAAATGGGAGGGAGGAGAAGAGAGGGAGTTAGGGGATATGGGGGGGGGACAAAAAAGAAAAGGTGGTATAATAAGATGAATATCATTATCCTAAATGCATGATTGAAGACTTGAATAGTACTAATATACTTTGTATACAAACAGTGTTATGTGAAAAGAGGCTCTATATGTGTATTATGAATTATAATGCATTCTTTTATTACAAATACAACAACATTGAATAAAAAAAGAAAAGAACTGCAAAAAAATGGTGAGAAATGGAAAACAAATAAATGAAGGACAACTAACACAGGAGGCCATACAAGTCTAAATTCCAAATAGGCAATAGGGAAAGCTGTATATCAAATAAACACACACACACACACACACACACACACACACACACACACACACAAAGAGCATTTAAAAGATTTATGTATCAATAGGGGGATACATGATACATGAGTTCTCCCTTTATAGCATTCAGCCTCATGTCTCAGTTTTTCAAACAGGAAGAAAAATGTCAATTTGATCTTTGGAGATGGTTAAAAAAAAAAAAAAAAAGGGCCTGTCAATTAGGTGGTTTAATACACTTTTATAGGAAATGGTACTGGACCAACACAGATATCCTTATTATTCCAGCAAACTAAAGTTGATAGGCCATCTTTCCTTTCTCTTGTTTCTACCATGCAGATATTTCAGGAGCAGTTCTGAGAAAAACTCACTAGCCCAAGATAAGTATCAAAGAGGCTGGTAGACCTCTCCCTGTATGTAACAGTCCTATCAACATCAATGAGGGTCCTATAATAAACAGCATGTTGGAAAACAATAATGGAAAATACAATCTCCATGAAGATATTAAATATAGGACACAAAAGCAGAATATTATGGAACAATCAGAAAAATATTCTACAAATTAAAACATGAGTGAAATTTAAAAATATATAAAAATGCTTATTTAAATGTTGGGAATATATAGTCAAAGGAATAATTTAGAAAGTGAGAGACAGGGAGGATAGAAAAAGAAAGAAAGGATAAACTGAAGACATTAAGCATAATAATGTAGATTATTCCTAAAGAGTAAACTGAGTAGAAGACAATGAACATATTTCAATGTTCAATAAGACAATGAACATATTTCCAATGATATTACTAAGGTTTTGACATAGTGGATGAATGTAGTTATTACTAAAGCAGAATAATATATAATAGAGAGAAGGAGGGAAAGGAGGACAGAGGAAGGGAGGGAAGGGATAATATAAAAATATGAGAGGAAAAATTACCTCATATTTCTCAGCAGGAAAGCAGAAAACCTAAATATGTTATTTATGGTGGAACAATGCCCTTACCATTTTGAAAGTAGATTATTACCTAGTTTATGCCCAGCTAAACTGTAATCATGTATCAGAGAAAAATACAAATATTTTCAGGTATGCATGTATTAAGCTTTTGTCATCCCACCTGTCCTTTTTTGAAAGATAGAACATACTGAGAGGTGATTGTGATGGTTAACTACGTTTATGTTAGTTTGAGTGGGCCACGGGTGCTTGGATTATGTTTTTTTTTTTTTTTTTTAGAACTCTCTATGAAGGCACTTTGGATGAGATTGGGATTTGAATTTGTGACCTCAGTCAAGTAGATTGCCATGCCCAATATAGTGAATATCTTCTATTTTGTTGAGGACTTTAATAGGATAAAAATCATGGTTAGAAGGAATTTATAACCATTTTCCTGTCTCACTGACTAAGCTAGAATGTCTCACTTCATCTTTTCTTATCATTGCACTGGGATTTACATCATCCAAGCACTGGAGTATTGAACTGGGAATGCATTAAACCACTAGCTTTCCATGGGTCTGCAATTTGCAGGTGGCAGATCATAGGAAACCTGAACCTCCATAATTGAATGAGCCAATTCCTCATGATGAATCTCCTTGTATATACCCTTGATTTTATTTGTTAAATAAATGATATACCTGAGCATCTAAGGAGAAGATTAAGTAAAAGTGAAAATATGGGCTAAATTACTAATTTATAACAAATTAAGCAAATATAAGCCAAAGCAACTCCAAGGAAAACTAAAAGTATGCAGATACAAATAAGTAATCATATATATAATGTGGCTTATTTGTGAAGAGAATTTACTAAATTTATAGCAATACCAGCATTTAATATTGACCTCAGCAACATAATGATATATTAATATTTACAGGATTTTTAGATGATCAATGTATATCTGTGAGTTGGGGTTAAGGGAGAGAAAGAAAATTAAGTTTTCAATTTCTATGATGGGAAGTCAATAGACAATGCCTAAAGGATCAATTTAAGCACATTCTCTTAACCCTGACCAATATATTATTTCTCAGAAATTTACCCTGTATTAATTATAAGAATATTTTAGGGGAAAAAACTAATAAAATGAACTTCAACTTGCAACTAATTCACATGTGTAATGAAAAAATGATTATTCAATGAGAAATGCAGTTGATAAATCAGAAAGAACTGAATATGCTTGTAAATTCTTTGATGATACATGGGTATTGTATTTAGCCTGAAGTGGTGTTAATAAGACCACTAGAGAAATGTGCTGTGTAGAATTCCCTTTCAAGTATCAGTGAATTTACATTTAATATTTTTATTCAGTCAATTCTTTTCTTTGTTTTTTTTCCCCAGAATGAATCAGTTTTTCTCAAATAAGGCTTAATGTACTTTTAGAGTGGAAGTTTATTTTTGGAATTTGTTTCTCTTACTCTGTCCTTTGGCTTTTAAAAATTCTAATACATGGAAATTTTTATGTTATTTTCTGTTTCTAACTCTAAGGAATCTGTACTAAAGCATTCAGGGAGTCAAATGTTAACAATTTAATAAAAAATATTGATTGGTTAGATATGAAATTAGTTAATATACCACAGGGCAATGAATTTTGAGGATTTATCACATATTCATCAGAAATTATTTGTATATCTATCAGACAAATAATACATAGGCTAACATATGACTTCCCTAAATTCAAGTCCTTTAACCAGTGGTCTATCATTGAATTTATTCTGCATTTCACAGAAGTTTAGACTTCTGATAAAATTCTTATAATCACATGTTTTTCATAAATTCTCTGCAACATCCATCTTGAGTTGGGTGCATTTTCTATCTGCCACATTTGAGTTTTTTTCAGTTCTATAGTTAAAAAATTAGAAAAATCCATGCCAGAATTTAAAAGTCTTATTTTTCAGAATATTATGGTTCAATAGTATGATTAACATATTTTTATTTTTGCTTTTTCACATTCCTGATCTTTTCTGAGGCAATCCAATTCTTATTAAAAGAAAAGATATAAAAATATGTGCAAACAGGAATTCATTCTTTATTAAATTCCCTACAAGACTTTAGTCCACTACCTTTAACAGTTGACACCCAAACTACTTATAAGTTATCATTCCTAGATGAGAAAAGAGAATGTGTGGATATTAAAATAGTTTGCCCAATTATAGAAAAGTAAATGCACAGCAAAGTTTTCACAAAGGCTTCTACAGAATTTCTCTTCTTACAATGTGGGTTTGTTATTGTTTGTTTGTACCAGGGATTGAACCCAGAGCTGCTAAATCACTGAGCTGATCCCCAGCCTTTTTTTGTTTTCTATTTTAAGACAGGGTCTTTAACCTAGATGCCCCTCAGTAGATGAGTGGATAAAGAAAATATGGTATATATACAAAATGGAATTTTACTCAGCAATAAGAGAGAATAAAATAATGGCATTTGCAGGTAAATGGATGAAGTTGGAGAATATAATGCTAAGTGAAATTAGTCGATCTCAAAAATCCAAGTACCGAATGTTTTCTCTGATATAAGGAGGCTGGTTCACAGAGTTGTTGGAAGGGGGTACATAGGATCAGAGGAACACTAGAATGGTCAACGGAAAGGGAGGGGAGGGAGGGAGTAAGGGGGGGGTTGGAAAAAAAAAAATTGGTGGTTGAATGAGATGGATATCATTATCCTAAATGCATGATTGAAGATCTGAATGGTACTTATATACTTTGTATACAAGCAGTTGTATGTAAAAAGATACTATACTTGTGCATGATGAATAAATAAATAAATAATAAAAAAAATTAAAAAAAAAAGTTGCTTTGGGCCTTGTAAATTGCTGAAGCTGGCTTTGCATTTTGGATCCTTCTGCCTCAGCCTCCCAAGTCATTGGGATTACAGGTGTGCATCACTATGCCAAGCTTCATGCTTTTAATGAATCTATAATTTAAGTCATACATGTGGTATGTGGCTGATATGTGACCTGAAGAATTTCCTTGTCTTTTAATTTTTTTGGTCAATATTTTCGATCTTCAAAAAAATTTTTCTTTATTAAAAAACAATTCAATATGTAAATCAACAAAACTTAAAAATCTATATGGGGTAAGAAATTAGCTGTTATTGCTTAACTCTGAGAGTTTATTTAGCAATCATATGTATACTAAACTCTTTGTTTGCTAGTGTTAGGTAAATCTTTGTCTCATTTTCATCATACAAATTCATTATACAGATTATTCAAATCAAAAGTTTCCTCAGGACTAGTGTTATGGTTTAGATAGTAGGTGTTCCTCCAAAGCTCAAGTGTGAGACAATGCAAGAAAGTTTAGATGTGAACAGGTGCAGTGATTTACGCCTATAATCCCAGTGGCTCAGGAGGTTGAGGCAGGAGGATCACAAGTTCAAATTCACTTTTAGCAAATTAGTGGGGACCTGAGCAATTCAGTGAGACCCTGTCTCTAAATAAGATATAAAAATGGGCTGGAGATATGGCTAAGTGGTAAATGCACCTGGGTTCTATCCTGGGTACAAAACAAAAATAGTTTAGAGGTAAAATAATCGGTTTATGAAATTCTGAACGTAGTCACTGCATTAATTTCCTGATAGATATTAAATGGGAAGTAACTGTAGGAAATTAGGGTATGGGTGGAGAAGATGGGTCACTAGGGATGTGACATTGAGGCATATTTT
Source organism: Tamias sibiricus (assembly GCA_025594165.1). NCBI lineage: Eukaryota > Metazoa > Chordata > Mammalia > Rodentia > Sciuridae > Tamias > Tamias sibiricus. The sequence goes on from CM046662.1 coordinate 146,772,004, forward strand.
GTCCTTGATGAGCAGAACTCTCTCTCTGCTTCTTGGTGCCACATCCTGAGCCACTTTCTCCACCACGCTGTTCTGCCACGATGTTCTGCTTCACCTGGAGTCCCAAGGAATAGAGCCAACATTGTATGGACTGAGACCTCTGAAACTGTGAGCCCCCAAATCCACATAAAAGTAGGAAATCCTAATTGTTCTTCTCAGGTCTTTTGGTCTCAGAAGTGAAAAAGCTGACTACAGCAGATGGTGGGGGGAAAAATACTTGCACTGTTTTTTAAAATTCTTTTGTTTTGGGGGTGTACCAGGGATTGAACTCAGGGGTACTCGACCACTGAGCTACATCCCCAGACCTATTTCTTATTTTATTTAGAGACAGAGTCTCAATGATTTGCTTAGCTCCTCACTTTTTGCTGAGGCTGACTTTGAACTCACAATGCTCCTGTCTCAGCCTCCTTAGCCTCTGGGATTACAGGCGTGCCCCACCATGTCTGCCTAAATTCTTGATCAATAATATCAAAATGACTATTAAGTGAATTGTGCAAATATAAAAATTGCTTATTAACAATCTTTAGAGTATTTCACTTTATTAAATTAAATATTTATTTGCATGATGCATTCCTCACTAAGTCTGGTAGTTAGAAGTTTCTGGTAAGAAATAAAAACAAAACATGGGGCCAGTTTAAAAATAATCCAAGGAAAAACAGTAAATGGAATAGTTTTCCACATAATCAAGGATAATTGAAAAAATCTGAATTAGGATCATGTTCTAATCTTCTTAATATAAATATTTTTGTTATAAGAAGAAATCTTGAGTTGAGGATTATGTATAGAAAATTCACATTTTAAAGAAGAGATTTATATATTTAACAGAGCTCTTAGGACAAATTGAAATATTTTCTATTAAAATATATACACATTTTAATGAAATGTGTTAATGAATATTTAATAAATTATGAAGTGATTGAATTAAAATATAGGATTTGTAATGAAAATTGAAGAGTTATCATTATATATTTTTCTTTGTAAGTTTTTTTTTCGAGAAGGAAAGAAATCCTTGACATATTTTCAATCTTTGTATTTAATAATAGTTCTATATTGTCTCCAAATTTTGCTTTTTTTACTAATTTCAAAAATATTTCTGCATTTCTAATATTTTATTATTTCTATTTTTTATTATAGTGAAAACTAATCAACTTTAATTTTTGTGGATCAGGAAGCAATGTTAACAAAACATACAAAGACATGACAGTGTCCTTATGGCTTCAGCTGAAATAGCAAAGCCTTTGTTTTCATCTTTTTTTTTTTTTTTTTTTTAATTAACCTGGAAACCAGGTCATGGTTGGAAAACATCTCTAACTTTGGTAGGAGCAAAATATTTCCTGTGCCTTGTTATTCAATTCTTCTTGTTCCAAATCATAAAAAAAAAAAAAAAAAAAAAAAAGTTTTTGTTATGAGTGAAATTTCTGTTCCTAAAGAAATTTGGGAAACAGTACATTTTCCAAACTCAGAGCATTTAATGTACTAATAAGTTTTACAGATATTTAAGAGGATGATATAATGTGCAGTATTCTTCTCATTATTAATTGAAAAATAGAACCTATTTTTTTTTTTTTTACTTTTGTGTTCTTTTTTAGATATACATGACAGTAGAATTTATTCTGAAATACTGTACATACATGGAGTTTAACTTCCCATTCTTGTGGTTGTATCTCATGTGGAGTTTCACTTGTCGTGTGTTCATATATGAACATAGGAGAGTTATGTACAATTCATTCTACTGTCCTATCCCTTTTTCCTCCCTTCATTCCCCGTTGTCTAATCCTCTGAACTTTTATTAACCCCCTCTTATTTTGTGTTAGTATCCATACATCAGAGAGAACATTTGGCCTTTGTTGTTTTGGGGGAGTTGGCTTATTTCACTTAACATGATAGTCTTTAGTTCCATCCATTTAACAGCAATTGCCATAATTTCATTCTCTTTATAGCTGAGAAATAGTCCTTTGGGTATATACCACATTTTCTTCATGCATTCATCTGTTGAAGAACATCTAGGTTGGTTCCATAACTTAGCTATTGTGAATTGAACTTCTACAATCAATGATGTGGCTCCATCTGTTTCTGATGTCTTTTGTCCAGTTTTTCTATTTCCATGGAGATTCTTTTCTTTCATTGAGCTTAATTAGTCAAGAGTTTATAATACACATAGTTACAGCTCTCAACATTCAAGAACTGTTTTCTGATTTTATAATTAATTCAAACAGATTGAAACTAATTTTATGAATATTATGTTTTTAAAAGTTATGAAATATCAAGTGTATATTATTTCATCATTCTTTATTACCAGTTGTGTTGACCAGGGAAATGTCTTGCAATTCTGTGAATGTCAGTTTACATGTTGAGAAGTTAGAAGTTTGACTTCCACCTGTTTGTAGGTTGCTGACAGTTGGATTCTTCATATGGGCACCTACAGGGTTTTATCAATTGCCCCTCTGCTCCTCAAAGCCAAGAAATGGAACCGCAATTTTACCTTTTACAAATACTTGTATCAAAAATGCTAGATCTGGGGCTGGGGTTGTGGCTCAGCTGTGGAGCACTCGCCTAGCATGTGCATGGCCCGGGTTCGATCCTCAGCACCACAAAAAATAAATGCATTGTGTACAACTAAAGCAAATACATAAATATTTTTTTAAAAAAAATGCTAGATATGAATTTCTTATTTTCACTTATCTCTGATATTTAATTATTTGTTATCATATTAATATCTTATTAAGCACATCACTGGGAAATTTTAAAAAATCTTTAATCTTCAATTTTTAATATTTTTTTGTTTTCCAAGTAAAATCATCAATGAAGGCACTCCATTTTGTAGGAAGTAATCATAGATTGTTAATAATTACACTTACACATTTTCTAAATATCACTTTTGGATATATAGACTGTAGCATAATCTTTCATCCATACCAGTCAGGTTTTAATTATAATTAATATTAAACACCTATTTTGTATTAAAATGAAAGGGATTACTTTTCTTCATATTATTTTTAAATTTCACTCCATAAATAAAATAAAGTGGTCATTCACCTCATCCGTTTACACCTATATCATAAGCATCACATTCTGGTTGATTGGTTTTGTATTGCTCCTGATAATCCATAACTCCCGGTTCTGCTATTAGGAAGTCTAATTGCACTTGATAGTGGGCTTTTCATGAGACTGGCTTTGGTTGATGGGACACTACACTGTGATAGAAAGAGGAGCTCAGTAAACCTCTCTCAGGAGGGCTTATCCTTTGGAATGTTCCTTTGTGGAGACTAGCTACTGTCTTGTAAGCAAGGTATCATGTGGAGGGAAATGATTGGCAGAGAAAAGCCTTGTGGTTCATCATGCCCCCTAACCCCACCCCACCCCCGCCCGGGCTGTCAGCTAACACCAACTTGGCAACTGAGTGAGAGCATCATTAAGGTATAGCTTTCCAGCTGAAATTTGGCAGAATTTATGTACAGCAATAGATAACTGCTGCTATTTTTTGGTGAATTTAGAATATGACCTTTGAAAATAAATCCTTGTGTATTAACAAGGAGTAACAATAATCCTATAAAACCTTGGATAGTCTAAAGATAAATGGACATGGATATTGGCATAAAAAGTCATGTGTTCTTTTGAAAGTACGGTCCTTCTTAAGATTATTTTCTTAGATAACTCGCTTAATTATTGTTTTTTTCAGTTCTATCATCTACAAAGTGAAAAAAAATGTAGCAACAATTGACTTGTTCAAAATTTGTGATTAAATAGAATAATATATTTGCAAATGAATATATACAAATAACTAATACATAGGTAATAGTATGTTATTTTATTCAGAAAATATAAATTTGGTACTTTAATTATATTCTTTGCTGTTCTCAGTTTTTATTAGTTCAATAACAGAACTTTTTCAAAATCTCTGAGCAAGAGGTATATAAATTGTACTAAATACTAACAAACAGAGCAGATATACTCTTCTTCTGTAGGGATACATATTGTTACTTTTAATTTCTTCTTTTCATATTAACTCATTTTTTAATTGCAATGTTCTACACAATACCTGTTTAAAATAATGAACAGCTTGTTGATTCATTGGGAGAAGAATTATATATTTATTTTTCCATAGCTAACAATTGTCAATCAGCACCATAGTTCCTTAACATTTTTTTTTCTTTTTATCTAGTTACATAAACCAAACTAGAATCATTTATTGAATAGAATATTCAGTGCTTACAACTAAAAACTACATACTTTGACATGCTTAGCATGTAGCTAAGACCATAAATTGGGTACATTGCTGGAGGTAATTATTCTCTTTATCCTATGTGTTTTCATTGCTGAAAATAATTTATTTTGGGGGTTTTGGGCTTAATATCTAGTTGTGCCTAAATTTAATAACCATCTTTCCTGGAAGAGATTGCCAGAAGCCATTTTAGTTATTTCTATCAGGGGACAAAAGATGAATTAAGAGTGTCAAAACACCCAATTTGTGACAGTGCATTGTTGAGGAACAAACACATCTCCTAATTGGTAATTGACAGCTTTAGCATTAATTTGAACTAATCATTGCTAACATTCACACTAGCCTCTATTTCCTCAAGCTCTAATAAGTCATTAAAATGCCATGACAGTCTTCTCCACAGGTGTGGAAAACCAGATCCTTGCCTTTGGCAGACTTAATTAAGATAACAGCTGGATAGTTAAACTTAAAAAAGAGAAATCCAAGAGATGATAACATTTCTCAAAGCACCCAAAATGAAAAGGATAGCAAGGGAGTGGCCTGGTTTGTTGCTATACCAATTTTCTTACATGGGTATTATCTATTTTATAGATCCTTGATAATCTGAGAGGAAGAACAACTAAATTACATGAACCACATCATGTTATGGGAGTGAAGCTGTCGCTGGCTTATGGAAAGTTGAAAAGGGGTCACACTAGAATGTTTCTCCAGGAGAATGGCTGCCTAGACATACTCTTGGATATAGCAAGATATGATAGAGATTTTTAAAACCTACAAAATACATACAATCTGATTTCTTACAAACAATTTGGCTTTCTTAGCATAGGTTTAATATAAGTGAACATATTAAATTCATCAATTACTTTATAATTGTTCACTAGAAAATTGACTTTCTTTGTATAATCTATACTAACAGAGTATAGGGAAGCCTTTTATATAATCATAGTTTTGACTTAAATCTGACTTTCTAAAAACTCCTCTCTAAAATATATACAGTGCTTTTGATTCGTGTCTAATTTTTCTTAGACAAAATCCAAGACAGTATCACAAAATTTCTTCAAACATATCCCCCATTCACAGCTTTTCCTAACCATTCTTTCCCTGTGAATAAGAATCACCTTGTCAGTAAATCCACCTTCTGGCAATTTGCTTCAAAATTCTCCATTTGAATGTGCCCTCTTTTGGAATGGATCTCCATTACCTGTTCAGATATCTCCTCTTTTCCTTCTATTAAATAATTCACACAGCATATGCCTTATTCTGTTTTTACATTTACTATTTTTAAAATAAATTATTTTTGGATTTTCACATCTTATTTATAATTGTCTCCAAGACCTAACATGTTAAGTGAATATATTGAAATTCATCAAGTTCATCAAGTTGTTCAGTAGAAAAATATCATAAATATGTTGTATCACATAACAAATATCTACAAGAAATGTCTTCGTTAAATCAACAAGTCACTCCTTAATATGGCCTACGGTGGTTGTTACTGGTGATTGTCATTCATTGTAATGCCACAGGCAATTTTTTCTGACAGAGGACTGGATAAAGGAGAAGTAAAATCAACATTAGGATATATAAGAGTGTTAAAATAATTTTATTGAGATTTCCTAAGAGTACAGTCCAACTTCCAAATGCATTAATCATGAAATGAATTCTTTATCATAGTAAAAACCTGCTTTTCATTCAATCCAAATCCACATTTTTAGAAACAAGGTTAGTAGAAGATATTTGGGCTTTAAAATTAAACATATCTTGTGTAAAATCCTATTTTGCCACCCAGTAGTTTGCATAATTGGGTAAATTATGTACCTACTGCCTTTCTTTATCTCTGGTATTAAAGAAGATCTTGAGGATTAATGAAGATACCTCATAATAAATCTTGCACTGCCCTGGTACATTATCTGCACATGACACAAGGCTTATTAGGTATTCATAGTAATATTAGCAGATTATCCATGCATGATACACGCACTTTATTATTTCTTCTTTGTAGCATCACTCTTAGTACTGTTTGTATTATGAAATCCAATCACATAATGGCCTAGGTAGTTTTAACTAAATCATTTCCATGTTCATGACTGTCATATGTAGACTTTCCAATTGGATTTGCCTCAGATATACCCAGTGTTATGACATGTCTTAGCATTTCCTGAATTTTATTTTAGAGAACAAAAACTCTCATCCATCTTGTGTCTCATTTAGGATATAAATCAAGTATCCTGAAGATAACTAAGAAAAAGACAAATATCAATCTGATGATTGTATGGATAAAAATCATTTTTCAGATACAATGACTTAAAAAGTTTGCCTCCCACAAGTTGAAACAGCTTTGAATATTCTTTATGCAATTATTTATTTTTAAATAAAACATAGGAAGCTATATAAGCATTGATTTGGCAGGGAATAAAACAAAACTACGACTATCTTCTTGTTAGTATTATGATTTCCCACTTACTAATTCTATACAAAATGTATTGGCACATCCTGAAAATGGTCACTTTCTAGACATCAGCAATATTTCTATAGAGAACTACAAATTATTATTGTAAACATTGTTTTGTCTTGAAATAAATTTATTCATCTGAATAAACACTTTTATTTGATTATATGTATATTTAAAATTTATTTTATTGGTGCATTATATTTATACATAATAGTGGGATTCATTATGGTACCTTTGTGCATGCACATACTATAATTTTCTCAGTTTTCCCAGTGTTTTCTTTTACCTCCACTTCTCACTCCCTCTGATCCACTTACTCTGCTCTACTATTGTCTCTATTATTATTATTATATTAATATAACCATATTATCATTCTATGTATTAGCAGGATTCGTTGTGGTGTATTTGTACATGGTCATGCACAATTTGGTAAATTTCATATGTTTGAAATACTATCAATGTAGAAATTAAATTTCAACTTACATCTCTTATTTCCTCTCTATATGTATCTCTCCATTATTGGATGATTTGTCTACCCCAAATTTAATGTATTAGTCATAAACCCCAAACCTCCTTATGTGACTGTATTTGGCAATAGCATCCTGAAAGAGGTAATTAAGCTAAAATAAGGTCATTAATATGATATGTGCTTATAAGAAGAGGAAATCTAGACATGATATACAGAAGGAATTCCACTTTTAGATTGCTTTGGACTAGCTGGCTTTCCCTGGATCCCTAGCCTGCAAGTCTGCTGTCTGCATCTATAGTATCTAGACAGGCTTCTATTAACAATTATGTGAGTCAACTGTTTAGAAGTTCTCCCTTTCTTTCTCTCTCTCTCTCTCTCTCTCTCTCTCTCTCTCTATCTCCACACACACACACACACACACACAAAAAAAAAAAATTATTTCCTGTTTCTGTGGAGAATCCTGGTACTCTATTTTTATGTCTGTCTCTCTATCTATTGAGAAAGAAGCAAAAAGAGTTTTTGTTAAGATAAAATGAGTACTTTCAAGTATATTATGTTTTGCAGGTATCAAATATCTATAATCAGAAAAAATAGCTTCTGTAGAGAGATTAAAATATGCGAGAAGGTATGCAAACCACAAAATATTTTTTAAAACATATATGATGATTTTTCTACTAAAAATAGTGACAGTACAATTAAAGTGGATGAAGATTCTGTTTACTTGGTAAACAATGCATTAACTAGTCATGCCAAATTGAAACAAGTGTTTCTTAACTTTTTAAGAGCAGACATCTAATGTGAGAAAAGTAGTCTGCAACTTAAGTTTATAAATAAATTCATTAATGTTTTAAATAATTATATTATGGTTCTTCATTCTATTTCTTCATTTTCAAATCCACTGTTACTGAAAAATCATAACTTTAAAAAAGTATCATTTATTAGTGGGGGGAAATGCTAGCTATAAGGACTTTTGATTTGTCTTTGAAAAATACAGTTTAATTATCATCAGCATGTTTTTCAAGGGTATAAGGAGATACTGAAGTGTTTATACGAGTAATCACAGATAAGCCTTGGAAAGAAAAAGCAATAAATTATCTATGTCCTCAAAGAGCTTACCTACAAGAGTCATAAATTAAAATATAGTATAAGTTGTGATGCTTGATGATATTGGAAACACAGCAGGATGATAAGTCAAAAAGAAGATATTCAAAAGCACTTTTCAGGCAACAGATAAACGTTGAACTTCAGATAAAAATAAACCAATAACTAATAATTAAGAAAGTAGAAGACTGAATCAGACAGAGCCTGGAAACATGTATATAATTCTGCATTGATATGACCTCAGTATAGATAGTGAATCTCAGAGAAGTAATCTACTGAGGTAGATTACTTTTTTGACCCTGTGATCCACTGACAGGGGACAAAATATAAACACAATGGCACACCCCCAGTGACCTGTCTCTTCCAGCCACACCCTATCTGCCTACAGTTACCACCCAAATAATCCCTATTGGTTAATTAACCCACCAATTAAATTACAATGCTCATAATTGAATCATTAGAGTACTGAATGTTCTTGCATTATCTCAAACAAGAGCTTTAAGGTGTCACCTGATATCTAAACCCTAACACACAGAAATTTTATTTATGAAGCATCTACATTTTTGAGATCATACTAAAATCGTTTTTACTAATTATACTTTATTTTCTTAAAATGATTTTGATTTCTATTTCTTTAAAGTTACATTCAGTTCTGAAAATATGAATACCTTCCAGTTAGAAGTGGAAGTCTGTATAATCATCTTGCAGTTGTAGTTCACCCACAGTATGTAGTCAAAAGTATCAGTTAAGAAAATGTAATTCTAAAGCATGTAGCAGCATAATTACACCCATGGATTTACCTTTGTGTATTTTTGAAATATTTATAGATACTTATTACAACATAGTGTAAAAAATGAGATGAAGTTATTTTTAAAGAATTTCTTCAAATGTTTCTGAAAAACTCAACATCAGCTTAGGTCAAGTTTTTCAATTCATGTGTTTCCATTTCATTTTTTCTTTTGTTTTTTTTTTTATTTCTTTTATTTTCATCTTTTAATTAAATATTTTCTATTTAATCATGAGGAATGCTGAACATTCTACATTTCATGCAAAACTTAAAGTGTTGTTTTCCCATCATTTTGAGGACAGATTGTAAAATTTGTTTTGAAATGAAATTTAATGTTTTTTCACTCATTGTATTTGGTTTGCGGAATCAGCAAAATACATTTTTGAATAGAATAATTTTAATACTTGATTTATAGTATTTGTAAAGCCTTAATTTTAAAGATCTTTATTTCATATTATATACACTGATAATTTTATGTTCTGAAAAATGCATTATAGTGAAAATTGCAAAACTAGTTTTTATATTGTCAAACACTTGATGTTATTTCTTATGTCTAGACGATACCTGCCAAAGAAAGTCAAGTATTCATAGATTTTTATCTATTGAAGATTAATATATAAAGTTTTCCTGTATTTGCATTTGGAGATATTTTATGATAAAGAGATTCACTCGATTCCAATTTGTTTTCATAGGACTAATTGAAAAATATTTTTAATTTTTTTTTTTTTTTTTTTTTTTTGTGTGTGTGTGGTACTGGGGATTGAACGCAGGGGCACTCGACCACTGGGCCACATCCCCAGCCCCTTTTTGTATTTTATTTAGAGACAGGGTCTCACTGAGTTGCTAAGTGCCTCACCATTGCTGAGGCTGGCTTTGAACTCACGATCCTCCTGTCTTAGCCTCCCAAAGTGCTGGGATTACAGGCGTGTGCCACGGCACCCGGCACAATATTTTTAATTTTTATTGACACATAATAATTGTACATACTTATAGAGTCCTATGTGTGTATGCATACATATACATATATACACACAGAGAGAGAGAGAGAGAGAGAGAGAGAACATAATATATTCAACTCAGGGTAATTAGCATATCTATCACCTCAAATATTAATCATACTTTGATGAGAACATTCAAAATTCCCTTTACTAGCTATTTAAAAATATACATTACATTTTGACAAATTTAGTGATCCTACTATGCACCAAAGCACCAAGTTTATTTGTTCTATTTAATTTATCTTCGTATCTATTGCTAAACCTTTCTTCATTCATCCTTTCTCTCTCCCCTCCCCAGTCTCTATTAACTGCTCTCCTACTCCCTACTTCTATGACATTAATTTAAAAAATTCCACTTATTAGTGTAATCACGTAGTTCTTGCCTTTCTGTGCCTGGCTTATTTCACGTAGCATGATGATCTCCATTTTCATCCATACCCACAAATGACAGGATTGCACTGTTTTTTATTGTTGAATTGGATTACAGTATGTAAATGTGCCACTGTTTCTTTATCCATGCATTGATTGATGAGCACTCAGATTGTTTCCATTTCTTGGATGTTGTGAATAGTGCTGCATAAACATTGGAGTGTGGGTGTTTCTTTGACATGCTGATTTCATTTCCTTTGGATATATAACCAGTAGAAGGATTGACACATCTTATGGTAGCTCTATTTTTAATTATTGAGGAACCTCCATTCTGTATTCCTTGTATCTGTACAAATCCTCACTCCCACCAATAGTGTATGTGGGGTATGTTTTCAGCACATCCTTGCTAGCACTTATAAATGGAATGAAGTGACAGTTCATTGTAATTTTGATTTGTATTTCCTTGATTATAAATGATGTTGAGAATTGTTTCAAATACCTGTTGGTCATTTGTATACTTTTAAAAGAATTATTGATTACAATATCTTGCACAGTTTAAAAATAAAGTTATTAGTGGGGTTTTTTGTTTCTTTTTAATTACTTCCTTATATATTTTGATATTAATCCATTGTCAGATATATACTTTACAAATATCCTTTTTATTCTGTAGTTTGTCTCTTCACTCTGTTGATAGTTTCTTTAGCTGTGCAACTTTTTAAAAGTTTAATGTTATACTATTTGGCTGTGTTTGTTCTTGTTGCTTCCTTTATTGAGGATTAATGTAAAAATTCTTGCCCAGCCCAATGTCATGAATCATTCTCCCCATGGTTTCTCTTAGTAATTTTATAATTATGACATATTGAGACCTTTCCTCAATTTTCAGATGATGTCTGTATATAGTACAAGAGGTGTCTGTTTTTGTTCTTCTGCAGGTGGATATCCACTTTACACAACACTGTTTATTAAAAATACTGCCACTTCTTGGCTCCACAAAAATTAGTGGACTTTAGATGCATGGGTTTATTTATGGGGTCTCTGCTGTTCTGTTCTATTGTTCTCTAAGTCTGTTTTTATTCCAGTACCATGATGCTTTGGTTGTCATAGCTTTATTATATACTTTGAAGTCCAGAAATGTGATGCCTCCAGCTTTGTTCTTATTGCTTAAGACTGCTTTGGCTATTTGGGACCTTTTGTGGTCCCATATATATTTCAAGATTAATATTTCTGTAAAAATTAGCATTGTTTATTTCAAAAGAAATCTCTATCAATAGAGATTGCACTGAATCTATAAATTGACTCAAAGTCTGAAAAATGTAATGTCATTTCCACATCTAAATGCACAAAGGTAATATCTGATTTACATGCTTTTCAGATTTATAAAGGGACATAATTTAAGCTTAATACACAATAGTAAGTTTAATAGAACTCCATCATTTTCTTATACAGAAAATACATTGTGTAAAGAAAAATGTTTAAATTTCTGATATACTTATGTGTTATAATATTTTTTCTTCTTATGTTCAGCATTATTCAATTTTTATTCTGTACTTGACATACCATAATAATTGGGTTCACTTATAAGAGTGAGCAATGATCTTTATTACACCAAAAATATAGAAAGAAAATACTCTCAGATTTATGTACATGTCATTCATAAACTTGAGTTTTGCCCCTATTTGCTTTTTGCCCTCATTTATAAACAAAAATAATTATCCATCTTTTTAAAGAAGCTCTCAAAACATGACAACAGAAAACACAAATAGGATCCTGTTAATAAATAAAAATGAGGGATCGACACCAAATAAGTATTAGCTATATCTTCAAAGAACTCTTTATTGTAGCTTTTTTGACGGTTTCTTGAAAATTTGTCTGAGATTCTTTACTTAATAACATATTACAAAATGTAAAATATTTCATGCTCTCTGAAGTATTTGACCTTGACACATATTAATGAAGCAGGACACATGAAGAATTAGCATATCACTGTTAAGCATTGGTTACTCATCACATACATTTCCATTTTTGTGTGGTTGCTTAAATATAGTTAGCTTCCTCAGTCTTGTTCCTTATACAACTATGTTTTCCAAATTTGCACTGCTGCTTTTATTCTCCAAATAACTTTTCTTGATAATGATTAGTGCTGTATTTGGCAAGAAGATGCTGGGAATTAAATTTTTGAATTGTCGCTGATGCAATTTAAGAGTTGAGTTGCGCAGTAGATAATTTAATGTATTCATTATTATTCTTGTTCTAGAAAACTCTCTTGAAAAACTACTTTATTCAATATTTAAAAAGTTGATGAGGATAAATTTGATAAGTTTAAATCACAATTTCAATAGAACTAAGTTAATAGTACTATTTCTGGATCCACATTTACATGAAAGTATTTTTTGCCAAGGAAAATCAGAAAAAAGAAAAGATCCATTCCCCCAGAGATTAGATAAGTAAAATTAAGTATGATATTGTATACAGACTTGGATGAAAAATGGCATATAACATTTGTACTTTAATGAAGATAATGAAGTTATTAAAGAGGGGGAAATATTAACAATCTACTACCTATCTTTTCAGCCATTTAGTAAATAAACAGGTGAACTATGAGGAAACTTTCTTTTCCACCATTGCATGCTTTCTCTTCGTCATTTAGCTTAAGACCTCATTAAAAGTAATATTTTTTCATAAAATCCTTTAAGGTCTTCATGTATTTAATGCATATATAATGAAGGATGATTATTTGTAATTATGTTTCTGTGATTTTTAAAGAAGGTAGCACAAATTAATATTTACTAAAATACCTATGCTAGCTACTTATCAAAACTAATAATTAATATTGCATGACTACTCCACACACAGGTGCCTAATGTATCATAATTCATTCGTATAATTATTCAAAGCATATAAAAGAATGTATTTTATATAACTTATGCTATTTTCTTCCCTTATTTTACTATTATTTATTTGCTTCATTAAATTTTATTATTTTTGGTGATTAATAAACACCATTCCATTTACTGTAAAACTTCACTAATTCTGCCTGTTTGAAAACAAAGTTAATATCTAGGAAGGATTCTGATTATCTTAAAACTCTATTGGCTTTTACATAAAATATAAGCCTGCTCTCCACAAGGGTTGAACTGTGGGATGTTTTCAAAAGTATCTCTAATCTCCACTCATCTTGCATTCTTTCCAACAGAAACCCAAACATCCTATCTTTTATAAAATTCTGATTGAAGTCATATCTATCTTAGAAGGTTTAATATCTTAAAATATGTTAAGAGTTTAGAAACTTCTGATCAAAGTAGCTATCAAAATGCAAAATATTACTGTCATTGTTTTCAAAAGGTAAATGACAGTCATTCATGGGCTCTGTACACTTCCCTCCAGTCACTGTGATCTGATCTGCTGTGTGAAGCTAGTTTGCCATTGATTAAATGCTCTTATCTCTATTGCCAAGTTAATCTTGTGTGGCATCCAAGCTTTTATTTTATCTTCTTTACACAGTTTCCTTCAGGCTCTACAAATGTGAGTAAACTTTAAAGGAAGCACAAACCAGCATTTTTTTCTTTTCCCTTCTCAACAAGTTGTTTTACATAAACACTCTGTAAGTCACCAAGTTCTCTTTAGATACACACTTTCTTTTCTTCAAAACCTGAAAGTAACTTTTAAAGTACTAGAATATTTTGCTATCCCCCTATAAATCTTTTATAAACAGATATGTAGTAGCCAAGGCATTTAAATAATGGGCTCAGGTCCTCATAGCCAAAGAAAAAGTGGGGAGGGGAGAAAAGTATGGATGTGCAGCTGCTGGCCATGGATTTTGATAGTCCATATGTCATAATAATGAATTTACTGAAGAGTGTTGTTTTCCGTGTGAGATTAGATTATATCAATACAAATATTTAATTGTTTAGCTAATGCTTATTTATTTGTAAAACAAATTAAAAGAGTCCTTCTCAGGATAACCTTTTACTTCAGCAAAATCTAGTATTTGCCAAAAAAACAGTATCGGACTGGAAGTACAGTGAGCTTCTGGAGTCTATCACATTGTTAGGTGAAGGGGATTTATTTGGGTGTAAGTTAACAGGAAGTTCTCTACTCCCTCTGAAGTCTTTCCAGGTTGTTGTAAACCCTACATTGATATTACTAAATCTCTCACATCCAGCATGATATCCAAACAATATTTAGAATAATATTAATTAAGATGCATCACTTGATTCTAGTTTCAGGACCGGGCATGAATCTACATTTGCATTTTAACTGTGCAGTGATAATGTTGATGAAAATTATTTTCTGCATTAAAAAGGAATGGACTGAGAAATATAAGCTTGACCAGTTTTCATATTAAAGGAATATATTAGTTGAATGCTAGCTACAAAATTAATATATATTAGAGAGAGGATATGCATGACAAACACATAGATACTTTATTCTCACATAAAACAAGCAGAAAAATTATTATTTAAAATCTGGCTATTTCAGATATCATATTGCTCTAAGTTATTAGATAAATTAATTTCAGTGAATGCTCAGATACAAAAATGAGGTTGGCCCCATTCTCTGACTGGACTGGAATAAGGTAAATAGATAATATGGCATAAAAACTAGCTAACTAAAAATTAAAATATAGGAACACTTATCTAATTACCTGATAAATTAAAAATAATTCAAATTACAATGGTGAAATGTGCATAACATTTTGCTAATGGCATTACTTTATATAAAATATGAAAGGTAGACTCAGCTTTCAAAAAGGATACATTCTATGCATGCTATTGTCATTCACACCACGTCACAGAAAAGAATGGGGTGTCTCTGTTTCAAAAACTTTATAAGAAGATAGACATGTATAAAAATATGAATCTCTTTCATTTTTTCTCATCTCTCAATTTGTTTAAGTATTATTCATTCTACATAGCCATGCTTTGACATGAAAGTCCAGTTAATAGTTACCAAAAATACTTTTCTATTAAAATTGAAACTATTTATCTTTGAAATGGCCAATATATTTTACCTTTGTGCAGAAGCCCTGATTAAAGAGTTGGTGGAGACCGTTTGTTTACATCGGAAATGCCTTCCGGATCTCGCTCGCCTTAAAATCTCACAGGACTTGATGCGAGATAGAAAAAACTTTTTACCAGAGGAAATAACAAACAGGCACCATTCTCTCTCCTGCCGGACCGCGTGATAGTGGGATCTTGCCCGGGAAAATTAAATTAATCTTTTCTTTTCTATTTTGTCTTTTGAGTTCTTTCCACAGCTTCGCCGCTTTGAACAATAACTTGCCCACAGCCGTTTACAGCCGTTTGCCCCTTAGTCACAGAAAAACAGTACAGTGACTTCAATCTGATATTCTGGAATAGGAATCATGGAGGAGAACACATAGTATACTGAGAAATTCAAAATGTTGTATATCAATAAGAACTTGGCTTAAGGAAAATATCTTTGAGATCAGGATATAGAAACATACAAATCACAAAGGCAAAGTTAACCGAATTTCTCCCAATTTTAGCAAGATACCAAACTATACAACAAGGCATCTCAGAAAACACTAGGCAAAATAAGTGCCCAAACCACTACACTTAGGTATCTCAATTTCAAACCACAGGAAATCAATTATAAAGAAAATTTTTAAAAGTCTATAGAGGAAACAAAAACTCCTACCTATTAGAGAAACAATGATAAGAATTACATCTGATTTTTTTTTCTTAGATGCAATGCAAGCAAGAATAGAGTGAAATATTTAAACTCTTTCAAAGACAAAGGAAGTCTAAAGCTTTTTATCTGCAAATTAACTCTCAAAAGAGAAGGAGAATTGTACTGTTTTGATCACAGAATTGACTGTATCACTATGGTATTCTGATTTTAGTTCTTTTTTAATACCAAGGAGTGGGATAGCTGAGTCATATGGTCATATCAGGTCAATTTTTTTTGAGGAATATCTACACTGCTTTTCAGAGTGGTTCTACAAATTTGCAGTCCCACCAACAATTATGAGTAGACATTTCTCACCATTTCCTTGTCACCATTCATTATTATTTGTATTCTTGATAATTGCCATACTAACCAGGGGGAGATGATATCTCAATGTAGTTTTTATTTGCACTTCCCAGATTGTGTAGGGATGTTTAAAATTGATTTATATTTGTTAATCATTTATATTTCTTCTTTTAAAACATGTCTGTTTATTATTTTTGCCCATTTATTGATCATTTTATATTCAATTCTTTATTCTGGAGGAGTAGATGGCAAAGATTTTCACCCATTGTATAGACCTCCCATTACTGCCTTTAATTTCTTCCTTTGCTATGCAGAAGCTTTTTAATTTGACTTTGCCCAATCTATTGATTCTTGGTTCTACTCCTGGAACTTTAGGATCTTGTTATGGAAGTTGGTGCCTGTGCCAATATATTGGAGTTTTGACCCTGTGTTTTCTCTCGTCTGTTACAAAGTTTCTGGTCTAATTTCCAGTTAATTTATGCATTTTAAGTAAACTTTTTGTGCAAGGTTAGAAACAGAAATCTAGTTTTATTCATCTACATATGGATATGCAATCTTCCCGACACCATTCACTAAAAAAGTTATCTTTTCCCCAGCATATGCTTTCAGCACCTTTATCAAGTATCATATGGACTGTATTTATGTGGGTTTGTCTCTGTGTCTAGTAGCACAATTCACAATAGCCAAGACATAGAACTAGCCTAGGTGCTCATCAACAGATGAATGAATAAAGAAAATGTGGTGTCTATGTGTGTGTGTGTCTGTATATGTGTGTGTGTGTGTGTGTGTGTGTGTATGTGTAAAATGGAGTTTTATTCAGACATAAAAAGTAGTGAAATTAAGCCATTTGCTAGCAAATGGAAGGAACTCAAGTGAAAAAGTGAAATAAAGCAGATTCAGAACATCAAGGATTAGATATTGTCTCTCATACATGAAAACCAGAGCAAAGTAAGGGGGAGAAAAGTTGGAAGGGACCCATGCAAAAAGAAAGCAGATCAATGAAGTACAGGAAGGAAATTGAGAGACATGACGGTGGGTCAGGAAAAGAGAGGGAATGTGAAATGAAATTGAGCAAATTTTGCTATGTAAATATATTAATGTACCACAGTAAATTTGACCTTTATGTATATTTTAAGGGACAAATAAAACACAATAAATATATTGAAGAAATTTCAATAAAGTAGAGGAAGGAAAACGGGGGAAGGAGGAGAATAGGAAAAAGGGAAGTAGTGGGGATTATATGGAGCATATTATATTCCATGTATGTAAAAATATGTCATAGTGAAGCCCACTGTTATTTATCTCTATAATTTACACTATAAAACAAAAAGGCACTAATAAAAACATTTAAAAAGTGTCCCCCACAAAGAGTGAAGGAGAAATATTGATATTCAGACAAACGTTGAACAAATTCATTGAAAGTATATCGGCCTTGCAAAACATTTGAAAGAATTTCCTTGGAGAAAAATGGCATGTTGAAACTCAGATATTCATTATGAAAGGAAGAGCACTAGGGGACAAATAAAGTAAAATAAAATTTTAATTTTCATTCTCAATTTATCTAAAAGATAGCAGTTTGTTCCAAAGGGTCCCTGCAGCAATGTATTTGATTGTATAAGTATATACACATAGGTATACTTTATATGTTCATCTTTGTAAATGAATTTAAGATGAGCAATGAAAAAAGGGAAAGTTAGCACATAATTATATATTTTTTAAAAAAATTATGAAATATCTGAACTATCAAGAAAATCATACAATGTTTTAAAATGTACTGTGGTTAACAAAAGTATTCTGTAAACACTATGCAACTCTTAAAAACAATTTTCCAAAAGTATAGTTGATGCACTAAGAAAAGAGAGAAAATAGAAATATTGAAAGGTCTATTTAAACCACAAATAGGATAAAAGTGCAAAGGACAAAAATAGCAAGAGAAAAACAACAGAAATTAATAGAAAATATTAATAAATATAGTAGCAATCAATCCAATTGTATAACTGATCACTTTGAGAACCAATTATCTAAATGTATCAATTGAAATACAAAATTATCAGAGTGGATAAAGTAAACAAATTCCAGCTACATATGGTCTCCAGGAAGCCCACTTTGAATATAAAGATGCCTATAGTTTAACAATAAAAGGATCTGGAAATATGTATCATGCTAACACTAATCCACAGAAAGCTGCATGCACTATGTTAATTTCAGACAAAGAAGATTTAACAAGTAAAGTTATTAAGAATAAAGAAGCCTATAATATATGGTAAAAGACATTGCATACCTTTAAGAAAACACACCAATTCTTATAGTGTATGTGCCAATAACAATGTATCAAAAATGGAGGCAGAGAGAGCATTAATCTCCAGGATGTATAAAGAACTCAAAAACTCAACAACAGACAAACAACCCAATCAATAAATGGGATAAGAAGCTAATGAGACACTTGTCAGAAGATAGAAATTGATAAAAAATATGTGAAAAAATGTTCAACAACTCTAGTAGTAAGAGAAATGCAAATCAAAACTACTCTAAGATTTCATCTCACCCCAGTCGGAATGGCAGTTATCAAGAATACAAACAACAAGAAGTATTGGTGAGAAGTGGGGAAAAAGGCACACTCATACATTGCTGGTGGGACTACAAATTGGTGCAACCAATATGGAAAGATTCCTTAGAAAACTTGGAATGGAAACACCATTTGACCTAGCTATCCCACTCCTCCTTCTATACCCAAAGGACTTAAAATCAGCATACTATAGTAATGTAGCCACATCAATGTTTATAGCAGCTCAATTCACAATAGCTAAACTACATAACCAACTTAGATGCCTTTCAATAGATGAATGAATAAAGAAAATGTGGTATATATACACAATAGAATATTATTCAACATTAAAAGAGAATAAAATGGCATTTGCTGGTAAATGAATGGAGTTGGAGAATATCATGCTAAGCGAAGTATTCCAATCCCAATAAACTAAAGGCTGAATGTTCTCTCTGATAAGTGGATACTGATCCATAATGGGGGAGGCATAGGAAAAATTGAGGAACATTGATTGGGCAAAGGGGAGGGAGGGAGAGGCAGAGGATGGGGATGGCTGTAGGAAAGATGGTGGAATAAGATGGACATCATTACCCTGGGTACATGTACGACTGCACACATGGTACAACGCTACATCATGTACAATCAGAGAAATGAAAAGTTGCACTGCAATTGTGTACAATGAATCAACATGAATTCTTCTGTCATATATACCTAATTAAAATACATAAATAAATATTTTTAATGGAGGCAAATACCTGATAGAACAGCAAAGAAAACAGAGGAATATGCTCTATTAGCTGCAGGTTTCAACAGGTCTCTTTCAGAAATGTCCAAACTGACAGCCAGCAAGTAAGTAAGGACAGATATGGATCCAACATTAAAATCCTTCAAGTTGATATAATTGACATCTATAGAATAGTTCACCCAACAGTGGTAGAAAGTAAATAGATTCTTCTCAAACTAACATGTAGTGTACAATATTAATCATATCCTGGGGGTGGGGAGGATCACTTCAGCAAACAGAAACATCCCATAAATTTGATAGCCTAGATGAAATGGACCAATGACTTGAAATACAAAGTATGACAAAATGTACATGAGAAAATAGAAAATCTGAATAGGTTTATGTCTGTTAAGGATATTGAATCAAAAATTTAAAAAAGTTCCTGATGAGTTCAATTTTGAATTTTACCAAAAATTTAAGGAAGAAATTGTATACCAATTTGGTACAATTTTGCAAATAGAAGCAGAAGTAGTACTTTATAATTTATTCTACAAATTCAACATTATCCTAGTCATATAAATAAAAAGAAAGACATTATAAGAGATTCACGTATTTTGGTCTTAAAAACTAATAGTTTAACTAATGATGTTTTATCATCAAAATATACTAAGCATATTATTTTCATTTATCACCCATCTATTTATTCATCAGAATAGAAACATTATATAACTATGAAAAAATTCTAAAAGGCTGAGTAAAGTTGTTCTATCTATCTATCTATCTATCTATCTATCTATCTATCTATCTACAATATCTTATCTACAATCTGCCTGCCTATGTACCCGGTGTATGCCATTTATACACACCATTCTATTATTTATCATAGTCATGGATATCTTGTTTTGTCCAATAATATAAGAAAACATTGGCAAGATTCATAGTATATCTTTAGGATAATATTTGATTCTTTTAATGTCTTGGTGGTAATATAAATACTTTTTGTTTTATTTTTTCATACATCCTAACTTAGCATCCTATTTTCTGTTCTTAAAAAATACTAGAACTTATGACGACTTTGGATTTATGTAATTTCCTCAGGTAATGCCCTTTTTCTACATTTCATTGTGAGTTGACAAATGAGTACACAGAACGTTACTATCAGTTCTTGTATGCAACAGTAAGGGCATCCATGTTAACTAACACTGGACCATGTGAAGGAATATTCACAAATCATTTACACTTGATTTCCAGTTTTGTGATACAATATGCAATGTTGGTTCTGAAAACTCTATTTCACAGTTACTAGCTTGTTTTTCCCAACCTCAGGAACAGTTGTGATCCATATGACTGCATTTGGGAGTATTGTCCACTATCATATAGAATCAGGCATTATACGTATGTGTGTTTTTATACCATACACACACACACACACACACACAAAAAAAAAAAACATATACACATAACAATCACCTAAAAAGACACACAAAATTCATTTTCCTTGAGAAATGGGAAATAACAGCATTTGATAAGTTATAGGCTGATGAGTGAACTGTTTCTTGCTCTTGTTATATTTTCTTGTTTGTTTGTAATGAAATATTTTCTAGCAATTTCTAACCAAAAATATACTGTTTTTGAATAGCTCTTTCAGTAATAAGTTGACTCAAAGTAAGTCTCTGCTTCTGAAGACTAAAGATAGAAACGCACATTACAGATGAAATTATGTATCCTCAAATTCATGTTGAAGCCTTAATACCCAAATAAAACTGTATTTGGAAATAGAGATTTTTGAAGAGGTTATTTATATTAAATATGATCATAAGAGTGGGACTCTATTCCAATACGATGACTGGATTTATAAGAAGTGGATGAGACACCAGGGATGCATGTGCACAGATAAAAGGCCATTTGGGGACAAAGCAGGAAAGCAGCCTTAGCAAGCCAAGAAATGAAGCTTCTGGAGGAAACAGAGCTGATGCAACCTTGATCCTGCAGTTCCAGCTCACAGCCATTCCTGCATTTCCTGTGAGAAAATAAAAACCTATTGCACAGCCCATTATATATATATATATATATATATATATATATATATATATATATATATATATATACATATATATATATATATATATATATATATATATACATACACACATCCATGTCATAGATTTTAAGTGACGTAAATGGGGTTAAGTAGCAATCTTTGGTGAATGTGTTTGTGTATTTGTGTGTGTGTGAGAGAGATGAGCAAACCCTGGAAAACCTGGGGTACTAAGAGAATTGTATCTGGCCACCAGAACACGTATCTCCAAAATTCACCAAAGATTGCTACTTGACCCCATTATGCCACTTAAAATCTATGACAATCATCATATCCAGTACTATTGACCTGATAACATAAATAAAAAGATTGAGCCATCCAATTTTTGTGCTTCTTGATTGTATACATTAAACTTGCTGTGGAGCTACAGTAAAGGTGGAATTAAAGATCGGGAAACTCTCTGAGTGTTTATGTGTGAACACAGTCCACTCTGATGTCATAAAGTCTCTACAGCAGAAGCAGGATAGTGTTTGTTAGGTGTCACAGGATGATGGTGGACTTTCTGCTGAGTACGAGTAAAGGTCACAAGGAGTTTGTGAGTTTCACAGCATAATTTCATTTCCATTAATCCATCATTCTACAAAGACTAGGAAATGATTTGAATTTGGTCAAAAGTATGGGGGGTTTTCTTCTATGGTTTATCTGCTGTTTCTGGAATGATCCCGAGCTTCTGAGAGACAAAAACTATTTTTTATTCTCTCAGTGACATAAAACTGAACTTATAGGCAACAATGATCATCTTGTCATTCAGCATACTGATGTGTTGTTTCTCCAAGGTTTTCTCTTTCTTGAGGTCAAGGCCATGTCTCCTACTTTATGTTAATCTTTAAAAAATTAAAACATTTATTAATCCATAGATAAGACTTTAATTGAGACATTTATTTAAATTTATTGCCAAAAAAAATATAAAAGAAATAAATCCTTCCTGCTTCTAATTATTCTTCTATAGAGGAAGTTAGGAGGAAGGACACTTCAGAATGGCTGACTTTTTTTTTTTTTTTCTTGGAAAAAAACTTGAAATAACTAAATGCCCTATAATCTCCTCAGGATTGATACAAGGGATCAATCTCCTTTCGGGATGATATGAAGTAAGAGACTGGTTAAATAAGGTGCACTAAATGTATAATGAGACTATTTAATTGTAAGGTATTCTATAACTTCTTATCCTACAGGGAGAAATAGTAAATACAAATTTGGAACACAAAATATGCCATACTGCTCTGACAGAGAAGATAAAATGGTTTCTAAACTCAAAACTGCTTTTAATCACTTTAGGCATTAGTAGAAATCTGCAACAGAGATATATTAAGCTTGCAGATTTCTTGCCACACCTTAAAAGTGTGCCCTCAGATATAAATTTAATTTATAAAAATGAAGTTGCCCCTAATAGGCTGAATTATATTTAGTATTCAAAAACTAAGGCAAAATTCTAAACAAAAAAGTAGTATTTTGAACAATGTGAAAAAGCACATCCTTAAAATCCTCCTTTGAAAAATAAAACAAAAGTATCCATCAAGTAAATAGTTCAATAATATTTATATTCTTTGATGTGTTCAGTAAATCTTATAATTGAAAACTTGTGTATAATAATGGTGAATAAAAACCTTATTTCCATATCATATAATAAATATGTCTATATGCATCATATTTACTGATTAACTGTGTGAGCTAAAATGACTTTTTAAAAGTAAGGTATAGGCTATTTGTGTTCATTCAGTAATTAGACTGATTTATCATTACAGAAAAATGTAGGCAAAGTGATCATTGACATTAATACTTTTCATATATTTTATTGCCTTTGGCAATACCAACATTTTCATGATACAAACTTAAGTAGACACTTATTGAAGTCAGGATAATTATAGCATTCTTAATGCTGATAATATACAAAATAAAACTTCAGATGTTAGGAGTTTCTGTTTTCCTGCTTTCATTTAAAATATATATATATATATATATATATACATGTTAAAGACCAGAGAATATGCAAATTTGCTTCATTGCTTACTGTCTAGGTGAAATGTAGTTATCTGAAGTAAATATTAGCTGTTGGAAATTCAAGTCAGTTCACGTTATCACTTTTGTACTGTATCTCAGAAATCAAAATGATTTTTGTTTTTTAAAAAGAGATTAATTTTCTTATATGTCCTTATCAATACCAAAGTGTTATTTCCAGAGAAAATTGAGATTCTCTAATTGGAGACCCCTGGACATACTGACCTAATAGTATTGATCTTATTTCCATCTGAAGCCAATTTCATATCATCCCTCTGTGTCTGAAGTCTTGCCTTTTCAGAAGTCAGTTCAACTGCTGTGTTCAAAATGCTACTCCATCTCTTCTCTCAGAACTATTTTTCCTATAGTTTTAACTTTCCCTTTGTTCTCAAATTCCTTAAGTGTTATTTTTTATTTACTGAGCTCAGCTCCTTACTTTAAAATCTCCTTTCAATCAGTTGCCTTTTAATATATCCATATTATCTATTCAAATGTACCTGTGTATACAGCAGCACCTCTCTTACACTAGTGTCTATATACCTTTGCGTAAAAACAAAATACAATTTATATTACTTTCCTTTCTTTTTTTTTCCTGAAGGTGTACTTCCAATTATTTACTTACCATGATCTGTTCATCATATCTTACTATTGTTATTTGTCTTGGTCCTCTTGACATACTATCACAAAAATGTCATAATTTGTATCAGCAAATTCAGTGTCTGGTGCAAGCCTTCTTTCTTATAGATGCCCTTCCTGTCTGCATACTCTCAAGGTGAAGAAAGGGATGATTGAGTGCCCTTGGGATTCCTCTAAGTAAACAAATATCATTCATGAAAGTGAAGTCCTTTACTAAAGGCTTCACAGCTTGATACCATCACATTGGATATAGAGTTCCACATAGAGCAACATTCAAATTTCTCTCTTATTAAGTAGACATCATCTTTACTTTAAATCTTTATGATTTTCAACTGCCTATGTTTTCTATATTGTTTCTCTTCTTGAAACCTGTCCCAATTCAGACTTCAACATGAAGGACATTTATGAAATTTATATTTTTATCATGGTTCTTCTCTCTCTCTCTCTCTCTCTTTTTAGTGTTTTTGTTTTAGTTGTACACCTGTATTTTATTTATTTTCATGTGGTACTGAGGATCGTATCCAGTGCCTCAGAGCTCTACCGCTGAGCCCCAGCCCCAGCCCCTCATGGTTCTTCTTGTTTAAAACATGTTAGTGCCTGTTGGGGAGAGATTACATTGTCACACTAATGTGTAGACATGCTGTGCTTGATATAGACCTTTGATATTCATTTCAGTGCTAGAGACTCTTGTTAAAGTGAGGGTAAAGCAGTGAGCTTAACAAAAGCTATTCTTTTATTTCAAAGGAGGAAAATCTGGAGTAAACAAATAAAAGCTAAAAGAAAATAAAAGGTAGTAAATGTGATAGTATTTTAGGTAGGTTGGTCTTCCAAAGTAGATCAGTGTAGAAACTGTAATGAAATAGGCATAAACCCTGATATGGCTGAGAGAACTGTGGTCTGAGACTATGTTTAGTGTGAGGTCAGAGAGTTAATTGGAGATCATGTTATATAGGCCCCAGAAGCAAAGTAGAGAAATCACCAGTTCCACCCAGCTTACTTCAGCATGGTGTCATTAGGTGTTTAACTTATCTGGACAAGGTTGAGATGTCCTTATTGGTATGACCAAATGGCTGGGCAACTGTTATTAACTGGGGTTTGTTTATTTTGTTCTTTATTCTTAGTTACAAGAAATGCTTCCAAATTAAATTCTGGTTTTCTTACCTTAGAACTCTGGCTACAGAGAAAACCACAGGCTAATGACATGCATATGTATCTAAATATATAGATGTATATGTATATACATACATATATGTATATACATACACATCTATATGTATGCACATATATATTAACAGTGAAATACTTGTGTACTTCTATAACTAGTAACAAGCAGAATCCCAACAAATGGACCATTACCATAGGCAGATCTAAGATAAAACACTGAAGGTAGTGTTACTTGCTTAGAATAATAGCCATTGTTTGTGCCAGCAATGGTTTCGAAGACCATGATATTGATTTCTACAACATCCCCATTTAATTTCCCTCCTTTGACAGGTATAAATTTATTGGGGAAATGACTTTAACTCGCTACAAAATTAACCAGGTGATTTTGGTAATCACTGGTATTCCTTCATATCATATCTTTACTGAAACAGTTCAACACAGTTGTGAGTATCATGTAAGTCATCTACTAACCTGGCATGTTTTCCACTGTAGTTTGAATTGCTATGGTAAAAAATCATAAAACTTGCTATCTTGCTCTGCGGTCCTGTTGACTGACTGAGTATGCTCTCAGTAATAGCATACTCCAAAAATCTGAATGGTCTTCACAGACCAAATAATATCTTGTTGGTCTATTATATTGAATAATAATAATAGTAATAATTAATAATAGCTGGTAAGCCTGGAGTAGTTGTATCCTGGATGACTAAGTGTTTTACTTAGATGCCAAAGTTCAGTATGTAAACCCCTTGACAACAGATCTGCCTGGAAATTTGGTTAGGTTTCTAAGAATCCAGTAATCTGGGTATAAGGAATGCTTTTTTTTTTTTTTTTTTTTTTTTTTTTAAGAAAGACACAAATCGCATCACTTTAAATGATCCAGTAGAGAAAAATAAAATTTGGTGGACCCTTCTGAATCTTGGGGGCAACTAATACAGAACACAACCAGTCATGATCTAGGTTTTATAGGGCCAAAAATTAATAAAATTTCACAAGTACATTTTAATAAAAGTAAGTACAAATTCATAAGTATGAAATTAAACACACACATCAATATTCATTTAGATACTGGACACATGATTATAGTATTTTTTTTTCTCTTTTGGCTTTATAATTGACCTATAAATATAACTGGATACATTATTATGTAACATTTAAATAAAAAGAATTTGAAAATATTTCATTATATATTTTTATACATTTGCTTATCAGAAAAATATTTTCAAAAAAACAGTTTTTAGCTGTGAATATTTCAAACAATTTTATGTCATTTTCAAAAAAGTTGAGTTTAGGTGAGATATAGCTAGATAAAAATGTAGAAATTTATGAAGGCATTTGTGAAATGATCATGTATAGAATATATATTGTGGAATAAGAAAAATGGCTAGGGTATAGTTCACAAAATTCATTGCTATAGATTGGGGCTAAATGGGATATTATGTGCACTCCACTCACACGTACTTATGTGGTAATATAATTTTAATTTTTATATAATTTTAGAGCTAAAAATTTGAAATTTTAATATTCAACATATCAGAGTATAGGGCTTCCATCAAGTTATATGATTTCCCAGGAAATTATTTATCATGTGACCCTTTCTTCTATAAGCTATTTAATTTTAAAAAATCTTCAAAAATATTTGCAAAAATATCTGAGTCAATATGACATGTAATGAATTATCAATGAAGATTTAGAAAAATGTGCACAGAACTATTATGTACTTTAGGTGATTCCTGGTAGTTTCCAGCCACAGCTTTCCCATTCACATCCAGGAATCAAGCTTTTCAATCATTAAGCTTTTCACTATTAAAAGAACTGTTACTGGAAAAATCTGTTCCACTCCAGTATAATATTCAGTAATTCTGTTACTACTCATAACTCTATGGATTTAATGGCAGGAATATATTAAAAATATACAGAACTTATTTTCTCTGAAGTTACTTAATGCTACTTCTTTTATGTTGGTCACATCATTGTTTATAACTCCACATTATCTTCCGTCCTTTTGCTGAATATTGCCTTCCAATTACTTATTCAAAGTTAGTTAATGTACAAAGTTAATGATGACCACAGATATTAGTCTTACCCAGAGTATAAAAGTAAATGGACCATTTGAACCATATTTGTTTTCTGGTTATAATTATTGTTTGGAATTTTATGACACAAATATAGAACATGTTTTCCAAGTGTATCTTCTCTTGAACACAGTTACAATCTCAATTACAATTACTAGAATGTAATTTCCTTTTATGTAGACAGAGCATTGTCCTCCACATGTCACTATCTGCTTATAGACTATACCAGAAGTACATGGACTGAACAAGAACAGTTGAATTTGAACAAAAGTTTTTGATGTCTGTCCAGCAAAGAATAAGAGCTACAGCTATTTAAGGATGGGCTACATAACATGCAGGGACCAGTGTAAAACAAATATTAAGTATCATTATTAAAAATTATGATGATTTGGAGATAGCAATGACACAGAATTTCACCAAGAGCAGGGTCCTTCTCAGAACAGTGCCTTGAGGTATTGTTCAAGTTACAGATCCATGAATTTGATCCTAATTGGCGATAGCATATTGACAAAAATGGGTCTCTTTGTATTGTAACTTCTCGGATGTGACTGATGAGACCACCCCCAGATAATCTCCTGACACTAGAGGTAATTTAACAATTCTCCTGGGGGTCAGCAGTGGGTAGGAATTGAACACAGAATAAGGGATATATATTCCCATTACTGTCACATTTAGGAGTGACACACCGCAGGTAGCACCACAGAAAAAGTCTGAAGCATTAAAACCCAGTAGATGGGCCTGTACATGACTTGAGACCCAGAGGCAAAGGTGGTTGTCTCTTGAGATTTGTGACCTTATTCATCAAACGATCATATACACAATGCATCCTGACTTCTAATTTCTCTCAGTGATATTTGGGGGCTATGAGTGAGGTAGTTAAAAATTAAAAATCAAAACAAAACAAAACAAAAACCAACCAGCTATGACATCATTCACAATAGTGGAGGAGCCCAAACACATGACTTGGGATCAGTAGAGTGTCCTATGCAAAAAACTTGAGACCAAGAGGCAGAGGTAGTGTATAGGTGGTCTATAACTCTGACTTACTGAGAGTTATCCAAAATCTTCATTTCAGCCCTACTTGTACAGCCAATCTCAAGTAAAAAAAAAAAAAATTCTCCATTTGCTGGCATGTACAAGTAATCCTCTTACCAGGCTTCCCTTTTGGAATTTGGCCTGGCAAGGGACCCTGACTGAAAGAACCAAGAAAGCATAGTTCCTGGACCTTATTGAAAAATGTGATTGGTTATATGTGGAGATACAATGTCACAGAGTCCCCCTAAATGTAGAAATGTCAATTTAGAGCACATGAATCTGAGTTCAGGCTGCCCCATCTGGTCATTGCTGCTGGTTTTGACTATTCGGAAATCTTGGAAGGGGACAACCCTATTTTGAGAAAGGTATTTCAAAACCAGTGTAGCCCATGAGGGGTTGGGTTCAGGCTGGGGTTTCTGCTTTCCTGGTCTTAGGAGCTTCCACAATATAAAGTTCCCTGAGTCACTCTTGAATCCTGATATAGAACATTTTATATCCATATAAAACATTTTTTTATAAATTTCCTTATTAAGTAGAATCACAAGTAATTAGCCATTCAAAATCTCATAATCTGAAAGCAATTTCAAATAATTAAATATGATCTTGAAGTTCAACCTAAATATATTTAAATCACAGATGTGACTCTACAATGATGTAGTCGTTTATAAGACAAAATTTTGTAATCAAGTTATTGAAAAATGGTTCTTTAAAATGCCAGATTGAAAGCACTTATTAATCAATCTCCATTATTAAATAGTTATAATATTCATTGTGAGTAGTTCAGGTAAAAAATTTTGGGGAGACTACATCTGTAATCCATAAAAATGGTTTAAAGAATTTAAAGATGGAAATGTAAATGGCTATAATATGCATAATTATATAACTCTTAAAAAGAATTTTAAGCCGGGCGCGGTGTGGCACACTGTAATCCCAGCACTTTGGGAGGCTGAGGCAGGAGGATTACGAGTTCAAAGCCAGCCTCAGCAATGGTGAGGCACTTAGCAACTCAGTGAGACCCTGTCTCTAAAAAAAAAGGGCTGGGGATGTGGCCCAGTGGTCAAGTGCCCCTGAGTTCAATCCCTGGTACCACAAAAAAAAAAGGAATTTGTTTAATTTCATCATATGCTTTCATTCTCTCAGAAATGTTAAGTGGTATAGATGCCTTTATAAAGTATAAGAATTTAACCATTTCTATGGAAAATAAACCACAGAAAGCCCTAAAATTTTCATGTGCCTTGAAAGGAAGAAAATAAACACAGAAATGTATAGTATACTTAATATCATTTTCTCCACTCTGTCCTTCAATTTCAGTAGCGTTTTTTATTCTGTTTGATATACTCTATCCCACCAGTGTTTGACCAATAGTTTTTCTCCTGTATTTTTCATATACGATTTAGGTTAGGATTCAATTCTCTTTATTCCTTCTTATTTCTAGCCTGTTCACGTCCTTTGGGACAGATTTGCCTCAGTTGTCAAAACACTGCTTCACAAAACACAAATAGATCATGTTATTTCTCAAACTCTTCAATAAATACTAATATCCTTCAAATTCAAAATCATTCATCAAAGGTAGGCCTGGCACACATTAGTGATCTGGCCCATATTGATTTTTCTTGTCTCCTTCTATTAATATATCATTCCTCCGTTCTTTCAGGATTATGAACCACTGCTTTTCTGTCTGGGGATAAAGCATTGTCAAACACCATGTTGTTCTTCTCATGTAACTGATCCATGAAGAGTAGGAAAAGACAATGGAAACCAAAACAAGAAAGATAATATTGAAAATTGTTTTCACTCTTTAAAAATAATGAAATAGGGCATTTGATGGTAATGGAATTCTGGAATTAGAGGTAGCATAATAAAGCTTTCTGAAAAGAGGACATCTGAGCTAAAACATAAACTGAAATAGTCAACTACACCAGTGAAGTAAAGATCTGCTCAGTCAAATCGAAGATGAAGTTGAAAGACCCTAAAGCAGGGGCAAGCTTGGTTTGTTCAACTATCTGGAAAAACACCAGTCAGTCAGAGGTATATTTAAGAGGAGCTTGGGAGGAACAGAGGTTAAAATGGAAGTCAGCAACTGGATTATGCAAGCATTACTTGCACTATTACAGAGTAGTTATCCTTTGTATAATTTTGCACAGGATTCTCCCTTGGAACTATATTACTTCCCCAACTCTTTTCTATTTGTTGTGTTGGAAAAATCAACTTTATTTTCATAACCAGTAATACTTTCATGACTTGAATATCTTGCTTAGGTTTTTTTTTTTTTTTTTTTTCGTGGTACTCATGGTCACAACATTAATGTGATGCTTCTAAACATTAATTTTCTTGTCTAACCTTGATTGAAATCTCCTTAAGGGCTAGAATGTTGTCTTAAAATATCTTGCATTATTTCATTTATGTAGACCAGTTTTAACTACTCTGAAGATACTTAATATTTCTGGAATCAGAAACCAATTAATTACTATGCAAAACAAAGAAGAAAAAAAAATTAAAAGTAGTGAGAACTTTCTGTACAATAACTTTCTTATGACTGTATTGATAAAAACAACTCATTATCTTGATTTTTTTAAATTTTAAAGTCCCTTTTTGTAATTTGGTTGTAAATATAGTTTGTGATGCTTTTTATTTTTTTTTTTTCATTCTTCAGTAGCAACATTTCAGTGCAAAACAATGCTGTAATGTGATTAAAATCACATTATATATATATATATAATATTACTGATATTGAAGCACAGTGAGGTTTTGAGAAATCAGTGCCATACCATATGCTCTGTTACATCAACATGCTTTTATAAATTTTATAATGGGTTCACAGTGGCTTCTTTTTCTATAAATCCAACAACAAGTGATCAAAAATATTTTTAGACAAAGATTCCAGAGGTATGATAAACATTGGTCATGTTAATGAATACTATTTAGGGATTAATACATTTTGGGCTTAGTTTTCTAAGATAATCATGAAAGCCAACAGAAGGAAGAAGGTGTAAGGTATAATGTCACCTTCTTAAGAACTGTGAGTATGTGTGAATAATATGGCTGCTGATGTCATTGGCTTAGTATCAGGTATTATATCTGTTCATCCTCAAAATAAATGGTAGCAGCATTGAAATAATTAATGATAAAGAGTAACCAGTTAGTATTTTTGATAATACTTTTCATTCATCAATTAAATCATTGCTTTAGCTTTAGCAATGATTTATTTCAGACACCTTGATAAAGAAATGTGGAAGAGTTTTATTGCAAATTGCCAAAGGGAAGAGGTGCTTCAAGTCATTCATAACTTTCTACTATTTGACAAGGCATTTATATATCAAAGCAGCATATAATCAGACAACAAGTATGGACACTAAAGAATTAGATGTTTAAAATTTTAAATGTGGTCTGTCTTCTGTTTGGGTAATTTAAATTTTCTAAAATGAAATCTTAATCTCTCTAAAATGAGAAAACTCATTTGAGTATTTTTATATTAATACTTATTATTCTTTAAAGGAAACTATAAATTTATATTGGGAAAAAGTCCCAGATAAGATTTGGAATGGGAGGGTTTTTTTTTTTTTTGTTGTTGTTGTTGTTGTTGTTTTCCATGCATTCTAGGTTGAATTTAATATGTAAATATATTTTGCAGGTAGGTATCATTTCATATGAATTTTTTCCTTATGCTACTTCCTTCAAATATATTTGCAAAATCCTCACATTCACACTGTACCAGATATAAACCATAGGATATTTTAATTCTGAGAGTGCCAGGCAGTCTCTTTGATTCCTGCATTGATGTTTTTTCCTGCCATAGATAATCTACATTTTTGTCTCTCAGCTCTCTTTTGTATCAAGAGATTTATACGCTGACTACCTTATATAAATATTTACAAAGGAAAGAATTATGAGCAGGAAATTTGTGAAGAAATGAACTCAAAGTCTTATACTATTTCAAAAGCCAAACATTTATAGAGCCGCATGATTCCACTGAGAAAATCTGCATACATTTCTCACTGTTTTGACTTAAACAGTTTTGAAATCTTGAGAATATCTATGCCTTCCCAAATTGAGTAAGATTAATAGAAAGTACTTATGTATTTTTTGAAAGTTATATATTACAGAATTCAAGAACCTGTGCTTAAGATCTTTTCAGTTGACATTTTTAGAACCATTAGTTAAATGTTTCACTTACTTGATTATTATATGAGCCAAATGATATATTAACTAAAATGCACAGAAGCAATTTAAGAAAAAATTTCAGTATGAAAAATATTAAGATTAGTATCTGAGGTGGTGTTTCTCAATGAAAATGAAAATGCTACTTTCATTTGGGGAGGGAAAGTTTTTCATTATGCTATAGATTCCATTAGTGGCAGATGTATGGTGTTCCTGGTTCTTGGTCACTACATCATTGTATCAATATCCAGTCACCTGGTTTGTACTACTCATGATCACTACATTGTTTGACTTTTTGTATAATCTACTCTGGACCACATCACAGAGCACAGACTATTATAATATTCCTATTCTTGTTACAATGACCTATTCTCTAATGACAACATTCAGCCAGCATTGCTTTCTGATGATTTAGGAAAATTATTATCTACTGGGACTTCCATTTATCACACAGCCACAATATCCTTATAAGACTTTAGACATTACTTTGTTCTTCACAATGCACATCCCACACACCGTGTATCTTCAGAATGTGACACTTCATTAAGTAAATGGCAATGTTTGGCTCAAGATTTCCCTTACTCTCTAGTGCTAATCTGGAAAACAGAAAGCACAATAGTTATTCTAAAAAAGATAGGATCATATAAATAAACGTTTGAGCTGATAATGGGAGATAGAAAGAACAAGAACAAAATGGGGTGTCTGCTAAGGTATTGGAGAGGTAGTAACTGCAGGAAATAGCATTCTGAAACATCAGAAAGGAATACGGATGGAGTTGGGATTATTAGATAGTGAAAATTTGATGAAAGACTTTGAAGAGTCTAGATCCACAGTGAAGGCACTGCCAGACTGGTTCTAAGAAGACTTGCAGCCAGAAACCAAGGGATGATAATAGAGTTGATACTTGTTACCATTGCTGTCATTGACTGATTTCAGAATGCCTCTCATTCATTCTGGTCTATGAGGGATTAGTGACCCTAGCGTCTGTCGGGTAGGGGAAGAGAATCCGTCTATACACTGCAACCACAAATATTATCAGGTCATTTGGGTTATAATGATGATAGATTATCATGTAAAAAGAAAGGTGTTATTCAACTGCTGAATACATTTTTGGAGTATAATGAGGTACTGGGGATATTGCAACATAGTAAGGAAAGAAACTGTCAGAACTCACTGAACTACCTCTAGGTAATTCCAAACTTGGTGACAATCATGTGGTACAATGACCATGACCTGATAGACTAGATAAGTGGTCAGAACCCTCCAAGAATAATATCTACTAGCAATTGCACAAGCAAACCAGTAGGCTGAGGTTCTATTCTAGAATGGGGGGGGGTAATTTTTGATTGAGAATGGAGATGAATATCAAGTACAGCCTTAATGCAGCAGGAACTGTAGTGTTTTCCACTTGACATCTGTGTTCATATATTATTATTATTATTACTATTATTATTATTATTATATTTTTTGGTACTGGGGATTGAACCTAAGAGCCCTTTACAACTGAACTACCACCCAGACCACCCAGACCATTTTTCATTTTTTAATTTTGAGACAGGGTCTCTCTCAGTTACTTAGGTGCTCACTAAATTGCTGAGGCTGGCTTTGAACTTGTGATCCTCCTACATTAGCCTCCCAAGTACTGGAATTACAGGGATGTGCCACCATGCCTGGCTGGGGTCATATCATTCTTACATATGATGGCTGGTCACTACTTTAAAACATTGATAAAAGTAGATTCAACATAAGACAAAAGCAGACATGTGGTAAAATGAGCAGGCAGAAGTCAATGTTGGTGCATGCCCACATTTTCTTCATTACTTGAATCCACTTGACTCTGACAGAACTTCAGTAAAACTGCATTAGCAGTCTGTTTGTGATGTGAGGCTGTCTACAGAAGATAGTAGATCTTAGTGGTAGCTAGAATTGAAACTTTGGGATCAGAGCACCTGCCAGACGAAGTTGGTGCCTCTGGGGAAGTTCAAGATGACTATTTATGGTGGTGGAACGAGTTCTATGTGGAATCAATGATAAAGGTATTGTAGCATGCTGCTGCTGATCTAGCAGGAAAACATAAAGGAGTAAGGGGTTTATTTTATTTCTCCTACACTAGCATACCAATTTCCCTGTGGAATTTCCTACTGGAAGAGCTGAACTGGGAGCCAGCTGGCTAAACAGAAATGTGTTGGCACAATCTCTGTACAAACAAAACAAAATGAATAGAAAATATGATATTTGAGAGAAAATATCTATAAATTACTATACTATTTGAATGCATTCCCAATTTCTTATGACTCTGCTATTATTTTATCAGAGAAAATTATCTATTGATGTATGATAAATTATTAGCACGTGAGAATGCTTTTGAGAAAACTGTGTGTTTTGGAGAGAATACCATTAAGCAATTCTAGATAGCTGAATATCATGGAAAAGGGGACACGACAGATTATGCCATGTGGACATATCTACCCAGCTTGAACGTGGACTTTCCTGGTTCTCTATAGCAATGTATGTCTGAACATGACATTGGCACTTAGTAAAATTTCTTATTTCAGATTGATGGATGCTAAGCTATAAGAAAATTGACAGTGTGTTTTGTTTATTTGTTCACATCATGCTATTTTCCAATCATTTCATTTCAGAAGAAAGTCGCTCTAGGCTCTGCTTCTAAGTTATAGAGAATCTATCAAAAAGTGTTATTAAAAATCTGGTGTTACAGATTAAATTACAATTCACTCAAGTAGATGGTAACAGAGGACATCTTGTGGTCAAAGCACCAAATGAGTGAATTCGTTTGAACAAAATGAAGAAATCTCAAAAAATGATCATTTTATATATAGAACAAATGGAGTAAATTTAAATGTATGAATGTTATAATAGTAAACTTAATACACATTACATCTGTATACACTTTTTCATGCCGTATAATGTAAATGTAATGAAAATATTATTTTTAACATGAATAAAACAAATTTGTTCACATAAAATAAAAATGGATTTCTAAAAGACTATAAAAAAATATATATAATTTTACCTATAATAATCCTCCTCAAATTCATTTACACAAATTGATAGTGACAAGAAAAGTACAACTATGAAAAAGAGGGAACCAAAGCCTTTTAATCTATAATATTGCACTTCTAAATGGTTGATCCATGTATTACACACATATGTTTATCATATCAATGCTTTATAAACAGGGTCCAACACCAGGTTGCGACACAAAAACAATGGACATAGGGCTAAGAGTCAATTCCCCAAGCCCAGTATCAGTGAGGGTTCATGCTGGATTCAAAACACAAATCTCATTTAAGATACACAGATAAATCCATACTAAGACACATGAACCACCACTCCCCAACCACTTTAAGGAGGAACTCAAATCCATGCTTGTGTTTCTCAATATCGGTTATGGTGTAGGTAGTTTAAATCCATATGTGAGCCTAGGTGTAACTTAAAATACAGCACAATGTAGCAGAGTTCAAAGTCAAAACTAGAAAGCAAGAAGCAGTTCAAAATGCATGCCAATCCACAGGCACAGAGCCCATCACCAAGGAGGCAAAGCATCTCTGTTGGAGCTCACCACCTAGAAAACTTTATTACTATGCCCATTGTTGCAGCCACTCTTTATAGAAAGGATAGACCACTACTCAAAACTTGGTTTAGACATAGAGTTGGTCGATACCATATGAAAACACACACACACACACACACAAAAAGAAGAATATGCAAAGGAAATGTTTCTCACAAAATGAAGTTTTCAAGAGAGAATAGGGTGGCTCACAAGCAGGTCCAAATAATGTTTCAAAGAGCGGGGAAGGAACACTGACTTTGGGTTCTTATTGGGGTTAGCAAGTAGGGTCAGCTTGGTGGTTCTCACGTAGTCATTCCCGTGTTCACAGGAGTTTGCATTGTTTACAGTTGCCACAAGTGCCAAAGGAGGAGCAATCTGCTGTCAGCTTTCTCAGATATGGCACAGAAGGGAAAAGCATAAGGGTGAAGAACAAACTATGTCAGCAGCCAAACAAAAATGTTTTCAGACTATCAGTGATGACTGAGTCTGGAAAATAGACACTGCTAATTTCTACAAAGTATCCACAGTCATTAGTGATTTTGAAATTAGGTTTTCAAAAGACATTTAATTTATTCTAAAGATAAATGATACATGAAAGCAAATTAGTGCATTCTTGTGATATAAGAACATGTATATATAGAAGTATATTGATAATATTATGGTAATATTATCAGGATACATATCTCATTTCTGAAAATTAAATCTAACTTTGTGAATACTAATAAATACAGCATAGGATTATGAATATTAAAAATTCAATCTTTAAAACTTTGAATTCTTCTATGAAGGTGAATATATAATCAAATTATATAGAAATTTTGGAAACATTATTCAGAAGTGGTTAATTGATTTGTTATCACAAAAAATAGGATATAAGAGTCTCAGTTTATTGTACTTCTAACACTATTTCTTGGATAATGAAAATGAATTTACCACACTACAACACTCAATTCATTAATTTTTGTGATGAAT
Source organism: Tamias sibiricus (assembly GCA_025594165.1). Lineage (NCBI taxonomy): Eukaryota > Metazoa > Chordata > Mammalia > Rodentia > Sciuridae > Tamias > Tamias sibiricus. The sequence goes on from CM046662.1 coordinate 146,809,405, forward strand.
ATGATAAGATTCACCAATGTTTTTCCATATGTAATAGAAAAGTCATCTTGCACTGTTACTACAATGAAGAAATTAATTATGTAAAAATATGTGTAAAAAATGTTAGGCCCAGAAATGATCTAGAGGTGGGGGAAAATGCTATACTAAACATGTTAAAGCGTTTGTTAAACACACAAAAGTATAAAATTTGCTACCTCCTTTTAATCAGCAATAATAATCATCTTACCTTGTAATACATGTGTTTTTGTTCTAAAGTACTCAATATTAAATTAAATTATTCATTCAGTTACTCTAAGCATACAATGACATACTGCCTAACTTAATATTAGCCTTTTTATTAGTTCAATAAAATAGTTCAATATCTTAATGTGTTCAATTAAGAAACAGTTGTATGCATTCACAAAGGTACATTAAGTTTTACTATGAATTCAAGCCCCACTTGAACTTCCAACCACAAAACATAAAAGTAAAATCCACATTTATAGTCATTAAGTAATTCATCAGCATTCAAAACTACTCATGAAATACACCAGTAAAATAAGGAAACTAAAACTGTGCCAGTTAAATGAAGTTCGTATTTTCTGGGCTCAGGATATTTTCATACTTAAGAACTGATCAACTACCACTTTTCTCATTGTAATTTTCATTTAAATCAGAGTTATTATTTACATTTTGCTGTCCAGTGTGATAGCCACTAACTACATGTGGTTAATTAAATTTAAAGTTGCCTATAATCCCAGCAGCTTGGGAGGTTGAGGCAGGAGAATCATGAGTTCAAAGCCAGCCTCAGTAAATTAGAGAGCCCTCAGCAACTTAAGGAGACCCTGTCTCATACTACAAAATAAAAAGGGCTGGGAATGTGACTCAGTGGTTAAGCACTCCTGAATTAAATCCTTGGTAGCAAAAAATAAAAATTAAAAATTAAAAAAATAAACTTTAAATATTTATTTATTTATTTAGTTTTGTGGCACTAGGATTAAAACCAGGGCCTCACACATACTAAGGCAAATGTTTTACCACTAAGAGATATCCCTAGTCCTATTCTAAATCTTATTTTGTGACAGGGTCTTACTATGTTGCCCATGCTGTAATCAAACTTGAGATTCTTCTATGTTAGCCTCCCAAGTAGCTGAGATTATAGGAGTGCACTTCAATGTCCAACCTATTAATTGAAAATATAAGTCAGCTTTTCAGTCACACGAGACATATAGTATTTTGGATATTCCATTAATTTATATGAATGTATTAATTAAACTTAATAAATACACAAGAAAGTAATCTTTTAAATTCCTAGATACAGAAACAGTTGCTATTAATTTGTTGGAGTATTTTCTTTCAGAATGTTGCTTTTCCTAGATAATTTTTAAAAAATAGTTAATTGTCTCTAACTGAACATAAAGTTTCAAATATTTTATTTTATTTATACTTAAGAGTATAAGTACCAGAGTACTTCACATTTACTGGAAAAATTTTACTCTTACCTATCTCATATAGCTATAGTCACATTGTATAAATCAATACAGATTTTTAAATTATAATTCTAACAATAGTATTCCATCACAATTAGATTTCAATAAACTCTCAGTTTAACTATTATAATATCTGACTATAAAGTAACAATAGTAGAAAACACTAGCATTTACTTTGAGAAACATCATTTATAATCTGATTTTGTCTATTTGCATATCTTTGAAGGAATGCTCATTTGAAGCAATGGACTTCTTAATTCTATTCTGCTAATGAGATTAATTCCTCTTCTCAATATATGATTTTCTATTCCCCTTTAAGAATACATTAAAAGTTAAGAGCAGCAATTTTAACATTATGTCCCCAAAGTATGAGGGATTACTACATTTATATGAAAGAATGAAATGTTACAACTGGTTATTATATCTGTAAGAGATAAATCCCAGATGTGGCTGAATGGAACTTTGAACAATATTTCATCTTTAACTAAATAACTTTTTATTTATTTATTTTTTGTAAAGCATCTGAAGTGAGGCATTTGAATTGCATACAAAAAAGCAAAACCAAGTGCTAATTTTGTTGATATGGATATATACATCCTAAACCAATTTTGTAATGTATATTAATTGCTATATTTTCTCTAAAAGTTGATACATATATATATATATTTTTTTTTTTTTTTTGGTGGTACCGGGCATTGAACTCAGGGGCACTCGACCACTGGCTCACATCCTCAGCCCTTTTTTGTATTTTATTTAGAGACAGGGTCTCACTGAGTTGCCAAGCGCCTCGCCATTGCTGAGGCTGGCTTTGAACTCGCGATCCTCCTGCCTCAGCCTCCCAAAGTGCTGGGATTACAGGCGTGCGCCACCGCGCCCGGCACATATTTTTTTTTTCTTTTTTGGTACCAGGGATTGAACTCAGGGGCACTCAGCCACTGGACAACATCCCCAGCCCTTTTATGTATTTTATTAGAGACAGGGTCTCACTGATTTGCTATGTGCTTCCCATTGCTGAGGCTGGCTTTGAACTCGTGATCACTCCTGCCTTAGCCTCCCAAGTGCTGGGATTATAGGTGTACACCACCGCGCCCGACTTAAATTTGATTTTCTTCAGAAACATCTCTGAAACAAAGACTGCTACAGGCATATTTTAGCAAATTGATCCAGGAAGTATGTCCGAGAAGGAAAAAAAAAAAAAATAAGGGGAAGAGAGAAGAGCCTATAAAGGGAGAATTTATGAGTGATTTGATTTAGATGGGCAACTGAAATTTCAAAGTAGAATGCATATAAGAATTGTTCTAAATAAAGATTAAGATATAGGGATATTCATTGTTTGACTTTTGCTCTTACTAATTGAGTATTGGCTCTGGAAACTCTGTTTTAATCATTCCAGGGTACCCAACTGATGGATTAGCTCCTGTGTTGCTGTAGGAAGCCCTCAAAGACCCAGACACAGAGACAAAGGGCTTATGGTGGAAAGCACAAGAATTCTTATAAAATGTCACTTGCAGTTTCAGCTGTAATCAGATATGATTGGCAACATGGACAGCACATCTATGTTGACTCCCAGTGTCCAGCCATTGTGCCATTCAAGTTTGCTTGTGCCCTACCCTGAGTCCTTCTGTTATGGAGGCTTTAAACTAATAGGATCCCCCAAAATTTATGACTCTGGAGACCTACACACAGGCACACTCCTGTGGTTATTGTTTATCTCATTTTCAGTCAACCATAGTCCATCTCCATTGGGTAACACTTTTACTGTTTCACTTGTGTTTGTACTTTTTGAGACACCCATATGTACCTCAGTGAGTCCTTCTGGCTGCAGATGCAAACCATCTGCTTAAGACACCACAAACACTGTAATTACCACAGGACATTTACCAGAATAGTTTTGGAACAAAGTGTAAATAATGAGGTCTTTAATCATAACCTCAAAATTCATACACTTAAGTGGAAATGATTGGCCAAAGACCTATCAGACTGTGTGTGAAAGGGACAACTAATTTATCCTCCTATCTGCAAATTTCAGAAAACAATGCCATCCCACAAAACAAAAGAAAAGAGGGGCTGGACTTGTGGCTAAGTGGTAGAGCACTTGCCTAGAATGTGCGAGGCACTGGGTTCGATCCTCAGCACCACATAAAAATAAATAAATAAAATAAAGGTAAAACTAGAACAAAACAACAACAACAACAAAAGGTCATCAATTTTAAAAAGAAAAAAAGTGCTATTTTGTTGCAGGGGAAGCAATTGGTAAATGTCCTTTATAGCATAACATTTGCTAATTGATATACAATATTGTCTCCATTGTACTTTGATGGACATTTGAATTGCTTTTGTTTTTGTTTATTTATCAATAAGGCTGATATAAACCATTTTCCCCATATTTTTGGCATAAATAAGCATTCAGATAAGTTCTCATTAAAATGAGAGAACTTGTTCATAGGGAGCCAAGTGAACTTTGAAGAGCACAGGAACATCAAGTATGAGGATTATTTCAAGGAAAAAAACACATCTCTGTATTTGATAAGGAGAACTTTTTGTGAGATTTACCTGTGACATCATCACAAAAAAAGTCGTTATGATACCACATCAATGAGACTTAACTTAAATGTTTCCTGTGGAATTCTCCAGACATACTATCAAGAGTGCAGGGTAAAGCAGTTCATGAAAAGCTTCTCTCCAAGCACTTTTCTATGTAATCACCTACCCTAAGTAGTGTGTCATAAGGAGGTGCTTTTCTCTGCTGGCTACAATATGCTATAGGACCTGAGACCCAGAGAACTTGTGAGTACTACAGGAGCTGGCTGAAAGCATGGTGCTAAGGAATTGCCCATATCAGGTGTTAGAGCCAACTTGTTTTCACTGAGTTCAGCTGGACATAACATGCTGATGTTGAGCCAGGCACTGGAGAAGCTGTAGGCACTGCAAGACCCAGATATAGATGGAATCCATGCATATTGCAGAAATTTGCCAAGGAAATGCATTAAAACAAAGAAGCAGAATTTTTTCTTTCTTAGGTTTTAAGATGTCACTAGCAGTACAAAGTACATTGTCACCCCGCAAAATAAAAATATTTAAGGCTCATCATTGTTGGTTATTTTTATTTATTTATTTATTTATTGCTACCAGGGATTAAACTCAAGAGTACTCAACCACTGAGCCATATCCCCAGCCCTACTGTGTATTTTATTTAGAGACAAGGTTTTACTAAAGTTGCTTAGCACCTTGCTTTTGCTGAGACTGCCTTCAAACTTATGATCCTCCTGCCTCTGCCTCAGCTGAGATTACAGGCCTTGCACCACAGTGCCCAACTAAAGGGTCATCATTTTTAAGAAAGTAGTTTCAAAGAGTAAATATGTAGGTAAGAAGCAATACATTGATAAGAAGCATAGTAATCTATATAAAGAGAAATTAGATATTTCCATCTATTTTTGAAATATTTTATATCAAAATAATATAGATCTGGGCTCTTCCTAAAGTATGAAGTTTTTAATGCATTATAAAAGGAAGACTAATTTTACACACCTAAAGTGAAGGAAAAATGACTTACAAGAAATGAAATGGAATAACTTTTCAAATAGGACAATGGTGGCATTTTATCTTAAGAATGTATTAATGAATTACATCTAAAGATGCACTCCTACTGATTTTCAAATTTGAACAATTGAAAGCAACTTGTTATGTAACTTCAAGAACTATATCACCTTAATTGTTACATTTTTAGTTCTTGACAGAAGTTTTGTATTTAAAAAGATTGATGTATTTTGACAGCTTTCAAACATTTTAAGGCATATACTAAATATAATGTGGCAAAGGGTACTTGTCAGAATTATTTCTGAGTTAATTCAGGAACATTGATCTTCCTCATTTCAGATTAGATTCCCAAAGGCTACTAACAATTGTTAGAATATACAAAGTATCTGGATAGCCAATGTCACTCATAATAATTTCTGAAACATCAGTAAGAACTGACAAATATTTTTTGGGGTGGGAGTTTTCTTGCACACACATATATGTACATATACATATATGTTGGAACTTTATATAAAGTGGTTATGGAGTTAATGATAATTTTATGAATACTTACAGGCTTTTAATTCATGTCATTTTGAACCAAACACATACTAAATGCAATATCATTTTATATTCATGAAACACATTCCAATTCCACTGTTATCAGAAATTACATTGTAGATATTTAACTTTTCCACTAACAAGTATGACCTTCTAAAATGAATTTTGGTGTTCATCACAATTTATTAGATGCCACAGAAGGCTACATAATTATTTTTCAAAAGTGCATATTAACAGAGTAAATATATTAACTTATATTTTTGTAAATATTTTATCCTGAAATTTAGACTTACACATGTTGTAGAAAAATTGACATAAAATTTCAAAAAACCTTCTGGATCACTTCCTCAGCAAACTAAATCCAATCTTTGATGTAAGCAATTACCTTAACAGGAAAATACTCTTAAGTTACCTAAAAAAACTTTATTTTTAAAAAATATTTATTTATTTGCTTTAGCTGTACACAATGGGTTTATTTGTATGTGGTGCTGAGGATTGAACCTGGGCCGCGCACATGCCAGGCAAGCGCTCTACCTCGCTGAGCCACAACCCCAGCCCAAACTTTATATTTTTTAACAAGTTTGAAATATTATTGAGATGTGGCATCATGGTCATATGCCTGAATGTCACATGGAATTTTCATAGTGAACAGATACACTGTTATTAAATTAATCTTGACATGAAGTATAAAATGAAATGACTTTAGATATATTAAACACGCTATCACCCCAGCTTATATCTTTCTCAATATGAACCCTCTTTTTAAAAAAAATGTTTTACTGTTTTAAAAATCATCTGCATTGAATTATAGGTTCCAGGCATATGGGGTTAAAGTAAAATTTCTCCATTGACTTTATGCTCTTGATTAGAGAAATGTATCCATTTTCTAAGTTTAAAACTTTCTGTTACTATATAAAACTAAATCAATTGTTTATTGTATGAGGCATACAATGTTTAATCAATTTCAAGTGAATCAGATATGAAATTAGTCAGAATTGAATCAGATCATAAAATCATCAAAATCAAGAGATGGCAAGAAAGAGATGACAGGCACTAAATTACACTGAGGAAATGGTTGCAATAGTGTGGGTGGGTTGGGGAATCACCAAAGGATGCTGAAGCAGCAACACCAAGCATATTAAGGACTAATACCCTCCTCAGGACTAAGAAAGAACACAGAAGGAATAGCAAGAATAAATACACAACCTGGCTTTTCTCCTCTTCTCCCATCAATTTATGATGCCATAAGTTTACCAACATCAACTAGAAGGCAGAGAGCAAGGGTAACCCAGAGGCAACACTTTAGCATCTGTGTCTCTGGGCACAGAGAAAAAGAAAGGTAGAAATTATATTTAGAAGATAAAATATGGAACAGTCATCAAAGCACTTGGCTCTTAGGACGAAGAAAGGAAGCGGTAAGGAGGAAATAAAAAAGGCTATATTTCATATTTACAGGCTATAATAATTTCTTAAATATCAATATTATGTAAATATTTGCAATATTTTAGGTTGGCATTCAAAATTAACCCTAGCTGATTATATTCCTTAATTCATCACTGTCCTATGTAGTTGCAGTGGTAAAGTTTCATCTAGAAAATATGATACATAAAAATAGGGTCAAAAAGTTAAATTAATAGACTAGTTTCAAAATTGTGGCTGAGGAAAGAGAAAATTGACAAGGGGTAGCAAATCACTGAAATTAGCAATTCTAGAGATCAGAGGGTGGCAGAGGAAATGGTCATATAATTTGAAGAACCAGGTTTATGGTAAAGGCCATTGAGAAGAAATGTCAACTTCAGTAGCAAGACACAGACAACCCATAACAATAGGTACAGAAAAGTCCCAGATAAGCAGTGCCCTGGTTTCATTTTCTTCTCATTTTCTTATCTTATAGTAGTTGTTTCAGGTGACTGAATCTAGTGACAGTCAGAAGGAGGAAGAGTTAAGAACACCTTGCATACAAATTAGTGTTCCAGGCAAGAGGTAGGATGATAAAGGATAGGGATTGTATCTGGATGAAGAAACAAATTACCCTGCACACCATGGTGATATGTATTGTAAGCATAATTTTTAATGTAGCATTACTATTAATAGAGATATATTAAAATTTGGTGATTTTCTTTAAAAAATAGTCATCATTCCAAAGGAAGAAATCAGCCAGGGAAACTAATAATACTCCTACTTTGGACCATGAAAAAACCATGTGTTCTCAAAAATAGAATTGAAAGAAAGTTGATAGGGTGTGATGCAGAAACATTGAGAGTTGGAGACAAAGAATAAATCTAAAATTAAAGAAGCTATCCAAATTCATTTTAACAAATACCCATTATTATGACAGGTAATTTCAAGTCATGGCCCTTATAAAAATTTGATGGACTTGAGTTATCTGAGTTAATTTCAGAAAAGTTTGAGAATGGAATTCTAGAACTTGACAAAGTTAAATCACCCCCAAGCTTCTGGCTTAAGACTATTTCTCTTTAAATCTCTGTTATAATCTTGTGTCAGTTTTGTACAATAAATACAGCCTTATTCTTTATTTTCCCAAAGAAATGGTTTAAAAATATTTACCCATCTAATTAATGCTTTTCTTTGAAGCATAGTTAATCAATGGAAGTTATCATCCATCTTTTGGAAGCAATATTGATATGCAATTTGAACTTACTGTTGAAATGTAAAGAGAACAATGAAAAAATCATTGTTATATTCAAGACAAAGTAGAAATGACTCCAAATTAATATTTCAGCACATTGTGTTTACAACCAAGTACTCTTCTTACAAATACACTACCAGTACACAGAAACTATAGTTGAAATTCTGAAATTAGAATAAGACATACTTAAATGGTTTTATTACAATATATTCTCTTTATACTTCTATTGAATTCATATCTGTATTAATGCATTCATTTTATTTTATGAAAAAATTGTTGCATATATACATATATATGAATGCATATGCATATCTACACGTATGTGTGTATGCATGGGTTTCTGTACATATTCCATTCCATTGACCGAAACAATTTCTTCATATTATGGTCCTTAGAGAAGTTAATTATTTTATAAGCATATTCCTCTTTGTTTGTTTGTTTGTTTGTTTGTTTTGGTACCAGGTTTTGAAACCTGGGGTGCTTAACCACTGAGCCACATCATCAGCCATTTTTATTTTTAATTTTGTGACAGTGTCTCACTAAATTGCTGAGTCTTCTTACTTGCTGAGGCTGGCTTTGGACTTGTAAGCTTCTAACCTCAGTCAGTCTTCAGAGCAGCTGGGATTATAGGCCTATGCCACCACACCCTGACTTCATTCTAAAATTCAAAATTATTTGAGATATTATGGAGAAAACAATTTCTAAATGATGAGGAAACAATGTTCTGTTCTTAAATCCTTTCAAAAATATTCACATATATTTTAGTTTTCTGTTTAAAGAAAAATAGATTATAGAATCTTTATGTTTTCTACAGATAACTATGTTAAGTTTGTGTGTGTGTGTGTGTGTGTGTGTGTGTGTATTTCATCTGGGGAACTTTCATGGTTATTAAACAAAATTATAATATCTTCCAATGTCAGAATCAATCATTTTTATTTCAAAATATCAGAATTTTTAATATTAAAATATAGATGATTGAAATACATTTACATGGCCTCAGCTCAATTCACATGACTTTTCAAAGGATAGTATTGTAATCAGACAAAACATAAGTATAACAAAATTTAAACAAAACCATATAATATATTCACATTTTTTAATGGCAAAAAGCACAATGAGTATATATATTTTAAGTGTTTTAACTTAGGCTTTTAACATTCTATTAAAAGAAACATATAGTTTCTTTAAATTGAATGTTCTCAATGAGTCCATTGTTTTACCTTAGAAAAAATAATTCTTTATGAAAAACTTCAGAGAAAACCCTATATATTTGGGAAATATGAATAATGGACAACTTGATATAATGCTCAAAAGCATGAAAATTGAAATTTGGTGTTTTTTGCCACATATCACATTAAATGTGTAAATTAGCAGTCAACACATATTTTCCAGATTTAGCTGCCTAATGAAAATGAGTAGACACAATCCAACACATACGGGAATATTTGCACTAATTACACATGTGTGTATTCATATGTACAAACACACACATACACACTTATAAATATATATATTTATCATTGTCAAAAATAAGTATGTAACTAAACAAGAACAGCTAAGCAAACAAAATCAAACAACATAAATGTCATCTAGCTTAATATACTACTTTCTGAATCAAGCAAACTACAGCAATTCTTTCTTTGAATGAAGCTTAAATTACATAAATTTTCATGAATCTGTAAGGAGGAAGAAAATTTAAAACACAACCTCAATGCAGCAATTTAACATAAGTGATTTAACTAATTTCTGCATCTTTAAACTTAAAGCAAATAATAACAATCATAATAACATTTCTGCAGAGAAATGGATTGTCACACCAATTGGCATAAATTAAGATTTCAAACAGCCTCAGTTTAATTTGGGTCAGGTTTTGCAACCAAATAAATTCAGATTGGGGCAGTTTTTCTGCCGAATGAGTATGGAAAGCTTTGTGGTTTATAGACTTGTTCCTTTCACATTTATTTGGAGTTTCAGATAAAGCATTTAATGTTTAGTTTTGCTTATATTTTGGGATTGCAGATAAAGGATTATAAAATTACTCATAATTTATCTAAAAGCTATTATATCTGTCATTACTACATAGGTGAGGAACCACTGTGGAGTAACTAGTAGCATTAGCTAAATGATCAAAATTAACAAGAGAAAACCAAAATAAGGATTAGGACAAAAAATACTAGTTTTCAAAGGTCAGACTCAACCCCTTGGTTATGCTGCCTGCTTAATATTATTGAGAATCTTCTGAAATAACGTATTCAAATTTTTTATAACCACTACTCAATGGAAAGGCATTGATAAGTATATATCCCCACTTCTTTTCTATTCCTGTATCTCTTCCTCACAGCTATATTAGATCTCCTTCATCTATATTCAAAAATCTAATTTTGCAGAAAGAAAACCTTCATCCTGCTACTCCACAGGGCCACACTGGCCCTGCCAGTCTAACGGCCATAGACATGTGTTTTCTGTGACTTGGAATCACCAAATTCTAGTCATTGACATTTCAGTGGTTGGAACCCTATTTTTGCCAACATCTTCTAATTATGAATACAATCATTAGTTTCAGTTTAGAAAATAATGATGGATAAGTGAAGAAAAATAAGAAAATACACTAACTGAAAAATGTTTGCTTTCTTGATAAGGAGGGGAAACAGGAAACAGGATTTTCTATTTGTAAACAAAGTTTGTATTTCACTAAAATTATTTTGGATCTCCTCTTGTCTGTTATAAATTTCTTTAAAATATCAGAGAATTGAAGGAAGAATGTAAATATTTTGATTTTCTGAAACACTATTATCATTATAATTTTGAACAAAATGTGAATTTTAGAACATTTAAAGGTTAAAATAACCCATTATTTGGATGCATACAATTTTCCCAACTTTAGGTTGTTCATAATGTAGAAATCATGATCCATAATTTTTACACTGAAAAGCATTATATCATTCATAGATCAGTTGCAGAATATGTATTGAACCTGATATTCCAAATCATTTCTATATTAAAGTCATTAGAAAACAGTTACCTAAAAGTGAGTCTCTAGATAAAATTATGCATGAAAAAGGTATAAAAAAAGAAAAACTTGATTTAAATATTCCATTTCATTCAAAATTGACTTGTACAGTATATGCTGTATCATCACAATTACTTAACTTAGTTACACAACAAAACTATTGTTTCAGAACAAGAAACATCAATGATTGTCAGTCTTTAGATGTACAGAAAGAGGTTGACTAACTGAAGCAAGAAGAAATTTGGGGAATCTATTCGATATTTTGATTAGTATACACTTTCTTTATAATGTTGCCCTTTACTGGTTTGGCATTATTCACACATGTATTTTATTTCTGTTATTCTAATATAATCTATGGTTAACATTCAGTTTTTCATTGACATTGTTATCATTATTATTTGGAAAGCCAGGTCATGTTAAGTTTCTTACCATTTGGAATCTTCCTTGTGGTAGAATTTGGTTTTAAATGGTAGGTCATACTTACATTAAATATTTTGGCTAGAATCCTTTGGAGATGATGTGGTTAGTTTTGCATCACATTTCAGCAGGTGTATAATGTTCTGTTGGCCAATATGTATGCTTAAAAATTGTAAGAGCCCTAATAAGGAGATAGCTAAGATGGCGGCTAGCTGAGAGCCATAAGAGGTGTTTCAGTATTTTCACCTGATATTCATGCATTTATCTAAGAATCATTCTATTCCCGTGAACACTATGTGACACACCTGTAAGTTTGAGCTGTTAACACGTGTATACTGGTTAAGGCATAAAGTATATAACTGGGTGAGGTTGGCTAGAGGTGTGGTTGGAGTTAAAGGGGTTGTCCTTGGAGTTGGAGAGAGAAGTCAGAAGAGATAGCAGAATAAAGAACCTACTCGTTTCCAGTCTGCCTCCAAATTATTCCCCGCGGTATTGTTGCTGCAGGCGGCAACAGAAAATGTTTTAGAATGAGAATATTTGGTTGCTTTGATTCCTGGCAGATTGCTTCATTACAAAATAATTTCCTCTCACAATTGGTAAGTAATCTGTATAGAGACATTTTCTCATTTTTTAACTATCTTGTTAACCAATATTTTATCTAATGCTTTAGGTGAATTCCTATGAGTGCCACTGAAGTCAATTAACTAACTGAGGTTTCAATTCAATTGTTTTATATTTTATTATTTTCTGTGTTTATTACCTATTTTATTTATTTATACTCTATGCACTCCATTTTAATCCATTGTAATTGAATTAAAACTCTTAAAAATAAGAAAATTTAGTATTTAGGGTTTTTTTCTTTATAATTAACAATTTTCAAACTGAGGAAGAATTGGGTTCACTTCTGGTGGTAGTACTGAAGTATCTCCATTTTGATCTCTGAATTTGTCTCTGCCTGTCTTAAATACATACACTACAGATCACAAGTCAAATAAAAGTGTTAGTGTGTCAATCAGTGTGGAATTCACTTTTTGAATAGAAGGCACTGCTATGTGTCTGAATGTTATTACAGTTTTAGCAAAAGCATAGGCAGAAACATTAAACAGAACCCTTAGTCAAAACTCAGTTTTTATCAATACTAGTTCTCCTTATGATCAATTAGTTACATACTGTTTGCATAATAAACAGAATACACTATAGATATGTTTTATTACTTCATTAAAATTACATAACATAAAATAATTGGTTTGTGACATATTCAAGCACACACACAATATAATTTCCTCCATTTCATTCTCCATTATTTCTAGTTTTCATTTTTTCCTCCTTTCCCATTATCCCCTCCTTATATTCTACTGGTTTCCCTTCAATTTATTTACTTTAGTTGATGCATTCTAATTATACATAAAAGTGGGAATTGTTGTGGTATCATCATACTTGCATATAGTTTCTGCATATGAGAGAAAACATAAAACCCTTGACTCTCTGAATGTGGCTCATTTCACTTGGCATAATGTTCTCCAGTTACATCTATTTAAAAACATCACATAATTTGATTCTTTTTGACTAAAACTCCATTGTTTGTGTGTGTGTGTGTGTGTGTGTGTGTGTGTGTGTGAGAGAGAGAGAGAGAGAGAGAGAGAGAGGAGTGATCACATTTTTTTAAATCCATTCATCTGTGGATGAACACCTAGATTGTTTCCATAAATTGCTGTCAATTGCATTACTATAAACCTTGGTATATTTTTATCACTAGACTATGATGATTTTAGTTCTTTTGAATAAATGACAAGGAGTAGAATAAAGTTGGGTCATATGACAGTTCCATTTCTAGTCTTTTGAGAAATAACCATACTGAGAACCATAGTATTGTCCTAACTTGCAATCCCAGCAACAATGCATGAGTGTTCCTTTCTCCCCACATCATGACAGGATTTGTTATTATTTATATTCTTGATGGTTTCCATTTTTACTAGAGTGAGATGAAATTGTAGTTTTGATTTGCCTTTCTCTCCTGAGGATTTTGAACAATTTTTTTTTCATGTATTTGTTGGCCATTTGTATTTCTTCTTTTGAAAAATGTGTTTTATTCATTTGTACATTTATATATTGATTTATTTGGTTTTTGTTGGTAAGTTTTTGCTTTTTTATATATTCTATATTTTAATCATCCATCAGAAGAATAACTGGCAAGTATTATTCTTTTCATTCTTTTCATGCTGTCAATTATTTCCTGTGCTGTGTAGGAGCTTTTTAATTTGATGCCATCTAACTTATTATTTTTGGTTTTATTTCTCATCTTTAGGAATCTTATTAAGAAGCTGGTGACTCTGCTAATATGTAGGAATGTTTACCTGTTTTATTCTACCTTTTCAGTGTTTTGGCTCTACCTTGAGATGACTTTTGTGCAGGGAGATATATAAAAATATCTAGTTTCATTATTTTACATCTGCATATTCTATTTTCCCAGCATCTTTTATTAAAAGGTTTACCTTTTCTCCAATGTATGTTTTTATCATCTTTGTCAAGAATCAGATGACTATATCTGTGTGGGTTTAATTTTGTGCCTTCTGTTCTGTTCCATTGGTCTTCATGTGTGTTTTGTAGTCAATACCAATCTTATTTATTTCTTTTTTCTTTTTTTTATTCAAAGTTGTTGTGTTTGTAATAGTAGAATGCATTACAATTCATAATACACATATAGAGCCCCTTTTTGCCTAACCCTGTTTGTATACAATGTATATTTGTACTATTCAAGTCTTCAATCATGCATTTAGGATAATGATATCCATCTTATTATACCACCATTTCTTCCCCTCCCCCATCCTTCCTTGTTCCCTCCCTTCTCCTCCCTCCCTCCCCTTTGACCATTCTAGTGTTCCTCTAATCCTCCTATGTACCCCGACACCCAACACCACTGTGAATCTGCCTCCTTATATCAGAGAAAACATTTGGTATTTGGATTTTTGAGAATGACTAACTTCACTTAGCATTATATTCTCTTATTTATTTTTTTGAAATATAGCTTTGTAGCAAAAGTTGAGATTGGGTATTGTGATGTCTTCTCCCTTGTCCTTATTGCTCAGTATTGCTCTCACTATTCTAGGTCTCTACCAAATCATTTTACGATTATTTTTTCTAGTTCTGTGAAGAATCTCATTGATATTTTGATGGTGATTTCATTGAATATGTAGATCGCTTTTGGTAATGTGGACCTTCTAGCAATATTAATTCTGCCTATCCAAGAACACTAAAGATATCTTCATCTTCTAAGGCATTCTTCAAATTCTTTCTTTTGGCTTAAGAGCTCTATACTTTGACTGGCATTGTTGCTCAGTGGTGGAGTGATTGTCTCACATGTGTGAGGCACTGTGTTTGAGTCTCAGCACTGCATATAAATAAATGAATAAAATAAAGGTTCATCAACATCTTAAAAAAAAAAAAAAAAAAAAAAAAAAAAAAGAGTTCTCTATCTTCCAGGAACAAACTACAAACTAGCACCACCACTGCTAGACCACCACACCTCTGCCTTAGGCCACCATATTCTAAACACTCTGATGTCTACACACTAGATTTGACAGCCCTGGTTACACAAACCATTTTAACAGGGGGACACACAAGCCTGCAGCACCAACCAGAGAGAGACCTGGTTGCTAAGTCGCAGACAGATATGCTGTCTCATCTTACCAACCAGAAAGCTTTTATGTACCAAGATATACCAAGGAATGGAAGAAACTTCCTAGAATTATTTCAGAATTGAGCTGGTAAGATCTCTACATTCAGAGAAACTTAGAGATAAAGGCAAGGACATTTACCAAACCTCCCCAAACATGATGAATTCCAACTGTGGAAGATGTAATAAGAAATCTCCCCACCTCAAATAGCTTGGCGTGAAATAACATAAATACCTCTGATTGTCAATTTTGATCTCACAGATACAGTTTTCATATTGAATTCATAGGTTATACTTCAATCTCGTTGGATGAATTTCTTTTAATGTCTTAAGGCACTACTTGTAATTATTATTTTTATCTTTTATTTCATTATATTTAAATTTGCTCCTCTTTTCTTCTCTCATTATGGCTATGATTCTATGCAATGATACATTTACCTAATCTGAGATTCTATTCATAAGGAATTTATGCATTATCTGTAGTCACCAATATCTAAAACTTCAGTTCTTGTGAACATTCCACAAACTAGATATCATACATATCTTGCCTACACCTCAAAATATAAGGATTTGGAATGACATTGTAGGAACTATTCGATAAATGCTACCAACATATCACAATGTTTCTATCTGGAGAACATGTTCTCCAATTAGCATATGGAGTTTAAAAGATTCTTTAAGAAAGAATACTTTAACCTCTAGGAATTACTCTACTGTTAGTTCTTACAGGATCCATTGAATCTTGCTGGAAAAAAAAAAATTTTGACCAGAAATTACTTTTTGTTCCTCTATTTGGATGTTTACTTAAAGATAAAATATATGAATTCTAGTTGAGTCAATCAAATATTTATAGAAATAGTTCTAAGAATCTCTCTTCTTTTTTTTTTCAAACAATGGAAGTAGAATGAATTCCTTCACCTTTGCTGTGTTTGCCTTTGTGCCAAGTTTGCATTGTAATAATGCAATAAATGGGTAGTCCTGAAGATCATGTGGCTAGGGGATAAATATGCATTTCAAGTTGACTGTTTCACAGTAGTGATGGAGATATTATTACAGTATTATGAGTCAAAGTGAAGTTTAATTGGGTTCAAGATATTATATAAGATTTCCCTAATGCATCAAAAATGAATTATAAATCACTTATTATAGAATATAATTAAGTGCTCATTATAAGAAAGTGAAAATTAAAGTAGTTATGCCCTGCAATTATTAGATTTTAAGATAAATGGCAATTATGACTTTTAGATTTACAACGGGTATTCGAAGAAAAACTTCTTAGGATAGTGTACAGAAAAGAAACACATATGTATATCAACAGTAACAGGATTCTCATTTGCACTTTCTGACCTAACAATCCTAAGTATACCTTTGCCCTGTTAAATACTAACTTGTAGATTAAAAAAAAAAAAAAAAAAAAAAAAAGGTAGCATTAGAGATGTTCAGTATGTCTACAAGTGTCACCAGTGGTAAAACTTGGGGCTAGTACTCTTGAGATAAGTTTGACTTAAGGACCCTGCATCCAAGATTGTATTATTGATATCAAGTGGAATTCTTGCTCAAAGCTCAAATTCCAACCTGCTTCTCTCACAAACATAAATCCTATTGTGAGTCGTAGTTCCTTCAAAAGTTGAAACTTTCTTGGTATCCTTTTTTCCTTGTCTTTTTTCTGTATATACCTTGACCTGATTTTCTGCTCTCCTTTATCCTTTGCTCATAGCAACTATTCCCAGTTTCATATCATGTTTCATCCCAGCTAACAAATAATAATTGATAAATGCAATCTTCCAAATCACCATCTTTATTCTGACTCTTTTGATTAATTCTTAAACTTTCTCTACTCTAGGAAACTGAATTATATCTATTACACCAGTGGTCTTCTTTGATTTTTGCTTCTGGGAAAATGCTGCCAGAAAGGATTCCAACATTAGGTGGATAGAGTACAAAGAGGATGTTACCCCATGCCTCCCTCCCTGCAGAGCTATGGGGGCTCTGTGTGTCCTCCTTCCAGAGTCACAGCTCTTCTCAAGCTTATACTACTGACACTTTGCTTTTCAATTGCTTTGGTGACTTTCTGTCCTATTGTATGGTCTTTTGTGCTTAGAAACCCCAAAACTTTTGCTACACAAGTGAAAATGCATCATCATTAATTGTTTTCCTACTCTTACTCCTGAGTGTCTAACTCCTCCTCATTATTTATTTTTGTGTGTATGTGTGTGTGTGAGTGTGTGTTTTCTGCCATTTTATTCAGTCATTTGGCAGAATCAGCAAAGAAGTTTTAACAGACAGCAAAGGCACAAGCAAAACCTATAGAAGAAACATCTAAACTTGAGGAAAATCACATGCATTAATTATATTTCCCTACAAATAAAAAAATTGACTGTATTAACTCCAAATGTAGAACAAGTAAGTCTTAATACTGTCTGAATCTTAACCATCATCAAGACACAATCATTACTAATCAAGTAGCCTCTCTGATGTGTCTAAAGGTGTCCACTTACTTCACTGATGCCTGGAAAGAATAGAGAAAACTTGAGACAGGGACCCAAAAATCTGCCAGGAAAGGAGTCCCAATTACAAGAAGGAGGCATTAGAGGAACACGTCATGGAACCCTAGGGAAACAGGTGGGAAGTGAACCCCCATCAGTATTTTGTGCATTAGAAGATCCCTTTCCCTTTTATCTCTCATTCCTCCTTGATATGCTACTCCTTCAGCAAAAGGCATGAGACAGACATTGTGTGAGAAAGTTTTGTTAGAGAAGCCACAAAAATGGGTAGAAACATTAGGCAAAACTGACTCTGAAAATCAGAGGAGCAATGAACTTGAGGCTTAATACCAGAATTCTTGAAGTTTTAAATTAGTTTTGTTCTGATCTTTTAAATGTGTGCCCTATGCTAACCTCTTTCCAATGTAGAGAGGTGATGTTGATGTTTTGAAGTAAGAATTTGATGAAAACATTGTCTGAGATTTCATTACAAAGAAATTACTTATTAAGAATCAAATAAATGGTCCTCTTTAAAACAAGTCTTAAATTATCTTACAATGTATGTACCTTCTGATA
Organism: Tamias sibiricus; assembly: GCA_025594165.1. Taxonomy (NCBI): domain Eukaryota; kingdom Metazoa; phylum Chordata; class Mammalia; order Rodentia; family Sciuridae; genus Tamias; species Tamias sibiricus. The sequence continues at coordinate 146,827,760 of CM046662.1, forward strand.
CTGCTGGAATCATGAATCATGAATGTGGTGCACAATTTGGTCAAATTAATGTACTATAAATAGTAGCATGAGTCTTAACTTTGATAATCAATTATTTACTATATTATATCAAATGAAATGAATCATTTACTAATGACAGAAGAATACTGAAATTAAAATTGGCTCAATAGCACATAAAGTTTATTTGAAAAAGTGAATGGAAGATACCTTATATGTGCAATATGAATTGTCATGCATTCTGATGTCATATATAACAAATTAAAGTTAAAAAATGAAAAAAATAATGGAAGATATATGGTTACCCAGGAAAACATGTATTAATATCAATTACATATATGCACATTCCTAGAACTTTCTTTCCCTCTGTCCTGGCTTTTATCATAATTTGTTCCTAAGATTTGATACCAAAAGTCTGTAACAATTTATTGTTGAGAGGATATTTATGATAAATCAGTTTATGCATTTAATTACTTGAAAATTGAATGATAAATAAAGTCTCTGTTTGAACCATGCAACTCTTACTACTAAGTAAAAGAGGAAGAAACCACTATTGTTTTGAAACCATTTTCCAAGTATTCCTTAACATCATCTTCAGCTAATATCAGATAACATGATTTTTACTAATAAACTATAAACACTAAAGAATACCAAACTAGTGTTTTCCAAATACCAGTAAATCAAAATGTAACATTGTTTCATTTGTGTTAACTCATTTGTAAGATCTGAATGCAAATGGACTACTTGGGGACATTAAATAAAACTGATTCACCCCTCATGTTCTATCTCAGCACAGTTGTGAGCCCCTCTGACTGACATGTTGATTTCCTCTCAGTAAGGGAGATATAATTAATGTGACCTTTTGATAAGGTAGGAGATACTGGGTGAGACAAGTGCTCTCCAGAGAGCTATTAGTAGCTTCTGAGCAATTTGCTAATAGTAGAGCTACCTTTATTAAAATCATACAGTTAAGAAGATAATTGACAACCATAATAATGAGTGTGTACAGGGAAGAAAAAGAACATAAAGTAAAGTAGAACTGTTAATTACTTAAAAATGGATGAACTTTCAGTGCTAAGTAAACCGATTTGGAAATTTGGATTTGAAATACAAGAAATGCAAACCCATAAGAAATCATAGTTCTATCAATTCTGGAAGATTAAGTAGTTTTATTTCTACTGTCAGATCCAATTTTTATGAAAGAAATACTTTTGTAAAGTTGCATCAGCATCCAATGTCAGGATATAGTGTAGGCATGGCAAATTGATTGCAATGTATGTATTGTAGTATCTCCTTTCATACTAAGTCTAAAAAATCTAATAGACCTAGAAAATTCATGCAATATGATTTGAAGTTATAATAATAATAATAAACAAAATAATCATAATAAACAAAAACTATGAAACTACATGGTATATCGAAAAGTTTCTTCTTTTTCTTTTTCCCAAAATAAAAATGTGGCAATATAAAAATAATGCAAAGATGCTTATTCTATTATAATTCATTAGTGTGCCCACTAAATCATCAGGAGCCCCCTGTTCATCCAGATTATATATTTGGATATTGTTTTTAATCATTTATGAGTAATCAAAAAGGTAAAATTATGATTGCAATGAAAACATGATGTTTGAAAACACATGGGAAACTACAGAAGAAACAACAACAACAACAAAAACATAGTGAAATCGTACTATTAGCTTTGTTTTTCAACAAAGTAAATATAGTTTTAATGAAAATGAACATTTCAACATTTCAAGAGCCAAGTATCCATATTTTTATTTGTCTAGATTAACAATGGTACCAAATAATGAGGTTACTTCATCATGTAGCTGAATATTCATTTTGAATGCTTATTCTTTACAATCTAAAGAATACCTTTTCCTGGGCATGTTAAATATCTGAGCTTTTGATAAAGTAATTCATTTTTATGGGCTGCTGTTCCATTTTTGGTTTTGGGGCAGGTAACTTGACTAGGAACCACTGATCCCTCTCGTGTTGTACCATAAAAAGACCACCTCATAATATCCATCCATGACACCCTGGATACAAATGGATGACCACTGCATCATAATTATTATATGACCCAGAAATGTAGCAAAAAAAATTACATTTCACAAGGGAAAAAATTTTTTCAAGCTCTTGGTAGATTTCTTTCACTATATAGAATTTAGAAAGCTGAGTGAATCTATTTAATTTTTTCCACTATATATTTTATTTTTGTCAATTAAATAATTTTGCAGTAGAATGCATTTTAACATATAATACACAAATGGAGCACCACTTCTCATTTTTCTAACAGTATATTGGTTCAAATTTACTGCAGTACTGTAATCATACATGTGTATAGGGTAATAATATCTGTTGTTTTCCATTTTAATTTGAGAAAAAAATCTGAGAACAGGATTATAAAAAAATAAAATAGGTGTGAGTATTCTGTTTTCCATATACTCATGGGCTCTCTAAAATCCTCAGAAGAACCAGATCATTTTAAAATGACTCACAGGTGGAACATAGGAATGTCAGTACTTAATACACATTTTCTCTTGGAAGGTTAAGTCACTCAGTGGTAGAAATTTCCAAACCATTTAAAAATCATCAAGTATCCTGTAACTGTCCCCTTGAAAATTTACTCCAATATCCAACATGTATATCATGAAACCTTACATTTATTGCCACATTTTATATTGTTTCTATTTCTTCTTCTTTTTTTTTTCTTATTAATAGTAAGTTTAAAATGACAGGGTAAAATCCTCATAATTAGCGTTGAATACATAAAAGTATCAAAATTATTTAAAGGGGAGAAATAAATATGATATGAAAATCAGCATTCCTCTTGTCCATTGTCTCACAAACTGCAAGTCCCATGATCTAAAATAAAACTGAATTTAACTGGCTGTTAACTAAAACGTAGCTTTTATAATATACAACAAAAACATAACAAGAACATATAAACAGGGTTGGGGTTGTGACTCAGTGGTAGAGCACTTGCCCAGCATGTCTGAGGCACTGGGTTTGATTCTCAGCACCACATATAAACAAACAAACAAATAAATAAATAAATAAAATAAAGGTCCATCAACAACAACAAAAAATTTAAAAAGAACATATAAACAATCAACATGATATGTCACCTATAGTTTCTATTTTACCTGTGAATTACTAACATAAATTTTTGTGAAAATCAAGGAACCCAGCAAAGAAACATGCAAACACCTCCCCCAAAACAACAAAAACCACGTAAGTGATAAAACTTTACTTGGCACACAGTACTATTTTCTTAACATGGAACTTTATATAAACACTCTTTGGAAAAGTTAAAACAGTTAAAAACTATTTAGTAGCACCTGCAGAACAGACAAGACACACAGAGAATAAAAATGCCTTAATACATAAATATTAATTCACATAGCATCTGCTACATGTCAGTGTTTCAAGTATTAAAATACAAAGAAAATTAAGACTGATTTTCTAATTGAAATCAGGTGTCAGTATTGGGGAGAGACATATTTAAACAAATAAAGACTTATGAAACATTGAACATAATAATAGAGCAAGTACAATGCAATTTTATGGCTTGTGGAGATCTGGAAACTGAAGAGACCTTTTAAATTTTATTTTTAATGGAAGCATTAGAATTCTACTTTAGAATTATGACCCTGCATATTGAATTTCTTGTTTGGTGGGAAGGGAAAACACATTGCTCTAATGTGGTCTAGCATGGAACAATGATGATGAGAAGTCAGGACTTCAAGGAGACAGGCAATACAATTAAGAGTTGACTTTGATAGGATTGAGGTCATTCAGGAATGATTTCAAGAAATGTTATGAAGTGAGTATATGTGGCCTGTGGCTGGTCTATATTTTGTACCAGCCATGGTGCAAAGAGGGCTGAAAGTAGCAGGGTGTTTACATGAACATAAAGAGATACATGAGTTTTTATCTATAAGAAACTATACTTTTACTATTTGAAATGAAAACACACATTAGTCTAACTGCCTGTTCTCACTTGTATCCTGATGGTACAATGTTTCTCACACATCCTAAGATTTAAAGATACAAACATTTCCATAGGAGAAAAAAACAGGTCCACTGGTATATTGTGCAGGACATAGGACCTTAATAATGAGGATATGTAGTAAAAATATAAATACAATTTTAAGTCTGGAATATAGAAGAATTTTTGGAGTTAGGAATGGATTTTCTCTATATGTTGACAGAAGGATTTATGACTGGATAGGAAAGAAAGTCACCAGAGACAATAGAACAGTTGCTCCCCATTCCCAGTCATGGTATGAGAGAGAGAGAGAGAGGGAGAGAAAGAGAGAGAGAGATGGTAGGAGGAGGGAGAAGAAGGAGAGAGAAAAAGAGAGAAAGCAACTACTCCACTGTGAGCAAATAAAAATCAATTCAAAAACATGGAAAACATTGACAGTCATTGATGAACTAAATAGTAAGGAAATATCATTAACATCAGACACCGTTTAGATTTCCAAATCTTATATTATTTGAACTATTAAAAATAACAAAATCAACCACATCCCAAAGTGGATAGTCTAATAGGACAAACAGTGTATGAAACTGCAAAAGGTTAAATTCTAAATAAACCATATGTTGACTATATATTGCTATTGATGTGTGATGTGGGGGTTAAAGTGTTAAAGTTGTTTTAAAGTGCTCTCCTTTTCAAAAGAATTCTTTTTCGTGTTTGATGGAAAAAGCCATCCTTTCTACAGTTTGGTCTCCTTATGCTGAGTTTAAAATTATTCCTGTTTTTCTCTAGTGCTTGAACTATCATTATAATAAAGATGACCACACACAAGAACAGAATGATAACATGAGCAGAAACAGCACATAAAAAAAGACAACAGATTAAACCTATCAGAACTTCAAAAAGAGTTAAGCAAGAAATGACATAAATGACTACTATGTTTGCTGTGTGAATTTGCTTGGAATATTGTCACAAAGGAGTGGCTTAAACAATTGTGATTTACTTTCTCACTGTTTTGGAGGCTGGAAGACCACAATCAAGTTTCTGGTAGACTTCACATCCTCTAAACATCTCTCCATTGCTTAGAGGTGACACTTCCTTGATGTGTCCTCATAAGGTCCTCTGTACACACTCACCTCTGGTATCTTTGTGTTATAGTATTTTTCTTCTGTGGTCATTGGCATATTAAGTAGGGTCTGCGTGGATAGCACAATATTAACTAAATCCTTTAGCAACTTATTTACAAGTATCGTCATTTTTTTTTATTTATTTTTATTTTTTTTTTTAGTTGTTGATAGACCTTTGTTTTATTTTATATGTGGTGCTGAGATTTGAACCCAGTGATTCACACAAGTGAGGCAAGTGTGCTATCGCTGAGCCTCAGCCTCAGCCTCAGCCCCAGTCACATTCTTATACACAGAGGGAACAACTTCAATATATGGATTTGGAGGGCCAAAATTCATCACATAACACTAAATAAATATAAATACAAAGAAAATCAATCCTAATATTTTAATGATTAGTTTGGATCATCCTGAGCACAACAAACAATTAAATGTATAGAACAGAAATTCAAAGCACTAATGAAAATGGTACACACTGTCAACAAGACAATGAAGACTTACCAAACCAGCACTGTGTATGAAAAAGGATTTTGAAATTTAGGTCATGCTTGTAAAACCTGTTCTAACCTGAGGATATGTGCATGCCTGGAAATAAAAGTGATGCCCTGGAGTTGGTGTTGGAAACTTCAAACTCGAAAATACAATTTCTTTTTGGTTTTGGTGCCAGGGATTGAACCCAGGTACACTTAACTGTAAGGATGATAAAAAGGAGACACAGAGACAATATGCAGAGGCAGGAAAATAAGTGGCCGCCCCTCCAAACAGCCTTCCTCATACATTTCCACAGTCAGAATACCTACACTTAACCACTGAAGTGCATCCACAGCCATTTATTTATTTATTTATTTATTTATTTATTTATTTATTTATTTATAGTTTATTTATAGACAGGGTCTCACTGAGATGCTCATGCCCATGCTAAGTTGCTGACTCTGGTTTTAAACATGCCATCCTCCTGCCTCAACTTCCCATATTGCTGGGATTATAGGCATGAGCCACTGAGCCCAGCTATAATTCTTAAACACAAGGCACAAAACCTGAGCCAAACTGGGAAATCTGGTAAATCCAAAGAAGAATAAATGGAAATTGGACAAAATCCAGCTCTCATGTAAACTTTTTGTTTGCTTTCACATTTTATTGATTGTTCAAGAAAATTTGAAAATTTACACTTTTTTAAAAGACCACATACCTGTAAAACAGCAAGGAGGCTGACAGCAACAAATGCAGCTCTTCCCTCCATGCCAGAAAATGTTATTGCAGAAATGTATGTTCCTCTTCATTCAAACATAATTTCTTCAAAAGCATTTTAAATTGTGTGAAACATAGAAACAATAAACATAAAAAAAAAACTATAAACACAAATAAATAAAAGACAACAGTATTAGATCCAGAGAGTTATAATTTAAAATATTCCTTAAGGAAATTGTTTTTAATACATTTAAAATATATGATTTTAAAATATTTTAAGAGAACTAAAACTTTCATATAGTTATAGCTATTTGAACACACACGCACACAAACATACAGACACACATACTCATGTAATTCCAAAACTAAAATTTACAACATCAATCCTTAGACTTGAAAGATAGTCATGTCTTCACCCCTCCAGTCTTAAAGTCTCATCATCTCCGTTATTGTTCGGAATTCTGAATGTAATTTAGACATAGATGAAGCCCAAGTTCACAGGCTAAACGTCCAAATATAACTCTGCAAGATGAAACATGACACACATAAATGAAAATATCAAAGAATGTGTCACAGGAATGGAGATTCCACTACCGCATCTGGAGACAGAGAAGGGAGGGAAAAAAAACTGTTAACAGTCAATAATTTTCAAAAATTTCAAGACATCTGTACACACATTGAAAAAGGCAATGGGGGTGAGACTTCAAAACTAAAGGAGTGAGGACATCTTACTTTTGACTTTTACAGAAAGGTGGATATTTGGGGATGGGGTTTAGTTCAGTGGTAGTGTGCTGGCATAGCATGCAAGAGGCCCTGGTTCAATCCCTAGTATAGCAAAATAAATAAATAATAAAAGCAGATATTCTTTTATACCAGACACTTTATTCCAGACATTTCTGTGATAGATCTTGGTAAAAAACTGTCAGAATCAACATTTTAGGAACACTAGAAAATTACCCAAGATTTGTAATAATCAGAGTGGTTATTGTCTAAGAAAATAGCCACACAGGAAAGAATCCTGTTTAACCTCTTTGAGAACAAGCTGTGTTGTACTGCAACTGGACTTTGCTTTCAAAGCCCTCTCCCCATCTCTATGGCAGTCTTGAGCAAACAGCAGTTTTTGACCATAATAAGGAAAAGTAAGAGCCCTCTAGTCACCAAGGTGGGAAAACCATATTTTGAGCTACTTAGAATGCCACTACCAGAACATTACCAGTTGGTCCATCTCACCACAGCTCCCTGGGGGAAAAAAAAAAAAAAAAAAAAAAAACTATTTCATAGAATTTTGTCATTTTTTGACTTGACTCAGAACTCAGTCAGCAGGAAAGACGTTATCTGTAGGATGTTTGACAAAATATAATTAGCAATTGTAAACTTTTATGCAGCCTGAGGCTGTGATACCAGTGATAATCAAGTGAATTTAAACACAAAATGCTCAATGTGACAATGTCCATGGGTGATTTGGAAAGTCCTGAGATATTCTCAGGGATTAACATCCTATGCAGGGATATGTACATGCTTCAATAAACACTTAATATGTTCCTAATATCACCTCCGACTGATCTCTAGCTTCTTACCCCACATAAAGTGAGGGCTGATCAGATTTGCAGATTGGAAGCTTGTAAGGTTTTCATCAATATAAATAAGCCTATGGCAAAGGGAGAGAAGATTATTAGTTCAAAGTGATTAGGATAATTTCTACTTATTATCCACTGACCACAAAGCTAATTGGGCAGAAACTTCAGGGATTGAATAGAACCGGAATATAAATTTCTGAATAGTGGTCAAGAAGTCATGAAACAATAACAGCAGCAATTGCTATAAAACAATAAGAACAGAAATAACATTTCCAAGTACGGACTGATTTACAGAGTTCCTACTCTATATTATTTAAAATGTTCAGTTTTTAACAAAATTGTGCAGTACATACGATAACAGGAAAAGTATCACCCATTGATTAGAGAAAGTCGAAGAAAGTATGCCTGATGAGGCCCAGACAAATATTTTAAATCAGATATTTCAAAATGTGTTCTGAATACTTAAGGCAGACATATCTAAAATATCAAATGGAAATCAGGCTATGATGTCTTACTGAATAGAGTATATCAGTAAAATGGTATTATTGATACCAGTGATGAGAATCAGGACCCAGACCCATTTCACTGATGTGAAGATTGAACACTGGAGAAATGTCAGTGTGAGCATAGAAAGCAAGTTTTATTGAAAGAATAAAACAGAGATAGACTTCTCTGAACAGAAGGGGCCCTAGAGCTGGGTGTCTGAGGAGGTGCAGGTGTTCTGCCCTTCTTACAGGTTTTGGATTTCCTTTGTTCTCTTGCCCTTTCCTCCCCCATCCTGCCTACATGACTAGTAACCAAAAAGTGGTTCAAAAGGTGGAATGATCCAAGGGCAGAACTAAGCCACCCAGGGGTACAGACAGGAAGGGAGTGGCCCAGGGGGCATATATTCATTAAAAACCCCTTTCTGGGAGGAACAATTCTCTGGAGACAGGTATTCATGACAACGGGTTGGAGGAGGAGAAGTGCTCTGGAGGTATTAGCATTTTATTTCCTCTTGAGTCAACCCCCATCCTTCTGACCCAATTCATTACTTACAGTGATTGTCCTTTAGACCATTCCCCTACCTCTGCATTACAATTTAGGGACAAAGACTTCTATAAAAATTTCAGGAGTCAAAAATATATTAAAATTGAAAAGTCACTGTATGGTTTAGCAATAGATAAGATGTAGAAGAAAAAAGAAGCTGTGATTTTTGTTGTAGTTGTTTTAATTATTATTTTTATTTTTTACTTGTTTTAACTAGTTACACATGACAGGAATATAACTTCTCATTCTTCTGTTTATACACAGCATAGTTACACATGTCCTGTGATCATAGGTGCACATAAGGCAATAATGTCTGATTTATTCTATCATTCCTAACCCAATACCCCCTCCCCTCCCTTCACTCCCCTCTAACTAATTCATAGTACCTCTATTCTTCCCTAGACACACCTCTTATTGTGAACTACTATCGGCATATAAGAGAAAACATTCAGCCTTTCGTTCTTTGTGATTGACTTATTTCACTTAGCATGATATTCTCCAGATCCATGATTTAACTTCAAATGCCATAATTTTGTTCTTCTTTAAGGCTGAGTAATATTCCATTGTGTATGTATACCACATTTTATTTATCCATTCATCTGTTGAAGGGCACCTAGTTTGGTTCCATAGTTTAGCTATTGTGAATTGAGTTGAGAAGCAGTAATCAATATTATTGATAGTTCAATGGAGATAATTCAAACTGAGGAGCCAATGAAAAAGAATGAGAAAAAAGAAAAGAAATAAAAACAAGCTTCAGGTAACTGTGGGTCACCATCAAGCATACCAATGTGTTGGTAGGAGAAAGAGAGATGGGTAGAAAAAGTATTTAAAAACTAATGAAACATCCCAAATCTCTTATTTACTGCATCTTTTGAAGTCACTGGGTTTGGGTTTAATTTAATTGCTTTAAGTTTTACATTTCACTGACTTTTCTAATGATAGCTAATACATTTAAATTAAAAATTCAAACAATATTGTCTACCTCAAAGTGAAACAAAGCAGAATTTTCAATCTCCCAAATAAAACAAAGCAAGCAAAATAAAAGTCATTAATGCACACATTCATGAACTTCAGTGAACTCCTGATAAGATAAAAAGATTCACACCAAAAAACATCACAGTGAAACTGTTGTAAACCAAGAACAGATAGCATCTTAATAATTCAGTATGAGGTTAAGGTATTCCTAATAGGGGTAACAGAGTACCTCTCTTAAGAAATTATGAAAGCCAGGAGTCACTAAGTTTCCTAAGTCAAAATACTAAAGAAAAAGAGATGGCTAACCAAAATTCTTAAGACAATCCCAGAAAAAGAAAAAGAAAAAAAAAAAAAAAAAAGAGCATATTTTTTTTGTTACTGTCCCATCAAATTTACAGAGATATTAAGCAAAGACACTAAACTATAACTCATAGCTACATATGAAGAACACCTTTCAATATAATTCAATGGTCAAACAAAAATATGAAACAAAAGCATTTTTGTAACTATGTGATCAAAATTAATAACTTGGGGCTGGGGCTATAGCTCAATGGTAAAGCACTTGCCTTGCATATGTGAGGCACTGGGTTCAATCCTCAGCACACATAAAAGTAAAATAAAAGATACTGTGTATCCATCTATAACTAAATTCTTTTAAATTAATAACTTAAAGAAAAAAAATATAAAATTATTTTGATGTGCTTTGATTTTATAAATATACAATTTGTATGATCCTAATAGTAGAAAGAAGAGGGTGAGAAATAGTAGAAAAAAAATATATGCTATTCAAAAGCATCAATTAGTTCAAACCAAATAGTTTAAATAAAGATGCTAATTGTCATACCCAGGGAAATCACTAACAATTTTAGTTACAACAGGTAGCTTGCCTTTAGCCTTTCTGCAAAATATGTAAGCCACTCAAAAGTAGTAGATATATCTATCAGTTAGTGTTTTACAGTTTTTGAGTTAATGTAATTCCCTTCCTTTTTTTTTTTTTTTTTTTTTTTTTGTCTATGTTCTACAAAGTGAAGGATAGTTTTGGTTTGGATATTTTTCTGCTAATAAAAACTTTTTACATACTTTAATTTTGTGGTACTAGATTTGTAATATGTTAATCATCATATGTAATAGGATAATCTTGATTATATTTTTCCAGAATTCAATTCATTTGAGGTTTATCTGTGAAATCTCATTTTTAATTTTACTTTTTTTCTCTCTCTTTTTTTTTTCACTCAATTTCATTTGCTCACCAGATAGGTTCATATTAAAATCTCTTTTTCCCTTAAACTATTTCTCAGGTGAAGATTTTCAATAAATGCTCATGAATCATTTTCAAAATATAATTTCTGAACTCTAGAAAACAAATTATTTTTATAATTCCCTTTCCTGGGTACTTTGAAAGTTTTGTTTTTCTGGATCATGTTTCAGAGGTTTCTGCTAGTGAAATTAAAATTGCTTAAAAATCTTCATTCTTATGTTTTCTTTTTTCACAATTTTTTAAAGAAATGTTGGTATAGCAAGGTAGTAATGAGTAAAATGCACTGATTTTTAGTAGAATTAAATGGCAAGGACAAAGTTGAAAATAAATCAGCATGACATATGTGGATTAAATATGGAATTATTTTTAAATGTATTTTATACAAAATAGTCACTGTATTTTGCAAAAGTATTCTCTTGACTTTTGATAATTTTACTCTGTATGCTGGCATGGAAATTATAAATGCTGCAATGAATACCAAGCTGTTACTTTTTGAAATATATTGAATAAGATAAAGGAGGAATATCTTATTCTCTGTTTTACTGCAACTTTTGTTATTAAACCATTTAAAATTTTGTTTTGGGAAAAGGTACACATCAGACTACATCAGACTAGAGAATTCTACTTAAAGAAATACTTTTAAAGAGATACCATTCTTAATGAATAGGACCACGTTTCAATCTTTTAAGAGGTCTATTACTGATTTTTCAGTTCATTATCTTCTTAATTTCCCCATTTATAAATTGGAGACATCTGATTAACTTTCTGGTGCTATTTAAAGCATCACCCATGTGTGATGCATCAAATGTATTGAGGACATATTAAAATTACTCAACTGCTTTAACAAATGGTGCCAAAGTGTTCCTTCCTGCTAAAGAAAATCCAGCAAAATACCATAATCTAGCCAGCCAAGATAGACGTTCACTTCACAGTAAGGAACAAGTTGTACTTTGTCTTCTGGTTTGTATTTTATTATAAGTTACAATAATAATATTCCCCTTTCCCAGGGAAACAAGTAATGTTATATTTTGCCAGAGTTATTTATAACTTAGGACTAATTACATATGTTCATAAAACTCAGTGAAAGCTAATAGATGATAGGTATTTGTTTTTTATACTAGTCATTCAATAAGTAATTACGTACACAACATTTTCCTAAACATTGCATAAAGAACTGTATAAGGCACTATTTCTATCCTCATTGATAATATTATTTAGTTAGAGAATGCATCCATATGCTCTATTTAAACATACAGGCTTTAACTGGTATCTAATGACGGACTATAAGTATGGCAAAAGAGCCAGAAGAAAGATATCACAGTCCATTCTATCAGTAATTTCATTCCCTCCATTGGTCATTTACTTATTAGTACATTCATTCGTTTGCTGAATATCAATATCATATTCATTCAAAATAATACTTTCTGAGCAAATGCCACAAACATATGCATTTACCCATTCATTCTACAATCAATAAGAGAACATTTAATATGCTTATCTTATGTTTTAGTAACTGTGCCAGGTGCCCACAGAACAAAGATAATTATAATCTGGCTCTATCATTTCACATTATTAGGTTCCAGACAAGTAAACACATTACACCAAATGCAGTAAGTTCACATCAAGACTGCTTAGTGGGGATTGTTTATGTGTGCATCTGAGTATTTTGGTCAAGGATACAAATTTGAAAACTGTTCCAAAAGTTATTAGCTCTTTGACATTTCCCCAAGGCTTAGTTTCTACTGTAGAATCTTTGCTCGATAAATGTCATCACAAATTGCTCTAATAGAGACAAATATACTGTTGTGGGAATACAAAAAGAACTCCTTTGCTTGAAAGGACAGTGGAAGCTCCCCTTGGAGGTTGGCATTTTGAATTGACTTAGAAAAGATGAGGGTCTTTGTTAGATCAAAAAGGGAAAGAGGGCTTTTCTAGTATGTGCAAATTCAGTTTAGTAGGCTACAAGTATTTCTGTAAACAATCTCATCAGTTAGTGGGTTAAAAAAGTAAAAATAATTTGGATCAAGAAAGGGTTTGTAGCAATAGAAAAGTTGTATGATATTATAGGAAATCATAACAAAAGAGTGGATTACAGTGAATGGTGTGGATAGTTACCCTAGACAAATGTTGGGATTGAGGGAGTGGGAAAAATTAGGAAGTTCCTGCAAATGATGACTAATAGTCACTTCATGAATTTAGGGAGAGGAAATGGGATTGCCAAAAAGTGAAAGTCTTTAAAAAAAAAAAAAAAAAAGTAACTCCTTAAATTCAAGGAATAAAGAAAATACTTATAATCCCAGCTGTTTAAAGATTTTCTATTTTTAGGAAAATGCTTGTAGTAATATTAAGAATATATATGTGACATGTTTGGCAAGAAATTGGTAAATCCAGACTTTGTACATGAGTTAAGAGTGGTTTTAAAACAATCTAGAGAATTGTGATTAAAGTTAAGGAGTAAACAGGCAAATACAATTTGGCCTGAAACAGTGGTGTATGCCTATGGTCTCAGGCATTCTGGAGGATAAAGCAGTAGGACTTGATCCCTGGGGTTCTAGACCAGACTAGGCAACATAGCAAGACTCAGCTCATAAAATAAATAAATAAATCAAAAGACTTGGTAATTTAAATCTAAATCTAGAATAGGCCACTTAGGACATTTAGAGTAAAATAATCTGGGGTGTTGATGTGATTTTTGCATAAAATCACATTGATAAGAAATCAGAGGAAGATAATCCAAGCAAATTCATTTACTTAAAAAAGGAACTAGAGTGCTATTCATAACATGGAAGGAAAAGATTTAAGAGGAGAATCAGCAAAAATGTCAAATTATGAATAAAGTTCCAGCAAGATGAATAATATGTGGAAAAATAATGTAAGCTCTGTCATTTGTGCTTTTTTAAAAAATGACAATTCACCCAGTGTTTTGTGAGACCAAAGCAGGAAGATTGCTAGTCTCAGCAACTTAGTGAGATACTTAGCAATTTAGCAAGACCCTATCTCTATAAAATATAAAAAGGGCTGTGTAAGTGGCTCAGTGGTTAAGTGCGCCAGGGTTCAATCCCCAGTATATAAAAAAAAAAAAAAAAAAAAAAAAAAAAGACAATTCATTTGGGTATGGTGTTCAAGTCTGGAACTACCTTGTAATCATTTTCACATATATGGTACATAAAGAAAGAGACAGGTAATATGCTTTATTATTTTACACAATGTGACTGCCTGAGCATAGAGATAGAGGCCCATAGATAATATGATATAAAATGTACAGTTTTGAAATTTCTTGTTTCATTTACTGACTTTCTCCTTACTGTTGCAATTTAAATATGCCATTGGCTGACCCATGTTTTAAGCTTAAGAGATACAATTTAAAAGAAAAGCAATACTGAGTATTCAATATTTATTGAAGAAAAATTAATGGAGCAAATGTTATTAAGAATAAGAAAAGATAATGTCTAGAGAGTGGACATAAGTATTAAACTTTTGTTGGGGTATTAAGCACATCCCCAATATAAGTCTCTGAAGAAAAAGGGCTACAGTCAGAAATGGTGGTCTTTTGGGATAACATTATTTCTTATAAGAAAACTGCACATAAAGATTATAGATGAATGGACTGCCCCCCCCACACACACACAGGGATAAACGTGTCTGAATTTATGCAAAGACAAACATAAGTAAACATGTGAAAGTGAAATCAAAGCTGCTATAGTAAACTTCCAGAATAACATCACACATATGGAATAATAACAAAATTATTCTTCAAATAAAATTTAATATTTGCATGATATACTTGAGACAAGTAGAATGTCATATTGAGCCTTAAAATTTTCTTTGAAACTAAAGGTTTATGCACCTATTAATACGCAGACATAGGAAGCTAATGACTACCTACCTCATTACTGCAGTGATATGATATCATTTTTACATTTTCAGTGTTAGATACATCAATAAAAAGAGACAAAGTTGAAAATGATCATGAAGAATTGACAATACTTAGTGAATAGTTGATCTCATAAAAAGAGTAAAATGGACTTTAACATCAAAAGAATGTAATATTTTTAATTTTCCAATTGTATCACATGCTAAAACAAGAGAACAGAGACTAGAAACAGATTATTATAGGCAGAATGTTAATGAGTAAAAGAAAAAAATAACAGAAAAAGCAAATCCTATAGAATAGTTATGAAGCATTTATTTTATATGCTGGGCCACTGCAAGACAGCACAAGTGTAATTTTACTCAGTCACTTCATTATGAGGAGCAGGGTATACTAATTTCCCTATGTTTCTATTACATCAGTATGAATAATTGATTTTTTAAAAAAATAACATATTTATTTATGAGTTATAACATTTAAAATTTCATAAATAATAGTCATGCATGAAATGAGATCCAATTTTTTAAAATGACATACCTAAATGTTACCTAATGCATTCTTTATGTGTTTCTAGTCATTATAGTAAGTAAATATCCTTATAATTTTGTTTAAATGAAAGTTTATATTTAAATTTTATAACAATTTGTTTACTAATCTGTTAACTTATATAAGAAAGATAGGTGACTCAAGAATAATGATGTGATATCACCAAAATAATAAACTACTCAGAGCAAGAAGTGTGATTTTTTTCAAGTAATGTTTCAATTGGATTTTGATTAAATATAGTCTAACACAGATATTAAGGTAAAGCATAATTATTGAACCTAGATTTGATTTGGTATATTTGAATTGAAATGCTCTGGCTTTTCTGAACAAAATGAACTCTTACTTCTTGCCACACATTTCTATATTCTTTACATATAGCACGTATGTTATTGCACAAGTTTAAGTCAAAAGAATGCAATCATTATTGATATCCAGAAGAATTAAGATGTGAAAGCAAGTTATTATTAGAAGCTGGAAAAATACAAATATTAGTTTTGTTTTCACTCTACTCAGGCAAAAGTTTCTTTCAGTATATTTGATTCAACCATATTTTCTGTGGATACTAATGAATAGAAATGTGAAACCGGTGAAGTAATAATAAAAATATAAAGAAAAATGAAGCAAATTCAATATAAAATCATCAATGAAGCAGAAAGAAACTTATAAAGTATGATTTAATCTTCTTTGTGGAATAAAGCTGCCAATTGCTATGCCTCCTGAGATCCTTTTCCCATGTAACATCCTACTTGGTACCTAAGTTATCTTTTCACAGTGTGACATACTGAATTGCTTATATGAAATGGTAGGGTAATACACTGTGTCACTTAGTAAGATAAAACCATTCATGAAAAAATAAATATTCATGGACAAGAAATAACAAAATTTCTCTACAGTATGAGAGATACTTTAGAATATATACCATGACATTTTAATACATATGAACATAGCACATACTATACCTGCATATATTCTTGTATATTCGCATGCATCAACTTTACTTGTTTGTGGTCATATTTTATATTGCTTCACCATGCGGTATGAATCTCCTAAGAGTAAATGTGGAATAAAATTTCATGTGTATTCAGAATTGAAAGCAGTACAATAGATTTATATAGCATTTTGCAAAAAAAAAAAAAAAAAAATGTTTCATCTACTTGGTTTGAAATGATATGAAAGAAAAATCTATGCCTTTCTACTTGAGATTCTGAAAAATAGAGAAGATTAACTACATGAAGAAAATCTCCATATAATCCATAAGATGGGCTATACAAACTGTGTTCTGTGTTAGAATAATGAGCCCACTAATACTTTATTATAAAGTGACCAATTTAGAATTCTTTTCATCATTAGAGTTTCCTTCAGATAAGCATACTTCGTATGGTTAATTCATATGAATCTTCCATAACAATTTAGTGTGAAATAAACACTTAGTATTGGTGTTTTTTTTTTTTTAATACTTTCTCAGTTGTCAATGGACCTTTATTTTATTTATTTATTCATATGGGATGCTGAGAATTGAACCCAATGCCTCACATATGCTCAGCAAGTGTTCCACCACTGAGCCACAACCACAGTTAGAACAAGAGGGATCAATGGTGTAAGCCCAGTCAGGACTGGAGGCCTGGAAACTCCCTGGAGAGTAACTGTTTAGTCTGCTTTGGAAGAGCTGGAGTTTGATGTCCTTAGGCGATTGAAGCAGCAATCACAGAACCAGCTGAGAAAGAATTGAGCATATATAGTTTGTTTTTCCATCCAGGTACCTAACTACTGGGACTTTGCTGCCCACACTTAGAGTGGGTCTCCACCTCAGATTGCTCTCTCTTTTGTCAGTTATTCCTAGAAAGATCCTCATTGACACACTCAGAAGACTCAATCTTAGGAATCCAATCCAATCAAGTTGGCAATTCAAACACAGTTGGTGTTTCTTTTCTTTATGTACTTGAAATATATCATCTTATGGTCTGTGGAGATGTTTACCAAAAAATTTATTGTAAGCCTAATATAATTTCCCTAGAGTGTGATTGATGATTTTCCCTTGCAGATTTGGAAATTCTTTCTTTGTCCTATAATTTTGGATTTAACCAAAGGTGTAATTGTTAACAACTTTTCTGGTCACATCTATTTGGGATTCTGTAAGATTCATGGACAAGGATGTCCATGTCTTTACCAAGATTGCAGAAATATCTGCTATTATTTCATTGAATAAATTTTCTATGGCCTTAATTTTTATTTCTCCTTTGTATATGTCAATGATATGGATATTTCATTGTTCTGTATTATTCCAAAATCTTGAATGCTCTCTTGCTTTTTCTTCATTCTTTCCTTTTCCCCCTTTTCTGTCTTATTTGAATGAGATATTTCAAGAGCCTTGTGTTCAAGCTCTGATATGCTTTTTTTTCCCCTATTTGATCTACACTTTTTCAAGACATTTTTTTTTTTTTTGCATTATGGTTCATTCTTTTTTTTTTAATTTTTTTATTATTTATTTACTTATTCATCATGCACAAGTATAGTATCTTTTTACATACAACTGCTTGTATACAAAGTATATAAGTACCATTCAGATCTTCAATCATGCATTTAGGATAATGATATCCATCTCATTCAACCACCAATTTTTTTCCAACCCCCCCCTTACTCCCTCCCTCCCCTCCCTTTCCGTTGACCATTCTAGTGTTCCTCTGATCCTATGTACCCCCTTCCAACAACTCTGTGAACCAGCCTCCTTATATCAGAGAAAACATTTTTAACTGAACTTTTGGTTTGATTTATTGAGCATTTCATTTCCAAAATTTCTTCTGTTTTGTTCTTTTTCAAAATATATACTTTTTGCTAAATTTCATTCATATCCTTCATTGTAGTCCTAATTTTACTTAACTCATTGAGACATTTAAATATTATTCTTTCAAATTCTTTATCTCATTGAGACATTTAAACATGATTCTTTTGAATTCTTTATCAGTCATTTCATCTACTTTGATATCTTTTGAATTTGTTACTGGAGAGTTATGATCTTTAGGAGTATCATTTTACCTTATTTTCTAATGATTCTTGTGTTCCCACATGAAAAGTTGTGTTTCTGGTAAAAATGGATATTTCTAACACTTAATAGTGTGGTCTTCTAAAATGCTTCTTGGAATATTGGTTTGTTATTCAACACTGAGTTTATTTCCATATGGGTACCACAATGTAATCTCTCCATAACTTATTTGACTGTGATTAGTGAGTTTGGGCACCTTGAATAATGTATCAGTCAGAACCCTCACCGTTTCTGTGGGTTACATAAGAGTAGACCCATCACCAGTTCAGACAGGTGTGGTGCGCACACTGTGTGACTACTTCTACAATGGAAGTGTTAGCACCTAAAAACTAATGAGGATTTCCTCAAGCGTTATTGCTATTGGCCCTGTTATTTGTAAGGGTCTTGCCAGTAGTGGCAAGAGGCACAGAACACTCATCTTCTGACTTTACACTGAAGCACAGGTGCTTCACAGGAAAAGTTAGAAGCTATAATCACAGCATCCTCTTATGTGGCACAGCCAGATTTGTCAGCAGTGTATGATCAGTCAGAGCACAAGGGCAAATGCTACTGAGGACCTGCACAGGTGTTCAGGCAGGAGAAGTTGTAGCATCCCTAGCTCTGCTGCTACTGTGAGCTTGCCTGCCCAGGAGCAGGACCTCAGACTCACCATGGCCATGCATTTAAGGATGGAGCTTTTCTTCCCTTATTCTTTTAAGTAGAGTGCTTCAGGTTCAAGTGGCATTAGGTCTCAGCTGGACTTGGGCAAAATTCCTCTTAGCTAATATGGTCATGAGAGAGAGTAAGAGCAGGATGTCACTGACACCAGGCAAATTTTCTCTCCTAACCTTCTTAATCCACATGCCCTAGAAGCAGGTGACACCTACAGCTGTAGTGTTGCTCCAGACAGCACCAGCATGCACTTATTGGCAGGGGATCAGTGAAACCCCAGAGTTCTTGGCCAGCCTTGTTAGTAACAGGTGGCTGTGTGCAGCTCCAGGGAAAGGAGTAAATCCAGGGAAGGCAGCAACTGCATGGGTGACTGCCTTCAGTCCTGGCACCATACCACTGGTCATACGTTGGTCTGGGATGATTGCTCCTACATTCCTTGGTTCTTGGGGGAATCACTCTCCATTTTCAGTGTCACTAAACTCATTCCTTTCAGTGCCGGATCCTCAGTTTGTTTGTGTCAGTTACCCTACTGAGCACTTTTGCGTTAAATTATCTGTTTGGGAATATGGAGGGCTTCTAATCCCTAGAACAGGCCAAGTTCCTACAACAGTTCCCTTTTCAAAAGGGAATCTGGATTCAGCAGTCTGGAGGAGTTGCTGGGAAATGAAGTGAGAATTCCTTTTCCAAACCCGAGCTACAGTAATGTTTTCAGGTTACTTATCAGGATAGTCTACCAGCACATAAGGGTTGTAAAACTTTCCAAAAGCTGGGATTGTCAGTACCTGATTGAAAGAGTTTCTTAGGGCTCCTTCACTTTTTCCCTAAAAAAGGGAGAATCACCTCTCCCCTTCTGGAAAGCCTGGTTGCAGTGACCAGGGTCTGTTTCTCTTACTGTGTTGTTATACAAGGTCTCAAGATTTTACAAGATTTCCACTTTTATCCTGTGAATTTGCAGTGTTCTCCAAAAATCACTTTCTTCAAATTACAGGCTACATAAATATTGTTTTGGTTCTTGTGGAAGAGCATGTGAGTGCTTTGTACATCTATTCAGCCATCTTCTGAATTGCCAGGACCTTACTTTAAAAACATATGTGTGAATTATTCATCTATAGTTTAGACTATAGCTGAGACTTGTTTGTTAATTCACATTTCTATGCTCTTATAGTTATTGAATCAACTCTTAGAAAGCTCATTATAAAGTGATTATCAGCTGAACTGGTTATTCTTGCCCTTCAAATTACACCAAGGCACCAAAAATGTACAGTGGAGAAAGGATAGCCTCTTCAACAAATGGTGCTGGGAAAAGTGGAAATCCATATGCAACAAAATGAAATTAAACCCTTATCTCTCACCATGCACAAAATTCAATTCAAAGTGGATCAAGGATCTAGGAATTAGACCAGAGACAATACACCTAATAGAAGAAAAAGTAAGCTCCAATTTCCAACATGTCGGATTAGGTCCCAAGTTCCTTAATAAGAATCATGTAGCGCAAGAATTATTACCAAGAATTAATGAATGGGATAGATTTAAACTAAAAAGCTTCTTCTCAGCAAAAGAAACAATCAGTGAGGTGAATAGAGAGCCAACTAATTGGGAACAAATATTTACTACGTGCACATCAGATAGAGCACTAATTTCTAGAATATATAAAGAACCCAAAAAACTGAACAACAAAAAACAAATAATCCAATCAATAAATGGGCTAAGGAATTAAAAAGACACTTCTCAGAAGAAGATACACAATTAATCAACAAATACATGAAAAAATGCTAAACATCGCTGGCAATTAGAGAAATGCAAATCAAAACTACTCTAAGATTTCATTTCACTCCAGTCAGAATGGCAGCTATCAAGAACACAAACAACAATAAATGTTGGAGAGGATGCGGGGAGAAAGGCACACTCTTACATTGCTGGTGGGACTGCAAAATGGTGCAACCGCTATAGAAAGCAGTATGGAGATTTCTTGGAAAACTGGGAATGAAACCACCCTATGACCCGACTATCCCA
The DNA here is from genome assembly GCA_025594165.1 of Tamias sibiricus. Taxonomy (NCBI): domain Eukaryota; kingdom Metazoa; phylum Chordata; class Mammalia; order Rodentia; family Sciuridae; genus Tamias; species Tamias sibiricus. Next base: position 146,849,017 of record CM046662.1, read on the forward strand.
CTCCTGGGTCTCTTCTCAAAGGACTTAAAAACAGCATATTACAGTGACACAGACACTTCAATGTTTATAGCAGCACAATTCACAATAGGTAGGTTGTGGAACCAACCTAGATGTCCCTCAGTAGATGAGTGGATAAAGAAAATGTGGTATATATACAAAATGGAATTTTACTCAGCAATAAAAGAGAATAAAATAATGGCATTTGCAGGTAAATGGATGAAGTTGGAGAATATAATGCTAAGTGAATTAGCCAATCCCAAAAATCCAAATACCAAATGTCTTCTCTGATATAAGGAGGCTAATTCACAGTGTTGTTGGATGGAGAGGTACATAGGAGGATTATAGGAACACTAGAATGGTCAAAGGAATGGGAGGGGAAGGGAGGGAGCAAGGGGGAGAGATGGGGAGAAAAAAAGGAAAAAAAAATTGGTGGTGGAATGAGATTGATATCATTATCCTAAATGCATGATTGGAAATCTAAACGGTACTTATATACTTTGTATACAAATAGTTGTATGTAAAAAGATGCTATATATGTACATTATGAATTGTAATACATACTACTACTATAAATTTAAAAAAAAAAAGAATAAAAAAAGAGTGAGGTCATACTTGCTTTTAGGAATAAAAAAAACAACTTAGCAAAATAAGGTATCCACTAGAAATAGTCTAGAATCTTCAAATAGGCTTTTATCAAATTTGAAGAGAGCTGACTACAAAATCAGAATGTTCAATTTCTGTCTTTATATTAAATAAAAATATAATTTTCAAAAGAAGTAATACTCATGGTCTTTTTTGGACAAATTCTCTATATAAACATAGACATAAAAAGGCAAATCCTCATAAAAAGACAAGTTAAAATAAAAATGGAGGTTGGTCTGCAGAAAGTACCTCAGAACAAAGGAGAGTAGATGAATGATCTCCAGAGATAATATAGTCAGACAAAAGCATCCTGATGAATCCAGCTTCTGCATGGGCATATGGTCCATGTTGACTGCTCTGCTTTTGTTGTGGGTCAAAAAACCCACTCCTCCAAACACACACACACACACACACACACACACACACACACTCAGCAGTTTTAGATGAATTTCTTTATAACAGGATGGTGAAGATGACATTCAGGATTTTGAAAATTTTATAAAATATGAAGAGTATGTGTAATAAGAATAGTTACAATCTAAAAAGAGTCACTAGAAAATCCATACAAGACTCATCAAACATAAAAATGAACATAGCATATATCCCCCAGATCTATTCATTTAAAAGAGAGCTCTGAAAATTAATTGATCAAGGGACTCAACTCTAAAGAGAGAAGAGGGCTATTACCCTCTTCCTTCCATAGGGCAGGGGAGTAAGTTCCTCAGCTTTAAGTGAAATCAAAGTCAAAAAGATCAAAGAGGAAACAGCGGTGACACTCAAAAGACTAACACCTGCCAGTGTTCCTATGGGAGGGGAAACTCGTGAGAAGTCTTAAGAGAATATGACCCTAGCAGTGGGGTGGTCTTATATCTGTTCTTGCTTACTGTATTAAAGGAGAGGACATGGGAATTGCTCATGGTTCCATAAAAACGTTAGAGAGAGCAGGGATCAGTCAAGATTCATTTTTACCCTTTGCACTGGAAAGGATTCATGATGTCAATTTTGAGACTTATATGGATGCCACTAAGATTCATAAATGGAAAGACATCTTGACAAGATTTTCCCCAGAGAATGTTTGCTTTAATGATAAAATTTTAGAATTAAACAAACTAGAGGTATGTTATTTAGAGGAATGAAAGGAAGTAGTAGTTAAGTGCAACTATATTGCTGAACAGTGATATAGTGATAGAACAGAAAACAAGTAGCACTTTACTGCCTACAATGTAAAAAAAAAAAAAAAAAAAGTGATACACGTGGTCAGATCATTTAAGAATTTGCATCATTTTCTCTAATTCCAGCTCTTACAATCCATTTACCCTGGAGCAGTGAGCTAATGAAGGGAGTATAGAAATGAAAGAAGATAGCCAAGACAAAGATAAAAAGTATGCACAGTCTGCCTGGATTCAGGTCTCTAAACCAAGAGGCAAAAGTGGACTAAGGGCTTAAAAACTCAAAATTTGGTCTGAAGTTGTTAACTTGACTGTTGTTCTCTTTATTTTTTCCCCTCATAATTTTTTATTGCTATTTTGTTTGTTCACTTAAAAAAAAAAAAAAACCAGATACAGGACTCAAATATATGTTTGAAGATATTGGTAAGTAATAAAATAACATAGTTTACTCACTACTCTGCCATGAATTCCATCAATTGGATGGAATTATTTTGTTTTTTTAATTTATACTGATGTGTTCTATTATGCATACCTTTTAGCATTATAAATCTCATATTTTTCCTATGTGAAATATCCTTAATAGGTATGAAATCATCTTTCTCAAAATAATTGCAATTCACTTGTAAATAGTTAATTTTACAACAGTGGATAAAATAAGACACAATAAAATTGGAGAAGCATCCATAATTTTCTTTCTGTATTAATTTCTTAACAGGGCATTGGGCATTTCTGGGATTATTAAATAGCAAGAATATGCTTGCAAAATGTCCAAAACATAGATTACTTTCAGAATGATGTTGCAGTATGTTCCTTGTCACTTCATACTGAATTATGAATTAGCTTTGAAATTCATAATATTTGAACTATGAAGATGATTTTAGTTCCTTTCAATTGCCTTATTCTATGTATGCAGAAACCTACATGAGTCCTGGAAACTGCATGAAGTTAGTCATGCCTACAACTATTTTCAAAGAACTTTCTCATGCAAACTTGATTACAATTTCACCAGATCCTCTCTTATCAAGTCAGAAGGAACTGGGGAGACAGTAATAAGAACAGGAATTACTACATTGACTTACAACATTAGGTTGGACACTAATGAGGGGAAGCTCTCTTCCCAGAAGGATGCTCCATAATCAGTGAAAACTGCCTTGGCCCACCAGAGAGCACAGGCCAAAACTCAAGAAAGCAATTGCAGAGCCATAGGTAAGCAAGGGCGCTGTATGAGAAAAAAAAAGTTGTCAAAAATGATATTGACAAAAAAGAGAGTGCTTTAGTGAGCAGCAGATGAGGGGAGGAAAACACCATGGCATCCAGAACACCACTTGTCATGACAGCTGCACTCAAACTATTTTCTACATTTATAACTAGAATAATGATGCATACTATCTCATTTTTTCCAATGGAAATAAGAGCAACAATTTGTGAGAAATGTTAGAAAACGTATTATTTTGACATAGTTAAGCCAATTACTGAAACAGAGTAAACTACTGGGAAGAAAATGCAATATTTGAAATGCAGTCATACAGAAAATTGTCTTCAGATTGAATTAAGTGCAAGCTATTTGTAGAAACTTAACCTAAACTTATTTTATCATGTTTCATGCCAGAGAGGAAATGCTATCAAAGTTAGACTAATCTCAATTTTACACTTCCCTTGTCTTCCTTCCATTCCTCTTGCAAATGCTTTCCTTCCAAAATTATACTGTCTACCAGTGGCATTATTTATTTGGAGGAAACTCTAGCAGAGGTGACACCCTCAGTAAATTTTATTTACAGAAGCAATGATCAAATGAATGACAAAATTCTTCCTCCCCCTCCTCCTCCTCCTCCTCCTCCTCCTCCTCCTCCTCCTTCTCCTCCTCCTCCTCCTCCTCCTCCTCCTCCTTCTCCTCCTTCTTCTTCTTGGTAAAAATGAATAAGTGGATACAATAAACAAGCAGAAGTCATTTTAAAACAAAAATTTTTTAAATGTCTCATTCTACAAAGTATACCTTTTAATTGTCACTAATTAACGTAGCTGTAGCAACTAAAATTGAAGTACAAAAAGGAATCAATTTTGATTTGAAATTATAACTACCATATTGCTATGGAATAATTATATTATTGTATTTATTAAGTGAAATTATTTATGTATGCTAAAACAAATATTTAATAAAAGGCCCAGTCATTTCATAAGATTTAATCAAAAAGGAGGATGTGGATAGGTGATGGGTGGCAGTTTTTGCTGTCTGATTTTGCAATTATTTTATGTTTATATGTTTTATAAATGTGTATATACAAATTAATGCATGCATGTGTATATATGTACATATGTGTATATACTTGTATATATGGTTGCATTAATGAATATAAAACATAATTATTCCACATAAATACTATATGTCTTTATAATGACTTATTAAAATGTATGAACATATGCTAAAGCTAAATAATTTTACCATTTATATTCTAGGTTAATTAATTATACCTTCCCTAGAGTATACTATAACTCGTATAAAAAAATAAAGGCATGGTAAAAGGGAATATATTTTACAAAGCGATAATTTTTAAAATAGAAAGCCATATACCCCTGTCAGCTCTATAGAATGGAGCTGGTCTTCTAAGCTGAAGCTCATAAACGTTATAAATGGTACTTAATGAAAACTGCACATCTAAAATAGCAACTGAAAACTTAACTTCTATTTTCTCAGGTGAATTGCTTTATTCCACTAGCAAACTATCACCAGTCCTTATAGTCAATTAACTACTACAAGAATCCACAAGATGGATATTTAAGTATACATAAAATTTTTAAGAAAGGAAAAAGATAACAATCTAAGAATTAGCCAACATGGCATAATTATTCTCCCTTTTGTTTAAAGAAGCCCAGTATGTACAAAAAATTTTTAGAAGGAAATATTGTGTTTCTTCTGAAATTCCAAGTCTCCTCAATTCCAATTATTTTCAGGACACTTGTGTTCTTCATTAAAATTGAATAAAGTGAAGACACATATTAAAATAATGCTACTATTACCATGTATTTTAGATAGTCATATTTAAAGACAGAAGAATATATGTAAATGAATATGAATAAATTTTTGTGTATATGTATGCACATATGTATATATGTATATGTATCTTTGTGTGTGTATATATATACATATATATACATATATATACACATATATATAATATGTGTGTGTGATTATTTGTGAGTTAAGTATCTCTGCTTCACATTTATTGAAAAGCTTTTTAATTATCACTTAATCATATGAATGTAAGTACTACCTGCTCTGGAATTTAGAAATACAACACCCATTTGTAATCAATGTGAAATCAAAGTGCTTCCATAACACAGACATTCAGTCAAGGTGTTTGTTGATGTTCTAAAGAACAATCACTATGTAAAAATTACTGAACCAGATCCTGTGGAGTTATTTAAGGAACAGATGCACAGTTTCTATGGTTTGTCATGAATAGCAAGCATATTATAGTTTCTAGAGTACATACATTGAAACAATCATAAAGAAGTCAAAATTATGTTTCATTGCTCCAGCCTTTTTCAGAAGGTGTGGTAGATATTTGTCATGTCATTAGTCACACAGCAAGTTTTGAACACCTCTTATTTACATTTGAAGAAAGTCTCCTACTGTGACTTATTTCTCACCAAGGCAAAACTCAGAATTTGCTTTTTCTGTAGCTAGAATACTTTACAGTGGTTCCATCTTCCCAATTCTAAATATTAAAATCTCATCCAGAAAACAGCCACATAGGCATAAAATACCATGCATATCCATGTCTGCATATCCATGTCAATCATAGAACCATATGGGCTTCAAGGTCAATAATGAAAAGATTTTCTGGCATTCTGTGCCAACATCAGCTATGTAGGATTAAATCCCCAGTACAAAAAAAAAAAAAAAAAATACAAATAATAATACATGGTGCTAAGAATGTAGGAACAAAGGGAAACATACACTTTTTATGGAAGTGTAAATTGGTACACCAAATATGAAAATCAGCATGCAGTTTCCTCAAAAATGAGTTTCTAAAAGCCACTGAATAAAATGAGAAAATGAGTCTTAGAAAAGTTGGGACGAAATTATTCTTGAAAGAAGCAATATTGACAAAAATGCTTCTGAGGTAAGATGAGATATGTAAAAGTATAAAAGTCAAATTATATGGTGAAAAAAAGGATATAATAGCAATACATAATTTTGTAGAGGTGGGCAGAAATTAGATCTCATATGATATTATACAGCACGCTGAAAAAAATTGGATTCATTGTTAAATAGAACAGAAAAGTACTGGATTTTAAATAAGTTGTTTATGTGGTTATATGCATATTTTAAGGGATATTTTGGGCTTTTATGTACAGAACAAGCTTGGAAAAGAGTTACTTGGAGGACCAACAAGATAAATATTTTGCACAACTTAAAGAGGTGATGGTGACATAAATTTGATTGGTATTGGTGCTGGTACAGGGCAAGGGTGGTGTGCTAAACCTGGTGGTGGGAATGCTGAGCAGTGTACTCATGGACTTATTCAGGGTAGTGATATTGTGCTGGTGGTGGACTATAGAGTGTCCCCTGTTGTAGCATATATAAGGGACATAAGGAGGTGGCCATAACAGTGCTAGTGGTTTTCTATACTTATTCTTTTATAAATTAGGGTTATATACTTACTAGGATGGATAAAGAGATTAAATTAACTGAAACATTAAAAGAATTAGATATGTTCCAGAGCCAAGTAAGGACACAGTAAAAGTTAGCTGAATATTTTATTTTCTTACCATAGCTGCTTATATAACTTATTTATCCAACTCATGTGATACATCCGCTCATATAAGTAAAATTCTCTTCTCTAGTGATGATGAGTCATCCCTCTTCTATTGAATATGCTTTATTCATTTTATGAACATATTTCTTTAAATGAGTAATTTACCATGCTGAGACATTCTGTTCTCTCATCTTCAATTCTTTGATGAATATATATATATATATATATATATATATATATATACATATATATATATTTCAAAGTGCATTTAAATTTTTAAAAAATTTTTTGAAGCTTTCTTTATCCTTTAATAAAAGTAGTATCTTCTTATGAATAAATACCTACAAGATTTGATCACTCATTACATTATGTAAATGAGTAACAACAACTATTTTGAAAAACTTAGCAATAGATGCAAACACAGTTGAAAGCACAGCAATTACAATGTTTATATTCAAACATGGGTAAATCTTAAAATTTGGAGATTATAAAAATATGTACAACTGTATAGTCAAAAGTCAAACATATATAACCATACTGCCTTCAACATTATAAAAACATACTAATAAGCAAATAAAATCACCTTATAAGTGTTTTATTTCTCCCCTGGCTTAGCCATTTTCAAAGTTTGTCTTCAGTATTTAAGAACAGTAGCTTCCTTCCTTACAGTCTTTTGCTTCAATTAAAACTATAAAAGTGTAAACAGAAAGAAAAAAATGACAAGTACCTTTTTAGAAGTGAAGGAATTTCATGACTTTAATCATGAAATTCCTTCAATTTAATGGAAATTTAATGGAAATCACTTAATGCATTCTTTACAAGTGTAATTTGTCTTTGTTAGGATGAATATGACACTATGTGTGTGTTGTTTTTATCAAGGGCAAATGTGCTAGTATACATTTTCTCTTCATTGAAAGAAAATCATCAGATTCCTTCATTTTGACAGGTAGAACATTCTGGAATAAAAAGACAAAGTAGACATATAAGTCAAGTTCATTTCGAGTAAATTTAAAGTTGAAGCAATTAATCAATAATGAGGTAATGGAATTTTAGATGAGTTGTGGGTTGATATGGATTTTGTCATGTTAATGTCATCATGCATTACTGGGAACATCTGCCATCTGCCTTATTCTGTATGGTAATGTGGGACTTCATATATCTATATAAAAACACAGTAACTCTTGTTACTTAGAAGATTCTTATCTAAAGTCAAGTGAATGCTCTAAGACAGTGAGTGATTGGTGAGCCTTAGTTAATCTCTGCGTTTGATTTATACTCCTGTCTAGCATTATTAGGCATAATATCCTGAGGAATGTAACATGAAACGAATAGTCCAGTATTTCAATTTTTCTTTTTTGTTCAGTTCCAGATTTGATGTAGAGATTTTATGAATATAATTTTTAAAAATATATTATTTTATGTATGTTGTAGCCACTTAATTTTAAAAAAAAGAGTTTTTACACAGAAAATGTCAGTGTTTGTGGAAGAATTATAGCACCATTTTAAGGAAAATATATTATGGTTCATATAAACCTGATTTCAAGCACTGTTTCAGCAACCTACCAACACTTGACCTTAAGTAAATTATGTAATCTCAGACTCACCATGGTCAATCAAAAGAGATGATCTTTTTACTGAGGAAAATATACATAATATGTTTAGTTTAGCAAATGACATGTAGTGAATACTTCAATGAATTTTAACAACTGTCATTACCTAAATACATAACAATGCAAATTGACTTCATAACAAAGTGAAGTTTATGCAATTTATCTAAAAAAACCCTTTGATATTATAAAATATTATGAAAGTATTAAATTTTTAACTTAACAGAAAGAGAATTTATTGGAACACCATGGAATGTTTAATTCATATTAATTTCAAATGGAAATATAAGAAGACTGAAAATGTAATGTTTCGTTACACATACTGAAAAAGTTCGTTGATTATATAACTCTTTGGGAAAATCACATATATACTAATTCTTAGAAAAATAATTATTGATAGGCCAAATCCAGTTACTCCAATCTCTCCAACATACAAATTTCATTCCTGTGGTGGCCTGTGCAGTGCATAATAATTGCTATATCTGTCTGATGCAAGTCTCTTTTGGCTTTCTTTGTTAAGTGCTTTGACTGAATTGGAGTCAGAAGCATGCTTTCTGCTTCACATGACTCAATGCAGAGCTTGCAGAACCAAGAATGATTTCTCTTTGTCTGAACAAGCACCCAATCAAATCTGAATTTGTTTCCTTAAACTGAAAATTTAAATTATAGAATAGACACTCCTTATTATCAGTTATTGTTCTCCAACTTAGACACAAATATATTTATATATTGTATATATTATATATTATACATATTATATGTATATAATAATGATATAATAATTCATTTATATTATATATCAATTTTATTAAATGTGTATTATATGTATATAATAATGACATAATAAAATATATATTTTATATTATATATTAATTTTATTAATATTTTAAAATTGTAAGATGGAGGGTTTATGACCTACTCATGAACATATTAATGATAACTAGAAGAAATATTAATTATATTTTGTTAATTCTACTCACTCAGCACTCAAAGATTTGAATATTTGAATGTTGTAATTTAGTTGTTTCTAGCAATCATATTTTGTTTTATTGGAACTGGATATTAACAAGAGTTTATGCTTAAATATTGTTATTTACAATTCCTCACAACATTTTGAGGTTAGTCATTCACTCTTGTTTTTATATTGTGAAATGTCAGGGATGGATGGCAGTAAAATATATGCAAACAGACAAAGAGAGAAATAGAGGGCAGAGGGGGAAAAGCAAGAAAAGGTTAGGAGAGCAGAGAACAATTGGTAGACAAGATAGAAGAAGCAAGGTACAGTGCCAATTTATCAATATATTTAGGAAATGTTTCCATTCTGTATGTAACACATTAGCATGTTTTAACAATGGCACTCACTATTAAAATTGTATCTCATAATCTCAACCACAAAATTTGAATCTAAATATAATTGACTTGACTCTGTAAAGATATGTCAAAACAAGAGTTTCTGACTATTCATTTATCAGAATAGTGTTTTTAAATGTGAGAAAAAGATGAATTGGATAAGCTACATGATTTAAATAGTTTTTGACATGATTAAAGGTATGAGGTAAAGACAAAAAAATGAAGTCTTATGCTCGAATGTAAAAAACACATAGTTTAATTTAATTCTATATAGAACCTATAGATGTACATCTATATTGAAGGGATGTTTTGCAATTAAATGCATTATAGAATTCTTAAAATCTTTTATCATAGGAAAAACATGAAAGGTTTGAAAGGTGTGTATGATGTGTATAACATCACCCCACTGTATTTTCACTACACACAGGTAGGAAAGTGGAGGAAAATATAAACTAATATATAATTTTTTATTAAATTTAATTTTTTAATCAATAAAATAATTTTATTTGATATAATAATGTATCAGTAAGATTCAGTGAACATTCACCTTATTTTAAAGTAGGAGTGAATTCCCTGGCTAAAAAAGAGAAGTTATTTAGAGTGTCAAGCCCTATAATAAGTTATATTTGTAATAGTTTCCTTTTTATGAATTCATTCACTCATTTAGTCACACACTTTCTTATTATTTATTTAGCACAAAACTCAGACTGTCATAGTCACAGTTTGATGGTACATGAAAAAAAATAAGAGGAGAATGTGCAAGAAATACAGCACAACAAATCCTGCCACTCAAAGTGTGCAAAATGGTAGTAAGTGTGAATTTACTCACACATTTTTTTTTTCTGGAGATCTAGTGGGGAAAATAGATAATACAGATGCCTTTTTATAAAAAAAAATGTACAATATACACTTCATGAGGAGAAGTGCAGCAGAATGGAATTTAACAAAACTGTACTGTTCAAGACATATCATCTCAGAACTTCCTTGATAATATAATGCCAACGTAGTTTGAAAAAAGAAAACAAAAGTTCAATGGTCCCTGAATATCAGATAAAACAAGGTGTTCTCTACTGCAGGAATGCTTTAAGAAATTGCTTGAAAGAAAGGTTGAAACCACTTGAACAAAAGGTTGCCTCTTATCATGAAAACAAGCAACCTTGAAATAAGACTCGTGGATTTCATCTCCATCACATCCTGTCTTGATCTCTCCAGACACAGGAAGCAGAATACCTAAACATTTACTCAGCAGACTGTTAAATAGATCTGCAATCCTAATACATGACACATGAAAAAACCCTAGATGTGTGTATTTTAAAATTGGTATTTGTGACACTCCTGCTCTTAGCTCATATTTTCTTCACCGAAAATCTAAAGTATTTCAAATAATATCTTTCAAGGTTTAAATACTAGAATAACATTGTTTAAGTATATTTTGCATATATTAAATGAGCTAATATATGTATTTATAAATCTTGTGAATATGTGCTTTATTTTTACTTTTCTCTTTTTGACATTTGTTTTAAAGTCTTTTTCAAACTACTGTAACGATGCTAAAATTTATTTGTTAATCTGGTTTAGGCAAATAGTAAAAGTTATGCCCCACAACTCCGATTTAAACACATGATTCTCATCTATTTCATTTTTAAAAAAAACAAATATTATTATACTTACCATAATTAATTTTGCCTGTTATAATTTTTTTTTTTTTAGATAAAATCCAGGCTTGTTCGTAGACTGCCTTTTATTAACTCCTCTGGGTTGAATTTTTCTTCTGGTATATAAAATTGCAAGTGTTTGGTGGAGGAGGGTAGATGTTTATCAAGACAAAATATTTCTTCAATATGAAGGTATATTTTCAACTAGTGAAGAGTCAAAAAAACTGAGTATATAAAATTTTCTAAATTAAATTCCAAATAGAATAAATTATGGTAAGAAAAACATTGTATAAAAATTTAAATTTAGCCAGGCACTGTGGCGCACACCTGTAATCCCAGCACTTGGGAAGCTGAGGTAGGAGGATTGTGAGTTCAAAGCCAGTCTCAGCAATGGCGAGGCACTCAGCAACTCAGTGAGACCCTGTCTCTAATAAATACAAAAAAAAGGCTGGGGGTGTGACCCAGTGGTTGAGTGCTCCTGAGTTCATTCCCCGGTTCCAAATAAATAAATAAATAAATAAATTTAAATTTATAGAACATATTCAAAACATTCTTCCCTCTCTATTACTGAGTCCCAATTAATATTGTGTGATATTTTTTTCATGCATTGCTCAAGCCTAAATTTATAATTTCATACACTTATACAAATGAGTTACACAGTTATTTTTGTTTGTATATGTATTTATTATATACTTCCTATTATGGATTGTTGTGCTCTCCAAAAGTGCATGTATGAGAAAATTCAAGAATATTCAGAGGTGAAATGGTTAGATTATGAAAGCTGTAACCTAAACAGTGCTAATCATATATAGGTAGGGTCTGGCTAGAGGAAGGGGGTCACTGAGGCATGGCTTTGGTGTTTAGATTTGTCCTTGCCATCTTGCTCTCCTTTACTCTCTCCTTCCTGGCTGTTATGGATGGAACAAGTTTCCTTCACCATGCCCTTCTACCACAATATTCTGCTTCACCCAGGCCTACAGTTATAGAGTCAGCTACTATTGATGGAACCTCTGAAACCATGTGCCAAAATAAACTTTTACTTCTGTAAGTTGCTCCTATCAGTTTTTTGGTCATAGCAAAACAAAACAAACAAACAAACAAAAAAACTGACTGACCATTTTCTGTTTTTTCTCTCAGCAGTCTAATCCTTTCCTTTCCCAATTTTTATATTTATGTTGTTTTTATTTTAGCCAAGTCTTTCAAACTTAGCTTGATTTCCATTTTTAACCACTTGAAACTCTGATTCTCTACCTTTTAAAGCACTATTAGATTAGTGCACTCAACTAAGTGTGATTCACAAAGTTATTCACAGCATCCTATTTTTTATATTTAGCTGTATTTTTAAATTTAATCTTTAAAGTTACATTGAATGAATTTGACATTTCATGTTCAATTTTACGGCATTGGCTTTATTCTCTGACCAACTATTTTTTTTTAATATCCTAGAATGTCCTATGAATCAAGTACATGACATCTAGTCCCAGTGAGATTGGCTTCTTTCAAAACAATGCTTGTGAGATTATTCACATTGTTGCATGTAGCAGCAGTTATTATTTTTTATAGCTGAGTAGTGTTGCCTTGTACAGATATTTTTGATAATCAATTCATTTAAGGTCATACATTAATTAAAGAACATCTATTTCAATAATTTGACAATTGTGAACCCAACTGATATTAACATTTGTGTACTCATTTTAGAGTGAATATAGGTTTTTATCAATTTAGTGTAAAACCTAGAAAGCAATTGTTGAGTTATATAGGTGTATGATTAACTGTACATGAAACTGTTGAACTGTTCTCCAGAGTGGCTATAACGTTTTGCATTCCTGTTGGTAATACGTGAGAGTTCCAGTTGGTCTGCATCTTTGTCTAGATTTGAATTTGTCATTTTGTTGTTGTTGTTGTTGATTTACTATTTTTACATTTTATTTTACTCACTCTAATAAGTGTATAGTGGCATTTCATTATGCTAAATTGTGCATTTCTCTATGATCTGGAGCTCTGTGACATGTTCTCATTCAATAACTGTATACCCACTTTAATGAAGTATATACTCAAGAATTTTGGGGGGCTGGGGCTATAGCCCAGTGGCAGAGCACTTGCCTAGCTGTTGTCGCCGGAAAAGGATTGCAGCCTGGAACGGCAGCGCCGCGGGAAGGAGTCCGGAGACAGGATGGAGACGAAAATATTCTTTAATCTTACAAGAAACTACAATATATCTACACAATAGCGATAACCCTGTCTTTTCTCCCTCTGGTCTCTTCCCATGCGCCCGAGCAGCAATGGCGCTCGCTCGATCTGCTGAGTCACTGTTCAAATCTCTCGAGAGCCTCGACCAAGTCCCGCGAGATCCCGTGAGACTACGGAAAGCGGAAATGCCCAAAAATGTCTATGGCCCAATAGTCAACCGCAATCTTAGCTATCTCCGCAAACAGGGCTCCTGCATTTCCCCCTTTTGTTTTAAAAGAGGAGATGCTCTAGGACGTCTATGTGCAACCAACATTCTTACCCGTCATCGGATAATCAAGGCTGTGCCCTTGACTCCTGTCTTAGGTTGATATGTCGGCCACATGAGACTATCCCGTGCGACTGTGCCTGTCTTAGGTTGTCCCCCTCTGGGGATCTTACCCGTCATTGGCTAACCAGCCATCCAATGGAGCCCTTTAGGATCGACTGTGTAAGTTGACTAACAGCCGTCCAATTGTGGGGAGATGCTGCGGCTTTAAGGCGACAAGCCTTTTGGTGACGAGCCAAATTGCATAGCATATCAAATTCTTTAAACAAATCAGCTGCCTTAAGTTCTATCAAGTAACACACTGAGTTCTCTAAACAAATACCCCCAAGGTACTGTCCCATGAAGTCCCAAACAATGAAAGATCAAAATGTCCACTTGTTATAACACGTAGATCTAGGAGGCCCCATGCATGCAGAGCAGAGGCCACACCGCTGGTGAGGTTGTTTGACATTTGAGCAGCAGGGATGCTTGCAGCGACCGCGATCCCTGCATCTGTAGCAGCAGCCGTCTTTTTTATGTCTAGACAATGCCACCGGCAAATCTTCAGGGCCCGCTCCCTAGAGACTCAAGCATCAATTATTAAAGGAAAGGCAGTGCTATTCCAGCACTGAGTCAAGAGGCGAGTTGTCAAACTAAAAAATAGAATTATTAGATTAGAAAATTAAAGTTGATTTCTGCTCACACACATTGCAGCCTGAGCTCCCACAAACATAAGCTGGCAAAACATCATGTTTAGAACAAAACAAAGAAAGACTGAGGGTATTTACTGTATTAAAGATAGATTAAAGAAAAACTAAAAGCACTTTGGAGAAATAATTTGTTAGCTGGAACTCTCGTGTTTCTGCATATACAGCAGTCCTTTACCTGTTGAAATAATTGAAATTAATCATTTATTAAACAAATGAAGTTAATAACAAATAAGCAACCTTATGTCAAAACACCAAAATATCAGGTTATACAGCCCTAGTCATATTTTTCGCTAAAGAGAAATCCCTGGGACACCTATAAAACAAAATTGAAGGTACCTTCAATTATTAAATTATTTACCCAATTTGAATACTCTTAAACTTAAATGAATTAGAGTTATTTGGATCCATATATATATATATATATATATATATATATATATATATATTCACAAGCGCTTTGTTATTTTTGATGTCACACTGGACAGACAGACGCACATACAAACATATATTTGTGACGTCACATTAACATGAAATTTAGACAAATACACAGACATAAACACATATATATATATATAAAAAAAATACAATTGTGTGCACACTAAAGAGAGATCTCTTCGTCCCAGCTGGGAGGAATGACACTTAAGTTGTGATGTATTTTGAAGGACTCTTTTAAGGGAATCATTCCATATCTTCATCATGGTCCTCTTGATTTTGTACCTTTTTTATTAATCTTGATTCCTCAACAACTTCATCTTGATCCTTTTGATTTGGTACTTGCTTTATTAATCTAGATGGTATCCATATTGGAGAGGATTCATGCTTTGGAAAAACACAAACAGATCCTCTCCCCCAAATTAACACTGGATCTGGACCCTTCCATGTACCTGAAAGAACATCCTTCCAGTAAACCAAAGGTTTATGTTGTTGATGTGGGTTCCAATGTCTGTCTCCAGCAGAATAACCATCAGAGTCTAAAGTTAAAAAATTTAAGGTAAACAGGGCAACTGCCAATCTGTCCTTAGGATTTTTCCAGTTTCCTTCTTTCTGTTTCAACAACATAACTTTTAGTGTGAGGTTTGCTCTTTCAATAATGCCCTGACCCTGAGGATTGTATGGGATGCCTGTTTTATGGGATATGTTGAATTTTGCGCAAAACTCTTTGAAAGATGAGGACGTATATGCGGGGCCATTATCTGTTTTAAGCATTTTGGGGATGCCCAATGCAGCAAAAGCTTGTAAACAATGAGATGTGACATCTTTAACTTTTTCTCCAGAATGTAAGGAAGCAAAAATCATGCCTGAGCATGTATCTATGGTTACATGAATAAATCGCAATTTTCCAAAACTTTGCTCATGAGTAACATCCATCTGCCACAAATGATTGGGCATTAATCCTCTAGGGTTAACACCAAAATGAGGATTGGGCAAATGTGTCATACAAGATTTACAATCTTTTACAATTGTTCTGGCTTGCTCCTTTGTGATTTTAAACCTACGTTGCAAGGTGGTGCTGTTGACGTGAAACTGGGAATGAAATAAAGTAGCTTGTTGTAGCGCTGAAAGTATAAATATAGTTTTTGTAAGTTCATCAGCCTTTTGATTACTTTCATGGAGGGGGCCAGGCAAATTAGTATGTGCTCTAATATGGCCTATGAATAGAGGTTCTTTTCTTGCCCACAAAAGTTTTTGTATTTGATAAAACAATTTAAAGGCTGGAGTATGAGGTGCTATTGGTCCTGCTAACTCTAATTTTGGGACGGCTTGTACAATATAGTGGCTATCTGAAAAAATGTTTATGGGCTGGTCTCTAAAATGTTCCAGAGCTCTTACCACAGCTTCCAATTCCACAAGTTGAGCTGATTTGTGTGCAGTTATGTAAGTCATACTTTCCTTTGTAGTGACTACTGCAGCAGTACCATTTGAGGACCCATCTGTAAATACATTAAATGCCTTAGGAATAGGTTGATTTTTTATTACCTGTGGAAATATAATAGGATGATTAATACAAAAAGATAATATAGGAGACTTAGGAAGGTGATTATCAAAATTTGCAGAGGTAGAGCATCTAGCTATAGCCCAGTCATTATCGTTGAAGCATAAATATTCAATCTGTGACGATGAATAGGAAGTAATAATAGTAGCAGGGTGAATGCCAAATATTTTAGTAGAAGTTTTAAGTCCTTGAAGAATAAGTTTAGCCACCATGGAGGTATAAGACTCAATTATGCTTTTAGGAGAGACAGGCAAATGTATCCATAATAAAGGCCCTTGTTGCCAAAATACTCCTGTGGGTGTATATTGTGAAGAAATAATAATCAATATCAGCGGTTGAGTTAAATCAAATCTGTCACAATGAGCTCCTTCGATGGCTTTTTCTACTACCTTTAAAGCTTTCCTAGCATCAGGAGTCAATGTTCGCGGTGAGGATGGATCAGGGTCCCCTCGAAGGATATCAAATAAAGGTTTTAATTGGCCAGTAGTGAGGTTTAGTGTAGGGCGAAGCCAATTAATGTCTCCCAGTAGTTTTTGGAAATCATTGAGGGTGGTTAAATGTTCTTTATTTATTAAAATTTTGGGGGGGGGGTCTAACAAAATTATCCATGATTTTAAATCCTAAATATAATATGGGAGATCTGGTTTGAACTTTTTCTTCTGCTATATATAATCCGTATTTTTTTAAATTTTCTACCACATCACTGAATATATTAAATAAGATTTTTTGATTAGGGTGGGCCAGTAAAATATCATCCATGTAATGTAGACACATGAGGTTTGGATATTTATTTTTAATGGATTGGATGGCCTTGTCCACATATATTTGGCATATGGTGGGGCTATTAGCCATTCCCTGTGGCAAAACCTTCCATTGATATCTCTGATCAGGGCCAATATTGTTAATAGAAGGAACTGAAAAGGCAAACCTGGGGGCATCCAGAGGATGTAGGGGAATAGAAAAGAAGCAATCCTTTATATCAAGACTAATAACATGGAAATTTTTTGGAATAGCTATAGGATTCGGAAGTCCAGGTTGAGTAGGGCCCATGACTTGCATGGTTTTATTAATTTGTCTAAGATCATGTAATAATCGCCATTTTCCTGATTTTTTCTTGATCACAAATATGGGGGAATTCCAGGGAGAGGTGGAAGGTTCTATATGTCCTGCTTCTAATTGTTCCTGAACTAGTAGGTGGGCCGCTTGTAATTTCTCTTTAGATAGGGGCCACTGAGGGACCCACACTGGCTTATCAGAAAGCCATGGTATTTTCAAAATTATTTTCTCAGTGGCCCCGAAGAAAAATGTCTTTTTCCTATATGATAATGATTTCTTTTAGGGTTAAGCTTACCCTGTACTTTTTGATGATTTCTTATAGGGTTAAGATTACTCTGTAGATTTTTACATTTAACACCTGCAGGTTTGGTTGCAAGGTGTACTCCCATTTGTTGTAAAATATCTCTTCCCCATAAAGTAACCGGTAGATTAGGTAAAACATAAGGCTGAAACGTGCCTTTATGTCCTTCATCATCCTCCCATTTTAAAATTACCGCACTTTTTTCTGGGAGGTTATTATATCCCAAGCCTCTTAAATTGGTTGAAGCTTTTTGCAGAGGCCAGTGTTTGGGCCATTGACGTAAATTAATGATGGAAGAATCAGCTCCAGTATCTATAAGACCCTCCATTTCTATTCCTTGGATTCTTATTTTACACATAGGCCTCCTTGTACAGTCCCGAACCCAGCAAACCATGGGTTTCGAATCAGTGGAACAAAATCCTCTATTGTTCCTATTTAGAGGCATATTCATTTTAAATGACTTATGTAAATTTGGAAGGAGGAGCAACTGAGCAATTCTATCTCCCTGATTAATAGAACTTATACTTTGGGGTGAGCTAAGCATTATTTTTATTTCCCCTTTATAGTCTGAGTTTATTACGCCTGGGGTCACTTGCAAACCTAATAAGCTCTCAGGACTTCGCCCGATAATAAGTCCTACAGTCCCTGAGGGAAGAGGTCCCCTGACTCCTGTGGGAATCAGTTGAACCCCCATTTCAGGTGTTAACATTATTCGGGCGGTGGAACAGAGGTATGAATTTGGTCTTATTTCTCTTTTAGGATTTTGCCTAGAATAGCCTGATTGATTATGATAATTTTGCCTAGAATATCCTGATTGATTATAATGTCTATGTTGAGCTCTTGTAAAATTTTGAGGGGCAGCATCTCTCACAGCTGGGCAGCATCTCTCACAGCTGCTGCAATCATATTCCCTGTGACAAAGGCATCATTTATATCTTTACATAATTGTATATATATGGAAAGATCCTTTTTATTTTTCCATGGCCTGATGGCTTCCTGGCAATACTTATTAGCATTTTCGTACGCTAATTGGACAACTAATGGCATAACTTGATCAATGTCTCCAAAAACTCTACCTGCAGTTCTCAAAAGTCGATCAGCAAATTCAGCATATGGTTCATTAGGTCCTTGAATTACTTTGGACAAGCTACCTTGTAGATCCCCAGGTCCTTGTACAGTTTTCCATGCCTTTAAGGCAGCTGCGTTTATCTGAGCATATACTCCTGGGGTATAATATTTTTGATCCTGTACGTCTGCAAATTGCCCTTCTCCTGTGAGCATTTCTATATTATGGTCTCCAAACCCCGCATCTGCATTTCTTTTAGCTGTTTCTATACAAAGTTCTTGAAATTGCGATCGCCAAACCAAGTATTGTCCCCCACTTAATGTTGCTTTACATAGACGTTTCCAGTCTGCGGGGGTTAAGCTAAAGGTGTTAAGGGACTCCAGTATACTCAACGTGAAAGGAGCTTGGGGTCCATAAGTCATTACTGCCTCTTTGAGATTTTTTATTGTTTTGAAATCTACTGGCTGGTGGTCCCTCCGTCCATTTCCATATTCAAATACTGGCAGTTCCCAACGTATCTGTGAGTTACCCTCGAGAGCACATAAGCGCTCAGAAAGACTTTTTATTTCTGTTTCTAGGGTATGCAAACGCCTAGTGATACCCTTCATATTTTCTGTAATCGATTTCACCCATGGGGGAGTAGAGGACATAAGTTCCTCCACTTGATGATCCCTTATCTTGGTCTTCCTTAATTTCCTTTTGTTCATTTTCTCAAAATCACCTTTAGTTAATTCCTCCTCACTACTACTACTCTCATTGGTCCTAATTGACTCAGTAACATCCTGAGTCCCAGGTTCAATTGAGACCATGTATCCTTGAAGTATCTCTAATAAATCTTGAATAGCTTTAGCAGCTCGGATCTTTGTCATTTTGGGGACGCTTCTAATACTCTCCTTACTGGTCTTAGTTGACTCAGCGGAATCTACGCTTTCATGATCGCCTTCACTGTTTTCTAAATCCTCCTCGCTAACGACAGACTCATCTATATCAAAGAATTCATCAAGAGCCTCGTACATTTGGGTCTTAGATATTTTCGAACCCATTTTAACCGCTCTGACTAGAGACTCCTGCGAGGTTTCTCAGTTCTTACCTGCCGTGCTGAAATCCCCGTCCGGGCCACCAACTGTTGTCGCCTGAAAGGGATTGCAGCCTGGAACGGCAGCGCCGCGGGAAGGAGTCCGGAGACAGGATGGAGACGAAAATATTCTTTAATCTTACAAGAAACTACAATATATCTACACAATAGCGATAACCCTGTCTTTTCTCCCTCTGGTCTCTTCCCATGCGCCCGAGCAGCAATGGCGTTCGCTCGATCTGCTGAGTCACTGTTCAAATCTCTCGAGAGCCTCGACCAAGTCCCGCGAGATCCCGTGAGACTACGGAAAGCGGAAATGCCCAAAAATGTCTATGGCCCAATAGTCAACCGCAATCTTAGCTATCTCCGCAAACAGGGCTCCTGCACCTAGCATGTGTGAGGCATTGGGTTCAATCCTTAGCACCACATAAAAATAAACAAATAAAATAAAGACATGCTGTCCCTCTGTAACTACAAATATATATATATATATTTAATATATATATATATATATTTAAATATATATTTTTATATATTTAATATATATATTAAAATATATAATATATATAATATATATATATTTAATATATATATATTTTTAAATATATATATATATATTTATATATATAAATATATATAAATATATATATATTTAATATATATATTTTTAAATATATATATATATATATATATTTAAATATATATTTTATATATATATTTTTATATATAATATAAAAATATATATAATATATATATATATATATATATATAATATATATTATTATATATATAATATATATATAATATATATTATATATAATATAAAAATATATATATAAATATATATATTTAAATATATATATATTTAAAAAGCATTTTGGTCATTGAAAATTGGCTTACATGTGTTCTTAGTATTTATCTTGAAAAAAAAATTTACAGATTCTTGATACATACATTTTCTCAGATAGTTTACAAATATGCACCATGTATTCCATTCTCATAAAAGTGTCTTTCCCAGAGCAAAAGTTTTATATTTTTATTAAATAGAATTTCCCCTTAATCAACATGCTTTCAGTGCCACATCTAAGAAGTCCTGGGGATTGCAAAGGAGAAAAGTTTACTACATGCATACATAAATGTCATTATTATGTGTAACTATATTGGACTAAGAAAAATATTAAAAATATTTTTTGTGCCTAACCAAAATCAGATTTTTATGTTTTCTTCCAAAAATGTTAATTTTACATATAGACTTAAAATGTATTTTTATTTCTTAATAGAGTGTGAGATTTAGGTGTTAATTCTTTAAATGTATAATGATATTAAAATCTTCCAGTATCATTTCTTGAAAGTATTGTATTTTCTTTGTTAAATGTTTTTGTAACTCTCAAAAATTAATTGCCATAATTATACATTACTTTTGTATAGTTCATTTTGTTCCATTGATTTGTTTTGGTTCTCCTTGGCTATTTTCGCCAAAAATTCTTTGAGTATTTTAATTAAAATGTGATAAATCTGTTGATCAACTTGAGAATTGATATCCTGATCATATGTGACTTTCTTATCTGTAAACATATTACAACACACATTTATGTAGGATAATTTAATTATATTTTATTCATTTTTGGTATGCCTATCCTATAAATGTTCTCTTGGTTTGTAGTTAAGCATTTAATTTAATATTTATTTTTTATTATATATAATTTTAAATTATTTATTGCTACATTACATAATCATGATTGACTTCTACGCATTGTTCTTGTCATCATCCTTTCTGAATTTACTGATTAGATTAAGCCATTTATTTTAAAATTGTGTATGTTCTAGTGCCTCTATGATATATCAAGATGATATAAGAAAGAGGTTTATGATGTTTATTAAAGTTTAATATTCATATAACCTGTGACAGATAATCCAATGTCTGTGTACACATTCTTAAGGAAACTCTGAAAAATATCCACATAAGATAAGGAGCAAAATATTTTTCATGCTATTATGTACAATAAAAGAGGAAAGAGACAACCCCCAGATTTTAGAATGACACTATATACATACTATATTATACATCTCTGAACAAGATGTAGAATAAGCAACGACAAGAGCAAACCTCATGAGAACATATTTGAGCATTTAAAGCATGTTGTAGAAAGTTGTGCATGTTCTGAAACTATAGGAAACCTACAGAGCCTTCAATACTGTGCCTCACACTAACACACATTTCAATACAATGGAATTATGACACCTAGAAACAAAACATGATCTCACATCTTTTGAAGACAATGGTGGAAGGAACTTGAGTGGTACAAAGTGAAGAAATGGTCTACAGTGCTGCGGGGGGCATATTATATCTATGAGCTAGATGAGAAGTGATAGTTGCACCTCACTTTATGACCTGACTCTTAATGCTGGGGAAAAAGAAATAGGCTTAAAAGTCATGCTTGTACTTCTTAATTCTATAAAGCAGCTATTAAACTAAGCTAAAGCTATTAAACTCCACAGATGTCAGACCTGACTTTTGCCAGATATTTTCCACTTCTCCT
This sequence comes from Tamias sibiricus, assembly GCA_025594165.1. Classification (NCBI taxonomy): domain Eukaryota; kingdom Metazoa; phylum Chordata; class Mammalia; order Rodentia; family Sciuridae; genus Tamias; species Tamias sibiricus. Next base: position 146,871,435 of record CM046662.1, read on the forward strand.
TCAGCATTGTCATTGCTTCATTGGTGAGTAATGGCCAATGGAAAAGATTGTCATCAATAAAGTCCAAGCACAGCCTTTTCTCTAACACAGAAACCCCAAATGCCACTATTTGGCTCTTTCAGATTGGCTATATTTCAGGGAAGATAGCAGCAGTATTTCTCAATTGTGCCGAAAGGGTTGCTTGAAGTAGCTCTCTTTTACATGAAAGAAGAAATACTTTAAAAATTGATTGATGCAACACATAAAACACCATCAGTGAAAGAATATATAACTGCCACTTTTCAGTGATTAGCAAATTTATAGAGAAAAGGCTACTCAGATAAGAGGAAGAAGACAACAACATCTGAACCCTCCCAAACCAAGAGTCATGGGCACTTATGAGGAAACGCAGATGGTCATTGATCTTCTTGAAAGGAAACTGGACCATATTGTAACTTCTTGCGGATATTGCAAACACTATATTAGAAACTTTTCTAGATGTTCACCTGGATCCTCTACGTGTAGCCTTCAAGGTGGTCAATGAGTTTGCTTTATTTAATGGCATTGTCTTATAGAATAACAGGGGGAAAGAACACAATTCCTCATGATACAATTATCAGAGTAAATGCTTCCATCTATAATCATTTAACAAATTATCTGATAAGTATTAGATCTTCAAGTATTTCAAGGTATTCAGATAATTCTCAAGAAGTGTTTGTGCCAAAATGTAGATTACAATAGATATAGGTCCACTGATTTCAAAGAAGAAGTTCAGATAGATTGATGATAGATAGATAGATAATGGGAAGATAAATGGATATATATAATTTTATATATGTGAATATATACAAACATACATTGACAGAAATAGATAGAAACAACATATATAGAGAGCAGATAAGATACAATATAATATATATATGTATATATAAAATCACATATAATTTGGTTTTAGTTAGATAACCAAAAAGGTACTTTTCCCTTACCATTTGTGTCTATTTTTCACTGTGCTGTGCCCATGTTTCAGGTAAAGAAATGGCAGCATGGAGGGATTAGAAGTCTCTAGAAAAATGAGTAGAATAAGAATGTATACCTAGTGGTCTGATTAGAGAGACTATGCAATATTTGCTGCTTGGACAGGAAGCATTTGTCAGGTAGTAAACTTCCCTGCAGATTGATTAAAGAGCATGCTGAAAGTCAGTTTGTATGGTACAGGGGATATTTTTATATCTTTTAGTAAAAACCCAAATAGGGAAATAAGAAGTAATATAACGATACAAAGGCATGAAATGGTTATTCCCTGAGAAGTCCTGCACACAGAGGGAAATATGTTTTAAATGAGAAGTAAAACCAGTTTAAATCTTTCTCTCTCTCTTTGTCTTTACTCATTTATCTTTCATTTCCTATTTATTTATTGTTTATTTTTTATTCAAAGTTGTATTTATAATAGTAGTATGCATTATAATTCATAATAAACATATAAAGCATCTTCTTATACAACACTGTTTGTATACAATGTATTTTCATACCATTCAAATCTTCAATCATGCATTTAGGATAATGACATCCATGTTATTCAAAAACCTTTTCTTTTTTTTACCTCCATCCCCCCTTGCTCCCTTCCTTCCCCTCCCTCCCCTTTGACTTTTCTAGTGTTCCTCTAATCCTCCTATGTACCCCACCCAACACAACTGTGAATCAGCCTCCTTATATCAGAGAAAACATTTGGTATTTGGATTTTTGAGATTGACTAACTTCACTTAGCATTATATTCTCCAACTTCATCCATTTACCTGCAAATGCCATTATTTTTATTTTCTTTTATTGCTGAGTAAAATTCCATTGTGTATATGTACCACATTTTCTTTATCCATTCATCAACTGAGGGACATCTAGGTTAGTTCCACAATCTAGCTATTGTGAATTGTGCTGCTATAAAACATTGAAGTGGCTGTGTTACCGTAATATGCTGCTTTTAAGTCCTTTGGGAATAGACCCAGTTTTCCAAGAAATCTCCATACTGCCTTCCATAACGGTTGCACCATTTTGCAGTCCACCAGCAATGTATGAGTGTGCCTTTTTCCCCACATCCTCTCCAACATTTATTGTTGTTTGTGTTCTTAATGCCTGCCATTCTGACTGGAGTAAAATGAAATCTTAGAGTAGTTTTGATTTGCATTTCTCTAATTGCCAGCGATGTTGAGCATTTTTTTATGTATTTGTTGATTAATTGTGTATCTTCTTCTGAGAAGTGTCTTTTCAATTCCTAAGCCCATTTGTTGATTGGGTTATTTAGTTTTTTGGAATTAAGATTTTTGAGTTCTTTATATATTCTAGAAATTAGTGCTCTATCTGATGTGCATGTGTTAAATATTTGTTCCCAAATAGTTGGCTCTCTATTCAACTCACTGATTGTTTCTTTTGCTGAGAAGAAGCTTTTTAGTTTGAATCTATCCCATTCATTGATTCTTTTTTTTTTAATATTTATTTATTTACTTCAGTTATACACAATGCAATGCATTTATGTTTACGTTGTGCTGAGGATCGAACCCAGGCCGCGAACGTGCGAGGCAAGCGCTCTGCCGCTGAGCTACAACCCCAGCCCTGATTCTTGGTATTAATTCTTGTGCTACAGGATTCTTATTAAGGAACTTGGGGCCTAATCCGACATGTTGGAAATTAGAGCTTACTTTTTCTTCTATTAAGTATATTGTCTCTGGTCTGATTCCTAGGTCCTTGATCCACTTTGAATTGAATTTTGTGCATGGTGAGAGATAAAGGTTTAATTTCATTTTGTTGCATATGGATTTCCAGTTTTCCAAGCACCATTTGTTGAAGAGGCTATCCTTTCTCCACTGCACAGTTTTGGTGACTTTGTCTAATATAAGATAGCTGAAATTATATGTATTAGTCTCTGTGTCCTCAATTCTGTACCATTGGTCTACCAGTCTGTTTTGGTGCCAATACCATGCTGTTTTGGTTGCTATTGCTCTATAGTATAATTTAAAGTCTGGTATGGTGATGCCCCCTGCTTCACTTTTCTTGCTAAGGATTGCTTTGGCTATTCTGGGTCTCTTATTTTTCCAGATGAATTTCATGACTGCTTTTTCTATTTCTTTAAGGAATGTCATTGGGATTTTAATTGGAATTGCATTAAATGTGTATAATGCTTTTAGTAGTATGGACATTTTGACAATATTAGTTCTACCTATCCAAGAACAAGGTAGGTCTTTCCATCTTCTGAGGTCTTCTATAATTTCTTTTTTTAAGTGTTCTATAGTTTTCATTATAGAGGTCCTTCACCTCTTTCATTAAGTTGATTCCCAGATTTTTTTTATGCTATTGTAAATGGGGTAGTTTTCATCATTTCCCTTTCAGAGGATTTGTCACTGATGTACAAAAATTCCTTTGACTTATGGGTATTGATTTTGTATCCTGCTACTTTGCCGAATTCATTTACTAGTTGTAAAAGTTTTCTGGTAGAGTTTTTTGGGTCTTCTAGGTATATTATCATGTCATCAGCAAATAGTGCTAATTTGAGCTCTTCTTTTCCTATCTGGATCCCTTCAATTTCCTTTGTGTCGAATTGCTCTAGCCAGAGTTTCAAGTACTATGTTAAATAGCAGTGGTGACAGGGGGCATCCCTGTCTTGTTCCAGTTTTTAGAAGAAATGCTTTCAATTATTCTCCATTTAAGATAACATTAGCTTGGGGCTTTGCATAAATAGCTTTTATGATGTTGAGATATGCTCCTGTTATTACTAGCTTTTCTAGTGTTTTGAACATAAAGGGGTGTTGTATTTTGTTGAATGCTTTTTCTGCGTCTATTGAGATGATCATATGGTTCTTATCTTTAAGTCTATTGATGTGATGTATTATGTTTATTGATTTCTGAATGTTGAACCAACCTTGCATCCCTGGGATAAACCCCACTTGATCGTGGTACACTATTTTTTTGATATGTTTTTGTATTCGATTTGTCAGAATTTTGTTGAGGATTTTTGCATCTATGTTCATTAAAGATATTGGCCTGAAGTTTTCTTTTTTGGCTGTGTCTTTGCTTGGCTTTGGAATTAATGTAATATTGGCCTCATAGAAAAAGTCTGGGAGAGCTCCCTCTTTTTCTATTTCTTTAAATAAGTTGAAGAGTATTGATATTAATTATTCTTTGAAGGTCTTGTAGAACTCGCCTGTGAACCCATCAGGACCTGGACTTTTACTTGATGGTAGCTTTTTGATGGCGTCTTCAATTTCCTCGATTGTAATTGATCTGTTTAAATTGTGTATAGTCTCCCATTCTAGTTTGGGCAATTCATACGACTATAGAAAAAAGTTGATGCATTCCATATTTTCTATTTTATTAGAGTAACTTTTAATTATCTTCTGTATATCTGAGGTGTTTGTTGTGATATTTCCTTTTTCATCATGGATGTTAGTAATTTGAATTTTTTCTCTTCTTCTTTTTGTTAGCATCACTAAGGGTCTGTCAATTTTATTTATTTTTTCAAAGAACCAACTTCTAGTTTTGGCAATTCTTTGAATTGTTTCTTTAGTCTCAATTTCATCAATTTCAGCTCTGATTTTAATTATTTCCTGTCTTCTACTACTCTTAGTGTTTATTTGTTCCTCTTTTTCTAGTGCTTTGAGGTGTGATATTAAGTCACTTATTTCTTTGTTTGTTTGTTTGTTTGTTTTTTTCTTTTAAGGAATGAACTCAGTGCAATGAATTTTCCTCTTACTACTGCATTCATAGAATTCCAGAGACTTCTATACTATGTATCTGCATTTTCATTTACCTCTAGGAATTTTTTAATTTCCTCCTTGATGTCTTCTTCAACCCCTTGTTCATTCAGTAGCATGTTGTTTAGCTTCTAGTTGTTAGAATATTTTTTTTTGTTTCTTTCTTGTTTTGTCTTTGATTTCCAATTTCATCCCATTATGATCTGATAGAATGCAGGGTAGTATCTCTACTATTTTATATTTCCTGAGAGTTGCCTTGTGGCATAATATATGGTCTATTTTGGAGAAGGAGCCATGTGCTGCTGAGAAGAAAGTGTATTCAGTCACTGAGGGATGAAATATTCTGTAAATGTCCGTTAGGTCTAAGTTATTTATTGTTTTAATGAGACCTACAGTTTCTTGAGGTTGCACATAATATGGAGTTTCACTGGTGGTGTATTCATATAGATGAACATAGGAAAGTTATGTCTGATTCATTCTATTCTCATACCTCTTTCCTTCCCTTCATTCTCCTTTGTCTAATCCACTGAACTGTAAGCTGCCTGGTACCGTAAACCGGGATAAAAACTCTCGGGGGCAGAGTTAAGCTTTTACTACTTTTACTTCTACTTTCTTAGAGCTTAGAGAGGGAAAGAAAGATTTTTAGAGAGAAAGATTAAAGCGAGCTTTTCTTCTTGTCTTCTTAGCTTAGAGTCTTAGAGAGAAAGAAAGATAGAGCTTAGCTTAGAGAAAGATTAGAGCTTCTTTCTTCTCTCTTCTTTCTTCCTTCTTCTTTCTTCTGTCTTCTGTCTTCCTCAGGAGTCTCGGCCTAACTCTGACCAGTCATTACTTCTTCTATCTGGTTTCTCTTCTGTCTTCTATCTGGTTTCTCTTCTGTAACCGCTCTGCCTACGTTCTGGCCGCTCTGATTCTTCTGACCGACCGAGTGACTGCCCGGCTGACTGAATTCTCCGTTCTCCTAACTCGGACCGCTTTCACCCGGTTATATACCTTCAGCTTTTCGGGTGCCTACAGGTGCGTCACATACATATCAGGTGGAACTTATGGCTTCCAGCTAGCTGCAACAGCCCTTCCTAATTAGGGCTCCTTCACTGAACTTCCATTCTTCCCCTCACACTCCACTCCCAGTTGTGTGTTAGTATCTGTGTATTAGAGAGAACATTCATTCTTTGTTTTTTTGGGATTGGCTTATTTCATTTAGCCTGATAGTCTTCAGTTCCATCCATTTAACAGCAAATATATTAATTTCATTCTTTTTTATGACTGAGTAGCATTCCATCATGTATATATACCACATATTCTTTTTCCATTCATCTGTTAAATGCACTTAGTTTGGTTCCACAATTTTGCTATTGTGCTGCTATAAACATTGATGGTGTTGCAGCATACTGTAGCATGCTGATTTTAAGTCCTTTGATATAAACAGAGGAGTGGGATAGCTGGGTCAAATAGTGGTTCCATTCCAGATTTCTGAGGACCTACATACTGCTTTCCACAGTGGTTGCACCAAATTGCAGTCCCACCATCAATGTAAAAAAAAAAAAAAAAATCTACCAAGATAGACAACCCCAGGAATAGATGTATTCTTAGCCAAGTTCTTCCAGACCTTCAAGGAGGAAACTAACACCAATCCTGCTTAAATTATTGTAGGAATTAGAGAAGAGGGAACCCTTCCAGTCTCATTCTAAGAAGCTGGTATCACCCAGATACCAAAACCAGATAAAGACACATCAAGGAATGAAAATTTCAGACTAAAATCCTTGATAAACATAGATGCAAAAATTCTTAATATAATGCTGGCAAATTGCATACAAAATATGTTAAAAAGATAGTGCACCATGATCAATAGGGTTTTGTCCCAGGGATGCAATGTTGGTTCAACATATCAATGTCAAAAAATGTTGGGAACTTAAGAACACATCGGCCATAAGGGTAGAGAACTCTAACTCTTTGGTTGCTTTCTATGCCCTGTAAGGGACCTGACCTAAGCAGGAGAAGTTCCTCTGACTTATTGTGGGAACTGAAACTACCCTAAGGATAGGGTAGGGGGCTTGGCCAATACGATTTGCCCATGCTCCTTATGTGTCCCTGTATTCCTTCTGTTGATTGGCCCATGTCCTCTATAAACACTGTCCACCTTCTTCAATAAAAGAGTTCCAAGTTCCAGCGCCAAAGTTTTCTACCTGACTGGGCTCCCTGGTATTTCCTGCGTCTTCTGAAGACGGGGGAGGGACTACCAGCGACCTTTTACCGTTCCCAATCTCGCCTTATTGCTGAGGCAAGCTCTCCCAACCTCTCTGCTGGACAGAGAAGGTTCGTCCCGGGTCAAGGGAGAGCTACAAACCTCAGACCCTCTAACTTCCCAACAAATAAACATAATTAACAACATCAGTAAACAAAATCACATCATTATCTAAATACGTGCAGAAAAAGCATTTGAAAAAATATGTAGGATCCATTCATGTTCTCAACACTAGAAAAACTAGGGATGGTGGAAACCTACCTCAACATTTTAATTTTGCATACACTAAAACCAAGGGCAACATCATTCTAAATGGAGAAAAATTAGAAGGACTCCCTCTAAAAACTGGAACAAGACAGAGATTCCCCTCTCTCACCACTTCTATACAACATAGTCCTTGAAACTTTAGCCAGAGTGATTGGGAAAAGAAAGAAATTAAAGGACAGGAATCGGAAAAGAAGAGCTCGAATTATCCCTATTTGTCAATGAAATGATATCATATTTGAGAAGACCAAAAAACTTCACCCAAAATCTTCTAGAACTCATAAATTAATTCATCAAAAAAGCAAGATATAAAATTAACACCCATAAACCAGTTGTATTTTTTTTTTTTTTTTGGTACCGGGGATTGAACTCAGGGGACCTCGTCCACTGGGCCACATCCCCAGCCCTTTTTTGTATTTTATTTAGAGACAGGGTCTCACTGAGTTGCTAAGTGCCTCGCCATTGCTGAGGCTGGCTTTGAACTCGCGATCTTCCTGCCTTAGCCTCCCAAGTGCTGGGATTACAGGTGTGCACCACCACGCCCGGCTAAACCAGTTGTATTTTTATTCACCAATCATGAATCACTTGAAAGAGAAATTAGGAAAAGTACCCACTCATGATAGGCTCAAAAAATAAAAAATTAAAAAAAAAAAACCTTGGGAATCAACCTAACAAAAGAGTTGAAAGGCCTTTACAATAAAACTTACAGAAAACTAAATAAATAAATTGAACAATATCTTAGAAAATAGAAAGATTTCTCATGTTTTTGGAGTAAGAATTAACATGGTCAAAATGGCCATACTACCAAAAACACTATACAGATTTAATTCAGTTCCTATTAAAATTCTAATGACATTTTCATAGAAATATAAAGAGCAGTAATGAAATTCATTTGGGAAAATAAGAGGCCTATTTGTCTTTTTTAAAATTCACTTTGCAAACAGTGTTCAGAGTACTTAGGCGTTCAATCTAAACATAAATCATGTTTAGAAATCCATCATAATTTTGCCCTCTGAAGGAAAACAAACATTATTCCTAAGTAAACATTTTAATTTTTATATAATTGGAATTTCTTGACTTTAATTCTACATATTTTTAGAAATCATCTTGATTTTAAGAAGCACCTACTAAGATTGTATGGATAATATATAAACCCATAAGAATATGGGAATGCCATAATGGTTATTAATTTTTAAGTTATATCTTAATTCATTCTAAACAAATGAAACAAAATAAAAGACTTGGGTATATGGAGATTTTGATGATTTTTTTTGACATAGGCCTCAGAGTCCAATGGAAATAGTCTTGCCAGTTAGAAAATAGTTAAGGATTATGAACAGTATAGAAAAATTAGGAGAGAAGAAAGAGGAAGAAAAAATAAGAAAGAAAGAAAATTAGTTCATTACATAGAAATATACAACAGACTCTTACCAGAATTTGATTAAAAAAAAAAAATCTTGGCTGCCTGTTCAACCCACTACAAGGTGAATTTCATACCTTCCCGCCCACTCACGAGTAGCCCCTACCAAAGTCTGCAAAGATCTTCAATGGATATTTCCTTTAAAAAATTACAGCTCATCTCAATCTGTGCTTCAAGTTTCAAACCTATTTATGATAAGCTTTCTTTGTCCTAGAATAAAAAAACCAATCTCCTCATCAGAATACAGAATGAGCTACAGTTTAGCTCCAACCTGTTGCGTTTTTTTCCAGTATCATTTGTCCTCTTGTTCACTAACAGCTACCACCACGGTGACACACACCAGTGGCCTCAAAATCATAGAATCAAGAGGTTGAAAAATAAATGTTCAAGTTATTGCCAAAGGTGAAATGTCTTTCATTTTTATTATTTTTTTTTATCCAATTATCTAAGCCTAGAAATATTTGGACTGTTTTTTTTTTTTTTTAACTTCCAGCTCCTAATTACAATTTTAACCTTAGAGCATTGCCGCTGGCATTTTATAACAATTTGCTTCACATTTGCAAAGGGGAATGAGGCAAGCTAACTCCATGAAAAATAACTGTGTTAGTGTGATTTTAACTAGAACTGACCTATTTTCATTCTGCCAAATTTCAAAGGGTATATATGATTCAAAGGAGAAAAAAATTAAGCAGTACTCTTTTACACTCATGATAAAATGTAAAGCAATCAATACCGTTGATGACGAGGCTATTTACATTGATTATTTTAAAACCTAAAGTAATGTGTGTGTGTGTGTGTGTGTGTGTGTGTGTGTGTGTGTGTGTGTTTTCTTTTCATTACCAGGGATAAAATTCAGGCGCTCTTAACCACTGAGCCACAACCCCAGCCTTTTATATATATATATATATATATATATATATATATATATATATATATATATATATATATATATATATTTTTTGACACTGGGTGTCGCTGAGTTACACAGAGCATTTCTAAGTTTTTGAGGCTACCTTTGAACTCACTATCCTCCTGCCTCAGCCTCTGGAGCAGCTGGGAGTACAAGTGGGCTCCACCACATTAGGCTTCAGTAACTGTTTTTTTAATCAGAAAAAATGCTTCTATATCCTGTGCCAAGGATGGTCAAATACCTATTAGAATTGTATTCAAACTTCCTATTAATGATTGTTCCTTGATGTGAGTTGATCTTGCCCTTAGATACACACAGTGAATATAACCCCTGAACAACAGCATTTGCAAGAAAGGGAAAACATTTCTTGTCCTCATGAAGGGTCAAGCCATACAATCCTGCATGACTATTTTATTCTCCTGGGTGGGAGGATTTAAAGAAAAGATTAGTTCTTGGACACTGATAGTGTCCATTTGAACCTGATTCAATCAGTTTGTAGCTATGCTTTGTGACTTTGAGCATTACTGCTCTGACTTTCAGATGTTTTATCTCCAGAAAGTGAAAGAAATAATGCATGTCTCAACTGTCTGTGTTGCTTAATAGGAAAATGCTAAAATCACTGTCAAACTTATGTACTAGTAAAGCAACATATTATAGCAACTCATGTTATTATAGTAGCTGTATATTCAAGGGCACTGATCTTTGTTCTTTAAGGTTAAACATTTTTTTGACTCTGTGGTAAGTACTGTGTTTGGCTCAGAGATATGATAATAACATAAGATATTTTTTGAACTTCCAGTGTGTGGAGAGCTGAGAATATGGAGACAGACAGTTTTATTTCCCCTTACTAGCAAATCTAAGACAAACAATCTTGAGATCCACCAGGGATCAAGAATCTCCCATAAGTGCTGAAAAGAACATTTTATAGTTGCATATCCTACACCAGAGTGTGCTCCCCTGGTCAAGGGAATCCTGATTTGTTTATTGTGTTAAGCTAGTAGACAGTCTTCATATGCCATCAGACTTTATCCTATAGCTATAAATCAATTAATTTCTGTGCCATAGTTAATACAATCAACTTTGCTTTGAATTTTATTTTGATCCAGACATACAGAACATGGTCTAATATGCAGTAGGGACAATAGAAAACAAACAACAAGAACAAAAAATATCTACCCTTTCTAGTAAAATATTGAATATTATTATTCTATTTTACCCCTCCCATGTTTTCAATTTCAATTAAAAAACAGCATAATAGTGTTAATTCACCAAGATGAGAAGGTTATATCATTATTAATTCATTTGTTTAGTTCTTCTATGTGATCCATTCTTAAACATAGTTGAACGTATAATTATCATGTGGTATGAATTAATGTTTTTCATCTTCTGTAATCATTTTTGTCCAAGGCAACTATCATCTCTCAATCTACCGCAATATGACCCTAACCATTGTCTATCTACAAGTTTTTTTGTTTCTGTATAATATCAACAAATAGTCAAAGTCATCCATTTTAAATATAATCAGATTGTATAGTTGCCTTTATTAAAAGTATTCAATCAGATAGTGAATGTAAACCAAACTCAATGCCATGAAATAATTAGTATCTAAGGGCTTCCAGAGTGTTTTACCTACATTTGCTCAGCTTCAAAGTAGTTCGCCAGGTAATAAAAGAATGGCTTTCTGTTCATGCAACACAGGAAGACTAATTTGTACACTAAGGCTTTTATTTTTTCTTGTCTCTGCCTGAAAGAAAAGCACCTTTTTCTATTCTTCACATAATAAGGTATCTCTGATAACTTCAAATTGGTTCCTTCTCCAACTTTGTGGATTTCATGGATAGCTTTGTTAATACTTGAAACTACTGCATTGTCTGCTCACAAGTTTTGTAAGCTCTTTAATAATAGAAAAAATGGGTTTCTTTATTTCAGAGTCTTCAGTAACTAAAAGTGACAAGGTAGTACTGGAAGAGATAATGGCAAGTCATAGGAAACTTGATACATGTATTAAATATATACATGAATTAAAGAAGTTTGTTCTAAACTCATATGATATAAAAACAATTTAAGACATTCAAGCACAGAACTAAATAAAATTTGTAATTTTATAGAATACTGAGACAACAATAAATTAGTGTTTTTTTTAAATTGTAGTTGTATATAGACAGCATGCCTTTATTTTATTTGTTTATGTTTATGAGGTGCTGAGGATCAAACCCAGTGCTCAAACATGCAAAGCAAGCGCTCTGCCACTGAGCTACAGCCCCAACCCCAAATTAGTGGTTTTAAATGCATAATATTCTGGTTTCATTCACTGTACCAATGAGAAATATACTTGAGAAGGAGATTTGACAGAATTCATAATTTATATATTTTTTGTTACTTCTTTTTGTGTTACTTGTTCTTTTCAGATATACATGGCACTAGAGTGTATTTTGACATACTATACATACATGGAGTATAACTTTTTAAATTAGGATCCCATTCTTGTGGTTGTACATGATGTGAATTTTCACTGGTCTTATATTCATTTATGAAAATAAGAAAGTAATTCATTCTACTACCCTTCCTATTTCCACCCACCCCACTTTGTCTAATTCAATGGATTCATAATTTATTTAAAAACATTTTTCTGTACTTGTAGATGGACAGAATGCTTTTATTTTATTTATTTTTATGTGAGAATAAGGATCAAACCCAGTGCCTCACACATGCTAGGCAAGTGCTCTGCCACTGAGCCCCAGCCCCAGCTCTCATAATTTCTTGATTAAAGTTTATGCGAGTGCTTCATGTCCACAGAAATCTACATGGATGTTACCTAGTATGAAGAATTTTATGAACAAAATTACCTACAGAACTATATTTTGCAATATGTATATATACATATGTATATATATATATATATATACACATATACACACACATATATATACACACATATATGTATATATATATATATTACTTAAAAAAACATTGTTGATTTAGTAACTAACAGATCTTACATATCATATAATTAGGAATACCTAAAAATTAATAATCCATACGTAAATAGCTATGATTTATATAATTTCATTCCTTTTAATTTTATACATTTTCCTTCAGGAAAATCATCTTGTTTATATAATAAAATCACCCATTATTGTAGCAAATATTAAAATAGGTAGTAAATTTGATAACATTAAAGAAATTGAAGGAAAATTACACTGGTGTTATACTGTGTAGGAGGTGATATTTGCAGGTAAATGAACACGTATTAACAATGTGGGAAATGAGTTGGAGATAAATAAAAGATGTGAAACAAACATTAAATGGGTAAATGCAAAAGAAAAGCAGAATTGAGGAAAGTTCAGGGAAGAAATTGATTTGACTAAGTATTTTGATTAAAAATAATAAATTTGTATGCATGACCAAAAGTGAAAATACAGGCAAATTATCTTAATTAATTCATAAATAAATCAAGCAAAAATTAATGTCCTGTGATAAAAGTTTTTTAAAAGAATTAAGTAAACTCCTCAATCAAAACTGAAGAACATTCTCTGGAGATTCTTTATTCATCTTTTAATTCTGCCAGCCTCAGGGATGGAGTAGATAAAGTTTTATCCTAGTGAGGAGTTTGCATGTATCCTAATGAGGATACCATGTGATTCCCTTCAGCTCTTCCTGTGTGTAAAGCTCCATTCTCCCCTTCAGGCTACATGAAAAATCACACACTGACATTTTTATAATGCTCAACTACCAGTTTGACATGCTCTTAATGAAGGGAACATAGTAGGGTAAAATTAAATTTCAAGGAAAAGCATGTAAGCAAATGGATCAGGTGTTATTGTCAACTATTTGATGGGTCAGGAAACTTGCTTCCAGTTATAGAAGTGTGTCCCTGAGTTCATGGTAACTCTTATGGTCATGCCTGGTAGAGTCTCCTTCAACAATAATGTGAATAAAATATGATAGTTGAGAAGTTTTTGTGCAGCAGCATGCTAATTGTTTGAGAGTGATAGATATAGCTTTAATATCCCTTCTGTATTCAAAATGTTGAATATTTCACACATTTAACTTAATATAATAAATATTCTATTTTGATATCAGTGAGGTATATAGATTTTCTCAGGTCTTTGTACATTGTAGACTTTCAGAATATGCTAAAGTTTATTATAATGCCCTTAATTATCCTAAGTTTTAAAACTGCTTGTTGAATTAACAAACGTCATTTTAAAAATTCTACAAACATAAATTTTTAAAATTCAGGAATAGTTTGCATAATAGCTTTCTAACAGCAATACTACTGGCCATTAAGCCTGGAGAATTCTTTGTTTTATGGGAAGCTGTCTTGGGTGTTGTAGATGTTTAATGGTATCCAAGGTCTTTACTTATAGATCCATTAGCTTCTCCCACCTGATTATAAACAATATGATTTTATATATACTCAATATTCCTTGAGGGTAGAAAAAATAAACACCAGGTGAGAGTTAGCATGTTAAGCAAAGTGAAATCTACAAATCTTAACTATACTGTTCAGTTTTCACAAATTAGTATTTTCATGCAGCCATCCCCTGTCAAGACAGACAACAGTGTGTTTACCCCAGAATATTCTATAGTGCTGTTTTGCACACAATCTCTCACTGAAAGCAAAAAAGCAAATTTATAATGGAATTAAAAACAAAATCCTTCAAAAGAAAAATTTTAAAAACCTTTAAAAAAGAGAAAATTAAATAATTAAATACCTAAATAAGGAGAAAGGTATCCTCTGTTCATGAATTCAAATATTTAATTTAATTAGGCTGCCATTTTTTTTCTAAATAGATGTAATAGTTCAATTCAAATCAAATCAACACCCGGATATTGAAAAAGCACTTCAGGGATTTTAAGTAAAGCTCCATGGACATTCTCTGCAGAAAAATAACTATAATGAAATTTTTAAAATTAATTAAAGGAACAAAAAACGTTTATGGGCAATTACTTTAAAATTCTTATTTATATGTCATAAAGGAAGATAAAATGGAATCACAGAAAATGTTTAATACGAATTAAAAAGGTAAAAAAAGGAAGAAAAGGATCCAAGAAACAAGTGCCATTTACAAAAGAAGTAAAAACCTAGTAGATATTGATTTAGTTGTATTGATTTTATTATATTATCAATCAATTATATTTATTTTACCAATTTATTTATAAGCCCTTTATGTGTATGATCTAAATTCACTCAGTAATAAATGACATACATATGAAAATAAAAATTATAAGATAAACATTATTACATTGAACCTGGTAGTCTATATAAATGTTCATGACTTATATCATAACTATATTATTCATTTTTGCTCCTCAAGACAACATAACTAGTTGAAAATAAAATATTGGAACCAATCCCATAAATATGCTTGTGAAGAAAAATCGGGATGATATTATTCCACACAAAAAGGCATTTGACAAATCCAATATTTTTCATGGGAAAAAAAAAACAAAAAACTTTTTACCTTACTATGAGAACATTCTCAAATTATAAAATAATATTCAAAATTTTAAAAAGTAGAACAATATTAGTCATAATAGTGGGAAATTCTGTACTATGATTGGAAACTATTCCAATGTCTTAGCTAATGATACAGTCTTTGTTCAGATAATGTAATATTCTTGTAGAAAATTTCAAAGAATTAGAAAAGTATTCATACTAATAAACAGTTATGACAAAGTTGAAGAATACAGTGTTAATGTACAGTTGCTATTATATCATCAATAAACTACTGGAATTTGAAATTAACAACATTATAATATTTTAAAACTACCAAAATTAACTACTTAGGTTAACAAAGAAAACATATAAGCACTGTCTGTATGCAGAAGACTACAGCAATCTGAGGGTAGAAGTTATAGATCTAAACAGAGAGATAGATACTCCATGTTAGTGAATAGGAAGACTGAATATTACTTAGGTGTCAATTCTTCCAAATTAAATTTGTAGATTTAAAACAACCACAGTAAGTAAACTGTAGTGATAACCTGTGGCTATTTAAAAATTGATTCAAAAGTTTACATGTAAATTAAAACAAAAAAAAAAGAAAACAACCCCTCAAATAGTCAACACAACACTACAAGAGAAG
The DNA here is from genome assembly GCA_025594165.1 of Tamias sibiricus. Taxonomy (NCBI): domain Eukaryota; kingdom Metazoa; phylum Chordata; class Mammalia; order Rodentia; family Sciuridae; genus Tamias; species Tamias sibiricus. The sequence continues at coordinate 146,887,081 of CM046662.1, forward strand.
TCAAAGGACTATCACTGCCTTATTTCAAGACTAGTTGTAAAGTTACAAATGTCAAAAGAAGAAAATGATATTTGTTTTAAGAATAAATATAGATCTGTGAAGCAGAAGTAGACTCACAGAAATACTCTCAACCGATATTAACCAAAGGACAAAGACAAATCACTGGAAAAAAGTATATTTTTTACAATAATTAGTATTTGGAGAGAAAAAAAGTATGTACATTGCAACAAAAACAAAAATGAATTTAGATATAGACACTTTTAGGTAAAATTAACTCAAAATCATGGAGTTGCACATAAAGCAACTATCAAATTTCTACAAGGTGATATAATACAGAATCTATGTGGCTTTGAAATTGGTAAAGAATTATTACATACAATAACAACAGCAAAATCCAAGGGGAGGAGAACAGTGTTACTTCATTCAAATTATGGCTAATTAAATAAAAAAGTGTTCCATAAATGCACTGTTAAGAAAATAAGAGAAGACAAACTTCAGACTGGAGGAAATATCTGCAAAATGTGCATCTGATCATTTCTTGCTATGAAATCTGCAGAGAACCTAAACACAAAACATATCCAAAATTAAAGAAAATAAAACAATTGAAAATGATGATAAGACTTGAGCAGAGACTTTTCCAGAGAAGATACAGAGATGGAAAACGTGTCTGGAACTCTTTATACTGCAAGAAAGTGAGGAAGTGCTCAGAAACAAAACACAAGCACAAAGAAAGCATATAATCAAAACCTACCTGTATTTATGGGGTATGACAACATGGCACAAGAATTGCCTGAAAAGTTCCTGATGGCCACAACTAGTAATATTGGGTTGTAATTCAATGTATATCATAGATACCAGTAAGTCTATACTGGTATAAATTAAGTAATATTAAGAAGGGCCAAATCTAACAAGTACTTAAAATCTTCTGACCTTAAGGAGAAATAAAGTTAAATGCCTATTCCTTACCTGTGGACTCTTCACAGTGACCTCTTTCTAAATACAGAAAGGGGAATTAAAATAGAAGAAGGTCACCATCAGAAACTAGCACTTTGGCCAAGTAATCAACATCAACATCAACAGTCAAAGAGTTAGTGTTACAAGCTGGGTGCAGTGGCACAAGCCTATATAATCCCAGGGGCTAGGGAGGCTGAGGCAGGGGGATCACAAGTTCAAAGCCAGCCTCAGTAATGGCAAGGTGCTAAGCAACTAAGTGAGACCCTGTCTCTAAATAAAATACAAAACAGGCCTGGGGATGTGGCTCAGTGGTTATGTGCCCCTGAGTTCAATCCCTGGTACCACACTCCCCCTCCCAGAAAAATTAATGTTACACACCCTCAATGTGACATGATAAAGTTGGCACTTGACCTCTAATTTTCTTTTTAATCTCTAAAAGAAAATTTAGTTAAATCAAATGTAAAATGTAAAACGTCAAAAAAAAAAAAAAAATCCCATAATAGGGACCTCCTACAAGACACCTGACTAGTATTCCTCAAGACTGTAAGAGACACCAAAAAAAAAAACAAGAAAACTGTCACAGCAATGAGGAGGAGTCTGAGACGTGAGGACTAAATGCCATGTGGTATCTTGGATACCATCCTGGGATGTAACAGGAATCTTAGGTAAAAACTGAGGAACTCTAAGTTACCATGGACTTGAGTTAAGCATAATGTGTCTGAGTTTGTTCTTTAATTGTAACTGATGTGCCAGACAATAAAAAGGAACTACTAATAAGGGAAACTGTCTATAAGAGTACAGGCGAACTTTTTGCAATATCTTCCTAACTTTTTTTCTCTAAAAGTACAAATATTTTAGGAAAGAAATTAAAGTATAACTAGAAAAGTGAACAGAAAACCTCTCATTCGTGGATCATAAGATTAATATTCTTAAGGTTGCAATTCTTCCCCAATTAGTGTACAAAATGAATGCAATACTGGTAAAATCCCAGCTGACTTTTCTGCAGAAGTTCACAAATACTTCATGGGTTTCAGAAGAGTAAAACAATCCTGAAAAAGAACAAATTGTAGATTTTGCTTCCCAATTGGAAATAGTGTTATGATGCTTCATTAATCAAAACTATGATAAAAGCATAAGGAGAAATGCATAGAGCAATTGAATAAGATTCAAAATCAAGGTTCTAATATTTATTAGTTGTGACCAATTGATTTTCAACTAGAGTTCCTAGGCAATCAGTAGGGAAAGAACAAATGGTGAGACTACTGAAAATCCACACACAGAAGAATGAAATGTAACCGATTTTTGAAGACATTCACGAAAGTGAAATAAACCAGACTCAGAAAGTAAAGGTTCAGATGTTTTCTCTCATATACAAAAGCTACAACAAAATAAAGGGGGGAGTGGGAGATCCCAGGAAAATAGAATGAGGGGGCTGGGGTGGTTCAATCCTCAACACCACATAAAAATAAATAAAATAAAGGTATTGTGTCCAACTACAACTAAAAAATAAATATTTTTAAAAAGATAGAATGGGGACCAGTGGAGCAGAGGAAGGGGACTGAGGGGGGAAAGGGAGGGACAATAAATAAGAGAAAGAGTGCATGAAGTTGATTAAACTATGTTCGGTCCATATATGAATACTCCACAGTGAGTTGTAACTTGATGTATATCTCTGAAACACTAATTTTAAAATGTAAATAAATAGAAGGAAGAGCAGTAGATGAAGCAGAACAGGGTAAGGGAAGAGGGGAGGGAAAGAGGAAGTTCTGGGGACTGAATTAGAGCCAATTATATTCCATTATGTCAAAATGAACACAATATTATCTATAACTATAATACACTGATAAAAACATTTAATATTAAAAAGTAACTCAAAATACTTTATCATAGGATTAAATGTAAAGATAAAATAATATTACTCTTGGAAGAAAACACAGGAGTTGCTAAATGTCATTGAAGACAATGTTATGTTAAATATTACACTAAAAGGGTTAAGCACATGCAAATGCACACACACACAATAACAAAATGAAAATGGAAAAGTGATTCAGACTTAAAATATAACGTTGAGTTAGAAATTAAATAATTAAAAACAGATCAAAAAATAAGAAGAAATGGGTGAACTGACATGACTCAGGAAAAATAATGGAGGAAAATCAAATAATCTCAGAACACTAAATTACAATACCACAAAGATAAATAAATGTAAGTCTTTATCATTTTGTATTGTATACATTCTTCCCCCCATACAACCCATTCCTGGATGTTTTGTCCCCCTTCTTTACCGAGAGGACATTTTTACTAGATGGATGATCCAATTCTTCATTTCTGAAATTTACTACTGTTCCTGTATATGTTTGATTATTACTATTTTTAGTTAATATTCAGTACTAGACATGGGCATACTTAATAAGAATCATCTCAGAGAATCTCTCGGATTATTCCTCTTTGAAATTACTGTGTACTAGCAACCTTGTTTCTTTGTCACAGTTGATAAAAGAGCCCTCTTTTCCCCATTGGTATGAAGACTCCCAATTAAAAGATGGCGATCCCAACTTATAGACTTTTAAACTACTACTATGTAATCTGGTAGAAGTAATTATTTCTTGTGACCAAAAACTTTTAGACCAGCATAGCCCAAAGCTGTAAGAAGGAAAAGCAAAATTTTGTGATTTCATTAGATTTCATTATGTGGGAGCATTACGAAAATAAAGAATGCCTACTCTTGGTTCATCTGGCTAAGAGAAAAACAACAAAAACTTTTTCCTAAATCAAGCATCCACTCTTATTTTTTGAGACATCACTGAAATTCTGTTTAATTTTATGAAAAGGATTTTAGTATTTATCCCACCATTTTTTTAGGCCAACAAATTCTGAATCATTTATACCTGATCAGTTAACTCTCTGAAAACTATGTCTTAATTATTATAATGACCATGTTCTCTAGTAATACTAAGTCAGAGCATTATTAGATAGCCAATATTGTATAGAATAGGTGCAAAGACCACAATTATATTGAAACCTTGAAGGTAGTCAGGGAGCAAGGTGAAGCAAACCTATATCCAGATTATGTGTCTGTTTCAAGACAATGACTGCTTCCTCCAATATGGGGAAGAGCCATCATATGCCCACCATCAGTTGGTTGGTTAGAGTCCTTGGGAACTAGTGATTTATCTGTAACTTAGAATTGTTATTTTTTTCTTGAAAAGCTGTGTACTCATTCCACACCAGTGTTTTTGAGAAATATAATGCCTTCAAAATTTGCATCTTATTGTCTTTGTGCTTACTTAGTAGCCTCACTGAAAAACATTGAGGTGGCTAGATAGAGAATGACATCATTTTTTCCACCAGTTACTCAGTGGATGTGCTATGGTGAGAATGAACCGCAATATATTTACAGTCTATGCTTTTCTGTTTTCTTTCTTTTTCCCCCATGTATGTGTGAGGATACTGGGAATTGAACCTAGTGGTGCTCTTTCACTGAGCTACATCTCCAGACCTTTCTATTTTTTTTTTTTTTTTTGTTGTTGAGACATGGTATCACCAGGTTTCTGAGACAACCTCAAATTTGTGATCCTCCTACTTCAGCCTCTATCTACCACCATGCTCGACATAGTCTGAGTTTTTTCTGTGATTTATAGTCAACATTTTTCACAGACTTCCTTGTTGTCTTTCTTCAACCTTATTCCTTCCAAGTATCTGCCATTAACTAAACCATTAGTCACTGCACAATAACTAGTGAAAAGTGGGGAGGAGACAATGTTGTAGATGTTTTTGTGTTTTCACGATTGAGGGGATGCTGTTGGCATTATAGGGGTAAAGACTCAGGACGCTATTAAACATTCTGCTGTGCACATGAACTCACTCCACAGCAAGTAATTATATGTGCAAAATGTCAGTAGTGTCGAAATTGTAAATCCTTCTATCAATCTATAATACTAGATTCTCTTCTATTCAGGAAACATTGACAATCCAATGTACTAATAAAAATGTACTTCATGGGAACTTTTATTTCCTGCACTGTTTCATGACTGTAACAGGGTGATGCTGCAACAATGTACCAGTTTGCTTTGAGAGATCCATTTAAAAATATATTGTACATTCTTATATAAGTTGTGGGGTATTTATCACTTTACTTCCAACATTGATTAAGAAATGAGTGTGGGGGGCAATGCTGGCATCATGAACAAACAAACAAGCACCACATAAGATTTACTTGGTGTTGAGGGCTGGAATAGTTCCCATCTTCTACTTGTTTCTACCTCTTCATTATGGAGTGTAGATTTGTATGCTGTTAAGCCTTAGTGAATCTCATAACAAGATCAAGAAGAATATTTAAGGACAAAGGTCTTTTTTCTTCCAATTTTACTAATATCCAGTGTCTATCAATTGAAAGAAGGAAAATATATATCCAAAAGGTTGTGGATAAGTTTACATTGGAATTCCAGTAGACTACACTTAGACTTTTTTTTTTTTTTTTTTTGGTACCCAGGATTGAACTCAGGGGCACTCCACCACTGGGCCTCATCCCCAGCCCTTTTTTTGTATTTTATTTAGAGACAGGGTCTCACTAAGTTGCTAAGTGCCTCACCAATGCTGAGGCTGGCTTTGAACTCGCGATCCTCCTGCCTCAGCCTCCCAAAGTGCTGGGATTACAGGCGTGCGCCACTGCGCCCGGCTAGACTTTTTGAATTCCACAAAAACTTGTAAAAACATTGAGTCTAAGTCATCAGACTTGAAAAATTTCTGGAACCTCTCCTACCTACCATTTGCCTCTACTTAAAAACACATCCATTAATTTAGGCTACAGGACACATGACATCATATTTTGAATGCAGATTCAAGTGAAGTCATTGAGAAGTATTTTCCATTTCTTACAGTTGTAAGATGCACTATGCAAGAATTTACTTTTGATTTTGGAAGAAACACTTAGCTCACAAAGATTTTTGCTCAAACTCACAGAAAGTTCAACATCTAGGATATCTGTGGGAATTATTTATTATTTATTATTCTGGTATAAATGCATCTTATCAATAGATCTTCAGGTATTATTCTTTTTTATCAGGTGTTATGAATATTATACTATTAATAAAGTAAAAAAGGCAGTGTCTATGGGATAATGCCAAGCAGACTAATTACAAAAACTAAGAATAAAACCTATGTTCGTTAAAATGATAAGCAGCTTAGTGGATTTAATATTTTCTAAAAATTTACAACCCAATTTTTATTCCTAATCAAATAGTATATTCCAGATTTATCTGATGACCTTCTAATTCTTGTTCCACTCACTGTCCCTTTTAATCCATATTGTAACCAATGACCCACTAAATTTTCTAAAGACTAACTCTAAATATGCTGCTTCTTCTTTCTCTGAAGACTTTTCTTGGAATTCCATTGATTAATAAATTAAACTGAACACTCCACACTGACATCACATTGGTCTATTCATAACATTCTTTGAAGAGTTCTATAGTTTTATTGTACAACTTTTTCAAAAAATGTACATAAATAATAGTTGAAGTTTTGTATAATCATATTGAGAAATCTTCTGTAAAGTTGAGAAAAATTTTATTCATAGAATATGAACTCTGTAGTATTTTTGGTTAAGTGCCTTGATTCTTATTTGCAATGTCACTATATTTGCTACTAAGAATAAAGCAAGAAATACAACACACAGTTTCTTGCTCTTGTGGACTTCATTCCAGCAGATAATATCTAAATCACATATCCAAATGCACAATTTAAAAAACTTATAGTGTATTTAATAGATGAATGCTGAAATAAGTACAGATATTGAGAGGAAAAACTTAGAAAAATATTGGGCAATTTGATATTGTCACTGCACCCAGGCATGTGATCAGTGAACTGATCTCATTGAAAGTAGAAAGTTGTTAAATTTGCTTGGTACACTGAGTTATGTACTAGTACCAAATGTTGAGGGCTGAGGAAACTCATTTTTACCACATAAAATCTGAGAAGTACTGACAAAGCAAAATTTGTCTTTCAAATCATTAAGTGCCATGAATATGAAGCATAAGACATAGGAGAGAAATAACAATCTGACATTTTTGATAGTTAGAAGCTTGATTTTCATGAAGAAATTTCACCTTAGTTGCCTTAAGTTAAGAATAAGTATAAATTGATCCAAGTATGGAGTTGGGGAAACATGGAACACAAAAGCTTCCAAACAGAAGAATGATGTGTGTCAATGAATTTCTTCTAAATACTGTGCCTCTGAAGGAACTTGGATGGTGAAATGGACTGCTTAAGATCATAATTTTCCTTTCTGAATTCTGAATTTAACATTTATCAGGCTCATAAATGCATTTTTTGTTTTGTTTTACTAAATTGTTATGAGATTTTTTGTTTTGAATCATATATTCAATTACTGTTACTGACAACTTAGAATATACTAACCAAGATAAATGTAATTAAAGATAAGAAAGAAGTGTTTATCACTGAAATATGGCAGGATGGATCATTCTATGAAGAAGAAGGACGTACAGAGCTAGAAGAATAGAAATTCAAGAGGTCATAACTGTGAAAGTAAAATTAAAACAGAAAGTATGCTTGACAAAAACTTCAAACCAATTTTATTTGAACTTACCATAAAAATAATTTGGTCCTTTAAGAACGTTAGAAAACCGTAACAATAGTATGTCACATTAATAATAAGATATTATCCTAGTTCACTTAACATGATGCTTATTGTACCCAGCAGAGATGATGCCTATAGAGAGGAAATATCTGCCACATTATATTCTTTATGTGTGCTAATTGTTCCTTTGTGGGGACAGTATCCTATTTTTTACTATGAGCTTGGTTGGCATGACATAGCCAACAGTATTTACTTATGAATTATAATTTTAAGTTTTAAAAAGTACATATATTACAGTAAACTTTAGCCCAACTATTTGTAGATTTATCACAAGTATGTATTAAGCAGAAAGATAATGAATTGTATAAATGTTGTACAGATTAGGGACAATCCATATATCAAATAAGATTTAGTGGGTGATAATTATACTTTTCTAATGAATTTTTTTTTTAATTTTAATAGCTTTGTAAAAACAAAATTGGCACTGATGGTGGTGAGTACAAGGCTTTTGATTACAAAAAAAATCTACTTGCAATATTCTTAATCTGTGAATATTAGTTGTCTTATATATAACTTATTCTTTAAAATGGTGGATGAACCACAGAATCAAATGAAAGTTAACAGAAAATATTTCAACTTTCTTTTTCTAAAAACTACAATTAGCTTGTTAGCAAACTTAATTTTGAGGATGATCAATGGATAAGAAAACTCTTCTTAAGTAGCAGACCCAGCTGAGTTCTTGTTGGATATAGAATTTCATTGCCATGATGAGGGACAAAGGAAGAAACATAATGAATCCTACATATGTGCATTTTGATGTTCCCTAAGAGATGGAGAATTTAATTATGCTGATCTAATTATACCCAAATCTAGTTTGTCTGATTTGATTACAACAGAATCTAGGTTTTGTGTAAAGTTACTGCTGAATCGGGATTACTTTAATTTCTGCCAAATCTAGTTTGCTTGCTCTTTTCATGACCAAAATTATCTAACTTATACTTACAACAAAATTAACATTTTGTTACACTGAGTATTTATCTATATAATTTCTCTAACTAGAAAGCAAGACAATATCATTTAAAAACTTAAAAGAATGACTATTATGAGCAGAAATTTTACTAGCTGTATAAGGGCAAAGTGAGAACTTGCAGGTTTTTTAGACACGGAAGAAGTATTAGCTGTTGGAAATGTAACTAACTTCCTAGTAACACTCTGTACAAATATATCATTCATGGATCCAGAGAGCTGCCCCATTTAAAGAAAAGTTATATTGTTACTAGAAACAAGTGATGGCAGATTGGGAAAGATAAACACAATGGTGCAAAGCAGGTATAATTTCTCAGGATCCTTAGAATTTATTGTTAGCCTGGGCATCTAGCAGCATATTTAGCTAGTTTCAACTCACAGTTTCTTGAGGTGCTGTCTACTTTCTTTTGTGAGAAAGTACATACAGGCAGAAACATCTCTACACTGTAAATTCTCTCCGGTAGACAATTTCTGCAATTTATTCCAAAAGGAACTGATAGATCCTTAGCAGACATTCCACCTCAGATTTTAGGACATGAGAGGAACAGGAAGATGGTGGGACCTTCAGGTTCAGTCTGAAGCCAAATGAGCATCAGTTATTGCCTCAAGTGGTTGTTAACACAGCTTCTGAGAAGGCGAAAGTGTTTTGCGGAACAAAGATTCATAAATAATATTTGAGGAAGGGGTAGAAAAATTAGTTGTTTTTATATAATAACAGCACATTTTGGGCCTCAGAAGGCTAAAGCGATTATATTTCTTTCTCTAAAATGTTAGGAAACAAACAGAAGCTAACAAAGAATGTGGTACTGTGGCTACATACTATTATAGGGAATGCACTAATGGTTAAAAAATCTTGAGTGGTACTAAATCTCTATATAAGAGCAGCATGATTGATACATAAAAAGGGAAATTCAAGGAAAGGAAGGAATAAATAAAAAGAGAAAAAGAGATTCTCATACTGTTTGTGATATCATAAATGTATCTGAAAGTATTAAGGACAGTCCCCAAACTTCACAATGATCTCCCCACACTAAACTCTTCACCAGTGCTTAGCAGTGGAATTATGTTTGTGTGTGTGATAAGTAGTCCTGAGAAGCAAAAGCTGTATGTAACATGCCATAGGAACATGAAGGAAAGAGCCACATGGGGTATCTTCTCAAGCAGGAAGTGTCCATAGCAGGTATCAATTTTAGAATCACTAAAAATACTAATAAAATAAATAAATTAGTAACAAATTTAAAAATTCACAAAATGAGTTGGATATAGCTAACTAAATTAGAAAATTTATAGAAAGTCATCTCATAAAGCAACTTAGTTACTGGTAATGGATTCATTTTTTTTTTTCTTTTCTCTTTTGAAGAAGCACTTTATTTTCAAAGCAGTGTTCCATTAAAAGCCACCACCTCTGAAGAAAACCTGTCAAGAAGGTAAGATTTTGTACTAAATGGATTTCTCTAAGGCTATTAATCAAATATTAGGTAAGGCAAATGCCCTCTAAAGACCTTCTAAACTCTAAGTATCAATAATTACATGAGAGGGTTAGGTAAGTACAAATGTAGAGTTATCTTGATTTTATGTTAGTTATATCAACTAAAATAATTTTCCTGGATTATATTTCAATTAAAACATGGGCAGTATAAACAGACTGGACTCATATGACCCCTGTAAAGAAAAGATATACACAGGAAGTAACACATAGTGATGGTTCCAGGCCCAGTGCTGTTGCATTTATGACAGTTCCTCTGTCAAACCCTCACTAGTAAATCGTAAGAGTGGGCACTTGTTCCTCACCAAGGAATGCATGGCCAGAATGAAGGAGCACAATAACCAAGAAAACTTCATTTTATCATAGGACTTATATTGAAGGGAACTAGTTGAGAAAACACTGGATATTTCTCTAGAAATTTTGATACAAACTTCTGCCCTTGATACAGAATTATTTTAGCTAAATAAAATAAAAAAGAATTAACCTCAAGACCACAAGAGAATATTATATTCATACATTCAAATTGAGTTTAGAGCTAGGTAAACCAAAGTATTTTAAATATATTCTTTTTCAAGCCATCCACGATGAAAACTCATTAAGGAGTATTCAAAATAAATGTAGAATGTTGCCATCTGTCAAGGGGGAAAAAAAAGAGTTATTTATATGCTATGAGTTTAAATTTGTCTGAAGTTGAGCTTTATTGTTCAGGTGATATATTTAGATCTGAAATAAGTAGAAAGCCAAAGGTGGTTTGGGAGTCATATTTCTTGCATAAAATTTATGTTATTGCTATTTATAGTAAAGGATAATAATAGTGTATTTTAATTTTTCCATATGTAAAATTCTCTGAGACGTGCTCTGTTTGCACTGTGTAATTTAATCCTCACACTCATTCTCTGAGGTAGAAATGTGTCCTGTGTAGATATTTAAAGTAGGGACATTGTGTCTTACAGAGAGTACATAATTAATCAAAGATGAATTTGTTTGATTACCAATCCTTCTAAGTATTACTTATACTATAATAATGTTATCATATTTCCAGCTTCGAAATGCCAAGCATCCTAGTGGAAATAATAAATCAAGTTTTAATAAAAGGATATGGAAGAAATAACATTTCTAATGAGAAATAAGTACGAACAGGAAAACATTTTACAGTTCCCAAACTGGGGAGATTTTATTGTATATAGTTCAAAATAGCAATACAAAAATCAAAAAGGCAAACTTATCCAATGTGTGTAAAAGTGGAATTCATGTTCTAAGAGTTTGTTGAATCAGTGTCTCTCATACTAAAATTAGCAAATGATCCCAGGTTGATGCTATTTCACTATTTGAGTGAATCTGTAAGAGCCTATACCATGGAGACAACAGATATTTTGTTGGTGCATAAACATTAAGAAGGCTGATTAATGGGTTGGGGTTGTGGCTCAGTGATAGATTGCTTGCTTAGCATGTGTGAGGCTCTGGGTTTGATTCTCAGCACTGCATATAAAAAAATGAATACAAGAAGGACCACCAACTCCTAAAAAAAATTAAGAAAGAAGCTGACTAAATCAGACATTGGTTATTAATCTCTAGCTCTATAGAAACTTCCTTTGAAATAACATGCATAATGTTGGGAGACAAGTAGCTCATGCTCCAAGAAATAATTTTATGTGAACTTTTCAGCTAAATTGTGATACAAGTTTCTCAACACCTAAATATAATCCATAAATTTTTGTGGAAATATTTGTGGAAATAAAACTTCAAAGCAAATATTAGAACATATTCTTTGATGGCAAATATAGATTTTCAAGCATATATGTAAATATGATATTCAAAGATTTCTTTTTTTCTGAGAATAATATTTCTCTGTAAAACTATATGAATGCTATACACATTTGTATTCTACAAGTCTTGCTATATATATATGCATATATTTATTAAACCATTTTAACTGCACAAGGCAGCATCTGTTACAACAATAAGTGGAATAAGTTGATAATTTTTAAATGACAAAACTGATATTATAATTGATAGTTACAATTAATATCATACATAATATTTTAGAACCAGAGTAAAATGGGAAATCTAGGAGAATTTATGTAGTATATTAAAGAGAAGACTTCAGAAATATGAAAATTTTATTTGCATTCATAGAGCCTTTGCCTTTACAAGGAAAGCAATTTTTGTGATAAGATGTTATAGATGTACAAAAGCTAAGTGGTGTTTTGGTGATTCATGAATCAGGTGACAATGTTTTCTCTTTAGATAATTCTTTTATTGAGCTATTGCTTGGGTGTACTCTGCGGGTAGGGATTCAAATAATAATTATTTGAGAATTCTGCAAGGTCAGGGGATTTACTCTTGTCACTCACTAAAGAAAAGAACTTGGAAATATGGCAGTTATCTGGTTTACTCTCTTTATAAGCAGTCAGATCATCATAGATAACATTTAATACCTTTTCAGTGTAATCAAGGAGTTTGTTTGATCTGGTTCCATTTTCTGCATTTTTCTGGTGAGAATTTGAAGTGATTTCCTCTTGATCAATACCAGGCATTTAAAAGCATGATTGGTGTGAAAAAATAAATAATAAAATGGCAAATTACAATTTATATCATTATTATATTCCTATGCTGATTTTTTTAATAAATGACCAATTTTGTAGACAATTAAATATGTTCTAAAATAATTACATGTAGATTCCTAATGTCTCCTTAATCCATCTTTCATAACTTTTGAAAAAAAATTTTATAAACATAAAAATATCAAGTAAATACATAAAAACAGTAAAAAATGAATAAGGAATATAATATATTTAATTTTGGAAAACATTTCAATCATTTTCTAAAAGTGGAAAAATTCTGTAGTTCCTACAAGCCCAGCATAGTCCAGACTGCCAATTCCCTAATTAGCATTATAACTATAGCCTTCAAAGTGGATGTTATCATATTTTTTTTAAACCCATTGAAATAGATTGTTAGAATCACATTCACAAACAGACCTGAGTCAAATTTCAAGAAAAAGCGGATAATTTCTATATAATTGGAAAAGTAACAGCAAAGGGCTTTAGTAGCATCATGGGAGTGTCCTCTATCCCAAAATCAAACATTTAAAGAAAATGGAGATCAAACTCTTTTTTTGTTGTTGTTTCTAAATTCTCAGTATGTACTTTTTTATTCCCAATATCTTTTAATTGTTTCAATAACTATATAACTGAGTTTTTTTTTTATTGATTGCTTCTTTTTAGTTATACATGACAGTAGAATCCATTTTGATATAATTATACTTCATATTTTTATGCACTCATAGGTGAAATAGTAGCAATGTGATTGAATTGGAATTGACAGTAAAATGGCAGCTACAGAGGTTCAGGAGAGTAAGGTCAAAAGCTTATTAGTTTGTACTAAGTTACTGTTAGATAGGGGTAAGAAGTTTAGTGTGTTGTTCCACAGTAAAGTGAGTACAGGTAGTAACTGGGTATTATAGCACACATATAATCCTAGCTACATGAGAGGCTAAGGCAGGAGGATTGAGAGTCTGAGACCAACATGAACAACATATAGATAAAACAAAAATGGAGAAATGATCAATGTTTGAGGAGATATGTTTAATCTGACTGAACAACATGCATGTATCAAAACATCACATGATACATGATATTCTATTCATCTATATAATTTTGTGTTTTTATATACTGGGTAAAAATAAATTTCATTAAAATACAGAAATTGGAGAATATTTTTGAGACCAAACTAGAGTAGTAATTTTAGACATAGACAAGAATGTTAAACTTGGTATCCATGTGAGAGGACATTTCTGCTGCAATTATTTCTGATAGTTCATGAAACTACATTTGATAATGTTAAATGTAACAATAGGGATAGAATACCTGTATCAGTGAGCCTCTATTTTTAATAATAACCAATTCTATCTCACATTCAATGTCGATTGTTTTTTCTCTCCATTCAAAGCAAGAATTATCTTCATTTATTCCTTGGGAAAGACGTAACAAAATTGATCATCTGAAGAAGATAATTCTTATTGTTTAGAGTTTGAAAATCTAATCCTTATGGAAATATGAAAAATCCTGATGAATATATTAGGCAGAAAATGTGAAAATTCTAGGTTAAATTATCAAGCATTTGGATTACATGTTGGGCCTTGTATGTTTCAGATTAGAGTTCAAGAAGAAGAAACAGAATTCCTTAGTTCTTGGGAAAATACTCTAGCTGTGATAGGTGATGATGATGGTGATTAGATAGATGATAGATAAACAGATAGACAAATAGAGGGATTCATGAGTACAGAAGAATGATTACTCTTCCAAGTAGATTGAGATGTGCCCACAAGACTTTAGGGCAGTCCTAAATTAACTTGGTGAAAATTAGTATACTATAATAAATCAAAAGTTAATTTTATTTAATTCATCTAGTATCATTCAATATAATAAATGTGGTTATTTTATCTTCATATCCCAGATATTTTTATGAAATAAAATAAAATAAATAATGTTACATATACTCTTTATTTTGTTGTAATTTCTTGATAAAAATAGGAATGTTAGTTTTATGCATAGTAAAAGGGAGAATGATAAATGTGAGATTTGGATTAATACAATATTTAACATCGAATACGATAATACTAGTGCTAAAGAAATCATTTTTCTCTTTGGAATCTTGGTAAAAATATTTTAGAATTCATTTGATTTGGAAACTGAAAATGAGGAGGAAGAGGGTAAATATTACTCAGATGTTTTGTCTTTACTAATATGTTGGATGATGACGTTTTACAAGTCTATGAAACCATGGAGGAGCAAAGGTCAGGAACCTTGAAAATATGTGACATCTTGGGTGCTGTGGCACATGCCTTTAATCCCACTGGCTAGGGAAACTGAAGCAAGAGGATCTCAAGTTTAAAGCAAGCATCAGCAATTTAGTGAAGCGTTAAGCAACTCGGTAAGACCTTGTCTCCAAATAAAATACAAAAAAGGGCTGGGGATGTGTCTCAGTGGTTGAATGACCCTGAGTTCAATCTCTGGTGCCAAAAAAAAAAAAAAAAAAAAAAAAAAAAAAGAAAGAAAGAAAGAAAAATCAAAAATCTGTGACATTCATTCATAACATGTTGGGGAAAAGGAAAGAAAATCAGATAATATATGTTTTGAAAAGCCAGAACAATTTGGCATTTATACTCAGAATTTCTTTCATTTTAAAAGTTTGTATTTGTTCTATTTAGATATACATGACAGTAGAGTATATTTTCATGTATTATACATACAGAGAGTCTGATTTATTCTAATTAGGATCCCATTCTTGCAGTTGTACACGATATAGAGTTTCACTTCTCAAAAAATATCTGAAAAAATGTTCAACATCTCTAACAATTAGAGAAATAAAAATCAAAACTACACTGAGATTCTATCTCATTCCAGTCAAAAGGGTAATTATCAAGTATGCAAGTAACAATTAATGTTGGTAAGGATGTGGGGAAAAAGGAACACTCATATATTGCTGGTGAGACTGCAAAATAGTGCAACCACTACAGAAAGCAGTATGGAGATTCTTCTTAAAACTTGGAATGGAACAATCATTTGACCAAGTTATCCCACTCCTCTGTTTATACCCAAAGGACTTAAAAACATCATACTACAGAGATGCATTCACATCACTGTTTATAGCAGCTCAATTCACAACTGCTAAGTTATAGAACCAAAATAGGTGATCTTCAACAGATGAATGGATAAAGAAAATGTGGTATTACATACAATGGACTATTACTCATATTTAAAGAGGAATGAAATTATGGCATTTGCAGGTAAATAGATTGAGTTGGAGAATATTATGCTAAGTGAAATAAGCCAATCTCCCCAAAATCAAAGGTCAAATGTTCTCTCTAATGTGTGGATTCTAACACATAATAATGGAGTGGGAAGGAAGAATAGAAATTCATTGGATTAGACAAGGGGGAATGAAAGGAAGGGAGTGGAGATAGGAATAGGAATGATAGTAGAGTGAATTGGACATAACTTTCTCATGTTCATATATCATTATTTCTTGAGTAAGTATATTTCAAAATAAAAATCAGATAATGAAAAACTTTGTATCAGACATAAAAGTTTTTTTTTTTTTTTTTTGCACACAGTTATCTTATTCAGATGTGGCATGTTTATTTTGGGTATCATAATATTTGATTTACACACATTTAAAATCTGATGGCTTTTGAGATCTCATCACCTTTTACATAATTTTATTATGATCTGTCAAAGACGCAGGTACAAATATTACTTCAATAGGCAATTCACCTTTCATAGCCAGATTAAAACAATTAATTCAAGGAAACAGTAGGGAGAAACACATTTATTTTAGAAGTCCAAGGTGCTGACATCATTAAAATAAATGGGACATCACAAGTATAAAATATCTACATGCTTGGAGAACACATAAGGATAGGAAAAATGAGCAGAATAAAAGTCAAAACAATGAGGGAAGTTCCAAAGTGTTGGCAAATACAACCAGGAGGCAAAAACATGTTTCCATTGTCCATGTGTCTGATATTATAGGGATATATTACAGAACACGTGGGAAATTGTTGCATTAAGATGGCTTTTGTAAAGCATGCATTAAAGCCTGTAGAAACTTTGTAAATCACAGTCCCTTCAGTTTAAAAACCAGCTGTGATGCTGTGATGCAGACCAAGGGGCAGTTGATGAGAACCCTCCTGTTCCAACAGAAGGTGTTCATTGAAGAGAGATTTTAAGTAATTGGGGTTTGACAAGTTTGAATTCAATAAGGTAGACCAGCAGGCTGAAAATTCAGGTAAGGATTTATGTTGCAAGTTAGACAAAACCCCACATAACAGTCCAACCTGTGTGGAAATTCCAGCAGGTTCTATGTTACAGTCTTAACGAGAATTCCTTCAGCTGCGGGAAATTCTGTCCTTATTTATAAGGACTCCACCTGTTTATATAAACCCCATGTTTATTAGTAAGGAAAAACTGATTACCATATTGACTCTTTTAGATCATAATAACATCTTAAATATATCTTCAGAGAATTATCTACACTGAAAAATGGGGTAAAATTCCTTAGAATGACACACATTAGCTGTCATGCAAAATGAATGGCCTAGTAGAAAGTAAGAATCACCATATGTGGCTATACCTAAAAGTTCACCAAAAATTTTTTTTAATTTTCATGGATATTTAGGTACCAGCTTGTTATGGACTGAGAAATACTGCTGATTGACTGAGATAGTAGAATAATATATTTAGTGTTTTCTCCTCCCCAATAATACAATGACATTTTGTATTGCTTTCATTATATTTGTATATTTCTTTTTGTGGCATTATTTAAATTTGTGATGTCACTCACTCATAACAACATGTCTGATATTTTTAATGTAGTAGAATGCAGCCTGTATCTCTAGTATTAAAAAGTGCCTACACTGTGCCGGGCCCAGTGGTGCATGCCTGTAATCCCAGCACTTGGGAGGCTAAGGCAGGAGGATCGCGAGTTCAAAACCAGCCTCAGGAGTGGCGAGGCACTTAGCAACTCAGTGAGACCCTGTCTCTAATAAAATACAAAAAAAAAAAAAAAAAAAAAAGGCTGAGGATATGACCCAGTGGTCCCAGTGCCCCTGAGTTCAATCCCCGGTACCAAAAGTGCCTAGACTTTGTTACACTGAAAAAAAGAACCCAGTTAATATATATATATATATTATTTATGGATTTATGGATTCAATGTCACAAACTCTCTGCAAAGTGTCAAGTGCCAGATTCTTTGCTAAAAGGTAGTATGCAGATGTGATGATATACAATTGATAAGTGAAGTAAGTGTCACAGATCTGTATTATAAAACACTGAAATAGAAGTAGCAGTAGAAGCAATTATGTAATATTAATGTAAAATTTGAAAATTATATAAAATTACAATTATCACACTGACATCTCTAAACATAGAAAAGACAAATTATGTTAACTGCTATGATCTACAAAAAATTGATAGACTGGTATGAAAGTACAATAATTTCCACATGTATTTCATCCCAGAAAATTTGTATAAAGCTTATCTTAGTAAAGTCACCAACAGGGTGATCAGTCATACATCCTGAGGAATAGACTGTCATTATGAAGTTCATCTAAGGAATCACTGAACTTTGACATGAGAACACTTTTTTTTTTAATAATTTTTAATGTGTACAACTCAGTGCATGAATTTAGCATCTTTTTACATACAACTGTTTGTATACAAAGTATATTCGTACAATTCAGGTCTTCAATCATGCATTTAGGAAAATGAAATCGTTCTCATTCAACCACCTTTTCTTTTTTTTTTTTTCCTTTTCTCCCCCTCCCTCCCCCCTTGCTCCCCCCCTTGCCCTTCCTTCCCTTTGACCATTCTAGTGTTCCTCTAGTCCTCCTATGTACCCCCCCCCATCCAACAATACTATGAACTAGCCTCCTTATATCAGAGAAAACATTTGGTACTTGGATTTTTGAGACTGACTAACTTCACTTAGCATTAAGTCTTCCAACTTCATCCATTTACCTGCAAATGCCATTAATTTATTTTCTTATATTGCTGAGTAAAATTCCATTGTGCGTATATACCACATTTTCTTAATCCACTCATTTACTGAGGGACATCTAGGTTGGTTCCACAACCTAGCTATTGTGAATTGCGTAGCTACAAACATTGAGATAGCTGTGTCACTGTAATATGCTGTTTTTAAGTCCTTTGGGAATAGACCCAGGAGTGGGATGGCTGGGTCATAGGGTAGCTCCATTCCCAGTTTTCCAAGAAATCTCCATACTGCTTTCCATAATGGTTGCACCATTTTGCAGTCCCACCAGCAATGTATGAGTGTGCCTTTTTCCCCACATCCTCTTCAACATTTATTGTTGCTTGTGTTCTTGAGAGCTGCCATTCTGACTGGAGTGAAGTGAAATCTAAGAGTATTTTTGATTTGCATTTCTCTAATTGCCAGCGATGCTGAACATTTTTTCATGTATTTGTTAATTAATCGTGTATCTTCTTCTGAGAGAGAAGAAGAGAAGAATTGAGAATTGTCTTCTCAATTCCTTAGCCCATTTATTGATTGGGTTATTTGTTTTTTTTTTTGGTGTAAAGTTTTTTGAGCTCATTATATATTTTAGAAATTAGTGCTCTGTCTGATGTGCATGTACTAAATATTTGTTCCCAATTAGTTGGCTCTCTATTCACCTCACTGATTGTTTCTTTTGCTGAGAAGAAGCTTTTTAGTTTAAATCTATCCCATTCATTAATTCTTGGTAATAATTCTTGCGCTACAGGATTCTTATTAAGAAACTTGGGGCCTAATCCGACATGTTGGAAATTGGAGCTTACTTATTCTTCTATTAGGTGTACTGACTCTGGTCTAATTCCTAGGTCCTTGATCCACTTTGAATTGAGTTTTGTGCATGGTGAGAGATAAGGATTTAATTTCAATTTCGTGCATATGGATTTTGAGTTTTCCCAGCACCATTTGTTGAAGAGGCTATCCTTTCTCCACTGTACATTTTTGGCACCTTTGTCTAATATAAGATAGCTGAAATTATATGTATTAGTTACTGTGTCCTCAATTCTGTACCATTGGTCCACCAGTCTGTTTTGGTGCCAATACCATGCTGTTTTTGTTACTATTGCTCTATAGTATAATTTAAAGTCTGGTATTGTGATGCCCCCTGCTTCACTTTTCTTGCTCAGGATTGCTTTGGCTATTCTGGGTCTCTTATTTTTCCAGATGAATTTCATGATTGCTATTTCTATTTCTTTGAAGAATGACGTTGGGATTTTGACTGGAATTGCATTAAATCGGTATAATGCTTTTGGTAGTATGGACATTTTGACAATATTAATTCTACCTATCCAAGAGCAAGGTAGGTCTTTCCATCTTCTGAGTTCATCTATGATTTCTTTCTTTAGTGTTCTATAATTTTCGTTATAGAGGTCTTTCACCTCTTTCGTTAGGTTGATTCCCAGGTATTTTATTTTTTTTTTGATGCTATTGTAAATAGGGTAGTTTTCATCACTTCCCTTTCAGAGTCTTTGTTGCTGATGTACAAAAATGCCATTGACTTATGTGTGTTGATTTTGTATCCTGCAACTTTGCCAAATTCATTTACTAGTTGTAAAAGTTTTCTGGTAGAGGTTTTTGGGTCTTCTAGGAAGATTATCATGTCATCAGCAAATAGTGCTAATTTGAGCTCTTCTTTTCCTATCTGGATCCCTTTAATTTCTTTCGTCTGTCTAATTGCTTTGGCCAGAGTTTCCAGTACTATGTTAAATAGCAGTGGTGAAAGGGGGCATCCCTGTCTTGTTCCAGTTTTTAGAGGGAATGCTTTCAATTTTTCTCCATTTAAGATAATGTTAGCTCGGGCCTTGCATATATAGCTTTTATAATGTTGAGATATGTTACTGATAGTCCTAGTTTTTCCAGTGTTTTGAACATAAAGGGGTGTTGTATTTTTTCAAATGCGTTTTCTGCGTCTATTGAGATGATCATATGATTTTTGTCTTTAAGTCTATTGATGTGGTGTATTATGTTTATTGATTTCCGAATGTTGAACCAGCCTTGCATCCCTGGGATAAACCCCACTTGATCATGGTGCACTATTTTTTTGATATGTTTTTGTATCCGATTTGCCAGGATTTTGTTGAGGATTTTTGCATCTATGTTCATTAAAGATATGGGCCTGAAGTTTTCTTTTTTGGATGTGTCTTTGCCTGGCTTTGGAATTAATGTGATATTGGCCTCATAGAATGAGTCTGGAAGAGCTCCCTCTTTTTCTATTTCTTGGAATAGGTTGCAGAGCATTGGTATTAGTTCTTCTTTGAAAGTCTTGTAGAACTTGGCTGTAAACCCATCAGGTCCTGGACTTTTCCTTGTTGGTAGCTTTTTGATGACATCTTCTATTTCTTTGCTTGTAATTGATCTGTTTAAATTGTGTATAGCATCCACATTCAGTTTAGGCAAATCATATGACTCTAGAAATCTGTCAATGCATTCAGTATTTTCTATTTTATTAGAGTACAAGTTTTCAAAGTAATTTCTAATTATATTCTGTATATCTGAGGTGTTTGTTGTGATATTCCCTTTTTCATCACGAATGTTAGTAATTTGAGTTTTTTCTCTTCTTTTTGTTAGCATCGCTAAGGGTCTGTCAATTTTGTTTATTTTTTCAAAGAACCAACTTTTAGTTTTCTCAATTCTTTGAATGGTTTCCTTAGTCTCAATTTCATTAATTTCTGCTCTGATTTTAATTATTTCCTGTCTTCTACTGCTCTTGGTGTTGGTCTGTTCTTCTTTTTCTAATGCTTTGAGGTGTGATGTTAAGTCATTTATTTGTTGGTTTTTTTTCCTCTTAAGGAATGAACTCAGTGCAATGAATTTTCCTCTTACTACTGCCTTCATAGTGTCCCAGAGATTTCTATATGAAGTATCTGTGTTCTTATTTACCTCTAGGAATTTTTTGATCTCCTCTTTGATGTCTTCTTCAACCCCTTGTTCATTCAGTAGCATGTTGTTTAGCTTCCAGTTGATGGAGTAGTTTTTCTCATTCCTTGTTTTGTGGTTGATTACCAATTTCATCCTTTTATGGTCCGATAGCATGCAGGGTAGTATCTCTATTTTTTTATATTTGCTGAGAATTGCTTTGTGACATAATATATGGTCTATTTTGGAGAAGGAGCCATGTGCTGCTGAGAAAAATGTGTATTTGTTTACTGAGGGATGAAATATTCTATATATGTCCGTTAGTTCTAAATTGTTAATTGTTTTAAGGAGGCTTAAAGTTTCTTTGTTTAGCTTTTGTTTGGATGATCTATCCATTGGTGAGAGAGGTGTGTTGAAGTACCCTAGAATAACTGTGTTGTGGTCTATTTTACTCTTGAACTTGAGAAGTGTTTGATGAATGTAGGTGCTCCATTATTTGGTGCATATAGATTTATGATTGTTATATCCTGTTGATGAATGGTTCCCTTAAGTAATAAGAAATATCCATCTTTGTCCCTCTTGATTAGTTTTGGTTTGAAGTCTACCTTATTTGATATGAGAATGGAAACCCCTGCTTGCTTCCGCTGGCCATGTGAGTGATAAGACTTTTCCCAGGCTTTCACTTTCAGTCTGTTGATGTCTTTTTCTATGAGGTGTGTTTCTTGGAGACAGCAAATTGATGGGTTGTTTCTTTTAATCCATTCTGATAATCTGTGTCTTTTGATTGGCGAGTTTAGGCCATTAACATTCAGGGTTATTATTGAGATGTGATTTTTATTCCCATCCATTTTTATTTGAATTATGGTCTTTAGCTTGATTGGTTTCTCTTCTGGTTGGTATTTCCTTTAGTTTAATATGTCCCTTTGTTGATTTTCATTATCATCTTTCTCTTCTTCTTCATGAAAAATGTTGCCCAGGATGTTCAGAAGTGCTGGCTTTCGAGTTGTGAAATCTTTAACTTTTGCTTGTCATGGAAGGTTTTTATTTCATCTTCGAATCTAAAGCTCAATTTTGCTGGATATAAGATTATTGGTTGACATCCCTTTTCTTTCAGAGCTTGAAATATGCTATTCCAGGATTTTCTTGCTTTTAAAGTCTGGGTTGAAAAATCTGAACATAGTCTGATTGGTTTCCCCCTATATGTGATCTGCTTCCTTTCTCTTGCGGCTTTTAGTATTCTCTCCTTGCTCAGAATATTAGGCATTTTCATTATAATGTGTCTTGGTGTGGATCTGTTGAGATTTTGTTTGTTTGGTGTTCGGTATGCCTCTTGAACTTCGTTCTCCCATTCATTCCTCAAGTTTGGAAATTTTTCTTTAATTATTTCATTAAATAGATTACTCATTCCTTTGGCTTGAAACTCTGCCCCTTCCTCTACGCCAATCACTCTTAAGTTTGGTCTTTTTATGCTGTCCCATAATTCTTGGATGTTATGTTCT
Organism: Tamias sibiricus; assembly: GCA_025594165.1. Classification (NCBI taxonomy): domain Eukaryota; kingdom Metazoa; phylum Chordata; class Mammalia; order Rodentia; family Sciuridae; genus Tamias; species Tamias sibiricus. Next base: position 146,910,074 of record CM046662.1, read on the forward strand.
TGATTTCCAACGAGTTTTACTGTATGGTCTAAATTCTGCTCTAGAACATATATTTTGTCTTCATTGTCTGAGGGTCTTTCCTCCAAGTGGTCTACTCTGTTGGAGATGCTTTCAATTGAACTTTTATTTTGGTTTATTGCTTCTTTCATTTCTGGAATTTCTATTTGGTTTCTCTTTAGAGCCTCTATTTCCCTATTGAAGTAATTTTTTACTTCCTGTATTTGTTTTTGGAGTTCTTTGCCAAAATGATCTTTTGCCTCCTGTACTTGCTCCCTCATCTCATTTTTTAGTTCATTCTTAAGTTCCCTAAACATTTGGCATATGTAATTTCTAAATTCCATCTCTGGCATTTGACCAACTGTGTTTGCCATGAAATCTACTGATGAGGAATCTTGATTTGATTGTGTCACTTTCTTCCCTTGTTTTTTTCATGCTGCTTGTGTGTCTTTTCTCCTGCACTGTGGGACCTTGACTGTTTCGATTTTACCTTAATTCCTTATGTTGTTCCTGTAGTACAAAGCTATCAGCTCCCCTTATAATTCCTTTACACTTTAAAACCTAACACTTTCTATTCAGCAAATTCAATTTTGATCACAATGTACAGATTTTGTTAACCCAGATATTATTTCCAATTTACTCTGTTTGATTCTGATGGGGTTTTATAGCTTCAAGTATTGGATACAGAGGTATTATGTTTAAGAAGAAGGAAGTGTCTTGAATTGTTCTTTCTTGGAAAGTATGAAAGGAGAGTTCTATTGACGTGGTTTACTGGAAGTGGTTTAGTATCAGTAGAAGAGAGAAGATAGAGAATGGAGTTGACACTTAGGTGGAGAGACCCATTTATATATAAAGTAAGATGGAAAAGAAGAAAAAAATGATAAAAGAGTAGAAATTGGTGTAAGAGAGAGGAGAGAGAGAATCAAGAAAATGGAGAGTATACTATATATAACACCTCTTTGCTATCCAGTTCAATTGTGCCGTTTCTAGAAATCCCAAATTCTGCATAAAGCTTGTTTTTGCCTCTGTTTAGTATGCACTGGCAGGGTGCAAATATGAAAGATGAAGGAGGAAGAAGAGATGCCAAAGTGAGAAGGAAGAAAAGAAGGAATGAGAAAAGGAGCAGAAGCAAACAATCAAACACACTGACAATCAATGCAAAAAAAAGCAAAACAGAACAAAGCCAAAAAAAAAAGAAAAAGAACAACAAACAATCTAACAAAAACCCCCAAAAACCAATAACACAAACATACCAACCAAAAAAAAAAAAACGTCGAACCCCAAGTCTCAAACAAAATGGGCCCTGGGAAGCCCCCCTCTCTTTTCCCTTTCCAGTTTAAGCCAACTGCATTGAACCACGTCCAGATAGTCTGCGACCCTGTCAGTGGAGTCAAGTCTGCACCCTAGGCCAGTGGCCGAATGGCTCAGGGGGAAGATTGGCACAGGGCGGTTGTGTGTCAACAGATGAATGGCACCGGGAAGGGGACCCTACAGAAGGCACCCTTTCCCCATGCCCACCCACAGTTGTACCTTCTTGTGGCCACTGGGCTGGCCTCAGACACGCCCTCCCCTGCTGGTTACCCGAGTCTCACCCAGGTGTGCGCTGCCTTCAGGGCGCTGGGGCTCCCTGGATGTCCTCAGCTGTTGTCTCCTCCATCTTTTCCCCTTTGGGTCAGCCACTGCACTTCTCAAAGATGGCGGCATTCTCCCATTCAACAGCAGCTCCGCAGACCCCTGTGTCACTACAGAGCGTGCGGGATCGGCTTGGCAAGCAGTGCGAAAGAGCTCCACGTGGACCCCGCCCACGACTCTAGGCCTCTTTTTATCCCTCCTCCCCGATGGGTTTCAAAGCCGCTGGGTGGATAGTCTCTTTGCCGAGATGGTATCGGCCCCTGCGCCTGTTGCACAGACAGCGCTGCTTCGGGCTGTGGACCGCTGCGACTCTGCCTCTGCTTGTTGTGGTCCTGTAGAACCTTGTATTTCGCTGTCCAGAGGTGCAGGAATGTCTCGGCTCCCTTTCAGTTGCAATAGAACCACCAGCAACGCACTCAAACTTCCCACTCCGCGTCCTTCAGCAGCTGCGTCCAGAGAGCACCTCCCTCATATCGACCATCTTCCTGCTCATCGAGAACACGTTTTAAGAAGAGAAGTGAAGGTAGCCTATTTCTACTATGCAGGTTGCCCTAAGGAAGGCAGTGTCACATGATGTTGGGTGGAAACATTTCATAGTGACATTCTACAGCTATTGAAGAGCTTTTCATCAATCCACATGTGATTGATTGAGGTTGGCTTTGAGCAATATAAGAGAGTTCAAGGCACATGTTCTCAACACCAATTTTCCAAATCAAGGGGTACCTAGATTTTACTTCTCATAATTATCATATTACTTTGTCTCTCAATATAAAAATCTACAGAGAATTTGAACCACCTTTCCTATGAATTGGGCCCTTAGACATTTTTATTAACACAATCCTCTGCAGTTTTTATTCTATAATTTTCTGACATAATGTGACTCAACCCTGAAGGTGAAGAAAAAAATGACAGTATGATTTCATAGAATAAAAACTTTCATTATTTAATATTTTGGAATACAACTCATTTATCAAGGGGAATTATTAATAATTTAATATGTTCAAATTATCATTAAGGTTTGTTCCATCTTTTACTTTTTGTTTTATTTATTTATTTACTTATTTATTTTTTACTTTATTTATTTACTTATTTACTTATTTTTGCTATTTTGAATTTAATTTAATATTATTTATATTTGAATTAAATAGTATTGTGTATGTTTGAGGTTTACAACATGGTATTATGGGATTTATATAGATAGTAAAATGTTATCAAAGCAAGTCAGTTTTCCTCAACATACAATATATTACATATTGTACCCTAATGATTTGTATCTTTATAACAATATTTTCAATATAAACATTTTTTTAAATAAGAGACCCAGAATAGCTAAAGCAATCCTTAGCATGAAATGTGAAGCAGGTGGCATCACCATGCCAGACATTAAATTATACTATAGAGCAATAGTAAAAAAAAAAAAAAAAAAAAAAAAAAAAAAAAAAAAGCATGGTATTGGCACCAAAATAGACCAGTAGACCAATAGTACAGAATTGAGGACACAGACACTAATACATATCATTTCAGCTATCTTATATTAGACAAAGGTGTCGAAAATGTACAGTGGAGAAAGGATAGCCTCTTCAACAAATGGTGCTGGGAAAACTGGAAATCCATATGCAACAAATTGAAATTAAACCCTTATCTCTCACCATGCACAAAACTCAATTCAAAGTGAATCAAGGGCCTAGGAATTAGACCAGAGACAATATGCCTATAGAAGAAAAGTAAGCTCCAATTTCCAACATGTTGGATTAGGCCCCAACTTCCTTAATAAGACTCCTGTAGCATAAGAATTAATATCAAGAATTTATAAATAGGATAGATTCAAACTAAAAATCTTCTTCTCAGCAAAAGAAACAATAAGTGAGGTGAACAGAGAGCCAACTAATTGGGAACAAATTTTTAACACATGCACATTGGATAGAGCATTAATCTCTAGAATATATAAAGAACTCAAAACTCTTAATACAAAAAAAAAAAGAAAAATAACCCAATCAATAAATTGGCTAAGGAATTGAAAAGACACTTGTCAGAAGAAGATACACAATCAATCAACAAATACATGAAAAAATGTTAAACATTGCTGGCAATTAGAGAAATACAAATCAAAACTACTTCTAAGATTTCATTGCACTCCAGTCAGAATAGCAGCTATTAAGGACACAAACAATAATAAATGTTGGAGAGGATGTGGGGAAAAAGGCACACTCATACATTGCTGGTGGGACTGCAAAATGGTGCAGCCATTATGGAAAGCAGTATGATATTCCTTGGAAAGCTGGGAATGGAACCACCTTATGACCCAGCCATCCCACTCCTGAGTCTATTCCCAAAGGACTTAAAATCAACATACTACAGGGACACAGCCACTTCAGTGTTTATAACAGCACAATTCACAATAGCTAGGTTGTGGAACAAACCTAGATGCCCCTCAGTAGATGAGTGAATAAAGAAAATGTGACATATATACACAATGGAATTTTACTCAGCAATAAAAGAGAATAAAATAATGGCATTCACAGGTAAATGGATGAAGTTGGAGAATATAATGCTAAGTGAAGTTAGTCAATCTCAAAAATCCAAATGCCAAATGTTTTCTCTGATATAAGAAGGTCTGATATAAGAAGGATGATACACAGTGGTGTTGGGTCAGGGTACATAGGAGGATTAGAGGAACACTAGAAAGATCAAAAGTGGGAAAAGGGGGTATGGAGGGGAAATAAAAAACAGGAAGGTGGCAGAATAAGATGGATATCATTATCCTAAATGCATTATTGAAGACTTGAATAGTACAAATATACTTTGTATACAAACAGTGTTATTTAAAAAGATGTTCTATATGTATTATGAATCGTAATACATGCTACTGTTATAAATACAACTTTGAATTTAAAAAAATGAATAAGAAAAACAAAACAATTACTTGATAAAGTGTGCTCTCTATATGTAATATGAAATGAAATGCATTCTTCAAGCATGTATAACAAAAGATGGTAGAATGAGATGGATATCATTACCCTAGAGCATGTATGAAGTCACAAATGGTGTGAATATACTTTGCATACGACCAGAGATATGTAAAACTGTGCTCTACAATTATAATATGAAATGTAATACATTCTGCTGTCATTTCTAACAACTTAGAATAAAAAATAAATTTGAAAAAACATTTCAAACAAAAAATAATTTAATTGAAAAATATATTTGAAAAATATTTCAAAAATGTTTATACTTCTTTACTTATTGACTGGGCCTCATAATGTTGCCCAGTCTGGCCTCTTGACTCAAGAACTCCTGCCTCAGCCTCCTGAGTAGCTGGAATTTTAGAATTACAGGTGCACACCACTGTGGCTGTTTTTTTGTTATTTAAGTTTGAAATCTTTCAACATGGGCGTTAGAGTTCTGTTAAATTCTGAAATTGTTTTCAGCATGAAGTGGTGTAAAGTTACTGACTTAAAATGGAGTTTTTATATCAGTTAAGAATTTGAAAACAGAATCAAGGAAGAACCTGATGTTATGCCCAAATATTTGCAATTAGAAATGGACACATATTATAATAGTAGGCCTCTTATTTCTCTAAAATCATCTGTAGTCCTATGTGAATGCTCCTAAGGGCAACAATTCACATTCACCTAGAAGACTGGAGATTGAAGATGACACAGTATTGAAAAGTATTTGTTGCTGTCACTCAAAGTGTAATTGCCAATATGATGCATTAGGGTGACGCAGACAATCAGATTGTATTTAAGGGGCCTCAAATATAAATTAATTACACACACAATGGCACTTATCCTGAGCAGTGTAAATATTATTCCTGATAAATGTATCCCTGAGGAAACAGCATGTTCCCATTGACCTTTAAGCCTTGAGGCCTACTGGAATAAAATTGCTAATTAATAATTTACTTCTTCTATTAAGTGTTAAAATGCTGGCAACATTCACTTCTGATAAACACACAACTTAAATTAAAATGGTACTCTATGAGGAAGGAAAAAGTATATTGAAATTAATAAAACTATAATAGAAAAATGGGTGGTTATATCTTGAGTGATAGAACATAAATGGGTACCAGCACAGTTTAGCAGTAGAACAATCTCTTAATGTGAATATGTTAAACAATTTTGAAAACAATTCATTCTCAGTTCCCAGCAGTGCTAGTTATTTTTATCCTTTTGTCTCTGAATTCTCATCACTTCACTTTTCCCATTAGGGGAGATATCCCAGAGAAGTAGGCACATTTTCCTCTTCCCCATGCACTCTGACAACCTGGCCTTGGATAGTAAGAATCAGTTTAGTTTATTACTTTTCTGCCTGGAACTGAGAAACTCTTGTGAGTGGTAAAAAGATGGAAATTTGTTTTTGTTGTTTTTAAAGTTCATGCATCACAGTTTTACATAATAATGGAATTCATTGTGATATATTCATCCATGCACAGTCACAATTTGGTTTGCTTCACTGAAAAACACTTTTCAAACTTTGTCAACTGCATTGAGCCATGACAGTGAATTTCTACCAATGGCTGGTATTCTGGACTGTTATAACTTTTGTCTGATCCAATTATTTATTCTCAAATAGCATTTTGTTTATTTTGTTATATTTTGCCTTTTACCTAATCCCTTATCTTATGGTTATTCTCCAAACTTTATTTTCTAGTTTCAATCAAATTTCTCAATCCCTAGCAATACTAAATGATTTCTTAAGGACCTATTTTGTGACAGATATTGTTTTTGTGTGAAGGTGCAACAATGAATAAAACAAAATCTCTGCTATCAGCTTGCATTCTCTTGGAAGAAGACTCAAAATAAATTGAAAAACTAGTTTATCACATTGTGATAAGTAATGTAAAGAAAAATTAAGGGAAAGTGAAATGGGGGTTATGAGATGTTCTATTCTTAACTGAGTGATAAATTTATCTTTGATATCCTGATATTTAAACAAAATTTTGAAGAAGGGTTTAGCTAAAAGTATATGTATAAAGATAATATTTTCAAACAGAAGAAACAAGAACAAAACTCCTGAGATGGTTGATGTTTATTGTGTTTAAGAAACAGAAAAGCAATGTGGAGTATAGAATTTTTTTTAAAATTTCCAATCAATTCTTATCATTGTGGAAAGGCTAGGCTTAACTTCACTTACTTGCATTGATATTATTAGTAACAGGTAGAAATGTAAAAAAAAAAAAAAAAAAAAAAAAAGTCTCTGGGAGATTACATTTATTTTCACAACTTCCTACCTAATTTTGAGACTATTTATTTTTACCATATGAATACAAATGCAATTATTGCAATTATCAATTCTTGTAATTGATTTTCTATCACCTTCTGTTATATTCAAATCATGAAACATTTAACTTATGCTTTATTTTGTGTTGAAAGATGGCACCTACTGGTGATATTTAAAATTACGGCCCAAGTAAAAGATCAGAAAAAATATAAGAGTTTTTACTTTAGGACAATTAGGAAATAAGAAATGCCTTAACAGGATTTAATAGTAATTATGACATGGAGGACACCTTGGTAAATTCAGGATGAGTGTGAGAGACTTTTGTCCTTTTAATTAAATAGGTGAAGTATATTCATAAAAACATTTTAAAAAATAACAGTGCCAAAATTGCAACTAATAGAAGTAATACACCAATGAAATAATTAGGAAAGGAAAGAAAAACATAGCTTTCATTGCAAATTTCAGAGTACTCTATGAGGACAAAATGATATCTGTAAAGAGCATTTAACATTAACTAAATTGTAATAAAAATAAAAGAGGTACAATTATTAGGATCCCCCAAAACACAAAGATCAAAGGAGCAGATGAGAATATTCAAGAAGAGTGGTGAGGTTTGTTGTTGTTGGAATCTGTTTTGTTCAGGACTTAATGAGAACTGAAGGTAAAAGGAGAAACTTATTTCGTCAATGGAGAAAATCTTGTAATTAGAGGAATTGTATGTTTGTACATAGCCCTAAATGGTAAAGGAATTATAAGTATGAGGAATCATATGTGAGTTATAGTATTTGTTCCAAGAAAACATTGCTTAAGGTTTAAACTGAGGTATGCACAGTGCTCACTTAACAGCAAAGTAGGAAACTCATTAGGATTTTAATTGGGAGGTCTTAAATCACTTTAGGGTTGGCAGTGAAGAAGTGTAGTGTTAGTTCTTGCATTCTAATCTGGTATGATGTTGGGGGTATGAGCAGAGGGATAAAGGCTGGAGGCTATCATTTAGAAATATTTATGAAAAAAAGTGGGGTTTTCTTCCAATTGGTTAAAATTTAAATATGAAACCTAGAATATAAACAAAGTAGGAGATAAATATTGGGCATTATTAGCTTAGGTGCAACAAGTCCTCTTCCATGTGATAAAGAAAGAAAAATGTAGTAACTGAGAAAGCTATTAGAACAAGGACTAAATTTTGGATCATCACAGTTATTTTCTTTGTGAGAAAAGTGAGATGTTAAATAAAACTAAAATGAGAGAAATATAAGTAATGTGAAAGAAGAGTGGCAAAGATCAAAGAAAAATGTTATGTGAAAAAAAAAAGAAAAATTATTATGTGGAGGACTTCTCTTCATGTTAATATTCATTAAATTGGCCACAAATGCAGGACTTTATTTTATTATATTTCAATTGATGTAATATAAATGTAGTATAGAATTTATCATTTAGCTATGTTATGTGTATATACACTGCCATGAATTACATTCACAATTTTGAGCCACCATCTCCAGTATCTACTTCCAAACATTTTAATTATCGCAAAAGAATATTTGTACCCAGTAGTGATAACTCACCAACCTGCATACCTCCACCTCCTGTTATCCTCTTATGTATATTTTGTTTATGAATTTGTCTATTTGGCATATTTCAGATCATTGGAGTCATATACCTCAGTTTTAGCCTGGCTTACTTCACTAGATATGTTGTTTTCAAAATTCATCTTATTGTCACGTATGTCAGAACTTAATTTTTTTTCAATATAGAATAACATGCCTTTGTATGTATATATCATCTTTTGTTCATCCATTCATATGTTAATGAAGGCTTCTGAAGCTATTGCATATTAGGTATGCCCCTAGAATGAAATTTCTTGGTGTGAATTGGTATCTCATGGTTTTGCCTTCCATTTTCCTAAGGGTGCTGAGAACTTTTAAAAAATGTTTTTGGTTATTCATCAATATTATTTGGAGAGTGTCTAAAGATGTCTTTTGTCCATTTAGAAGTTGGGTTCTTTGTTGCGCATATGTGGTTTGCAAACACTTTCTTCTATTTTTTGTGTTATTTTTTCACTCTCTGGTTAGTATCTTTGATGAACAAAATATTTTTAAAACTTTTAACAAAGTAGATTTTATTTGTATTAATTATTTTTAGTTAGATATGACAATAGTATTCATTTTGACATAATTATAAAAGCATAGAATATTTAATTAGTTCTAATTCTAACCCCTACTACTTACCTTACCCTCCCCTCAACCCTATCCCTGTTCTCTTTCATCTACTGATATTTCTGATATTGATATATACATATGTATACACACATATATATGTATATATATTATATATATGTAGTATCCTGTATCAGTATCCTGTATTATGCTGTTTTTTATACACACACACACACACACACACACACACACACACACACATATAAAATTAGTTTCTTGTGGATGTACACGATGGTGATATGCATTGTGTTATATTCATATAAGTATGTAGGAAAGTTATGACAGATTAATTCCCATCTCTCCTCCCTTCCCTTCTTTCCTCTTTGTCTACTACATTGATCTTTCTTCTAATTTTTTTTAAATATCCCTTCCCCTTATTTTGGATTAGCTTCCACCTATCAGAGAAAACATTCAACCTTTGAATTTTGGGGACTGGTTTATTTTACTTAGCATGATAGTCTCCACTTCTATGTATTTACTGGCAATTCCCATAAAGTCATTATTTTCTATGGCTGAGTGTCACTCTATTATGTACATTGTTATGGTTTGTGTGAGGTGTCCCCCAAAAGCTCATGTGTGAGACAATGCAAGAAGGTTTGGAGGACAAATGATTGGGTTACAGCCTTAATCTAATCAGTGGATTAATCCCCTGATGGGGATTAACTGAGTGGTAACTGAAGTGGTAAGGTGTAGCTATAGGAGGTGAGAATTGGGGCAGGGTTTAGGGGTATATATCTGTATCTGGAAAGTGGAGATCTTTCTCTCTGATCACCCTGTAAGCTGTTTCCCTCTGCACACTCTTCCTCTGTGATGTCCTGCCTCACCTTGAGCCCCAGGAATAGAGCCAGCTTTCTGTGGACTAATACCTCTGAAGCAGTGAGCCCTCTTAATAAACCTTTCCTACCTTACAATTGTTCTGGTCCGGTCCTTTAGTCACAGAAATGAAAAAGCTGACCAAAACATGTATATCCCAAATTTAATTCATCCATTCATCTGTTGAAGGGCATCTAGGTTGGCTCATAGGTTGTCTATTCTGAATTGTGCTGCTATACACATTGATGTGACTGTGTTCCTGTATTATGCTATTTTTAAAATCATATTCAAAATTATTAACTATTTCAGTCATGTGGATTTGTCCACGTTTGCTCTTATGGTGTTTATAGTTTTAACTACAAAATGAAGATGTTTGATATTTTATGAGTCTTTTTTGTTTGCATAAGAATATTGTTTTTCCATTACACTTTGTTGAAGATATTACGCTTTCCCCACTAATTGATAGTTACATATTCAATACTCCAACTATGTTATGAAATTACTTATTTTTTTTTTCAATTCATTCCATCTGGCTGCATACATTTTAGCTTTTTATTCTTAGCATGTATATAGTTATAATTGTCATGTCTTCCTAATGGACTGAAACTGTTATCAACATATAGTGCACCCTATTCTTCTTCAAAACATTTTACCTTAAATTGTATTTTATCTGATAATAATAGAACTACACCAGGTAACTTGTAATTACTATTCACATGAGATATCTTTATCCATCATTTTATTTTTGACTTCTTTGTGTCTTTATATCTAAAGCAATTCTCTTGTACATCTAAGATGTATAGATGAATAATATTTCCTTCTAAAATCCAATTTGCCAATCACTGCCTTTTAACTGATCAGTTTAATTTATTCATTTTAAATGTAACTACTTAAGAAAGACTTGCTTCTGCCACATAATTATTTGTTTTCTGTTTTACTTTCACACTCACTTTGCTCAATTTCTCTATTAGTGCAATTTTTGTATTTGATTTTGTGTAGCGTACTATTTTGATTCCTCTTTTCTTTAACTCTCTTTTCATGACATTATTACTGGTTACCTTGGGATTGCAATTAGAAAATTATTTTATTTTGCAATTTGATTTGTATATCAACTTACCTCTGAAAGTGTCCAAATGCTCTGCTTTTATTCATCTCCTTCCCTTTATATTGCATTTTTCATTGTAATTCCATTATTCATATTTACAGTTTTTTGATTGATTGATTTTTAAATTATGTGGGCAAACATTGAAGAGTTACAAAATAAAACAAAACTCAATGGTACTGGCTTTTGTGCTCCCAATTTCCTTTGTCAGCATCCTTTATTTCCTTTTATGAATTCTGTTTCATTGTAGTTAGTTCTTTTGTTCAAATCTGAAGGGTTCTATTTAGTGTTTTGTTTTGTTTTGTTTTTTGTATAACAGGTCTACCAGTAACAAGTTTCCTTAACTTTTATTTCTTCTGGAAATACCTTTACCTCTCATGTATTCTTGAAGGACAGTTTTGCATGTACAGAATTCTCAGTTGATTGTATTTTCTCCAGTTTTGATATTTTACATTATCTCATTTTCTCCTAGCCTATATAGTTTCTGACAAGAAATCAACTTATAATTATATGGAAAAAATTCTATACTTTATAAGTTGTTTCTTTTTCATTGTTTTTAAATTTCTCTTTTGTTTCTGACATTTTACAATTTTTATTATACTGTATTGCAATGTGAATCTCTTTGAGTTTATCCTGCTTGGAGTTTATCAAGCATCTTGTGTATGTAGATTTGTGTTCTCCATCAAATTTGTAGATGTTAGCCATTACTTCTTAAAATAGTCTTTCTAATGTTCTTTCTGGAACTCCAATAATGGATATGTTGGCCTGCTTGATGATATTCACCAGGTCCTTTATAAGCTGACCACTTCTCTTCATTTTTCTGTTCTCATAATACATAGCTGCTACTTTGTATCTTTAAGTTCTCTGATTCTTTCTTCTGCTTGTTCAATTCTGCTATTGCATCATTCTGTTCATTCCTGTTTTTTAGCATTTCTGCTCCAGAACTTCTGTAGTCATGCTTTACTTAACAATGGGGATATACACTAGAAATCTGTTATTGAGTGCTGTCACTATTGGGAGGACATCTTAGGGTGTACTTACACAAATCTAGATAGCTACAACATCAAAAGCAATCTAACCCTATGGAACCACCATGCAGTCTTTCATTGATGAAATTGTCATTATGTGGCACATTACCTGTTTATGTAATTTATATCCTTTATCTAAATTTTATTCAGTTCATAAATCATTATTCTGGTGCCCTTTAATTATTTTCCATAGTTTATGTTAACTCTTTGGACATGTTTAAGAGTTAACATGTGGACCCTCCTGCTGACTGGCCGACTCATGCCACAGCCCATGCCCCAGCGCAGGACCCCTGACACTGACCAGCAGATCCACACAGAAGCCAAAGACCATACCTAGGACTAGGACTGCCCTATCAATCGACACTGACGCCTAGGACAAGGTTAGGCCCAGGACTGTCCCTGCCAACTGGCAGACCCACGATGGAGCCCAGGCCTAGCCCACCTCCATGTTGGGACACTGCAGCCATTGCTGAAACCCTCCCCATGCAGTAGCTTCCACCTTGGGACAACAGATGGGGCTTGGAGGCAGCTGTATCTCCAAACAGGCAGTCCACCCTTTCATTCACATCTCTGAAAGTGGTTGCATTCATCTTGGGACACCCCCATTGTAATCTTTAGTTACTTTCATTATTGCAACCACCACTTTTAATTGCAGTAGCATTTATCATAGGACATGGGCCAGGGTCTTGAAGCCCAAAGTGAGGTACAGGTAATCTGCAGGGACATTACAAGATTATATGTTAGAATCTGTAATACCCCTGATCTGCACTGAAAGAAAGGAATTCACATAGACAACATGGAAAAAAAAAAAAAAAAAAAAAAAACAAGAGAAGTGCCCCAAACAAACCAAGATACTACAATAATAGAATCCATGGACAGTGCAGTTGATGAAATGTCAGAGAACGAGTTCAGAACATACATAATTAAAATGATCTATGAATTAAAGAATGACCTAAATGAGCAAATACAGGCAAAAATTGATCACTCCAACAAAAAAATAATGGAGCAAAAGATTATTTACAAGTAGCAAAAGATTACTTCTTCAAGAAAGAGAGAGTCTGAAAAAAAATTAGAAATCCTTGAAATGTAGGAAACAATAAATGAAATTAAAAACACATTAGAAAGCATTACCAATAGATAAAATCACTTGGAAGAAAGAATGTCAGATAATGAAGACAAAATATACAATTTTTTTGTTTGTTGTTTTGTTACCAGGGATTGAACTCAGGGGCACTCAACCACTGAGCCACATCCCTGGCCCAATTTTTGCATTTTATTAGAGACAGGGTCTCACTGAGTTGCTTAGTGTCTTGCTGTTGCTGAGGCTGGCTTTGAATTCACAATCCTCTTGTCTCAGCCTCCCAAACTGCTGGGATTACAGGCATGTGCTCCCACACCAGATAAAATTATATAATCTTGAAAATAAAGTTGGCCAAACAGTGAAGATGGTAGGAAACCATGAACAGAACATCCAAGAATTAAGGGATAACATCAAAAGACCAAATCTAAGACTTACTGGGTTAAGGATAACATCAAAAGACCAAATCTAAGATTTACTGGGTTAGAGGAAGGCACAGAAAATCAAACCAAGGAAAGCACAATCTTTTTTACTTTTAAAATTTATTTATTTGTTTTAGTTGTACACAATGCCTTCATTTCTACATGGTCCTGAGGATCGAACCTGGGCCGTGGACATGCTAGGTGAGTGCTCTGCCCCTGAGCCACAACCCCAGCCCCTGCACAATCTTTTCAATGAAATAATATCAGAAAATTTCCCAAACATGAAGATGAATTGGAAAATCAAATACCAGAGGCATACAGGACATCAAATATACAAAATTACAACAGATTTACATCAAGGCACATTATAATGAAAATGCCTAGCATGTAGAACAAGAATAGAATCTTAAAGGCTAGAAGAGAGAGGAATCATATCACATACAAAGGAAGACCAATTTGTATCTCAGCAGATTTTTCAAACCAGACCCTCAAATCTAGGAGATCCTAGAACAACATATACCATGCTCTGAAAGAAAAGGGATGTCAGCCAAGAATCTTATATCCATCAAAATTAAGCTTCAGATTTTTATAAAATATTGTTTTAGTTGTAGATGGACATGATTTATTTCTTTCTTTATTTTTTATTTGGTGCTGAGAATCGAACTCAGTGCCTCACACTTGCAAGGCAACCACTCTGCCACTGAGCTACAGCCCCAACCCCTAAGTTTTAGATTTGATGAGGAAATAAAAACCTTTCAGGATAAACAAAAATTAAAATAATTTACTGCAGGAAACCTACACTACAGAGCCTTTTTTGCAAAATATTCCAGGAGGAGGAAATAAAAGCAACAATGAAAATCAGCAAAGGGAGGAACTACACTAAAGGAAAGGCAAATCAAAGGAGAAAACAAGTTAAAAACCAAAAATGAACCAAATGACCAAAAATACAAATCATATTTCAATAAAAAACCTGAATGTGAATGGCCTAAAATCATCAATTAAAATACATAGATTGATAGATCAGATTTTAAAAAATGATCCAACAATATGCTGCCTTCAAGAGACTCATCTCACAGAAAAAGACATCCACAGACTAAAGGAAAGTGTAGGAAAAAACAAACCCCTCACATGGACCACATAAACAAGCAGGGATTTTCATCCTCGTATCAAATAAAGTGGACTTCAAACTAAAGCTAGTGAAAAGGGTGAAGAAGGATATCTCATACTATTTAAGGGATTCATACATCGATAAGACATAACAATCATAAATATATATGTCCCAAACAATGTGGCATCTATATATATCAAACAAATTCTTCTCAACTACAAGAACCAAACAGACCACAACACAATAACCTTGGGTGACTTGAATACACCTCTCTCAAGACTAGATAGAGCTTCCAAACACTAAACAAAGAAACAATAGAAGTCAATATTACAATCAACAATTGAGACTTTACAGACATATATAGAATATGCTATCCAACAAGGAGCAATTATACTTTCTTCTCAGCAGCACATTGATCCTTCTCCAAAATAGACCATATGTTATACAACAAAGCAAGTCTTAGCAAATAAAATTTAAAAAAATGAGATACTCCCCTGCATTCTATCTGACCACAATGTAATGAAATTAGAAATCAATGATAAAATTAAAAAGAGAAGTTACTCCAACACCTGGGGACTAAACAATACACTATTGAATGATGCAGGGATAACAGAAGACATCAGGAAAGAGATAAAAAAAAAAATTCTTAGAGGTATGAGAAATTTGACCCAACTTACCAAAATTTCTGGGACACTATGAAGGCGCTAAGATGAAAGTTCATTGTATTAAGCTCATTCATGATAGGAAGGAAAAAATCTACAAATAAATGACCTTACATTACAGCTCAGAGCCCTAGAAAAAGGGGAACAAACCAACACCAAAAATAGTAGGAGACAGGAAACAATTAAAATCAGGGCAGAAATAAATTAAATTGAAAGAAAAGAAACAATTCAAAAAATTGACAAAACAAAAAGCTATTTTTGAAAAAATAAGTAAAATTGACAAACCGTTAGCTACTCTCAGGAAAAGAAGATAGAAAACTCAAACTACTAAAATTCATAATGAAAAAGGAAATATCATGACAGAAACTATTGAAATACAGAAGACAAATAGAAACTATTTTGAAAATTTAAACTCCAGTAAAATAGAAAACCTTGAAGCCACTGACAAATTTCAGAGGTAAAGGATCAACCTAACCTGAGTCAAGAGGACATACACAATTTAAATGGATCAATTTCAAGCAAAGAAATAGAAGATGCCATCAAAAGCCTACCAACCAAGAAAAGCCCGGGACCAGATGGATTCACAGCTGAGTTCCACAAAACCTACAAAGAAAAATTAATGTCAATACTTCTCAAATTATTCCATGAAATAGCAAAGGGAGGAACACTTCCAAACTCATTCCATTAAGGTAGTTTCATCCTGGTACCAAAACCATGCAGAGACACATAAAGATAAGAAAAGTTCAGACCAATATCTCTAATAAACATTGATGCAAAAAATTACCAATAAAATTCTGGAAAATTGCATACAAAAACATATTTAAAAATAGTGCACCATGATGAAGTGGGGTTCACCCAAGCATACAAGTTTCAACATATGAAAATCAATAAATGTAATTCATCACATCAATAGACATATGATTATATCAATTGATGTAGAGAAAGCATTTGACAAAATGCAGCACATTTTAATGTTCAAAACACTAGAAAAAATAAGGATAGCAGGAATATACTTCAACACTGTAAAACCTATCTGTGCTAAACCCAAAGACAACATCATTCTAAATGGAGAAAAGTTGGAAACATTCCCTCTAAAAACTGGAGCAAGACAGCAATTAGACAGATGAAATAAATTAAAGGGATATGAATAGGAAAAGAAGAACTCAAACTATCATTATTTGCTGATGACATTATTCTATATTTAGAAGATCCAAAAAACTCCACCAGAAAATTTCTACAATTGCTAAGTGAATTCAGAAAGTAGGAGGACACAAAATCAATACCCAGAAATCAAATGCATTTCTACATATCAATGATGAATCCTCTGAAAGAGAAATTAAGAAAACTACCCCATACATAATAGCCTAAAAAAAAAAAAAAAAAAAAAAAAAACAACTTGGGAATCAAATTAATAAAAGAGGTAAAAGACCTCTACAAAGAAAAATACAGAGCACAAAGGAAAGTAATTGTAGAAGATTCATTACTTCCAGTCACATTTGTATATGCTTACATTTATTTGCATACAGAGATAATGCAAAATAGTCTGTAGATGCACTATCTAAAATAATAAGCAATCTTAATAAAGTTGCCAAGTACAAAAAAAAAAAAAAAAAAAAAAAAAAAAAACAAGAAGACAAAGAAGAAGAAGATCTTAGAAGATGGAAAGATTTCCCATAATCTTGGATAAGCAAAATTGATATTGTCAAAATGGCCATACTACCAAAGTGCTGTACAGGTTCAATGTGATTCCAATTAAAATTCCAAGGTCACTCCAAATAGAAATAGAAAAAGCAATCATGAAATTCATTTGGAAAAAACAAGAGACCCAGAATAACCAAAATAATCCTTAGCAAGAAGAGTGAAACCAGAGGCCTCATAATGCCAGACCTTAAATTATACTACAAAGGTATAGTAACAAAAATGGCATGGTATTGGCACCAAAACAGACATGCAGACAAATGGTACAGAATAGAAGACAAAGAGACAAACCCATGAAAATGAAGTATTCTCATGCGAGACAAAGAAGCAGAAAACATACATTGGAGAAAAGATAGCCTCTTCAGCAAATGGTGCTGGGAGAATTGGAAATCCATAACCAGCAAAATGAAACTAAACCTCTATGTCTCACCCTGCACAAAACTCAATTCAAAGTCGATCAAGGGCCTAGAAATTAGCCCAGAGACCCTAAAAGAGGAAAAAGTAGGCCCAAATCTTCAGCACATCGGATTAGATTCCCACTTTCTTAACAAAACTTTGAAAACACAAGAAATAAAACAAAGAATTAATAAATGGAATAAATTCAGACTAAAAAGTTTATTCTTCTAAAAATAAAAAAGAAACAATAATGTGTACAGAGGGCCAGCATTTTGGGAGCAAATTTTTGTCACACACTTCAGAAAGAGCGCTAATCTCCAATGTTGGGGGTTATTTTTGAGTTGCTGGGGTTTTTAGTTCCTCCCGACCTGGGTTTAGCTTCTTCTGGCCAGCGGAGAAGCCTAGGGGAAAAACAGGCCCCAGCAGAGGAGTGATGGAGAACGGTAGAAGCCGGCTGGAGGCCCACACCAGCCCTCACGATGGAAGTCATTCAGGGACGCACCAGGGTGCCCGGTCAGAGCTGGAACTCAAGTTTATTGAGGAAGTTGGATAGCTCTTGTAGAAGACATAGGCCAGTCAGCAGAAAGATTATAGGGACACATAAGGAGCATGGGCAAATCACATTGGCGGAGCCCCTGGCCTATCCTTAGGGTGATTTCAGTTCTCACAATACTTCAGGGGAAGGCCTCCTGATTAGGCCAAGTCTTGTATCAAGGAGTGGGAGGCAACCAGAGAGTTAAGTTTTTCTATTCATTCGGCTGATGTGTTCTTAAGTCCCCAACATCCAAGATATATAAAGAACTCAAAAAAAAACTTAACACACACACACACACACAAAAAAAAAAAAAAAATCAAGAAATCTGCTTAGGAGCTGAACATACACTTATCAGAAGAATATACATAATTGATCAACAAATATATGAAAAATGTTGAACATCTCTAGTAAATAGAGAAATGCAAATCAAAACTACTCTAAGATTTCATCTCACACCAGTTATAATGGCAGTTATTAAGAATACAAACAACAATAAATGTTGTTGAGGATGTGGGAGAAAAGGCACACTCATACATTGCTGGTGGGACTGCACATTGGTGCAACCACTCTGGAAAGCGATATGGAGATTCCTTCAAAAACTTTAAATGGAACCCATCATTTGACCAAGCTATCCCACTCCTTGGTTTATATCCAAAGGACTTAAAATCAGGATACTATAGTAATGTAGCCACATCAATGTTTATAGCAGCTCAATAAAATAGCTAATCTGTGGAAGCAACCTAGATGCCCTTCAGTAGATGTGTGGATAAAGAAACTGTGGTATATATACACAATGGAATACTACTCAGCATTAAAAGAGAATAAAACTATGGTGTTTGCAGTAAAATGAATGGAGTTGAAGACTATTATGCTAATCGAAATAAGCCAATCCCAGAAAACCAAAGGCTGAATGTTCTGTCTGATAAGTGGATACTGATCCATAATGGGGGAAGACATGAGAAAAATGGAGAAACATTTATTGGGCAAAGGGGGGAGAGAAGAGGGGAGGGGTATGGGAGCAGTAATGATGGTGGAATGTGATGGGTATTATTACCCTAGGAACATGTATGACTGCACATATGGTACAATGCTACATCATGTACAACCAGAGAAATGAAAAGTTGTGTTGCAATTCTGTGCAATGAATCAAAATGCATTCTGCTGTCATATATTCCTAACTAAAATTGATTAATTAATTAAAGATAAAAGTTAACATGCAAAATAAAAATGAAAAAATAAAGATTTCCTATAATTAGAAAAAAAAAGTTACCATGTGAACTCTTTATCCAGTAAATCCAATTTTAGTGTCTGACTTTCTTGGTGACCATTTTTCTGTTTTCTTAAATTGTTTACATTTTTTCATTTTTCTTCTTCCTTTCTTTCTTCTTCCTCCTCCCCCTCCTATTCCTGCTTTTTCATCTTCTTTTGCCTCTGAATATGCTGCTCTTTTAATTTCTTTGCATAATTTTATAAATTTTGGTTGGAAATTTGAAATCTGTATGTTATATAATGAGGTAACTCTAGAAATCAAATATTCCCCTTCCTCAGGGTTTGCTGTCTTGATTGTTGCAGGTTTAGCTTGTGTTCAAACATGTTTGTGTTATGATTTCCTTGTATTGAGGGTCATTGTTAAAGTGGACTTTTGTTGATTCTGTGTTCACTTTATTGCTGCAAAAATTTGCGCTTTTCCTCAATTCTGAGGGAGTTGGTTCTGAAGTTTCTGGTTATTTATATTTTAGGTTTTGAAAAGACAGGAGTTTGACCACTTCTTACTCAACTATTGTGCTTTTGACACTCCTGTAAAGAGGTACTTCTAATGTGTAAGTCAGTCCTTCTTTCCACAAATGATGAATGCATTCTTGTTTGTTCCTATGATTATATCAGTGCTATATTACAATGTAGTATCAATTTAAAATATATATATATATATATATATTATTGCTACATTTTTAACTAATATTTATTATCATAGATTAACAAATTAGGGTAAAATAAGTAAATTTTGTTCTGGGCAATAAATACTTAAAGTTTTATTTTCTCACCCCTGTATTATATAACTTATTTTAGGGTGCTATATTTCAAATTATAAATAGATGATTAGAAACCAAAAAGAAAAAAAAAAGACATACAAAATGTAAAAGTGTTTTCTTTTCCATGGTGTATTGAGACAAAAATTACTATGTCTTAGGGGTAAAAATATTCATTTATATGATATCAAAGAACATATAAAAAACAAGCTACCTAATATTAACCTATAATTCCCGATATGCTTTTAATGTGATCTAATCAACTAAAAGTTGATTTATATTCTTTTCAAAATTTAATTTCTTAATACTCATGTCAAAGATCAATTGGACCAATAACATTTTAAAACACATCATTACTGAGATAAAGAAATCTGTATCAGTATTTTTAAATATTATCTACAAAAAAATCAAATGTACAAAAGTAAAGCAAGTCTATATATGTATTCTACATACCTAAGAAAAATACTTTGAAATCTTAGTGATTGTGTGTGAAAAGTGAGATGAAGCAACCATACCACAAGATGGCATATTAAGGCCACTAAACTGATATTTCTTGCTAGAGTAAAGTTCAATTTCTCTTTCAAATGCAGATTGACTTTTTAAAAAAAATTAATAAAATAATGCAAGTTTTGCATAACTTAGATGTAAATAACTGGAATTTCAGTCTATGGCAAACTTAATACTTTTTCAATTAGATATTTATTTTCAGGTTTGCTTTAAGGCATAATGAATAATTTTTCTTAAATATAGAGAATTATTGTATGTAATTCAAATATCTATATAAAGATGTCTCTTAAACCCTCAGCTTTAATTTGTATTCAATATAAACCAAGGTAAAGACAACAACGTTTGGTTTCATTTCTGGATAAAATTGTCATTTATCAATGCCGTTAAACATGTGTTGTTCAAACAAAAACTAATGAATCAAACAACTAACAAAAACAAAAGAAAAACTGACTTAAAAGCATTTTTAATATTAGGTCATATAAGATTTGAGGTATCATGATTTAAATTTCTTGAATTTATGCTTTCATGATCATTTTTCATCTGAATATTATGGCCTTTAATATCCTATTATGACTTCAGGACTTGATTTTCTTTTTAAAGATATGATGTAACTATTATATATTATGATATAAATATATAAATATTTATATAATATAGAGTTGTAATAATAGAATCAGGAAAATACCACTGTAGAACTACGAATATCTACATTGAGGACCTGATGCAGTTTCCAGGTCCAGTTAGCATCTGATTAGAAAGTTTCTAGCTAAACAAACCTACAGCTCAGGTAATAAGTGAGTGTGGCTATAGAGTAGAATATACAGTAGGATATGCCCAGGATTAAAACAGCTGGTTAGAATATGTTTTGAAAATCGAATTATCCACACAGGAAAGTACTATTAGCCAATAGGTGTTGGGAATTTTTTGAATATTGTAATATGAAAGTATTCTTCAATTTAACATTCTAAGAAATCAAACTCCAAGCCCCATAAGGCAGTAAGGAGCAATATTTGATTCACAGAAATCAGGGACATTTTCTAATATTTATGATACGAGATAAAACATTATGAAGATTCAGAAATGGGAAGTCACAAGGGAAAGGATGATTGAGAGGTTGGAGTAATGTTTGAGTCTAGGAAATTTTCAGTTAAGCAAATTGCTCAAAACATAATTTATTTATTCATTCCACAAATTAATGTTTCAATGTTTGAAAGAAATTTTAATCATTGAGGTTATAGTGTTGAAAAAGATAAATTCCCGAGCATTACAGAACTTCCCTACTACTGGGAATACATACTCAGCAACACTCTACAATCCAAACCCTTATTATCTTATTGGATTGTAGAGAGAACACACAAGAAGAATGAAATAAGAACTGAGCACTTGGAATATTTGCCTGAGAATGAGTTTTCTAAGCAGAGATTTGACCCTGCAAAAGTACTAAAGCTATAATATAATTAACATGTTTTAGATATATCAACAAATCCAGAGTTGATGGCAGAAATGAAAATTACAAGAATAACATGAGCTAACTTTTGAATCATCTACTCATGCATGATTCAGTATTGAGTAGGCATTGGATATAAATTATTAAACAAATATGACCCCTTATCAACAGAACCACAGTTCGGTGAAGAATTTGCTCTACTGGAAGAGAATATAGGCAAAGAGAGAAATGTGGATGCTTCTGTAGAAGGAGGAGTCTAGAGGTATGAATGAAATGTGTTCATGTTAGAACTAGCTAATTCTATGACAATGACATTGCCCTAAATATAAATATTTTAAAAGAAGCAGTTATAAGGGGCATAGGAAAATGGCAGTAATGAGTGCAGCTTTTGACATAAATAATTGGCCATTTATATAATTACTAAGGGAAGAGGTCGGTGGAAACTAAAATAATAGACAAATAATATGTATTAGTAAATATTGTAAGTATAGCATGTAATTAGAATAAGTGAGGCACATGGTCCTAAGCAATGTTAAAGGGAAAAATTATGATAGATTGAGGAATACAAGAAAGCATCCTGGAGTGTATACCAACTAATGTAGGACTTTGAGAATGGGTTAAATTTGTATGGAAATAAGGCATATTAAGGACATAGTGTTAATCAGGTAGAATAAATAGCACACATATACTATCAAGGACATTTAAGTATGAGAAAAGGACTGTTTCGGGAACAAGAAATGAGATATGTTTGCTTTTTAATAGGTCATAGGAAAGTAAAATTATGATTATCTTCCAAATTTAGTCATTTATTCTCTCATTCATTCAACCAACAGTCTTATATTTTCATGTATCCTGCATTGTGTCACTAACAACACAAATTTAGACAGAGGCAAAAGAGAAGTAAAACAGGAATAAAAATTTTAGTTCTAATATTAGGACATGGTAATTATTGCATCCATGTGGAAGAAGAGGAATAAATTCTGGCTTAGACATTAAAAGTCTTTCTGAGCAATGAAGCATCAATCTAAATAATTCTTTAATAAAATGTAGCTCCTTTTCAGGAAGAATCTAGACTCAATTGCTTCACAGTAGCTCAAAAAGAAAAGAATGTCAATAAAAGTCAGGTGTTGACTCAAGGGATACAATGTCACCCAAGAACCAGGCTACATTACAGTGCTGAAACAGAAATGTATAGACTTCATAAATTACAGATGTAATATTTTACTTAGGTAAGGTTTAAGGAGTAGGCTTTTTAATGTGATTTTCTATAGCAAATATGGCAGGTATCTTATGGTAAAAGACTAGGAGAGGAGGATCCATCAGAGGGAAAGCAAAATTCCCACTGAACATGATGGAGAATACTTGATAATTCCAAATAGGGTATCCTAATGCTGTTAATTTCTTAAATATTATAGGGGATCAAAGATCCTGGTAGAAATGGGTATGGAAACCAGATAACAATTCATCCTTATTATACGCATAAAATTTACCACATGTAGGATGGTTTCAATGGAACATACAGATGAGATTTTGCAACTCATGGAAATGTCATATGGTAAACATTAACACTGATATATCTAGAAGATATTCATTTTATTTCTTCCTTCTGAGGTAAAGGACAGAAAATACTTTAGATTTTAATTTTCTGATGTTTCATGTTCTATCACAGCCAACGTTTATATATCCACCGTCTTTTCCTAGAGATAAGAATCTCTACCTATGTGTCATGTCCAGAAAGAGATCTCCACTTACAAAAACTAGCTAAAATAATCACTATTCATGACTCTTCTCCTGGTCTAATTTTCTTCATAATGGACTTATCACTTCTTGACATTACATTTATATGCTGTTTGTCTGAGGCTATTAATCTAAAATAGTATGCTAAAATTCTTAGAAGAAGACCAGGTGGATTAGATAGCAGATATGATATGACTATAGTCATTGATACAATTATAAAAATTGATGACTATTAATTCCACACTATAAAATCATTGTAAGATTAAAATGTTTCCCATTTCAATTATCACAAGGAAAAATTTCATATTTCAATACAAATAATAAAATTCAAGTATGATATTCTGCTCTGGCTTTTCTTTCTGTACCTGCAATTTTAAATGTATTAAACAAATGACAAATTAAGCTTTGATTTTACATACTCAATGAAAATAGATTCTATAAAATATCTGAAGCAAGTAGTTTATGTAAGACTTGAAGAGATGTACACAAATTTAGACCAGGTAGAACTCTGTGTGATTTATTTGATGATATAACCTTTTGATATTATTCAAGCTTGCAGGAAGAGATTATTGTTTTGATCTGAGCTAGTGCTGATCACAAAAGAAATCTAATACCTTCTCTTTTTCCTTAACAAATTTGTATTTTTTACTGAATGTTACTTATATTTAGTAATTAAAGACATTTACAAGAAATCCTGTATTTTATTTTTCAGTATATTATTGCCTGACTGATTTTTCAATGAAGCCTGATATTGGATTGACAAATTTTACAATAAAAATCTTTACAGGTGAAATTTAACTAGTATAGCGGGTTTCTAGGGATAACAGCCAAGAGCTATGCTATTAAGATAATTACAGGGAAAGAGAAGAGAACTGAGGCAGTTTGTCAGAGCAAGAAATCATAGATCTAATTTAATTAAATTCTCTGAATATTAGTTTAAAAAAATGTATCAGCTAAGACACAGAGAGGAATGTTAAGCCAAGTGCGGGGCCAGGAGCAATATTTCATTATAATAGAAGGCATTAAGTGGAATGATTGTAAAGTGTTGGACTTAAACTTGTGAACATATATAAATAGTATGAATTTTAAGATGTCTTATTACAGTCTTGAAATATTTAAATACAAATAGAGGTATTATTTTATCTTAGGCAATTCTTAAAAGCACAATAAATAAAGAATTTTCTTCATCAATAAATAAAGTTATACACAAGAAGTAATTTTTTTCCTTAAGAACATTAGTTATTCAGGAAAATGAGACATCAAAATTTTAAGGAGGATTTATGTTAATATTTTGTAAATGAAACAAAGATAGTAGTAATAGTATCTGCTTATTTTAGGTTACTCTAAGGCTAATATTACATAAGAATTTTTTTCCTATTCTACTTGTAATTAAAAAAACTATTTAAAGTATTAATCTGTATTTTATGTTATATATTCTTAAAACCAAAATTTGTTTTAGATATTTAATACTTTAAACACATAACAAAAGTTCCATTATTCATTTTAAAATGACTTTGGAACTTTTTAACAGGTAATGAATAATATTTGCTATTGTTATTAATTTTTAAAAATATTAATACATGTTCACAACAGATTTAAAAAAAATCAAAGATAATTTAATATTACCAAGTATTTTCATATTTTTGCTTTTACATATTATTCATAGTTAAAGGAATACTTAAGTATAAATTTAGCTTTTGTATAATATTGTACAAAGTATATATTATTTCATCTTTGAGGATATTAATCTAATAAGGAAAACATAAAAACTTATTATCATAACAATAATTCATTTTGTTAGAGTGGATATTGTATCTTTGACAACTAAGTCATTCATTTCCATATTTACTGCAATGTTCACAAATCTGTCATACAAGGAAGAAAATCAGAAGGACTCCTAAGTACAGGAAAGGAATGATTACTGGAAATGCAATCTCTAATATTTCAAAGTGTATTGATTTGAATGTACTTTCAATAATTATTGTTTTTCTAAAAATGAACATTATAGATTTGTGAAAGTGCATAATTAGGACTATAACTTGAAGGCCTACAACAAATTATGGGCACTTCGTTCAGATAAGAGTAATGCCCTTCATCCTACTTACCTTCTGTTAAAATCACCTCATTCTGTACATCTCAGAACAGGACAGTCCCAGGGAATGAATGAAGTTATTCAGTGTGTAGAAAGACCATACTTATTATTATTTTGTATATAATAGATAATTGAAAATAAGCTATTTTCATTAAGGTCTTACATAAATAGTTTTTATATACCTTCTAATTTCAGAATTAATTGCAGATCCTAAAGTACAACTGAATGTCCACTCATTTTCTACCATATCTTTTACACTAAAATATTGAAGGCCATTTTTTATGTCACCTATAATGAGTCTATTCTTTTATGCCACAAGTAGGTTAGAATTCTAGAGGATTCCAGATATTACCTTTGGGGATAACAATTAGACACCACTACACACAAATTAGAATGGACCAAATCTATAATGCTGGCAATAAATGCCCTAGAAAGTACAGATCACCAGGAACTTCCATTCATTGCTGATAGGAACAAAAAGTAGTACAGTCACATTGTGTCGGGACCTTACACTATCTGCCAAGGGGATGGAAAAGCTCTGGCTTTTTGGCTGCTTGTCACATTATCACGCCCTGTTACAGGACCTGGGCTAAGCAGGGGACATGGCTCTGAGAACTGAAACCACCCCAAGGATAGGCCAATGGCTCCACCAATAGCATCCGCCCATGTTCTTTATGTGTCCCTATGATCTTTTTGCTGATTGGCCCATGTCCTCTATAAGACCAACTAACTTCCTCAATAAACTGAGTTCTGTCATTTAACTGACTTGGCTTCCCAACGTGGCTCTGAGTCTTTTGAAGACGGGGGAGGAGGTGTCGGCAGCCTTCGCTTTCCCAATCTAGTCTCATCTTTGAGGTAGGCCCCTCTGGCCTTTTTTGCTAGACAGAAGAGGTCCATCCCAGGTACGAGGTGGTTAAAGACCTCAACCCCTTATAATATTCCAACAAAGTGGCACCCAATGTGGGGCATGAACTTCTTGGCAGATTGAGCTAATCATTTATGCCAGATAGGACCTTGCAAATGGAGGCATCCTCTAGAACATGAGGCAACCATACATCTCTCTCTCTCTTTCTCGTTCACTTTCTCTTTCTTCCTCTCCCTTTTCTATAACCTCTGTGCGGGTAAACCTGCAATCTTTATATGTGCCTGACAGGGGAGAACAGAAAGATGTCCAAAAAAAGCACGCTCGCTGAAGGGCGCGCCAGCCTGGGTACGAAAAATACTTCAGAGCGGGCACAAACTTAAGATCAAAGAACAGCTGCCCTCCGCAAAACCATGTGGGCAGCGATCATATGGGGTCGCTAGGGGTGTACAAATGGTGGGCTGCTGCCACCATCACCGGGGCTCGCAGTTCCACAACTCTGTGAAAAGAAAAAAATGTACCGCTGCATGGCCCGGGCTTGTGTCTCAGCCTGCCTGGCGTGCGGCTTGCAGCTTGCGTCCAAACTGCTGGGGGCGTGGGCGGGCACGCACAGGGTCTCGCCGGTTGGGACACCGTGGGGCAGCCCAGCACATGGCGGGGCGCAAGGTGTACCAAAGGCGAAAGCGCTGCCTCCCACAGTAGGAGGCAAACAAAAACGCACGTGGGTGCATCCGTGGTCGTTGCCTGGCAACGGGCTGCCAATGGCGCCTAAAATGGCCGCACCAAAGTGCCGCCATGGTTGCACCGTTGACATCATCTCCTGTGACCACGCATGGCTGGACACGCCAGCGACCAGCACAAGGTTCAAACTATACCTCTTTTTAAAATTGTCCCCTTACTCTTTGGTAGAGCTACAAAAGCTCTTAGGGGAACTCAACTGGTTAAGATCTTGAATAAAGTGCCTTAGGCAAAGGCATCTGCTCACAATTACATCTTCCCACCCTTCCAGACCTGAGCCAGGACTTACATTAAAATACAAATGGAGAATTAAGCTTAAGCCCCAGAGAGAGAGAAAAAAAAAAAAAAAAAAAAAAAAAAAAGGAGGGTTACCTCAGCCAAGACTTACCCAGGACTTATATTGAAATGCAAATAGAGAAGTAAGCTTAAGACCCCCCCCCCAAAAAAAAGAAAAAAGAAAAAGGGTAAAATGTCTTTTTACCAGCCTGTCATTTTTCTAAGATTTTTTGCGCTCATAATTCTGATTTTGTACACCCATATTGATGTTTTGGTTGTGTTGTGTGTACACTTATGTTCTGTGTGTTTATATGTGTGTAGACTGAGTGCTCATGAAAATTTAAAATATAGATCCAAATACCTTTAACTCACGTGATTTAAAAGTTCCCTTTTTTAAAAAAAATATTTATTTATTTACTTTGATTGTGCACAATGCAATACATTTATGTTTATGTGGTGCTGAGGATCGAACCCAGGCAGCACACGTGCGAGGCTCTGCTGCTGAGCCACAATCCCAGCCCCTAAAATTTTTTTTACCATCACAAATTCTAAAGCTAGACCTTTGCTCTAAAATTTCAGGATAAAATGCCATCCAAGTGGATGTGCACCTTAGAAGTTCCAAGGCCCCAAGATGTGCCTTCTGTCCTTTAAATTACTAGAGTAAATTGCCACATCAAATAATAATAATAATAATAATAATTCCTAGTTCTTACTCCCTTTTGTCTTGTCTTGTATTTTATGGTTTTTCTGCCTTTTTATTGTATGTCTTCTCTGGGGTAAATGTAAAAAAAGTAAATTTATAAGTAACTTTATTTATTAGACATTAATTTTCAAGGTTAAAATACTAACTGTTAAATATGTCATCAAACTTCTTGTCCTAACAAATTCTAACACATCAAGTAACATTATTGATTGTTTTCATAAATTGGTCTTTGTCATCTATGAAACAGATTAAAATTTCAACAAGTCTAATTCTATATACATAAATATTATGTTCTCATCAAGTGGTTAACAAATGTGTACGATTCTATATAAAGGTTTATAAAAGATTTCTGTATATGCAGAGGCTCAAAAGATTCAGCTGTTTCCATTGGGAGTACTACAAGTAACAATATTTTTATTGAGATAAAAGGTTTACCTAAATTCAAATTATTACAAAAATTATTTAAAATTATGAACAAAAAGAGATTATATAAAAGCTCTGTAAAAGTTGATTAAATCAGTATATAGAACAATCAGAAAAAGCTATTTAAGGTTTTTGTCTAAGGTCAAATGTTAATGTACTGATATAAACCAAAGCATAATCTATGATAAGACAAAAATTTCTTAAAACATTAATTTATTGACTGCTACTGTGTTCATGATATACATTGACATGTTCCAGATGCTACATTTATTTAATACTAATGTTCTTTGTTTCTCTTATAAAATCTTCTGTCCTTAATAAAAGAAGACAAAATCTATTGGGCAGTTAATATAGACAGGTGATTTTGAGTGAGTCCAGGAAAAATTAAAACCTGTTAAAAAACTGTCCATTGAAAACCCTTATAAAAACCCTGCCCCTGTCCCAACCTGTTCCAAAACCCTAAAAGACCAATTAATAAAACAAAAAAGGGGGAAGCAGCCCCCGTGATCAGTTAAAAACAGTGATGCTTAAAATTTTCCAAGCATCAGCCTTTGACTGCCTTTCAGAGACATTGGTCTAACCAGTCACCCTACCTATGTGTCTTTACAATTGGAGAACGAAGCCCTATTTGAGTACCTGCTAGGGACATCAAATACTGCCTATTAGAACAAAATGACTACCCAAGAGCACATGCTCTTGAGGGGTGATTTTTTCCCTTTTTCCGCAGGAATGAAAAAACCATGATAGATCCTCTGTCTTGTTGTGATTAAACTTCTCATCATCTCTATCCTGATGTTCATCAGGAGCACTGTTGCCTTGGACTCTCCCTTTGTCAGTATTTCAACTCTCTGCTATGAGAGAAGAGGGACTATGTTTATTCCTGAGAGAAAAGTGTTATTGCTGTGCCAACTGTTCGGACTTTGTCCAATATAGCTTCCTTTGGACTGGACTAAATGAGTGCTTCCCCTACCTTCTATCCTTTTTGTGAAATCCCTGACTGTCATTGTCTTTGTGTTCACTTTTGGGCCCTGTGTAATCAACAAACTTGTTCAACTCCCTTTTGACTGTTCCAGATTGATACAACTTGGTGGTCTGCCAATAATGCCTTCAGCGATGCTAAGCGAGAGCCCTACAGACTTGGCCATGGTCCTGAACAAGATGCAGAGGTCTAAATCAGCCATCCTTGAAAAGCTTTCCCAAAGGCGACAGTTCTGTCCCATGTCCTTCCCCTGGCCACTTGCTGGCCCTGGGTGTGTCCACCTGAAGTGCTAGGGTGGTAGCCAATGACGGGTAAGATTTTTCCAGAGAGGAAAAACAATCTAAGACAGGCACACTCTTGAGTAAGGTGGACACCCCATTTTTAAAAACAAAATGGGGGAGCCCCGTTTTGAAAAAAAACAAAATGGGAAAATGTCGGGACCTTACACTGTCTGCCAAGGGGATGGAAAAGCTCTGGCTTTCTGGCTGCTTGCCACATTACCACGCCCTGTTATAGGACCTAGGCTAAGCAGGGGGCATGGCTGTGAGAACTGAAACAACCCCAAGGATAGGCCAATGGCTCCGCCAATGGCATGTGCCCATGCTCCTTATGTGTCCCTATGATCTTTCTGCTGATTGGCCCATGTCCTCTATAAGACTGTCCAACTTCCTCAATAAACTGAGTTCCGGCATTCTACTGCCTGGGCTCCCCGACGTGGCTCTGAGTCTTTTGAAGTCGGGGGAGGACGTGTCGGCGGCCTTCGCTTTCCAATCTAGTCTCATCCTTGAGGTAGTCCCTTCTGGCCTCTTTTGCTAGACAGAAGAGGTCCATCCTGGGTACAGGGGGGAGCTAAAGACCTCAACCTCTTATAATATTTCAACAATATTGGATGACAATTTGACAATTTCTCACAAAAGTTAATGTTTTTAACCATATGTTCAAACATTTGATCTCAGTGGTAATTATCCAAAGTATTGAAGACCATTTTCACACAAAAACCTGCATACAGATGTTTATTAAATTTATTTATGATGGCCAAAACTTAGAAGAAATCAAAGTGTTTCTAAAAGGTGAATAAATAAATAAACTGAAGTATATATAAACTATGAAATAATATTTGGTGCTAAAAAGAAATATGTCATAAAATTTTGAAAATCCTTGGTTGAAAAATAAGTACATGTTTTTAAGTAAAAGAAGTTAATCTTAAGTGGCTATATATCATATTATTCTAGCTACATGACATTCTGGAAATAGTGAAATTACAAAGAGAGTAGAGATATCAGTAGCTGCCAGTAGGGAGTTTGAAAACAAAGCACAGGCAAAACAGAATGTTTAGAGCAGTTAAAATCCTCTTTCTGATACTATAATGGAGGTTACCCAAAATTGTCCAAATCCTGACAATATACAAGAGGGAACCATAATGTAAATTATGAACTCTGGGTGATTATAATTTATCAGTGCATGCTCATCAGTTGTAACAAATGTACCATGCTGCCATATTGATAGTTGAGAAGGCTGTGCATGTGTTGGGACAGTAAAGCTCTCAAAGGTGTTCTCTGTGAATATGAATGCCATATTCAGGAATATGAAACAAAGATCAATTTCATTCATATTTAGAATGACATACATGGCATACATGGTATTTACATGTTGCTATATAGACAAGTAAAATTTTGTTGCTGTAACATTATTAATGATGGCTAATTTTCTCTGTGCTTTGTTAACTATATTCCACTTGCTATAATTGTATGAATCACCATTGCTAGTTCAGCACTTCCCTGGAGCAGCAGTATAATCAATATATTTTATTCTAATTCTATTAAAAATTTGTTTTAAAAAATTCTAAGAAACTATACAATATTTGAATATATTTGAGAATCATATGAATAGTGATGCAGTTGAGGAAAGCAGAAATTTAAATTATATGGATGGTAATTTATTTGAGATATATACTTAATAAATAGAAAACATTTCTTAAGAGGATGCAAACCAAAACACAATTTGATTTATTGGACCAAATCTCAATTTTAGTTGGCATGCAATACCAAAAAATACCATCAAATGAAATAATGTTAACATTAGCCACCTGTATTGGATGCTTTTATCTTGTAGTTTGAAACAGTTGTGAATAAATGTATGACTTCTGCATGTATTTTAGAATTTTTTTTACTTTGAATAAAAGAAATCATTAAGTATTTATGGAAAATTATATTTATGTGCTTCCAAAAATGTTCAAAAAGAGCAAATAGCCTAAAAACACTATAGCTAAATTAAGATAAAAAGAAGAGTTTTAAAGTAAAATAACTATTTTAAATTCTTTGTCTTAATATTAACTAATTTAATTAAAATGTTTCTTTTTCTAATTAAAACATTTACTTCATGAGTTCTTATTAATTGTGGTTAGTTTTATCATTTAATAAATATGTAAAAGTTGAAATGCTTCTTTATTCAGGAAAGCATTAAAATGAATGTTAACACTTGCATAGAGTATTCATTCAATTTTCATCAAATTTTACCAGAATATAAACTCAGAACTAATATGATATACAAATGTTGATATTCTCCTTTCTTTTATCTATAAATGAAGAAAATAGGCTAAGATTAAAGTAACTTAATATGGTGGTTACTGTAGCAGTATGTTATTTCTGTAAGAAATTCAACTTCTATTAATTTATTCATTTTTCTATGGATACATGCAACCATCTCTCCAATCATTATCTGCTTCAAAATAAAATCCATGTCTCATTTTCTACACAGAAGCTTGTTTTATCACCTATAAACAGATTAGTTAACTTTCTATAAGTCTCCATTTTTCTCAATAACACTTCACTCATGAGAACATATTTTGTTATAAAATTTTGCATATCATAAAAACTAGCAATTAAACAAAGCATAAGTATGACAGTATATCATGCACATAAATGCTAGATCATAAATAAGAATATATATTCACAAAAAAACTCATCTTTTTTAAACTTCTACCTAGATATGTTTAAATAAGAAATTAGGAAAATAAAATATTTCTACCTCATGAAATTACTCAGAAAGAGAAACAAAGAAGCAATAAAGACCAAAAATAACAGCTAAATAAATAATTTTAATTTTATTATATATTCTGAATTTGAGTAAAATATCTTATAATAGGTGGAAGTTTTATTTTGAAATGATTGATAGAACCATTAGGATTACTACAATTACAATGGTCTGAGAAAACATATAGAAATTAAATCCAAAGAAAAACTGCCAGGCAAGCAATTTCTGGAAAAAATAACACATTTAAAAATTTTTAATGACAAAAATAGAAATAAAATATTTTTTTCATTTTTATTGATGCCCCCCAACCCCCTCCATCACAATCATGTTCTTCCACACTGCTGGTCTCACTTCTATTTTTAAAGGAAATATTTATACTGTGAATCACCAGACTTTCCACAATCTTAGGATGGATTGATTGGTGATGTGTTTTCTCAGAAAAACAACAACAAACTGCAAAGATTAGAATAAGTTTCTTCTCCTTCGAATACATAGATAGCAGAAAAAAAATCCAAGGAAGTATGACAACATCAAAAAATCAATAGTATCCCAATAACTTATCTCAAGGGAATGAAAATAATGTGTCTAACAAGGAATTTGACATACTTGTTTTAGCAGAGCTTAATAAATTACGAACAAATACTGAGAAACAATTCAATAAAATGAAAAAAAAATAATGACCACAATTAGAAATTTAATAGTAGAAAAAAATAATAATAATAAATTACTAATTCTGGAAGTAAAAATACAATGAATGCAATGAAAATTACAATGACAGCATCAACAGAAGAACTGATCAATCAAAAGAAAAAATGTGAAGCCGGGCGTGGTGGCGCACACCTGTAATCCCAGCACTTGTGAGGCTGAGGCAGGAGGATCGTGAATTCAAAGCCAGCCTCAACAATGGCGAGGCACTTAGCAACTCAGTGAGACCCTGTCTCTAATAAAATACAAAAAAGGGCTGGGGATGTGGCCCAGTGGTCGAGTGCCCCTGAGTTCAATCCCCAGTACCAAAAAGAAAAAGAAAAAATGTGAAATTGAAGAAGTTTATTTGAAATTATATAGTCTGGCTGGGCGCGGTGGCACACACCTGTAATCCCAACACTTTGGGAGGCTGTGGCAGGAGGATCATGAGTTCAAAGCCAGCCTCAGCAATGGTGAGGCACTTAGCAACTCAGTGAGACCCTGTCTCTAAACAAAATATAAAAAAGGGCTGGGGATGTGGCCCAGTGGTCGAGTGCCCCTGAGTTCAATCCTCAATACCAAAAAAGAAAGAAATTATACAGTCTGGGGGAAAAAAAAAATTAAATGAAAGGAGTGAAGAAAGATTTTCTGATTATATGAGATAGCATCAAAAAAAAATTTAAGTTATAAGAATTAAAAACTAATTTATTTTAATACAACAGGTGCAAAGTGTATTTTAAAAAGAACAGCAAAAATATTTCTAGGATGGAGAAATATATAAATATCCAGGTCAAAGAATATCTAATTATATTCATCCAAATATAAATGTAATAAAACTTTCAAAAATAAAAGGGATAATCCTAAAAGGATCAAGACAAAAGAAAAAAATAACAAGAAGAGAAGTTTCAGTATGAATCTTCATTGTAGTTTTAATTTGCAATTGTCTAATTGCTAGATATCTTGAATGTTTTTCATGTATTTGTTGACCACTTGTATTTCTTTTTCTGTGAAATGCCTGTTCAGTTTCTTTGCCTATTTATTGATTTGTTTATTTGGTATTTTTGGTGTTAAGTTTTTTTGGATTTGTCATATATCCTGGAAATTAATACTCTATCAGAGGAGTAGGTGGCAAAGATTTTGTCCCATTCCACGGACTCTTCAGACTCTTTCTTCACATTCTTGATTGTATCCTTTGCTGTGAAAAAGCTTTTTAGTTTGATACCATCCAATTTATTGATTCTTGATTTCACTTATTTCACTTTAGGAGTCTTATTGAGGAATTTATTTCTTAAGCCTACATGATGGAATGTTGGGCTTACATTTTTTTTCTACTAGGTGCAGGATTTCTGGTCTAATGCCGAGGATTTTGATTGACTTTGAGTGGAATTTTGTGCAGGGTGAGAAATAGGGATTCAAACTAATTCTACTACATATGGATTTCCAGTTTTCTCAGCACCATTTGTTGAAGAAGCTATCTTTTCTCCAATGTATGTTTCTGGCGCCTTTGTCTAGTACGGGATAACTATAGTTATGTGGGTTTTTCTCTATGTCTTCTATTCTGTTCCATTGGTCTTCATGTCTGTTTTGGTGTCAATGCATGCTGTTTTTGTTACTATAGCTTTGTAATGTAATTTAAGGTCTGGTATTGTGATGCCTTCTGCTTTTTTTTTTTTTTTTTTTTGGTGCTGGGGATTGAACCAGGAGCACTTAACTACTGAGCCATATCCCCAGCCCTCTTTATTAAAATATATTTTTTATTTAGAGTTACAGTCTCACTAAGTTGCTTAGGGCCTTGCTAAATTGCTGAGGCTAGCTTTGAACTCTTTCTCTTCCTTTCTCAGCCTCCTAAACCACTGGTATTATAGGCATGCACCACCACACCCCATACCCTGTTCTGCTTCACTTTTCTCACTAAGGATTATTTTAGTTATTCTAGTCCATTTATTTTTTTCCAAATCAATATTAATTCTTCCTATAAAGAACATGGGAGATCTTTCCATCTTCTAATGTCTTCTTCAATTTATTTCTTTAGTGTTCTGTAGTTTTATTTCTCTTATTTCCATATAAGCTATTATTTTACTGGATCACCTTAAGTGAAAGAAAGAATAGATTTGTTCCAAATTCTTTTTAATGGTTATATTTTGATCTATGAATTACACATGCTCTTAATGGAACCAAGAGAGATGAATTATTTCTAGAAAGTTTTTAATTTACTTTACATAGATCCATCAGAGGAATTACTATTGATGACAACTAGATGCTTATTAAATGTATTTCTTAATAATAAAGTTTACAAGTCAATAATATGTATTAAATCATGGAGTGTAACACAAGATTTTTTTGGGGGGGTAGAGGAGTGTACTGGCATGAAAACAGTGTTCATGTGATTGTATATCTTCATCAGAACTTCTGGGTGACAACGTGTATTGTCAAAAATAGTAGTATTTTGAAAGAATTTTTTTTTCTGAGCAGAAGATTCCAAAGAGGGTCTTAAAATATTTATCAATCCATGTTGTAAACAAATGTGCTGTTACGCAGTCTTTATTCTTTTATTTATAGAACATAAGCAGGGAAGAATTAGTATAATTCTTATGGGTGCTAGCATTTTCAGAAAGCTAAATAAGCGTTGGCTTCAATGTAAAGGCACTAATTACATTATTCCCTAACAAGATTTAAGTGATCCTTTGGAGCCATTATATCATGACCATAATTTAATTTAACTTAATCTAATTTAATCTCATGTGTTGAAGATCCCCAGAGAACCAGTGTTCAGAGGTGGGGCCATTGAGACTTGAATGGATCATGAGGGTTCCTACCATATGAATGGATTAATCTATCTATGAGTTCACAACTTAATGGACTATTGGGAAGTGGTAGAAACTTTAGGATGTGGGGCATATTTGGAGTATTAAATAGGGGGACATATCTTGTATTTTGTCCCCAGTCCCTTCTGTTCATTCTCTCTCTCTCTCTCTCTCTCTCTCTCTCTCTCTCTCTCTCTCCTTTTTCTGCTCCACATTTGGGATGAGGTCAAATAAGGTCAAATTTTGGGGGGAGGGGAAAAGGTGGTGTTCCTCCATGTGCTTCCTGCCATGATGGTCTGCCTTGCTACAGACCTAAAGGCAATGGAACCAGCCAACCATGGACTATAACTGAGAAATCATGAGCCTAGATAAACCTTTCCTCCTATAAGTTGATTTTCTTAGGTAATTTGTAATATCAATGAAAAACTGACTTACACACCAGACATTGACTGTTCTTCTATAGCAATGAAAGTTCTAGATAGTATTGTTAAATATAAATATGTTTCATCTACGTTAAAAAAATATGAAATGTTTCTGCTTCCATCGGTTACCTTAGCTGCATCATCTGGAAACTTGCTTTAACCTTTACTTCGAAACTTTCGACTTATATTTTCATATTATGGAGATGGCTTCATTCCTTAAAGCAAATAAACTAACTTCTACTAATTTTATTCTGTAGCGTCTTTACCTTACTCAGCATTCATAGAATTTCATAGATTTAGAAATTTAGAGAATGTT
Organism: Tamias sibiricus; assembly: GCA_025594165.1. Taxonomy (NCBI): domain Eukaryota; kingdom Metazoa; phylum Chordata; class Mammalia; order Rodentia; family Sciuridae; genus Tamias; species Tamias sibiricus. Next base: position 146,947,031 of record CM046662.1, read on the forward strand.
GTGGTTCATTTGATCATCTTTGCTGGCCTAAAATTTTACCCTGTTAAAAATAAGTCTGTTTTGCTTTGCTGTCATTCATGTGTTCACTGGAGTAGTACTTTTAATTTCCTTCAGTAATTTTTTCCTTTCTACTCACAACCTGGGTAACTGGCACAAGAGATCTGGCTTTTGCAGACGATGTCTTTAGATATCTTCCTCAATTAGCCTGTTAATTTCTAGCTTTATATTTCAAACAAGAGATGTGTGACTCATCTTTTTACTTTAAAATTTGGAAACCATTATGAGGTAATTAATTGGGCTAATTTCAATATTGCTTTGTCTCAGTAACTAGTGAGGCTTGAGAGGAAAGTTATAGAGAAGAAAAGGCCAGCCAGTGGTATAGCCAGACCACATGTAATATTTCTTAAGCTTGAAATATTGTGTGGTCATGTTTTGTGGCATCCCAAAAGATTTGCTAAAGAAAAATTAAAGATCATTGATTACAGATAAACCATAACAAATATAAAAATAATAATGAGTAAGTCTGAAATATTATGAGATATTATAACCACAATGTAAAAAGAGACTCTGACTGATAATATGCTAATGAGAAAATGGTACCAATAGACTATGATGCAAGGATTCCACATGCCTTATATTCATAAAAACACAATGTCTGTGAAGCATAATGAAGTGAAATAAAATGAGGTATCCCTGTAGTTAAACACTCTTCTCCAACTTTCAAAGATCAGCTCTGAATTTAAAATGTGGTTTTAACAATTGATTGCCATGTGATACTTAGGAAGTTATTGACCCCATATATCTTACAATATGCATGAGTAGGTGGAGAAAATAATAGTATAAACACAATGAGATTTTTAAACATTTTTTTTAGTTATACATGGACACAATACCTTTATTTTGTTTTTTAATTTTTATGTGGTGCTGAGGATTGAACCCAGTGCCTCACACAAGTGCTCTGCCATTGATCCACAACCCCAGCTACAACACTATGAAATTTATGAGTATTGAAATGTTTGGAATAAGATGCACAGATACCTGTGTAAAAATATTTCTAAGTGAGGGTATTTCTCAAATAGATTACAATTTGAATTGGCAGACCAAGTAAAGACTAACACCATCATCTATGTTTGTGGGCATTATCCAATCCATTGAGATATCAAACAATTTTTTATACTGGGGATTAAATCCAGGGTCCTATGAATTATCAGTAAGTGCTTTAACACTGAGCTAAACCCCATACCTGGATTGAATAGAACACAAAGTCAGAAAATTAGTAAATTCTTTCTTCTTGAGCAAGGGACATCCATTTGCCCTGCCTTTAGACATGAGTGCTCCTGGTTCTCAGCTATTAAGATCTGGACAGGGACTTTTATCATTGGCTTTTCTTGTTTTCAGTACCCTGGGTTTGGACTGAAACTACGCCACCTGCTTTCCTGGTTGTGTAGCTTGCAGAGGGCAAATTGTAGGATTTAGCCTTTATAACTGCATAAGCCAATCTCTCTCTCTCTCTCTCTCTCTCTCTCTCTCTCTCTGTACCTATGTCTATTTATCTTATCTCATCTATCTATCTATCTATGTATCTATCTATCCATCTATACATCTTTATCCTATTGATCCTGCTTAGAGAACCCTGATTAAGATATCCTATAGAATTATTATATGAATCAGAATACATAATTCATATTATACTCAAAAAATCTTTGATAGGCAATAAGAATACAGCATGTTGTATGTTAGCTTTTTTCTCATTGTCACTGCTGTTATTGCAAAATTGTAATTGTAATTGCAAAATTACAGCTCTATAAGTTCCAACAACTTTTAGGACAGATCCTCAACAATCTCCTTGAAGATAACCTATTAGTCATTGGAATAGCATCCAATAAGAATGTCTTTGCATACTTGGACTTTTATGTCATACCAGAGAGTTGATAAAAATGATATGATTAATGAAGAATACATGATTTTTACTTATATGGAGCCCTGGTCCACACTTTATTAACTTGTTTTCTAAAAGGATTGGAGATTGAGTATATGAGGGAACTTAAATAGGCACTCCATTTCTATATGACTGACCCCCAGTCTAGAGATCAAGACTCAGGAAAATTTCCATGGCTGGTAGCAGATTGACTTATCACAGACTGATTGTAGGAGAATTTAGAATTGTCAGTGTGACTCCCTGGAAGAAAACAACCAAGATCGTTTACCTTATTTTTCCAGGATTTTGGCTTTAAAAAAAATCTGTAATCTTTCAATTATACTAAACTGTAAACACAGGTAAAATAGACTTTATATTTTCTGTCAGATGTGATGGTAGCTTTGGGGACTCAAATACATATTCCCAAATCAATTCCTTTGGAGAACTGCAGTGTACCCATTTCCACATCATTCAATCATAATGGTACCTACTGCATGCTATAGGTCTGCATAAATTACAAGAGGGCCCAAAAGGTTGTTCTTTGATGAAGAGAGGAATGAATGTATGTGAAGTGTTCAGAGTTGCATCACCTGAATTCAAAATTAGAGATATAATCTTCAGACCCATCTGTCACACTGATCCCTATCCTCTTTGAGGTTATTGTTGTTGGATGTTCTTTCTTTATCTGAACTAAATTTTATATTTATGATATTTTTGTTATTGTTTGCTTTGAAAAATAATGTTTCTCAAGCTAGTTCAAATTGTGTTTTATACAAGGTGGTAGCATTATCTAAGATCCTTTGTAATGAAAGCTTAAATATGAATATGAGAAGAAAAATAAAGACTTGTATGATAATATATATATATATATATATATATATATAAAACTATTTAGCATACAGAATATTGGCAGCATTGGTGATTGATTTGATTTGAACAGAGAGGTCAGAAGAAGAGTCTAGGTAAATACACATATGTAAATATATATCCTCTACTGAGGTAAATAATATACAAAGAAAAACTATCATAAAGTATGTGAAGTTATCATAGGATAATAGGATTTCCACATGTAAAACTCTACTTATCTCTTTTTTCTTTAGATGAAAAACAAAACGATGTACTGCAATATTTTATTTTCCACAATTTCTTCTTCATTTTCCTATTTACGTTCACCATTCAACAATTCAACTATGTAGGGCTTAGATTCTGCAATTATTGCTGCTTAGAATAAGTGTTTTGGTTGAAAATGATGAACATATTTTGATTCTCAGATCATAGAACATGTATAATGTCACTGAAAATATTGATGAAGATATTGATAGAAAACATGAAGTCAAATGAAATATTAATATCACAAAGTTAAGTTAAAGGAAGCTAGTCATGGAGTAGTCTAGTGTAAATTATGTGTTATCATGATTATTATATAATAATGAGTAAGATGCGGCATTATTTATTGTTATCCTTAGAAAAAGAAAATACGATACAGAAAAATATTTTGAAAAACAATGATTCAAATAATGCTGTTTGGAGTATAGTGAAAGAAAATAAACCATGTAATTATATTTCCAATTAAGTGGTTTTATTACACAGCTTTATTGAGATATAATCTAATTACCATGAAATTTGCCAATTTAAAGTACACAATTCAATGATTTTTAGTACGTTTAGAAAGATGTGGAGCCATCACTACAATCAATTGTAAAACATTCCATGGACACTGAAGTTTCTATGTACTCATTAGTGGTTATTTCTATTTCTTTTCAGTCCACACAGCTTTAGGCAACCATTAATTCACAATTATATTCTATGGAGATTTCATAATTGTGGAGATTTAACATAACTAGTTACACAGTAGGTCTTCTCTGCTGCCTTCTGTAGGGAAAATAAAGGGGCTGAAGTCTTTAGCTATCCCTAGACCTGGGATGGACTTTCTCTATCCAGCAAAGAAGGCTGGGAAAGCATACCTCAGAGATAAGGCGAGAATGGGAAGGTAAGAGGTCACTGGTATCCCCTCCCGGGCTTCAGAAGACCCAGGAAAACACCAGGGAGCCCAGTCAGGTAAAACTTCAGCTCTGGAACTCAAGTTTATTGAGGAAGGTGGACAATGTTTATAGGGGACAAGGATCAATAAACAAAAGGAATACAGGAACACATAGGAAGCATGAGCAAACAGTATTGGTGGAGCCCCCTACCCTATCCTTAGAGTAGTTTCAGTTTCCATGATATGTCAGAGGAACGCCTCCTGCTTAGGTCAGGTCCATAACAGGTCGTGGAAAGCAGCCAAAGAGTTTCTTTTCGGCCGATGTGTTCTTAAGTCCCCAACAGCCTTCTTTCACTTAGCTTTAAGTCTGTAAGTTTCATCATGTTGTAGAATGTAAGAGTACTTGATCTCCTCCTGTTGACCAACATTCCATTTTGTGGATATATGCAATAATATTTATTCATTCAACAGATCAATAGATGTGTATACTGTTTCCACTTCTTGGTTATTATGAATAATGCTCCCATTACCATTTATATATACAATTTTGCATGGAGGTAAGTGTTATGGCTTAGATATGAGGTGTCCCCCCAAAGCTTACATGTGAGACAATGCAAGAATGTTCAGTGGTACCAGCTCTGGTGATGCACACCTATAATCCCCAGCAAATTTGGAGGCTAAAACAGGAGGATCAAGAGTTCAAAGCCAGTCTCAGCAATTTAATAAGGCGCTTTGCAAATTAGTGAGAACCAGTCTCAAATTTTAAGAAAGGATGGGGATGTTACTCAGGGTTCAGAGGTAACATTATTAGATTATGAGAGCTAAACATTATAAATGGATTAATTCAAAGATAGATTAAATGGGTGATGACTGGGCAAGTAAGAGGTAGCTGAAGAAAGCAGGTCACTTAGTTTATATTTTGTCCCTCATTCTTATTTGCCATGTCCATAGCTGCTTCTCTGTCCCATGTTCTTCAACTATGATGTACTGCCTCATCTCAGGCCCAGAGCTATGGAGTCAGCTGACTGTGGACTGAACCTCTGAAACCATCAGTCAAAATATACATTTTCTCCTCTTATTTTTCCTGTTGAGTTTTTTGGTCACAACCACACAAAGACTAACTAAAACAATAAGTTTCATTTCTCTTGATATACTCCTGGGAGTACAATCTCTGGGTTATATGGAAAAATACTCATTTTAAATTTCTGAAGACCTGCTAAGATATTTTCAAAATAAGTTTTGCCATTTGACATTTTTATGAGTAACATATGAGGCTTACTATTTCTCTACACAAGAATTAACACTTTTATTATTAGTTTCTTTTTTTTTTCCTATTATATTCATTTTGCCATGTGTGGGATAGTATCTCTGTAATTTAGATTGGCATTTTTCTAATTTTGGGGGTTTTTGAGAGTATTTTCAGGTATTTATTACTCATTTCCACATATGGCTATTCAAATATTTTACCCATTTTTAAGTTAGACTATTAAACTATTTACACACACACACACACACACACACACACACACATATATATATATATTTATTATTGAAGAGGAATTTATATACTCTAGATAAAATTTGTTTATTAAATATATTACTTGCAAATACTTTTGTCATATTTTCAGTTGTTCTTTCATTTTGTTAATACTATGCTCTGAAAAACAAAAGTTTTCTTAAATTATTTTGATAAAATGCTATTAATGTATTGTTTCTTTGGTATTTTGTGATTTTGATTCAAATCTATTTTGTATTATTCAAACATAGATGATTTTTATATGAGCATAGCTAATCTTGCTTGTTCTTCTATTTTCAAAGAATTACTATGTCTAATATTTTTGTGTCTTTATTTAGTGGTGGAGTGAGTTTCTTTTAGGCAGCATTATCATTGAGATTTAATTACCCATTTTTTTTTTTTTGGCTCTATGTCTTTTGTTTGGGAAATTTAATTTATTTTAATTCAAGAATACTATTGAAGAGTAAAAATTACTCCTACCATTTTCTTAATTGTTTTCGATTCTTTTGTATAATCTTTTCCCATTCCATCTGTTAGTTGGTTTGGAGGTATTGGAGAGTGATATGTTTGATTGTTGTTGTTGTTATTGTTGTTGTTTTTTCCCCCATTTCTGTATCTGCTTAATGAATGGGGTTTGGTCTTTTGCTTGTTTTCATAGTGGTAGTTATTGTACTTTCAGATGCAGAACTTCATTAATAATTTCTTGTTGAGTTTATCTAGTGGTGTTAAGTTTCCTCAGTTTGTCATTTTCTAGAAACATCTTTAATTCTCCTTTGTGAACAAAGGACAGGTTTTCCAGGTATAATACCCTAAGTTGGCACGGTGTTATTCCTGTTGTTTTGTTTTTTTTTTCTTTTCTCTTCAGTGTTTTGGCTGTGTCATCTCACTTCTTACTGCCTTACAAGATTTCTGCTGATAAATCTACTCTTAACCTTACAAGGACTCCCTAAAATATGGCATGAATATTTTATTTTTGTTTTTAGAATTCCTCTGACAGTTGCCTGTAATATGACTTGCTTAGGATTTTATTTGATTAACTCTATTTGGGATTATTTTAGTCTCCTGGACATGAATGCTGATTTCCTTTTCCAGTTTTGAGAAGATTTTAGAGATGATTTTATTGAATATATTTTCTACAAATTTTTTTTGCTTCTTTTCTTGTTATAGCTTGGATATGAAATGTTCAAAAGGCTCTTGTGTTGAAGGTTTCAACCCCAATTCATAATGTTCAGAGAGGGAACATTTAGGATATGATTGGTTCACGAGAATTCTAATCTCTTAAATGGATTAATCCTTTGTGAGTTCATAATTAAATGGACTATATAGAAGTGATGGAAACTGGTATTTGCAGCTTAATTGGAGAAAGTGGGCACAGTGGTGTGCCTTGGAAGCATATATCTTAGCTGTGGCTCTACCATTATTCTTTTTGTTTGTTTTCTGGCCACCATTATGTGAGGAGTTTTGTTCTACCATGTGTTCCTCACCATGATGTTCTGCCTCACCACAGCAATAAAACCACGGGAACCAACTAAACATACACTGAAAATTCTAAAGCCATGAACCAAAATAAGCCTTTCCTCTTTTAAATTCATTTTCTGAGGTATTTTGTCACAGTAATAAAAAGCTGACTAACACACTGGAATATATTTAAGGAAAATATTTTATCACTAAAGAATATCCTGGACTGGGGAGATACCTCAGTTGGTAGGGTTGCCTTACATGCACAAGGCCCCGGGTTTAATGTCAGCACCACCACCAAAAAAAAAAAAAAAAAAAAAAAAAAAAAAAAGAAAGAAAAAAAAAGAAAAGAAAAAAGAAAAACAAACAACAAAAACAAAACAAAACAAAAAAGTCCTAAAGCTTAATTCATTCTATTTATTGATTTGTGTTTTTTGGTCTAACTGGGTTATTGCAAAGATGTTCTTCAAGTTCAGAAATTCTTTCTTCTTAATCTTGTCTGTAATTGAAGCTCCTCTTCGTGTTTTTTTCTTTAGCACCAATATTTCTATTTGGTTCTTTTTTTATCATATCCATATCTGCTGGATTTCTCATTTATATCATGGTTTGTTTTTCTAATCTATTGAATTATCTATATATTTTCTCTTGCATTTTGATGAGTATTCTTATTAGCATAATTATTTTAAATTACTTTTTAGTTATTTTGTAGATCCCCCTTAGCTTGCAGTTTATTTCTGGGGAATCATTGTGTTACACTGATTGTGTCATCTTTCATTTTTTTCCCCAAGATTCTAATGTCTACACATCTGCCATAAAAATTACCTTTCTATCTTTGTGCAGTAGCTTTTGTATATAAAGACATTTTCTTACTTGTTTGGATATGGCATTTTGGCCTTAGTTCTGAGTGAGCACAGAAGTGTAAGGTGTGACTTCTTCAGCTCTAAGCAACATTGGTAGTTTCTCTGATTGTCTCTGTTCTTTAGACTGCTTATGTTTGTGGTTGTAGTAATGTGAGCCTGCAGTGGATGTGGGCTACCAGGACCATATAACCTCAGAACCTGGAGGAAGGAACTCCAATCACTGATTATGGACAGGCCTCTAAAAGCAGCAGAAGCAGTGCTGGGATGTATGGGGAACTTGTCCTCAGACCCATCAGGGAATGAGCACTGATGGTAGAAGAGACTTCTGATTATGGGTTTTATGGTGCTATGATATGGTAGTGTTGATTTTCCCTTAGGTCTTCTAGCATAAGCTCTGCTGGAGACAGGGGTCTCTGATAGTGATGACAGTGAAGTCAGAGGCATGAAACACATTAGTTATATCTTCATGCACCTTTTGGGCAAGCTCCACTGTCACTTTGGCAAAGACAATTGTAGAGCTGAGAAAAGAAAATGGAGTATGTATTCTTAGGCTCCAAAAGGGTATGCACAACTGGGGTAGGGATTTCCAGCAAAAGCAGTGGTAATACTGGGACTGTAGATATTAGTGCATTTGTCTCCAAGCCTTGCTTGACGGTAAATAGTTCTGGTGTTGGGGTCCTCTGGTGGCTGCAGGGACACTTCTGGGATACAGACTGTGACAGTATGTCATTAGTCTTTGCTTCAGCTATCTCTGCTCAAAGCAGGTCCTAGTGGAAGTTTCATCAGCAGGCACCATGGCTTCTGTCTACAGCAGTGGCAGAGGCTGTACCAGGTGGCATGGATTAAAGGAGTCACATCCTCCAACTCTCTAATGTAAAGCACCAGTGGCTGCACAGGATGATGGTGAGGTAGAACAGAGGAACAAACATCAGATCATATGGGACAAACACTGTGGTTTGTCCCTCATACATACCTTGAGGGCAACACCCTTCACTGTGAAAGATTATGTGTCCCCTAAAATGCAACATTGTATGGAGTTGAGTGCTGGACTCACACTTGGGTTCCTAAGTTTGCTGGGTCTGCCTGGGTTCATAAGTTTGCAGTCTTTTGCTTTCCTGTGGTGGGTTGTTTGTTCCCCTCCCCCAGTGATGATATGCAGTGGCTTCTGTGCCTATGGCACAGTGCACTCTCACAGTGATTCTGTTTTCAAGATGGTGCTGTGTTGCAACAGCTTGCATCGTGTTGACCTAGAATCTGCAGTGGCAATGAGGTTTGCTGGACTCTTCTGTTTAGCTTTATCCCTGCCATGGTGTATCTCCACAGCTGGAGAACCAAGGCTGCAGTTGCCAGTGCAATTTTCCCCTCTCCATTTGTTGTTATTCTGAGTCTCCATGTCTTTTATGTTTCCTCTTGCTTTTTTGCTGAGTCTCACTGCTGCCTCTCAGTCATTGATCTCAAGATGCACTATTCATTTTTAGTTAGATTCTACTCTGTTAAGAAGGCAGGCATTGGACATCTCTATGTGGTTATCTTGGCGGTTCTTCCTGGATTTTTTGTTAAGAAGTGCAAATTTTTCCACAGAATGTTTTTACATCCACTTTATATTTTTTTTTCTAATGTTCCACTAATGTAATCCTTTAAAATACTCATTCTTTCTCTGATTATATTGCTGAATAATGACTAGTTCCACAGAACTGTCATTTATTAACATACTTATATTTTTTCTAAAATATGTTTTTGGATTTGGACATTCTTTACCCTCCACCTTTTGAAAATGGGACCTTTTTTCAGACTCAATATTTGTTAAACTTTGCCACTTGGGACACCAAATTGACAATGGTTTCCTGCTAAGAAAATTTTCAGCCTAGAGGATGAAATTAAAATCTTTCACATTACATATGAAAATTTATGAGTCAAGTTTTAAACACAATTTTTATTCTATTATTAAAATTGTCATTTTGATATATTTTAAGAAATTTGGAGTTAACCTAGTATAACATATTACCTAATAAATTATTTTTAAACAATAGCCTTCGTTTTGTATTTTTGGTGATTATTCTATTGACCTATTGTTATATATGCACATGAACATGGGCACACACACAAACACACACATTTTCTTTCAATAACAGTGAGTCAGGGCCCATAGTAAAGGATAATTATGTTTCTTCCCCCACAGAAAGATAACTGATAAAGGAAATAGGATACAAAAATAGCTTATTTTTCTCCCTGTCCTAGGAAAAATGCATGTCTTTTTTTTTCTACACAGAGTGGTAATGATGTTCTAGGTTAAAGGGTACTACTTATGTGTTTTCTATTTAGCAGAATGTATAAAATAGATTCATTATGTCAATAGCTGCCCATAGAAAGCCAGGGATGTATTGATTTCACCATTAAGGAGATCACAGCTGCAAATGGAATCTTAACTTCATTAAGCTTAAGCAAGCATATTACCATTACCTCAGACCCATCTGTCTTTTCTCCACAGGGTGATCAAGAATGTCAAATGAGATGTAATAGAAATTGCTTTTAGTATAGTATTAGAACAAAGGTTTTGAAGTCAAAGTGCCCATTAACATATTTAGTTTTCTGTGGACTAGTTGTGAAACTTCGGTATTTATTTAATATTGCTGGGTTTCAGTTTTCTTTTCTAAAAATAAAAAAATTGTAATTGTTCCTGTTTCCTAGCAATGTGGTTGGCTGTAACAAGATAGTAAATATAATATCATGTGACTCAAAATTAATACTAATAGTTATTATTTTTATTATAATTCACAATGGGTGATTATGAGAATTTTGGAACTGGATGTTGTTGTGCACACCTGTAATCCCAGTGACTCAGGTGGCTAAGGGATGAGATTTGCAAGTTTGAGACCAGCTTTGGCAGCTTAGTGAAATTCTTTCTCAAAATAAAAATAACTGGAGATATAGCTCGGTAGTAGACCACTCCTGGGTTCAATCATCAGTAACATTTTAAAAAAAGAAAAGAAAAATAAATTTGGATTGGATATAATAAAGAAAGGAACATTAGACTAGCTATTAAGACTATCTTTGATAGTAAATCATTAAATTTTCCATAATGCACACAAATTATAAAAAAGAATACAAGTATGGACATTTTTATGAGAGAAGGGTTCTGTGAATGTTACGGTACTAGAGTTACACAGCAAAGCACACAAATAGAATACCATACTAAAACAGAGCAAAGAAAATTAATTAATTTATGGCAGGCTTGAACTAATGTTTACTTTGATAAGTTTTCAAATTCCTTTAATCAACAGACACACATGGGAAGAATTTACTTGAAAGGTAAATTAATTTTTAGATAGGCCACAGCTCAATAACTTCATATTATTCAAAAGAATCCATATCATAAAAAGACTGGATGAGTATTTCAGAAAAACCATTATTTTTTTTTTTTTTTTTTTTTCCAAAACATAAAGGAAATAGAAAAGGGAGGAAATATACACAGAATGAAATATACATCCAATATAAATCAATGTTATTATTTTCAGATACTACATGGCTATATTTAAAAGGAAAGAGATGCAAAAACAATGTATGAAAGACTTATCAGTATATCATAAGTATACAAAATGAAACAGAAAAGAATATTTATGCTGCTATTTGTTGGGATTTTTTTTTGAGTTGCTGGGGTTTTTAGTTTTCCCTGAGCCAGGTTTAGCTTCCTCCGGCCAACGGAGAAGGCTAGGGGAAAAACACACCCCAGTAGAGGCGTGATCGAGAACAGTAGAAACCGGCTGGAGGCCCACACCAGCCCTCACAATGGAAGACAATTAGGGTCGCACCAGGGAGTCCGGGTCATGGCACGAACTTGGTTTATTGAGGAAGTTGGACAGTCTTATAGAGGACATGGGCCAATCAGCAGAAAGATCAGAGGGACACATAAGGAGCATGGGCAGATGCCATTGGCGGAGCCGTTGGCCTATCCTTGGGGTGGTTTCAGTTCTCATCTTACATCAGGGGAATGCCCCTTGGCCAGGCCAAGTCCCCGTATCAGGAAATGGGAGGCAGCCAGGGAGTTAGGTTTTTCTATTTTTTTGGCTGGCTTGTTCTTAAGTTCCCAACACTATTGAAGTGAAATGAATTACTTAACCCTGAGAGAATAAAACTTCTAAATTTCAGAGGAAAAATATTTTTCTGAAACCAAATGTTTGAACTAACACTAAAATGAGAGACAAACTCTGAAGTGTTAAATGGTCACCTATGCCTAAATATCTTCAGAGGATGATTCCAAAGCTAAGATAAATAAATCAACCCCTTTAAAGCAGAAAATTTTATTTATTCATCTCTTTATCTGCCTGAATAAGAGCAGAAAAGACCAAATAAAGAAGTTTGGAGAAGGATAAGAATAAAGAGGAGGAGAAAAATCTCTTATAATATTAATGAGCATAAAATAAAAAGTTATTGGGATAATTATGGGCAATGAATGACATAAAGACACATTAAATTCAGAATAGAGCCTTCACAGGGTCTCACAAAATTTTAGTGTCCTCATGGCTGTTAAACCTGTCATGGAATCTTCCCTATAAAAAAAGAAAAAGAAAAAAAAATTACCTTGTATGTAAAGAGATATTTACTTAATTGTGGAGTGTCATAAAAATGAAAATTGTATTCAGTCACACCAGAAGAAATGAAGAAAACAAAAAGGAGTGGGAATTCAAACCGGGTGGTTTAAAAATTATTCTCAATTTCTCATGAAATTATGTAGAAATGTGAGTTCAATTTCCAGATTTAAAAAAATGAACATTTTTGGAAATGTAGTGGGTTTATAAATGAATCACTAGTTTGTTCTTATGGGACATTTGCTGTGCACAATAGAGTCTGTAGGTACTGTGGTATGCTGAAGGCCGGCTTCCGCAGAAATGTCAAGGTAAATCCGACCGATGCTGGAGGGGAATGCCAGCGAAATGAAATGATACACATGAGTCATGTTGCAGAAATCCTCTGTCTTTACTTGTCTCAGCAATGGTTTTTATACATTCCAGCAAACACAACAGTTCACATTCCAACTATTGGAGGTTACATTAAAGAATTTGAGGAATTTAAATTTCAACTATAGGAGGTTACATTAAAGAATCTCAGGAATTTCCAGGGTCATATAATCAGGAGAAAATCAAATATTTATCCTAAGTACTGATTAATCTTATCTATAGGCAGAGGAAAACATTCTAAAAATCTTAAAGCTTGTATTATCTAAACTAATGTTAAAAAATTCCTCAACTCTAGGCATGCCTGCTCATAAAGTTATATTGCCCTAGTATCTTCTTTAAACTTCAACTGGGCCTAGACTTTCTGACTTCTACTGTGTCCCTATAATAACTTTTTATTTTGGGGCTCAGGAAGAAAAGATATATGGTTGCCAAAATCCTAAATTTGCTGAAGGATAAGGAAGAGTCTTTTACAGACACACAAAAAGACCATTAGCTTTTCAATGGGTAATGCAGCACCCTGTAGGGGGGGAACTATTTGCAAAAGCTAATCTTTAGCTGAAAAAACCTGTCTTGCTGGTTTAGCTAGCTTCTGGCTAGATTCCACAGGGCCATAGAACTGGTTTTATTTTTGATAATTAAATGTATTCAAACCTGGTGGCCATGCAGCAGAAATACATCTAGAGCAGACAAAGTTAATTCCTCTATAGTCGCATAAAGGTGGCATCTCATCAGCAAAGAGGAGCCAAGTTCAAACTTCCAGGCATTTAACTGGAAGGAGCTTGGGCTCAAACTCATTTGCTTAAACAAGGAAGAACTCAGATTCAAACTGCCCCGAATTAACGGAGTGGAACCCAGCTCGATTCCTGGTTGAGAGATGTCACAATGGTATAAGTTTTTAAATGGCAGTGTGGAAATGACTGCAGTCTTAAAGTTAATAGCACACAAAGTTGTAGTGGAGGAAGTCTGCTTCAACTGTGTGGTAGCCCTCAAGAAATTCACCAGATTTCAGCAATCTGTGAGCAAAAGTCAAAATCTTTTCAGTAAGGAACTAAGCCCCCTGTTGTCTGTCCTATGTGCTGAGACCCAGCTCTGCCAGATGATTATCAGTATTCTCAGGAAGTGCTGCTAAGAAGGCTGGAGAAGTGCCCTGGAGTGAACAATACAGAGTAAGCTATCTGTTCCAGAACCTGGTTAGTTTTTTTTTTTTTTTTTTTTTTAACAAAGGAAGAGAGTAGACATACTTTTGAAGCTTGTCCTCCAGATCTTCTATGGAACTTTCACACAAAATTCTCAGCAAAACATAAGAAAGGCATGCACAGCAATTGAGAGAAACAAAAATGTAATATCAGACTCACAGACAATGATTCAATTTTTCCTTTTTCTTTTTTTAAAGAACATATCTACAGTTTTAACAAAGTCTTGCAATCTACTAGAAAGATTCATATTAGTACCAGTCCACTGAAGATCAGGAAAGGTCCTTGTTCTCCAGTATTTAAGATTAAAACATCAGAGAAAAGCCAAGGCAAGGGTAGAGAGCAAGTTTTATTTAAGAAAGTGAAGGAGACAGATTTCTCCAAAGAGAAGGTGGCTTCAGAGGCATAAGTCCATAGGAAGGGGTGCAACTTGCTTTTTTATAGACCACAGAACCCTTCTATTTAACCATTGTGTTCTCTTTCTTCCCCATATACATGCTGAGAGCAGGGACACAGAGGTTCATTGTTAGCAACTTGGATTGCCCAGAAGCACAATCACAGAGGTTAACAACCCATTGTTCTCTCTTTGACAACCAGTCATCATCTTATCCTCTCTGGATCCCATCATTCATTACCTACACTGACTGCCCTACCTTTGCCCCTGCCTCAATTTGTTGATGAATGCAATGAAATATCCCAACCACTCAGGCCAGGCGGGCCTGCACGTCAATTGCTTTTTGGCGAAGAAAGCATATGGGGGTCAGCAAAGTGGTCAGCCCATGTTACAGAATTATTCTCTTATCCTCATGTTCCCACTATTCTTATCTATCTGTCCCCTAACAATTATGAATTGTTCTATAGCTGAATATAAACTATCTGGGGTTGTGTTTTATAGTATACTATACAAAAACTCAATAACAGACTAAGTGCATGTATCTAAATTGAAGTAGAAGACAACAACAGGGAAATAAACATACTTGTAGGAAATCGTCAATAGAACTAATACATGTATAATCTGTGTCGTAAAATGTGAGGTGAAAGGGAAGAGTAGACATATAATTTGGCAAAATATTGTTTTATATTAAGAAAGTATTTTCCCAAAGAACTAATACATGTATAATCTGTGTCATAAAAGGTGAGGTCAAAGGGAAGAGTAGACATATAATTTGACAAAATATTGTTTTATATTAAGAAAGTATTTTCCCAAAGTGAGGAAGGGCACGAAAATCATATTGAGAAGTCTCAGCTCTCTCCATACAGGAAAACCAAATATAAGTGTACACACTCATACACAAACACACACAGAGCAAGGTACATCCTTTCCAGATTTTCGAACTCCAAAGATAGAGAACATCTTCAAAAGTAGGGAGTGATGGTCAGGCATGGTGGAACACGCTTGTAATTAAAGCAGCTCCAGAGGAGGCTAAGTCAGGAGGATCACGAGTTCAAAGAGCGCCAGCAATAGTGAGGCACTAATCAACTCAGTGAGACTCTGTCTCAAAATAAAATAAAATAAAAAATGGGCTGGGGATGTGGCTCAGTGGTTGAGTACCCATGAGTTCAATCCTTGGTACCAAAAAAAAAAAAAAAAAAAAAGTAGGGATGAAAATCATTAATTTCTGAGGTAAAGTAGTAAAGGAAATGGCTGATGGTTCAACAGAAACTGTGGAAGCAAAGGAATAAACTTGTGAAAGAAGAAAGCAATGTAAAGGTATCTTAGAATTCTATACCTGGAGAAACTTTCCAAAATAAAAAATAAAATATTTTTTGCACACTTAAATCATCACCATTTCTAAAAGAAGTACTAAAGGAATTTCTTTAGAATAAATGTAATTATTCCAGAGAGAAATAGGAAAAGTTCCAAATCTTTGATAAACCACAATGGTTCTAAACTTCCTGAAAAAAATAATCTCAACATTTTAAAACAAAGACGGAAATATATGTTTTCAATTCAATTCCATTAAGTTCACGTTAACTTCACAAAACATGTAGGTTTGATATTATAGAAAATGCTAGGACAATTCCAAGTAGATTAAGAATAATTTCTTGTCACAAGATGTCACATGCAGTGTATGCATCACATGCAATGATACATAGGTGGATGATAGTACCAAATTAGCATGATTACACACATACCTGCAGGCATACATACACAGGTGCCACAGTGCACAATCTCATGACATGTTGCCAATAATTTTATGCTTAAATCTGGAGTCAAATTTAAAAAATAGAATTCCAACATTTTAAAATATCACTGCTTTTTACTTTTTTTAGTGATTAAGGGTGAATGTTTCATATTGTACATAACAAAAAGGTTTAACAGAGGTTAGACAACACACTTAACTTATTAAGACTTTAACAGTCTTTATGAAGAGAGAAACACAGATATACAGAAAATCATTTTAACACTACTAACCTGCGAGTAAAATATTGAGATAATTATAATGTCTGTAGAAATCATGAGTTTCTATCCAAAAAAAAAAAAATTATAGAATTGAATATTCTTCCTGTAAATAAAGTTTACTTACTTTGATCCATATAAATACTGAAACCGCTTTTTACCCGTGACAAGTTCTTGCTCCCTGAACGCTGAGAATAATGCCAAAGAAGCACTCTGAGGCAAGTGTAGAGTGGAAAATGGAAACCTTTGTTGAACGGACAGCTAAAAGACTTCTCTCAGAGGAAGAAGGGGACCCGGAAACCAGGAATCCAAAGGGAGGAGAGGCCTTCTCCCTTTTATATCTGAAATCTTTCTTTTGTTCTTTTTATGTTCTCTATCTCTGTTCTGCTTGGGACAGGAATGTCTAAAGATGTGACACAGGTGGGCCCATGGTGGGTGGGGGACTTACAGGAAGGGCTTAGGTCTAGTTGATTAGCATCTCCATTTGCTGGAGATTAGCATCTCCATTTTCATCAACAATCCATAAGATGGGCCCTAAACTTGGGAACATTAACCATCTTATCTTCCTTAGAGTTGTTCTATGTCTTCCAGGATTTAAACTGACTCCATTTTTCCTTATGGACTCCACGTTCTTTATGAGACTTGATGTTAGACCCTATTTGCCTGACTACACTCAGTACCTAGCTTTAAATCTGGCTTCAATAGTGGATATTAATTTATATTTTGACACAGATTACAAGGTGGCTATGCTTGAGAATGGGGAAAGGGAAACTGGGCTTGAGAGAAGTAGAAATGGATTGAAAAAGATAAAATCCTCTTCAGTAGATAATGTCTCAAATTAAGAAGTCAAGAAGTACAAGTAGAGTCCCATTGACCTCCACCCCAGAGCAGGAGACAGCAAGGACAGACCTTCCAACTCTGCCTGAGCCCAGGCAGGCCCAGGGCAGTCCTGCTGACCTTCACCCAAGCATTGCCAGCCCCAGGGTCAGTCCTGCCGACCCCCACTGGTGTGTGACTAGGCTCCAGCCAGCCCTGCAGACATCTGCCCCAGAGCAGGAGACATCAAGGACAGATCTGCCAACTCTGCTTTGAGTTCAGGCGAGCCCAGGGCAGTCCTGGGGACCTACATTAGAGTGCCACTAGGCCCAGGCTCCAGCCAGTCCCGCTGACCTCCGCCCCAGAGCAGGAGACAGCAAGGGCAGACCTGCCAACTCTGCCTGAGCCCAGGCGGGTCTAGGGCAGTCTCTCTGACCTTCACCCCAGCGCAGTTAGCCCCAGACCACCGCAGGAGCTCAGATTCAACCAGTTTGACCCACACCAACCAGCGTTCACCCAGTCCCAGGTAGCATACTCTGAGGGTCAGCAGCAGGTTCTGATAATCCAGCACTAAGGGGAGGCACAGACAACCTGTAAGGATATTATAAGAATACAGGGAAGGAACTCCAATAACTCAGATCTACACTGCAAGAAAGTAAGGCAAATACACAACATGAAAAAACAAGGGAGGAAAATATCCCAAACAAACCAGGATTCTACAATAACAGAACCCATGCTCAGCGAATTTGATGAAATGTCAGAGAAGGAGTTCAGAAGATTCATAATTAAAATGGCCTGTGAATCAAAGAATGATCAAAATGAGCAAATACAGGCAAAAATTAACCACTAAAACAAAGATATAAGAGAACAAATACAGGTAGCAAAAGATTACTTCAAAAAAGAGATAGAAACTCTGGAAAAAAAAAAACAAAAAAAAAAAGAAAGAAAAAACAAGCCAGGCGCGGTGGTGCACGCCTGTAATCCCAGCACTTTGGGAGGCTGAGGCAGGAGGATTGCGAGTTCAAAGCCAGCCTCAGCAATGGCGAGGCACTTAGCAACTGAGACCCTGTCTCTAATAAAATACAAAAAAGGGCTGGGGATGTGGCCCAGTGGTCATGTGCCCTGAGTTCAATCCAAAAAAAAAAAAAAAAAAAAAAAACCAGTCAGGAATCCTTGAAATGAAGGAAACAATTAACCAAATAAAAAACACAATTGAAGGCATTACGGACAGACTAGATGAACTGGATGAAAGAACTTCAGACAATGAAGACAACGTACATAATCTTGAAAATAAAGTTAAACACACAATCAAGATAGTAGAAACCATGAACAGAACATCCAAGAAGTATGGGACAGCATCAAAAGACCAAATCTAAGAGTAATTGGGATAGAGGAAGGCACAGAGTTTCAAACCAAAGGAATATACAACCTCTTCAATGAGATAATATCAGAAAATTTCCCAAGCATGAAGAATGAATTGGAAAACCAAATACAAGAGGCTTATAGGACACCAAATGTACAAAATTACAACACATCTATACCAAGAAACATTATAATGAAAATGCCTAGCATACAGAACAAGGATAGAATTTTAAAGGCTGCAAAAGAGAGGAATCAGATCACATATAGGGGTAGACCAATTTGTATCACAGCAGATTTTTCAACTCAGACACTTAAAGATAGGAGATCATGGAACAACATATTCCAAGCTCTGAAGGAAAAGGGATGCCAACCAAGACTCTTGTATACAGCAAAATTAAGCTTTAGATTTGAGGACGAAATAAAAACCTTCCATGATAAACAAAAGTTAAAACGATTTACAAGTAGAAAGCCAGCAATACAGCACATCCTTGGCAAAATATTCCATGAAGAGGAAAAGAAAAAAGAAAAACAATGATGAAAATTAACAGAGGGAGGTATTACACTAAAAAAAAAAAAAAAAAAAAAAAAAAAAAAAAAAAAAAAAAAAGAAGAAGAAGAAGAAGAAGAAGAAGAAAAGAAAGAAAGAAAGAAAAGAAAACAATCAGAAGAGAAACCATGTGAAGGTAAATACTAAAAATAAACAAAAATGGTTGAGAACTCAAAACATATCTCAATAATAACTCTGAATGTTAATAGCCTAAACTCACCAATCAAAAGACATAGACTAGCAGATTGGATCAAAAAAACAGACCCAACAATAATTGCCTCCAAGAGACTCATCTCATAGGAAAAGACATCCATAGGCTGAGGGTGAAAGGTTGGGAAAAATCCTACCACTCATATGGATAGAGAAAATAAGCAGGGGTTTCCATCCTCATATCAAATAAAGTAGACTTCAAGCTAAAGTCAATCAAAAGGGATAAAGAAGGACACTATATACTGTTCAAGGGAATCATACACCAACAAATCTTAACAATTATAAATATATATGCCCCAAACAATAGAGCATCCATGTTCATCAAACAAACTCTCCTCAACTTTAAGAGTGAAATTGACCACAACACAACAATTCTGGGTGACTTTAACACACCCCTTTCACCACTGGATAGATCTTCCAAACAAAAGCTGAACAAAGAAACTATAGAACTAAAAAATACAATAAACAACTTAGACTTAACTGACTTATATAGAATATTTCATCCTTCAACAAGTTAATACACTTTCTTCCCAGCAGCACATGGAACCTTCTCTAAAATAGACCAAATACTAGGCCACAAAACAACTCTGAGCAAATATAAAAAAATAGGGATACTACCCTGCATTCTATCAGACCATAATGGAATGAAATTAGAAATCAATGATAAAATAATAAAAGCTACTCAAACACCTGAAGACTAAATAATATGCTACTGAATGAACAATGAGTTGCAGACGACATCAAAGAGAAGATTAAAAAATTCCTAGAGGTGAGTAAGAACACAGGCACAACATATCGAAATCTCTGGGACACTATGAAGGCACTTCTAAGAGGAAAGTTCATTGCATTGAGCTCATTCCTCAAAAGAAGAAAAAGTCAACAAATAAATGACTTAAAATTACATCTCAAAGCTCTAGAAAAAGAAGAACAATCCAACATCAAAAGTGGTAGAAGACAGGAAATAATTAAAATCAGAGCTGAAATTAATGAAATTGAAACCAAAGAAACAATTGAAAAAAATTGACAAAACAAAAAAGTTGGTTCGTTGAAAAAATAAATAAAATTGACAGACCCTTAGCCAGGCTAAGAGAAGGAGAGAGAAAACTCAAATTACTAACATATGTGATGAAAAAGGAAATATCACAACAAACACTACAGAAATACAGGAAATAATTTGAAATTATTTTGAAAACTTTTACTCCAACAAAATACAAAACACTGAAGGCATCGACAAATTTCTAGAGTTGATGATCTGCACAAACTTAAGCAGGATGATATACATAATTTGAACAGACCAATTTCAAGCAACAAAATAGAAGATGCCATCAGAAGCCTACCGACCAAGAAAAGCCCAGGACCAGATGGATACACAGCCAAGTTCTACAAGACCTTCAAAGAAGAACTGATACCAATACTCTTCAATTTATTTCAGGAAATAGAAAAAGAGGGAGCACTTCCAAACTCATTCTATGAGGCCAATATCACCCTGATCCCCAAACCAGGCAAAGACACATCAAAAAAAAAAAAACTTCAGACCCGTATCTTTAATGAACATAGATGCAAAAATTCTCAATAAAATTCTGGCAAAACAGATACAAAAACATCAAAAATATAATACACCACGAATACAAAAAACAACAAAAATATTAATACACCACGATCAAGTGGGTTTCATTCCAGGGATGCAAGGATGGTTCAACATATGGAAATCAATAAATGTAATTCCTCACATCAATAGACTCAAAGATAAGAACCATATTATTATCTCAATAGATGCAAAAAAAGCATTTGACAAAATACAGCACCCCTTCATGCTCAAAACACTAGAAAAACTAGGGATAACAGGAACATATCTCAACATCGTAAAAGCTATATATTCTAATCCCCAGGCCAACATTATTCTAAATGGAGAAAAATTGAAACCATTCCCTCTAAAAACTGGAAAAAGACAGGGATGCCCTCTTTCACCACTTTTATTCAACATAGTAATTGTAATGCTGGCCAGAGCAATAAGACAGACAAAAGAAATTAAAGGGATACAGATAGGTAAAGTAGAACTCAAATTATCATTATTTGCTGATGATATGATTTTATACCTAGAAGACCCAAAAAATTCCACCAGAAAACTTCTAGAACTCATAAATGAATCCAGCAAAGTAGCAGGATACAAAATCAATACCCATAAATCTAAGGCATTTCTATATATCAGTGACAAATCCTCTGAAAGGGAAATGAGGAAAACTACCGCATTTACAATAGCATCAAAAAAAAAAAAAAATACTTGGGAAACAATTTAACCAAAGATGTGAAAGACCTCTATAATGAAAACTACAGAACACTAAAGAAAGAAATTATGGAAGACCTTAGAAGATGAAAAGATCTACCATGTTCTTGGTTAGGCAGAACTAATATTATCAAAATGACCATACTACCAAAAGCACTATACAGATTTAATGCAATGCCAATCAAAATCCCAATGACATTCCTCATAGAAATAGAAAAAGCAGTCATGAAATTCTTCTGGAAAAATAAGAGACCCAGAATAGCTAAATCAATCCTTAGCAAGAGGAGTGAAGCAGGTGGCATCACTATACCAGACCTTAAATTATACTACAGAGAAATAGTAACAAAATCAGCATGGTATTGACACCAAAATAGGCCAGTGGACCAATGGTACAGAATAGAGGACACAGAGACTTAACATATATAATTTTAGTTATCTTATATTAGACGAAGGCGCCAAAAACGTACATTGGAAAAAAGCCTCTTCAACAAATGGTGCTGGGAAAACTGGAAATCCATATGCAAGAAAATGATGTTAAACCTCTGTCTCTCACCATGCACAAAATTCAACTCAAAGTGGGTGAAAAGATCTAGGAATTAGACCAAAGACACTACACCTATTAGAAGAAAAGGTAAGTTCTAATCTCCAACATGTTGCATTAGGCCCCAAGTTCCTTAATAAGAATCCTGTAGCACAAGAATTAATATCAAGAATCAATAAATGGGATAGATGCAAACTAAAAAAAAAAACTTCTCAGCAAAAGAAACAATCAGTGCGATGAATAGAGAGCCTACTAATTGGAAACAAATTTTTACCACGTGCACATGAGATAGAGCTCTAATCTCTAGAATATATAAAGAACTCAAAAATCTTAACACCAAAAACACAAATAACCCAATCAATAAATGGGCCAAGGTACTGAACAGACACTTCTCAGAAGAAAATATACAATCGATCAACAAATACATGAAAAAATGTTCAACATCGCTGGCAATTAGAGAAATGCAAATCAAAACCACTCTAAAATTTCATCTCACACCTGTCAGAATGGCAGCTATTAAGAACACAAACAATAATAAATGTTGGCGAGGATGTGGAGAAAAATGTGCACTCATACATTGTTGGTGGGACTACAAAATGGTGCAGCAAATATGGAAAGCAGTATGGAGATACCTTGGAAAACTTGGAATGGAACCACCCTATGACCCAGCTATCCCACTCCTTGGTCTTTACCCAAAGGACTTAAAAACAGCATTCTACATGGACACAGCCACATCAATGTTCATAGCAGCACAATTCACAATAGTTAAACTGTGGAACCAACCTAGATGCCTTTCAGTAGATGAATGTATAAAGAAAATGTGGTATATACACACAATGGAGTATTACTCAGCAATAAGAGAGAATAAAATCATGGGATTCACAGGTAAATGGATGGAGTTAGAGAATATAATGCTAAGTGAAGTTAGCGGATCCCAAAAATCCAAATGCCAAATGTTTTCTCTAATATAAGGAGGCCTATGCACAGTCGGGTTGGGATGGGGAGCATAGGAGAATTAGAGGAACACTAGAATGGCCAATGGGGAGGGAGGGGAAGGGAAGGGGCAAAAGGGTGAAGAAGAAAAAAAAAGATGGTAGAATGAGATGGATATCATTACCCTAAGTGCATGTATAAAGTCACAAGTGGTGTGAAAATACTTTGTATACAACCAGAGATATGTAAAAATGTGCTCTACAAGTATAATATGAAATGTAAAAAAAAAAAAAAAAAAAAAAAAAAAAAAGAAGTACAAATATAAGTAACATTTAATAAAATGAAGGCATTTGCCAATATGTTGAAGTAAAATAATTATTTCTATGGAGTTAAAATTAGAAGTGCATTGTAGAAGCAATAAATATTTTAATATATGTATTTATCACATTGATAAAGTTAGTAAAAATAATTTTAAATGAATATAAAATAAAGAAGTAGAGAAAATAATATAGATATTCTTTGAAAAAATCAGGCTGAGAGAAAGGTTAAACTATGTACAGATTGTAAGGTAAACAAAAATACCGACATAATCTTCTATTCCAATACTATTTTAGATCCTTGCTTAGTTTCCAATATATTTGTTTCACATATCTCTTCATTCTATGTGGAATTAGGCCAGACAGTGGTATAGATACAGAGGATATAAAATAAAGAATAAAAAGTGGACATTCTTCATTTAAGTTTCCAAAGGAATGGGTTCATAAATTGATCAAAATAAATGGGTTCATATATTGATCAAAATAAACGAAGTGAAATGTTGATGGTGTAGAATCATGAGAATATGCAATGTGTTAAGAATATACAATATCGGAGTCAGACTGAGAAGGTCAGTGAAGCTGTCCAAGAAGGGTCATTGAAATTGACCAAGCACATGGTGAGGCACATCACTGGTAGGAATGCAGCAGTGAAGATAAGGAGTTGGAATTCTGTAGCAGTGGAAACTCAGTGCCCTCTAAAAGCAGAATGTGGACCAAGGAAGCCACCAAAGCATTGTTTTTTGGGTTTCTAGTATGATAGTTTCCTAGGCTCTGTGTTTAAAAATATGGGCGGTGGGAAGGGAAAACATGAAACACGTATTGGTTTTAATAAAATTGAAGAAGGTAGATATGGACATTAGAAATCAGGTAGGTGTTTATGCAAGTAGTCAAGATTATCATATCTTAGTACTGAGCAGTAGCAATTGCAATGGCTGAAAGTAATTAGATTAGTGAAGTATGAAATGGGTAAGAATGACACAATTAATCACTGCTTTATGGTATTTAGAACAAAATCAAATTATCAAGGATGGCTCTTAAATATCTGGATGATTGGCCAGATGATGGCAGTACCTTGTATACTTACAAAATCTTTATGCGGGAACCAAAAGAGGGTGGATCTTACTCATTGAAGTGTTAAGTGAGTCTTCTTACATAAACCTTAATTACGTTGTAACCTCAAAAAATGTGGGTTAGTTTCAGTATAATATAGCAAAAAAAAAAAAAAAAAGAAATAGTGCTTACAAAGTAATTCAATCATTAAGCATGTTATTTCTATGATTTAAGAAAAACCTTTAATTTCTTCAAATTTTTTGTCTTCTAAGGATACCTTTTAGAATTTTCCCCTATTTTTTATATTCTCCATAATAATTTTAATGCAAAATATAATTCTACATATATTTTATACATATTTGTGCTTGATGCATAAATTTGAAACATTTTTCATACCCGTCCAAGTTGCAATACTGATCCTTTTGTCAGTGAAAATTCTGTCACGATAAACAGAACTCATGATTCTTTGCTGTTAGATACGTATCTGGGCATCATGCCTTGCACATTATAGATCACTATCATATAATATTATTCTTGAAATAATTTGTAAAAAAGGAAAATCACATGAAGTATGCAAAAAATAGCCGTTATTACACGAAAACAGAGTCCTCATACCAAAACAAAACAAAAAAAAATGAGAAAATGTTAGAGAAAAGCATCATTGGTAATAAAAATTAAATGAGGAAACTTTACATATAAATTTGAAACCTATCCAAGAATCAACTTTTGTATATATAGGAAACACTGAACCCTGGTAAAGCAGGACACTTGTTCTTCCTTAAATGACCCCCATTAAATATGGCTTCTATTTTTAGTCCTTTTAATGACTCATTGAAAAAATTATAGAAGGTGAATACAGAGGTTGTATAAAGTAGCTTTCTAAATAATTTGTATTAAATAGGAAAAATATAAAAATAAGAAGTTTATGTCAGAAGGCTTGAAAAAATATAAAATTATATTCTCTGATACCATTCCAAAATTAAGTATGCATATAAGCTATATAGTCACCTTTGGAAAAATATTTTATTAAGCCTTCCTCTTCATTATTTGTGTTATAAATAGCCAATGTATCCCATCTCACTGTAAAAAATGATGTTTTTCTAACTCTTTTACCAAGTCTGATACACATATACACAGACATGCAAATACATACACACACGCACACCTATATACACACACATATTTATATGGATATTTACATATAGGCATTCAGAGTCTCACTACTTATGCAGAAAGAAGAATAATTTAATTTTCAAATATTAGAATAATACTGATTTTCTTCTGTGTTTCACTCTAGAGTCTGCTAATCATGCTTGTACTGTGCAAATTTCCTCCTATTCTTTAAAATAAGCAAGGAGAATATATGTCCTATATTTTTCACAATGAAAAGAAACAACAAGTCCTGTTGATATCAAGCTCTTTGCTTTTTTATTTTTTCACAGCAACTATATGCTGCATAGGCAGGAGTCTCACGGCTTCTACTAAGAGTGGCAAGTTGTGCAAATGGAAGGGAAATGAAGTCTCGGGAAAAAGAGGAAGAAGAAATTGTCAGTATAAGATGGAGAACATACACTTTGGGAGGCTGAGGCAGGAGGATCATGAGTTCAAAGCCAGCCTCAGCAATGGTGAGGTACTTAGCAACTCAGTGAAACCCTGTCTCTAAAAAAAATACAAAAAAAAAAGGGCTGGGGATATGACCCAGTGGTCGAGTGCCCCTGAGTTCAATCCCCAGTACCACACACATACACACACACACACACACACACACACACACAAAAAAAAAAAAAAAAAAAAAAGATGGAGAACATAATCTAAGAAAAGATAGCTTAGAGGAAGTTTACATTTATGATCATCTGCCAATAGAAATATAGAAATGATCTAAAATATTTTGCAATATATTATGCAAAATATTTTGCAATAGAAGAAATATATATATAATATAGAAGAAATATATATATATATATATATGTCTTAATTTTCTATTCATTATATTGGAATGTAGGGGTGGGGTGGGGGTGGGGGAAGAGTCTGTGTTGAGTGCTATGTCTTAGAAGTAACATTCATGATCATCATTACATTTATTTTACTTTGATCTACATTTCCTAAGTTTGGGTTGAGTTTCAGATGAGTTAAAAAAATTCAAAGATACTTGACCTATACCTAAATAAACTCAAGTGTCTTAGCTTTTTTGTCTTATGCACCACACTTCATTAGAGCTAAGATTGTTAGATTATTATTTTTGTATAACCTTGTATTTAGGGTTGAAAGAGTTGAAGAATAGCTTTGTTTCTACAAACATATATATATATATGTGTGTGTGTGTGTGTGTGTGTGTGTGTGTGTGTGTGTATTAATTATAGTATGGTCCTACCTAAAAAATGTAATGAGGACTGGTGATGATGCTCAGAGGTGAAGTGCTTGCCTAGAATGTATGAGGCCATAGATTGGATCCCCAACACAGTCGGAAAAAAAAAAAAAAAAAAAAAATTGCACGCACACACACAAAAACACACACACACAAAAATACAGAAACACCTATTATCATAGGTTTTATTGTTTAATGATAATATATATCTCAAGCTCACCCTTTACTAAACTATTAAGCTGTGATACTAGCTGCTGAAGATGATATTGTTGTCATGGCTCATCACAATTCTATTATTTTCTAGTTTACAAATGATTCATTCCACATTGTGTTTAGACCAAGGACAGCAAATTTCTTTGTCTTGTATTGTCTAGATTTATATCAAAGTTGAATTTCCCCTATTTCTCCAATAAATTTTGGTAGCTAGGTTTTATTCTCACGTATAAAAATCGTAAATTGCAGCACTATTCTTCCTGTCAGGTTCTTCACATGAATTGTGATGGATTACTAATGAAAGTTCACAAAAATCTCTTTTGATATTACACAGATATCCTTTCATTATATATTATCACTAAATAATAAGATAATTCTTGGTCTCAACTTAAGATCTGACTTCTAAAGAATAAAATAAATGTTAAACTTATTGTCAATAAGAACTCAGATTATAAGACTGCACTCAGATATAATGGAGCATGTAGGAGGAAAATGAAAACTTTTTGATCCAGTTTGTACTGATTTTTATTTCTACTTAATACTATTATTCAAAACAGCCTTAATGCTAATTAACATATTGGGGAACATTGTTAAGATTGTATAAGCATTGCAATGTAACTAATTTAAAATACAATTTAAAACTACATATATTCATACATGATTTTATCTGAATTGTAATGTATGCCTTAAATACCCACATGCAATTTGTATTATTTATATCTCTTGCTGTACATATTATTTAAAGTCCCTAATAATAAAGTGCATGTGTGCAATTATATATGATAATATATGTATGTATTTAAATATATGCATATATAAAATTACATTGATCCAAAGATACCATAATATGGCTTTTAGAGTTTCATTTTTAAATATGGTTCATCATTTTTTAAATGTAATTTAAGAAGTCATGAAAACATACATATTTGACTCAGGCCTAATGTATGTACATCACAAATCATATATGAGTTATCTAAAGCGGAGAGAATTTCAGGGAGATGGTCAATTTTTGAATTGAGGTAAATAGGTAGGTAGGTAACCTTTGGACATGTGCTTTATCAGTTTTTTTTTTTTTTTTTTTTTCGTTTTTAAAAAAAGGTAGTCATTTGATTCTAGAAGCCCAAATCACTACTAGTAGATCAGCTTTTTATATAAGCACGTATAGAGAAGATTCTTAACCTATCCATGGATATTTAATTTTTGAGTTTAAGATGCAGTGTTAAGGTGCCAATTTTTCAAGTTTCAGAACAGAGTGTAAGGATTTCAAGTCTTCATTCTCTAAGAGAATCAGAGAAAAACACAGCAAACAAGGCCTTTTTTAGTTAATTAAAGAAATTATCTTTCATATACTATAAAATATTTCCTCCATAATCAAACAAATCTTAATTCAGGCCCCAAAATGTATTAAAAACTTAGCCTTCATGTTTAGCTTACCCTAGATGCTCTTATTTCTACAAATAGTACTTCTTTCCTTGCTATATTTCTACTTATCCTGAAACATTATTTGTAAGTTCATTTTCTATAGAAACATTTCTAACTAAATTTAAATGAGTAATGTGCTTCCTATGTTAACTTTTCTGTGTACCTCAAATATAGAAATTACACATTGTTATATTTATTTCAAAACATTTTCTCCAACAACACTACCAACATTATGGTAGTATTTTAATATTTATTCATTATTTTGTAACACCGGCGTATAAAATAAAACCTGGAACCCATAGATCATAAACACAATTTTTTGATAAGTGAACATTAATGGAGGTTTTATCCCTTCCCTCTAATTTGTTTTATAGTCCAGAGGAAGAAAAGACTAAGAAATATCTCTGTAGTGTTTCTCACAAATGAAATTCAAGAACTTTAGAGGAATTGGGGCAGGTACCCTAGATGAACTTAGTGCTGAGGAGGTGAAATTAGATTGTGCCATTCTTGGGTCACAGTCTTCATGCCTATGTGCAGAAAATAAAAGTCTCTAACAAAGAAGGAAAATGAAAATATTCTTCAGGCAGCTTTGGGATGTGTATCTGGAAAATGTAGAATAACTGTTTGACAGTCTCTATATTTGTATATATGCTTATAGGATATAGGATTTAGGTGTAAATCTTAGTTTAGGATAATGTTTCAATATTTCAAAATTATTTTACCTTCAGCAAGGAGAATTTTAAAAACATATATCCTTTAATCGCCCCCTCAAAAATTTAACACCAAGTGTATATATATATATATTTATTGTGTATATACATAGCATATATATATATTTAGCATATAATTTTTATGTATAATAGTCCAAACCACAGTGATATATGTGCTCCTAATGATCAATTACATACCTATGAAGGAAATTTTACTTCTGTTGAGAATGCATGACTTTGAAGTACAGTTGTCCAGGTTATATATTTAGAGATGAAATCAAAGAAAGGCTTAGATCATATAGATACAGAAGTACAGAATTAGAAATTGGCAGATCTGGATAGCTATTTGAATAATTTTCTGTAGTCTTTATATATATATTAAAATGCCTTATTACATTAAAATTAAGAAATTTACCTAAAATTAAAATCATAATTGTGTCGAAATATTATATTTTCCAATTCTCTTTTGAATATTTACTACTTCTTTAAAAATTTGGTAACAATTTTTTTTTTACTCTCAGAGGTTCATTTTATTCATATGTAATCTGAAATAATAACAATGCTTACAGAGAAGTTATGCTTATTAAATTATCAAATTACAGTGTATGTAAAGTAGCATGGTGAACCACATGTGGTAGTTGTGCAATAGATATTAAATGAAGCTTAATTTAAATTATTAGGGTACAATGAGACCTAAAGAACAAATAGCTTTAAAATACATTTAAAAAATCCAAAGTGTAGGAATAGGATCTGGCATTTACTAAAATTTGACTACATTCTGTGCACTCTTTTAAATGCTAGATATATATCACCATAATGAATAATGGTAGAAACTAGAAACTTAGTTCCCAAGAGCTAAATCAGCTCCTCATTGTTAAAGTCACTGGAAGGATTGCAAGTCTACAGCAAGGGCCTGGAAAGAAAGGGCTGACTGGCAAGCTCTTGTGAATGACTAGTTATCCAGCTGCTAGCTTGTCAAAACATTTTAAGCATCATATTATGAAACTTCCAATGGGTTTCCATCTACAATAAGGAGGAGCTAATCTGAACATCTTCACTCACTGATTTTCTGTTTCTCAGAATAAACCTAAGATCAAGATTGAGTGGAACATGTATCTGTGTTCATTGTCTCCATTTTTCTCTCTCTTTTTCTCTTTCTTGTGAAAGGCTCAAATTCACCTACTTTTTACTTTCTCAATGAATGTCTGCTTAGCTATACATTTTTGTCCTTCACATTGATTATATTATGCATTAATTTTATAATCTTGGAACAAGAAAGAGATTTCAGCACATGCTACTTTGCATTTCTACATAGATTTCTACTATGTAAATGTATCTTGACAAGGAAAATGGGTTCTTTTTGCAATGAAGCATATATAATATAAATATTCCATAAGCATTCAACTTGAGAATATAGTCTCAATATTTTTATGTAGAAGCAATTAAACTTTATTATATCATTTAATTTAAATGTGCCATTGTGGGTTGTAGATTATTGGATTTCTTTTCTTCAATTTCTCCCATATTCTTTTCAGTTTTACTTTTTCCCAGTTTCTACTATTACTTCTGCAATTATTTTTTATTTATATCAATTATATATAATTTAATAGTCAAAGATTTGTGATTGCTACATCATTATTACTGATAACTCATTTGACTTTAATAAAGGAAAACCTTCCTTTTTTAATGTAATGAATTGTAGTCTGAAAACTGCAAGTTGAGGTTTTCCCCCCTTATTTTGTATTTGTGCAGAATGGAAATTCAGCTAGCATATATCTGTATATTCTTAGCTTTGACTGGTTGTTATTTATATTTTACCACTGTTAAATATTTATAATATCACTAGAAATCCATTGGATAGTATCACTGAAATGTTATTTTAATATTCTGTGCTTCACATTTTTATAATTGTATTTTTAATGAGAAACTGTAGTTTTACAAAGTTATTTAATAAAATCACCTTTGTATTGAATTGTCCATGTTAGGTTTCTACTGTGTGTGCCAGTTTCATTCTTTAAAATTTATATTTGTTTTGTGTTGTGCTATTACAGTTGTTATTACTATATTTCTTTTTT
The DNA here is from genome assembly GCA_025594165.1 of Tamias sibiricus. Lineage (NCBI taxonomy): Eukaryota > Metazoa > Chordata > Mammalia > Rodentia > Sciuridae > Tamias > Tamias sibiricus. The sequence goes on from CM046662.1 coordinate 146,978,158, forward strand.
ATGATGAGTAAAATGTGTAAATCTTATTTTACCCTTTTGTATATTTATTGAATAAATGAGTGAGTATATAAATGAAAAGGGACTAAGAATTGCAGGATGGAATGTATGAATACAGTATACTGTATAGACTGCAATTCTAGGTAAACAGTTTTAAATTAAGTTACATGACACAAAAAAGTTGTTTCAGGCATTTTGTTAAAGACAAAAATCTATTTGTGATACATTAGGAACAAATCTTTTCAGGGAATGAGACAGTGGAATAGGGAAAGGAAAGACAATACACTGTACATACAGGTAATTGTAAAGGTAACACACAGTATAGACATCATCTCAGCTTCTAGCCCCAGGTCTAGTATTTGGTCAGACAACTAATGATTTTCAGTCAGGTTAATATGTTGGTTTATCACACTAATTCCTGCTGAAGTCAAAATGACTGCTTATATCCCTTAAAATGCACCTCCAACATCAAGTGTGCTAGGAGTAATTAAACAATGGTATTGAAATATATTTATCTTTGTATTGTATTCTCAAATTCAGAATATTTATTTTTAACTTAAATTCAGATATAGGCAATGATGGTGAGGAAGAAAAATATTACATATCCAAGCAATTCACCATATAAATTATTGAGGAATGTGTTTTAATTAATTTGTACACAAGCATTTAGTTCTTGGTACAATGCAATAATTTTTTACTTGAATTTAAACTGCATGAAGACTAAAACTCTGGGGTATAATCCCCACTACATAGAATGGGAACAGAGCCGGGTGCAGCGGTGCACAACTCTAATCCCAGCAACTTGGGAGACTGAGGTAGGAGGATAACCAGTTCAAAGCCAGTCTCAGCAATTTAGCAAGGACCTAAGCAACTTAGCAAGACAAGACGGTCTCAAAATAAAACATGAAAAGGGCTTGAGATGTGACTCAGTGGTTTAGTGCCACTGGGTTCAATTCTCAATACCAAAAAGTAAATTAATAAATAAATAATAAGGAATGGATACATTTTAGGCACTCCCTAATTCAAATGAGTTGTAAAGGTCAGTGTGGATGATACAGGATGGAATCAACAATTTATGACTCCATGAAATGATTGAATACAGTTTCAAAGAAAAATAAAAAGGAGAGGGTAGAAAAAAGTGAGTGGAAACAGGGAGTAAGAGTAGGAGAGAGGAAAGGAAGAGAAGAAGAAGGGAAAAAGAAGGAAGGGAAGAATATTATGAAATATACTTCATTTTATTTAGAAATTATTATACTACATATAGGATTTGCAAAGACCTTGCTAAGTTTTTTCCCAATTAAAACAAAAAGGATTCTTATGTTGATTTCAAATTGAAAATCTTTTCCAATTCTTCAAACAGTTGGTAACCTGAATGTTTGCAATTTGAATAAAAAGTGGGATGATTTCCAAGGAGGAATTGAGTTTATAACATTCAGGTCCCTCAAATGGGAATTGGAGAGCAGTTCTCTGAACAGTTCTCCTTTTCTACAGTGTGTTGCCTGCTGTTTTCATGAAACAGTAACTGATTTTTTTTTTTTTAAACTGTGCCCTACAAAAATAGATAGAAAATAAAAGAGATCAAATGAATTCAAGTCAAACAGTTGGAGTTTTAGGTAGAGCTGTGGTGTTTTACCAAAAATGTCAAGTACTTAAATCAGATGGTTTATTTTCACTGTTATATTAAGACCCACATTTCTTAGATTGAAGTTGCTATTGATGAAAGCAATTCACATCACCACCTCCTCAGGAGCTGGAAGAACTCAGCCATAGAGATGGAGAGGCACCTGCCCCTAGCCAGAGGATGCTGCCTAGAAACAGAAGCCCTGCTCATTTCCTTACTTGTCTCATGGAAACAACTTGATCAATGGCATCTAACAAACAAATCATGTTAGATGTCACCTGACAACAAAAATAGACAATTCAACAAATACACTTCAGTTGTACTTAATTTTTCATATATTTCCATGAAACTTTGCAAAATCTTTTCATAATCATATTTACCATACATTTCAGTGAATTTAAATACTATGCTTATTTCTTGTTTTTCCTTTTCTTTTATTCTAAGTTGTTATATATGACAACAGAATGCATTATAATTCAAATTACACTTATAGAACACACTTTTACATATCTCTGGTTGTATACAAAGTATATTCACACCATTAATGTCTTCATACATGCACTTAGGGTAATGATATACATCTCATTCTACTTTTTTTTTTTTTTTTTTTTAAGCTTTTCCCCCTTCTTTTCCCTCCCTCCCCATTGGCCTTTCTAGCATTCCTCGTTCCTCTAATCTTCCTATGCTCCCTGTCCCAACCCCATTGTGAATCAGCCTCCTTATATCAGAGAAAACATTTGGCATTGGGATTTTTGGGATTGATAACTTCACTTAGCATTATATTCTCCAACTTCATTCATTTACCTGCTAATGCTATTATTTTATCCTCTTTTATTGCTGAGTAATATTCCATTGTGTGTGTGTGTGTGTGTGTGTGTGTGTGTGTGTGTGTATCACATTTTCTTTATCCATTCATCTACTGAAGTGAATTTAGGTTGGTTCCACAGTTCAGCTATTGTGAATTTTGCTGTTATAAACATTGATGTGGCTGTGTCATGTATGCTGATTTTAAGTCCTTTGGGTATAGACCAAGGAGTGGGATTGCTGGGTCATGAGGTGGTTCCATTCCCAGTTTTCCAAGGTATCTCCATACAGCTTTCCAGATTGGCTGCACCATTTTGCAGTCCCACCAGCAATATATGAGTGTGCCTTTTTCCCCATATCCTCTCCAACATTTATTGTTGTTTGTGTTCTTAATAGCTGCTATTCTGACTGGAGTAAAATGAAATCTTAGAGTAGTTTCAATTTGCATTTCTCTAATTGCCAGAGATGTTGAACATTTTTTCCATGTATTTGATGATTGTATATCTTCTTCTGAGAAGTGTCTGTTCAATTCTTGGCCTATTTATTGATTGGGTTATTTGTGTTTTTGGTGTTAAGATTTTTGAGTTCTTTATATATTCTAGAGATTAGCACTCTCTCTGACTTACATGTGGTAAAAATTTGTTCCCAATGAGTAGGCTCTCTCTTCACCGCACTGATTGTTTCTTTTGCTGAGAAGAAGCTTTTTAGTTTGCATCTATCCCATTTATTGATTCTTGATATTAATTATTGTGCTATATGAGTCTTATTAAGGAAGTTGGGCCCTAATCCGACATGTTGGAGATTATGACCTACTTTTTTTCCTAATAGACATAATGTCTGGTCTAATTCCTAGATCCTTGATCCACTTTGAGTTGAGTTTTGTGTATGGTGAGAGATAGGGGTTTAATTTCATTTTGTTGCATATGGATTTCCAGTTTTCCCAGCAACATTTGTTGAAGAGGCTATCTTTTCTCCAATGTACGTTTTTGGTGCCTGTGTCTAATATAAGATAACTGAAATTATATGCATTAGTCTCTGTGTCCTCTATTCTGTACCACTTGTCTAACAGTCTATTTTGGTGCCAATACCATGCTGTTTTTGTTACTATTTCTCTGTAGTATAATAAAAGGTCTGGTATAGTAATGCCACCTGCTGCACTCTTATTGCTAAGAATTGCTTCAGCTATTCTGGGTCTCTTATTTTTCCAGATGAATTTCACTGTTGCTTTTTCTATTATTATAAGGAATGTCATTGGACTTTTGATTGAAATTGCATTAAATCTGTTTAGTGCTTTTGGTAGAATGGTCATTGTGACAATATTAATTCTGCCTATCCAAGAACAAGGTAGATCTTTCCATCTTCTATAGTTTTCTTTAATTTCTTTCTTTAGTGTTCTGTAGTTTTCATTATAGAGGTCTTTCACATCTTTTGTTAAGTTAATTCCCAAGCATTTTTTTGATGCTATTGTAGATGGATAATTTTTCTCATTTCCCTTTCAGAGTATTTAGAAATATAGAAATGCCTTTGATTTATGGGTGTTGATTTTGTATTCTGCTACGTTGCTGAATTCATTTATGAGTTCTAGAAGTTTTCTGATAGAATTTTTTGGGTCTTCTAGCTGTAGAATCATATCATGAGCAAATAGTGATAACTTGAGTTCTACTTTACCTATCTGTATCCCTTTAATTTCTTTCATCTGTCTTATTGCTCTGGCCAGTGTTTTAAGAACTATGTTAAATTGAAGTAGTGATAGAGGACATCCCTGTCTTGTTACAGTTTTTAGAGTGAACACTTTTAAGTTTTCTCCATTTAGAAAGATGTTGGCCTGGGGCTTATTGTAGATAGCTTTTACAATGTTGAGATATGTTTCTATTATCCCTGGTTTTGCTAGTGTTTTGAACATGAAGGGATGCTATATTTTGTTGAATGCTTTTTTTGCATCTACTAAGATGATAATATGGTTCTTATTTTTAAGTCTATTGACATGATGAATTACATTTGTTGATTTCCATATGTTGATCCAAACTTGCATCCCTGGAATGAACCCCACTTGATTGTGGTGTATTATCTTTTTGATATGTTATTGTATTTGATTTGCCAGAATTTTATTGAGAATTTTTGCATCTATGTTCATTAGAGATATTGGTTTGAAGTTTTCTTTCTTTGATCTGTCTTTGCCTGGTTTTGGAATAAGGGTAATATTAGCCTCACAGAATGAGTTTGGAAGTGCTCCCTCTTTTTCTATTTTCTGAAATAAATTGAAGAGTATTGGTATTAGTTCTTCTTTAAAGGTCTTGTAGAACTTGGCTGTGTATCCATCTGGTCTTGGGCTTTTTTTGATTGGTAGGCTTCTGATGGCATCCTCTATTTCATCACTTGAAACTGATCTGTTTAAATTGTTTATATCATCCTGATTCAATTTAGGCAAATAATATGACTTTAGAAATTTGTCACTGCCTTTGATATTTTGCACTTTATTGGAATACAAGTTTTCAAAATAATTTCTAATTATTTTCTGTATTTCTGTACTGTCTGTTGTGATATTTTCTTTTTCATCACGTATGCTAGTAATTTGAGTTTTCTCACTCTTTCTCTTTGTTAGCTTGGCTAAGGGTCTGCCAATTCTTTTTTTTTTTTTTCCCAAAGAACCAACTTTTTGTTTTGTCAAATTTTCCAATTGTTTCTTTTGTTTCAATTTCATTGATTTCAGCTCTGATTTTAATTATTTCCTGTATTCTACTGCATTTGGTCTTGGATTTTTCTTCTTTTTCTAGGGCTTTGAGATGTAATTATTCTTCTTTGGAGGAATGAACTCCATGCAATGCACTTTCCTCTTAAAACTTCCATCATAATGTCCCAGATATTTCAATATATTGTGTCTGTGTTCTCATTCACCTCTAAGGATTTTTTAATCTCCTCCTTGATGTCTTCTGCAACTCATTGTTCATTCAGTAGCATATTATTTAGTATCCAGGTGTTGGAGTAGCTTTTATTTCTTATTTTATCATTGATTTCTAATTTCATTCCATTATGGTCTGAAAAAAATGCAATGTAGTTGTTTTTTTTTTTTTTTTTTTTTATTTGCTAAGAGTTGCTCTGTGGCATAATATATGGTCTATTTTAGAGAAGGATCCATGTGCTGCTGAGAAGAAAGTATATTCTCTCATTGAAGGATGAAATATTCTATATAAGTAAGTTAAGTCTAAGTTGTTGTTCCCAACCTTTCACCTTAAGCTTATGGATGTCTTTTCCTATGAAATGAGTCTTCTGGAGGCAGCATATGGTTGGGTCATTTTTTTTTTTTTTTAATCCAATCTGCTAGTCTATGTCTTTTGATTGGTGTGTTTAGGCCATTAACATTAAAATTTATTATTGAGACATGATATGTATTTCCAGACATTTTTGTTTATTTTTGGTATTTAACTTGACATGGATTCTCCTCTGATTATTTTTTTCTTTAGTGTAATATCTCCCTCTGATGATTTTCATCATTGTTTTTCATTTCCTCTTCATAAAATATTTTGCCAAGGATGTTCTGTAGTGCTGGCTTTCTAGTTGTAAATTCTTTTATTTATTTATTTAATTTTTTATCATGGAAGGTTTTTATTTCATCCTCAAATCTAAAGCTTAATTTTGCTGGATATAAGATTCTTGGTTGGCATCCATTTTCTTTCAGAGCTTCATCTATATCATTCCATGATCTCCTTGGCTTTGAGTGTCTGGGTTGAAAAATCTGCAGTGATATTAATTGGTCTTCCCTTACATGTGATCTGATTCCTCTCTCTTGTGGCCTTTAAGATTCTATCCTTATTCTGAATGCTAGGCATTTTCATTATAATGTGACTTGTTGTAGATCTGTTGTAATTTTGTACATTTGGTGTATTTTAAGCCTCTTGTATTTGGTTTTCCAATTTATTCTTCATTCTTGGGAATTTTCTGATATTATCTCATTGAAGAGATTGTGCATTCCTTGAAATTCTGTGCCTTCCTCTACCTCAATTACTTATATTTGGTCTTTTGCTGCTGTCCCATAATTCTTGGATGTTCTGTTCATGGTTTCATACTATCTTCACTGTGTGGTCAACTTTATTTTCCAGATTGTATATTTTGTCTTCATTATCTGATGTTCTTTCTTCTAAGTGATCTAATCTGTTTTTGATGCTTTTTATTGTGTTTGTTTTTTTGGGGGGCAGAACTGGCCAAATCTGAGCTCCTGCCATGATCTGCTGGTCAGAAGAGGTGGTCCTGTGGCAGAGCCTGAGCTCAGTGGATATTTGCTGGTGGTGGGATGGACCAGGCCCACTCTGAGCCTAGGTCATGCGCAGGTTGGTGTGTGAAGAAATCACGGTGTTGCAGTTTCTACCCTATAATCTTATAGTGTACCTGTAGGTTACTGATGTCTCATCTTGGTGTTGGGCGTCCAATTCCAAACTGGTGTCCCAAGATGGAAGCTGCTACAACTGAAGATGGTAATATTGGCCACAGAGGAAACCGTAGATGGTGGTAGAGGTGTCCCAAGATAGAGTTGTCCCAAGATGAATGCAACCTCTTTCAGACATGGAGCTGAAAGGGCAGGCTGTCAAATGGTATTAGGTAACCTGTTGGGAGATACAGCACTGTGGTGCATGATGCTACAATAGGCAGCTGCCTCTAGTTCCTGTCAGTTGTCAGAAGGTGGAGGCTCCTATGTGAGACAGGGCTATGGCAATGGCTGCAGTGTTCCAAGATGGAGGCGGGTAGTTGGGGTAGACCACAGCCTTGGTAAATAGGGAAACTTAGGGAGGGCTCCACCCAGGTCTCCACCCTGGGGCTGTCCTGGCCGGCCTGTGCTCTGCATGTGTCAGCCGGGCTCTCCTGGGCCTGTCTGCCCTATGCTTATGTCACATAAATTATAATAAGTTAATTTGAAAGAGCTGTAAGGTCCTATTTTCAAACATCTTTTTGTATTTAAAATCACAATATAAACAATCCCCAATCCTTTAATTTTTCTAACACACACACACACACACACACACACACACACACACACACATATTGGCAACATATTCTAATCTAGAGGTCTGGCTGAAATATGTGAAATCAAATAAACTATTCATAGTAAATAAATAAATAGATCTCTGGTTGATCTTAAAAGGCATGAATAAGAAGATTATGGGACCTATGCCCTCAATTTTATTTACATCCTAACACCTACATTTACTAACTTTGATATTTTTGACAATCTACTTCATTACCTCAGTAGATCCCTTATATTTAAAAAGGAAAAAGTAGGAGCTGGGGTTGTAGCTCAGTGTTAGAGTGCTTGCCTAGCATCTGTGAGGCACTGGGTTCGATCTCAGCACCACATAAAAATAAATAAAATAAAGGTATTGTGTCCATTTAAAACTAAAAAAAAAAAAAGTTTAAAAAGGAAAAATAATGTTATGTATATCCCAGTTTTATTGTTGAAAGAATTTATATGTTTATAGCAGTATATGGAAAATGTTGTGAATTCTGTATTTGAGAATATGCCTACAAGTTAAATTTATTTCTAACTTAAAAATCAATAATTGGGGCATGTGTATGTTTGTTTGGAGACATATGCAATGATGAAAAATTTGGGCCATTAGAATATACATTTGCTGCTAAAATTGTATGGGGCAATTCTTTTCTATTATTATTATTATTATTATTATTATTATTATTATTATTATTATTTGGTGCAAAGGACTGAACTCAGGAGCATTTAACCGCTGAGTCACATCCCCAGTCCTTTTTTGAATTTTATTTAGAGGCAAGGCCTCAATAAATTGCTGAGGCTGGCTTTGAACTCAAAATCCTCTTGCCTTAGGCTCCTGAGTGGCTAGGATTATAGGCAAGCACCAGCATGCCCAGCTAATGGGGCAAATTACTGCAATCTTCGTATGGCCTTTTGTAGTCTATTTAGATTTATGTAGATCAATTTAGATCTAATTTTTTTTTTGTATCTTTGTGCATTTGCTTGTGATTTCACTATTTAAAAGGACTCCAAGTGTGGAGCTAAAGTGCTTATTAATATTCTCTATCACAAAACAGATGTGATGTGTTTTATGGAGAAAATATTGTACTTCTATAGGACAAGCTTTATCCAAACTCGAGTTATAATGCTGTTGTGCATACGTTCAATATTTATGAATCAAGAATATAAAGTGACTTAAAAAATAAAGCAAGGCTATGTATTGATTGGCTGACTAAAATGTGATAATCACATGTTCACAGTACCCTAGCTCTGTATTTCCCCTAGGAACAATGGTTCAATATTTGCTACTGCAGAGTTGAATCTACATAATAGAATACACTCTTCATGAACAAGAACCAATTCTATATGTAATATGATATGTAAAATAAAAATATCAAACACATTATTAAATTTATATAAATGTTTGCCACATATAATGGTTAAAATAAAATATTTGAAATAGAATTTTAACTATATTTTGCATACATATGGACAATGAGGTAAAGCAATGTTCAAAATATGAGACAAGAAAGAAAATGCTGACTATTACAAAAAGCTAAATTTGCTATCTTCCATGAAGGAATGAAAATATTTGTGGTCATCAAACAAAAGCAGTAACAATGTTATTATCATATTAAATTGATTATGTTAAATATTCGGGAATGGTTTATCTATGGACTGAATTGTGACTTTCCAAAATTCATGTTTTTCTTGTATCCTCAAGAAAATTAGAATGAGATCACATTTAGATATAGGCTCTTTACAAAGTTATTTATTAAAGTGAGGTCATTAGGATGAAAGCTAATCTGACATAACTGCTGTTATAAAAAGAGAAATTTTGGACACAGATACAGAAGGCATACACATGTAGAAGGCCCTTTTTGAGCCAAGGAGGAGCTAGTGTCAGATCCTTTCCCCCAGCCATCAGAAGAAACCGGCCTTAATGGTATTTTAATCTCCTATTTCTAGCCCACAGAGTTTTGAGAAAATAAATATGCTATTTTACATCATCCAGTGTGTGGTACTTTGTTATGGAAGGCTCGCTAAACCAACACAGGGGAGAAAGCATCAGATCAATATGGTTCTCCCTAGAAGAGGGTACAAGAACATAGCAGAATTTCTCTGTGTATTTTGTCCTGTCTGTCTTCCATTCTCCCTCTATTTGTCTTCATCTCTATCTCACCTATTTGGAAAAATTACAGAGTTATAAAGGTAATAGAGAATGAGCTAAACTGAAAGAACCACATTTTTCCCATGGTCACTTTCTGCTTTCTTTCAGGGAATATGGAAAATAGATCTTAATAACAATGAAATCTAATTTTATGTAAGTTGGCCCAATTATACCTTGAAAATTATTAAATTTTTTCTCTCTAGACCCACTTTCAAGAGTTGCCTTCATTTTTTGACAAATACTCTTAGAATTTTTCATCAGAAGCACCTATTGTAAATGCTATGAAAAATAAATTGATAGCAGGTCTATGATGACTGTATTAGGTAGTTAAGTTAAAGTATTTTAATAGTGTTATATTACACTGAATGACTGATTTTTTACTACTACTGAAATTTTGGTGTTGAAATAATAACAAATGTTTTTATTTTACTACTAATATAATCTAGTTAGCATATAAGAATAATTGCTTTTTAATACATAGTCTTTTAAAAAATTAGTATACTCTTTACTATATGGTCTCTATATTTCCCCTTTAGTACATTTCAAAAGAATTATGTGAACTATTTTTACTGAAAAGTAATTTGTCTCTCAATGTATTTATTTATTGTCAAAATTAATAGTTTTGAAATATATTTTATATATGTGTGTATATATATATATATATATATATATATATATATGATCCTGCTGTCCTTGAAAGTGAAAATTTGCAGAGATATTAAGTTTTACTTTGAAAAAAGTTATCAGCAGTTATATCCTTTCAAAATATCAATTGAATGCTTATGTATTTACAGGATGCTAAAGCAAGGAATTTTGACTGACAGAATGATTTTTCTACTAGGAAAACAAAATCTGAAATCTCTGAGTGGTGATTAAAACAATAAATTATCTGAAAAGGGGGAAGAACAATTAGTGTGACTGAATGTGCCTAGGTTACTAAGTTTTATTCTAATTATTAAGTTATTTTATCCCAATAAATTTGGATTAATCTATTTCAATTTATTTACCTCTAAAAAATATAAAACCAGTTATATTTTTACCAAATCTAAATATAATTTCTTCAATTACAACTGCTATTCATATTCATAGAGTCTATGTAAAGCTTTAAATGTTCACATTATCATTTCTGTTGATCCTCAGAAATCTTTGTGTTTTACCAGGTAAGGATTATTTTTTGTTGTGGTTTTTCATGAGAATAATAGCCTGATTTGAAAATTGCCATGTGTATAGCAGAAAGGATGCAAAAAATCATGGGTATGTGACCATGGGGATTGTTGTCAAGGAGAATGTGAGTCAGCTTTCTTCAGTGACCAAAATAACTGAGAAGAGCCATTTAAGGAGGAAAAGTTGATTTTAAGCTCATGGTTTCAGAGGAATCTGTCCATGGCCAGCTGGTCCATTGCACTGAGCCTGAGATGAGGCAAAATATCACGGCAGAAGGGCCAGCAGAGGAAAGCTGTTCAGCTCCTGATAGCTGGGAAACAGAGAGAAAGACCAGGAGGAGGGAATGAAACTCAGACCTCAGTCCCCTACCACATTCTACTTCCTACATTATCACTCTGCAGCTCACTAATTTAGATGAATTAAATGTGTTAATCTGCTGATGAGGTCAGAGCACTATTCATTGCCTAAAAGTCCTTCTTCTGAAACTTCAGGGAGCATGCTTTCAACACATGTGTTCCTCAGGAGACATCCATATCCAAACCATAACATAAATTTGCAGGAAGAGATGAGGAAAAGATTAAAAAAGGAAAAGGCAAAAATTCATGGATACAAGGAGAATAGCTAATGAGATTTAAAAGAAAAAATAAAAAGTCATAAGGAAAATGATGGAAAAAAAGCCAGACTGAGCAAACAAGGAGTCATGTAAATTCAACATAGCCTTCCACAGTGCCTTAGAGTGTTTTCATTTGCTTCTTATTATTTTTCCATTGGGTTCTTCAACTACTTTTCCAGATAGTTTCTACTTTCCTTTATTCGACTACTACTTTACCATCTTCAAATACATTACTTTCTGCTACACAGAGAATATGGTGCAAGAAATGCTTCAACTTCTCACCAATACACATATAAGCATACCATAATCTGTGTGTGTGTGTGTGTGTGTGTGTGTGTGTGTGATTTTTTATAAGTTCCAAATGTAAATAAGTTATTGAGGTATTCAAAAATTATTCCTTTTCTATCTTTACAACATACTTTTTTAAGAATCAATTATTTCCTATAAAATTATCTTAACAGGTGAACTTTATGAAGATACATTTGCCCCTATGAGATTTCTCAGAGCACTTCACACACACACACACACACAGGGCCATCAGAATCTCTGACTGGTGATTATAACAATAAATTATCTGAAAAGGGGAGAGAACAGTTAGTATGAGTGAAGGTACAAAGTAGCTTAAGCAGCAAAATGCATATTCCTTCAGAGTTCTGAAGTCTAGAAAGTTCAACATCAAGGTATTGGCTAATAATTTTCCTGTGCTTGCTGCATCTCCACAAGGTGGATGTCTCAGGGCACAAATTCCTTTCCTCATGGCTCAAATCCCCATTTAATTACCTTCCAAAGATCCTAATTCCCAGCACCATCAAGTTGGAACATGGATTTGGGGAACATGCAAACCCCTCAGTTCATGTCTTTTTCTATGAACAAAGCATTCAGTTCATTGCTCACCATTTTATGAGGTTTTGAAAAAAGCAAATTTTGACAAAACACAATCATTTAGCCCATATCCCACTTTAGAATAAATTGAATTCATGTTCCTTAAGCATATACCGGAGAAAGAAAACATAAATTGCCTAACCATTTAACAAACAATACAACATTACCCATTAGAAGGAGGCTATTTGCATGAACTTTCAAACACTGTATTATAAACACTAGACAGAATTTAGGCACTGAATCACCTGAAAATGTAACATAAAAGAATAGACGTATGTATGTGATGAGTATGTTAACAGAGAAATTTTAATGAAATTCACATTGTAAAAATGTTCTGGAGATCCACGAATTATATCAGCTCCATATTCTCTAGTAGTAGTGAGTGCCTATTTTCTCCACATTCATTTTGAAAAATGGGCATGATAGTAGAAGTTTTTAAGAAGCAATGAGTGTGTGGCAGGAAGTTTTAATATCCATGGATTAGATTCTAATATTAGTTGAGCTAATGGTAATGGTTTTTCCTATTATATCACATAATCAAGATGCATCTCTAAATTAATATTGGAGAAATACAGTGCAATCCAATCTTTTATAAGCCTCTCATTTCAGCACTCTTGGAAGCCAATTTTCATATTCATTTTCCTGGTTCCAATAAATCAAATTGAAGTACTACAATTTATCCTTGACAGAACTATGTGAAATTAAATATGCTTTTGGAACCACCTATAACAAATTTCACATTTGTAAATTATAACTGCTGGAACCATTTTTAAAATGCTGAAATACTCATATGTCCTTTTGGATTTTGACTTTTTAAAAAATTTCTGTCTTAAAGCTATTACTGTTCATACTATAGTTAATATGGCTTTTATAGAAAAATATCATTTTTATAAACAATTAGACCTTTAGTTGAAATACCAATGTCAATCACTCTGTAATATGCTAAGATGTGTGTGTGTGTGTGTGTGTGTGTCTACTTAGAACTTAGACATGGTGTGATGTATTTATAATATTTTCATTCCACAAATAAATTTCATTAAATTTGTATAATACCAAACAACTATTATAAATACTACAAATTTACAGGTTAACCTTTATTACAAACAAAATAAATACATACTTTATGACTTGTGTCAATACTGATATGTAATAACACTATCCTAGTCTATGTAAGAGACTAGGTAACTTGATATAATTAGATTTTTGTTGCTAATGTGGATTTTACATTCTTATGGTTGTTAGTAGTGCAGGCTTTATTTACTTAAAGCTTAGTTGAATTATAATGGTCTAGAGCAGTCCATTTTCTCAGTATTATAAATAATGTGTGTGTATGTGCATGCACCTCATTCTATATAATGTTCAGAATAAAATTAATTGAGCCAGGCATGGTGGCACATGTCTGTAATACCAACTACTAAGGAGACTCGGGGAAGATAACAAGTTTGAGGATAGCTTGGAGAAATTATGGAGATTCGGTTTCAAAATGTAAAAAAAAAAAAGTAAAATTATCTGGGGACATTGTTTAGTGTTAGATCACTTGCTTAGTATGTTGAAGACTTGGGTTAAATATACTGGACTAACAATGCCCCTCAAAAAACAAAACAAACAAACAAACAAAAAATCCTAAGCAGGGCATTTAGGATTTTCCAGATACTCTTTCAATCTTTGTAGTTCAATTCTCACAGCAACCTTATACAAGATTTTATTCTTATTCTCCCTAGGCAGATGGAGAAATAAAATAGTATTGCAATTGCAAATGTCTATGATTTCCCTGCTATCTCACTGATAATCCCAATAATTATACATGAAAATTCCAAATTATGAAATTTTTGGTCCATGATATATTTGCTAACTTTCAAATAAATATATTATAAATAAAAGTTATAAAATTTAACTTAAGTGCCTGTGTGATTAATGATCACTTCAATTGCTTGTTAAGATTGTGTGTCCATTAATTTTCTACCTAAAAATGTAAGATAGTAAATTTGACAGAGCTGCCCCCAAATCTGTATTTTATATAGAAAGAGTGTTATGGATGAACTTATGATCAACTTGGAATTTACTTCTTGATTCTTCTCAGTATGCAGTATTTTGGGTTCCTGGATAGAGCAAATGAATGGAGATGTTTATTTTCTGGCTGGGTGACAGGCTTTCTTGCATCTGGTCGACAGTTTCATTGGACCTGTCTTCTAAGAGAGACCTAGGAAAAGAGTGATTTTACCTGAGTTTTATTGTTAAATATTATTTTTGACCTATCTAGAATATTTTACTTTAGAAAAAGAATTATGTTTATATTTTTTTTAAAAAACATGCTGTTGTCTCGTTATAAGTCTCTTTACCATAATTAACTGGCCATATTTGAATGTTTACTTATTTTCAAATGAATTTTAGTATCATTTCTACCTCATCATCCAAATCTCTATTGATAGTGTTATTTAAGTACATTGATTGTATATATTAATTTATACAGTTATCATTTTAAACATATTATTTTGGAAAAGGAAAATATTGCAGATGTGCATATTTTTTTCAAACCTTATTTTGTTCATTTCTGAAAATTTCTACCTACAAACTAATATATATATATATATATATATATATACATACATATATACATATATATGTATGTATATATACACATATACTTCAAATGTGGGTGCATTACATATTGTATTAGTCAGCTTTTTTGCTGCTGTGACTAAAGGATCTGACCAGAACAATTTTAGGGGAGGAAAATTTATCTGTAAGCTCATGGTATCAGAGGTCTCAATTCATAGATAGCAGGCTCCATTCCTCAGTGCTCAAGGTAAGGCAGAACATCATGGTGGAGGGAAGCAGCAGAAGCAAGCAACTCACTTTATGATCAGGAAGCAGAGAGAGAGAGAGAGAGTCCACTTTCCAGATATAAATATATATCCTAAATCCATGCCCCAATTCCCACCTTCTCCAGCCACACCCAATACTTCAATTACCACTCAGTTAATCTCTATCTGGAGATTAATTCACTGATTGGGTTAAGACTCTTATAACCCAGTCATTTCTCCTCTGAACCTCTTGCGTTGTCTCACACATGAGCTTCTAGGGTATACTATATCTAAGCCATAACACATATCATATAATTTTATAGTATAAGAATTTTTATATTCTGTCTGAGGATACTGGTCATTCTTTTCTATGTAATATTTTGATGGTTTCCTAATGTTCATTCTGATGGAAATACATAGATTGCAATTGGAATGTATCCTAGTCTTCAATCATGGCTGGAATTGCAGAAAAGAAATCTGTGTCTACAAAATGGTATATCTCACTATTTTTAATTATTCATCTATGTGTGAGTACCTGTGCCTATGTGTCCATACGTGTGCAGTAAGAGATTTAATTTACAGGGGTAATATTTTGCCAAGTAATATTGTGCCAAATATATGAACTTATAAAAGTAACTTTATCTGGGCATAGTGGCACACATCTGTAATCCCATAGACTCTGGAGCCTAAAGCAGGAGGATTACAAGTTCAAGGTTGGTTACAGTAACTTAGTGAGACATGAAGCAAATTAGCAAGACCCTAACCAGGTAATGAGACCCTGTCTCACAATAAAAATAAAAAGGAGCTTAGGAGGTAACTGAGTGAGTAAAATTCCCCACTGTGTTCAATTTCTAGTACAAAAAAAAAAAAAAAAAAAAAAAAAATTCACCTTAAAAATTTAGAATGAAAAACAAAGGCATAATTCTGATGGAATAACCTTAAAGCCTTTTTGAAGGAAATTATGTAAAATATGGCAAATATACAAAATGTCATTTCCATAAATAGAAATGTTGAAATAAGTAAGCAATGAATTTAGGTAAAAAAAAAAAAAAATCACATAAATTTAAGTCAAATCATCAATTTTGGGAATGAAGTTTTCAGTACTTTAAAACATCAACACCATCACTGGACAGAAAAGTATAATCAATATATTGTATATTGTTTAGAATTAATTTAAAAATATAAAAAGAACAAATGAAAATTAAAATATAAGCTAGAGACAAAAAAATAACATTGTATATGGTATATATGCTTCTCCTTAAAATTTACTCTAAGTAACCAATACATAATGAGTGCCTTTGTGTTTTTTTATAGATTTTATTCTTGCTTTTTAAATGACAAATAGAGGCATGGAAAGGTACAAGATGTATGGAAAGAGGTCCATGATTTGGAAAGCCATTTGGTGTAATGTGCAACTTAAAAAAATAACTTGAGGGAAAAATTACAGTACTTGCTTAAAGAGGGAGGGAAGTAATTCAATAAAATAGTATTGTGATTGCCTTTACCATAGTAATGAAAAAAGACATGATTTTAACATAACACTGCACCAGCAGAGGATGTACAATATGGACCTCTAACAGACTGGCATTGAACTGGGCCATGCTACATGACTTGAACATTTAAATAATGGGCCAATTGGAACAAAGACTTTGAATGTATTTGCAGATTGGACCTGGATATTTGTGCTTCTGATGCCCATCTTGGGACATTTATCTCCAAGTAACACAAACAAACAAACAAACAAACAACAACAAAAAACATGAAGTAGCATGAAACTTGCACAATAGTATGAAAGTAAGCTGTTCCATCTTACCTTCAGAAACATGGACAAAATGAAAGTTTATTATTACATTGCTGATATTTTATGTCTTCTTTTAAAAAATCACATACCATTATTGCGACAGTAGATGACTAACAGAACCATGGGTATACTTGCAAGGAGAAAAGTATATTTTGTCCTCATTGGTTTATGCAAGACACCTTCATTTGATTTATTTTTCTCTTTATTTCCTTTTATTTTTAAACCATCTGTGTTTCTACTTTTATTCCTGTGCCCTACCAAATTACCATTACTCCTTGGTGTTTCCTATGTATCCATTTATTTTGCTTTTTAAATAAAAATGTACAGTTTTAAATGTATAAAAGTTGACTTTATACACATATATATTATGTTATATGCCTTATTTTATGGTTTTCTTTTTCTTGTGTAATATTATATATATATATATATATATATATATATATATATATATATATATATAGGTATATATATGTGGGAATATATTTTCGTGTGTGTGTATGTGTGTGTGTGTGTGTGTTTATTCATATTGCTAGTGTATATCTGACACATTACTTCAGTATCCTTCATGGTGTCCTAGACTATGCATCCAGAATATTTTATATACTCTCCCTCTTCTCCATGAGGAATAGAATATTTATATTCCACACATCACATACATTTTACTAGATGCTTTCTAAATGTTTAGTGCATGTGAAACATTTTCCTGATGATAAGGGCAGTGAGTCTGAGTGATCAATCCCATTTTAAAATATATGCCTATTGTACTAGGTGGCAAAATTCAGGACATTAATTCCTCTTAACGAAATGTTTACATTTAAAATTTGGAAAGTAAAACATTCAGTGAAATACTGGATAGAATATCAAGCATAGATTTTAATGGTAGCACATTTTGATTTAATCTGTTTGTTAAGATCTCTATATTCTTAATTAACTTTTAAAGAAAGTTACTTGTAAGAGCCCTAATAAGGAGATAGCTAAGATGGTGGCTAGCTGAGAGCATAAGAGGTGTTTAAGTATTTTCACCTGATATTCATGCATTTATCTAAGAATCTTTCTATGCCCGTGAACACTACGTGACGCACCTGTAAGTTTGAGCTGTTAACATGTGTATACTTGTTAAGGCATAAAGTATTTAACCGTGTGAGGTTGGCTAGAAGGGGGTGGTTGGAGTTAGAGCCAGAGTGAGAAGATAGAAGAAGGAAGAATAAAGAACCTATTCATTTCCAGTCTGCCTCCAAATTCTTTCCCGCGGTATCCTTGCTGCAGGCAGCAATAGCTGCAGGCGGCAACAGTTACTTTAAAGTAAATATGGATGATGCATGTTACATATATGTTTATTATATAAGTAGATAAATAATTTTCCCTATACAAGTAAGGTAGAGTCAATTGCTTCAGTTCAAGATAAATACCAGTATGAATAAGCTGAAACCATTCATCAGTTGAAACATTCCTTTGTTTTGTTGTAAGGAGTTCTTGCTATATAACAAAACAAGGTGACATTTCTTATGGTTTAGATATGAGATGGTCCCTAAAAGCTTATTTGTGAGACAATACAAGAAAGTTTAGAGGTGGAGTGAGTGGGCTTTAGCCTAATCAGTACATTAATCCTCGGATAGGGATTAACTGGGGTGGTAGCAACAGGCAGGTATGGTGCAGCTAGAGGGGGTTGGGTCATTGTGGGGGGGTGCCTTTGGGATATATATTTTGCGATGGGAGCTTAGTCTCTCTCTGCTTCCTGACACCAAGTCTTAACTGCTTTCTTTTACCACACCTTTATGGCATGGTGTTCTGCCTTACCTCAGGACCAGAGCAATGGAGCCGGTTGTGTATGGACTGAGACTTCTGAAAACTTGAACCCCAAAGTTAAATTGTTCTTGACATGTCTTTTGGTCACAACAATGAAAAATTATTTTAAAAATTTACAAAATTATTCTTACTTTTATAAAATATACTTACTTATTTATCTTTGTAGCTTCAGATTTAACTTTTGTAAAACACAGTTTTAAGTTAAAAAGATAAAAGGCTTTTATTTTCTTAGATCCAGATGAATGATACTTAAGCTTTTTCACTTCATGTTTTGGCATAACTTTTATTAACATATCATACAAAATTTAGTTCAGTTTTGTTTTAGATTAATCAAATTGTAGTGCTGATAACTCTTAGTCTGACAAAAACTAGAGAAAGAAACAGGAGCTGCCAAAATCCAATAGTGATCTCCAGTCAGGTGGTAGAAGATGCATAAAGCTTGTGACAGAGACTTATTGAAATTTGATATTTTATTCTTACTTGTCTCTGAGGATTTACATGATAGAAAAGTTATCAAAAGCTATATAAATATTTCTTCTCACTTCAAAGTTTATTGATTCCATGAGCTGATTTTTTTTTATAATCAAGATTAGAATAGTGAAGACAAATTTAAAATACATTTTCCTTATAGTTCTCTTTAAATGATAATGGCACTTTTGGAGGATACTGTGATTAAGTCACTTTTTTTTTCCTGCTAATGAAGTATTCTTTTAAAAAGTAATTAAGATAATGCCTTAGAATATATTACTAAAAGCTTCTCCTAATTTTTATGTCTTTAAAATTTATAACATCCATTATTTTATTTTGAATATTAACATGATTAAAATTGGCATTCCCAGAAAATAACTAGGCATGTGTTAAGCCAATGCAAATGATGGGTTTTACCATCTAAAAAAACTACCCCAGTAGAGTTTCTTATAATTTCTTTGTATTTGGAAAGACACCAGAGCAAAGACAGCAGAAGTGCCTTGTCCCATATACATAGTGGGTTCAGATATTTGGAAGTATCTGTACCACAGCCTATTCTAAATACTCAAATTTATGATGTGGCATATTTATTTGGCAGAATTATAGCTGTCCGAAGACATCTATATCTGAATCTCTGAAATCTGTAGGTTCCTCTACATTGGTAAAGAGGTATTACAGATGTGATTTAACAAGATTGTGAGATGGGGGAGATGACCTTGGATTACTGGAGAGTCTGAGTATGATCACAGGTTCCTTATGAGAAGCAGTCAGGAGCTTTAGGGTTAACAAGGAGATGTGGCGGCAGAAGCAGAGGTGGGAGAGGTGAGTGGACCTAGGCCAAGAAGTTCAAACAGCCTTGGCTGAGGAAGCTAAGGAAACAGACTCTTCCCTAGAGCTTCAAGAAGTAACACAGCACTACCAATATCTCGATTTTAGGAGTTCTGACTATAGTTACATAAACTAATAAATTTGTTTCATCAGTGTGATCATCTATTAAATCAATGCTACAATTATAGGGTTCATAACATAAAGTTAATACATATAAAAATTATAGACATAGATGTAGATATGTATGGCTTTTAAACAAATGGGATTCCTTATCCTAGAGTGTCTTTGTTTAGGAAATTCCATTAACTATTCTAAGAGTTTAAATTTTTCCTTTTTGAATTTTTATCTCTCAAACAATGTATATCTCTGCTCCCAGCTAGATTCTGTGGGAAATATTTAAAATGTGAATTTTCATATTTTCCTAAAGAGATGGTGTCTACTTCCCCACTAAGTAAATACTGCTTAGTATGATAAGTATGTGGTAGAATCCTCTCTTCATCATCAAATAATAAAAAAAAAAACTCCTATAATTTTAGTAGAGGTATGGAAGAATGATGAAGGAATTGAAGCAGATATCAGTCTAGTCCAATTAGTCTCTAGTCAGCCCAATGAAAGAATTATAGAGGTTTGAGTACACTTAGCTGAGACCATTCAAAATGAGAGCAATGGCTCCAACTAATCCCAGAATAAACTAACAACCCACAGAATTCTAACTAAAATAGTTATTGTTTAACCCATTAGTAATCCATAAGATATTTAAACAGCAGTAACTAATACACATATATTTCCATAAAAATCATACATTTTTAGTTGGTTGACATTTTAACTTCCCAAATTCCAAGATGACTAAAAAGGGGTGCAGCTTCCAAAAACAGTATATATCCAGCACCTACCACAAATATGAACCTAAAGTGTCATTCAACAAAAAGCACAACTTTGTGAGAAATGACCTTTAGTGTAAGCCTCTGAGATGTCAGATATTTTTGTTATAAAACACTTTATCCTATTCTTACTTTTAAAGGTATAGACGTAAATGTAGACATAATTTATCCTACATATACTATGACAAGTGTCATCAACACTTAGTGAAATCTTACTCTTTTCAAACACAGTCTTAAGGGTACCTTCATTTGTTTAAATGTTTTTAATGCTCTCAAAATTGGTATCAGTTATATTTCTTAAATTTCACTTTAAAAACAAGAACACTCTATAGTCCCAGCAGCCTGAGACTATAGGCTGAGGCAGAAGAATCACAAGTTCAAAGTCAGCCTCAGCAAATTAGTGAGTCCCTAAGCAACTTAGCAACACCCTATTTCAATATATAAAAATATAAAGGGCTCAGTGGTTGAGTGCCCCTGGGTTGAATCCAAGAAAAAAACAATTAAAATAAGCAAATAAAACCCAAGAACACTAAAATACAGGGAGAATAAATAAAATGACTAAAATTATATATCTTGCAATTTCAAAGGCCAATACCTATGGGTAAAAAATATTTATAATTAATCAACCACAAAATTTGTCTCAAAGAACAACATGAATTGAATCAACGAAGCCATGTAGGCCTTTAATCTGTTTGCCTTTTCTCAGTCCAATGTGCACTAGTGTACTCAAAATTCTCTACTAGATATAATTTAAGCTTAATTTACTTATTTTTAACAATGCTTCTTTTTCTCAACTAAGTGGCATTTACTTGGAACTGATTGAGCTTCCATGAGGAGACCGTACCTATTATACATTGAATCATCCCCACACATATTTACAATTCCTAAATCCAGTGTGTGATTTTATTTGGAGATAGGGTCATTGTAAATACTAATAAGATCTAAATTTAACAGAGAACTTAATGTTTAGGGCTAACCATAAATCAGTTACTGATATCTTTATAAGAAGAGATAAAGACAAACAAGGACAAAGCTGTGTGAATGGAGGCAGAAAGTTGGAGCCATATGTCTCCTTGCCAAGGAATACAAGGATTGCCATTCAGCCCCAGCACCAGAGGGAGGCATGAACAGGCTCTCCCTCAGAGCCTCCAGAAGAAGCCAACATTGTTGACATCTTGACGGGACTTCTTGAGAACTATGAGAAAACAAATTATTCTTGTGGTGGGCCGCTCCTCCTGTGGTACATTTTTATTGAAGCCCAGAAAACTAATATGATACCCTTGACCTAAACTTTGCCATAATTATTTGTATACATCTAAAACTTGGGATAGCATCACGAATCTTAGACTTTCATTTGGACATGCCATTCCTCTAAAGAGATTCTTTTCAAAGCTTTCTTAAAACATCAAACCCCATCTCTTACCTTTTGAAACGTCAAAGCTGTTAGCTAGTTTCATCTGGCAAGTCGCTAAAGGGTTAATTTGACTTATTTCCCTTTCATTACAAGTTTACCCTTCCCAGCTCCTAAGCACATCTCTTGCTTTTAGTATTTTATCAGATGAAGCTAATAGCAATTAAGGTAACCTAAGAAATTCTAGGTTTCCAAATTTTATTCTTGAAGTTTTAGGTTTCAAATGTGTACATTATGCTTATGAATTTATCAGAAAACAAAATCACTATCTTATCAGAGCATTGTATTAAAACATTTTCCTTCAGCCTCTATGATCATTTCTAACACACAAAACAAATTCCTGAGGCTTTACATGACACAAATGAATTTTGCTGGCTAGGGAATGTAGAAAAAAAGAAAAGAAAAGAAAAAAAGAGGTTTTGGCGGGTGGAGGAGGCTGACGTGGTGCTGGGCGCGCTCCTTCTTCCTTCCCTCCCCGACTTTCCCCGACCTTCTCCTGCACTGCGCGGTCTCTCCAACGAAAGACTGTCCCCGCCCGGCTCTGTGTAGGTTCCTTAAACTAAAGCAGACTCAGAGAGAGGGAAGATGGCCAACAGGAGGGAGGTGCTCTCTGGACTCAGCTGCTGAAGGACACGGAGTGGGAAGTTTGAGCGTGTTGCTGGTGGTTCTATTGCAACTGAAAGGGAGCCGAGACATTCCTGCACCTCTGGACAGCAAAATACAAGGTTCTACAGGACCACAACAAGCAGAGGCAGAGTCGCAGCGGTCCACAGCCCTAAGCAGCGCTGTCTGTGCTACAGGCACAGGGGCCGATACCATCTCAGCAAAGAGATGATCCACCCAGCGGCTTTGAAACCGATCCGCGAGGAAGGATAAAAAGAGGCCTAGAGGCGTGGGCGGGGTCCACATGGAGCTCTTTCGCACTGCTTGCCAAGCCAATCCCACAGGCTCTGGAGTGACACAAGGGTCTGCAGAGCTGCTGTTGAATGGGAGAATGCCGCCATCTTTGAGAAGTGCAGTGGCTGACCCAGACAAAGGGGAAAAGATGGAGGAGACAACAGCTGCAGACATCCAGGGAGCCCCAGTGCCCTGAAGGCAGCGCACACCTGGGTGAGACTTGGGTAAACCAGCAGGGGAGGGTGTGTCTGAGGCCAGCCCAGTGGCCACAAGAAGCTACAACTGTAGGTGGGCGTGGGGAAAGGGTGCCTTCTGGAGGGTCCCCTTTCCGGTGCCATTCATCTGTTGACACACAACCGCCCTGAGCCAATCTTCCCCCTGAGCCATTCAGCCACTGGCCTAGGGTGCAGACTTGACTTCACTAACAGGGTCGCAGACTATCTGGACATGGTTCAATGCAGTTGGCTTAAACTGGAAAGGGAAAAGAGAGGGGGGCTTCCCAGGGCCCTTTTTGTTTGAGACTTCGGGTTCAACATTTTTTTTTTTTTTTTTGGTTGGTCTGCTTGTGTTATTGGTTTTTGGGGTTTTTTGTTATATTGTTTGTTCTTTTTTCTTTTTTTGGCTTTGTTCTGTTTTGCTTTTTTTTGCATTGATTGTCAGTGTGTTTGATTGTTTGCTTCTGCTCCTTTTCTCATTCCTTCTTTTCTTCCTTCTCACTTTGGCATCTCTTCTTCCTCCTTCATCTTTCATATTTACACCCTGCCAATGCATACTAAACAGAGGCAAAAACAAGCTTTATGCAGAATTTGGGATTTCTAGAAACGGCGCAATTGAACTGGATAGCAAAGAGGTGTTATATATAGTTTACTCTCCATATTCTTGATTCTCTCTCTCCTCTCTCTTACACCAATTTCTACTCTTTTATCATTTTTTTCTTCTTTTCCATCTTACTTTATATATAAATGGGTCTCTCCACCTAAGTGTCAATTCCATTCTCTATCTTCTCTCTTCTACTGATACTAAACCACTTCCAGTAAACCACGTCAATAGAACTCTCCTTTCATACTTTCCAAGAAAGAACAATTCAAGACACTTCCTTCTTCTTAAACATAATACCTCTGTATCCAATACTTGAAGCTATAAAACCCCATCAGAAGCGTACAGAGTAAATTGGAAATAATATCTGGGTTAACAAAATCTGTACATTGTGATCAAAATTGAATTTGCTGAATAGAAAGTGTTAGGTTTTAAAGTGTAAAGGAATTATAAGGGGAGCTGATAGCTTTGTACTACAGGAACAACATAAGGAATTAAGGTAAATTGGAAACAGTCAAGGTTCCACAGTGCAGGAGAAAAGACACACAAGCAGCATGAAAAAACAAGGGAAGAAAGTGACACAATCAAATCAAGATTTCTCATCAGTAGATTTCATGGCAAACACAGTTGGCCAAATGCCAGAGATGGAATTTAGAAATTACATATGCCAAATGTTTAGGGAACTTAAGAATGAACTAAAAAATGAGATGAGGGAGCAAGTACAGGAGGCAAAAGATCATTTTGACAAAGAACTCCAAAAACAAATACAGGAAGTAAAAAATTACTTCAATTGGGAAATAGAGGCTCTAAAGAGAAACCAAATAGAAATTCCAGAAATGAAAGAAGCAATAAACCAAAATAAAAGTTCAATTGAAAGCATCTCCAACAGAGTAGACCACTTGGAGGAAAGACCCTCAGACAATGAAGACAAAATATATGTCCTAGAGCAGAAATTAGACCATACAGTAAAACTCGTTGGAAATCAAGAACATAACATCCAAGAATTATGGGACAGCATAAAAAGACCAAACATAAGAGTGATTGGCATAGAGGAAGGGGCAGAGTTTCAAGCCAAAGGAATGAGTAATCTATTTAATGAAATAATTACAGAAAAATTTCCAAACTTGAGGAATGAATGGGAGAACGAAGTTCAAGAGGCATACAGAACACCAAACAAACAAAATCTCAACAGATCCACACCAAGACACATTATAATGAAAATGCCTAATATTCTGAGCAAGGAGAGAATACTAAAAGCCGCAAGAGAAAGGAAGCAGATCACATATAGGGGGAAACCAATCAGACTATGTTCAGATTTTTCAACCCAGACCTTAAAAGCAAGAAGATCCTGGAATAGCATATTTCAAGCTCTGAAAGAAAAGGGATGTCAACCAAAAATCTTATATCCAGCAAAATTGAGCTTTAGATTCGAAGATGAAATAAAAACCTTCCACGACAAGCAAAAGGTAAAAGATTTCACAACTCGAAAGCCACCACTTCTGAACATCCTGGGCAACATTTTTCATGAAGAAGAAGACAAAGATGATAATGAAAATCAACAAAGGGACATATTAAACTAAAGGAAATACCAACCAGAAGAGAAACCAATCAAGCTAAAGACCATAATTCAAATAAAAATGGATGGGAATAAAAATCACATCTCAATAATAACCCTGAATGTTAATGGCCTAAACTCGCCAAACAAAAGACACAGATTATCAGAATGGATTAAAAGAAACGACCCAACAATTTGCTGTCTCCAAAAAATACACCTCATAGAAAAAGACATCAACAGACTGAAAGTGAAAGGCTGGGAAAAGTCTTATCACTCACATGGCCAGTGGAAGCAAGCAGGGGTTTCCATTCTCATATCAAATAAGGTAGACTTCAAACCAAAACTAATCAAGAGGGACAAAGATGGATATTTCTTATTACTTAAGGGAACCATTCATCAACAGGATATAACAATCATAAATCTATATGCACCAAATAATGGAGCACCTACATTCATCAAACAAACGCTTCTCAAGTTCAAGAGTAAAATAGACCACAACACAGTTATTCTAGGGGACTTCAACACATCTCTCTCACCAATGGATAGATCATCCAAACAAAAGCTAAACAAAGAAACTTTAAGCCTCCTTAAAACAATTAAAAATTTAGACCAAACGGACATATATAGAATATTTCATCCCTCAGTAAACGAATACACATTTTTCTCAGCAGCACATGGCTCCTTCTCCAAAATAGACCATATATTATGTCACAAGGCAACTCTCAGCAAATATAAAAAAATAGAGATACTACCCTGCATGCTATCGGACCATAAAAGGATGAAATTGGAAATCAACGACAAAACAAGGAATAAGAAAAAAAACTACTCCATCAACTGGAAGCTAAACAACATGCTACTGAATGAACAAGGGGTTGA
The DNA here is from genome assembly GCA_025594165.1 of Tamias sibiricus. Lineage (NCBI taxonomy): Eukaryota > Metazoa > Chordata > Mammalia > Rodentia > Sciuridae > Tamias > Tamias sibiricus. The sequence goes on from CM046662.1 coordinate 147,004,530, forward strand.
AAAAGACATTAAAGAGGAGATCAAAAAATTCCTAGAGGTAAATGAGAACACAGATACCTCATATAGAAATCTCTGGGACACTATGAAGGCAGTAGTAAGAGGAAAATTCATTGCATTGAGTTCATTCCTTAAGAGGAAAAAAAAACAACAAATAAATGACTTAACATCACACCTCAAAGCATTAGAAAAAGAAGAACAGACCAACAACAAGAGCAGTAGAAGACAGGAAATAATTAAAATCAGAGCAGAAATTAATGAAATTGAGACTAAGGAAACCATTCAAAGAATTGACAAAACTAAAAGTTGGTTCTTTGAAAAAATAAACAAAATTGACAGACCCTTAGCGATGCTAACGAAAAGAAGAAGAGAAAAAACTCAAATTACTAACATTCATGATGAAAAAGGGAATATCACAACAAACACCTCAGATATACAGAATATAATTAGAAATTACTTTGAAAACTTGTACTCTAATAAAATAGAAAATACTGAATGCATTGACTGATTTCTAGAGTCATATGATTTGACTAAACTGGATGTGGAGGCTATACACAATTTAAACAGATCAATTACAAGCGAAGAAATAGAAGATGTCATCAAAAAGCTACCAACAAGGAAAAGTCCAGGACCTGATGGTTTTACAGCCGAGTTCTACAAGACTTTCAAAGAAGAATTAATACCAATGCTCTTCAAACTATTCCAAGAAATAGAAAAAGAGGGAGCTCTTCCAGACTCTTTCTATGAGGCCAATATCACATTAATTCCAAAGCCAGGCAAAGACACATTCAAAAAAAAAAAACTTCAGGCCCATATCTTTAATGAACATAGATGCAAAAATCCTCAACAAAATCCTGGCAAATCGGATACAAAAACATATCAAAAAAATAGTGCACCATGATCAAGTGGGGTTTATCCAAGGGATGCAAGCCTGGTTCAACATTCGGAAATCAATAAACATAATAAACCACATCAGTAGACTTAAAGACAAAAATCATATGATCATCTCAATAGACACAGAAAAAGCATTTGACAAAATACAACACACCTTTATGTTCAAAACACTGGAAAAACTAGGAATATCAGGAACATATCTCAACATCATAAAAGCTATATATGCAAGGCCCCGAGCTAACGTTATCTTAAATGGAGAAAAATTGAAAGCATTCCCTCTAAAAACTGGAACAAGACAGGGATGCCTCCTTTCACCACTGCTATTTAACATAGTACTGGAGACTCTGGCCAGAGCAATTAGACAGACGAAAGAAATTAAAGAGATCCAGATAGGAAAAGAAGAGCTCAAATTAGCAGTATTTGCTGATGACATGATAATCTTCCTAGAAGACCCAAAAAACTCTACCAGAAAACTTTTACAACTAGTAAATGAATTTGGCAAAGTTGCAGGATACAAAATCAACACACATAAGTCAAAGGCATTTTTGTACATCAGCAACAAAGACTCTGAAAGGGAAATGATGAAAACTACCCTATTTACAATAGCATCAAAAAAAAATAAAATACCTGGGAATCAACCTAACGAAAGAGGTGAAAGACCTCTATAATGAAAATTATAGAACACTAAAGAAAGAAATCATAGATGAACTCAGAAGATGGAAAGACCTACCTTGCTCTTGGATAGGTAGAATTAATATTGTCAAAATGTCCACACTACCAAAAGCATTATACAGATTTAATGCAATTCCAATCAAAATCCCAACATCATTCTTCAAAGAAATAGAAATAGCAATCATGAAATTCATCTGGAAAAATAAGAGACCCAGAATAGCCAAAGCAATCCTGAGCAAGAAAAGTGAAGCAGGGGGCATCACCATACTGGACCTTAAATTATACTATAGAGCAATAGTAACAAAAACAGCATGGTATTGGCACCAAAACAGACTGGTGGATCAATGGTACAGAATTGAGGACACAGTAACTAATACATATAATTTCAGCTATCTTATATTAGACAAAGGTGCCAAAAATGTACAGTGGAGAAAGGATAGCCTCTTCAACAAATGGTGCTGGGAAAACTGGAAATCCATATGCACCAAATTGAAATTAAATCCTTATCTCTCACCATGCACAAAACTCAATTCAAAGTGGATCAAGGACCTAGGAATTAGACCAGAGTCAGTACACCTAATAGAAGAATAAGTAAGCTCCAATTTCCAACATGTCAGATTAGGCCCCAAGTTTCTTAATAAGAATTCTGTAGCGCAAGAATTATTACCAAGAATTAATGAATGGGATAGATTTAAACTAAAAAGCTTCTTCTCAGCAAAAGAAACAATCAGTGAGGTGAATAGAGAGCCAACTAATTGGGAACAAATATTTAGTACATGCACATCAGACAGAGCACTAATTTCTAGAATATATAAAGAGCTCAAAAAACTTTACACTAAAAAAACAAATAACCCAATCAATAAATGGGCTAAGGAATTGAGAAGACACCTCTCAGAAGAAGATACACGATTAATTAACAAATACATGAAAAAATGTTCAACATCGCTGGCAATTAGAAAAATGCAAGTCAAAACTACTCTTAGATTTCACTTCACTCCAGTCAGAATGGCAGCTGTCAAGAACACAAGCAACAATACATGTTGGAGAGGATGTGGGGGAAAAAGGCACACTCATACATTGCTGGTGGGACTGCAAAATGGTGCAACCATTATGGAAAGCAGTATGGAGATTTCTTGGAAAACTGGGAATGGAGCCACCCTATGACCCAGCCATCCCACTCCTGGGTCTATTCCCAAAGGACTTAGAAACAGTATATTAGAGGGACACAGCTATGTCAATGTTTGTAGCTGCGCAATTCACAATAGCTAGGTTGTGGAACCAACCTAGATGTCCCTCAGTAAATGAGTGGATTAAGAAAATGTGGTATATACGCACAATGGAATTTTACTCAGCAATAAAAGAAAATAAATTAATGGCATTTGCAGGTAAATGAATGAAGTTGGAAGACATAATGCTAAGTGAAGTTAGTCAGTCTCAAAAATCCAAGTACCAAATGTTTTCTCTGATATAAGGAGGCTAGCTCATAGTATTGTTGGATGGGGGGTGGTACATAGGAGGACTAGAGGAACACTCGAATGGTCAAAGGGAAGGAAGGATAAGGGGGGGAGCAAGGAGGGAGGGAGGGGGAGAAAAGGAAAAAAAAAAAAAAAAGAAAAGGTGGTTGAATGAGACGGATTTCATTTTCCTAAATGCATGATTGAAGACCTGAATTGTACGAATATACTTTGTATACAAACAGTTGTATGTAAAAAGATGCTAAATTTATGCACTATGAGTTGTACACATTAAAAATTATTTTAAAAAATTTGCTAAAAATAAAAAAGAAAAGAGAGAGCGAGCGAGCGCTTTGTTCATTGACTATTATCTGTCAACACTACAAGTTACATGGCCCTTCTTAAAAAGTGCTAGGATAATGTAGACATTCTTATAGTTTATACTCAGGTAGAATAAAGAAACATGCTATCAAGGAAATCTAGAAATGTCTAATAATATCTTTTTAAGGATACATTGGACTGATGTTTCTGATTGGCTGATGAAACTTTGTAAAATTTATAGGAAAAGTAAACTCCCATCTGAACCCAAACTCACCACAAAACAGAAAATACCCTCTAAATAAAATCTTGTTATTTGGGGGCAGGGGTTGTGGCTCAGCGGCAGAGCGCAATGTGCTCAGCCCAGGTTTGATCCTCAGCACCACATAAAAACAAAGGCATTGAGTACAACTAAAACAAATAAGAAAATATTTTAAAAAATATTTTATTTTGTGAACAAATAATGAGGTTTATTGATATTTTTTCCAATCATCCCAACACTTGCTAGTATAGATCATATCTTGGATTTCTGTGATATGTATTTTGCCTCCTTTTTATAAGAACAGTTTTCTAACAGGAAGTACTACAAAACGCAAAAGAGAATAGGTGACATATTTTAATTATAAATCTTTGTAATTATTTTGCCAAACATGAATCTACATTGACATAGAGTAAATGTGTTTATTTCATATGTATAATTGTACATATATGTGTGTACACATATATAGAGGGGGAGGATAGATTACTATATAAGATGTGCTTTATTCCATCTGACAGTGTGTGTGTAGGGGGGTGTCTGTGCACCTGCGCTCACATGTCTCAATTTCTTGGAATAACAGGAAATTGTAAACTGTTACTCAGGAGAAAGATTAGTTAAATTCAGCAGCATATATTTCCAGATGTATTGTCCCAAGGGCTGTTGGATCTGACTGCTGTACATAAGGAGTTCAGCTGGGGAATCTTTGCATCATTTATACTGGGTTACATTTACAAAGACCAGACTGAAATTCTGAATGATCATATTGAGGAGAATTTCATTTATCTTCTGACATCTGCTTAAACAAAACTGCATAGAGACCACATGTGATAACTAGCAGACAACCCTGCAGACTGGGCAGAATTGTTAGCTAGATCTTGTAAGATGTTCTCTAATTGAAATGTGTTGTAATTCTACTTTATACCAGGAAAACTGAATTTTATAGAGCTAAATGAATCCTACAAAATCTCCCTGTTAAGTATAGGTATATATAGAATAATACATATATACCCAAAATATATGTAACATCTTTTAAGTTATTGAAAATATATTCTTATGAGCTCATAAGAATATAAAAATTTCAAATCAATTATACATATATGTATGTATGTTTATATCATTTTCCCCCTGATTGTAGTTAAATCATAGCTATCAGTTTAGATGACATACTTAGATTTTGCTGGTTTGAACCTGGTGTACAATTCCAGTTAAAGCTTTTCTACTTACCACTGAATTTATTGGATACCTCCCTTTTCAAGTTATATCTGGAAAATTTTCTCTGCTTCACTTAATAGTAGATGCATTTTCAACTTCCTCTTTTCTGTGGTACCTCAAAAAATATGTTGTAGCTCAACTTTATTTTTTTTGCATTTTTCTCAAAACAAACAACAACAACAACAAAACCTCTTCTAATAAAATCTCCCTTAACTGTAATAATGCAAAATCCAAAAGTAAATTATAAGTTCTCAACTTCCTTGACCTGTTTCCATTACTTGAAATATGTGATCATGAAGGAGCCTATAATCAAGGAGATAGCTAAAGATTGCGGTTAGCTGAGAGCCATAAAAGATGTTCTAGTTTCCACCTGATATTAATACATTATTCAAAGAATCTTTGTATGCCCGTGAACACTGCGTGACGCACCTGTAAGCTTGAGCTGTAAGCATGTGTCCTTGTTAAAGCTATATGTATATAACTGGGTGAGGTTCGTTAGTGTGTGTGGGAAGAAGAAGGTGGTGGTTGGAGTTAGAGCATTTGGAGTGATTGCTGGAGCTGGAGAGAGAAGAAGAATAAAAGACCTTTTTTCATTTTCATCCTGCCTCCGAATTTTCCTGTGGCGTTCGCTGCTCCAAGCGACTTCCGCTTCAGGCAGCGACATGATCACATCATTCTTGGGGAAACTGCCTTTCTCTTAATTTATCAAATATTACTCCCTATTGAGATTGCAAACTTACTTCACTAGTTAATATCTTCTGAAATTTTGCTACATCCTATTAATTTTCACAATTTAAATGGTTTGTTTTCCTGGAAACAGTCCTTGCTCCTCTTCCATCCACTTCCAATGTTCTCTCCCTGGCCTCATTCATTAGCACAAAACCACTGATGATTGATAGTCTCTGGCTGGAAATGTAGGCTTGTGTTTACTACCTCCCAATTCTATTTTCATATAAATATTTAATAACAGCACACACAATACATCCATGCCTATGCTTTTAAATTCCTAACTCCTTACCACCAACAATCAAATTTGTATACTGTTCGCCATGTCTTCTCCAACTACTCTGGTCCAAGACATCAACATGCCTTTTCTAGAAGGTTGTTATAATCATCATCACCTGAACACCTGCTTCTAGTTTAGTTCTTCCATAGAAATGTGGTTTCCACATATTACCCACAAAGGATATTTTTAAATATAAATTCATGTTGGGACTAGAGCCAGATTTATTCCATAGATTTTATATGCTCTCAAAAGAGATTATATTTTATTTATGTGGCAAATATGGTCTATATTTTTAATATTTTTTTTAATTAAATATTAATTTTACACATTAATTGGATTCACCATGATACTCCCATCTATGCCTTCAGCATGGCTTGTTCATGTCCATCCACCCTATTTCCACCCTTGTTTCTCCACTCCTGCCACCTTTCCTGTCCCCTAGTAAGCATTATGTTATTGTTCTATTTTCAGGTTAACTTTTTGAACATTTTTTTTTCACATATGAGAGAAAACATGCAATACTTGTTTTCCTAAGTCTGGCTTATTTTGCACAACTTTGTGTCCTTGGGTTCCATTCAGTTTCCCAGAAATGATATGATTTTATTCTTCATGGTTGAATTTTTTTTTTAATATTTATTTTTTAGTTGTAGTTGGACACAATATCTTTGTTTTGTTTATTTATTTTTATGTGGTGCTGAGGATCAAACCCAGGGCCTCACAAGTGCAAGGCAAGCTCTCCACAGGCTGAGCCACAAGCCCAACCCCAGTTGAATTGTTCATAGCCATGTTTTCTTCCTCCGTTTATCTCTTGATGGACACTGAAGCTTTTCCATATCTTGACTATTGTGAAAAATGTCACAATAAACAGGGTTCACAGGTACTTTTTCTATATCCTGACTTCATTTCCTAGAGTGGTATAGCTGGATCATATGACAGTTCTATTTTTAGTTTTTGAGGAATTGTTTGCTATAGTGGCTGTAATAATTTCCATTCCAACCAACAGTGTACAAGAGTATTTTTTTCCTTTACATCCTCTTCAGCATTTGTTATTTTTGTGTTATATATAATAGCCATTCTAACTGATATGAGATGATTATTCATAGTTTTGCCAAAATGTGGTATTTAAGAAAATTAAGAATGCCTTTTGCTTGCCAAAAATATACTGTTACAATGTATTTATTTATCATAATACTTCTAATGTTAAATAAGAAACAGTATTTTTTCACGTTAAAATGTTAGATTTAAATTTTCTTTATTTTTAAGTTATTTTATTTTGCAATATTTTCTGATTTGTATTTCTAACATTTTTATACTTTTTGTTTTACATCCAAATCCTGAACACCCTCCATTGTTTTTTCACAACTTTTACATTTAATTGATTGTTAACTTAATCTGTGATTACTAATTACTTACCAAAAGTGAGTAATTCTTTTATTCTCATTGTTTAAATTAGCAAAGACACATATTTTGGATACTGTCAGTAGTCCTACAACTACTGACCTTGTTCATATCCTGTTCTTTCCTTGATCTTAGTATGAGGAACTTTCCATTTCTCTAAATACTGATACTGTAATTAAGCTATTAGTATAACTTTAAGTATAGCTGTTGTAGGGACAAACAAGGCAAAACACCAAATATAACAGGAAACAGTTTTATTATTCTGGCTGTAGCCGGTCCAGAGGGGATTAATCGATCACAGCAAGAGGGTATGGCTCTCACTATAATCAACCAATCCCCCCCGAACCCCAAGTTCAGGTTGTTTCAGAATTTTATACACAGTAAGTAAGGGGAGGGGATCAGAAGTACAGTTTACAGAAGTTCACATAAAAGTAGTTTTTTTTTGTTTTTTTTTTTTTGTTTTTTTTTCTTTCACTGTTCTGGCAAGTTAATTCTTCAAGGACAACACCTCAGAAGGGGAGATCTTCTTCTCCCCTGCCAGCCGATACCATGGAGCCCAAATAGTAACTTCTCTTATCTTAGAAATGTAGACATCTCTGTGAGCTCCAACTCAAGGCCAGAGGCCTTGTTAAAGAATTTGTCCTTTTTGTTTTATCACACTTTGTATTTGCAGACACACTTATAGTAAGAAAAGGGGCATCCAGACCCGGAGTGCAGATTTCTTTCTGGCCAGTGGCCAAGTAATAGAGCAACAGGAACATAGGAAGTTTATTTACACTGAGCTTTTTTGTAGAGACTCTTTTGCTGATAGTCTTAAAATCAGCTATGGTGAAGATTTTTGGAGAAGCCCATTTAAAATTTTTCTGTAAAGAAAAGTGGTGCCACTACATAGAAAAATACAGGAGTGACTTATTGTTTATAAAAGCTTGTTTCCCCATGATATTTACAGTGAAAATTAATTGAAATTCAATTTAATAACAAAATAATACCATATTTTTCTTAAAGGGCATTTTATATTTATTAGCCATTAGAGTGTCTTAACAGATCTAGAACCATTCACATTCTCCTTGTCCATATTCTGTTCTTTTCTTGATCTTAGTAAGCAGAACTTTCCATTTCTCTAAAATACATCTCTTTTGTTGCCCTACCTTCTCAAATCACTGTTGTTATGGTTTGGATGTGAGGCATTCTCCAAAAGCTCACATGTGAGACAATGCAAGCAGGTTCAGAGGAGAAATGGTCAGGTTGTAAAAGTTGTAATCCAATCAGTTAATTAAACTCCTAATAAGAATTAACTGAGTGGTAACTCAAGTGGTAGGGCGTGGATGTAGGAGGTGGACATTGGGGTGTGGCTTTGGGGTAATATATTTGTATCTGGTGAGTAGAATCTCTCTCTCTGCCTCCTGATCATCACATGAGCTGTTTCCTTTTTCCACACTCTTCAACCATGTTGTTCAGCCTCACCTTGATCCCCAAGGAATGGGGCCAGCCTTCTTCAGACCAAGACCTCTGAAACAGTGAGCACTAAATAAACCTTTGCTCCTCTACAGTTGTTCTGATAGGGTCTGTCAGTCAAAGTGGCAAAACAGTTGAATTTATAAATCAGCTGTATATATATTTTTGTGTGTGTCAAACTCTGCAGTAAATGTATCTGATGTGAGGTTGAAGATATTGAAAGACCATAATAGAGGTTACTACCACCGAGGTTTCTGTTCTGAGCACCTGCATGGCAGATCTCAGGACAGGAACTAATGTTAGATAAATATATCTGAAACCTGCAAGTTGTGGAAAGAGTTCATCCTTTAAACTAGCTATTTATTTAAAGGCAGAAGTATAATGGAAATAGTACTTCTTTGGAACACCATGACACCAAGCAGTTAGTTCAATTATAAAGATGTAATAAAGCAGGAAAGGTCTAGCCTGTAATCTAGGAGATTTTAGAATATTCCTATCCCAAAAACTACATTAAAAATGTGGTTAATGGAGTTGTATACTATTAAAAAAAATACCCCATCACATGAAGACCAATATGTGACTTAAAGATTTGACTATTTTGAGTTCTTGGCTTGAAATTAATTGATTTTAGAGGTTTATTGAGTAGGGTAGCCCAGTTTTAGTAGTATGAAAGGGAATATGGACAGAATAAACTGAATACTTTCGTACTGTGGATTAAACCCAGAGGGATTCATTTTTTTAAAAAACATAAAACAAGGTCAGTAGTTGTAGGACTGCTGACAGTACCCAAAACATGTGTCCTTGCTAACTAAAACAATAAGAATAAAATAAAATATTGCGTTGATGCTGAGAAGGTATTGCAGCTCAAACCATGTACTTACTGATGATAGAAGTCTTTGGTAGACGTAAAATTTCTTCTTTTTAAATATATCACAGTCAATAGAGTCAAGTGAATCAACAAAAGAGCTGGGTCTAGAAAAGAGGACACATTGATGTGTAATATATTTCCTACCTTTATGGGGTGACATGTTGTGACTATCAGTATTAATAAGGGTAAAATGTCATGATGAGGGTAAAAGAGCTCTCATCTCCTTTCTTAAAATGAAAGTCTTAGGTAACTGAAAACACTAAAATAGCCCTGTAAGAATAAGATCTAAAATATCCCAGGAACAATAATAAAAGATTTTGGACAACAATGAGATGTCATAAATAATTTGTTGTCATAAATTTTAAGTTATTCACACAATTATATTATTTTCTTCAGAGATATTCTGGATTTCAGGTAAAAAGTGCAATGGAAATCTTTTTAGCTTAGTGAGAAATAGGGCCCTGCCCATGTGTCATGTAAAGAGTATGCCCCAAAATTTATCTCCACCAATAACCTCATAATGTGACTTTACTTGGAAATAGGATTTTTGTAGATGTAATCAAATTAAGATGAGGTTGTACTGGATAAGGGTGGACCCTAATTAAATGACTGGCATTTTCATAGAAGGGGACATGAGTATAGAGATGCACAGAAGAAATATGACCATATAAAGGTGGTTGCAGAAATTAAATGAAGTTAGCCTTGACCCAAGGAATTCTAAAGATTGCCGCCACCAACCAGAGGAGAGGTTGAAGCATGACGGATTCTGGCCTAAAAACTTCAGAAGGAGGATGGCTCTGCCAGCACCTTGATTTGGGAACTGAAGTCTCCAGAAATATAAGCTAACAGTTTTAACAATTTTTTTTTATATTGCTCTAAGCCACACAGGTTGTGGTATACTTTTGCACTTTTGCAATAGGAACTTACAGAATATTCATCTATTATTTACAGAATCAAACAAAGAAAAAGATAAGAGGCTAAAGTGTGTTCAGTTGGGTTTGTTAGAAAGTGGTTATGTCATTCCTTGGGTTCTAAGTTAAGCAAAGAGAAAAAAAGCATGTTTAAGGGAAATGTTAACATTAAGAGGTGACAGGGTCTCTGGATTCTATGCAGAAAGTAGATAACGTGATTATTGAAGAGGGATTTAAAATTAGAAAGTTACAAATATCATCAAATGACAATTGTAAGAGGATGATCAAAATCCATAATTTGGAAATATTGTGATATTGTCCTAGTGAGACATTCTAAAATATGAGCATGTGAATGTTTGTTAGGGTGAGGATGCAATAAAACGCCATAGGGCTTTGTAAAATCAGGTGAAAGAATATGAGCAATTGAACCAGGAGCAATGGTGAAGAAGTTCAGGATGTGAGACATTTCAGTGAGTATAGGTTGCTGTAAAAGTGAGGTCAGATGAGACAGAAATAAGGAACTATGGTAGGTGGTATACTTTAATTTAGACTCTTCAAACAAGAGTTGTATTAGACCAAAATTCAACAAGGAATACTATGGGTGCATTTCCTACTTTTAAATTCTAATGTTAAAATATCTGACACTAACATCTACACATAGATAACCATACAAATTAAAAAAAAAAAAAAAACTATCATTTGTTTAACCAAAGGAAAACATCAAGTTGTCAGGAAATTGATGATACAGTATCATCTTTTGAAACTTTAAGTGCTAAGTATATTTTTTCAGGGGTCATTACTTAGTCTGCTACTATTAAACATTTTTAAAATTAATGATTGGGGTGATGAACTGGAGTGTATCTTTATTAAATTTGCTGATGACACCAATTTAGTAGGACAATTAGCACATTTAAAAGCTGGATTAAAATTCAAAATGACCTTGATGAGTTGGAGAGGAGCCTGGATATAAACAAGATGAAGCTGATTGAGTTCATGTGCCGTAATTCATTTAGCCTATTTCACATTCACAGTGGCCAAAACATTATGCAACCCTGATCGGAACTTTTAATCAAAATAGTTTGAACAATCTGTCTTCATTGCAGTGCAGTCACAACGAAAGTGAAGTCAAGAGTTTTTTGTATCCAACTGGCATAAAACCTGAGTTATTAGTTTAATCAAAGTGATGTAGCTGCCAGGGATCTTTAAGGCATGAATACTAAGTTTTATTTTCACATAAAACTCACATGGAATAGGTCAGTCTTTCTTAGATAAAAACAACTGAAACTCACATGTAGGAGAACCAAAATTACCATATGACCTATCAATTGTGCTAAAAATTTAAACAATACTATATGTATGAATAGAAGAGAGTTTGAATAACATGCTATGTTAGTTACTGAATGCTTGGCGGGGGGGAATGTCTATAACTTAATTATGTTGTCACTAATTCAAATTTGAATTATAGATGAATAAATTGTTTACATGTGAGTGAAGTGACTAAAAAATAGTTGTAAACATTTAAGAAAATAAGAATTGACTTAAAAATTAACAATAATATTAACACTTTAGGTTTGAAACCTTTAAAGTCAAAGTGTATAATGAGAATCTCACAGAAATTTTAAATGACAAGGATACAAGCTTTCACATAGATGTCAATATTCTGAAACTTATTATTGGCACCCTTTTTTGATCAATAGATCCATGAACAGTCATGTGCGTGTGCACTTCTGTGTATAGTATTTACACACACACAAACACACACACACACACACACACATATATATATTACATATGATATATATTACATAGGTATTTTAAATATAAACATATATTGATATAGAATGGTAAATAGATATAAGATAAATAGATTAAAAAATGTTTTAACTGTTTTCAGATTTGGTAACCATGAAAAAAAAATGCTACTATAAAAAAAAGAGTGCATGGTTTTGCTAGACATAAATTTTCAGTTTTTGTTTCTTTGGAAAAATATCCAGAGCGCCGCTGTTAGATCATATGGTAAGACTATGTTTAAATTTGTTTTAAAAAATTAAACTTCCACATCTTTCTTTCAAAGTGATTATATCATTTTGAATTCTGACCTACAGTGAATTAGAGTACTTTTCTTCCAGTATTTATTTTTACTTTCATGGTTTGAATTTGGTCCATTCTAATTGGAGTGTCATGGAATTTTGTTGTTTTAATATATAATTCCCTAATTATATAACATATGATGAGCATATTTTCACATGTATATTTTTCTCTTTTTATGTCTTCTTTAGTAAGGCGTCTATTCTGTTTTTTTTCTCATCTGGCTCTCCCTTTCCTTATTGATTTTAAAGGGTTACTAGCACATTTTAGTTACAAGTCCATTTTCAAATATGACTTTTGGACACACTTACTCCCAGTTCATGGATTTATATTTTTTTTTTCCTCTTAATAGTAGCTTTCACAGAGCAATTTTTTTTCCCCAATAGTGTCTGTCATCATTCGTTTTCATGAGTCCTGCTTTTGATGTTGCATATAAAAAATAACAGCCAAATCCAAGGTCACCCAGATTTTCTTATTTGTTATCTTCTAAAAGTCTTAGATTTTTGTGTACTATTCATATTTCCCATATTTTCATTTTTTGATGCAACATATAAAGCTTGGAGATTTTTACTACTATCCTCACAATAAGAATAAAAATGACCGATATGAAAATCCACAATGCTTAGTTCCATCATATCATTGGGATAGTCAAACTGCAGCCTTTCAGCCTAGAAATGGAGGCAGACAGACATAGAATCAAAATTAGATATCCATATGCAGAGAAATAAAACTAAATAGGTAATTCCTACCAGTGACAAATATCAATTCAAAAATGAACTAAAAATTTTAAAGTGAGATGTAAATCTATGAACCTTCTAGATGAAAATGTAGGGGAAAGATTTCAGCAGACTGAAATTGGCAAGGATATTTTGAAGAAAAGACCAAAATCAAAGAAAACAAAAGCAAAAAATAGACAAATCAGACTACATAAAAAAAAAAAAAATTTGCTCAGCAAATGAAATAATCAAACAAAGCAAGGAGACAATTCACACAATAGGAGAAAGAATTCCAAACTCTATACCTGACAAAGGGTGAATTCCAAAAATATACGAGGAACTAGAAAAACTTCATACCAAAGCAAAACAGAAATAAACACACCATTGAAGAAATGGATGATGGATCTAAAAAGACGTTTCTGGGGGAAAAAAGTTGACATACAAATAACTAACAGGTATGTAAAAAAGACTTGACATCACTATCAGAGAAATGCAAATCAAAGTCACACTGAGATATTGTATCAACCCAGCAGAATGGTTATTCTCAAAAAATCTAAAGGTAATAAGTGCTAGAGAAGATGTAGAGAGAAGGGAACCCTTATAAATGGTTGGAATGTAAATTCCTACAGCCATCATGGAAAAGAATAATAAGTTTTTCAAAAAAATAAAATTAGAGCTGTTATATGATACAGCAATACCACTACTAGGTACACATCCAAAGGAAATGAAATCATTATGTCAAAGAGACTTTTACACTGCTATGTTCTTTGCAGCACTATTCACAAAAGACAAGAAATGGGAACAACTTAAACACCCAACAATTAATGATGGATAAGGTAAATATGGCACAGATACACAATGCAAAACTCTTACACTGTTATTCATGACAACATGGGTGGAACTAGAGATCATTATGCTAAGTGAAATAAGCCAGGCACAGTAAAACACTTACCTCACAATATCACTCATGTGGAGTATGAAAAAGTGGATCTTGTAGAATTCAAGAAGAAAATTGTGGTTGTCGGAAAATTATAAGGGGTTGGGGTCTTTAGCCCCCCTGTACCTGGGATGGACCTCTCTTGTTCAGCAAAAGAGGCCAGAGAGGCCTACCCCAACGATGAGACTAGATTGGGAAAGTAAAGGCTGCTGATATTCCCTCCCCTGCCTTTAGAAGGCCCAGGAACATACCACGGAGCCCAGTCACTGATCAGTGCAGGAACTCGGTTTATTGAGGAAGTTGGACAGTCTTATAGAGGACATGGGCCAATCAGCAGAAAGATCATAGTGACTCATAAGGAGCATGTGCGGATGCCATTGGCGAAGCCATTGGCCTATCCTTGGGGTGGTATCAGTTCTCACAGCCACGCCCCCTGATTAGCTTAGGTCCTGTAAAAGGGCGTGGTAATGTGGCAAGCAGCCAGAAAGCCAGAGCTTTTTCATCCCTTGGCACACAGTGTAAGGTCCCGACATTTCCCCATTTTGTTTTTTTCAAAATGGGCTCCCCCATTTTGTTTTCAAAAATGGGGTGTCCATCTTACTCGAGAGTGTGCCTGTCTTAGGTTGTTTTCCCTCTGTAAAATCTTACCCGTCTTTGGCTACCACCCTAGCACTTCAGGTGGACAGGTGGACACACCCAGGGCCAGCAAGTGGCCAGGGGAAGGGCATGTGACAGAACTGTCGCCTTTGGGAAAGCTTTTCAAGGATGGCTGGTTTAGACCTCCGCATCCTGTTAAGGATCATGGCCAAGTTTGCAGGGCTTCTGCTCAGCAACGCTGAAGGCAGCATATTATTGGCAGACCACCAAGTTGTACCAATTTGGTTCAGTTATAAAGGAGTTGAACAAGTTTGTTGATTACACAGGACCCAAAAGTGAACACAAGGAAAATGACAGTCAGGGGTTTCACAAAGGGGATAAGGTAGGGGAAGCACTCATTTAGTCCAGTCCAAAGGAAGCTGTATTGGACAAAGTCCGAACAGTTGGCACGGCAATAACACTTTTCTCCCAGGAATAGGCATAGTCCATCTTCTCTCATCACAGAGAGTTGAAATACTGACAAAGGGAGAGGCCAAGGCAACAGTGCTCCTGATGAACATCAGGATAGAGATGATGAGAAGTCCAATCACAATGAGACAGAGGGTCCATCATGGTTTTTTCATTCTTGTGGGAAAAGGGAAAAAATCACCCCTCAAGACTATGTGCTCTTAGGTAGTCATTTTGTTCTAATTGGCAGTATTTGAGATCCCTAGCAGGTACCCAAATAGGGCTTGGTTCTCCAATTGGAAAGACACATAGGTAGGGTGTCTAGTTGGACCAATGTCTCTGAAAGGCAGTCAAAGGCTGATGCTTGGAAAAATTTAAGCATCACTGTTTTTAACTGATCATGGGGACTACTCCCCACTTTTGGTTTTATTAATTGGTCCTTTAGGGTTTTATTGTGCTTCTCTATGATGGCTTGTCCTTTTGGGTTATATGGGATCTCTGTGGTATGTTTAATGTGCCATCTTTTGAAAAAAAATTGTAATGATTTGCTCACAAAACAGGGTCCATTATTTGTTTTAACCTGGGTTAAAACACCTTTAAGCCCTCAGGTGGAGAGGGTTTAATGGGCCATTAAGTGAAGACAGATACCAACTATCTATGAGATTTTGGCTTCCTTACCCTGCTAATTTTAGGAACTCTTTACTACTGTAAGGACAAAGGACGATGACCGAATCTGGCTTCTTCGAGCTGGACAGGGGCGATGAGATGGGGGCAAGTAGTTTGGAGTTCCCTTATTAGAAGTCAGGTCAAATTGAAACCTGGACAAAACAGGTTATAAATTTATCAGGGACCAGCACTTTTATGAAAGAAACAGAAACCCTGAGTATTGAATAAATGTTGTAGCATCTGGAACATGTAACAGTCAATAATTTTTCACCAGGAGGTGTGAGGGCTGAGAAGTTATCTCCAATAATAAAGCAGGAGTGGACATGGCCTTTGGGAATATAAATCTTTAACATGCACAATTATCAGGAATGTAAACACAACATTTAACTTTTAATTTTACAGATTAGATGTCTATCTTGATAAGATGGTAGTCAAGCTACTTAGTCTTCAATTAAGAGCATTGGGGTTTACTTTAATGTCTATATCCTCATTGTCACTTACCCTTTCTATTAATTGGGGTTTGTACCATCTTAGGTGATTGCTTATTATCTTAAATTAATCTAGGTTGTGTCATTAAAGCTATATCTTTGCAAAACATTAATAGGCAACCTTTAGACAGTTTACAAGGAAGGTACAAAATAAAATCTATAAGAGTAAAAACACACTATAAATCTCCAATGTATTATTATTTTAAGCCTAAGATTACCATATAATTCTAGTTTGGAGAGCACCAACTTCATATAATGTTCTTTTTGAGCTTTTACCTCAAGGCTTATATACCTGAAATATATGAACACATTTAGTATACAAAGAAGAGTATTATTTTAGGCAAACCCCCTATCATGACAAAGCAACCTTAAAATCTCTTTTCTAATTTATCACTTTATGAAAGCAACCAATAATGCCATCCAATGGAATTTAAGAAGCTGAGAGTATTATTCCACCATAAATACATTGATGTTTTTATATTAATCAAGTTTAGCTCTTAAAGAAATAACCTTATAATATTTTAAAATAATAGATGTTGTTTAACTATAGCTGTATAATTTTTAGTTTCTTTTAGATTACTTGCTCAAAAAAAAAAAAAACTTAAATATAATGTTATAGGTAAATTAATGTTAAGAAATTTTTGTCTTCTTATCATAGATTAAGCTTTGGTTTATATCAGTACATTAACATTTGACCTTAGGAAAAAACCTTAAATAGCTTTTCCTGATTGTTCTATATATTTATTTAATCAACTTTTACTAAGCTTTTGTAAGAGCCCTAATAAGGAGATAGCTAAGATGGCGGCTAGCTGAGAGCCATAAGAGGTGTTTCAGTATTTTCACCTGATATTCATGCGTTTATCTAAGAATCTTTCTATGCCCGTGAAAATTATGTGACGCACCTGTAAGTTTGAGCTGTTGACACATGTATACTTGTTAAGGCAAAAAGTATTTAACTGGGTGAAGTTGGCTAGAGAGGGTGGTTGGAGTTGGAGAGGTTGTTGGAGCAAGAGAGAGAAGTTAAAAGAAGCAAGAATAAAGAGCCTATTCATTTTATAGTCTGCTTCTGAATTCTTTCCCGTGGTATCGTTGCTGCAGGCGGCGACAGCTGTAGGTGGCAACAAGCTTTTATATAATCCATTTTTGTTCATAATTTTAAATAATTTTTGTAATAATTTGAATTTAGGTAAACCTTTTATCTCAATAAAAATATTGTTACTTGCAGTACTCCCAAAGGAAGGAAACAGCTGAATCTTTTGAGCCTCTGCATATACAGAAATCTTTTATAAACCTTTATATAGGATCATACACATCTGTTAACCACTTCATGAGAACATAACATTCATGCATATAG
Organism: Tamias sibiricus; assembly: GCA_025594165.1. Taxonomy (NCBI): domain Eukaryota; kingdom Metazoa; phylum Chordata; class Mammalia; order Rodentia; family Sciuridae; genus Tamias; species Tamias sibiricus. Next base: position 147,022,267 of record CM046662.1, read on the forward strand.
AATTAGACCTGTTGAAATTTTAATCTGTTTTATTGATGACAAAGACCAATTTATGAAAACAATCAATAATGTTACTCGGTGTGTTAGAATTTGTTAGGACAAGAAGTTACCCCGGAACGTCGTGTTGAAAAGGGATGGTTTATTGGGGTGCCATGTGGCGTGGTAGAGGACAACAATGGCATGGAGGGCAGGGAAGGTGATGGCCAGGGCACCTGTTAGCTAGGTTCACTGGCCACGCTGAGTTACCTGGGAAATGTAGTCTTTTCACAAAGTACCTGGGAAGTGTGGCCTTCCATCTAGGAGATGCAGCCTCCTGCCCGGAACCCAACACAATGGAATTTAAGGAGTTATCTGATGGCATAGTTAACAGTTAGTATTTTAACCTTAAAAATTAATGTCTAACAAATAAAGTTACTTATAAATTTACTTTTCTTACATTTACCCTGGAGAAGACACACAATAAAAAGGCAGAAAAACCATAGAATACAAGACAAGACATAAGACGGCAAGAACTAGGATTTTTTTTTTTTTTTTTTTTTTTTTTTTGATGTGGCAGTTATCTCTAGTAATCCAAAGGACAGAAGGCACATCCTGGGGTCTTGGATCTTTCTAAGGTGGACATCCCCTTGGATGGCATTTTATCCTGGAGTTCCAGAGCGAAGGTCCAGCTTTAGAATTTGTGATGGTAAAGAACTTTTAAATCACATGAGTTAAAGGTATTTGGATCCATATTTTAAATTTTCATGAGCGCTCAGTCTACACACACATAAACACACAAACAGAACACAAGTGTACACACACATAACCAAAACATCAATATGGGTGCACAGAATCATACCCATGAGCTCAAAAAATCTTAGAAAAATGACAGGCTGGTAAAAAGACATTTTAACCTTTTTTTTTTTTCCCCCCTCTGGAGCTTAAGCTTACTTCTCCATTTGCATTTCAATGTAAGTCCTGGCTCAGGTCTAGAAGGGTGAGGGACTGCAATTGTGAGCAGATGCCTTCGCCTAAGGCACTCCTTTCAAGGCCTTCACCAGTTGAGTTCCCCTAAGAGCTCTTGCAGCTCTACCAAAGAGTAATGGGACAGACAGAATCCAATTTAAGTTCAGCTCCTAAGATTTTAAAAGGAGGTATAGTTTAAACCTTGTTGATAGAAGGCTGGGCTATTGGCATGTGTCCCAGGGGCATGGTCACATGTGTGCCTCCTCGCTCAGCATGAGACCCCAGAGGCGGCTCACCAGAGGCACGGTGGGCGATGGCCATGGCCAGAGGAGATGGACTCAGATTGTGCCCGTCACCAAGCGTGCCTTCCCCAGACATCCTCCCTTTTTCCCCCTGCCAGGTGCATATGAAAACTGCAGGTTTCCCTGCACAGAGGTTTCAGACCTAAGTCCAAAGGCTGAAGTTCCCAGAAAAGGGAGAGGAAGAAAGAGAGAAAAAGTGGAACAGAAAGAGAGAGAGAGATGTATGGTTGCCTCATTTTCTAGAGGATGCCTCCACTCGTAAGGCCCTGTCTGGCTTAAACGATTACCCAATCTGCCGAGAATTTCTGCCCCACGCTTGGCGCCACTTTGTGGGGATATTATAAGCAGTTGGGGTCTTTAGTCCCCCTGTACCTGGGATGGACCTCTTTTGTCCAGCAAAAGAGGCCAGAGAGGCCTACCCCAATGAAGAGACTAGATTGGGAAATTGAAGGCCGCTGGACTTCCCTCCTCTGCCCTCAAAGGACATAGGAACATACTGGGCAGTCCAAACAGTGGTCAGTGCAGGAACTCGTTTATTGAAAAAGGTGTACAATGCTTTATAGTGGACATCAGCCAATCAGTAGGGTGGTTTCGGTTCTCACAGCCATGCCCCCTGCTTAGCCTAGGTCTGGTAACAGGGCGTGGTAATGTGGCAAGCAGCCAGAAAGCCAGAGCTTTTCCATCCCTTGGCAGACAGTGTAAGGTCCCTGTCGCTGCCTGAAGTGATTGCCACTTGGAGCAACGACGCCACGGGAATAAGTTCACAGGCAGACTGGAAACGAACAGGCTCTTTATTTTGTTAGCTTCTCTCTCCAGCTCCAACAACAACTCCAACACCATCCACACTCCTACAACAACACCAATGGCGCTGACCCGATCCACAATCCCCCGGGCCAAGTCTCGCGAGATCATACAAATGGCGCCGACCCTATCAGCAATGTCCCAGGCCAAGTCTCGTGAGACCATGAAAGGTGGTAATGTCTGAGCATCTTTATGGCTCACAGCTAACCACAATCTTAGCTATCTGCTTAATTAGGGATCCTACAGGTCCCGATAGTGGTTATCAAAAGTAATGGTAGAGTCAAAAGTAAAGTAGGAGGAGGGAACTTGGATAGAGGTTGATCAGTAGACACTCAGTTACAGTTAGATAGGAGTAAGAGGTCCTGGTGTTCTATTGTACTGTAGGCTGATTACAGATAATAAAAATGTATTGTATGTTTCATGGAGCTAGGAGAAAAAAGAGTGAATGTTTTTAAACCATAAAGAAATGATAAATGGGGGCTGGGGTTGTGGCTCAGTTGTAGAGTCCTTGCCTAGCATACATGAGGCACTGGGTTCAATCCTCAGCACCACATAAATGTAAAATAAAGATATTGTGTCCACCTAAAACTAAATATTAAAAAAAAAAAGAAATTATAAATGTTTGATGAGCTAGATATGTTTAACTAGATTAAAAATTACATCATATATATGTATCAATATATCACATGAAACAACATAAACATATATAATGTTTATGTTATGTAACAGTACAGAATAAATACAAATTAAATAAAACCTCTTATAATTATTAATAGAAAATAATTCCATAAAAGTTGCCAATAGATACAGTTCACAAATAATAGATATTTGACAATTAAGCACCATAGCATTAGTTGCTCAGTGTTATAATTTATTAGAAAATGCAAACCAAAATCACAATCACATAACTGTACACCCCTACTTGAATGATCAAATTATAAAAGACTAAATAATTAACAAATTTTGATGGAGTATCCCCTTGCATTGCCATACAAAATGGGATAGCCACTTAAAAAAACAATTTAACAGTTTTCTATAAAATTAAAACTATCTTTCTTATCAACAGTTTCACTCTGAAGTAATTATTAAAGTATATTAAAATATATGTATCCCAATACAAGACCCACTTACTATAGTAGTTTTCTTTATAGTATATGAAAACTGCGCAAATAAATTTGTTTTATCTATATAATACAAATCAACACTATAATTTAAATTAATTTCTGATTCACAAAATAGTATTTGTAATTCTCAAAGATATATTTAAAAAGCCAGTACCTGAACACTGCACCTTATATAACTTTATTTAATATGGTGCTAGGAATCAGTTTTATTCATTGCTAGTGTACAGAGAATATGGGGAGAAGACTGATTATACAAGGGCATAAGGGAAGGTTTTGGTGATGTCCTGTATAATCACTGTGGCTGTAGTCAAATAATTGCAAATTTAAAAAATATCATCAAATTACATGTTAGAAGATGTTTACATTAAAATGCTACTTCAGTAATACCTAAATTAAAATAAATAAGGAGGCAAGACCTATAACTAAGGCCATTGCTGTAGTGTGGGTAAAACTTATCTCCCAAAGACTCATATTGAAAGGTCCTCAGGGTGGTAGTATTGGTAGGTACTGTGGACATTTACAAAGTGAGACCTTTTGGTGGGTACAGAGTTCATTTTAAGTACACCTTAGAAACAATTAGAGGATGACCTCTCTCTCATTCTGTGCTGTTTGAAAATATGTGTTTTTTCTCTGCATTTGATGGTATGTCCAATAAAGACCTAATTCTTCAAGGCACTAACAGGAAAGTGATCCTCCCCATTAATGAGATTCTGTTCCATTAAGTAACTGCTCAAAAGATTCATTCCAGTCTGGTGCAACAGAGAGATTGTCTTATTTTGGTTCATTCTATACATGATTCCAGTTTTAATTTTATTTGGTACTATATTTTTTTATCTTGTCTTGTTACACCTTTGAACTACAAAGAAATTTTTATTCCTTTCTTAATTTCCTGAACCATGGCTTTAGTTACTATTTCCAACTCCCTAGACCTAGGATTTAGGAAATTCTGTGTCCTATCATTAAAATCCTTTTATTCTATGGAAGATCCACCCACAAAAACTTATCTTCCTATCTGGTACGTTGAATGTGCATAAACAGAGAATTCCTGATAAAAGTTATCCGTATATAATAAATTCTTTATGCATGTGTCTATGTGGTGTATGTGTGTGTTAGAAATACTACATTTCAGAAGTGACATATTGTTTTGGTATTTGATGATAGGCTATTCAAAATTTTATGAAAATATTAATTAGTTTCAGGATAAATCTTACAATTTAACAAGAAAAATGAAATATGCTGTGGTAAATTTTTTGAGATCCAAATTTTAAAAAAATCTTGCATTTTAATTCATGAATGATTTCTCTCTCTCTTTCTTACCTTTTCTGCCCTTCTCTGCACAAAAGGAAGACAGGTTTTAAAAACAAAATGACACAACTGGAAATTTTGACTATGTAAAGTGGAAAGATAGATGCAAAATGGAATGTCTTTAAAATTTTAGAGCCAGAGAGTCATTGTGTTGAATTTCATGCAAAATGTCATCATTTTTTTCTCACCTTCTCATAATAAGCTGTGTTGACTTTCTAAAGGTAACAAAATCTTCCTGGTTTTTGAATGGAAATTTAGTAGAACTGTCAGAAAGATCAAATTTTCCTCAAAGTATTATTCTTTGTCACAAAACTCAGAAGGACCCGGTCCCCTGAGGCAAATGTAAATAGTCTGCCACTTTTGGACTCTGTTTGCTCCACTACTGTGTGATACACTGTCTCTTGGGGAACAGACCTGTTTCACTGACTTCTCAAAAGATTTACTTTGCACTACTAAATATTATTTTAGATAAAAGTCAAGGGGAATGATTCTTAACAATTTAGAAAGGATATGTTAGACTTGGGATTCTTAATAAAGATCATTCAGTTAATTAAAAATAAAAACATTATAAATTGATATGAATGAAACAATCGATTCTATACCATTTAAAGCAATTGTTGGCATCAAATAGTTAACATTTAAGAGAGAAATGAGATAAAATGTGTTTTATTCTCAACTAAATTATCATGGTAAAACAAATTCATGATTATTTCATTATTACACAATGATAAAATGATTAATAATTTATCCACTATTTCTATTTGACTATAATATTGCCTCAGTAAATTATCAGAAGCAAGGGTAAAAGAGGAAAGAAAATTAAAATATGTAAGTATAGTTCACAATACATATGCCTCAAGACACAAACTACAGAATAATATTTGAATTCATCATAAGTTTCTAGACAGTAGATATCTCAAGAACTGAGGATTAGTAAATGAAAGTTTTAGAGGGAAATGCAGGGGTTTTGCACACACACATAAGTACAATGCACAAAATCATAACCACAGGCACAAAGTCCCAGCTTCATTCAAATGTCAAGCCATGAAGATATTTATTAAGCTATTGCCATCTGATTTCATCCTCAAAGCCATGTGTCAGTGTATGTACTCTTTCACTTATTTAATAAATTGATGGCACTAAGAAACATTGATTTAAATAGCTCACACAATCATGTAAGTGAAAAGGTAGTATTTTAAACCAGATATGAGTTTATCCACAGTTTGTGATATCACAGTTACTCTGATGCCACCTTACTGCTGTTTTATGAGAGAGATGTATAAGTGAAAAACTACACAAAAATACAAAATAGACTGGTGCACAATAATGTGGCTAACAAAGTATTTCAGTGTTTTACCAGATTGCACTTCCCTAATAAATATAAAGAAAAAAAAAAGCACTCTTCCCAAAAAAGAAGTCAATAAAGTTAGGAGAAAATTTCTCACTAGTATTTTTTCTCTGTATGTTCTTCATGTTATTTATAAAAAAATATAAATTAGGGTAATCATGGATAACTCAGTCTTCCCTGATTACCCTAAATGCATGTATGAAGAGAATTGTTGTAAAAATACTTTATATAAACCCAGCAACTTGAAAAATTGTGCTCTTTATATGTAATATGAAATGAAATGTACTCTTCAAACATGTATAACAAATTAGAATATTAAAAAATTTTAAAACATAAAACATACACACACGCACACACACACACACAAATTAACAATGTGGATCCAGCAATACCACTAATGTTTATATACAAAAAAAAAAAAAAAATGAAGTCAGTAAGTCAGTAGATTAAATAAGTATCCGCTCTGGCATGATTATTTTAGCATTATTCACAATATCCAAATTATGGATTCAAAAGTATCTATCAACAGATGAATGAATCAAAAAACAAAATACACAGGAATACACAATAAAATAGTGTTCGGTCTTCAAAAACCAAGGAAATCCTGGCATTTTCAATAACACAAATTAACCTAAAGGTCATCAATGTTACATGAAATAAGGCAGGCACAGAAAAAGAAACACCACAGGATCTCACTTACGTGTAAAATCTCAAAAAGTTAAACGTCATGTAAGTACTGAGTAGGATTGTGGCTACAAGGGTCTGACAGCATTGGAGGGATTGAAGATTTTTGTTAAATAATGCAAAATTATTTTAGAGAGGAGAAATAATTTCCACAGATGTATTATACAACATGACAACTGGAATTAATATCAACATATTATTCTTGAAAATCTCTAAAGAGTAGATTGCATGTATGGTATGAAAGACTACACCCAAGGTCTCATACAGGCAAAGTACACACTCTTACCATTGAGTTATATATCCATCCCTAAATAGTAGACTTTTAAGTGCTCTCACAACAAAAAAAGGTAAGTAGGTGAGCTAATGTATATGTCAAATATTTCAATTTAGCTATTATACAATGTATACATATTTCAAAGCATCATGTTTTATTATGTATTGTTGGGACTCCATGTCTGCCAAGGGGGCGGGCTCTGGCTGCTTACCACGCCCTAGTAGGACGGGGCTGAGCCAAGGGGTGTGGCTATGACGTAGCGTGAGAGACTGGACCGCCCTGCTGGCTGATTGGCTAATTCTAGGCCTATTTAAGTTCAGTGCCTTGCCAATAAATCTGAGTTTCTGGATTCTTGCTTGCTATACAAAACTCCCTGGGTGTGGCATGATTTTCTGTTCATCAGACAGAGGTAGACACCCTGCTATTTTTGCCCTTATGTCCACCCTCGCCGGGTAAGTTACATTTTTCCTTCTGCGGGCAGAGGAAAACTCCCTTTTAGGGCCCAAAAGGGGGTGTAGCTTAGAACTCGGCCCCATTCATAACTCAGCAACCCCAGCAATGTATCTGTTTTATCTGTTTAGAAAAAATGAACTTGAAGACAATGAAACAATGTTGAACAATAAGATCTCTAATATAAAGAAATGAGTGAAAGAATTATAAACTAAAATAGTCGTGTTCAAATTGGTCTAGGCTCAAATGCCAAAACCACTACATCTTCAACATTTTCCAGCCTTTCTCTGACTTCTCTAAATAATTTTGTGTAGACTATTACATGAGTAAAATTATTTCAACAGATTTTATGTGGGGAAAAGTTTTTAATTTTAATAGGCATTCCTAGTTTTACAATTACTGCATCATATGATGCAGTATTTAACTTTGTCAGAAATGACCACAATGCAAGCTGGGTATCATCAAGCACACCTGTGATCCTAGCCACTCAGGAGGCTGAGTCAGGAGGATGGCAAATTTGAGACTAGCCTTGGTAATTTATCTGGACTCTGTCTCAAAATAAAAAGGGTTGAGTATATAGCTATCCCTAGTATCACCAAGAAACAAACAAAACAAAAATCATAAATATAAACAAATTTAAAAAAACCTGCCAAGTATCTTTTGTATTAAAGTAGCTGTGCCATTTTTTCATTCCTACAGCAAAGCTTGAGCACCTCTGTATTCATGCACTCTTATTCAGTACTTAGTAAGAAAAATATTTTATGTACTTCCATAGTGTATAGTGGTAACTTATACTGTTTATTTATGTAAGTTACTGTTTTTTGAGAAATTTTAGGTTTACATAGAAGTTGAGTGGAAAGTAGAGTTCCCATATGCCCTGAGACATGCAACCTCCATACCACCTTGGTTTCTCCTAATATTGACATCTTGCATTATTGAGGTGACTTCTTTATAATCAATAAGTGAATGCTGAAACATTGTTATGAATGAAAATCTATGTGAGTTTTTTACTCCCTCTTGTACCTGTGATTAGTTTTCACAGGTGTATAATGACATGTACATAACCACCATTATAGAAGTATATCAAATAATTTCATTGATTCACATTTTTTGTTATTCTGATTTATAATTTTGGTAATGGTGCTTTGGTTGCTAATAGTTCCCTTCCCCAGGTGAACTGAGTCTGAATTTCTTAAATGCTTAATATATTCTTAATTTGTTCTTAATATATATATTTACACTGGAAAGGAACTTGACTGAGTGTAGCACTGGTGATCTGTTTCTAAGACTCAGAACTTTCTAAACATTTGTTCAATGGCACTTCACAATGACTTATTTGCTTAATTCACTTATAGCTTTGGTTATCTATGAGATAAGGATTGTCTTTATGGTTTCAAAGACTTTCTCACAAGGTTATAAGTTTCAGAACTTCTCAGGGTAAGAATTTTTCCTGAAAACTCTGTGTGAATCACATTTACAGAAAGCTGGTTTCTAGGCAAATGATAAAATGTCAAACATAAAACAAAATTTTCCCCAGCTTCTGTTTCTTCAAAGAAGTTCCTAATTAAGTTTATTCAGTGCTCATGTATTTTTTTTAATTGAACACTCTTTTTATTTTTTCTCTGACTGAGGGTGGAACAAGAATGTGGAGCAGATTGACATATTTTTGTTTGTAGATATAGATTTCTAAATAATGCCCATTACTTGGGTGCTTCTCATTCCTTCCCTTATGTTACTCAAATATCTCATGCATTTAGTGGGCATGTTGACTACTACTCATCAAATAGTTGTTTCAGAGATGACATTGAGTGTAACATTTCCGACATCTTCACTTCTCAACCACTTCTAATATCAGCTTTTAAAGAATTGTTTCATTAAAATAATTTTCTCAAATAAAAGTCTACAAACAACCTAACAAACAGTAAAATCAATAACTTTCTATCCTTTTCTGATATCCCTCAATTATTAAAATTTGTTTCTTTAGCCTTATGTCTGGTGGAATAAATTTCCTGTACCATTATATTCTTCATGGTACTTTTGTTTGTTTGAACTGACTTGACTTTAGTATGATAGTTTGTCTTGCTTTGTTTCTGAATAAATTGTGTCTTTAAAATAATGAATTTTTTAAAAATTCCAAAACCTTGATAACACATTTTTATCAGAAAAAAAATATTACCTATTTTGAAACTGTCTGTTAGGTTTATATTGTATTTTAATTTTATTTTTAAGAAAATTATATCTTTGGACAACTAATCTCCAAACATCCATCTATCTTTAACTAACTCTGTTGGTATAGACACTATGTTTCACTTCCCCTGCCAATACATCTTCTTTAACCAGATGCATTATCTTCTTGAAAGTTCTAAAGTACTATTTAGCGGTTTTGTTGAGATCTGATACATCCATGTATTGATTTTTAAAGTCATTAATTCTGCAAATTCATGCAGTAAAAATATCAGAATTTATGGAGGATAAAAGATATGACAGAGTAATTAAAACTTTGGCAGCTTTGTAATCTGGGCTTCAACTAAGCTCGTAACTATCCTAATAATCACACAAGCATATTAAACCTCTACTGGCATTTTAGCCCAGGATCAGTGAGTTCATCAGGTGCAGACGATGCAGGGCTTTCTGCCTCTTCCTTGGAGACTGTTGAAAGAAGCATGGATTCTAGCCCAATTAAAAATTTGATAGAGCCTACATTTCTATCAATCAGGTTTTATTTAAGCATTTAATTTTTGCACAAGGGAAATATCTCTGCATTTATTTTATTTCTATTTGAAGCTCACAGTATCACCAGAGAGCTTGACATTATGGAGCGGGGGAAAACACTGTTTCCAGCCACTAAAATGAATACTATTGCTCTTAGAAAAAGACACTTGGCAGATATTTCCAACTATAATTTTTCCTTTTCTTATTTGAAATTTTAGCATATGTTCTTTTTTGATGCTACATCTTTCAGGCTTCAAATCATTTGTTTTTTCGTATTTCCCTTTATTTGTTATAATGTTGCACAAATAGTGTGGACATTAAACAACCTGTAAAGAAGAAACTTTTTTTCTTTTTGCATTCTCTCTGAATTTGAATGCTATTATAGCAAACCTAAGTGACGCTATTAAAATTTATGCATTATTTCATTTTATTTTTGGATAATATTGAGTGTACCATAAAATTATTGCATAGTGAATATACAGTGTGAAGATAAAAATAATATATATTGTAAGAATAAGCATGAGTTGAAATAGTTTTAGAAACCTCCTGCTATAGTTTATTTATGGTTGGTATGTGTCGCCCAAAGGCTTGTTTACTGGAGCTTGGTTGAAAGTCATTAAGCCATTGAAAGTACTTCATTCAGAAGGTATTGATGTTGTACTTTTAAGACCCTGGATAGTTTTTGTGAGATGATTATTGTAGAAAAAACAAGCTGTCTGTATTTCTATAACCTGTTCCTGTCATACACATTTGGGCCATGGTGATGCTAGGATTCTCCATTAGGCCCCCAGATGCGAGTGCCATCCCCCTGAAATTCCTGAAAAGTGAGCTTAATAAGCATCGTCTTTTTATACTTCAGTCACCCACAGGTATTCTACTACAGTAAAGGACACCATTTATTTATTTATTTATTTATTTATTTATTTATTTATTTTTGAAACATAGCTATGCAAAAATCTTGAAAAGTTGGTTTGGGGCCAAGTAATTGAATTCTAGCTATTGAAGTATAGAAGAAAGGGATATGCTCCAATTTCTAGGTTTGATTCTTAAGCTTTCTAAATATGATCCTCTTCTTCCCATTGCATTACAAATTTGAAGACACCACCAACAAAAGTAACTTCAATCATGGGAAAGCTATATAGGCAGAAAGGCATAATTCTAACAACTTGAATTGAACTCTGGTCATGGAAAAGTAATTGTTTCCATACCTTAGCAATATATTTGCAGTATTTGTTTCAGCATGACTAATACAATGACAAATTGCCAGAAGAAAAAAATGGGAAATATAAGAGAAGAAGTAGCTGATTTGAAGGCACCTCAGAAAGAACTGACTATATAATAATTTATTTCCTCCCAATTCAGTGTGGGGTGCCACTGTCCCATGCTACCCTACAACATCAGGAATTAAATCAAATGCATTTTTTCATATGGATATTGTTATAGCTACTCTCTATCCACAAGTTCGGTGGCTCACTATGACAGACATGATAATGCCTCTCTGTGCTTTTTGGCAACTGCTATCCTCAAGAACGTTAAATTTTCCCTATAAGTAAGCCGTGCTTTACTAAGAGGAAACAACTTGAACCAATAAGAATTAGATTCCCTTGCAGGGAGCGATGGCGCACGCCTGTAATCCCAGCACTTGGGAGGCTGAGGCAGGAGGATCACGAGTTCAAAGCCAGCCTCAGCCATGGCGAGCACTTAGCAACTCAGTGAGACCCTGTCTCTAAATAAAAAAAAATACAAAAAGGGCTGGGGATGTGGCCCAGTGGTCAAGTGCCCCTGAGTTCAATCCTCAGTACCAAAAAAAAAAAAAAAAAAAAAAAAAAAAAAAAGAATTAGATTCCCAATTTTTGTAATCTAATTTAGAGAAACCTGAGAAACAATTCCTTATTTCAGATGCCATAAGCCATGTGAGAAGTGGAATTTCTAATAGGATCTGTGAAGAACCTGATATTTTATGTAACATGTTTAGTTTAAATTTAAGTAGTGTATCACAAAGGTATCAAGACAGAAAAAAGAAAGGGGTATACAATTGAATTTCTATAGAACAGTGACTCAAATACAATAGGATTCCTTGCTAAATCTAATTTGTTTTTATATGTGAATTAACTTTCAGAAACTAGCCTATATTTTGACATGGTCATTGACATATCCTAAGTTTCTCTCTCAATAGAGACTGACCCTTCAATCCACTACCTTCTAGATTTCAAAACACAAAAGAAAACAAATTTTAGAAGTGACTTTAACCAATATGTTTCGTCAAATCGGGTGATATACATCCTTGAGGACTGCACACAGTAAATTGGTATGTTTGGCTTTGAGCCAGAGCTTCTCCCTAGGCAGAGATGTTACAGCTCACACAAGGTAAGCATGCTAGGCATACACAGTCACTCTCCTCAGTGGTGATGGGCCACCTCAATTTTTGGACACAGATTGTCATTGCCAAACCTAGGGGGTGTGTTATAATCACTGCCTAGTTTTCTTTCCAGTAGCTAATTTTCATTCCCTCAATAAGAACAAAGCCATTTTCTTGGGTGGAAGAGTGTTTATATTAACCCTAGGTCCACATATTTGAAATATACATCCTTTTTATTGGATAGACATAGTCCTAGTTGAGCATGTTATGGGATTACGTCCTTCTTCAAATGATTCATTCAATGTAAGTCCAAGTCCCAGGATGATACACAAAACACAGTCTCGAAATGTGTAAAGATATAAAATTTAGAAAGAGGCATATAAGTTAACTGGCAATCATAGGACACAAACCTGGACCTGCTGATAGACAACTTTAGTTTTCACTTTGAGATTACCTTAAAATGAAGAAAATTCAGGTGGAAAGGACATTGAGAGTTGGAGAAAATAAAGTTCCTGATGATGGTTCTCAAAAACCTGAACTCAATTCTAGGAAAGTTTTTATTAGTTTTCTGTTGATTCATTGGAGCATGTGTGTGTGTGTGTGTGTGTGTGTGTGTGTGTGTGTGTGTGTGTGTTAAAAACAATACATCAGTTTCTTTTGTTTAAGTCAGTTTGAGGTTAATATTGTAGTCTCATTTTCTATGAAAATTTGAGACTTCACTTGATTGTCTATTGTAGTTTTTGTAGTTTTGTTTTGTCTTTTGACTAAAGAAGTAGAGAACACCAGTGTGGTTAAGCTCTGATCCGTAAAGAAGCACTGTGGTGAACTATGTCACCAACCTTAACTAATATAAGCAGAAACCTGAATGTGCAAATAGAATGGTTTTGTAATCAAGAATCCAAGCTGATGCTTGGAATGGTGGGATGCAGGCTACCTGGGTTTGGTACAACTTCTTCCTTCTTTGGCCACAACACTCCTAATTACTACAAACCACATTTATTTTACCAGTTGGATGCATTTTCATACCTGCATATGTGCTGCTGTTATTTCTTCCTTTTTTTATTTCCTCTAGTCAAGGGTACGTCTAGTAGTATCTGATATAAAAAGATAAGTTCCCCTATATGTCTGTGACTATGTTTTTAGCATTTATATCATGCCATCTTCTGCCCAGAGTGTTTATCTTCTACTTCTACAAGCTTATAAACCATCAAGTCAACTACAATTGTTACAAAAAAATAACAAAAAGTATTGTATGTATATTAAATATTTTTTTCTGGAATTAGAATGAAAATTTATCAGTTTACATTTTAATGAGAAACAGTAAAAAAGAAGAGAGAGAATCTTGAGTTTTCTTTGAAGATCACAGATTCTCTGAAAGTAAAGATCACAGGTATATTGATCGTGGGGTTAAAAAAAAGCAAAATTTTCTTTTTTTAAAAATTGATAAAATGCCATAAAAATGATAATAAAATCTTATACATCTTTTTAAAAACTTTCATGTAACATAATACAATTTATCATTTCAAGACCAGTCTCTAAATTTTCTAAACAAATGATTATTGTGATCTCTTTCCTTTAAAATAATATATTCTACATCCCATTATGTGAAATGACTATGGGCTTATTCATTATCTTTTCCTATAGCACTATAAATTTCAAGGAAATTGATCCTTTTATAAAATATATTTCACAGTGATACATGTGAAATGTCATTTAACTGTGCCACTAAGCATTGAGGTCTTAAAAAATTCTTAATATGGACATAATATATGATAAGAACAAACCTTTTAAAATTTATTTTCCTGTGCTATTAACTGCCTGAACTATTGATTTCACAGCTTTCCATTTTGGAACATATCAGTCTCAAAACAATTCCTGATTAAAAATAGTAACAACAGAGATGTTGAACTGGGTATGAATAGCAAAATGTTTTGCTGTTTAAAAATGCACTGAAGACTAGAGCAGTCTCTGGGGACTTTCAGCGTGATCCAATGCTGCAACCTTCTGCCCAGAGAGCCTCATTGCAGTAACAATCCTGACAAAATGGTCTCTGCTTTCACTTATTCCTAAAAACACTGATAAAAATGCCCCTCTTACTATTACTCAGAAATGTGCATAGTGCATATTAGAAACTTTGACTTTGAAACAAATGATATTTTCAGAGCAGCAAACTCTGAAAAATAATAATAAATGGCTTCAATAAATAATGTTTTCTGCACATATTTTTTTTCTTAATGTTCTATGTTATAATGGACAAGCTTATTCACACATGGACATAGTGTTATCCTGTTCATTATACTACTTTTATAATCAGAAAAATTATGTTATAATAACCAGGAAAAAAGATTTATTTTTTGTACCAGGGATTAAACCCAGGAGTACTTAACCACTGAGCCCCATCACCATATATATATATGTATGTATATATATATATATGATAGTTTAAATATTATATAATATATATTATAATATATAAAATATTTAATTATATATAATAATATTATATATAATAATGTGATATATAATAATATTATATAATATATATTTTATATATAATATATATATTTTATACATAATATATATATTAATTTTGAGACAGGGCCTAAGTTGTTTATGGCCCCACAAACACAAAGTTGCTGGCTTTGAACATTTGATCCTCCTTCCTCAGGCTCCTGGGCCACTAGGATTACAGGTGTGCACCACCCAACCCAGCCAGGGGAAGGATCTATATGAATTTATGCAGATGGAATAACTTTGATAACCTTTGGTGTGAAAGAGAAGTCTTAGATTACTTGTACTTCCTGGAGAAGCTACTCTTGGTTTAGCAGAAATAAAAACCCAGTATTGAAAAATTAAACATTCCTTTGGGGACTTAAACATGAAGAATATATGGTCCTGAAAACAGAGAAATGGAACAGAAAAATGAAAAGAAAATTAGTTGGGGCATCTTTACCTTTATTGTGGCATACACTGCGTCCACTGCATTTCTTTCCTTATAAAGAAAAAAAAAATGTGTGAAAAAATGACGCCTTTCTTTTATATTCTTCAAAATATGCAGGTCTGCATATCAACTGAACTTTAGAAATTATAATGTAAGAAGAATTTGTATATCTCATTCTGAGAATGCCACTTTTGATCACTTCTTTACCCCTTTGATTTTGAATAGAATCTCTGAATATGACAGATGTCATTCATGTGATTGTGGCACATTATGTGACAAAGAGATTGTTGGAGTGTGTTCAGTGTGATCACATGAGCCATTTGCAGGCAGTTTCCTTCAGATGATGACAGAGGAGGAGTCAGGGAGATTCAAAGCCCGAGAATGACTCATGGTGCCACTGTTGACTTCGAAAATGCAGGGGAAGGGTTACCATGACCTTAACAATGTTCCCACCAACTTGACTTAACTTTACAAGATTTCTTCTTGACTGTGAGCGTCTGATCTCACCTTTGTTAAACCCTTATTTTAGAAGTTGTAATTGTAAAATCTGCCTTTGCCTCATTGAGATGTGAATCCTTTACAAACTAGAAACATTGGGATGTAATCATCAAAAAAGAAGAGAAAGAATCTCTTTCCCAAAATTTTGGAAGGCAGTATAGAAGCACAACTTGAAGGAACAACAATCAGCACACTGGATGGCCTAATCCTACTGTCCAACCCTTCCCCTGACATCTAGCACTCTTCCATTAGCTCAATCCAGCTTTTAAAATCCTCCCTTTTTTTTTTTTTTCAGGAGAATTAAGTTTAGTTTCTCGCCTGTATAGCAATAATATCTTTCCCCTATTCCAATAATCTTTAATAAATTCTTCTTTTAATGTTTAACTGATATGATGCAACTTTTCTTTTATAGAACACAAGAACTAGAGAATGACATCTAGGAGCTGAGAGGGATGACAGAGGGCAGTAACAGTTAAAGAGGGACCTCAATTTTTTAGGCTCCAGAAATAAACTACACAAACATTCCAATGAGGCTGGAAGTTGATTCTTCATCAGAGTCTTCTGATAAGAGTTCACCTGTTTCGGCCTGGTGAGAACACAGTTAAACACACACCTGGGCATCCAACCTGAAAAACTTACTATAGCCACTGAATTTCTGGGAATTTGCTACAAAGCAATAGAAAATGAATATATTTCATTTGAATCACAGATAATTTAAATTTCCTAGCTTGAATATACAGAATGAAATAATGATTGAAGACTTTTGGAATGCAATTTTGGCCTTATTCTAAATAACTTGGCCTGTTTGTAGCTACCTTAAATGGTACCACTGAGGATTCTTTGGGCTTTACTTTTACATAATTCAGGTACTTCAATGTTTAAAAAAGGTCCTAAATTTTGATCATCTGTTTAAACCAACATGTACATACAAGTCAGTTTATTGATGACTATATGCAATAAATATATATATATATGTAATAAACATAATAAAGATCAACATTACAAGAAATTACACTAAAACTAAATAATCACATATTTTTTAAACTTCCCCACATTGTTAGATACACATGCTGGAAAGATTAGTTATTGACATGGCTTAAAATGGACAAATATTTGGTGTTAACTTCCATTTAAATAAGAAATATTTTTAAGAATCGTTGAAGTATAATAGGATAATCTGATATAGATTAACTAAGGAAACACACACACACACACACACACACAAAAAAAAAAAAACTAATCAATTTTGAAAATTTTCCCAAATGCTCCAAAATATACTTGCAATGAAATGATGTACTTTAAATCAGATAGTTCGTTATGTATTAAATATAAAGCCTTTCAACTGCTCATATCTGGGTTACATTTGTAAAGAAAAAAAAAGCCATTAATCAGCAAGAGGCATTCTTATGCTTAGCATGTCTGCTGGTCTAAAAATGAATGTAATTCATTAGGCCATCAACTAGAGTACATTAACAAAATGATGTTTATCATAACTACATTTAAAGTTGAAATTTTATGACTTCATTCATGCAATGCAGAGCACAATCATCCAAATTATTTACTGAATCATAACCTAGCTCATATTTCCAAGAAAGCAACATGCTGTTTTCTTTTTTCCTCTGAGTATTATTACATAATTAATTCTGGGAACAATGCATTTTAAAGTGTGTTATACATTTTATTATACCAAAGGCAGGTGAGGTACTGAGCCTTGCCACACGTTACCCACTAGTCCAGTGTTGGTGTTGCTTTGTAGAAGCCATTACTCACTCATACCAGCTGCCAACTTGCTGCATAATCAGCCCTTGGTCTTTGAATTTGTCACTGACGGGGAGACTTGGAACTGAGAAATGTTTCCAAGTCCTCCTTCTAGCTGTCATTTATTCTACCATTGAAACTTCTTAGAATATGAGTTTCCAAACTGTACTTAAACCTTTTGTAAAGGCTTTAATCTTACTTTCATTATTAGTGAAAGCTTTGTCCTTAGCTTCAAAACAGAGCCCTCTTAGTGAAAAACCTTGGTAGAGCCATCGATAGAGCCACTTCTTATGCTCAACAGCCTTCTCTTTTACTTCTGATATCAAAACTATTGACATATTGATGCAAGCATGGAATATATCTTATTCTAACTAAAATAAATAAATAAATCTTTAAAAATTTCACAAATGGTGTTTATGACTAAAATAAGCTTCCATTTTTTTTTAAATTGCTGTGTTCTTTTTTAGAGTTTCTTATTTAAACTTTTAGAAAATCATATTGCTATAGATGTAACTCAATGCTGATTTAATTATAATCATTTAAATAAGTAATATCTTGTGATTATTTTTATTGACCCACTGTCTCTTAAGCATCAGTGAACTCAGAACACTATAACAAGCACTTGCAGAGACCAACTAAAAAACATAGCCATTATGATTCCAGAGAAAACAGCACCTCAACAAAATGCATTTGTGGATTGGTATTGGTTGACACCTACTAAGAAAAAAATGCTAAGTTGTGTTTTGTAGGTATTAAGATGACAATGAAGATGTAGCTAGAGAAAATAAAAAAGAGGAAAAGTATGGTGAAATATAGAGAGTCATTTTTGGAAGTTAGCCATACATTGAATGATTGAAAAATCATATTATCAGAAAATTACTTGACTATTTATGACTATACAATAACAATCACCAGTTATTCTTACTTAAATTATTGATATTATTTTAGCATGAAAGTTTACTGTTAGAAGAATTAAAAACTTACTTCACCATCTGCCTTGAAGTTGTGAATTTGTTTAAATATTCATGGATTCATTCACTCAGTGAAGTATGACATTTAGGTTCACTACCTGCAAAGTACTCTACTGGGTAGTGTAGTGAACTAGCCACAAATGGTCCCTGTTCTCATGAATCTACAAGGCAATCAGAGAAACTGACAAAATAAAAATACTTAGATAAATTAGGATACAGATCTGACAGTTTCTCTAAGTGTTAAGTGGACTATGGGAATAGACTAAGAACATGTTGTATGAAATAGAGAAAATAGCATTGAAACTGGACTCAATTAACAGTATACTTTGCAAAAGGAAAAAAAAAATGCATGAAAGACTTGCACCAAAAAGAAAAATACCTAGTTCACTGTAGGGGTAGAAACATGCCAGAATAAGAGCAGCTGTTTTCAGAATTCTGAGAATGGAGCACAGAAAGCTAAGAAGGAGACAGGAGACAGTAAAGACAGAAACCTTAACACACCAGGGTAAAGGTTTTAGACATGAGGCTGACAGCACAGGAAATTGTTGCGAGGTTTTAAGCATGGAAGTGACATGATCTGTGAGGTTCTTAAGATGAAAACTTTGGGTCTGTATAGAAATTCAATTATTTATAAGTAGGAATAACTGTATAGATCATTATCCAAAATGCATGATTGAAGATTTGAATGGTACAAATATACATTGTATACAAACAGTGTTTTGTAAAAAGATGCTCTATATGTTTATTATGAATTATAATGCATACTACTTTTATAAATACAATAACTTTGAATAAAAATAAATACATTAAGATGGAAAAAAAAAAAACAAAACAAAAAGAAAGAAAAGAAACTGTCCAGGAGCTACTACATTTACAGAGGCATAAAAGATTTGGTGGATGGTGTTACCATTTACTGAGTTCTGTGTTGAGGGAAACCAAAGGGCCATTAATTTGTACAACTTAAGGTATAAATACAAATTTGGTGAATATCTTATTAAAATGTATATGAAATACTAGAAATTAATTCCATTTTGAGTTATTGAGAGAGTGCAAAATCATTAGAATAGATCAAATTAATCAAGATCAAATTAAATAAGGAGACAGTGTAGAATAGGATAAAGGAAGAAAAAAGAAGTATGGAACTCACCCTTTTTAAAATGAGGTATTGGAAATATTTCCATAGCAAACAAAGAGTTGCAGTGAATTGGTATAAAAACAAATAGAATTGAAATTAGGTGTGGCTGGGATTGTGGCTCAGTGGTAGAACGTTCACCTAGCACGTGCTAGGTGCTGGGTTCGATCCTCAGCACCACATAAAAATAAATAAATAAAATATAGGTATTGTGTCCAACTACAATTAAAAAAAATTATAAAAGAAAAAATAAATTATGGAAGGACATAGAAAAAATTATATGGAGAAGAGAGGAACAGAAACTCAGTGAATATTAAGAGTATTCAAGTAGGGTTAGCCAAAAGGTATCCAATAAATTATCCTTATGTAATTTATTAATAGGTTTATAAGAAATTTTAAAGAGGTGCTGTGAATTAATACATATCAGATTGAAGCAGGCCATCAGTAATTGAGCAATGAGGAAGTTAACATAAAATAATTACCTCTGCATTTGAAGAATGAAGATAAATAAATCAACAGGAATGCCATGCAAAAGAGGAGTTTGGCTCAGATGTCTGCATTTGATCAGGGTATTAGTGTTTGGAAATAGGTTAATTATGCAATAAAGTGTTTCCAAATTTTCTAACCCACAGAAGGCACTCTGCTATGTTACATGACAATAGTCTCACTTTCAATTCTGTGTTACTGACCTACTTAATATTTCCACAATCTCCATTTTTTCCTCTTATATTAGGGAATCATACATAACTATGGGGTTCATTTTGACATATTCATGAATACATACAACATAATTTCCTCTATTTCAATCCCACCATGGCCCCTTTCACTTCTACCCTCCCTCCCCTTGATCTACCTTTACTGTTCTTCCTTCTATTAGTTTACTTTTAAAATTAGTGTACTATAGTTATACATAAAGATTGGCTTCATTATGATATATTTATAAATACAGATTGGATTCATTATGATATATTTATAAATACACATAGCATAGGTTTGGTCAGTTTCATCTCACAGTTCCTCCCCTTTTGTATACCTTTCCCCCTTCAACCCCATCTTTACTGAGTTGTTCACCCATATACTTTCATCAGATCCCTTCTTCATAATGACATATTTCTCTAGTTTCCACATGTGATAGAAAACATTTTATGCTTGACTTGCTAAGTCTGGTGCATTTCACTTAGCATGATGTTCTCCAGTTTTATCCATTTACCAGAAAATGACAAAATTTCATTATTCTTTATGGATGAGTAAAACTCCATTGTGTATCTATACCATGTTTTCTTTATTCATTCTTCTATTGGGGAACACGTAGGCTGTTTCCATAAGTTGGCTATTATGATTACTGCTATCAACATTGGTATGCTTGTGTCACTTTAGTATGCTAATTTTAGTTCTTTTAGATAAATACCAAAGGGTGGGATAGTTGAGTTATATGGTGGTTCTATTCCTAGTCCTTTTAGTAATCTCCATACTGCTTTCCCAAGTGGTAATGCTAGTTTGCAGTCACACCAACAATGCATGGATATACCTTGTTCCTCTCATCCTCACCAGCATTTATTTCTATTCTTGATCATTACCATTCTGACTAGAAAGAGATAAAATTTCAGTGTAGTTTTGATTTGTATTCTCTTGGCTGCTAAGCATGTTGAACAATATTTTTTTTCAAATACTTTTTGGCCATTTGAACTTCTTCTTTTGAGAAAAATCTATTTATTTTAATTCCTTACTTATTGACTAAGTCATTTGTTTTCATGTGTGTTAAGTGTTTTGAGATTTTTTTTTTTTTTTTAATATATCCTGAATGTTAACCCCCTGTTGGAAGAGTGGCTGGCAAAGATTTTCTCCCATTTTCTAGGTTCTTTACTCACACTCTTATTGTTTTCTTTGCTGTGCAGAAGGTTCTTAATTTGAAGTCATCCATTTATGGATTCTTGGATTATTTTTAACTTATTAAGGAATTTAGTGCCTCCACCGATATGGTGGGAGTGTTGACCATATGTTTTCTTCTAGCAGTTGCAGTGTTTCTAATCTGTAGGTCATTGATCCACTTTGAGTTGAGTTTTGTGCAGGGTGAGAGATAGAGGTCAAGTTTCATTCTTCTACATATAGATTTCTAGTTTTCCCAGCACCATTTGTTTAAAAAGGCTACCTTTTCTCTATTATATGTTTTTGGCAATTTTGTTAAGGATCAGGTGACTGTATCTATGTAGATTTATTTTTGTGATGACTGTATATATATAAATTTGACTCTGAAAGTTAGACAATGGTCCAACATTCAATAATGTATATTTTAACCCTTCCAATATTTCTGACAATCCTCAAATATTTTTTAAGTTTCTGTTGAAGTCACTGAGCCTTCTGTTAACTAGTCTTTCCCTCTTCCATGATAAATTATGTCATTTTGAACCAAATGTGGATATAAGTATCTTTAAATACTCATAAGTTAAAGTTTCAGTGTTCAATCACATTTTAATGAAGATTTCTAGTCAACAGAGGCATACTACAATTTAGAAACTGCAACCTTTATAATGGATATTAGATGATATTCATTAATTTTCTTACAGTCACATGTGTTCTTTGTTGGCCACCTGTTTACTTCTTTACCTTCAACCTGCTGCAACAGCCAACCTGTTCTACAACCGAAAATTTTATTGATTGTTCCTCTTAATGTGTAATTCAGCCTTTCCAATGACAGACATTGGACCAAAGAGAGAAACATAAAGCAAGAGTTCTAGTTTTCATTCTCCACTTGAAGGCTCAAGATTTATCAAGCATAAGGTCATATGTGAAAATATAACTAACCTCATAAATCCCCACATTATTATGCCTGAACAGCTTTGTCTTTCAGCTTTGACATTGCAGTTTATGATTTAAATATTAGATTCACACAAGCACAGGACCCACTTGCTATGGTTTTGGTTTAATAAGACTCACTCGTTATTAAAAAGAAGGTGAAATTGATCAAAGTATGTTTTTCATGTATGCACAAATATGCCACAATGAATCCCACCAGTTTTTGTAATACCAGTAAAATTCATAATAAACACATAGAGCATCTTTTTACAAAACACTGTATACAATGTATATTCGTACCATTCAAATCTTCAATCATGCATTTAGGATAATGACATCCATCTTATTCAACCACCTTTTTAATGTATACTACTATTATAAATGCAACAACTTTGAATAAAAAAATTTTAAAAAAGATAACACAAAACAAAAAAAAATTTAAAAAATGATACCAGTAAAATACATGAAAAAAGAAAGCAAAAATCATTCCCATAAATAGACTATAATTTCTCCATTAAAAAGAGTCAACTGCTGGCAGTTAAAAAAAAAAAAAAAGAAAATTTTAATTTTCCTTCTCTATATTAAGTGGTCCATTAGGATTATAGTCCAATGTTTTATAATTGTTATACCACCTTACATTTGAATCCGTTAGCAAAGCAAAAAAAAAAAAAAAAAAATTAAAGATGTGGTGAAAAGGTGATATACTTTAAAACATAATGAAAACTTTTGAGGTAACGATAGAAGAAAAGACGCTGAATTTATTTTGAGTGTGTAAACTAGAGGACTGGGGCTGTAGCAGAGTAGGGTAGAGCACGTATGTGGTTTTATCTTGAGCATATGCACGTGCACACACACACACACACACACACACACACACGTGCATACAGGCACACACTCACAAAAAAACACACACACCGAATAAAAACCAGAGAAATTTGAAAAGATGATGAAGACAAGTTTAATATCAAGAGAAAAAAATAATAATAAAAAGTAAGAACTTATTAATACACTAACACTTGCCCTCAAATCTTAGAATTTATTATTTTACTTTTAGTAAATCCCTCAGAAAATATACAACCTCAGAGTTATTTGTATTCTAAACGCAAATGATAAATGCAAAAAAGTAAATATAAATGTAAATCAGTTTAAATACTTAAACTGTATGTGCATCTGTGTCATTGGATCACATTCTTTTCAGTTAAAATAAGAAGTATGCATTCATTTACAACTACCAGCTGGTGGGTGTCCATACCAAGTATGATGGTTATCTACAGCACTGCTGCCTTTACTAGAGAAAAAAACTATGAGCTGCAACCTCAATTACTTCATCATAACACGTGGTAATTAATTAGCCCTGGAGAACTTCTTCCAGGCCATTTCTTCTGACTGAGAGGTAAAAGAAGCAATGCTTGCGTTCTTTCATTAAAAATCAGTTTTTGTTCATAAATCAAGATATCCATCTCACCATGATTGCCTAATTTTTGGCATGTATTTTGCACTTCCCCACTTAATTCAAAGTGATCTGAAACTCCTTGTGAAAGGAATAAGTGAGAATCATTCTCCAATCTTTCCAAATATTGTTTCCCAAACTTTGTCCACATTTTTCTAAGACAGCAGTTAGGAAGAATAGTTAAACAGACAAAATTTTGGTCTCTGGCAACCAAGACAGTATGTTTTGAAACATTTTCTTTCCCCTTTAACAAAAGAATTAAAGTAATATTTTTTAAGCTTAATAGAACAAGACTAAAAATATTACAAAAGACAAGTGTAGCCTTAATTTCATAGGAAGGAAATCTAGTTAAGCCACAAATCCCACCACCACATCAAAAATTATTATTCAACAAGCCTGTAGTTTAGGCAGGAGGAAAGAAACTTTAGATAATGCTTTGAGTTGTTTATGGAATAAATTATAATAAAAATTGTATTTCTGTGGAGAATATTAATGAAAGTTGACAATTAAAAACCTACCACGTATAGATACTTCAAAAACAAGAGCAATACCAAGATGATGGGAAAAAGGTAAAAAATATCAGGAGTTTGGAAGTCCCTTATTTAGAGGTTATTAGGTAGGGTGACACAACTGATAAATCACATATTATCATTCCAAAAATCATAATGGGGTCAGTGATTCTATGGTAAAAATCAAATCTATAATTTTGCTTGCTTGACAACAAAAAGTGTACTTTCTATAGACACTACATGAGCAACATAAATCAATAATTGGACTGCTCATGGAGTTACCCAGGGACATTGGCTAATGGATTCTGATTGATGTGAGTATGTATATATGATCTCCTGAGTTGTGGGAAGTCAATGTGGTAAATTCACTTTTATTTTGGTATTATGTCCCAAAGGGAGTCACATTTCTTCTGGTCATATCCCATTGTCCAGGAAATCAGATAACCATAACAAAATTAAACAATTTTTCAAAAAAGTATCTTCAATAACTCTTTTCATGTATCTACAAATTAAAAAAATCTGGAAAGATTTTATAAACAACACTGATGATGCATGTCTTAGTCAACCTGTCTGCTCACTAAGTACTCAGATCACTCTTCCTCACCGAGGTGAAATGCTCTCCAAATACAACAACTACAGATGGAATACGACACTAGACCCAAAGACCTATAAATGGAAAGGAAAGGAAATCCTCTCCACACACAAAATTGGGTTGGAAGAATCAGGCCCTATTTTTTGTATTTTGTTTTGTTTTCATATGTCTTTTTTTTTTTTTATCCACTCATTTGTAGAAAACTTGAAACTAAATAATTTTTGGGTCAATGTCTGCATTTAATGTCTTTCCATAACAATCTTTCTCCCAATGCAGACAGTGTGTTGAGTTCTACCATAACATATTAAAAAGTATAAACAAAGGGATTATTAATATACTTGACTTTCTCTTTGTAAAATGGCTAAGCATAATCATTCCTAGTTATCAAAGTATATGTCAATTTTTTTTTAAATTATTTGATAGTTTAAAAAACCTTTAGTTCTCTGAATGCTTGGACTCTATTCTGTTTGGTTTCAGGTTAGCCAATGGTATATTTGTTTCTGAGGTCAACAACTTTGAAAATATTTTGCTGAGTGTAGAAAATAGAAAAATACTACTACCTTCAGCTAGGTATCTCAACAAAAAAATAACCAGGGAATTATTATGTCATTAGGTAATCAGATAATGTATAGCATATAATTTGTTTTCCCATCTACTTGTTGCTACTTGTGTGTTATGGCCTTGAAACTACATACACACAAGCACACATTGTGGTGAGGATTTTACCTAGTATTTTGTCATTACCACAGTGATCACCCTGTAATGAATTGGCATCATTTCAATCTCCATTACTCATTTCCTCATTGTCCTTCAAGTGCTTGCCTCTTTATCTGTTCTTAATTTTCCTTGA
The DNA here is from genome assembly GCA_025594165.1 of Tamias sibiricus. NCBI lineage: Eukaryota > Metazoa > Chordata > Mammalia > Rodentia > Sciuridae > Tamias > Tamias sibiricus. The sequence goes on from CM046662.1 coordinate 147,048,065, forward strand.
ACACCCTGCCTTACCTGGAAATAATTTACATTTTATATATCTTCAGAACTTTGCCAAATGCATAGGAAAATATATAGCATAATAGAAAAATGAGCCCAGAAACGGATGTATAAATCGTTTTTGATTCTGTAAAAGAAGTGCTCAACATGACAATGAGTAAAACTATCATCACAATTTAAAAAAATAAAACAAAACAAAACAAAAATCAAAACACACACACACAAATTCATTTAGATAGGAGAGTCTGTTGGAAAAATTACTTTGCAAATCAGATTAGAATTTTATAGTAACATTGAAAATGTGAAAAACATGGGCACAGAAATCCCACTGTCTTATATCATAATAGATCCAAACCCAAACCGGAAAAAAATAAATCCGCCAATAACAAGATAAATAATGTAGTTATTACATATTTATATAATTAACTGGCAAAGAATAGTAAAAAATAAAATAAATCTTTAAGCAATAACAGATAATATTCACAAATCAATGGATTGAATCAAGTAACCAAATAAAAAGGTATACAAAATAAAACACATACTATGATTCAATAAGAAAAACAGACAAAATTTTGATAAATTTAGGGATGATTAGATAGGTGATAGAATTTTAAAGAAAATTAAGGTGATAATTATCACAAGCATTGGCACAGCTAGGGTGACATCAAGGTTAGTTGCACATTTTCATACAGATGGAATGTATCTAAGGGCTTCCACAGTCCTGAGCATAGTAATAACTAGGTCTCTTCATTTTAACTATTTGAACCAGCATAGATATCATCATGAATCCTTCTTTAGGTAAGTTACAATCCTAATAAACACAGATAATATAATTTAAAGTGCATTCATTGGTCATGCAATAAAATAATCCTATAAATCAACTGCAAAAGAAACTGAAAACTTGGGGAAAAAGTAAGAATACAATTTTCCAATGAACATTCTGGTATTCTGGCAGAATTTTCTAACTGCAGAATGTATCAGCTGTTTGAATTTGGCAAAAATATTTTGTGCTGCTGAGCTTGTTTTTAATTTTAACAACAAAAATAATATGGGAACTTATATCTACATTTGGTCATTGTGAGGAATTTATATGTAATATGAAAATTGCTTTGCCTTGTGGCTTATTAATATTATTATGTGACTATTAGTGTTATAAAGACCACATAGTTAATTAATAATTGAATTGATTACTCTTGAGCTTTCCTGTTTGTCAATAAAATGCTTCATTCCCCTAACACATTCTGTTTTTAGATTCCTCTAGGGATCTGTGTAAATTAGTTATATTTTCAAAATCATTAACGATCTCTTGTCAAGCCTTGCATGCCTAGGCAAAGATTCCATTATGGTGAGATTAAATTTTATTTATTTATTTATTTTGGAAATAAATAATATCCAACAAGAATAATACTCTCATTAAATGAAAATGATTTCTCAATGAATTGACGTCAATATTTATATTGAGGACATGATCAGCACTCTCAAATCTTAAGTAAATTCTGTGAATCAGTAGAGTTATTTTGATGACTTAAATCTCTTTGGAGATTATGATTAAAGATGTTTGTAAATTAGCTTTACTAAAAACTCAATAGAACATACCTTTTTTCATTGCCAGATATAAGTAAATGCAAATCTGACTTAGGCTAAAAAAATGCTAAATGATACCAAACAATCACCAATTGGTTATTTGTCTATTCCTTGAGATTTTTTTTTTTATGGTTTTAATGTTCGCAATGTTAAATTCATTGTCATATAAATGGATGGTTAAGGCAAAAAGAAATGCGTACTTGTTTAATTTAAAAATAAAACCATTTGCTTTTATTTTATATTAGACTTCATCTCATTAATTTAATTTAATACATTTTCTGCTGTGTAACCAGAATGCTTAATGGGCTCATAACAACAATAGACATGGACAAACTGCAACTGCATACAAGTATTTTACATTATTTTGTTAAGACTTAAAATTTCCACCAGATGGCGGTCCATCCCCTAAAATGAAGGGCTTACTAGAAAGCGTACCTAAACTAAACGTGAAAATTTAAAGTGTAAAAGAATGTTTCCAAAAATATTGAAATAATCAATTACAATTTATTTAATCTCTTATCATAATTCAAATTATGTTTTTTAGATAGGCAAATAGATCAAATATATTAACACAGTATTTCAGTCTTGGTTATATTTCACAATGAGAGATAAGAAGTTTTTAAAAATATTTTAATTAAAGACTACATGTTATTTTCAAAAACAAATATCAACTTTCAATACTATGTTATCCTGAACAATCTGTGAATTTAAAATATTAATCATGTATGTAAAGGTCAACCGAGCAAAGTATGTGAATGAATAAATATTTTAAAATTGCATCTTTTTTGCTAAGAGCTCACACTGTAGTATAAAAAACAACATGTTTGTACAGTAGTTTGGCAATATACTATGATTATGTTTTTGAGTATTCAGGGAGAAATTAATTTTAGTCCAAAATTATTTGAAATGAGAGAGAGATTTTTATAGAGAATATACTGATACAATTAAATGTTAAGGAAGGTAAAATTGGCACTTTTCCATCTGTGAAATACACAAAAATCATTTAAGGGAGGGAGGCCAATGTATATAAAGCCAAGGATATGAGAAAATCACAAGTTGTTTGGAAAAGATATCAGTTTAGCAGTGACCAGAGACTAAAAGGAAAACTGAGAAGTGAAGAGATAGTAGGGAATGATTCTGAACGCCTTGAAAATCTATACAATTTTATGTAGTTTGATTTTCTGTAAGGAAAGCACATAGAATACTTTAAAGCAATAAAAAATTAATTGGGAAGTTGCACAAGTGGGGACAAAATTCTTTAGCCTGGCAAAGAGCCTGAATCAAACCGTGGGAGGCAAAATGAATGAAAAGAAGGTGAAAGAGACAAGAACTCTCCAGAGTAAATGCTCTTCTCACAGGTGACATTGCTGCATTCCCTCAGTCAGTAACATGCAGTGACTCCCTGCAATAACCAAACCTTATCTACAGTGATTATTTATCCTTTTTATCTGTTTAAAATGGACAGCAGCTATGTGATTCAGGTGAGGGAGAAAAGGCAAATGTTTTTGAAATTTTTGAGAGCATCCATGTCGTTGTAGTGGATGTGGAAAAGGCATGGGTGAGAGGAGATGGTGGTTATAAGTGGAGGAAGGGGGAAAGTGGTAGTTATTTTAGACTGGATACAGTGTTCTTTTGAGGAACAACCTGATCATTCTATTCAGTAGGTAGCTGGGAATATGAATGAAACTGAAACTGAACAGGTATCAGGAATATAACAAAGACTTAACATTCAAATCTGAAGAGCAACTTTTATGAAATGAAAAATCATCTGAAGAAAATTGACACTGAGGTAGAAAGCAAATACAGACATCCTTACAAGCATGTGTGCAAACAGTAATATTATATTAATAAAAATCAAATGTATATGGAAGATTTAACATGTACCAGGTACTCAATAAAATGCTTTAAATTTACTAGGTTTCTCACCCTCTGAACAACTCCATGATGTAGCCATTAATTTTATGCCAATTTAATAAGTTAATAAAATAGGCACAGAGATATTGCAAAACTTCTCCAAAGATGACACAACAAGGATATGACAGTGCCAAGTTCTAAGATTGAGTCAGATAAGTCTGAAATTTGAACTTTTCTTCCCAGGTTGTCTTGTACTGTAAGACAGATTTCTGTATAACCTCTTTTGTGTTTTCCTTCTTAGGTCTAATGAAATGATGTTTTTCAGTAATAAGTGACAAAATTATAAAGCATGATTTCATTCTGGTCCTGCTTTTGTTATCAGATTATCTTTCCTTCATTATTTATTGTTTCTTCCATTATTTTTTGTTCTCTCTCTCTCTCTCTCTCTCTCTCTCTCTCTCTTAAAGAAGCTTTATCTCTATAAGTTAAGTTGCATTCATTTTTCTTTGCTTTTTCTAGATTATGTTCACTAAAAAGAGCTACTGGGAATGTAGATGGTCGTTGCATTTTTGCATCTTAGTAATTGGAACAAATGATCATAACTTAACCACACATGTGTTTTGTTTTAGTTGTTACTGTCCCTGCTGTGGTTCTCTTCGATTCTGGCTGGGAATACTTTTCATTTGATTTTAGACTGAGATAGAAGAAGCAACAAGGGCAGAGGTTGACATTACAGGTAGGAGGAAACTTGATGACACCTCCAGGTACTAGAGAGAGAGCTATGGAAAAGATGTCAACAGGCCATAGCTTGGCCTTGAGATGGTGGTTTTACATCTTTCAGAAAACAAACAAGAAAAGCTCAACTATGGAATAAACATGGAGACAAATTTCTCCTGAAAATATATGTCTTCTGCAACAAAATTAGAATAAACACAGGGAAAATGAATATGAACCTGGATAATTATCCATGTCATTCATTCAGGAAAAAAAAATGTTTATATAAACAAGAGGCAGAGACCTTTTTTAAGGAAAGGGTAAGATTGTCTCTGGTCTGAAATGTTATGCTATGCATCTCAAGCACTATATAACAAAGTTGTATCCAAAGCAAAAATGCAATCTGGGGGAGTTCACTTTTCTCTCAAGAAATTCCCTGGTGCTGTGGTATCCATCTTTTATTTGGAAAATAAGTAATAACAGAGCACACACATATTTGAAACAAGGTTATTGTGTGTTTATTAGTGGTATTTTGATTATTGGTCATAAGTAAAACAAGACAACATATAAACAAACAGAAAATAGAGAAGAACAACAAAAATGAGTGCATAATGTACACTAGATGTAAAGACAGAAGATTTATATATCAACTATTTTTCTTTCCTTTTTTTTAACTAAGATTTAACTTTGTTCAAGTTAGTAACTATTGGTTATGCATTAATCTTATCTATGCTATCCTATATTGCAGCCACTGTGTACTAGCAGTTAATTAAATTAAATTCACCTTGGCTAAATTTAAATAAATTAAATGTTCAATAATTTAGTCCTGATAGCCACACCTCTAGAACTTTGTAGCCCCCTGGGTCTAGTGGCTATTGTCTTGCCCACAGTAGTAACAATATCTTTAACACTCAGAGCAGCCTTAATGTTCCTCTCAGATTGATTCAACTTTATACATGGCTTTTCCCTTCTTGTAGACTCTGATTTTGCTTTTATTGCAGCATATTTTTAGAAAATGTATAATTGTAAATACTGTCTCTGCCCCTTTCAGATATATGTAAATGTATCTAAAAACCTCTCCTCGGGTTTATAATCTGTGAATGTCTATCCTAAGGACCTTGGAGCTCTCTTTTAAAATGTAAATATTAAGAAAGATAAGTACTCTCCTCTCCCAGTTAGTGGTAAGGCAGAAACCTAACTGTGTTGGGCAGCTTACTCCTTGAGAATATTGGGAAGTTTACGTGTGTAGGAAAGGCCAAGTAGCACACACAGTCTCTGAGCTACCTCCACCACAGTCTTCAAAGTCCTCCTGCACCTTTAATCAATGGAGTTAAGTTCAGACTGCATTCTGGACTCTTGAAAAACGTTTTGCGTAAGTATTGAACAATGTCTGGTGAAAATTTTTCTTTGATGTCATCAAAGTAGAAAATTATATTACACAGCAGTCAACTATCTTAAGACTGAATTAGAGAGACTATTCTGATAAAAATTGGCTAAGGTTAGAACACAGACTATCATGAATTATCAAGGAAAAAAAAGTCATTCCCTCTTCACGTGTGCTTTTTTGTTCTTTGTGATAGAACAGTCTTGTCCAATGAAGAAAAAATGGAAGCATTTACCTCAAAATGTACGAGATTTCATGGCATAGTGCCTTAAGAACAACAAAAGCAATTGTTCTTTAAGCTACAGTTTTACACTTCTCTTCTCCGTACAATATTAGTGAGCACAGATAGAACAGAGATAACACAATTCACTCTTCTATCATTAAAAACAACAGTAAATCTATCACCTGAGGTATCAGTTTGAGAACTCCAAACCTGCCATCCTAAATAAGTAATTGGTGAGTAAAGTCAAAAGATTTTTGTTTTGGTTTTCTTTTTTGTGTCTTCTAGAATCAAGTCAAATAGAAGTAATAGTTGGGTCAGAGTAAAGCCCTTACTTACATCTTTGTTTGGCTTCCTGAGTTCTAAAGTGAATAATAAAAATTACAAGTAAATTGGTGTGCACGTGTGCAAGGTGAGTGGTGTGCAGAGGTATGTGTTAATGGTGTGCATGTATGCATACATACATCTACAAACAAGTGTTTATATAATTTATTATACAATAAAACATATTTTCCATGAAGAAAATACATCTTTACAGGTACATCTTGGCTGAATGACATTTGACATCATCACCATTGCATAAAACATACAATATTTTATTTATTGTTTCTGAGTTTAATTTTTCACTGGAAAGAGAGAATGGGTCACAACATGGTAGACTTTGAGTGTGAATACATTTTTTATTTTTACATTCTGAATATTTCAGATTTCTAACACACACCTATGTTCCCATATGTTCATTTATTACCTTACAATTTGACATAAAATAGATTGTAAAAATAATGAATATATGCTATTTCAAATGCATTCAAATTTTTCTTCATAATATTTATGTGTCATTGCTATAATTTTAAGCATAAATTACATAATTGGCTCTGAAGAAAAGTCATCCATTTTTTGCAAGTGTTAATCTCATGTGCTAGATGAAAGTATTGTCCATCTAGAGGACAGATGAACTGCCATGGGCATTTGATGAGCCCTAGGCACCAAATCCATATGCTTTACACAGGCAAGGGGGATCATTGACTGGTACAGTGAATAGTTAAATGAAGAAGGTTTGCTAACAAAATCTGTAATGTTTAAAATTAATCTACTGAGAAAAATCATTTTTACTTGAATCATCTAGATTGACTGAATATACTAATTAAATATTCCAGTATTTTTTGATAATAACTTATATAGAGACAATATGGCATCATAAGAATCTTTATTCCAGTAGAAATTAGTCTATCCATTAGAAGACAATTAAGACAATTAAGATTTACTTTTCTGAGTAATGATAGTATATATTTAAAATCCAATGCTTAACCATAAATGGATGATATATTACAGAAACTAAATTATGGATATCAATGTATGGCAGACATGTGAAATAAAATCAGCATATCACTTGCATTCATATTATGCCACAATGTGAGCACTTAAGTATCTGAATATTCTAATTACAATAATACCTACACCTTTGGCCATTTGATGAGCCTCACTGCAGAGTAGGACAGGCTACTAGAGTATACCATGAAGAAAAAAAACATATTTGAAGTCACTGAAGAATCCAAGGCATTTGTCAGAAAGCTACATAATCTGATAGGCTACTAGACAGTAATGACTTCTACATGGTTAAAAATGAACTTTCTCCATGGTAGTGGCATATTTTTCTTTTACAAGAAATTACATTCCCAGGTCCCTAATTAAGAATGAGAATGCTAAACCCACCAATGTTCATGGAAGTAGCCTCACTGTTGCTGATGGTCACTGTGGAAAGAGATCACCAAGTTCCCTTTCCCTTTTCTTTGGTTGGCTTCTCTTATATTCTACTTTTAGCTCCACCTATGAATTTCCTGCTCCAGTTATTAAAAACACTTTAACTCTTCTGAATTTAATTTTACCCAATAATACTAGACACATTCCACAAAGTAACTTCTGCCTTGCCTGGAAAACTTCAATTTTTCTATTTCCTCAAATACTAGTTTCCTCAATATTTGTACGTTATGCTTGTTTGCATGAACTTCGTGTCTCCATTGGACATATGATTCTGGCCAAACTAAAGAATGTTTGTTTATTAGAGATTATGGTAAATGTCACAACAAATAAATTTCAACTAAGTTGAGATTTCATCATAGTATTATGTGAGAGTGGAATGGGAAAACACACACAAGAAATATGAAGTTCTGATACCATTAGAAATATTCCAAAAGAATTATTTGGTTGGTTGGATCTGGAGACTATTATGCAAAAAGACATAAGCCAATCCCCCAAACCAAAGCTCAAATGTTCTCTCTGATATGCAGATGCTAACACACAACAAGGGTGCAGGGGGAGGGGAAGAATAGAAATTCAATAGATTCAACAAAAGGGAATGAAGGGAAGGGAGGAGGTACGGGAATAGGAAAGAGAGTGGAATAAATCTGACTTAACTTTTATGTACATATATAAAACACCACAGTAAATCTCTACATCATGTACAATCACAAAACACAATACAGGGATCCTACTTAGAATAAGATGTACTCCATTTTGTACAAATGTGTCAAAATATACTCTACTGTCATGTATAACTAAAAAGAACACATTTAAGAAAGAATAATTTGAAGAAACAAACTTTAAAAGTCCTTATTTAAAGTTATTCATTTTCTCTCTATAGTCAGCTAGTATCAAAGTATTTAGGTATGCTATTAGCATATTAGCAGTCTCCTAAGAAGAAGCTGTTTCAATCTGTGATTTTGCTCTGTTATTAGAGAAAAATGCTTCCTTGGAAGTCTGAATCACATGAGTCCCAGAGTCTCTTGCAGCAGAATTGTGGTCACATATGTGCTGATTTCCTGTACAACACAACTAGTCCTGGCCTTCCCTGATTTGTCCAGGTGTAAACCTCTGATTGACACTGAGCAGTTTCTTTGGTCCCAGTGTCTAAAAGTTATAGCAGTGAGATCCTGGGATGGGAATCTCCTGGAGCTGAATACTGATAATTTTAGTGCCCTGATAAAAGATTACACAATCCCTACTGCTGAAAATTCTGCCACTACTTCATTCCAAGCCTTTTTTAAAAAGAAAAAATTGGCATTTTTATTAATTATTATCTTGATTTTGCATACTTATGGAGTATTATGTGATAATTCAATACATATATACAGTGTGTATTGATCAAATCAAGATAGTTAATATTTTTAAACTATTTTTTAGTTGTCAATAGACCTTTATTTTATTAATTTATATGTGCTTCTGAGAATCGAACCCAGTGCCTCACAAGCAGTGTATCACTAAGCCACAACCCCAGCCCCAGTAGTTTGCATTTTAATCTCCATTTATATTTTAAAAACAATTTAATTAACATGTATTAGTTATTCTTGCAGTATAGTGTAATATTTTTCAAAGTAATGATGTGATGGAACTTTTAATGCCCTTTATTTGATCAATATACATTATACATATTTACTGTATCATCTGGGCCCTTTTTGACTCTTGGTATTCCAACCTTTTCATTGATATCCATTTTCTAATCTTTGATTTCTTGTATTTATTTAATATTATGAATGCAGTTTACAAAGTTAGTATAAGATTGTGTTTCTACAGAAACTCTTGTCTTCTGACTCTGTGGATTCCACATCTGGAGTGTTATGTTTTAGATGTGAGGTGTCTCCCAAGATGATGTGTAGACATGTAAGGAGGAAGCTGAAACTGCAGTGGTGACCCCCAAGTTAAGAATTGCCTCTATGATAGAACATCTGCTGAGGAAATCTGCAGGAATGAACCAGAGACAAGACAACACAGAAACCATATGGGCTGCAACCAGCAAGGCCATAGAGTTGGAGCTACATAAACCCTTTGGAGAAAATATCACAGAGCCAAGTTCACACAGATGCTGGTCATAGAAATGTAATATTTGTTTGCTCAGCTGGATTTCAGACTCACTTTGGTCTCATCCCTGCTTTTTATGCCCCTATTTCTTACTTTTGGAATCAAAATGTTTACTCTGTGCCTTTATATATTGGATACCTGTAACTTGCTTTTGATTTTTTATAAGGGCTCATGCTGAGAGTTTGCCTTGAGTCTCAGGAGAATTTGGACTTGGACTTTCGGGCAATCCTGGAACTGTTGGTACTATGGGGACCCTAGGAAATGTGCTAAGCATAATTTTCATTGTGCAATGGGCATCAGGTTTGGGGGATTAGGGGAAGAATGTTATGGTTTAGTTGTGAGGTGTCCCCCAGAAGTTCACAATGAGTGAGACAATGCAAGAAGACTTAGAGGTGAAGTGATTGGGTTTTGAGAGCCTGAACCTAATCAGTGCATTAATCCCCTGTTAGGGATACCTGTAAGGAAGTGGGATGTGGCTGGAAGACTTGGGTCCCTGGGGACTTGCCACTGGGATTTATATTTTGTCCACGGTGCGGAGATCTTTTTTTTTCTCTGCTTCTTTGTGGCCCTGTCATGAGCCCCTTTCCTCCATCACACTTTTCTGTTATGATGTTCTGCCTCCCCAGAACCCCAAGGAATGGAATCAGCTATCTATAGACTAAGATCTCAGAAAATTTGAGCCCCCAAATAAACTTTTCCTCCTAAAAATTGTTCTTGTCAAGTCACAGTGGTGAAAACACTGACTAAAACCTGGAAATTCAACCAACTACAATTGAAAAATACTTGGAAAAAAAAAAACTTTACTGGATATCTATAGAATTATTTTCTTATCTTTATTGCTTCAACAACTATTTACAAAAGCTGTTACTTTTATTTATATCAAATATGAGCAGTACTCTAGACATGATTTAAACTGTAGGGAAGGGTGTGTGTAGATTATGGGCAAACACAACACAGGACTTGAGCATCTATGGGTGTTGGTATCCAGGGAGGTCATAGAGTCCATGCCTCACAGATACCAAGGAACCACTGAGCTTCATGGTCAAGATGAAATAATTGTAGTTGAAGAAGGAAAAAAGAAGAATACTGAGAAAGATTGGATAGGATGTAGTATTGATGTAAGAGATGTTATTTTACAATTTGTGAGCAAGAGTAAACAAATCTTTCTCTTTTGAGACAATATGTAGAATCTATTGTAAGACCATTTGATTGCCTATATATGGATAGAGATATAAAGTTTGCACTAAATTAGTGTAGCTCTGATCAGTGGGGTAATCGTGCCCTCACATTATATTTTCTGAATATTGTAATCATGGAATCCTACATCTGAAATACATGCAAACACACAAATATTGTTATGGTTAAGATATGAGGTGTTGCCCAAAAAGCTCATGTATGAGACAAAGCAAGAAAATATGGAGGTGAAATAATCAGAATATGAGAGCTTTAACCTAATCAATTCAGATGATTAACCCCAGATAGGTTTTAACTTGAAGATAACTATAGGCAGGTAAGTTGAATCTGGAGAAGATGGGACCCTGGAGGCTTGCCTTTGCGGTTTATATTTTGTCTTTGTTGAGAAAAGCTCTCTCTCTCTCTCTCTCTCTCTCTCTCTCTCTCCTTCTTCTAATGATGTCCTGAGCTGCATTTCTCTGCCACAATCTTGCAGTGTGATATAATGCCTCATTTTGAGCAACTAGGAATGGAATCTGCCATGTATTAACTAAGACTTCTGAAAACGTGACTCCCTAAATAAACTTTTTTTTCTCCTCTAATTTTTCTTGTCAGATCTTTTTGGTGACAGTGACAAAAAAGCTGACTAACACACACACACACACACACACACACACACACACACATACACACACAGATGAGAGCACACAACATAGAGTTTTAAATTGAAGGTTGTTAGTCTGCATCATATTTTAATTAGATGGTTCTGAGAGATAAGTGCCATGCTGTATGAACTCACCCTTTTTGTGTTTGCTTTCATATGAAAACAATTTATGTTTGTAAGAAAAATGATATATTTACTGTAAGAAACAAATATATTCATATGCATTTAAACATAATAAAATTTCAAAACATAATAAACCTCTGTAATCTCTTTAGTCATATACAACAATACATATTTACTCTAGGGAAATGGCCTTAGCCTTTTTCTTTATTGTGATTTGATTTGATTTGACTTTCTACCTATCAGCATTAGACTTTTCAAAACCTTTGAGGAGCACAACTGCATTATCAATTCAGATAAGGATTTAAGAAAATCACAAACTAATGCAAAAATATTAGGTGAAAATGCATCTTAATACAATAAGCCAGAGATCAACAAAGTAATTCAGAGTTACATCAGGAACAAATTTAAATCATTTCTCAGCATGATATGTTCTAAATGATTGAAATGAAATTACCCTGTGTACTAGAGTTGACAGCAGAGCCAGGTATGTCTCCATGTGAATTCAAATATAGAAAAACCCTCAACATTGGGGAGTAAGATCAATTAAAATATATGAATGATTATATTTTTCTATACAAGCAAGTGTTATTTTCCAACAAACAACCAGAAGACAGGCAGAAAATTTACCAATAATAGAGTTGGTAGTCAATGTGGAATCCAAGAAGTTTTCAAAGAAGTGTAGTCTCAATTTGCATCAACATCTAATTAGTTCATTTAATTACTCCACGCTGAGAGTAATTGATTTTAGGCCTAGAAGGAGAAACATGTCTACTATTGGTAAAAAAGTAATTTTGGATCTTGCAATTGGAAGTTGGGCAAAGGTTGCATCTATGAGTGTGTACTGTGTCTCATTTATCTACTATTTCAACATCTTTCCTAGTTATCACCAACATTAAATAACAATGTAATTTAGGTCTGATTAAAAAATGCTCATATTACTGGAATAAACTTTTACATCATCTAAACAAAACAATATGTCATACTTACAATTAAAGATTTAGATATTAACTTTGTTGGAAACTTTTGGGTTATCCTTATTCACAGATACTATTTTTACATGGTGTGATGTTTTATTTCGATAAAGGCAAGAAGTTTTTTTTTTTGTTTGTTTCGTTTTGTTTTTTTACCACATCGCTTCTGATTTCAATCTGCAAAAGGGTGTAAAATCCTCCCTCTACCTTAATCTTCAGTTGTCCACAGATATCAATCAAATGTCTGCTTAGATGAAAACTCACTCTTCCCTTGCCTCATCCTGTCCTTAGTAAAGAGTTTTATGTTATGACAGGGTACTTCATGGACCAAGAAAGAATTTCTGGGGTGACTTCCTTCAGTAACAATCAGAAGCAGAGGCTGAGCTTTACCTTAGCAGCTTTTGGGGAGGGCAGATTCTCCACTCAATATATGAAAACCCAAAGAGGGCATCTTGTACCTCTTCAAAGTGAAATGAAATGCTCTAAGATGGTTGCTATCGTCAGCTTCCTGACCTGTCACAATGCAACATCGCTAATTACTGCAGACACATACTTACTTTTTATTCATCAGCTAAGGGAAATAGAGAATATCTTCTCTTTAAATAGTCCATTATTTTTAAATTTTACCACACCATCCTCATCACATTTTAAAGTCTGTTTCTAGAGTAGATTTCATATATGCATCTATCACCATTTCATTTCCTTTAAAACCATGGCTATCTGAGTGGAAATGTTTTCTTTGTCTCATTAATATTTGAATGCCAATAAAGTAAAATAGGAATTACAATCTGTTGCAATGTCACATACTATATCCCTCAGATTATTTTACATTTCATTGTGCATTGTGTGATTCTTTTTTGGGAGGGTGGGTGGAGTACTGGGGATTGAACTCAGAGCACTCAATCACTGAGACACATCCCCAGTATTATTTTGTGTTTTATTTAGAGACAGGGTCTCACTGAGTTGCTTAGTGCCTCACCATTGCTGAGGCTGGCTTTGAACTTTCAATCCTCCTGTCTCAGCCTCCTGAGCCGCTGGGATTACAGGGATGCGCCACCATGCCTGGCTATTGTGGGATTCTTAATGTTGCCTTTAAAATACACTTTTGCTGGTTATCAAATTACATAAGTCGAAAAACGTTGGAATCTATAGAGGACAAAGAAAAAGTCATCAATAACTTGCTGTCTAGGATAAGCAGCTGTGTGTGATAATATCTAGACCTGGACCTTCAGCTTAGTGATGGGTTGAAATACCAGGGTACTCTTACACATCACATGCCACATCCCAAGTCTGGAATATTGCAAAGATTCACTCATCACACTAAATCTCTCTGATTTTCCCAGACATTCAATTCATAGCCTTGGCACCCAGTTTAGTGGTAAAATTCCTGTCGAAGGGAGGTGGGCTCCCACCAGCTGCTACACGTGGCCAACTACAGTTTTTGAAGACACCCAGGTTGAAAATGAAGTTTGGTGGCATGATTCTCATTGCACTTCCCATCCCTTAACACCAAGTGCCTTTCACAGATGTTTTCATCTTTTGCACCAGATGTTCAACATTTGCTTTCAGGTCTCAAATGGAGACGGGCTCCTCAAAAATGTTGGAAGCATTGGCTTCCGCTCCTTATCCTGCCACGAAGCAACAGTAACTGCCCACAGTCTTGAGGATAAAATGCTTGGAGCACACTGTTAACTCTTTGATCTATTTACAAGTTATACAGATGGTAGTGAGTGTTGTGTTGGTCCCAGTACTGAAGTCTGAGCCAGGGATGTTGTCGGAGACTATCAGGAAAGACCAAAATGGGATACAGAAATCATCAAACTGTTTTCTGCCTTCATCTATTACAGACATCTTGAGCAAGTCTAAAAGAGTTGAATGAGAAGAACTTAGAATGCTAAGTGTAGTTGTTTTGGGTAGAATCCTTTTGATCTCAAGTTTGTAGACTTTGATCATTTCAATCATCTTGTCCCCCAACATAATTCTGACTTTCTCAATTTGACGCTTTGCCAATCCCTCAAAGCCACCATGCAAAACCAGCAGGTTTGTTCTAAATGAGGCCAATTCTCTTGGATGTGTGGAAACAGCAGCACTCATGCCTGTAGCCAGGGCACTCATGTTCTTCATGGAAACTGTATGTAAACCAATCTTAGTGACTGTGGTATAACACGAGCTAGAAGCTTTTCTATGCTAGAAGCTTTTCCATTTTTTTTCATGAAGCTACATCCTCTTAGTGACATAGCTTCACTATATCTCCTCTCATGCATTACCTTAGTTAAACCTTTCACTGTCTGGACATACTCCCCTGAGGGGCAGGCACATTAACAGGCTGTCAGAGAGGCTTCCCTCACATATTGGGGTGTCTGGGATTCCCTCCAAAAATACTCTGAGTGCTTCCACACCCTTCTGCTACCCAGGATTTGGTCAAAAGGCTGACAGTGTCCCACTCCACTACACATGCCCCAACATGGTGACCCAGTTGTAATATCCCAGATGATTTACCACCAGATTCTTGAAGTTTTCTGAAGAGATTTGTTGTTGTTGTTGTTGTTCTTGTCAACTGTAACTTCAGCTAAAATAATGATAATGACATGAGAACCCCAGGTCCTTGTCTCACTTAGCTGGTGACAATTATGTTCTCCAAGTCATCACCTGGAAGATATTCAGGAATAAAAACCCAATCAGCTTCATAGAAGAGATAGGTTACAAGGTCCAAGTATACACAATGGCAGATGTCTTATGATGGCTCTAAGCAGTGTTAGTGATGGTATTTGCAGCTTCTATAATTTAGAGAATGTGTAGTCAATACGGTCATATCAGTGCCACAGAAGTCATTGTCCATTAAGCTGACTAAGGCTAGAATGTTCATGTAGGTGGACTTCACAGGCCCATGGAGGCTGCCATTACCCCCAATGACACATAAATTGATGATCCTACTCTTCCCTAAAGTGTGAGGATATTAGAGTTATCCTTCTCAGTCCTGAAAGTTCATGCACAAAACACTTCCAATCCCATATGAAACATCATGGAGACACTCTTCTAGGAGTTCTTCTTGAAGTTGTCTCTACCATCAAATAATGCTTGATAACTTTCATAGATCAAGAAGACATAGGCACAGGTAAAAATATCAACTCCAGCCAGGCGCGGTAGCACATGCCTGTCATCCCAGCACTTGGGAGGTTGAGGCACGGGGATCTCGAGTTCAATGCCAGCCTCAGCAATGGTGAGGCATTTTGCAATTCAGTGAGACCCTGTCTATAAATAAAATACAAAAAATGGCTGGGGATGTGGGCCCGTGGTCGAGTGCCCCTGAGTTCAATGCCCGGTACCAAAAAAATCAACTCCAAAAAGAACACTGCCAGCACTTTTCATATCTTGGGAATCTCCACCAGAACTTAACATGAAATGGCTTTGCAGATCTCCAGAGCTTTGGCTGACTCTACTCTTTACCACTTATTATGTCTTTCAGTCTTAGCTTTCTTCTGTCATTGCTTGCTTGCAGATTGTCCTTGGGCAAAGAAGAGAGTGGTTGTTTCATTTTCCATAATTCATCAGCAATATTTGAAAGAGTAGATATCATCCTTTTTATACAATACTTCTGCATTGGATTTTCTTTAATTTTTTTTTTTTTAGTTGTAGGTGGACACAATAATTTTATTTTATTTGTTTTTATTTTTATGTAGTTCTGGGGATCGAACCCAGTGCCTCACGCATGCTAGGCAAATGCTCCACCACTGAGCCACCACCCCTGCCCATGGATTGTTCTGATATACTTCAATCTCCTACTTTTATTTTTATTTATATTAATGCTTCTTCCAGCTCCAGATTTTTGTGATCATCTGTCAGAGTATCAAGTTTAAATTCCCTGTAAGTTATGAGGCTTGAACCTCACTCCTACACTTTACATTTTTGTTATGAAATTCTCTAAATGCCCTTTAAATGATAATGGTGATAATGTATTACAAGACACTTATCCATCCTGGAACTCACTCTGATTTCCTAATCCATATAACTAACTGCAATGAACCGTATATATTTTCAGGGATATGTATCCCCCAGTAGTTATGTGATGAAACCCCAAGCCCCATCATGTGATGATATTAGGAGACTGGGCTTTTGGGAGATGAGTGCAACATGAGGTTCACCCCTCATAAATGAGATTGATGCCCTTATGAAAGAGACAACAGAGATTCTTTACCCATTTGCCTTATCAGGAAGAAGTGAGAAGATGGCTATCTATTAAGAAGTGACCTTACCACACACAAAACATGCATAGGCCTTTGTCTTGGACTCCCCATCACCTTCAACTGTGAAAAATATATTTATGTTAATTATAAGTTGCTGAGTCTATAGTATTTTATTATAGGAGTCTGAGAAAACTAAGTCATTCCTTGTCATTTTATCATATAATAGCAGCATAATGGCATTTCTTTCCCCAAACTGCTAAATCTTCAGTATTCACCCTCTCATTATCTGGTGATTCCATTATCACAATGTCTCAGGTCTTAAATCTCTGGGGTTATTTACAAAGTCATTTATCTTTTTCTCAGTCTGATCTAACATTTACTTTAAAAATTATCCAAATTCTGGTACCTTACTACATATACCAATGCAATCCTAATCTAAACCACCATCATTTTCTGAATTATTGCAATAGAAATGTAACTCATGATCTTTCCCCATGAGTTATTCTTTGTATTATAAGCAGAGCAATTTTTTTTTTTTAAATCTTAAATCTGATTTTCTAAATGTTATGTTCAAATTTTTTCCCATGGTTTTCCATCTTACTCTCATAGTTACAGTAGTAAGGCAACACAGATTCAGTAGTCAGGACACTGTCTGGTGACACTTTCACCCTTCTTCCTCATCTGCAGATGTGTCTTGTTTGCTCTGGTGTCAGTCCTTTCTGCAAATCCAGACACTGTGAAGCTTGAAGTCCTTTGCCTTTGTTGCTTTCCTTGCCTGGGAACTTGAGTCCCAGGTTCTTCATCACTTTATCTGCCATCACTTTTAGGTCTTAGCCCAAAGGTAACCCTCATTGTGACTTTTCTTAATTTTTAACACCAATTCCCATTATTTTGTCCAACATTGTTTTTGTTTGTTTTTCTTTTGTTTCTTTTCTTTTCTTTTTGTTTGTTTGCTTGTTTAACCAGGGATTGAATCAATGGTGCTTATTTGCTGAGCAACATCCCCCAATTGTATTGTCTGTTTTTAGACAGGGCCTCCCTAAATCACGTAATTTGTGATCTTCCTGCCTATGTCTCCCCCAAGCCATTGGGATTACAGGCATGAACAATTGCACCTGGCTTTGCTCAATATTTTTTTACTACTCTTGGCAGAAAAAAAAAATTATAAAATAAAAAATGTTTATTCATATACATATTCATATAATGCATGCATACACTATCATGGTATTTTGTTTGTTTTAGTCCATAGAAACGTTATTGATCTGTATTAGGCATTTAATAGATATTTGTTGTTGAATGATAAATAAATAAATGGATATTGACAGGTAATTATACAAAGAGTGGTTTAATCAGTAATGCAAAACAAAGCATGATAGTCAAGCATGAAAATTACTTAAAATTATTATTTTGTACAAATTAACATGTTTAATTTTAATAACACACCTTAAAATATTGTGTATATTAATTTTAGTACATGTTTTCTTGATATATTTTCTCAGTCTTTGAATTCAAGTCTGTACAAGAAACATAATAGTTCATGCTATCTGAATTGAATGTATTGGATCAAATTCAATTTCAAATATAGCTATACATAATCCACATTATACTTCTATATTAATATCTACAGATAGATTTATTTAATACAGATATTTTTAAGCTTCCTTCTGTAGTAAACTATATACAGAAAGAGAGATGTATCACGAAAGCATTTTTTCTTAATGAAAGCAAACAAATTTAATAGTTACTAAAATTAAAAGTTATTGCCTTCTAGAAAATATGATGGTGAAATGTACTCAGGATTGAATTTAGGATAGGTAAAACAAAATAAGGCCCAGGAAGGGCAAAACGATGGAGAATTAAAAAAAAAAATGCAATATTAATGCTATAGCAGATATGCTGCTAATCTATAATTCTGTTTTTATCTAACATGTATTAAATAATCAGGAATTTTAAAATGTGTACTTGCCAGTATCTAGTACTATGCTACCCATGACTAAATCTGTATTTACACATACCTACATGTCATTCCTTTCTTACAAATGACCTGCTTTCATGGTTTTAACACAGTTTTCAAAATGCACAGTGGCAAGTTTTCTTTTTTGGTTTGAATCAGAATACATATGAAATTATTTCATATTTTCTCAGCGTTTGCATTGCACTGAAAGGAATATCACACCACTGGAAGCATTAGGGTTATAAATGTGAATGCCATTTCCAGTTGATGGTTATCAGGAAGGTCTGAGGACTCTGTTAGCCCGTGTGGCAGCTTGTTCAATACCTTTTTCTTGAGATTCTGAATTGAATCAATTGCTTTCTGATTGCTGCACACTGGGACTGTTGCCTGCAGTCCTACGCACTGCACTTACATCACTCAATGTTGATTCCTTTGAGGATTTCCTTCCTCTATACAGTTACACCACTGCACATTCCCCTTAGAATAAGTTCATGTGTGGGCTGCCAGTATTTATTCCCACTCAGATCCTGTCTGTTTCATGGGTAATCTCAGTGCTCATTGTCTTTTTCACTACAGCAAAATGTAGGAGTTTTTTTTTTTTTTTTTTTTTTTTTTTTTTAAATGACACTATAAAACCATAAAGATAATGGGGAATACAGGGGTTAGGGACATGACATTCAAAATCTCCTTGATGACACACAAAAAAAGAGATTGAAACATAATATCACCTTTTAACATGTTAAATGACTAAAACATATATATAACAATGAATGGATTGACCTTGAAAAGAACTGAAGTTGGCTTGCAGAAATAGGGATCAAAAGTATTGCAATTTGTGAGTTATTTTAAAGTAGTGGAAAGAAGGTTACCTGATTATGACTGGGAAGTATAATACCAGATGTGAATGGGTTAGCTCATAACACATGCAATGAACTGAGTCACCAGTAGGTATTTGAGGTGTGTGTGAATGTGTGTTTTATGTATTCTTTGGTGGCTGTGCTCAGGTGAGGGCAATTTTCTATATTCATCTGATGTTTCTTGCAGACAAAATTGAACACAAGCAAACTCAAAATTCACTTTGTGTTTCCTAAATTATTGGTTGTTTTGGAACAAAGCCACACTTACAATGTAAGTATTACAGCAGAACATTCTGTACTGACTTCTTTTAGGTGAGCCTGAATTACCTTTGAAAGGCCAGATTTTACCCACATCTGGCTTTCAATTCTGACTTTTAACTTCTTTCCACTACTTTAAAATAACTCACAAATTGCAATGCTTCTGATCCCTATTTCTTCAAGCCAACTTCTCTTCTTTTCAAGGTCAATCCATTCATTGTCATATATATGTTTTAGTCATTTAATATGTAAAGTTTAAAAATACTACCTTTGAAAGGCCAGATTTTATCCACATCTGGCTTTCAAAATTCTGACTTTCTTAGTTGTGTCAAATGATTTAAGCTATGCTAATGTAAAAAGTAAAGGAACAGAAAATCTCAAATAAATGAAAATTTAAATCAAATCACAGGACTTACTTGATGACAACAATGAGAAAGCATGTGCTCTTTGGCATCTTAATAATTGTCTAATTGGATGTACCACACAGTAGAATCAAAATATGGGGAAACAGCATGAGCTGTAGACATTGTTATAACAAAACAAAATGAAAAACAACTTAGACATTAAGAATTATGGCAGCTGATGGGATCTTGATAGGCAACAAGCCTCATCAAGGATTTTTCATTGGGGTATTATTTGAATAATATGCTAAAGAAGTGTGGTGAAAATAAAAAGCTGAGAACTGGGAAAAATAAAAACAACAACAGTACAGGTAAGCAACTAGTTTGCATGGAGAAAAATCCATGAACACTCTTCAGTTCCTAAGCAGTCAATACTTGGGATGCTTTCCATGGGTCAGTGAAATGTGGGTTGAAAATGCAAAACCTGGAGGGAAATCAGACTAACATATCTGAATTATCACATAGGATCTCTGCTATAAAGAACCACAGAGTCCTGTGATTTTTGTATAGATTTAAGGAAGGCTATTAAGCCATGACAGATTATGGTGGAATATTGGAACAACAAATTCACCTTAAAATAGCTGGGGGTAAGCCAAAACATTTTTTCCCTTTATGGTACATACTAAATGTGCATTGATGGGAATTCTTGTGCTTATAGACTTCAGGAGCAAATGAGACTCTGATCATACTGATAACTTAGGCCACTATTTAAATGATGTGACCTTCTAAATCACTAGGGCACTGGAGATAGGGCAGTGAAGTCTGAAGCACACAAAAAATCAGTGCTCTGACCTATATATTTATGATACTACTTATGCTCAAATCCCATTGACCAAAGATACTCAGATTATACTTCTTCCCTCAACTGATGCGAGAAAGGAAATACAGTATCACTGGGAAACCAGAAGGAGAAAAATCAGAGGTGGATGATCTTTGAGTCTTTACTCATTGAGTTTTAACAAAAGGTGTTGATTTCATGTCAGGAAAATGAATAAACATTTAACTACAAGTGAAATCTCAGGCTTCACCTTGAGGGTAAGTAAAGCATTTCCAAAACATTGAGGAATTCATTCCTTCATTTATTTTCTAAAGAAAAAACAGACTTGTACATTAGCAAAGGCCTCGGAAACAATCGTTATCCCATATTATTTTTATCATGTATCAGTGTTGCGGTTTTGTGCTTATTGGAAAATTTCATTCCCTGTGAAACCTTACAAATTTTTTGGAATTTAGAGTTATCAAAAGAGACTACTTTAGACATTGTGCTTTTCAGTCTTTGTTCACTAAAATTTGATGAATAATTGCTTAATATTTTATTCTAAATTCAATTAAAGTGTCTTCTAATTCAGGCATTATTATATTAAGGAAAGCACTACTAGGTTAGTATTTCTGAAGATATTTCCAAAACCATTTTTAGAAGCCCATTTATAGATAAGCAGTGATATTTGGACTGAAATAATTAATCTGTAAAACTTTATGTTCTTCTCAGTTTTAACTTTTATACTTCTGACAAGTATCAGCCAAGGGCTTATAAGATACCATTCCACATATTTTTTCTTTTTATATTACTCTCATGATTTACATATTACACTAGAGTTTTTTGAATAAATTAAAGTAATAAACTCTATTTCCTGCCAAAAACTATTTCCTTTCTTCTATGATATGCTTCACTAACTTATTCAAGCAAAATTTACCACTAATTAGAAAAGCCACATGCATTTGGAATTAATATTGCCAGCTTGTTTTAGTGTGTATTTAAATTTCTGTTCAGGTCATAGGTTATTATCACGAGAAAGTCTTTTAGAAGTAGAACATAGGTTTTGATCTTCTCACATAAAATGAATAAGTGAATTATTCTAGAATTAAATCATTGTGCATATCAAATATTTACATTATATAGAGCTTATTAATATGTTAAAGTATTAGATATTAAAATATTAAATAATACTGTAAATAATAATTTAATTAGATAAGAATAATTCTTTAAAATAGATCATGCTTGTACATAGCCAATAACTTTCAAAATAGTGATACTTATGTGAAGTTTAAAAGCTGAAGCTACAGAAATCTAACACAGTGTCACATTATGTGAGAAGTACTATTTATGGGAAGATCAAATAGGCCATAGCTCCTATATACCTCCAGAGAGTTTCTGAAAAAATTGAACTCTACATTTATGTCAGTCAAAATTTTTCTGTGGGCTGTCTACTTGTACTGGACACTGTGAAAAGCTCAATACAGTATATATAATGAAGGCAAGCCCACCTCCTTCACACTTAGAAGACTGTGCACTCTGGTTAGGGAGGACAAGTCATTATTAAATGAAAAGTAGAACAGAGATTTCTTGACATTTGGACTGGAAAATGAGGCATTAAGAAAATATAAGCTGGAGGCAAGAGAAAGCACTGTGAAGATGCATACTGATAGTCCTGTGAATTAGAGAATTAATGACAATTTTAGACAGGACAATTAGACACCAAAATTTTTGAATTAACGCCAAAAGTTTGAAAGGTTTTTTTTTTTAAATCCACATTTGGTTCTATAAATTTGGTTTAAATCCCATTCACAGGTTCTACATCTGCAGATTCAACCCAGTATAAACAGAAAATATTTGAAAAACAAAATTCAAGAAATTTCCCCAAAGCAAAACCCCACTTGAATTAAGCACTATGTTGAATCCATATGTAAGAAGGGATTTGTGGGAATGCCCTGATATAGGTCTGTCTTTGCACAAGCCCTTCTCTTCTTGTCAACACTAATTTAAGCTTTTTATCCTGTGTTTCATCTATATATTACATTGTTCAACAAATTATGGTCATGTCTGTACTAAACAGGTATAGCCTTTTTCTCATCAATATTCCCTCAACAATGTAGTATAACAACTATTAATATAGAATTTACATTATATTATAGATGAGTTCAAGTAAAAGTTGCATAGGTTATCTGTAAATACTACACTTTTTATTTAAGGGATGTGTATCTGCTGATTTTGATATCTTCATGGATGCCTAGGATTAATTCAACATTGATACCGAGGGACAGCTACACTGTGCTTGGTCAGATCATTGTCAATTATATAAAGCATCATGGCTAAATAAGAGTCATAAACTTGTACTATGGTCCAACCTGGTAGTTAAAGATATAAATTATTTAACAATTATTATTCTTAACCAGTGTTGTACATTAATGTTAAAACACTTTAATTATTATAAATAAATTGTGGGGAACTCTACATAAGATTTTTCAGGTGACAAAACAATAAAAATATATAAATAATTGAAAGGTTTGGGTTTTAGGAAAACTCCATATAGCAACAGCTTGAGTTTGCAGTACTAAAGTGGTATCAAGGAGGTGTGCAAGAGTCTACCTAATTTGTTCACTGAAATCTGTCCCTCCTTCCCATTCTTATGCCTGTTTGCTTTTCCATGCTGCCAATGGAGATAGTATCATAAATACTTTCCTGTTCTAGTCATGTCTATTTGCAATATTAGCATATCTGTGTGTTAACAGGCATTCAAAACTCTGTACCCATATGCTTGGGAGTTTCTTAGACCCTTCTTCTCCATTAAGAGGCATTTCTGCCATTAACTTCCAGATTTCAAATTTCTTTCACTTCTACCCCTTTAATTTTTAGTGACCATGTATTGAAGATGACTTTGGAGTTCCAGGGAATCACCATGAGTCTTCCCCAAATATGTTAACCACTTGCTTGACCTTAGTGGGCCTCACCCTTGGTCCATTACCAGAATGTACTCATATACCATATGAGATTGTAGCTTAATGAACTTGGTTCTGATTACTTCATTTAAATTTCTGTTATCTGTTTTTATGGCTAAACCATTATATGAGCTTCTCATAAACACATTAATTTCACACAATCCTCTTTATCTGTGATTTGGAAGGATAAGATGAATGACATCAAGAATTTGGCCTCAAATACATCTCTGTCCTCTGCAATGTTATGAGATTTATTTTACATAGTGTAGTCTGTTTATAATTGGTGCAATATTCCTGGAGCCGAACATTGAAATCTCAACATTGTTTAATGGACTTGGTGGCAACGTGGAGTGTCACTTTTAAGCACTTTCATGAAGTTTCCCAATACTTATCTTAACCAAGCACCTAAGTTATTTTAGCTTTGATTATTCAGAAAACAATAATGTGATTCAACTAAACTTATAAAACAGAAAATTCAAAACAGTATTAGTTGGCATTTCTATGGAGATTTGGTCAGCTTACAGTCAATGAGTAGCAAGCTGAAAATCTGGACTGGGATAAGTTGAAAATAAAGACTCTTTCTGAAAAACTTTCCTTTTCTTTGGTTTCCACCAAGCCTTCTCCTTTTTTATTTCATCCATTGTGTCTCTGTATCTGCTGTACCTTCATTCAATTTTGTATCAAAATTCTAAAGGCAACTTATCAAATATTTTCCTATGAGAATTTGCTGGAATAATTGGCCCAATGTATGAATGTGATAAACATTATTAGTTAAATGTACATTCTAGTTATGAAAGATAGTCCAACAGCTTAATATTTTTAAAATCAAAGCTATTTATTTTATTGTACTACATTTTATTATAAACATTTATATATTGATTTTCATTTGTATGGATACAAAAACTTGAGATTATTCATTCCATGTTAGATTATTCATGGGAATAAATATATTTATTTTGCCAGGTTTTTGTCATATATTTTTCTTACAGCATTTGGAAAATTCTAATACTGAAATTCTTATTGATCAATAGATTTTAATATGGGGTTTCCCTGGATGTAATACACATGATCAATACGTATAACAGAGATCTTATTTTTTGTTATGTTCCATAGATCTGCTGAAGGTGAAAAAATCTATTTGCAATATGTATAATATATTCAAATCACCTTTTTTTCTAGATATAAAAATGAAATATGATCAACCCCTGCCCTGTGGTTTTGAAAGAGTCTCTGCTGCTCTTAATGAACAATTCCAGTATAACTACATTGCAAAATTAATGATCCGAGAAAATGAGTCTTGGTTAGATTTCCACTCTTTGACTCCTAGTACTTGTCCCTATAGTTAACATTAAAAGCACTACATTAAACTTATAGGAAATATGGTTTTGTTGTCTGATCTATTTTAAAGATGGCCACAATCTTCTAATGATTATATTACATGGCAATATAAAAGTGTTTACAAGAAAAGGAAAACGGGAATTTAAAAATAAATAAATCTTAAAACTACCAGCCACAGGACTGACTTTGGGAATGAACATTAGTATAATCTAGGCTTTCCAAAACCCTGGCTTTATGGGTGGTAAAGGTATTTCAGTACTCTTTGCTTTTTTTGTAACTAAATGTGTGACACAGACTTCCTAACAGTGCACAGTATAAAGGTCAAACTCTAGCTACTTTATAAGAATATTTGGAATTTACCTTGGAATTTACTCAGGTGCTTACACTTTTTGGATATTTCAAACTGAAAAATATACCATGGTGGTGTGGGCTGTGCATTTATCATTGCATCTTTTGATATTACTGCACACAGGTAATATTGGGAACAACATAAATAACTGATAGGGAAAATAACAGATGAAGAAGGTTTGGAGAAATGTCCCTCTCACCACAAAAGAAAAGCATGAAGAAGGGACTGTTTCTGAATATAGACATGAATTTCAATGTTCACAAAGCAGAAAGTGCACAATATGGCAGGATCAAATAAACATTTGTTTTTATTGAAAAAATTAATATTTATGCTTACATGCATACACACATATATCAGTGTATATAACTTATAGAAATAGCACTGAAACTATAAATACTCTGAGTCTAATATTGATAAATAAAAAGTAAATCATTTCTGCTGCCTCATATCTGAATCATGAACTACTTTGGCATAGCACATATATCAGAAACAGAAGCAATACACGTTTTAAAAAATATTATTAGGGCTGGGACTGTAACTCGGTGGCAGAGCACTTGCCTAGCATGTGCGAGGCACTGGGTTTGATCCTTAGCACCACATAAAAATAAATAAAAATAAAGGCATTTTGTTCATCTACAACTACCAAAAATTTTTCAAAAAAACATTATTAGACTTGTGTATAACCTACACTATATCATTAGACATGACTCTCCACTTACTCAGGAGTCTCTTAGGTAATAAAGAAAAAAAAAGGTAAAAGAAAAATAATACTTCAGTAAATTAATTTGAGAAAAGTTTTAATATCTAAAATCATAATAATGTACCATAGTCTGCAGAGAATATTTCAATAACAGGAATTAACATTACCTCATGTCAACAGATTAAATTGGATCTTTGATTTAGACACCTAGGACTGTAGAGGGAGATTATTTGCAAGTTAAGGGAATAAATTTGACCTGCCCAACCTCTATAAATACCTAAGCTTTTTGCAGGCACTCAGACAACCATCTTATTATTGAATATCCCAGAGCACTCTCTAATTATCCAGTCTTGATTTTCTTTAATGAATGAGGCCTCCCCTGATCATTTTGCTAATTAATACTTAATAGCTAATAACTACAGATATGACACTATAAAACATGTTGCTAACAGATTATATTTAAGTGCATTATTTTCATTTGCTATATTTCATTCACAAATATGTAAATGATACAGAATTGTAGTTAAAGCACAATGTTCCATTTTGGACAGAAATGGGCTTAAGTAAAGATGTTTATGACATATGATAGACCTCATGAACTTCAATTTTTCACTTGTAAAATTAGAAAATGCAAATAATTTTTTTCCACCTTTTTTCTATGAATTGCAGATAGAAATCACTTTTCCACTGTAGACACTTCTGTCAGAATCCATTCATTTTGATGTTTCTTAAATCTTTCCTTCATCTTCTCCCAACTTTGGCCTTATGGTTTGTGTTTTAGCATCATTAATGTCAGAATAATCTAAGACATTGCCTTGAAATTAAATTAACTATCAAAATCTCTTTTCATAAACTATAAAATAAAAAAGAATTTTCTAATAGTTTAGTAATTTATAGAGGGATTTTCAATTTGAAGTTACTTGTCATCCCTGTTAGTCCATCTTTCGGCAAGTCATAATCCTCTACCTGTAATTTTCTTACAATGCTCTTACCTTATGCCTACATTCTGTTGCATATGTTCCTTGGCAAAGTTCTGGCAAAGTATCTATAGAGAAGACATGTTTCTTGCACAGAAATCATTTCAATATCCATACCTAAATCCACCCATATTCAACTATCTTCATGTATTCCCATGCCAACTCTGTACTTAATGAACATTGCAGAACTTATCACATTTGATTGAAATGCTTCCTTCCAAAACTCTCTTTTCAAAGTAATGTTTTTGTATCTTACTATCTGCAGCACCCCTGTCTCATATATCTCATAGTCTACACTAAGAATATATTTGTGGGGCTGGAGTTGAGCTCAGTAGTGGAGTGCTTGCCTAGTATGTGTGAGGCATGGAGTTCAATGCTCAGCACCTCATATAGATAAATAAATTAAATGAAGGTACATCAACAACTAAAAAAATAAAAAAATGAAAAAAAATAAAAAATAAAAAAAAAAAATGTATATACTTGTTAAATAGTATCATTCTAGCTGAGAGTTTTTCAGCTTGATTTTGAACAACAAAAATAGTCATCATTGATTTCCTGCATCTATAAAACATTTCTACCTCCATTATTGTTTAAATTTTTTTTTTTTTTTTTTTTTGTACCAGGGATTGAACTCAGGGGCACTCGTCCACTGGGTCACATCCCCAGCCCTTTTTTTTTTTTTTTTTTTTTTTTTTTTTTTTGTATTTTATTAGAGACAGGGTCTCACTGAGTTGCTAAGTGCCTCGCCATTGCTGAGGCTGGCTTTGAACTCGCGATCCTCCTGCCTCAGCCTCCCAAAGTGCTGGGATTACAGGCGTGCGCCACCCGCGCCCGGCTATTATTGTTTAAATTTTAAAAAATTTTTATCAGTCCATATTAATTATAAATTAGAGTTGATTTAATGGTGGCATACTCTTCCATATGAATAGCATTATTTGACCATTTTCACTTCCCAGTATCTATTCTGACTCTCCCCTTCTCCTCTTCTTTGATCCTCTTTTACCACAATAATCTCCCATATATTTTCATGAGATCTATTTTATTCCATTTTCTTTCTAGCTTCCATATATACAGAAAACATACAACACTTGTCTTTGTGAATCTGTTTTATTTGCTTAATTTTATGCTGTACTATTTCCTTCTATTTTCCTACAAATGACATGATTCGGTTCTTCTTCATGACTGATTACATTATGGATATATTATGGATATATATATATATCCAAAACTACATTATGGATATATACCACATTTTCTTTATGTATTCCTCTGCTGATGGACACCTAGGCTAGTTTCATAATTTAGCTATTATGAATTTTGCTGCTATGGACATGGGAACACATGTTCATGTGGGATGCTCTTTTCAATTCTTTTGGATAAATGACAGCGTTATCAATGCCTCTCATGGTAGTTACATTTTTCACTTTTTGAAGAGCCTCTAGAGAAAATAATTTTAAAATTCATAAGCATGAACAAATCATCCAGAATAACCAAAGGGATTCTAAACAAAATGAGCAATGCTGGAGGCATCATAATACCAGATTTATAATTATGTTATTGAGCCATAGTAATAAAAACATCATGTTACTGGTCTAAAAACAAACATATAGATAAATGGAATAGAATGTATAATAAGAGACCAACTCACACAGGTATAGTCATCTAATTTTTCATAATCCCAATTTCTTATCCTACACAAGTCATTAGAAATTAATCAAAGACCTAGGAATAAGACCAGAAAGTGAAGTTACTAAAAAACAAAACCAAAAAATACAGATCAACAATCCCACATGTAATCACAGGCAATGACTTCCTCAATAATATTCCTATAGCACAGGAAATAATACCAAACATCAATAAATATGATGGCATCAGATTGAAAAGCTTCTGCACAGCAAAGGAAACAGGAGTGAAGAGAGTCTATATAACTGGAGAAAATATTTGCCAGTTACTCTTTCAACAGAGAATTAGTGTCAAGAATATATAAAGAACGCAAAAAACTAAACACCACAAAAACAAATGGCTCATTCAATAAATGGATTATTGAACTAAACAGAAGCAATACAAATGAACAATTACATAAAAATATTTACATATTTAGCCATTAAAGGAAGGCAACTAGAAACTACACTGACATTCCATGTCACTACAGGCAACAAGGAAATGATCACGAATACCAAAAATAAACATTGGGGAGGAAGCTTGGGAAAAGGAACCTTTTACACTCTTGGTGAGATTATAAATTATGTAAATAAGTATGGAAATTCATCAAGAAACTAAAGATGGGTCTACCTGAATCTTAAATACTATGTTCTAAATGTTACCTTCAACAGTGGGTATAATTTAATTGCTAACACTAAAATAGTTTATGAAGTAACTTTAGTATTTTTTTTTTTTTTTTTTTTTTTTAACCATAAAAAATAGGAATTAAAACATAGTAGTATTTTGGTTGATTTAAAAATAAATATATTTTGGAGGATTTAATCTTACATTTTTGAAATTCTAGATAATTCTAAAAATTATTCA
Source organism: Tamias sibiricus (assembly GCA_025594165.1). Classification (NCBI taxonomy): domain Eukaryota; kingdom Metazoa; phylum Chordata; class Mammalia; order Rodentia; family Sciuridae; genus Tamias; species Tamias sibiricus. The sequence goes on from CM046662.1 coordinate 147,077,867, forward strand.
ATGGATCCTAGTGAAATTTTGTGCTTTCATTCTGACACTGGGGACATTTATCTCACAAGTATTAATAAGTACTGTGCCTTCAGTCAAGGAAATATGAAGAATCTCCTGGGGTAGACGGGACATATTATGTTTCCCTAAACCAGGAAAATGAACAAATCAATTTGCATTTTGAATTCCACAGAGAAAAAAAGAATGCTAGTTAGATTGTTATAAAGTCCTCTAGGAACAGTAGGTTGAAGTATTCCTTGCAATATCATATAGTGACATTTTTATTATCAGAAACTATTTTTGCATGTACAAATAAAAATATGTTTTATGCTATTGCTTTCTCACTGTGAGCAGTATACTTAGAAAACTGATTCATATTGTTACCCTTGAATTTTTATTGCTTACCACAGGCTGCTTATCATGTGTGTGTCCTAAGGGCTATTGCAACTTTTATTGCTACTTGCGTGCTGTTCAGATTATATGAATGTATAAGGCCAATTAAGACAGTCTTTATTTCATAACTTTGGGTACATTCATGGGAAATTTGTTTTAGAGTTGGCAAGAGTGTATCTATAAATGTAGTTTAAATTAAATATCTCAACTGAGAATTACTTTAATGGGATATTATGTACTCTGCTAACTATCAGTAAGTTGAGCAAGTAATAATGCAAAAGCAAGTAAGTATTCTATGCAAATTTTACCTATTATCTAACCCAGGCACAGTAAATCATTCCAAAGTAAAATTTATAGAACCTTTTGCTGCTCCCTTAATTTTTTGTTTCCAAAGTCTCTTTTCAGAGAAATAATATTAACCATTTTCATAACGTTTTTCCACCAACAAAGCACTTTTATTCTCCTTTATATTTTCACAATATGTAGATTAGTCATGTATGTTTATCACCCACATTTTGCAGATGAGGAAATAGATCCCAAGGCATTAAGTGATTTGCCTAAGGTTACAAAGCAAATACAATTTGCAATAAAGCACAATTCTAGGGATATTTGTTGCTGGACTAGTTCATTTGTGTCCTGCTCTTCTTTCCAATACCATTCAGATTAGTATGTTTAGCAATTACCAGTTAAGTTTTTCATCATATAATTTCTTGATCATTCCTTTCAGTTGTTTCTTTAATTATTCATTTCCCATTAACTTATTTCCCTTGAATACAATTGTGTTTAGTCATTTGTGTGTTGAAACTCTTTTTTCTTCTACTGTGCTTTAAACTCAAATAATTGTTTCAAACTCCCTACCAAGTCTAAAAAAAAAAAAAAAAAGAAAAAGAAAAAGAAAAAAAGAAAAAGAAAAAGAAAAGAAAAGTCTTCATATAACACTTCCAGATCAATCTTGAAATTTCTGGGATACTTTGACTTTTACTGCTATAAATTTGATAGTATTTTCTCTATGGATTTATTTTTATTTTTTGGTCAGATTACTACATGTGATTTCCAATCTGTTCAACTTTACCCTCTATTTTCTTATGTGAACATTATTCTATGGAAACCCTCACCACTAATCTAATGACAATGAAATCAGGGACTGATACATTGCTAAACAAAAGTTTATAATTACCTTGCTGTGTTGCATAAGAACGCTCACTGTCACCTCCACACATTTGAGTTAATAAGGTCTAAAATTGACTTTAAAAATATTTAAATTCTTTTTTGCATTGCTATCTTGCCTTTTTCTATCAGTCCAAATGATTTTATCTATCTATCTATCTATCTATCTATCTATCTATCTATCTATTTGTTTGTTTTTGCAGTGCTAGGGATAAAACCAAGAACTTACATATTCTAGTGATATACTTTTACGCTAAGCTGTACTGTTAGTCTCAAAATGATTCTTAATACTCTTTACTGTCTTTCATCGTGCAAATAAATATCCATTTTTACCTGTCTTTACTGTTGATTGTCACCCAGAGTTGCTCACCACCTACATTTGTCTTATAATTTGAATTTCTGTTTCCCAGATTATGCTTGAGGGCACTTATTTGTACCTAAACTTAATAATTCTGTGTAAAAATTTTACAATACCTTTCATATACATCAATTTTGTATTTCTGAGTCTGATACTTCCAGTTCTGCTATTTTTTGATCCAATGGGCATTGATTTTGTTCTCGTTGTTACTGATAAAAGTTTAAGAGCATCACATTCATAACTTCTCTTTACTTTCACCTAACATAAAATGTATTTGGCCACATAAAATTCCACAAATGTTGCTACATGATTGATTTAATAACACTTTGTGTTGGAAATTGGTTTTTGTTTTGGGCAATGCTGGGATTTAGGTTATAGTAGATTCCCTTGTTGGGATCATTTTGCTTAGCATAACTTTGACTACTAAAACCTTTAACCCAGGGGCTGGGGTTGTGACTCAGCGGTAGAGTGCTCGCCTAGCACGTGCGCAGCCCGGGTTCGATCCTCAGCACCATGTAAAAATGAAGGCATTGTGTACAACTAAAGCAAATAAATAAATATTTTTTTAAAAAAAAAAAACCTTTAACCTGAAGAATAATCTGATTTCCATCTTATATCATTTCATCCAGTTCATCATCTGGACACATACAGAATCTGCTTATCTCTATTGAAAGAAAAGCTGTTCACGTTTCATGCATAGAATAAACAAGAAGCCAGAATCTATTCAGTGCTAGGAAATTTAATAATCACTGAAGTGCAAAGCTGAACACCAAATCATCTCTTTTTCAATGAATTCTCAGAAGGTGAGGAAGAAAAAACTCCATGATTTTAAAGAGTGATATTTGGCAAATAAGAACTAATCAACATCAAAGACATGAATGGGGCCACATAAAAAAAATCTTCTTGATTAATCAATGTTAATGTCTCTGTCATGTTGTAAACAATTATACAAATGTCTTCTCTGAATAGTGAAGGTAGAAGGAAAAATTATAATCTGTATAATTGTAGGTTTAAATTGCTTATTATTAGATTCCTTTTGCATATGTGATCAAATTCTATCCATTAGAAGATTAGATTACGTAAACATTGATTGCTTCCTTCTGTATTCACATGAAAAAATAGGGCAGAAATATCTTGATAAATTATAAAATATTCAAATATTACTAAATTAAACAACTAAGTCCAGAAACTAGATTTCCAGATTCTTAATACACAGCTCCTAGCTTGGAACCAGAAGTAGAAAAAAGAATCCCTTGTCTCCCTGACACCCATGGACCTATTCTCATATCCCAGCACTGCAGACTCTTCTTCCCTTACACTCCATCTCAGTTTACCTGTTGTCCTCTCACTTTGATTGTCACATATTTTTAATTATTAGGATTCTTCTTTCCCTATAAGGTAGTTTGAAAGAAGTCAGTCTGGTTCATGATGTTCTAAATACATTTTCATGGGAAAATGAAGCCAGTAGCATCAGTAGAATCAGTAAGGTGAAATTAGACATAGTTTTGGTTTTGAAGAACAGAGACTACAGCTATTTTAAGAAGTTTATGAATGAATGTGAATAAACAAAATCAGGAAATGGAATTATGTCTTACTCTTTTTCCTATTTATTTCTTAAACTTTTAGCTGTATTATAAATTTTTTATATAAATGTTTAAATAGGAAGCAAACTTAAGTTTCTTTTATGTTCTTCAAATAACAGCTGTAGTTACTTTAAATGTACTTTCATTTCTTTAGGGAATAATTAAATGTTTCAAGTAGTCTTTTTGAGTTAAAAGTACTGACATTTCAAAGAGCAACAGTTGTTTTTGTAGTGCATGAATGTGATGAAAGACCAAAAGAGAATTAAAAACATTCAATTTTAAAGGATGTAGTTGGCAATTACTAACATGGCAACATCTCTCTGCCAAATGGAAAACACATTCAGTGATGTTCCCTTTTCCAATACATCCACCATTTCTTTAGTTAAAAAACAAAAACTCCAATAGAAAGCCCTTCATTTATCAAAGAGAAAATACTTGACAGTTTTGCTTTTGTTTTTTAAATAAAACAAGAGTGAGTGCAAGCAATTGTAAATAAATGAAAGAAATAACTATATGACTTGTGTAGTAAGAGGCTCAGCTTTTGTAGCATTATTAAGAAGAATACAAAACTGCCATTTTTCTGTGTGTATTGCCAATGATTAAACACAAGACCTCACACAGGGTAGGTAAGTGCTCTAACCCCTGAGCTGGTCACCTATTACCCCAAATGTGCTGTTTTGAAACTTCCAGTAAATAAGTCACATACACAAATCTTCAAACAAAGCATGGTTTGGGAAACACAAAGTGGTAATGTCCCTTCTTCATGAAAAGTAACGGGAGTTTGTGTATGTGTTCTGTACCAGCTATTTATTTATTATATCTTGTTGGAGATAAAGACAGAGGGAGCAAAAATAGATATTTCAAAGCATATGAAGAAATCAGCACATGGTATTTAAAAATAAAAACTCTTTAAAGAACTGTTTGTTCAAGTCTTAGTCCATTTTATTATCCTGTTATTTCTTCTTTTGTTATAGAGTTGTGAGTTTGTTGTACACTTCCTTATCAGAAATACAGCTTCCAAAGAGTTTGTCCCATTCTGTGGATTGTGTTTTTATCTTGTTGATTCTTTCTTTTGCTATGCAGAAGCTTTCCAGTTTTTGTTTGTTTGTTTGTTTCACTCGTTTATTTTACCTTTGTTTCATAAGATTGCTAAAAACAATGCCAAGAAGCTTTCCCCTGTGTGTTATTCTAGGAGTATTACAGTTTCAGGCCTTATACATATATTTTCCCACATATATAATGTTATGTGTATATTTATATTAAATATTATTCAGCCTTAAAAAAGAAAGAAATCCTACCATTTATGAGTAACTGAATAAACCTGGAGGATTTTATGTTAAATAATGCATATGCCAAAAGACAAATACTCTAGAATCTTACATGTGAATCCAAAAATGTTGAACTCTTAGAAGCAGAGAATAAAAAGGTGGTTCCCAGGGGCTGGGACAAGGAAATTGGGGAATGGGGAAATGCTGGTCAAAAGGTACCAATTTTAATTAAAAGATGAATAACTTCTAGGCCTATAGTTCAAAATAGCCCATTACATATTTTATGAATAAATAAAAGAGAATAGATTGAAGGCTCTAAACACAAAGTACTGATAAGAAGTTAGAAACATTAATTATCAGGACATGATTGTTACCTAATGAATACATGTATTGAGATATCATAATATAATTCATAAATATGAATATTATTAAACATTAATCAAAAAATTAAAAAAACATTTGCAACAGAAATGTTCACTCTACTGATTTTTGTCATTTCACAATGTATACATGTATCCAATTATTACACTGCAGTCCATACATGTATATGATTAAAATATGAATTATTAATAAATAAATACAATTAGAAAAACTAAGTTCTAGGAATCTAATATTAGCATGTTAACCATAGTTAATAATAATGTGATTTATACTTAAATTTTTTGAGAATATAGCTTAAGTATTATCAAAATACACAAAAAGTAATTATAAATGATCGATAAATAACATGATTGTAGTAATCATTTCACTATGTTATCTACATATCAATTCATCAGATTGTATACTTTGTATAATTTGTATAATTTTCTTTTGTCAAGTATATAAAAAAAAACTGGAATAACATTTTTTTAAAAAAATCACTAATACCAGCTAGGGATGTAGCTCAGTTGGTAGAGTGCTTGCCTTGCACTCACAAGGCCCTGGGTTCTAATCCCCAGCACCACACACACACACACACACACACACACACACAAAAAAAAAAAAAAAAAAAAAAAAAAAACAATACCAATGCTAAGGAGCTTTCCCCCTAAAGGGATAAAAATAAAAGATAACTAAAATTAAAGATCAGTAGGGATTTTAAGTATCAACTGAGTACAAATACAATATAAATACAAATAAGTTATCATAATTAATGTTATTTTTGCCTTATATTAATTCTTTAAAATTTTAGTTTCTTTCCACCATAGTACTTGTTAGAATTAAATAACATTAAAATAGATTATTGGTATCAACATATGTGCTGATATTTGTAATCTTTCTCATAAGCAGTTTTATGGTTTAGGTATAAAAGAAAACCCTGTCTGTCTTGATGTTGAATAGAAATTTTGTGTTCTTCTAAAACATTGACATTAGGGTCATAATTTGAAAATTATTGAAATATGGGCAATTAGAACAAATCTCAATTTTTATAGCTATGGAGGCTTCTTACTTTGTAAATATATTAAGAAACAATTTTATTAAACACTTCTAAGTGTCAGTCATAATATACATATGTTTTATTCCCTGAGAATGACTAAAAAATTATGTCTAATTAAACTGAAAAAAAAAATCATTTTAAGCTTTAAAAAAGAACATCCAATAAACATGCCACTCATGCTGATGTAATAAGAAATTATTCAGAAGTACACATGATAAATATTGGACATTTATGGATGATCTTAAATTAAAAAGCAGCTTATTCCTTCTCATTGAGCCAATTCTCATAACCATTAAAGAATACTTCCAGATCTTAGAATAAAACATAAAGAAATTGTGGTACATATACACAATGGAATTTTACTCAGCAATAAAAGAAAATAAAATAATGGCATTCGCAGGTAAATGGATGAAGTTGGAGAATATAATGCTAAGTGAAGTTAGTCAATCTCAAAAATCTAAATACCAAATGTTTTCTCTGATATAAGGAGGCTGACTCACAGTGGTATTGGGTTGGGGTACATAGGAGGATTAGAGGAACACTAGAAAAGTCAAATGGGGAGGGAGGGAAAGGAAGGGAGCAAGGGGAGATGGAAGGGAAAAAAAAGGTGGTTAAGTAAGATGGATATCATTATCCTAAATGCATGATTGAAGACTTGAATTGTACAAATATACATTGTATACAGTGTGTTGTAAAAAGATGCTCTATATGTTTATTATGAATTATAATGCATACTATTATAAATACAACAACTTTGAACAAAAAAACATAAAATATGTTTTGAAATGAAAGATTAATACATATGTCAGCAAATAAGTGAATAAATACATTTCAAAAGAACAGCAGTAACTAAAAGGGCATCCCTTTGGATATGGTACTATAGGTAACTTAAAGTTTTTTTTTTTCTTTATCTTTTTCAATTGTGTGTGTTTGTGTGTGTGTGTGTGGGGGGGCTACTTTTGCAATTTCCCACTGTTTATTAACAGAAAATTTCTGTATGCTAGTCATAATATAAAATTCTGTTGCTTTTTACCAAAGCATATAGCCTTCAGTAATACTATTTACCAACTTAATATAAATTATTTTATATTTTCAGAAAAGAACTTCCATCATATCACCCAGTTTGTTTTCTTTTTCCCCTCCCTCTCTCTCTCTCTCTCTCTCTCTCTCTCTCTCTCTCTCTCTCTCTTTTTCTTTTTTTTTCATTTTTTTAAAAGAAGACAAGTTTTTTTTAGGTTTCTCAGTTTCAGAGGTCTCATAGAAGGCTGGCTCTATTACTCTGTGCCTGAGGTGAACAAAAACATAAAAGCAGAAGACTGTGGCAGAGGAAAGCAACTCAGGACATGGTTGCCAGTAAGCAGAGAGAGCTATCCCAAAGGCATGCCCCCAGGGACCCATCCCCTCCAGCCATACCCTACCTGCCTACAGTTACCATCAAATTAATCCTTATCAAATGATCAATTCAGGGATAAGGTTAAGATTCTCATAACCCAACCATTTCATCTGTAAACTTTCTTGTATTTTCTCACACAAGAGCTTTTGGGGGATACTTAATATCTGAACCAGAACCTTGTCCTCTGGCCTCCAAAAGTTCATGCCCATCTTACAATGAAAAATCCTTTAGTCCCTATTCCAGAGTCCCCATAGTCTTAACAATTGTAAGATGGCCCAAAAGTCAACATACAAGTTCCCCTGAGACTCAAGGTAAACTCTCAGCATGAGCCACTGTAAAAATCAAAAGCAAGTCATATATGTCAAATATATAAAGGCACAGAGTAAACATTTCGATTCCATAAGGGAGAAACAGAGGCATAGTAAGAAGGAATGGGACCAAAGCAAGATCAAAATCCAGTTGGGCAAACAAGTTCTGTAGCTACACATTCATCTGGGGCATAGAGAAAACATGAATAATCTTTAAATTAATTGTAAGAATAAAATAAACAACTGCTAATCACCTTCAAACATGTTCCATTAGTTGACATTTCAAAAAGTCACTCAATTTCAAGTTGGTACACAAATTTCCCTATTAAGTTTGCATTTATTTACAACTTTTCAATATTATGATGGTGCCACAGTGATAAACATTCTGAAGAAACCATACTATGAATTTTGAATTTTGAACTTCGCTGGGACCAGATACATGCCATTCAATGTGTTAATTAAATGCATTTGATTTGTGATATTTTCAGTGTTAACTGTGTTTATCAGGATATAACCCCATTGTAAGTCAAGGACCATCTATACATGGATAGAGCACATATTTTTAAATTTAAATTGCAGCTTATCTATAAAACTTTTTTACCAGATATTTTTAACATTTCAGCATTTCTGAGATATCATTTCCAGTTTCTGACATAATATTAGCCTTTGAATTTCTAATAAATTCAGTGTAATTGTCTGTCATGTTCTCCACTCTTGTAAGAATCCTTTAAATTCCTGATCTACCTCCATGTATTTAGAAATCCACTTGTATCTTTGTCTTCATTGGACCCTTGATCCCTTGATATCCTTCACATATCATTTGCAGTGGGTTCTCACTGGTCCATTGCTCTTCAAGGAATAGCACATTACATAAATTCACAAGGCTAACCAACTCTTTTACAAGAGGTTTAACCCTCTTAGATAGAGTTATGCTTCATTCACTGATTTATCCTCCCAGACCTGAAACAATAGTTATGTAATATAGGTATTAAATAGTATATTGAATGAAAACAAATATAGAAGACTTCATCATTTCTTCAGTTATTTTGCTCATATCCATCTTTTGCTTCATACCATAATCTAGTTAACATAACCTCTAATTTAAGAAAAGACACCTATCACCAAAATTTAACACTGTACTTTGTTAAAACCTGAGTAAACTTAAAAATAATCAGTAAAAGAAGAGAATGAATAGAAGATTAATAAATCAATATCAATGCATTGTATTATATACGTACAAGTTTATACAGTGAAGATAAATACACTTGTTTATTATTTTCTTTGCTACCTGATACTATTATACTTCTTTTAGCATGAAAAATAGAACAGAGGCACCAAATTTAAATTGCTTTTTCTCTTCCATAATAATAACGGAGGTATTGAGAATCATACTTTTCGTGATCTGTAGGAAGGCAGACATTCAATAATCAAAAGCAAAGATTTTTCCTTTGAATAGTAATAAGTAAAAAAAGTTTTCTGGATTTTTTTGTGTATATTCATTTTCAATGTTCTCCTTTCTATTTAAGTAATTCATCTTTTTCATGTCGTACAGAGCACTGTACTGTCATCCACACAATCATCTGGATTGTTTATGCGAGGACACAGAGGGAGAGCACACTTGTCTGATAGAGTAGAGTTTTGTTAAAGTAAAACAAATAAATGTTCACAGGTAACTCATCAAGGTGAAAATTGAGCTGTCTCTCTGGACGAGAAGTTGAAGAATAAAGAAACAGTATGAAAATGTGGAAACAATGCTTTCTTGGTAAAGAGAAAATGAGTGAATCAGGAGTACCGTAAACAGGAGTATAAGTGTAATGATTGAATATTGAATTGTTAAAATACATGCTTGTCTGGTATTTTAAAATCAAAGTGTCTCCATCTTTATGAAAGTTTTACAATAATATTGGCCAGATATTTAGAATACAAATGTTCAGACCAATCTCTGGGGCACAGCAATTGTAAACTACCCTCTTTTCTAAGCATATTCTCATGGGATGAGAAGTTATCCCGCAGATGATGAGTTAAAATTAAGGTAAAAATAAAATTAAAATCAGTAGTTACTTGTAAACTCCTGAAATAATTATTTTTTCAACTCTCAAGTACAGAAACTCTTCCCAATAACAGATACTTATCATTTGGTCACTTAACATGAAACACAAAGATATTCCTAAATCTTAGACCAATTAGGAAAATAAGATCAAAATTTACTCTCACACAACAGAATTCCCAGGTAAGATGGTGCTTAAAATCATGAGAAATGTTGTTTCCATGTATCATTCCACCTGATTACTGCAGAGGATGGTTTTGGGTATCATTTTCCAAGGTCCTAGGTAACTGTTGGAACTTACATTTTTAGTTCTGCATTTTAAGATGCAGGAAGAAAGGTGAAAGTGAGATGAAAAAAAAAAAAAAAAAAAAAAAAACCCTCATTTTCTCAAAGTCTGTTTCTAGATGCCCCTTTGCTATTATGCAACACATTTTCTCCAAAATGTGAATATTGCTGATATGATTGTAAGAAAAAGTAGAGTCTCTAGGAAGTGGTCTGTTACAACAGTTCTTCACTCACTGATGGGATTCAGGCATTTATAAAGTAAGCTTCCTTCAGCTGCTATCTAGCTTGAGGACCTTCTTTTCCCCTTTCCTGCAATGTAAGGACTCAACATTCTTGCCTTCTGGAAAACATAGGAAGAAGACCTTACAACATGCAGAACTTGATCTAGGACTTTCCAGCACACAGAATTGAAAGAAATAACTTTCTGCTGTTTATAAATCACTTAATCTCATTTTATTGGTTTAGCACATAAAGACTAAGACACTTCAGAATCAGTCACAATGTCACATTTAGTGACAAGAGATACTGAGAAATACAGTTCATTAACTTGGAACACCACTACATCCTATTGTGCAGGTCTATTGCTAAGGTGAAGGGGACAAAGGGATATCTCAGTAGGTAAATAAAGGTCTTTGCCAAAGTCTTTAGTGAAAATATGTCACATTTATATTTTTCAAATATTTTTTTCAAATTACTGTAATACTTTTTTTGTTTTGTTGAGTCTTTTTTAACCCTCTTTTTTCCTTTCCTTCTTTCTTTCTGAGTCAACATGTCACCAGAGGATTATTTCTCAAAACCATTTGACTTAACCTTTAATTAAAACCTTCAATATAGGAACAAATCATCTGGACTCTGGTCTCTTCCCTGTCATATAGCCTTACATAATCATGGCAGTGAGTTTCAATTTCATTAATTTGAAATACATACTGTATTTAAACTTAATTACCATAATGATTACTATATTTAATATATTACTATATTTAATATATTTATGATACCACATGTGAAATACTTTTATGTTTATAAAAATGTTTCTAAAGCATATCAATAAACGAATTCTAGAGATTTCCCTTGAAAAATTAAACAACCAAGAGTAAAATTTATTTAATTATAATTGATCCTAAATTGTACTCCTAAATTTTAATTTTATTGTTACATTTTTATTCTGAAATCCAAAGTGAATCTCATTTTTTTAGATAATCAGTAAATTCATTCATTAAAACCTAATGCACAACTGCTATTTTCCTAAGAAATTATAATATATAGTAAGAAATTAGCAATTAGATCCATATCATGAGTAGATTGCAATCTAAAGGTATATACAAAAAAAAAAAAAAAAAAAAAAAAAAACATGAAACAAGGGACATAGTTTAACGAAAGCCTATATTTAGAGAATGATTATGTCACTAGACCTAGGGGTGTTCCTTTGTAAAGTTTATTTGCATATCAACTGTCCACATAGTGAAAATGTAAATAAGTCCATTGGGTATTTGAAACTCAGGTTCAGGTGTGAGAGTTTAGAGAGAAAAAGATAATAAAAACCATGAAACTGGATAAAATCCCCTACATAATTTGTATCCAGTTTTTCAAAAGAAAAATTTTAAAAATAATTTAAGTTAGTGTAACATTGACAGATGTTCCCAAAAGGAATTCAGCCAAGAACATCAAGAACATTGGGGGAAAAGGATAGGGAGAGGCAAAGAGGAAAAAAAAGAAAGAAAGAAAGAAAGAAAAAACAATGTTAAGTGTTTGAGGTGGAAACCTGGAGAGGAGAGTGTTTCCAGGAGAAGGATGTATGGTCCTCACTTTCTTTCAAATGCTGCTTAAGATGCATAAGAGGAAGTGTGGGGAATAACCAGTAGATTTAGCCATGGGTTTGTTAGTAGAGCAGTTTCAGGGAAATGGACCAACAAAGCCTAATTGAAGTGGGTGCGGGAGAGAATAGCAGGAAAGAAAGACAGCCCTTGGGAACTCTTTCAAGGAATTTTACTATAAGAAGGTTTATATAGTGAGCAGGACTTAGAAATGATATCCATGTTTGCTCAAACATTTATTTCAAAATTAAAATTATGTGCCATGCTGATGATAATAATTGTAAAAGTAATGTAAAGGAAAACCTGAAATAAGAGAGAAAGTGGACAAGTCTAGATCAGTTGCCTTGCATAGGATATAAGGAATGAGGCTTAGTGTGCTAGTCAAAGGCATGGCTTTCATTTGAATACATGATTGATGTTTATGTTTTATGACATAAATACTAGGATTAAAATGAGAGGTGTCAAGGATGACTCATTACTGGCTTATGTAACAGAATAAAGCTGTTTCTTTTACTGAGGTGTGAAACCTTGGGAACAGTCCAGTGTTATTATGAATGGATTGAGTTTCGTCTACCTTTGAGATACAGAAGTGACAATCTCTAGTATTAGTTACTTACTTAATGGTAGATACAAAAAGTAAATGGGATCCAGATATGAAAAGAATATCCAAATAGATCTGAGAAGTAAATGTGATACATTATTTATCTGTAAATGATTTTTAAAGATAATCAACAGGCTAGTCTTTGAAAAGAATATGAAGTAATTGATACAAGGACTTAAGTATAAGCCTTGCTGGATCCAGCACCACACATATCTGTTTTTGGAAAACTCTCTCCTCCAACAATGTCCCAAATGGGTGCACTACATGAGGTCTTTTTTAAATCAGACAACTTAATAGGATTTTTTTTATGCTTACAATATTTATATTAACTTCTTTAACATTAATAATACTCCAAGACTGATGTTGTACAGTTTTCTAAGAAAAATATTTTCCCAAAATCTTACATTAGTAAACATCTCCTTAATTCTGTTATTTCTATTACGTTTGTACTAGATTATTTTAAAAATGCTTCACAAATAACATATTGTAGCTGCATTGCCAATCCTGATATCACTCTATAGATTTTTTTCCTGTTTTCTTTATTCAGAGTATCCTTATATTTGTGACCATTTTTTTCTGTATTCTTTAGTTGCCCCAACTGAATGTTATATTTTAGTTTTGCTGCTTTTCTCCCCCTCCAATTATCATCTTGCAGCTATGCTACATCACTTCAGTTAATACTGTTGAAAAAGTTTAACATTTTATGTTAGATTTAGAAGATGGAATTTTCTAATACAAAGATGAATGCTGCCTTAATACAAAGAAGCCAAATATTATCTAAAGTAGAGAAGAAAAGATTTTTTGTCATAACATATCCTTTAATATTCTCCCATGTGGAATTTCCCTGAAATTTCACTGCCTTTGAAAACTTATAAAATATTTTTTACTGAATAAAATAAAGCATGCAGGAATTTCTGAAAGACTTGTCCTTTGGCTGTAATACTTAGTAATGCATTAGACCACAGCTATAAGTCTTTTAAGAACATATTAGTTTGAAATTCTATTCCCTCTTTGAGAAATGCATGATATTAAAAATGTATTCTGAAATTATTCTTTGATCCAAGGCTTTCTATCCAGAGGAAACAATACTTATGGGAAGTTTCTCCCTCACATTGATAGATATTGAACAAAATCCTTTTCGAAAAATGTTACAAAGTAAATGGGGAAAACACTATATACACTGCTAACTAAGATGTTGAGATCTGCAAAGCACACTGGCCCAAGTGGGCTATTGCATAGATCTCACTTTGTTCTCAATGTAATATAAAAAAGCTTTAATTCTTTAGAAAGAACTAAAATATATTCTAAGGAATATATTTGCTAGTATGTGGTAAACTTTTAATACACATTATTTTTAACAAATATGTATCTTTTCTTAATTTCATAAATATATATGGGTGTGTATGTTTGTATATATGTGAATACATATGTATATTATATATATTATATATATATATATATATAGTAGTAGTGTGTGTATAAATAGAGAGAGGGGAGAGAGGGAGGGAAGAGGGGAAAGGAGATAATGTGTAAGAGAAAGTGCTGGCACTGAAATATCTCAGACTAATTTTCATAACTGTCTTTAAGAGACAGGCTGATTATGAAAAATTTAGAGACTAAAATAACCACTATTCAATATTCAATATTTTAAAGACTCTTTTCCTAGGAGTTATGATAATATATAAAATGTCAAAATCTTAGTTTAGTTTTGTTAAAGTCTTATGGTAGAATATTAATACAAGCCATTATTTTTTAAATGGGAGAAAAGATTGGCTTTGAAAAGTTGGCGATTTAAATAATTTCTTTTGATTTCTTCTATAAGATTCACAGGTGTTGGGCTATACCCTTGTGAAGTGGAACAAAATAAGACTAAAATGTGACCTGTCAGGCCAAAAGATCATTAAAGTGCTGGAGTAATCTCAAACATCTTCAAGGCCTATAAAACACTGCAATAAACTAGCTTTCATTTTTCTTTGAAGCAGAGATAGAAAATGTAGTAGTGGTAGATGGACTCTTGTCTCTAACTCTTCACTTTCTCCCTGTGACCTAATTTGATACTCATATCCCCACCCCCCCATATGTGACTTGCTAGAAAGAATCCATGCCTGACTCTGTATGTGACTTGCTTTGATTAATGTCATATTGTGATATAGATTTGAGAGACTTGAGATTTTGGGTCTGTTCATCAAGCACCACTGTTCAGCTCACACACACACACACACACACACACACACACACACACACAAAGAGAGAGAGAATGAGAGAATGAGAGAGGCAGAGAGAGACATACATACACTATCTGGCTAAATTTGAGGCCTTTCTTTTAGTTTTCAATCAGCCCCGTAGAAATTTGGAGAAAAGAAAGGTAATAAAAGTAAAAATGGGATCCACAAAAAGCAATTGATAATAGTTACCTATTCTTGGGCAAATATCTATATGACTTTCAGAATAGGCTTTTTATGAAATGTGCAAATTCTGAACTTTCAACATAAGAACTGTTTATGAAACGTAATAGTAATAATTTAAATGATCAAAGTTTATTCCATATACTTACTACTTCAGAAGTACATAGCCATAGCTTATTGGTGTATTGTAAGTATACTTAGTAGAACTATTTTTCATTTTATGTATCATTTTGGTCTTTTGATTTTATTTGAAATAGCCATTTTTTTTTTTCTTAGCCACATGAATTATTAGATAGATTGGCTTGGTGGACAGAAATTTAGTAATGAGTATGAACTCCACACATGTTTAATTACTGACATAATTTAAAACTCTATGTGGAATTTAGAATTAACTTGAGTATTATAAGTCTGAGATAGTTCTTAATGGGACAGAAAATAATTTACATTTTATGGAACCAGAATATATTAGTTGTTTACAACTTAAAATATGTATTAAGAATTTGGCATCCTGGTTTGACATATTAGGGGATTGTTCCCTCTACTGCTTACTACCCATTACTAAATTCAGAAAGATAGGGGTTTTCTGCCTGCTGAAGACTGTTTTATTGCAACATAAGGAGAGTACTCAGTACATGCAACTTATGCCATAAAAAAAATTAATGATTGAAAAAAGGTGCTTTATTTAGGTGACCTTCAATATCTAGCATTGTAGAACCAATTAATGCAGGAACAGCATGAGTATAGTCAATTTATCTAGATGTGTTTAATAAAAATATAATGAATATTTTAGACAACATTTTCTTTAACATATATTATTCTAGAAAACTGCAACAATTATCTATTATATATACACATGTGTAGCTTCACACACTGGTGTCTTGGAAAAGACTCAAAATTTCTTCGTAAGGAAAATCTAGGCCCTACTCTTGGGAAATTTTTTGACCAATATTTCTCAAATTTCAAAGCGTGTGTGAATACATTTCTACAAGGTTCATTATTTTCCTGAGGCTTGATGAGTCTTCTCTCTCTCTTTATTTTGTATCTTTATTTAAGCTATTGAAATGAGTAAGTTGTAATGCTATAAATATGATTAAGATAAACCATATGATGAATTCTATAACTAACAGTTTTAGTTTATATAAGAAAACACACAAAAATGTTTTAATTTTTATAACCATATTTATAAATATGAAGACAAAACCAATTTTTTTTCACATACAGGAACTCAATTTTAAAATGACAATATGTTTCTGAATAATACTGTTCTCTTTTCTCAAAGGTGCATTTCTTTTATTGTAGTTAAACTCCCTGAAATACTCAATGATATTAACAAATTAGAAAATATTTTCAAAGATCTTAAGGTTACAAAAACATTGCATGCATTTTGTATTTGTGTGTTCTACTCTGATAAAAAATAAATGTTAACTCCTCAATATCAGTAAATCTTTATGCCTATACAAAATTATAAAAATGTTTTACTTTTCCAATTTTTTAAAATATATTTTTAGTTGTAGTTAGACACAATACCTTTTTTTTTTAATTTGTTTTTTGTATGTGGTGCTGAGGATCGAACCCAGCATCTCACACACGTACCAGGCGAACACTCTACCGCTGAGCCACAACCCCAGCTGCTACTTTTCTAATTTTTAATAGGATAGGCAAGGAATTTGATAACTCTTATTCAGCTTTCCATAACTCTGACTAAAATACATTTCAATAAAAACTTAGAAAAGGAAAGATTTATATTAGTTCATATTTTCAGAAGTCTAATTCCATGGTCAGCTGGCCCATTGCTTTGGACCTGAGGTGAGGCAGAACTTCTTAGTGCAACGTCATGGTAGAGGAATGCTGCTCAGTTCATGGCAGTCAGGACGCAGAGAAAGAGGTGGCAGAGGGACCACAGAAAAACTATAGCCCTCACTGGCATACTTGCTCCAACTGTGCCACAAAGGCTCAGTTTCCATTGCTTCCTACTAGTCCACTCAAGAACTGACTTTTTGTATTTTTATAGATTAAAATGTTACTTCTGTCAATAATAAATACTCATAATAATTTCAAAGAAAGACAATCTTCTAACATTGGATAGAATATTTGACATTCTAATATTAAATGTATTAACTAATGTTAGTAAATGTCACCTCTTCTCATCCAAGTATAAATGATATATATTTAATGAGAAAAACATATGTGAATATAGACCCTTGAAATTTCCTGTCTACAATGTTTAAATGCTACTAGTACTGATTTCTTTAGGCTTAATTTTTCAATCCATTTTAGAAATCGAAATGATTTTACTTTTGTATTTTATGATTTGGCGGCTAATGTATAATATTTACAATGAATAAAATAAAGGTTATGTTTTACAGTTTTTAGCAAAATAAAAGATATTCAAATATGCAATGCATATATATACACATGATGTGGATTACTTTTACTGTATTTATTTTTAATATATTTAAATTGTTTAGATTTATTTTAACATATATTACTGTATATTTATTTTTATGTTTGTGTTTATTTTAAATAATGCATTCAGCTACCTAAAGTACATCAGCTGATTGTTGCAAACATAAAGTTAAGCAGGTACACAAGCTACTGACTCTCAATGGTTTAAGGAGAAGGGAGAGGCATAAACAAGTAACCAGGAAACCACACAATATTATGTAGGACTTTTCATATAGGTAATAATGCAGGATATTATGTGAGTGTGAACATCACGTATAAAAAGCTTTCAAATATCCAACTGAGACTAAGAAGACAGTGGCAGTAATTAGAGGTTAGAGGAGGTAAATAACAGGAAATATCACAAGAATGAAACACTATTTGCAAACCCTAAGATATACTACTGAGCTTGTTATATTTAAGGCTGTGGAAGATGTTCTTTATAGCTTCAATTCGGTATTTGAAGTTGTGGCTGCACAAAAGGCTATAGATACAAATGACCATGCTTTAATACTTTGACGACAATTCTGGCAAAATTTTACACTAAAATTAAGTGCATCACTGAGGAATCCTAAGTGCATCTTAGAAAGACCACTATAACCACAGTGAAAAGCATGAATATATGAACACAAAAAAAAAGAAAAACTGTTTAGGAGTATACATCAATGATGTAAGTGATAAATTACAGTTTGCAATACAGCAATATGAATGAGGCTGGAATAGAGTGGAAAGGCTTGGCAGAAATGTAGATAATAAAATTGCTAGAAATTGTAATCAATTAAATATACAGTGGATTACAGTAATGGAGGGTTGTAGGATGGCTTTGAAGTTTGTGTCTTGGGCATATAAAAGAATGGAAATAATTCTATGTGATCAAAAGCAAAACCAATTTTCTTAGGAAGAGGAATATGGGGTTTGTTTTGTGTATGCTGAGTTTAATAAAATTGAATATAGGGAGACAAAAATGATATAAAATGTTTCATCTGCAGACACTGAGAAGTGATATTGTAAAATTTATAATGTATGATAGTAAATATTTATAAATAATAAAAGCTATAACTTTTACAATAAAAACAATAACATCAAAATATGCAGGACGTTTTAATAAAATGCACATAATGGTAGGACATATAAAGATATATGTCCAAGCAGAGTTAAGCTTTATACAGTTCAGAATGTAGAAAAAGAGCATTCTTGAAGATCAATATTAAAGAACTTATTGTTCTGTGCCTGGGGAATGAAGCCACAGGAGATGTCAATATATTCCAGCAAATATACAGAATGGGAAGAGAATGAGCACTATGAGCAAAATATGAAACCCTGAAGTGTGGAGATACCTTACTAATAGCGTTATTGACCTCGCCATTACTTCTTGAAACTTTCTTCATGTGGATTCAATGACAATACAATCTATTGATAGTTTTCTATCTTATTTATGTATTCACAGAAATGCAAATTTGAGTATTGTATAGTAAAATTTTCAGATGTTGGATTGGGGATATGGTTCAGTGATGGAGCTATCTAACACTCTGACGCACCCTGGGTTCAATTTCCAATAATGTGTGCATGAACATGAGCATGTGTGCACACATACTCAGACACATAAACACACACACACACACACACACACACACACACACAAAACTCACATAAAAGGCAATTAAATCATACAATTGTATCTAAGTCTATTTGTAGGTGCAATATTTAACTATCTTTCTTATTCTAATGTAGACTCTTGAATAAATGTAATTATTTGTATTTTTATTCTTTTGTTAATAATAATTTTAAATACATGTATGCAATATATATATCATGAAAATTTTCTAGCATATAGGAATAATTCAAATTGTATTATTTTATGAAAAAATATTTCAGACACAAATTACAAAATAATTATCCCAAAATGCAGAAATGGTTCTGTACTAGTATATAGAGTTGCAATAATTACCACAGTGTTCATAGGCTTAGCAAAACCAAAAAAATTATTATGAACATTTTATTAAAATACTATGTTTTGGTATTTAAATAGTATGATTACATGGACAAAGTTGTTTTATTCAGCATACCAAAAAATAAATGACTGAAAGTGTAATAATTAAAATCATTAATGGGCCAGGTGTGGTGATGCCCGCTTGTAATCCCAGCAGCTTGGGAGGCTGAGGCAGGGAGGATCGCAAGTTCAAAGCCAGTCTCAGCAATAGCTGTATAAACAGAAATATATCTATGTATGTAGTGCCTGTTTCAAATTATCTTTCATTTAATAAGTGAGATTTAGTTTTTGTGTTACAGTATTTTTTTTTAACTATCAAAAGACTATTTATTATGGGAAGCACATTGTGATTTTTTTTCTGTTCCTACAAAAACTTTTGAAGGGTTAAATAATAAAACACAAGTAAAGCAGACAAAACTCAATTCAGCTAACTTTTGCAGTGCAATAGCTGGAAGTAAGGAAAACAGTATTGAAGGAAGTGAAGAAGCCGTGATTGATATCCTCATTGGGAAGACAGATGAGGGCCGTCTGACAGTTTCGGTCTAAAATTCAATTTCCTGCACTTCATGTTACTTAGTTTCAATATTTATTTATTTATTTTAACAATATGGCTCTACAGAAAATATTTCAAAATGTAATTTAATATTTGTAAATTTGTAATTACAACATGAATGTTTAAACTTCCTTTCATGCTATTTTTCTTTGAGCTCCTTGTTGAAGGAAGTACACTTGGTGCTCTTTGCTTAGGGTCAATATATCCAGTGCATGTCTAGGGTTGAAAATACAGCAAACATGCATCTGTCTCTGGAGTTGTCATTTGTCTTTTTTTCTTATATTTTCAAGACAGCTATCTCCTGAGAAGACTAAGTGACATAACAGCAGATCAGCAGGAAATCAAAACTCCAAGTTCTATGTGTTAATGCATCAAACATGCCAGAATTAAGATGAAGGATAACTTCCTGGCATAAAGATTAGGATGTGTTTTCAAAAAGAAAACATCCTCCTGTGAATTGTTTCTTATTTAGACACAAAATACAAAAATCAAATTGTATTGTCAATGTACTTTCCATAGGGATATAAAAATATGCTCTCTCTTTTCATAGCATAATATAATAATAAACTGTTAATAAATTTTTCTGTTTATTTTTTCCAATCCTTTGAGATGTCTTAAGTTGAAAATTATTCCCTGATTAGTGAGGGATGCTGAGTTAAGATGCTTCTAGAACCTAGGTAATTAAATGATCACAGATCAAGAGTTAAACATTAAAGGAATAATTGTATTATTTTTGTGACAATACATAATCTGATAAAAGGAAGGTAAAGAGAATGTGCAGCACATTAAAATTCTGCAGTTATTTCCTTAAGATTGGTCATATAGGTACATTGTTATATATAAAAAAGAATGAAATACAGGTATTATTTTTGTGAGATTTCTATATGTGTGTTTGTTAATTAAACCAAGGTTAATTGAGTTCCAAACATTTGACTCTAACTATTGTGAGATATACACATCAACAAACTCATCACCTTCAAAGATGTTAAATGTGGTAGGGCTTGGGTGGGGAAGAGACAGTAAAAACAATAAAAATATAGATATGTTTAACTGATAGAATAAGGGGATTATAGGGAGAAAAGTATGATTTCTAGGTGTTTGTTTTCTACATCTATCAGACTAGGTGATTTCCAAAGATAACAAAAACTAGGAAAAACAGGCAATTTGGGAAGATTGAAATTAAAATTGTCTTTATAGGATGGTTCATATGTCTACAAGACATCAAAGGTGAACCTTTTGACCCAAAGGAATTTGGCCATGGTGAATGATAAAGTCTACATAGAAACAATTCTTAAGCTAGCAAGTCCAGAGTGGAGACTATTGACACCAACTACATTGCTTTTCCCAGGACAGTGCATCCATCCCCCAGCTGCCATAAATTTTGGCTGTCAAGCTCTCACACTTGTTCCTTTCTTTGAAAGATTTCTTTTTCTACCCTCCTTAGTGGGGAATGACAGCAAGATTCAGAGGTTCAAGCCTAATAACTGACAGCGTGATGGGATACAAGGATCTATTTCCCAGCTTTAACACTGCACTATCTTTATGGTACAAATCGTGCTCCAGAGAAACCAGGCTGAAACTAGTCCCCATCACAAACTGCATCCTTGCTAACCATTCTTCCTGTCCTGTCCTGTTTCCCTCAGTCCCCATTCTCTGAGAACACTTCTTTAATTGAAGACTTATAGAAGGAAGCAGCTCAAGCACTTCCAAGGAAACTCATGTACGACATTAGTTTAACACTCGACTGCTGCTAAGGAAACAAAAAGTTAATGAGCTTCTAAAGCTGAGCTCTATCTTGAACTATAAATCTACTGACAGAAAATGCTTAATTTTCTCAGGAGGCATGATGAAGGGGACATCCTGGTTCTTACTATGACTCAACTGTATAGTTATTATTGTTCCTTCCTTTAATTACTTGCATTAACTTAAAAAAAAAAAAAAAAAAACTTTGTCTCAAAATTCTCCAAATATATCAATGTTTCTTGCACTGTGATAGAGTATAAGGAGAAGAATACATGATTCAAAATGGCATACAGAGAAATAATGTCATTTCTTGTTTATGTGAATGCAGTAAATTAACACGGTAAAGGTGTCATTTGAGAGATTTTTGGAATATAATTTAAATGAACTTTCTTCAGTAATTTGTATTTAGAGAGGTGAACTGTGAAACTCAAGATAGAAAAGCTTGATGCTGGCTAAGAATTAAAACTTACACATTTTCTGGCTCTTTGTTTATGATAACAAGTGGGTCCTCATAATGTGGGATATGTATCACCGATTTCAAAAGAGCAAAGCAGAAGCCAACTGAAATCCATGATTTTCCACATTCCTTTTCCCAGCATTTCTAACATCTCTTGCAGCCATTGGGGGAGGGCATGAAAATGCTGTTTTATAACCACAACCTCACGTTGACACACTCTGTGCTTTTTTATTTATTTATTTATTTTACTTTTTTTGCTCTCAATTAAATTGAGAAATTACAAAGCAGCAAAACGTTGCAGTTAATCCACTAGGAAAAAAATTATATGAGTATAAAGTAAAATATACTGCCTCTTTCATGAACAGTTTGTGAGCTATTTGAAAATTTTATGCCATTAGCACTTTCAATATGTCATTAACCTAGAAAATAAGAGGTAGTAATGAAAGTCATTAAAAGCAGTTGAGTGTCCTGCTGTAGCCTGGCCAATAAGGGCATAAAGAATGAGAAACAGAGCAAGACATTCTAGTACATTACAACTTGGCAGGCTTGTTTCTTCATTTATATATATATTTTTCCTGCTTTCATACTATTCTTCTTGTGTATAGAGAACAAATGAAGGTGTTAAATTTTAGACAGTTTCACCAGTTACCAGTCATAAAATGTCTACTGATCTCTAATATAAAGGCTATTAGTATTACTTTTTGAACACTGAGAACATCACAATTTCTATGTGCTCCAATCACCTGGTCCTGTCATGAACTCATATACTGCTATGTGCAGCTAAGTTTTGATATTATAATAATAGTCACAAGCAAATATGCTGAGAGGAAAAATGTAAGATGGTTATTATTTCTCTAGCTGAAAATTTATATTCTTTTTGTGTGTTATGAGCCATAAAACAATTTTTTTCTTTTTTTTAAATACTGTCAAAATTATTTTCCCTATGGCCTGTAGGTATACCTCAACCATGTCCAGTCCAGACAACTCAAAGATTTGTCTGATTTTGAATGGACTTTAATATAATCTAACTATTTTGTACTGTGCTCCAGAATGTATCAAGTTTGTCATCAACATTAAACTGGAGGGAGGAGAGTCAAGATCACCTTTACATTGCTAAGTAAACCAAGATATTTTCATGGAAGTTGGTGTTCCCTCTGGAAACAAGTGGATGCTAGATATCTAACACATTTGACCTTTTTTTATGAAATAAATTATACTTCATGCTAATATTAGGAAAGTTAAAATAAATATGTCAAAATATACTCTACTGTCATGTATAACTAAAAAGAACACAAGAAAAAAGAAAAGTTATTTTGAAATAATGAATAATTGCTCTGAATAGTAGGATAAAAAAATACTAAAAACCAAATGAATCTATATGTGAAGCAATACAGCATATATACTGAAAAAAAATGAAGTGTCAAAAGAAAGCTTATAATTTGGGAATAATTTTAATAATAGGAAAGCTATAAAGAAATCATTATGATTCAGGACATAAATCACAAAGATCCAATATATACCTATATATGCTATTTGATAGAATAAATATAGGTATTATATTTATCATAAGAATATATATGCATATACAAACACTGAATAATAGAAGAAATTTTGCATATATGACATAATGTTTATGACTGGAAGTACTAGAAACTTCACCATGGTATAGGGAATAGTGATGAAAACTGACCAGTAGACCTACTTTGCTAAAGTCTCCAGGTGTAGAGAAGAAAATATATTGTAATGTTTACAGTAAATAAATGTAAAATAGTTATAAAATACCTAAAATCTAGAAGCTTGAGTTTGCCATGCAAAACAATAAATTTTAAATTTCAAAAATCTTGGACGGAATATAGACAGAATCAAGAATTTAAAGCTTTGTCAAGTTGTCATTATTTTAAAATGATAAAGCCTTTCTGACAAACCTAAAATTTAACAATTCTTCATCTTGGTTTTATTTGAACAATAAATTATCATTTCAAATATCATGCGATTAAATGAAGTTTCCACTCAAAGGTAAAGACATGAAGAAATTGAGTAAAAGAAGGGTCACTTATACTCTTGTGGCCAGAATTCTCAGTTTATAATATGATTAAAACTGTTAACTTTGTTAAATCCAGCTTCCTTGGTGTCCTGGCTGTATTTAGGGAATATGTCTGTGTATAAGTTGGATGTAATGAATCAGTGATATAACAAGAGGTACATTATATTTAGAACCCAAGCATTCTCAGGCAAATGTCACCATAGCTTCATCGAACTGTGTACATATATGTTTCTCTACCATTGCAAGCAATTACAAGAAGCCCAGGAATCAAGAATACCTTTATTACCATGACAGATCATGATTCTAGGGGAGGCAGTTTATCTGCGTCAATAAAATCAACAATCCTGGGAAATAAATAAAACACATGGTATAAGGGTAAGGTTTTCTATTTAAATGAGTTAAGCATGTCCAAAGAGGATGAATACATTATAAAAGAAGAGCTCTTAGAAAAGGAAAAATATGTGATCCTGAAATATGTCTTGCCTCATTTTGCACCGCAACATAAGGAAATAAAATATAATTATTAGGTCCAATAAAATAAAGTAAAACCTCCAAATAACATGTGTTTTGTGTCCATGGACTAAACTGTGAATTAAAAATAATTTTGCACCTATAATACCAGTGACTCAGGAGGCTGAGGCAGAAAGCTTGCAAGTTCAGGGAAGCCTGGGCAACTTAGCAAGAACCTGTATCGAAATAAAAAACATAATAAAGGGGGCTGAAAATACGTGTTACTGGAAAAGTGCTTCTGGGTTCAATCTCTAGGACGAAAAGAAAGAAGGAAGAAAAATAGGATGCAAGGAAGGAGGAAGGAACAAAGGAAAGAAGGAAGAAAATATTCCAGTAAATATTTGTATTTATAATGAACATGTGCAGTTTTCTTTCCTGTTATTATTCCCTAAGTAATGGAATATGACAACTACTGCGACAACTACATACGTGATGACAACTACATACATGGCATTTGCTTTTTCATTATTTTTTTAAGGTATTGTAAGTAATCTATAGCTTTATGACCAGAAACTGAGAAACACTGAGGGGATGTGGGCTCTCAGGGTGTGTGTGTGTGTGTGTGTGTGTGTGTGTGTGTGTTCACACATGCACACGTGTGTTATTATGAGTTGAACCCAGAGGTACTATACAACTGAGTTTAATTTATTCATTTTTATTTTGAGATAGGATCTTGGTAAATGGCTGACACTAAGCTTGAACCTGAAATTCTCTTGCATCAGCCTCCCAAGTTGCTGGCGTGGCAGATATTAAACTACTCCAGTTCCTGTTGTGTTTCTTTACAATGGCAGCACAAACGCAGGAGACACATTTGTATTAACTGATTCTAAAAGTCATCTTAATAAAAATTTCAGTATATATCATACAACAAATACTTAAGTACATACTTAATATATAATTTTAAGTTTCCCCTAAAAACAGGAGAGAAAAATCTTTGTGTCTTAGTAGTAAGCAAAGATGTTATTAAATTGAAACAAACATATGTCCATAAAATAATTTCTATTCTTCAAGCAACATGTTCATGTAGCAAAAATAGAAGAAACCTATTTAGATAACCTATATTAATGATATCTTTGCAAAAATGACTTTTATCTGAAATAAAAAGGATGGTAAAAACTCAGTTGTGTTAGTTATCTTTCCCTTATTATAACAAAAGCCTGACTGACTTAATCAACTTCTAAAGAAACAAATTATTTTCACTCAAGTTTTGGAGGATTCAGTATATGATGCATTGGGCCTAATGCTTCTGGGCCATTGTGAGGTAGCAAAGCCACTCACCTCCTGGCCAGGATGTAAACAAGACAACAGTCCCACAATCTCCTTCAAAAGGCCTGAAGACCTCTCATTGGGCCACACTTCTTAACGTTTTCACCATCTCCCAAGAGTGCCATGCTGGGGATCAACTCTATAAGACAGGAGACTTCAGGGGATGTTCCAGACGCAAACTATAGCATCCGTTAAAATAAAATGAGGAAATATGTGAACAGATACAGTATGAAAGAAGACATAAAAAGAAAAAAATAAACATGAATATACTGCACAAGTGCTCTGAACATTATTACACATTAAGGGAACTGAAACGAAAAGTGAAGGAAGTGCTACTCAACAGAAGACTTAAAATTAGAGTGATCATAGCAAGTGTTAGCAAGGATATCAAAGAAATATGACTGTCATTAGTTACTGGTGGAAACATAAGTTATACAACTACTTTGTAAAAGAGTTTGGGAGTTTGTTTTCAAATTGAACATACACCTACCATATGACCCAGGCATTTCCTTTCTAAGTGTTTACCTAAAATGTACAAAACTAACAATACAAATACTTGTAAATTGATGTTCACATCAGCTTTATTCATATCATCATCACACCAAATGTCCATCAGCAAGTAAATGAATACATAATTTCTGCTATCTCACACAATGCAATACAACCCAACAACAAAGAGAATAAACTATTAGTGCATGAAATAGCATGAACACAGTTTCAAAAAGTTAAGCTAAGTGAATAAAGGTGTACAAAAAGACATATACTCTATGATTCCATACAAGATAAGATTCATCACTTGCATGGCCCAATGCAAAACAAAGTTGTGTGTCCCTTTTTCAAAAAGCAATGATTTCACAATGACAACAGCAGAATATTTAGGCAGATTTGGGATTTCCTGTAAGCCTAGTTTCAAATTTAACTCCATATGTTGAACACTTATGAAACTGATCCTGATTTTTAAAAAAGAAAAAATTAAATGGATGGTTTCCCGAGGATGATAGGTGGTACAAAGAGTGAAAGGAACAGATTTTTAAAAGAACAGGGAAGTTTTTAGGTGATGAATAATTTTATTACTTTGATTTGGTTGACAGTTTGTGTGTGTATATATATACATACAAGTGTATATATATACATACAATTGTATATATATATATAAAATACACATATATAATACATTTCATATATATATATATATATATTCAGGAAACCTGGAAAGTCCTCATCAATAAATTAATTAATAATTTGAATTAATTGTGAAGGTAGTTTACACAGAGTAAAGATTAAATACTATTTTAAAACCATTGTCCAAATGATGAGGAAATATATAGTTCTAGTTTCACACATATTTCTTGAGGGCATTTTTAAAATGGATCTGTTTTTAGAGTTTATGCGAATGAAGCATTATATTTGGTGGGTGGGTCAGAAAGCCAATACCCAGATGGCAATTTCTGTCAGGGGATAAGCCAGAAAAAAAGAACAGGAAATTTGAAATTTTCATGTGAAAATTCTCTGAGCAAAACTAGCCCTATTTTTTGAATTTTTAAATAGAAAATAGAAAAATAGGAAACACTTCATAGCAATTTCCAAAAAAGCATTATAATTATCCTGCATGATTTAAATTTTTTTTTCTAATTTGTTATCCATATTTGCATAGTACATTTCATTTCATATTACATATAAAGATAACAATTTCTCAAGTTGCTCGTTTTATATAAAGTATTTTTACAACAATTGTGTCTTCATACATGTATTTAGGGTAATCATGGATAACTCAGTCTGCTATTATTCCTATCTCCTTTCCCCCTCCCCACTCCCCTATCTTTGTTCTATTTAAAGTTCGTTCATTCCTCTCATCCCCACTCCCTTGCCTTTATAAGTTAGTATCTTCATATCAAAGAGATAATATGTCCTTTGTTTTTTTGGGGGGATTGGCTAACTTCACTTAGCATTATTCTCCCCAACTCCATCCATTTACCTGCAAATGCCATGTTTTTATTCACTTTTAGTGCTGAGTAGTGTTCCATTGTGTATATATACCACAGTTTCCCTATCCATTCATCTGCTGATGGGTATCAGGGTTGGTTGCACAATCTAGCTATTGTGAATTGTGCTGCTATAAACACTGATGTGGCTGTGTCCCTTTAGTAAGCTGTTTTTAAGTCCTTTGGGAATAGACCAAGGAGTAGGATAGCTGGGTCAAATGGTGTTTCCATTCCAAGTTTTCCTAGGAATCTCCATACTGCTTTCCAGATTGGCTTCACCAATTTGCAGTTCCACCAGCAATGTAAGAGTGTGCCTTTTTCCCCACATCCTCACCAGCATTTATGTGTTTTTTTTTTTTTGTTGTTTTGTTTTGTTTTGATAGCTTCCATTCTGACTGGAAAATATTAGAGTAGTTTTGATTTGCATTTCTCTAATTGCTAGAGATGTTGAACATTTTTTCATATATTAGTTTGCATATCATCTTCTGAGAAGTGTCTGTTTAGTTCCTTGGCCCGTTTATTGATTGGATTATTTGGTGGTTTTTTTTTTTTTTTTTTTTTTTTTTTTTTTTTTTTTTTTTGGCCTTAAGGCTTTTGAGAGCTTTATAAATCCTTGAGGTTAGTCTTCTATCTGATGTGTTTGTGGTAAAGATTTGCTCCCATTCCGTAGGTTCTCTATTCACCTCACTGATTGTTTCTTTTGCGGAGAAGAAGCTTTTTAGTTTGAATCCATTCTATTTATTGATTCTTGGTTTTAGTTCTTGCACTATAGAGGTCTTATTGAGGAAGTTGGGGCCTAAACCAACGTGATGGAGATTTGGGCCTACTTTTTCTTCTAGTAGGTGCAAGGTCTCTGGTTTAGTTCCTAGGTCCTTGATCCACTTTGAGTTAAGTTTTGTGCATGGTGAGAGAAACAGATTTAATTTCATTTTATTAAATGAGGATTTCCAGTATTCCTAACACTATTTGTTGAAGAGGCTGTCTTTTCTCCAGTGAACGTTTTCTGGCACCTTTGTCTAATATAAGATAACTGTAGGTGAATGGGTTCGTCTCTGAGTCTTCTGTTCTCTACCATTGGTCAACTTGTCTATTTTGGTGACAATACCATGCTGTTTTTCTTACTATTGCTTTGTAGTACAACTTAAGGTCTGGAATAGTAATGCCACCAGCTTCATTCTTCTTGCTAAGAATTGCTTTGGCTATTCTGGGTCTCTTATTTTTCCAGATGAATTTAACAATTTCTTTTTCTATTTCTATGAGGAATGATATTGGAATTTTGATTGGCGTTGCATTGAAACTGTATAGTGCTTTTGGGAGAATGGTCATTTTGACAATATTAGTTCTACCTATCCATGAACAAGGTATATCTTTCCATCTTCTAAGATCTTCATTAATTTCTTTCTTTAGCGTGTTGTAGTTTTCATTGTAGAGGTCTTTCACTTCTTTTGTTAAGTTGATTCCCACATTTTTTTTTTTAGGCTATAGTAAATGGGATGGATTTCCTACTTTCACTTTCTGAAGATTTGTTGCTGATGTACAGAAATGCCTTTGATTTATGGGCATTGATTTTATATCCAGTTACTTTGCTGAATTCATTTATTAGAGTTAGAAAATTTCTGGTGGAATTTTTTGGATCTTCTATTTAGAGAATCATATTTTCTGCAAATAGTGATAATTTGAGTTCTTCTTTTCCTATCTATATCCCTTTAATTTCTTTCGTCTGTCTAATTGCTCTGGCTAGGGCTTCAAGAACTATGTTAAATAGGAGTGGTGAAAGAGGGCATCCATGTCTTGTTCCAGTTTTTAGAGGGAATGCTTTATTTTTTCTCCATTTAGGATGATGTTGGCCTGGGGCTTAGCATAGATGGCCTTTATGATGTTGAGGTATGTTCCTGTTATCCCTATTTTTTCTAGCATTTTGAACAAGAAGGAATGTTGTATTTTGTCAAATGCTTTCTCTGCATCTATTGAGATGATCATATGATTTTTATCTTTGAGCCTGTTGATGTGATGTATTACATTTATTGATTTTCTTATATTGAACCAAACTTGCATCCCTGGAATGAAACCCACTTGATCGTGGTGTACTATCTTTTTTATGTGTTTTTGTATTTGATTTGCCAGAATTTTATGAAGAATTTTTGCATCTATATTCATTAGAGATATTGATTTGAAGTATACTTTCTTTGATTTGTCTCTGTCTGGTTTTGGAATCAGGGTGATATTGGCCTCATAGAATGAGTCTGGGAGTGTTCCCTCTTTTTCTATTTCATGAAATACTTTGAGAAGTGTTGGTGTTAGTTCTTCTTTAACGGTCTTGTAGAATTCGGCTGTGTATCCATCCGGTCCTGGGCTTTTCTTGGTTGGTAAGTTTTTTTTTTTTTTTTTTTTTTTTTTTTTTAATATTTATTTATTTACTTTAGTTGTACACAATGCAATGCATCTATGTTTACGTGGTGCTGAGGATCGAACCCAGGCAAGTGCAAGGCGAGCGCTCTGCCGCTGAGCCACAACCCCCTCGCCCCGGTTGGTAAGTTTTTGATGGCATCCTCTATTTCTTTGGTTGAAATTGATCTATTTAAATAGTGTATGTCATCCTGATTTAGTTTGGGCATATCATATGTTTCTAGAAATTTGTCGATGCCTTCATTATTTTCTATTTCATTTGAGTATAAATTTTCAAAATAATTTATGATTATCTTCTATATTTCTATAGTGTCTGTTGTAATATTTCCTTTTTCATCATAAATATTGGTAATTTGTGTTTTCTCTCCTTTTATTCATTAGCATTAGCTAATGGTTTATCAACTTTATTTTTCCAAAGAACCAACTTTTTGTTCTGTCAATTTTTTTCAATTTTTTTTTTTTTGTTTCAATTTCATTAATTTCAGCTCTGATTTTAATGATTTCCTGTCTTCTACTTCTTTGGGGGATGATTTGTTCTTCTTTTTCTAGGGCTTTGAGATGTAATGTTAGTTCATTTATTTGTTGACTTTTTCTCTTTTGAAGGAATGAGCTCCATGCAATGAACTTTCCTCGTAGTACTGCCTTCATAGTGTCCCAGAGATTTTGATATGTTGTATTGTTGTTCTCGTTTACCTCTAAGAATTTCTTAATCTCCTTCTTGATGTCTTCTGCAACCCACTGATCATTCAATAGCATATTATTTAGTCTCCAGGTGTTACAGTAGCTTTTCTTTTTTTTTTATCATTGATTTCTAATTTCATTTTTTTATGATATGATAGAATGCAGGGCACTATCTCTACTTTTTTATATTTGCTTAGAGTTTCTTTGTGGTATAATATATGGTCTATTTTAGAGAAGGATCCACGTACTGCTGAGAAGAAAGAGTATTGGCTCATTGGTGGATGATACACTCTATATATGTCAGTTAAATCTAAGTTATTAATTGTATTATTGAGTTCTATAGTTTCTTTGTTTATCTTTTGTTTTGAAGATCTATCCAGTGTTGAAAGAGGTGTGTTAAAATTATCTAGAATTATTGTGTTGTGATCTATTTGATTCTTGATTTTGAGAAGAGTTTGATTGATGAATGTAGATGCTCCATTATTTGGGACATATATATTTATAACAGTTATATCTTGTTGATCTATGATTCCCTTAAGCAGTATGAAATGTCCATCTTTATCTCTTTTGATTAACTTTTCCTTGAACTCTATTTTTAGGATAAAGACCCCTGCTTGTTTACATAGGCCATGTGAGTGATTCATTTTAGCCTATCCTTTCACCTTCAGTCTGTAGGCATCTTTTCCTATGAGATGTGTCTCTTGAAGGAAACATATTGTTGGGTCTGTTTTTTTTTTAATCCAATCTATTAGCCTATGTCTTTTAATTGGTGAGTTTAGGCCATTAGCATTCAGGGTTATTATTGAAATATAATTTGTATTACCAGTCATTTTTATTTATTCATTTATTTATGTTATTTTTGGTATTTACCTTGACTTGGTTTCTCCTTTGGTTGGTTTGTTCCTTTATTGTAGTTCTTCCCATTGCAGATTTTCATTATTATTTTTCATTTCCTCCTCGTGGGATATTTTACCAAGAATGTTATGTAGAGCAGGCTTTCTTGTTGTAAATTCTTTTAGCTTTTGTTTATCATGGGAGGATTTTATTTCATCCTCAAATCTAAGCTTAATTTTGCCAGATATAAAATTCTTGGTTAGCATCCCTTATCTTTTAGAGCCTGGTTTATGTTGTTCCAGGCTCTCCTGGCTTTGAGGGTCCGTGTTGAAAAAACTACTAAGATGCAAATTGGTTTTCCCTTGTAGGTAATCTGACTTCTCTTTTGCAGCCTTTAAAATTCTATCTTTATTTTGTATACTAGGCATTTTCATTATAATGTGCCTTGGTGTGGGTCTGTTGTAATTTTGTACATTTGGTGTCCTGTAGGCCTCTTATATTTGATTTTCAAATTCATTTTTCTTGCTTGGGAAATGTTCTAATATTATTTCATTGAAGAGATTGTGCATTCCTTCAGTTTTAATCTCTGCACCTTCCTCTATTCCAATGAATCTTAAATTTGGTCTTTTGATGGTATCCCATAATTCTTGGATATTCTGTTCATAGTTTTTTACCATCTTCACTGTGAGGTCAACTTTATTTTCAGGATTATATATATTGTCCTTATTGTCTGAGGTCCTATCTTCCAAATGGTCCAATCTGTTGGTGATGCTTTCTATTGAATTTTTTAGGTGGCTTACTCTTTCTTTCATTTCAAGGATTTCTGTTTTTTCTCAAACTCTCTCTTTCTTGAAGTAATCTTTTGCTACCTGGATTTTTTCTCTTATCTCTTTGTTGGTATGATCGATGGTTGCCTGTATTTGATCTCTTATCTCTTTGTTGGAGAGATCAATTTTTGCCTGTATCTGTTCACTTAGGTCGTTTTTCAAATCTCTTATCATTTTAATTATGAATATCCGGAACTCCTTCTCTGACATTTTACCTACTGTGCTTTCTATGGCTTCTATTATTGTAGTATTTTGGTTTATTTGGGGCATTTTCCTCCCTTGTATTTTTATGATGACTATGTATTTCCCTCTCTTGCAAAGTAAGTCTGGGGTATTATAATGTCTGCTCTTTTGTCTTATAAGGTTACCCAAAACCTCACTTTTTAGGGAAATATCAATATTAGAGCTTTCAATGTACCCCATATATATCCATATATCAGTTAGTTACTATTTTTTATATTTACAGTTTTGTCCCTGTTGCTCCTTAGTAGGTGGGCTGAGCTAGAATGGATGCAGGTGGTCGGGGCTTGTTCCCCTGCTGTCCTCAGTGGGAATGGCCTCTCAGAGGTAAGTGGGCAGAGCTGGAAAGCTTTCAAGGGGGCCCAGCTGGAACTCACTTCGGGAGATCCAGCTGGGAACTCCTGCCAGCAGGCCAAACTGGGAACCCACACTGGCAGGCCTAACTGGGAGCTCCTGCCTTCAGACCTAACTGGGAGCTCCCTACAGCTGGCCGAATTGGGAAGGCAAACCAGCAGGCCAAATTGGTAACAAATGCTGGCAGGTCCAACCGGGAACTCACACAGGTAGTCTGAACTCAGAGCTCCCACCCTCAGGCTGAACTGGAACTCACACTGGCAGTCCAAACTGGGAGCTCCACCCGCAGTCCACAGGGCTGACAGGCTGAAGTGGGAACTTACTCTGGCTGTCGGAATTTGGAGCTCCACCCGCAGGTGGCAGGGCTGGCAGGCGGAACTGGGATCTCAGGCAGGCCAAACTCCATAGTTCAGAGCTCTCTATTTTCCACAAAAAATTGAAGATTGTGTTTTGGGCGAAGTTTTTTTTTTTTTTTTTTTTTTTTTTAATTTTTATTTATAGTAGTATGTATTACAGTTCATACTATACGTATAGAGCATCTTTTTACATAAAACAGTTTGTATTCAACTCCTGCTGCAACTCCTGCTGCATGAATCCAGAGCCACGGAGCAAACTAGTACTGCAGCCTTCCTCTAATCCGCCATGTTGAATCTTTATCCTGCATATTAATAACACAATATATTGGACAAATTTCCCACGTTCTTGGGTAAAAAAAAAAAAAAAAAAATCTAAAATATTAAAAATCTTCCTAATCTGTTCTCTAAATTCATGCTAATATCCAACCAAATCAAACAGCATTTTTGAAGGAACTGAATGAATATATTCTAAAATATATATGAAGAAGTATAAGAAGATTTGACAACAATGAGTAAAGAAAAAAATGTACCTGTCAACAGGTGTTATATATTTCACAGCTGAAGTCATTTTAAACTTGTAATGATAACAAAATGAGGCAAATAAATGAATAAAATATAACAGATAAATATAGATAGATAGATAGATAGATAGATACCTGGTATATAATGGAGGTTTTTGATAAGTCAGGAAACAAAATTGGATATATAATAAATGATTTTGGGAAGACTGGCTAATTCCCTGAAACAAAATAAAATCATTTTGTAATTCACTGAATTATATAAAAATAAAACCCATGTATATTAATAACATAAAAATAACTAAAAATTATCGTGAAAATATTTCAGATGCAAGACACCCAAAATGAAAATTATAATGGGTCTTTTTTAATCACTATAAATACATAGATTTTTAATCTGAATGAGATGGAAAGTCACAAAATAGTTTATTTTGGTTTTAAAAGGAACACTGTGTCTACAGTGTTGAGAATAAATTCTAGTGAAGCAGAGGCTTATAAAGATCAGTTATGAGGATATCATAATATTCCAAGCAGGAGCTGCATAGACTGAGTGGTGGTGAACAAGATTGCATGATGTGATTATTTATGAGAAATAAGGACCCATGATATTTCTTGAAGTGTTTATATTGGATGTAAGATGAAAGTATTAGAAGGTAAATGACTAGCTTTTGGCTTCAGAAACAAAGAATAAGAATGATGAGACACTCAGGGCACACCAGCATGAAACCAGCGATAAAAACCAGCGATAACGGCCGGTGGAATTGGTGCTGGGAGACAACGGGAGACCGCGGGTCGACAGCACCAGTTCGAGTCCACACTCGGCAGGACGCAACCCTCAGCAGTAGGGCCCCCAAGAGAGAGAGCGGCGCAGAGACTGGCGAACAGCAAGCAGGGGCAAAATCGGAGCGGTCCACGGTCCGAAGCAGCACTGTCTGCGCCGCAGTTGCGGCTACCCGATTCCACCTCGGCAAAGAGACATCCACCCAACGGCTTTGAAATCGATTGGCGAGGACACGGGAGTCTGCGGAGCTGCTGTTGACTGGGAGGAGAGCACTGCCATCTTTGAAAGGTGCAGTGGCTGACCCAGACAAAGGGGAGGAGATGGAGAGTGACGGCTGCAGCCATCCAGGGACCCTCCAGCTATCTGAAGACAACGCATACTTGGGTGAGGCTTGGGTGACCAGCAGGGGAGGGTGTGTCTGAGGCCAGCGCAGCGGCCACAAGAAGCTGCAACTGTGGGTGGGCATGGGGAGGGGGTGCCTTCTGGAGGGTCCCCTTCCCAGTGCCATTCATCAGCTGACACACAGACCCCCTGGGCCACTCCTTCACTGAGCCGTTCAGCCATTGGCCTAAGGTGCAGCCTTGATTCCACTAACAGGATCGCAGACTGTCTAGACATGATCCAATAACAATTGGCTTGAACTGGAAAGGAAAAAAGAGGGGGGCTTCCCAGGGGCCATTCTGTTTGAGACTTGGGGTTCAACTTTTTTTTTTTCTTTTTTGTTGGTTTGCTTGTTTTGTTGGATTTCGGGGAGGTTTTTTGTTTGTTTGTTTGTTTGTTTTTCTTTTTCTTTTTTTGGCTTTGTTTTGTTCTGCTTTTTTTTTTTCTTCTGCATTGATTGTCAGTGTGTTTGCTTCCGCTCCTTTTTTCTTTCC
The DNA here is from genome assembly GCA_025594165.1 of Tamias sibiricus. Lineage (NCBI taxonomy): Eukaryota > Metazoa > Chordata > Mammalia > Rodentia > Sciuridae > Tamias > Tamias sibiricus. The sequence continues at coordinate 147,113,753 of CM046662.1, forward strand.
TTCTTTTCTTCCTTCTCACTCTTGCATCTTTTCTTCCTCCTTCATCTTTCATGTTTACACCCTGCCAGTGCATACTAAACAGAGGCAAAAACAAGTTATATGCAGAACTTGGGATTTCTAGAACCGGCACAATTGAACTGGGTAGCAAAGCGGTGTTATATATAGTTTACTGTCTATTTTCTTGATTTTCTCTCTCCTCTCTCTTACACCAATTCCCTACTCTTTTATCATTCTTTTTCTTTTCCAACTTACTTTATATATAAATTGGTCTTTCCACCTAATTGTCTACTCCATTCTCTTTCTTCCCTCGTCTACTGATACTAAACCACTTCAATAAAAATCTCTTTTCATACTTTCCAAGAAAGAACAATCCAAGACACTTCCTTCTTCCTAAACATAACACCTCTGTATCCAATACTTGAAGCTATAAAACCCCATCAGAAGCGTACAGAGTAAATTGGAAATAATATCTGGGTTAACCAAATCTGTACATTGTGATCAAACTTGCATTTTCTGAATAGAAAGTGTTAGGTTTTAAAAGTGTAAAGGAATTATAAGGTGATCTGATAGCATTGTACTACAGGAACAACATAAGGCTTTAAGGTAAAATCGAAATAGTCAAGGTCCCACAGTGCAGGAATAATAGACACACAAGCAACATGAAAAAACAAGGGAAGAAAATGACACAAACAAATCAAGATACCTCATCAGTAGAAGTCATGGCAAGCACAGTTGGTCAAATGCCAGAGATGGAATTTAGAAATTATATATGCCAAATATTTATGGAACTTAAGAATGAACTCAAAAATGAGATGAGGGAGCAAGTACAGGAGGCAAAAGATCATTTTGACAAAGAACTCCAAAAATAAATACAGGAAGTAAAAGATTACTTCACTAGGGAAATAGAGGCTATAAAGAGAATCCAAACAGAAATTCCAGAAATGAAAGAAGCAATAAACCAAAATAAAAGCTCAATTGAAAGCATCTCCAACAGAATAGACCACTTGGAAGAAAGAACCTCACAACGAAGACAAAATATATATCCTAGAGAAGAATTTAAACTATACAGCAAAACTTTTAGAAATCAAGAACATAACATCCAAGAATTATGGGACAGCATAAAAAGACAAAAATTAAGAGTGATTGGCATAGAGGAAGGGGCAGAGTTTCAAGCCAAAGGAATGAGTAATCTATTTCACAAAATAATTACAGAAAATTTTCCAAACTTGAGGAATGAATGGGAAAACCAAGTTCAAGAGGCATACCGAACACCAAACAAACAAAATCTCAACAGATCCACACCAAGACACATTATAATGAAAATGTCTAATACACAGAGCAAGGAGAGAATACTAAAAGCCACAAGAGAAAGGAAGCTCTGAAAGAAAAGGGATGTCAACCAAGAACCTTATATCCAGCAAAATTGAGCTTTAGATTCGAAGATGAAATAAAAACCTTCCACTACAAGCAAAAGTTAAAAGATTTCACAACTCGAAGCCAGCACTTCTGAACATCCTGGGCAACATTTTTCATGAAGAAGAAGAGAAAGATGATAACGAAAATCAACAAAGGGAGATATTAAACTAAAGGAATTGCCAACCAGAAGAGAAACCAAATCAAGCTAAAGACCATAATTCAAATAAAAATGGATGGGAATAAAAATCACATCTCAATAATAACCCTAAATGTTAATGGCCTAAACTCACCAATCAAAAGACACAGGTTATCAGAATGGATTAAAAGAAATGACCCAACAATTTGCTGTCTCCAAGAAACACACCTCATAGAAAAAGACATCAACAGACTGAAAGTGAAAGGTTTGGAAAAGTCTTAACACTCACATGGCCGGCGGAAGCAAGCAGGGGTTTCCATTCTCATATCAAATGAGGTAGATTTCAAACCAAAACTAATCAAGAGGGACAAAGATGCATTTTTCTTATTACTTAAGGGAGCCATCCATCAACAGGATATCACAATCATAAATCTATATGCCCCAAATAATGGAGCACCTACATTCATCAGACAAACTCTTCTCAAGTTCAAGAGTAAAATAGACCACAACACAGTTATTCTAGGGGACTTCAGTACACCTCTCTCACCAATGGATAGATCATCCAAACAAAAGCTAAACAAAGAAACTTTAAGCCTCCTTAAAACAATTAACAATTTAGACCTAACGGACATATATAGAATATTTCATCTCTCAGTAAACGAATACACATTTTTCTCAGCAGCACATGGCTCCTTCTTCAAAATAGAGCATATATTATGTCACAAGGCAACTCTCAGAAAATATAAAAAAATAGAGATACTACCCTGCATGCTATCGGACCATAAAGGGATCAAATTGGAAATCAACGACAAAACAAGGAATAAGAAAAACTACTCCATCAACTGGAAGCTAAACAACATGCTACTGAGTGAACAACGGGTTGAAGAAGACATCAAAGAGGAGATCAAAAAATTCCTAGAGGTAAATGAGAACACAGATACATCATATAGAAATCTCTGGGACACTATGAAGGCAGTAGTAAGAGGAAAATTCATTGCACTGAGCTCATTCCTTAAGAGGAAAAAACAACAAACAACAAATAAATGACTTAACATCACACCTCAAAGCATTAGAAAAAGAAGAACAGACAAACACCAAGAGCAGTAGAAGACAGGAAATAATTAAAATCAGAGCAGAAATTAATAAAATTGAGACTAAGGAAACCATTCAAAGAATTGACGAAACTAAAAGTTGGTTCTTTGAAAAAATAAACAAAATTGACAGACCCTTAGCGATGCTAACGAAAAGAAGAAGAGAAAAAACTCAAATTACTAACATTCGTGATGAAAAAGGGAATATCACAACAAACACCTCAGATATACAGAATATAATTAGAAATTACTTTGAAAACTTGTACTCTAATAAAATAAAAAATACTGAATGCATTGACAGATTTCTAGAGTCATATGATTTGCCTAAAATGGATGTGGAGGCTATACACAATTTAAACAGATCAATTACAATCGAAGAAATAGAAGATGTCATCAAAAAGCTACCTACAAGGAAAAGTCCAGGACCTGATGGGTTTACAGCCGAGTTCTATAAGACTTTCAAAGAAGAACTAATACCAGTGCTCTTCAAACTATTTCAAGAAATAGAAAAAGAGGGAGCTCTTCCAGACTCTTTCTATGAGGCCAATATCACATTAATTCCAAAGCCAGGCAAAGACACATCCAAAAAAGAAAACTTCAGTCCCATATCTTTAATGAACATAGATGCAAAAATCCTCAACAAAATCCTGGCAAATCGGATACAAAAACATATCAAAAAGATAGTGCACCATGATCAAGTGGGGTTTATCCCAGGGATGCAAGGCTGGTTCAACATTCGGAAATCAATAAACATAATACATCACATCAATAGACTTAAAGACAAAAATCATATGATCATCTCAATTGACGCAGAAAAAGCATTTGACAAAATACAACACCCCTTTATGTTCAAAACACTGGAAAAACTAGGAATATCAGGAACATATCTTAACATTATAAAAGCTATTTATGCAAGGCCCTGAGCTAACATTATCTTAAATGGAGAAAAATTGAAAGCATTCCCTCTAAAAACTGGAACAAGACAGGGATGCCCCCTTTCACCACTGCTATTAACATAGTGCTGGAAACTCTGGCCAGAGCAATAGATAGACGAAAGAAATTAAAGGGATCCATATAGGAAAAGAAGAGCTCAAATTAGCACTATTTGCTGATGACATGATAATCTACCTAGAATACCCAAAAAACTCTACCAGAAAACTTTTACAACTAGTAAACGAATTTGGCAAAGTTGCAGGATACAAAATCAATACACATAAGTCAAAGGCATTTGTGCACATCAGCAACAAAGACTCTGAAAGAGAAGTGATGAAAAATACCCCATTTACAATAGCATCAAAAAAAATAAAATACCTGGGAATCAACCTAACGAAAGAGGTGAAAGACCTCTATAACGAAAATTATAGAACACTAAAGAAAGAAATTATAGATGAACTCAGAAGATGGAAAGACCTACCTTGCTCTTGGATAGGTAGAATTAATATTGTCAAAATGTCCATACTACCAAAAGCACTATACAGATTTAATGCAATTCCAATCAAAATCCCAATGTCATTCTTCAAAGAAATAGAAATAGCAGTCATGAAATTCATCTGGAAAAATAAGAGACCCAGAATAGCCAAAGCAATCCTGAGCAAGAAAAGTGAAGCAGGGGGCATCACCATACCGGACTTTAAATTATACTATAGAGCAATAGTAACAAAAACAGCATGGAATTGGCACCAAAACAGACTGGTGGATCAATGGTACAGACTTGAGGACAGAGACTAATACATATAATTTCAGCTATCTTATATTAGACAAAGGTGCCAAAAATGTACAGTGGAGAAAGGATAGCCTCTTCAACAAATGGTGCTCGGAAAACTGGAAATCCATATGCAACAAATTGAAATTAAACCCTTATCTCTCACCGTGCACAAAACTCAATTCAATGTGGATCAAGGACCTAGGAATTAGACCAGAGACAATACACCTAATAGAAGAAAAATAAGCTCCAATTTCCAATATGTCGGATTAGGCCCCAAGTTCCTTAATAAGAATCCTGTAGCGCAAGAATTACTACCAAGAATTAATGAATGGGATAGATTTAAACTAAAAAGCTTCTTTTCAGCAAAAGAAACAATCAGTGAGGTGAATAGAGAGCCAACTAATTGGGAACAAATATTTAGTACATGCACATCAGATAGAGCACTAATTTCTAGACTATATAAAGAACTCAAAAAACTTTACACTAAAAAACAAATAACCCAATCAATAAATGGGCTAAGGAATTGAGAAGACACCTCTCAGAAGAAGATACACGACTAATCAACAAATACATGAAAAAATGTTCAACATCGCTGGCAATTAGAGAAATGCAAATCAAAACTACTCTAAGATTTCACTTCACTCCAGTCAGAATGGCAGCTATCAAGAACACAAGCAACAATAAATGTTGGAGAGGATGTGGGGAAAAAGGCACACTCATACATTGCTGGTGGGACTGCAAAATGGTGCAACCATTATGGAAAGCAGTATGGAGATTTCTTGGAAAACTGGGAATGGAAACACCCTATGACCCAGCCATCCCACTCCTGGTTCTATTCCCAAAAGGACTTAGAAACAGCATATTACAGTGACACAGGTATCTCAATGTTTGTAGCTGCGCAATTCACAATAGCTAGGTTGTGGAACCAACCTAGATGTCCCTCAGTAAATGAGTGGATTAAAAAAATGTGGTATATTTGCACAATGGAATTTTACTCAGCAATAAAAGAAAATAAATTAATGGCATTTGCAGGTAAATGGATGAAGTTGGAAGACATAATGCTAAGTGAAGTTAGTTAGTCTTTAAAATCCAAGTACCAAATGTTTTCTCTGTTATAAAGAGGCAAAGTATTGTTGGATGGGGGTACATAGGAAGATTAGAGGAACAGTAGAATGGTCAAGGGAAGGGAGGGTAAGGGAGGGAGCAAGAGGGGATGGAGGGGGAGAAAAGAAAAAAAAAGGTGGTTCAATGAGACGGATACCATTTTCCTTAATGCATGATTGAAGACCTGAATTGTACGAATATACTTTCTATACAAAGAGTTGTATGTAAAAAGATACTAAATATATGCACTATGAGTTGTACATATTAAAAATTATAAAAATAAAAAAATAAAAAAAAGAATGATGAACATGGGAAGGCTGCAAGATGAAGCAGGTTTAATAGTAAAAGCAAAAATGCAATTTAGATTCAATTGATTTCCAACCTTTCAATTATTTATTTATTATTAAATCCTTGAGTTCTTAATATATACGAAATGCAGCATTAGCCATAATGAACAATGAAATCCTGTTACTTGCAGAAAAATGAATGGACTCATGGAACACTGTGTTAAGTGAAATAAGCCACATACAGTAAGACAAGTACCACATGTACTTTCTTGTATGTAGAAACTAGCAATTGTTGCTCTGAATGAAGAACAGTGATTGCTTATGATTGAGAAGGCTGAAGCAGTGATTGTTGGGTTGATAAAGGGCTGGGGATATGATCAATGTACATTGTTAGCATTTACAAATATCACACTGAAACCCTTTAATATGTACAATTAATATGAGTTAATAAAAATGTATTTTCAAGTGGAGATATTTGAGTTTGGTGTAAAAAAGTGAAGCAGTTATATAAATTTAGAAATCATTGGAATATATGCAAAATTAATATTGGTAACAAAAATGATGGAAAGACAAGACATAAAGGATATGTTTTATAATCCTTTCAATCAATTTCAGTCGGAAAATTTTTTCATGGATGAATTTAACTTACTTTATTACATGTTATACACAGAATCAGTATAACAGAGACCATTTAACACCATATATTAATACATAAATTTATTTCATAGTTAATTGAGTAAGATTAACAAACAGCATGAAAATATGTGTGATAGGGAACCAAAAACGAGCAACAAAATACCTCTTGGGACTTTTCCTGGATATGCCCTAGACTCAGTGTTAAAAAGGATCTTGATTTATAACATCTAGAAAAAGGAAAGTGGGAATGCTAGGTATTGAAGAAAAGAAGTTTGATGTTGCCTGCTTATTTATTCATTAATTATGTATTCAGTGGTGAAAATCTGAAATATTTCATAAATAAGTGAAATATTAAGGCACTAGTTCAGATCTCCTAAATCTTATTCCAATATTCCATCTCTTACAAAAAGAAGAGAAGAGATATCTCTAGACATAAAAATAATTTTGGAAAATGAAAAACCACTTGGATTGAGAGGAAAATAATAAATACTAAATGTGAATTCTAATAACCATAAAATTTTAATAACCATGGATTTCAATAACTATGAAAGTTAATATGCCAACAACCAGGTATGGGAAACAAAGTGTACATATGCTCAGAAGAAATTAAAAAGCATTTTGGTATTTTTGCTAAATAACAAAAGGGCCATTACAGGCAAATCAATGCTGACATATTTAAACATTACAAGTTTATACCCCTGAATATAAAATTAATGAATAAATAACCAGGCAGCATCAAAATTCTTCATTCCAATATCTTTAAAATATAAAAAAAATCTTTATATGTAAAAGGTTTTGAAAGTATGTGTAACCATACTGAAATTAATATGTTAGAAAAATCTGGTTTTACTTAGACTGCTTACAGTAGTGGATTATTCTCTTCTGAAATAATTACACAAATACACACCAACATATACTGTTTAATTCCCTTTTTTGTATTCATAGTTCATTGGCTTCATATCAATAAAATATGGATTGGTCAAAAGTTAAGAAAGAGAATCTTAAAACATTGACATTTAATAATACTTTGGTCTTAAGAGTCTCTTTGAAGTATTTATCCAGTAAAAACTACCTTCTTGCTAAGAGCAGGCACTAAATTGCAAAGCAGATCTCTGGAATTTAAGTTGGTTAAAAGAATAAATATTGTGTTAAAAATTTTTATGATATATAAACCAAAAACTGAAAAAAAAAAAAAAAAGAAGCAAAATTATACAAGGCAACTATTGGAAGTGCTGGATAGGTTTACTGTCTGGATTTTGGTGAAAATGCCATGTTATTTTCATGGGTTTAAATTAATCCATTTGTGCACATTAATTATGTACGAAAAAGATAATAGAGACCTTTGACCGTGCACAGAGATTGCCTCTTATTATAGATGCTATTTAGTCATCACATTTTAAATACATTTATTTCTGGTACACAATATAGTCTTTTATTGTAAATATTTTCTTCATAACATTTTTTGTTTCATTTTAGGTTTAATACTAATTTGTTACATTCTGTATATTCTCTCTTATGTTTTAGGAAGTAAAAAAAAATGTAAAAAACTACTCTTAAATTTATCTCATTATTTCGAAAATCAACTAACTAGAATACATACATCAACTTGGAGGGAGAGAAAATAAAAGTGAAATTGTGCATGTTTTATAAATTACTATACATTGCTGCATCCTAAATAGCAACTCTTTTCATTTACATGTTTATATTACCTTTTATTCTACAGAATTTTTCTTTTTTTTCTTTTTGAGTGACTAGTTTTTATTTCAAAAAGATACTTGTCAATATTCAGTATCAAAACAGTTTCACTATTGGTTTCTCTTCATCCAATTGGCCCCAAAGATACCACAACAAAGGAAAGTACATTTTAAGCCAATAAACTGCAGGACATACACCTAACAGACTTCAAAGAAACCTCACCTAAAAGTGGAGACTGGGCTGGGAAAGAAACTTTGAAAGATCATCACACTGCTAGCCCAACTATAAGACTCTCAAAGCCAGATAGGGTGGCCAGGTACCCGAATCCCAAAGAAGCAAAGTTTCCAAATAACATAAAATTTTAAAAGTTTTGTACATAAGCTATTTAAGATTTTTCCAGCCATGACTGATACAAAGCACAATGAGGTGGCACTTTTAGAGGTGGTACTTTTAGAGATAGCAGTTTCAGAGAAAGCTTATGAAATGAGTTTCACATGGCTAAATCAGTGGCAAAAACATCTTTTTCTGCAAAGGAGGCAGAAGTCTCCTAAAGATTAAGGAGCCCACAATCCGTTCTGTGAACAATGGGGAAGGGGGTAGAGAAGGAAGAAAAATTTTGTCTCAGGCTGAGGATATGGCTCAGAGGTAGAATGTTAGAGGTTCTCCCAGAACACAGAAAAGCAATGTGTCACACTTAGCATGCTTGCCAACTCTGTGGTAAATCTGTCCTGACTCTGTTATGGTGATACTTTGGCAACTTGTTTGCAACTCAATTGCATAAGAATACCCAATCAAAATGTGTATTATCTTATATAGGAGACAAAGAGTTTATAAGTCCACAGAGCCTGTACTCCCACAAAAATAAACACTGGTTCCTGCTGAATGCCCAGGTGCCCTGTTTCCCTGTGCACAAATCTCACAATGAGAGCATTTGCCCAACCTGCACAAGACCCTGGGTTCAATGCCCAGCACCACAAAAACAAAAACATCTCAGAGGTATGATCATCACAATGAAAAAGAATTAAAAAATAAGAATAAAGTTGTCTAAAGATACCAAAAAGAAAATAAAAATCTTGAATAGCACAATAGCATGTTTTTTTTTTCTTTTTTGGCTAACTCCTCTTGGAATCACCTTTCCAGTTTGGATGGTACTTAGTAGAGAGGAATGAGATTTCTCATATTGGAGTATTTCTGTGGGCTCTGTTTGTCTCTCAGCAAGGCATCCCCGTTTTCTCTTTTCCTCCTCTCTGGAGAAGGCAGTATGAATTAGACTGGAAAGTTACCTTGCAAAAGTGGGAACAGAATTAGATTGCTGCTTAGAGCTGTGGAATTATTTGGAATGTTTACAAATGGTTACTGTAACAACATAAAAAGTAACTACAAAATGTGTACAGCAGAATTTGATTTAAATACACTTCATGTTTTGTTCACATTTCCTTAAATGTTATTCTCAAAGGTGCTCAGCCTGTAGCCCAGCTGGCATCTCTGGGAAGAGCCAAAGACAGTTTGGGGGAAAAGACAAAGGCATGGGAGTAGAGGGGATATTGAAAGGAGAAAGCAGCCTTCCAGTTAAAGATCAGCCCTCAATTTCAAGGTCAGCTTCTGGCTGGCTAGCCACAAGCAGAGCAGGTGAGGGAGAAACAGTAGCAGGCCAAGCCTGGGGAGGTCTACATCTCATTGAGGTCAAGCAGAATCTGGCCCAGCATCCTTTGTGTACAGAGGTGCTATTCTTTTGTACATTTCAGTTTATCTTCCAAATCATCTATTGTCTTTTCCAGTTGGGCAACAGATCTCTCACCAAACTCAGCACGGTTTTTTGCCTCCTTGAGCTTATCAGTAAGAATCTCTATTTCTTCCTCATATTAGTCTTGTTTTTTGAAAGTACTTTTGTCCAGTAGCCCTGAGACACTTTCTAGTCTAGCAGTCTCATCTGCTCATCTACCATTTGGCAAGGAGACTCTGCCAGCTCACCTGGTTCCTCTGTGCATTCCAAATTTCCTTCAATAATCATGAACTTATGAGCCCCCCCCTCTTCACACTTCCTATCTGCTTCATCTGCAATGTGCTTAGGTTCTTTGAGTTGGATTTCCTGGGTTCCATCTTTACTTCATCTTTTAGGGCCTGATTTTCGATAACTTCCATACCTCTCTCACTGCAGGGCAGTAGCTAGGCCCTCCTGAGCAAGGTCCAGCTCCTCTTCTACCAGTTGGATACAGGGTTCAAGGAGGGTACCTCAGCCTCAGCCTTTTCTTGGCCTGTCTTTCTCCATCTCCTCAGCATCCTCAGCTTGCTGCTGCAGAACCTGGATCTTGTGCCTCACCTTCTCTACCGTGGTGATCCCGTCATGGTGCCCACCCTGTCACTTCTTGATATCTGCCTCTACCTCCTCCATGCAGTTTGGCAGCCAAATTTTTCTATTGTTATATTATAAATTGTATCATCCGTATAGAATTTTATACATACTATCAATTCTTAGAAGTTTAAGCCATTTAACATCTTCAATCCTACACACTTTGAAAGATAATTTCCATAATTATCTGGGTGCAAATTATGTTTAAAACAACTATTTGTTCCATATGGTCAAACGATAATTATCTTCATGGACACTGAAATAAATATAAACAATGACACAGTAACACTTTTGAATTCTAAAATATGAGAATGATATGGTTTCTGTTGTTGATTGTCATTATCAGATTTGTAAATAAAAATCATATGATGAGAGTCATTTGAGTGATTTTGACATGTACAATGTAGAAATACAAAGTGTAAGAGTAGAAGACAAATGATTATTTGAAATCTGAGCTTTAGAGATTAGTGGAAGTTGCCTATCCAAAAAAAAAAAAAAAAGAGAGAGGTTATAATAGGTAAGTCAATCTGTAAATTTAAATTACCCTATATTAAATGATATATTCAAATTTATTTCAAAAAGTACATATAATATTGTTCTGTAGAATTAATTTGACTTGGCTTAAAGTATTCATGCATCAAATGACACTCATATTTTCCCAAATTGGAAACAAAACTTGTTTCAATTGTGTATAAGCAGCATCAAATATTTCAATCATTTACTAATATTTTCCCCATAACTGGCCATAGGTAGGTAGTAGAAAATTCCCATTTTGTGGCACACTTAATGGCTCTTTTCCCTTAGAGGTTAACTCCAAGTATTTGTCCAACTTATCTTCACAAAATTGTTTATACATGCATCATATGGAAGGTGCTTCCAAAGAATCCTGTGAAGCACTAAATCCCCATTTAGTCTTACAGTTCTTTTGAGTTTCACATTAGAGGCCAGCTACCATAACTGGGTTAATGACCCAACCCTCTGAGTTAAAATACTCACCTAAATTTACTGAATTCTGTCCCAGACTGTGGCTTTGTCTTCCTATGAGCTGGAGTCCTCCTTTGAAACCTGACCCTGTTGTTACTTATGGCCCAATGTCAGTGCTCATTTATGCCAGTTTTTCATACCACTACTTTTGCTTTTTCCATTATGTCTAATGCAAAATCACTCTGTAATTTGGATCTTCCAAATACAGACCACCCACCTTTTATTTTTATTTTATTTTATTTATTTATTTATTTTTGTGTGTGTGTTACCGGGGATTGAACTCAGGGGCACTCGACCACTGGGTCACATCCCCAGCCCTTTTTTGTATTTTATTTAGAGACAGGGTCTCACTGAGTTGCTAAGTACCTCGCCATTGCTGAGGCTGGCTTTGAACTCGCAATCCTCCTGCCTCAGCCTCCCAAAGTGCTGGGATTACAGGCGTGCGCCACCGCGCCCGGCTCCACCTTTTATTTTTGCTTGTGAATATATTTTATTTTGCTCTTGCATCCTTGACCTTTTACTGCCTCATATTTTTCTCATATATTTATTATATTTCTTACTTGTATATGCTTTTTCAACAAGACTTTTTCCAATAGGTATGTATGGTTTCTAAATTAGAGACCTTTTGATTTTGACTTATTGCTCTAAACAAACATATTTTTAAGGGGTCACTTAGCGGCGACCTTGTGGAATATTCATTGAGTTGGTCATATTTAACAAATTTGTGTTAAAGCTCTTAATTTCAGTGGCCAGCTTGAGGTTTTTTATATGGAATTCAGTCAGCTTTTCCAAGCTCCTCCAGAATGCAGAAGTGCTATTTATTTGAGTTTTACTAATGTTTTCAGAGTCAATGAGGAAAAAAAAAAGAAAAAAAATATTGCTGTGTTTGTGATTTTTGAATCAAAATCCTGCTGGCACTGAAAAATGAAGAACAAATCCTTGCATTTTGGCAAGTTCCTAACAGCACTGAACTATTAACACTAAATCATTTTGAGCCAAACTTCCTTTCTTAAGATTTGATCTCTTTCCTGAGATGATATGTCAAAAATACACAAGTACATTTCCAAAGAAAAAAGTAGATATGAATTTATTTTTCTAAAGGACCATAAGTATTTTTAGAGAGTTCAAATATATAAAAGTAGCAAAGGGCTTTCTATAGGAGGCTTTCCATCACTTTTGGGACCTTTTGATTTCTATGTTGAAATTATGATACTACTAAAATTAGTCTCTTCTATTAATTGTTGTTGTTGTTTTGTTGTGCTGTGTTGTTTTATTTTCAATCTTGGATGTTCTATTCTGCGCTTAATAGAAACCAATACAAATATCTGTGCTTACTATAACCAAGCACACCCCAATTCTATCAGGAAAAAAAAAAAAAAAAAAATCTTAGCTTTCACAGCTTTCAAGACAATATAAAAAAATGTGTGTGTGTGTGTGTGTGTGTGTGTGTGTGTAAAGGTACTTTAAACACCATTTTATCACTGCTCTGATGCCATTTTAAGTTCTCTATATTCTGACTAGTCACAGAACAGCAACCAAGTGGAAATGACAGTGACTGACAATTACAGAAGAAATAAAATGGCTTCCAGAAGTGCACAGAGACCTGTGGACCTCAATCAACTGAACTACAAATCCATTAAATGACTTAATTTTGTGTATCCAACTGTGAGATATACTTACCACTACACTGACAAGAGCTATAGATAATAAATGCAGCCTGTAATACAGCTCACCAAGTGAGAAGTGTGTTCCCCATGCTGAATAATATGTGCTTTCTAATACCTCTTATAGAGAAAAACTGAGAAAGTGTCACACAGCTTAAAAAAAATGGAAACTAGCTTATGTTGATGTCCAATACTATCACTAGTTTCAAAAGAGGGTAAAATCTAAATAATGTTAATCACAAAATTCAAATATTCTAAACAATTAATTCTTTTATAAAATATATTTCTAGTTGTTAATTGACCCTTATTGTATTTATTTATTTGCAGTGTGGATAAGTCAACCCAGTGCCTCAAAAATCCTAGGCAAGTACTCTACCACCAAGACACAACCCCACCCCCAACAGTATACTCTTGAAACGAAAAGGAGTGTTTTTTAAGTTAATATCTACTTTAAAATAGGTAAGATCACTAAAAAGCTAGAGGCAAAATCACTTTTAATTTGGAAACACATTTATCCAAATTCCATGTGTTTTAAAGATTTGAACATTTTAGAAATTGAGCATTTTCCAGTGAATATTTCCCTAACGGAACAAAATATACACTACGATCTACACTAAAATATTCCAATTGATCATTTTCCTTTCTTTTTAAAAAAATTACATGCAAAACTCATTTTCTTACCATTTTAAAGACTACAATCAAAATAAAATAACTCATTCACACATCCATATATTCTTTGGCAGATATTCATTGAGACATAGCTGTGTGCCAGGAGTTTGTAGGAGAGGCAAGGTTGAAAGAATCCATATGAACACCTAATATGACTTCAAGAAAGTATTATTAAAAATGAAAAACTTCATCATTCAATAGAATTCAACAGTAAGTAAAATTTAAACATCAAGACTCTGTTTGTTCATTTAAATTTATATTCCAGTGGAAATAAATATGGACAGATGAAAATTTTTTCTGTTTTCATCAGTGATTTTTTTCATTAATAATTTTTTATGATGAATGTGTCTTAGTCTAAAGTTAATTCATTCGTCTATTCTCCCAATAAGTCTGTTCTGGAATTTTAGCAATTATCATTAATTGTTACCTCAAAATCTGTAAAATATACAATTTATTTTAATTTATTTTGGCATTGTAATTGCTGACTGAGAAGCAAAATAAACAGACTGCAGCAAATTCATGCATCTTCTGCGAAGGGAAGAAGCATATGATGATTAATTATTATAAAATCCTTATAATAAAATAAAGTGTAACTAAGGGGATGAGGGAAAATTGATCAGCATAAAGAGTTAGAGACAATCTTAAATAAGTATTCATTATAATCCTTTTATTTTCGTAATTGGACAAATGGGAAAATGTGAATGTTATAAATATCTGATTAACTACACAAAATGATTAATTTGGCACTCTCAGTAGAAAAACAAATAATGACCACTATATAAATATGTATTTGAATCATGCTTTCAAATAATCCACTTAAATAATCAATGTTGTATGAGCCAGATATTTATAAAAATAGATGCATTATGTATATATGTGTATAAACTATGTATGTTTGTTAAAAATGTTATGATAAATTTATTTTCTGACATGTTTGAAAATACACTTTTCTTACCTTTCTTTTTTCTAGAAAGTGTTTGATACACTAAATGAATATTTTCGTAGTATTTATAGAATATATACATCTAATCTTTATAAATATTGTTTAGGCACTGTGCTAGTGAGATATCTATCTGTCCATGATTTTATATCTTTATACATGACATTAAGTATGGAAAGCTAAATGTATTAAGATATTTATACAAAATTGTGTTTGGTCTGAAATCAAATTTCAATTCAAAATGATATGTAAATATTGTTTTGTAAAAATTCATGAAATAAATGTTAAGGAAGAAGAATATATGTTTATTAAACCTCATTATGATTTGAAGGTATTGCATAGGTAATTTCAGAACATTTTTGGAATGGGTGACAGGGAGGGATCAAGGGTGCAATAATGGTGACCTCATCTGATATTCATATGCAAAGGCAAAAATGTTTCCATAAATAACTTTAAAAAGAGAAAATTGAGTCTTAGAGAGGAAAATAACTTTCTGCATTTGACTTAGTGATTCACACAGCAAACAAAAAAGACATAAGGGAATTCCAATACATACTAAATATATCTTTGGTGGAACTACTATCCTTACTTTGTTACCTGACAGTTCAGTCACTTTTTTCCCCCATTTCATTTCTAGCATTTACAGTAAAGTTATAGAAAACAGAGCAACTGAGAAATAAAAATGCACACATGATTTAAGTCTTGGTCCCTGTCAACAACCACATTTTGGTACTCCTTGAAGGGATAAATGTATTGATAAAACCAATACAGATGTGAGCTCTTCATTTGTATCATGAATGTTAGATTCAGAAAAACTCCAGTGAATAATTCTATGTGCAAAAAGCCCACTTGCTATACAATTTATCTAAATTGTACCCTACAATTGTTTTTGTTTTCATATCAACTATGTGCCTTATTCATTAAAGCTAACTACAGAATGACCAAGCCAAGTCATACTACAAGGAAGCTATACCTTTAATGTTTATTTATCATTGGAAAATAGTTTCTGTTTTGTTTTTTTTAAACACTTGCTTTAATAGTTTTTACTTACTATCAGAAAATAAGGTAATCTTTGGAATTGAAAATTTTCGTAAATTATGTTAGCTTATTCATTGCTTTCAATATACATAATTTAGGAATTTAAGGAACAGACTCTAATTCTATGATTAAGTGCATTATCTAGGTAATAATCTAGTCTACATGACTGATCATTAATCTAACCAATAATGTATGTAAAATGATTTTTTATATTAAATGTGTTTCCAATATACTTATGTAGATAATCAACAACAGAAAAACATATAACATGTAAAAATTAATGATATAAATAAAATTAGATTAAAATAAATTTCTACTGAAATCACAGTCATCTTTTTTCTTCACTTTCCAAATCATTGGATATAATTGTAACAACATGATAGAAATGTTGACAATAAGATAGAACACCACTTCAGGTTTAGGGCTGGGGTTGTGGCTCAGCGGCAGAGTGCTCACCTCGCACGTGCGCGGCCCGGGTTTGATTTTCAGCACCACGTAAACATAAATGCATTGCATTGTGTACAACAAAAGTAAATAAATAAATATTTTTTTAAAAAAGAACTTTGGATGTAAGTTGATATTAAGCATCCCAGTAAAACAAATGGTTAATAAAATTATACCGTATGATCCAATTGTCCAATTTCTGGTCATATATCAGGAGAAAAAGTAAGTCAGCATATAAAAGAGATATCTGCATGCCCACATTTATTAAAACACTATTCACATTAGCCAAGACATGATGTTAGCTTAGGTGCCCATCAACAGAGGACTGGATTCAGAAAAGATAGTGTGTATGTGTGTGTGTGTGTGTGTGTGTGTGTGTGTGTATACATATATACAACTCTGAAGAAAAAATTAAATCATGTAATTTGCAGTCAAATGGATAGAACTAGAGGGCATCATATTAAGCAAAATAAGCCAGACACAGAAAAATTGGTGTTATACTTTCTCTCATGTAGAACTAAACAATAAAATAGATTTGAAAGAAGAAAAGTAATTTATAAACCCAGGAAAGGGTGACAGGGAAGGACCAAGTGTGGAAGAATGGTGACCTCATCTGATATTCATATGCACCACCACATCAACCCTCCGATTATTTAATGTTGCATAAATATTAACATATTTGCACTTCCAACTGATATTTTACACATTTCCTAGACCACAAGGAACCTCTTTATTAATATTATGGAATTAAATATTTTTCTTGAATTTATTAGGTTCTTATATTTCTCTAAAGTTCTGCATTGCTTTGCTGGATTATAGTTTAGACTTAACTGCTTCTTGGCAATCCATAACAATACAGGCAAGTCTCATCCATTTTCAAAGCCACAGAGACAGCCTCTGTGAAGGCACCCTATAGATACACAGTTCTAAGATGCTTTTCATTATTCCTTTTGAGGCAGACCAATACCTTATTGCCCATGTCTCTAGTGTTTATATTATTTTCAAAATTGTTTTTAAGACTTTAAACTCTGTAATTATTTATCTGTTGTTAATTATTTACAACAATTGATAAATTCACATTTGAAATATTGAAGTGTGTTTGTAATTGTTTTTAGGATGAGTGTCAAAGACAAAATAGTGTATTATATTATGAAAAGAATATTTTAAAGAGTATAATTCATTTCCTTACACTTTAGGGAGACATAAAATAAGGTAAACATTTTTAATGTTGAGAATATTTTACTCTCATTTATATAGTAAATTATAAATCTCTCTCTCTTTTTTTTCCTGGCCAACAAAAACTGAGCAAAGTATTAATTCTGACAATTATTAAATTGTTTCTAAGTAAGAAAAGGCTATTTAGTTCGAATGAATATTCTACACATCTATGAGATAATCTGAGTGGAAAATAAATTGCTATTATATTCAGCTTTTCTTCTGCTCTAGCAAGTAGGCAGGACAGCAGAAACAAGCAGAGATCCACAGTCTCTAGCGCCAGCTATAGCACACTCCACTGGTTGCTCCCCTCACCTGAGTGCTAGTGCTCAGTACTTCTACAGATTTTTAATGTCAAGATTCAAAAATAGATAAGCTGCCAGGATAGGTTTAGTGAAATGGAATATAGGACAATAGAAAAAATATATATAAACTGAAACAAGTAAAACACAAATAATAAAAATATATGAGAAGTGAAAAATAGGAGCCAGAGCAGAATCATTCACTGCATGCAATTTAAGTTCAATATGGATAAGAGAAAGAAAATAGGGAATCGAAAATATTTTAATTGACAATAACTGGTGAAAAGAAGTCAACTGAGTCGAGAAATTCTGGAAGACTATGTAAGACTGATATATGACAAATTATGCCTGGGTACATCAGAATGAAACAAATTAAAATAAAAATCAGAAAAATATTAAAACATTGTCAGAAGAGAATAAGACATGCTATTTTATTATCTTCAAAGGAACAGTACTAAGCCTGAAAGCCAGTTTCTCTATAGAGATAATGGAAAGCAGAAGACAAAGGAAGGACATTTTCTAAAGACTGAAAATAATATAAACAATAAATTCTATTTATAACTGTATTTGCAAACAAAACATTTAGTAGTAAAAATAAAAAAATAAACTATTTTCACATGAATAGAAAAGTGAAGAGTATTAATCACTGCACCCCAAAAATGTTAGGCATCTTTCTAGTAGGAAAATAAATATGTAGTATGATACAAATATATAGATTAAGAAAAAAAGTTGATTCTATGGAAGTAATTATGACGCAAAACTGAACTACCTGAGAACAATAATACTAAAGGCAATATTGAGATAAATAAATTTGAATCACTTTAAACTTTAGTGTATAATATTGTTTTCTAACCTACATCAAAACTCAGAGCAGCTTAAAGCAACAAGCATTTATTATTACTATTTAAAAAAAAATGACCTACTTAAAATTTCTTCTTATCTTATGTAATTTCTCTTGATTAGCTAGAACCACTGGTCCTCTTAATGGCAATGGCTCTGATCATCTTCTATGCACTCTTGCCTTGTGTCGAGGCAACTTTAGTCTCATCTTTCTCCAGAAGCCTAGACTAGATTCTTTATAGGTTTGTCCAGGTACACCTTGAGGCAAAAAAGAGCTACAGGGACAGTGTCAATACTCAAAAACATTAAAGTTTTCAGAACCACTGGTGAATTGTCTTTTCCATCAGATTCTATTGGCCACACCAAGTCACAGTCCAGTTCAATTTGAAGGTTCTAGAAAGTTAATCTATCTCAATAAGAGAAGCTGCAATTTCATGTAGCAAATGTCATAGACACAATAAGGGCAGTAATATTAGACCCATATTTATACAGGTAGGGTCAAGAACATTGTTAGGAAGTTATTTACTTTGTGAAAAGAGATAATGGAAAGCAGTATGAAGGGATTTTTGCTTCCGTTAAATGTATTGTTTCTTGTTATACACAATGCTTCTTCTGTGTTTTCAGTTAATGAGACTAATTGAGCTATTCCTTATCATTCAATTTTCTATGTGTATTACACCTCATCAATGATCTTTAAAAAGAAATAAAAGCAACTAATTGAATAGTGATAATTTCTCATGATATGAGATGAATAAAGTCACTTACTTGTCATGAAACACATATGCAGGAATAACATAATTTTGCAAAACATTAAGCATGGGGTCTCAGGTTGGTCTAAAAGTTTGTTTCAAAGTCAAAATGTCATCATTGCTTTTCTTATAATCTTATGCATGATAAATTTAACAAAAATCATATCAGTATTTGTATATTGCAATTATAGGCATCTAAACTAAGAAGCAATTACTCCTTTATCAGTTTCTTTTAATTAAAGTAAAAATATTCAGAGACAATACACATTATAGAATATAAGTGCATCTATCTTTCATTCATTCTCCATTATCTTTTATTTAAGAACAATACAAATTCAAGAATGTCCAAGGATGCTTGCACATATGCACATGTGCATATGTGTATGTATATATATATGTACATATGTATATGTGTATATATATATGTATGTGTGTACATATATATGTACATGTATAAGTTTGTAGATATATGTATATGCATAAACATACATAAATACACCCAGACATATATATGTGTGTGTGTGTGTGTGTGTGTGTGTGTGTGTGTGTATGTACGTGAATGAGATAAGTCACATATATCGTGCTTCTGGTCAGTATTGCTTCTGGCCAAATTTCTTTCCTTGCTTTTAAAAGGGATACTATATAAGACTGATTACCATTAAGCATACAACAAATCATACAACTCCCAGAGTAAAGTAGTTCTTTTTACTCAAAAAATGTCTGAGTTAGAAAGTATAACTATTTCCCTTTTCTTTTGAAAATTCCAAATATTACTAAGCTGAGTGAGATATCATGTGAGTCACAGTCATTTTTATCATTTATGCTTTTTCCTTTTATTATTATTTCAAATTTTGATTTTGTGAAATGGGTATAAAAATAGACTTAAGTATATATATTTGAAATGGGAGAATGAGGAAATTTGACAGCCTGTAAAAATGACAGACTGCTTTTAAATAGCTAATAAAGTCCTATGTCTTTAATAGGTGGTTAGTCATTCCTACAATAAGATTTCTCATTTTGATTCAGTACAGCAGCCTTTCCTACAAAAGCCTACATTTCAAAACTTATGATGGATTTGGCAGATCATAGAGAATTTTAGGATATGAACAGAGCAATAAGGAAAATATGTACCATATTTTACTCATGATTATGTGTAAGCAATTTAAATATATGCACATATATTTTGTAGAAAAACATAATTACCTTATAAATATTTTACCTAAAATCATGTTTCCCAATGAGTGATTCAGAAATAAAAATTATCTGTATATTATTTTTGAACAGCCAAAAGGAATTTCCCTGTAGTTACTTAAATCAAAAACCACAAAACACATTTCCTTCAGACTTTCTGAATTATTTCATTCTAGGTTAAGAACCATAATGATGAAGTTCAGCCCCAAAGGTATTCAGTGGAAAAGCTATAAGCCATGGAAAATGGAGCTTAAATTCAAAGTGCCATCTCAGAAAGTATAATAAAAATAGATTTTCAGTCTGCCCCAAACACAAATAGTAATGCCATAAAATATGAAATATTGGAAGTATGGTATTGCCATCTTTAATTTTTACTGTGGAATTTTTCTCAGAACTTCCTCTATGCTAGAAAATAACCTTATATACCATGAAAGTCATCTACTTCTTTTACAGACCTAGAAACTTAGATGAAGTCTCAAAATACGAAAATAAAAAGGTTTAGTGGATTTGAAGATTAGAATACTGTATTGCAAAATGCACTTACGTTCAAAAGAATTTATAATGGCTTGCATATTTGGAAATCAGCTTTTGGAAATGAAACTTTAATGGAATAGCTCAATCAAAATATGAACAATAAAGATAGAATTTAAAGAACTCAGATTAATTTATTTTATTTGATTTAAGATTTTATTTTGTCATATTAGATTATACCCAATTAGGGGGTGCACTCACATGTGAAGTTTTATGACTCAGTCTTATTGCTTCATCTGTTGCTCTTCTATTGTTTATCTGAATGAAGACTCAGAATTGAGTTAAGAGAGTGGGTGTGGATTTATATATAAGGAATATATTTAAAATTGTAGCACGCACTAGAACGAGAGTTTACTGGCATACACTATTATTAGCAAAAACTTGAATTTATTCATTTGATTTTCTATGCCTGTGGCCTGTGTGATGGGGTATGCCTGTCTACTGTGTGTATGTGTATGTGTGTTAGCATGTGTATATGTTTACACTGAACTTTTTGGACAGAATGCCATTATTTTCTTTTTGCTACCATAAACTTTGCCCATGCTTCACCCGCCTTCAGGTAAAGTGTCCCATAAGAAACAAAATTAAGTTGGCTCTTAATCAATTTTTTTATGCAAGATATTAACTTGGTTCCTTATTTTCCTAACATCCATTTTCATAACAACTCACAATGTTGTGTCATGTTTACATCAATTGATATCGATAAAAATCCCTATTGTAAATACCACACAAAGAAACACTGGAGAGTTTCAAAGATTTCAGTCTGTCTTAATGACAAATATCCAAAATGATAATAATTCAGACACTCGGTTCATTATAAAACTTATATATTATTGTACAAAATGGGCAAAATTAAAGAGTAGAAATATTTCTATCACTAAAACAACCATTTTTACTATGTACAAGTGAAGAATAGTTACTGTCTTCCAAATATGGCCCTATATTAAATGTATTATCCAGAAGACTTCAATAAAGATGATTCTATTCAGTTTGAATAAAAAGAATCTTACACTACATGTCTGACTATGAAGTTTAGGACATTGCTTATTAATAATGACATTTTATTAGATTAGAGTTTTCTTCTGGCTATCCAGAATATTAAAGCGCAATTGGTGCACATTATACTACACAGAACAAATGCTATGCTAACATGAGACAAGCAATGTGCTGCTTTTCTATGCTTTGGTCCAACATCCCTGGAATCTTGCTTATCTGGCTTTAATGTAGCAGTAGTTTCCACGAATAATTTGGCAGTTACAGGGAGTCAATATTGACTTTCTGTTCAATATTAGGTTCTGAATAGCCATATTTTGTCCCATATAGTGAACAAAGTAGCTGGTCTTGTGAAGGAGCCCCAATTAGGGAGATGACTATTGCGGTCAGCTGGAAGCCATAAGTTCCACCTGATAATAATTATGTATGTGACGCACCTGTAAATGCACGTGAGGCACCCGCAAAGCTAAAGGTATATAACCGGGTGAAAGCAGTTGGAGTCAGGAGAAGAATGAATTCATTCAGTCAGTCATGCAGTCGCTCAGTCGGAAGAAGAGTTCGGGTCGGAGAAGAAGAAAAGAATCAGAGTGGCCAGAATGTAGGCAGAGCGGTTACAGAAGAGAAACCAGATAGAAGAAGTAATGCTGGTCAGAGTCAGGCCGAGGCTCCCAAGGAAGAAAGAAGAAAGAAGAAAGAAGTTCTAAAAGCTAAGCTCTCTCTCTCTCTAAAGAAGAAATCTCTCTCTTTCAAGCTCTCTCTCTTTCTCTCTAAGCTCTAAGAAGAAAAGCTCTATCTTTCTCTCTAAGCTCTAAGAAGAAGAAGAAGAAAAAGCTATCTCTAATCTTTCTCTCTAAGCTCTAAGAAGAAGAAAAATCTTTCTTTCTCTCTCTAAGCTCTCTCTAAGAAAGTAGAAGTAAAAGTAGTAATAGCTTTACTCTGCCTCCAAGTTTTCCTCCCATGGCGCTGTGGCTGGCCATGACAGGCAGCTTACAAATGGTGGCCTGTCCGGGACTCGGCAGGCAGAGAAGAAAAAATAAGATATAAGAAGAAGAAGCTAAGATAGTGAGGAGAGAGGAGAAGAAAGCATAGCCTCTGACTCAGTTGAGACCAGCAAAAAGAGTAGTACTCAGTTGAGGCCAGTTAAGAATTAGTGAAAAGCCAAAGCGAGTAGCTGGCGAGAGCCGGCGAGAAGCCGAAGCCATGAAGCGAGTAGCCGGCCAAAAGCCATAAAAAATAAAGAAGCCAGAAAGTAATAGCTTGGTAAAAGCCATGCAGAGAAAAAGCCTTGAGCTTTAGCAAAAAGCCATAAAGAAAAAAGCCATGAGCTTAAAAGAAAATAGAGAATTAAAAAGCACGGTGAAAACCATGCAGAGAAAAAGCCATTGAGCTTTGGCAAAAAAGCCATAAAAATAAAGAAGTGACAAGAAAATAGAAAAAAAAAAAAAAAAAAAAAAGTCAAAGCCGCTTATGCAATTGTGCTTAACTAAGTGCGTTAGCTGCTCCTCAGCAGTAGGCTTCCTTAAAGCCGCAGTACCTCCTCAAAAAGGGCTCAAATAATCCACCCTTTTAAAACAAAAGGTGAAAAGCCAGGTAGGGACAAGAAAATAAAAGAAAATAGAGAAAATAAAATATAGAAAATAGAATTAAAAAGCACCTTTTAAACGAAAAGGGAGGAATATGAAGGAGCCCCAATTAGGGAGATGGCTATTGCGGTCAGCTGGAAGCCATAAGTTCCACCTGATAATAAGTATGTATGTGACGCACCTGTAAATGCACGTGAGGCACCCGCAAAGCTAAAGGTATATAACCGGGTAAAAGCAGTTGGAGTCAGGAGAAGAATGAATTCATTCAGTCAGTCATGCAGTCGCTCGGTCGGAAGAAGAGTTTGGGTCGGAGAAGAAGAAAAGAATCAGAGCGGCCAGAACGTAGGCAGAGCGGTTACAGAAGAGAAACCAGATAGAAGAAGTAATTCCTGGTCAGAGTCAGGCTGAGGCTCCCGAGGAAGAAAGAAGAAAAAACAAAGAAGAAAGAAGCTCTAAAAGCTAAGCTCTCTCTCTCTCTCTAAAGAAGAAATCTCTCTCTTTCAAGCTCTCTCTCTTTCTCTCTAAGCTCTAAGAAGATGAAGAAGAAAAAGCTCTTTCTCTCTAAGCTCTAAGAAGAAGAAGAAAAAGCTATCTCTAATCTTTCTCTCTAAGCTCTTTCTAAGAAGAAGAAAAAATCTTTCTTTCTCTCTCTAAGCTCTCTCTAAGAAAGTAGAAGTAAAAGTAGTAGTATCTTTACTCTGCCTCCGAGAGTTTTCCTCTCGTGGCGCCGTGGCTGGCCATGACAGGCAGCTTACAGTCTTGGATATCTTGAGAATGATTGCAAATAAATTGATGTTTCTTGCTTTTTAAGATGGAAAGTGTTGATGGAAAGCCAGTTGTGACTTAATGCAATCAGTTCAAATGGGAATTTTTATTTCACATATTTTTTTTTCTGCCTTGACCTAAGAATGAGGATGTTTCCTAGGAAGTTGCTACTGTACACTTTCAGCATTTTCAAAGTCCTATAAAATTTATAAATTGAAGTAAAATATGCAGTAGGAAAAATCATGTGTTGGGCACCAGTGATCAAATATTTCAAAAGATAGTTTAGATGTACAGATAATTCTTTCTTTTGTTAAAATGATTTCATTTAGTTATTAGCTTATTTAAAAATGTTCTACTATATGAGTAGAAATCTGATAATGCTGAGGCTTTAACTCTGGGTAAATTCATGAATTCTTTACTTTCAGAGCTTATGTTCTAAAGGAGAAAGATTAATGTGAAATTAGGTAAATAATTAAAATTATATGAGCATTTTAACAAAAATTTTAAAAAATGGGGAGTTTAAATAAAGAAAATAAAACTAAAATCCATAATAAGTTGAGGGGATACAATTTTGGTTAGAATAAACAGAGTACATGTTTTATATTCAAATAAAGATAAAAAGGAAATGATAAAGCAAACTATGTTGTCAAAGAAATGCAAATATCAGTAGATACAATATGTCATTATACACACATCAGTTTGGTACATTTTCACAAAGCTGGTAGCAATTTTACAAAGTCATAATGCCTAGGCTTGTCAGGGATTTAGGCAAAAGCATACACTTAAACTTTGAATAAATATAATTTGTCACAGCTTTCCAGAAGTAATCCTGCCATGTAAATCATAGTTAAAATACATGTGCTTTTCAAATTGGCAATTTCATTTTTCATTTTCTTCTATGGAGTCAGATAGATAGCTACATGGACAGGTAGGTAAATAGACAAATTGATATTTTGAGAGTTATATGCATATAAAACAATGTATTTACATGTAATTGTTACAGTTCACAAAAAAAACCAAAAATCTTAATGAATGACTATTAATGGAAAGATTGAGTAAATATATTATACAATGTACACAAAATATCACTTAGTCAATAATAATGAATTAGAATTATCATATTTGGCTTTGGGGCATCTGAAAGCTGTGTTTTAAATTATTCATATTGAACAAAGATTACATCTTCTATTACATATGATTTTGCAGTACTGATACTTACACAATATTTTTTGGCTACACCTTGTGAAATTTGTAAGTCTTCATGTACATAATTCAGATATAGGTACCCAAATAAAATTATGTCCAGAAAAAAAAGTTAATACAATCAAGCTAATATAAGTCATTACATTGTGTGACATCAATCAAGAGATAGAAAACTGAAGTTTAAAAAAATGCAATGGTCGGGTATATACATATGTCTGATCTCATCAAAGTGTGCATACAAAATGTGTGAAATGTTTGTGTATCAATTATGCTTCCAAATTATCAATTATACCAAATCAGGTATTCTTGAAAATTAAATATCAGCAGCTTTTCAAACTAACATTTAAATTTATAAAAAATTAATGAAATGCCATTGTGGATAATTAAGGTTATTTATTGTAATGAAATTCTCAAATCACTTTTAACACCCTATATAAAGTGATGACATAAAGCCTTTACGTATTTTAGCAAGCATACCAGAAATATTTTTAATAACAACCAATCTTTGGTCACCTAGGAGGAAAACTAATTTAGGTTTATATTTAATTAATGCTTATAATATAACCTGTAGGTTAGCAAGACTGTTCTTCATATCTTGCTTTAGCAAGTTTATTTTTACTTCTCTATGATTAATTTATTATATGTACAAGTAGATTTATTCTACAACTCTATTCAGATATAAGAAAACAGAAATAATTTCAGAGTCAACATTATATGCCAATATTCCATCAATTGGTAATGATGTTCTTTTTGTATTTGAAGAACTTAAATATAAAATGTTATCAAAATAAAATGTGTACCTATACAAGAAAACATAAAAATATATAAATCTGGTCCTCTGGCTACTAACATTTACTGTCTTAACTCAATGTGGCAGATATCAAGTGAAATCTCAGAGCTATAGGAGTGAACTAAGGTGTTTTTCCTTAGGGAATTTGAATCTAACAGGAATTTTATACGCTATGAGTGGGGAATATATTTTGCTAATGGAAACTTTTAACAAGAAAACTAACTGATTTTAGTGATGGATGGCAGGAAATCAACAACTCAAAATAAAGAAATTATTCTAGAGAATGATTAAGATTAGTCTTTAAAATTTGGGGAAAAAAGGTGGAAAGTTGCTATAGTTTGTGAGCAAGCTGTGAAAAAAGTCTCAAGAGAGAAGTAGAGAGTTGAAGATATGGGAAGAAGGTCTGTATAGCAGGCCTGAGAGAGAGGTAGAGAGCATAATGTGAAATAGCTCATAGCAGTGGGCAAGGCCTGGTCAGCAAATATAAGAATGTGTATATAATCCTCATAACTATGTGCAGCTACATATAAAAGTTATAGAAAAGGATGGACTAGATCTTATTAGCATTTTAGAAAAGTGTTTGATCTCAAAATGGAGCAAACAGGTTTGAAAACAGGCAGTTAATGTAGAGAAAAAAATTAGTTAAATGTGGGTGGGAAGTGATCATATATTCACAAACCAAAGTGACAGTAGATAGTAAGATGTAAATTGTAAGTATGTATTAAGCTTATTTAAGACTAATGCATGACTTAGATATAAATGTGAACCTACTGTGCATTTTAGAGAGACAGATTTCTGGGAAAGGGCTGGATAGAGATTAAAACAGGGAGTGATTTTTAATCTAAAGTATGGTAATGTGATAGTTAATCTTGATTGTCAAGTTGATTGGATGGAGAGGTCTGGAAAATTAGTAAAGCACACTTCTGTTCTATCTAGGAGGTTGCTTCCAAGATAACTGGCTTGTGGGTCAGTGAATTTAAGAGAGACCTGTTGTGAATGTGTGTGCCATTGACTGGTAGGCTGGGTGCCCCAATAGAACAAAAAAATGAAAGACCGAAAATGTGTGCAAGATTGAGGAGCTTGATTCTTCTTGTGCAGGAGAATTTTTTTTTTTTAATTTTTTGTTGTGGTCATCATCCATGAACATCATATTCCAGCTTCTCCTCCATCTTTTCAGGTGGACTCACACCTGTGAACCTCCAGGTAGCTTCTAGGTCTTCAGCCTCAGACTGGAGTTGTTTGAATGCTCTCTCTCATTCTGAGGCTTCATGCTTTTTGAGCTGTGCAGCTACTTGTTTCTCAGCTTCTACGGCTGGAAGATGGCCATTTCAGGCCTATCCAGCCCCTGATTGTATAAGACAATCTAATAAATTCCCTTTTAAAATTGCACACACACTCCCTAACTCACTCACTTTTAGTTCTGTTCCTCTAGAGAACCCGAATACAGATTTTGGTACAAATAGTTGCTCCAAAAAATAGAATTTTTAGAATGACTTTTTACAAATTGGTTTATGGATCCTGGAATTGGCCCTCTGATTTCATTTAATCTAAAGTTGCTAGACTCTCCTGATATTATAGAGAATATCAATAATCCGTGGAAAGTAAGTGCATTTGGTACTCCTAACTTACCACTTGTGTGAAACAAGGAATTTAGTGATTCTATATACTATGCATTTGAAAAATTTTAAAGACAAAGAAATATAACAGTGACTGGTTGCTTCTACCTTGACTGGGCTAAATGGAGCTTTCCAGCTTGCCAAACGCCGTTGGGGGACTATTTGACTATTTGGATCCTAATTGTGTTATCAAATCTAATAAATCCCATTTTTGGTATAATAGTATAGGAAGAAAGTAAATTGTAAAGAGAGAAAGAACAAGAGCAGCATTTTAATTAACTTGAACAGCATGTGGAATAGAAAGAACCTACAAGAGGGAACAATGGCAGAGCAGAATGGAGATAAAGATGAATTAGACCACATTTTCAGCAGCACTGAATGTACCTGATTGAAGAAAACGAAATTATCTCAGGGGAATTAACATTTCCATCTCCATATCATTAGTTTATATTTTGAGACTCTAAGCTTCTCTCTTCTAATTACTCATAAAATACTTAATAGTTTAGTATGAATTATAGTTGCCCCACTATAATATAGAAAACTAACATGCATTACTTCTACTGATTGTGTTTAGTACCCATTAAGAAGATGGAAATGCTGGAAATGCTAACTAACCTGACTTGATCATTATACCTCGTAAACACAAAATGCATGGTCACACTACACACCATTTATGTCTATAGTAATAATTAATAAAAATAAAGAAGAAAATAAGAGCCTATTAAAAGCAAGTATTCTCCCATTTAATGTTTTCAAGTAACATAAGAAAAGAACATAAATAATCAGAAAAGCAAAGACATAATGAACATGAGAAAAAAAGTGGGAAAATAACAATATAAATATAAGGTCAACACTGTAAAAAATGATAAGCAGTTGTGTTAAAATTGATCAAATACACAACTGGGAATATAAAAAAATCACAATTATCTACAGGGAATTTAACACCATGCATATGTAAAACAAACAGAAAAATATAAATGAAAAAAAAAAAACAAAAACATAGTATAATAATAAAACCATATATAAAAATAATTTCCAGAGTAAATAAAGGTAAAATATTAAAAACTAATTCCTGAAATTAAATTCGGTGCTTCTTTTAATATCTTTGATCTACCAAGACTATGCATTAATGAAATAGTAGAATCCATAAAAAAGGAGGTTCACAGATAGTACATTCCATACCATTAAAATTTTAGTGATTCTCTATGAGTGTTCATTGCTATGTTTTTCACCTTTGCCACATAATGGACAGAGATATCCATTATTTCATTTTTTTTATTTCTTTAACTACTTATGAAACACAGTATTTTGTGTGTTATTTGGTTTTATAAAATTAATTATTTATTTTATATTCCATTCACTTTAATCTTCATAATTAATATGAAATAAGTTGTTTGTAATGATATAATGCTCCTCTTTATACTTGCTTCAGAACTACTTTACCTATTTTGATATTTGATGACATTTCTGAAAAAGATATCACAAAATGTATTCCCTTATAAAATATTAAATCAAATATTTAGTAGTTATATAGCTTATGGTATAATATTTTAGCCATGTTTACTTACTTCCTTTTTCCACCTGAACTGAATATTTCAAGTTGAAGAGATGGCATGAAGGTTACAAAGGATGTATGTTTTACTGAAATGCCTTACTACATGCACCTTAGTCCCACCTGAGTGTTAAACATTCCTGAATTAATAGTGAGAAGTGGCTTAATACCTCTTCACCTGGTTTTAGGAAATAGATGGTCCTGCTATAGAAGTGAACATATCAGTCAGTTACAAAGCAGCAGGACCATGTCCCAAAATTTTAGAACATTAGCATTTAGATTTATATTTCATTCTGGATGTTTCTCCTAGAAATGTCTTTCAGCCATTTTATTATGAATTTATCTCATACCATTAAAGGTATGCTCCAGTTTCAAGTAATATTCATACATAGTGTGAAATAGTAATTCTTTCTTCAATTAGGTTGTAAAAATATTCCAGCAGTTTTGTGATTTAAAAGTCTATCTTCCTCCTCATTGTGTAACAGGGAAATGTGTATTTCTGGGTGCTCAATATTGTTTTACTTATTTATGTGTTTATATTTATACCAGAATTAACCAATATTGTTGTAGCTTTATACTATTTCTTGAAACCATGTTGTATAAGTATTTGTATTTTGGTCTCATTTAAAAAAAATCATTTGACCACTAAGTAAATTTTCTAAGAATTATAATTTATAACATCAGCAAAGTCATTATATGTGTGTGTGTGTGTGTGTGTGTGTGTGTGTATGAATGAATAATTTATTGATGGTTCAAAAATAAACAATAAGAAAATCTGATAAGACATACAAACTGAAGAAATACTAAGAAAGAAGAGTAACTACTACTTCCCAACACCTCAATCCAATCCTTCCCCTTCTCAGTTGCTAATAGTGTTACTTTCTTGCAAAAATACTTCATCTTTATTTATTCTGATATGTATTTTGTTTGAATTTTATTATTATTTTATTTAAATTATAAGGACATATCAATTGTTCATATTTCATACATCCAACATTTTTCCATTCAATCACCCCATCTCTTTTCTCCCCATTCCCACTGTTCCCCTTCCAGTCTGTTATAGTTCTTCTTTTAGGACATTTATTTATTTTTTTTTTTTTTAGTTTCCATATATAAGAGAAAACATAGTTATTCTTCTTTCTCTGCTTTGCTTATTCAGCTTACATGATGTCCTCCAGTTCCGTTCACTTTTCTGAAAATGACAACACTTTATTCTTCTTTATGGCTATTATTCTCTTGTATATATGTATATAATATTTTCCTTATCCATTCACATGATAATGGGCATCTAGATTGAGTCAATATCTTGCCTATTGCGAATGATACTGCAATAAATATGGGTATGCTGGTGTCTATTTTATATGCTGACTTTATTTTCTTTGGACAAACACTGGAGTATAGGATAGAAGGATCCTATGGAAATATTATTTTTAGTCTTTGAGAAAAATCCATACAGTGCTATATGTAGGGATTCTGACTGAGGAAATATACAGGGAAGTGTTTCTCTGGTGAGCAAACTCTCAGGGCATAACAGGTACTACTCTGTTTCTCACCCTTAGAATACCCTGCAGTTTCTCCTAGGAACTACTAAAATAACTAATACATGTGCAATGGCTGGCTACTGGGAAAACTTCTGTGCAAAGACACAGAATGCCCAGCTGTTGTGGCAATGCCCTGCATGTGCTAGAGTCTTATCAGCCTCTTTATTCTTTAAATAAAAGAATTCAGGCACACAGTTCCTGGGAATAAAGTAACGCTCTTGTTAAACAACCACAATGTTTCACTGAGCCTAAACCTGTCCACATAACAGTAACTTTATACAGTGGACTTTCTTGAGAGTTACACAGACCGCATAACATTGCACATTGCAAGTTAGGATGTAACTGAGAAATAGGCTACATAATGTTGCTAATCTGTACACTGTCTAGTAATAAGATGAACAATATGTACTAATGATGCCAATGACCTAAATTTACGTATGGATATAAATAAAGCTTGGCAGCTTGGCCATTAGGCCATTCTGCCATCTTTTTTCCTGCCTCAGAATCTCGTCTCTGTCTCCTTTTTATTTTCCTTACAGTTATACATATACAATGAATTATACATTGACATTGTTATCACCAGTGTAAAAGCACATATTTTTCTCCACACCTTTCATATCGTTTATATATTTTTATAATAGCAATTCTAACTGGGGTGGGAAGGAATCTCATTGTAGTTTCAATTTGCATGTCCCTAGTAGCTAAACATATTGAGCATTTTTTCTTCATATCTTTGTTGGCCATTTATATTTTGTCCTTGGAGAAATATCTGTTCAAATTATTTAGCCATTTTTTTAATTGAATAACTTGGAGGCTTTTGTTTTTACATTTTAGTTTTACAGATTTCTTTTTCTTTTTTGCAATGGTAGGGATTGAACCCAAGTTCATGTGCATATTGATCAAGAGCTCTGCCTTGGAGTTATGTCCCCAGCCCATATTACTTTTTAAAATTACCATTATTATTGGTTGCATGAAACATTAGGATACATTTTGACATAATCACTTTTTTATTTTAACTGCTTTTATTTCTTTATGTACTGTGCATATTAATCCTCTGCCAGAAGAGTATCTGACAAAGATCTTCTCCCATTGGGTAGATTCTCCCTTCACTCTGCTGATTTCTTCCTTTTCTGTCATTTTGTTGATTTTTATTTATTTATTTTTCTTATTTGTTTTGCATTTTACATTTTCTTTGCTTCTTACTCAAGCATATTTTTGAAGTTTGGTCATATACTATATTGATTATGTTTAATTCTTTCTTATTTCTCATTTGTGCATCCACTTTTCTAGTGGAATTTATCCTTTCGTGTGTTTTAATGATAGCGCTTATCCTCATCTCTCATTGTGTTTAGAATTTCCAGTTCAGAGATAGTGAAACCACTTAATCTGTTCTTATCTTGGAAGGTTTTTATTCCTATTTTCATTCCGAAGGGAAGGAAAGCCTTACTGAGTATCATAATCTTGGCTGGCAGTGATTTCCTTTCCAGAATTGAAATGAATCATTTTATGCTGTATAACCTTTAAGATTTCTGTTTGCAATACCTTTGTCATCCATTTTGATTTCTTTTTTAAAAGTAAACTTCTGAGTTTTAATTTATTTTTAAGCATATAGATTTTGGTTGTCCTAACACAAGTTGTTAAAAAAACAATCTTTTCTCCCCTGTATTATCTTTTTTCTTTTGTCAAAATCAGCTGACTGTATCTATGTGATGCTATTTCTAGGTTCTCTGTTGTGTTCTATTGGTTGATTCATCCATTTTTTTTTTTAGCCATTAACCCTGTAACATGATTATTGCAGACTTATATTAAATTGAATAATCAGTTCTCAAGCTTTGTACTCCTATAATATTATATTGGCTCTTCTTGATTTTTCATCTAAATAACATTTAGAATAGTTGTTCTCTCTTGACTTTTTGTTGTTGTTGCTGTTGTATACTACTTGCCATAAATAGAAGTATGGCCACTTAAAAATAAATCATGTTCTAATCTCCAGAGCCAATCCACATATTGTCATAGATGACTAAAATGACTTTGTGCATGAGCTTAATTTAAGTGTTGTGAGAAGGACAGATCAATTAGGAATGTCCAGATGGACTTCATGTAATCACAAAGAACGTTGTAAGAGAGAGGCAGGAGTATCAGAATTAGATAAAGATATATCATGATGGAAAAAGAGGTCAGAATGATGCAGCATTTAGCTGAAGAAAATAGATAGGTACTTGTGAGAAGCTAAGAAAGGCAAAAGGAGAAAAATTATCTCCTTGAAGCTCCAGAAGGGATACAGCTCTGCTGACATCTTTATTTTATCTCTATAAGCCCAATTTTAACTTCCAGTAACTGGAACATAATACAACACATTTGTCTTGCTTAAACCCTTGAGTGTGATAATTTGTTACAGCAATAGTAAGAAATGAATGATTGGTGTAACCAATCATTATTATAATTCAGAATTAGGAATTATCCGGAATTGGTTTAAGACCATTTATCAGTCACTGCATTTCAACAAAATGAAATAGAAATTACTTAAAAAAAGTTATTTGAGATATTAAGTATCTTGAAATCATGTCAATTTTTAATAGGTGTATTAATTTGTAAAAACAAGAACATTTTGTATGCACATGTCCATGATCTCTTTGTGCATTCATCTTCATTTGAAAAGATAAACAGGGCCTCTCTTTAGCAGATGACATGATTTTATTATCATTTTATTATAATTTTTTCCTTGTGACCTATTTGGTTTCCATGCATATTTTTCTCTATCTTTAAATTTCCATTTTATTACTTTGTAAAATCACATTTTCAGTATTCTGAACCTAATATGTTCTGATCAAAGTGTTCTAGTAAGAAGATATCAGAAGTCCATGGTATTAAATTGAATTGTTATTTACATGGAGGTGTGTATGAAACATAAATTTTATTTTCTCTATTACATTTTCAAATGAAAATTGGTTTAAAATTATCTTTTAGAGATTTCAATAAGGCTTATTTTGACACATGGATTTCCAAATCAATTTTTATGCCTAAAATTTTCATACTGTGTGGTGTTTACAAATCTATTCATTCCAATGAAAACTTTTTCTGGACATTTATAGTCTAATCAGATATTGTTGAATGCCATTACACAATATTTTCAAAAAAGTGAAAATGCTTATAATCTATTAACTTAGAAATTATCTTGTAGTTAACCTTATTGGACAATATAGCAACCTCACATTTAGATACAAATTGTAGCTGGTTTTAATTGTTCAGTTTCACCCTTTATACTTTAATTGACACAAGTAGCATTATTTCAAAATTTCTTAAATTGCTGATATATTTTTATATGTTAAAAAGATATGCATCCTGATTGACGTTGGGAGAAATAGTAAGACTTTTTTTTTAAACTTTACTTCATATCAGAATGTCTAATTGAAGTAATTTTAATCCAATACAGCTTTGAAAGTAAAAGGTCCTTGGATTCCTCTCCATCAGCTGAAAGCATTGAAGCATTATAGTTCTTTGCCTATTCTATTAATAGACTTGCTACTGAGCAGGGGATATTCAAGGCCATTTTTAGATCTTGGAGAATTTTACAACAGCGTCACCAGCAACAGACCATAGAAAAAGCAAACAAAGCAAAAATTGCTTTGTGATGTGATAGCAAATTTAGTTTCCTTAGCAAACTCTTTATACTGATCTAGCATTTTTCTTTTCTCCAGCTAATAATACACTGTACAAATTCTTTTGCCCTACCTTTTTAAACTGAGAAAAAGTAATTAATGTCATAGTCAAAAGAAAATATGTGTAAACATTTTAATAATTCAAAAATATATAATTTGAAATAAATACACATTTTTTTCTGGATTATTTTTCTCAAAATAAAACCTGATTTGGGGAGAAATGATTACTGTAAGTTACAAAAATTAGTTGTATTTTACTACAAATTCTCAAATTTGTATTTGAACAAACCAACTCAAATTTGTCAAGTGTTAAATTAATATAACATATTAATTAATTATATTAATAATATATGTAAATATGATATCTTGTATTGCATCTACAGAGATTCTAAAACTAAGCACAACTACCCACTGTGTAGTACTTGGTAGAGAGTGTAAAAATTAAGAGATTAAATTATCTTGTACCACTTGAAAGTGAAATACTTGCAAAGTTTTAATGCCACTGGAGTTTGTAGAATTTTCTTTCCTGTGTTAACTTCACTTTCTTACAAAGAAAAGTTGAAAGAATATATCTCTGACATACCTGCCTAACTAGAAATAATAAAGGGAATAATTCAAAATGAAAGAGACACCGATGAGTAATATGTAAATGCAGAACACACATAATTATCTTGTTAGAATAACTATACAGATAAATTCAGAATTCTTCAATATTGTTAATGGAGTGTGCAAATCATCCATATCTTTGGTATGTGGATAAAATAATTATGGTTATATTAGTGAAAAGAGAACTATCTTAAGATATAGCAATCCCACTTTGGGGTATATATCTAAGTAAAATGAGAATATTGAAGATACATTTATACTCCTGTATTTATAATAGCCAAGAAATGAAAACAACCTAAGTGTCTATCACTTGATTAAGGGATAAATAAAACTGTACAGAATACAGAGGTGTTAGCTTTGGTGTGGAAAATAAAAAATAAAAAATGGCAGGCTTAAAATAGTATAACATGTAGTAAACATCTATTCATCCTGGTAAACATGGAGAAATATAATGTTTTACACAGGTTTTAAGAATGATCAACTTGGACCAACTTACTAACAATTTAGGTGGTTATGAATCAGTAATGAAAGAGGTAATAAAAATGACAATAATATTAAGGAATACTATAAAATATTAAATTGATAATGTTAATATATTTATACTTTTATATATTTATATTTTTTATTAATGCTATCAAAACAAAGTAACATAGTCCTGGTATCACAAGTAACATAAGTTAATTTTCTCAAAATTCTGAGGGCTAGAAGTGCAAAATCAAGATGTCAGCAAAGCAGTTTCTTTTGAGACTTTGCTGTTTGTCTTGTAGATGACCATCCTTTCCCCATGTCTTCACAGTGTGTTCCCTGTATTCACATTTGTGTCTAAACTCATTTAATAAAGACATCCATCAGATTGGATTGGGACTGACATATATAACTTAATTTTAATTTAATTATCTCTTTAAAAATGCTTTCTCCTAGGATGATTACATCCTGAGTTATATAGATGGTTAAATTTTCAATAAATGAATATTATAACATAATAACATAATAATAACAATACATAATAAATATTCTAACATAACAATATTCTAACATGAATAATTCCTATAAAGTATGGTATTGAGAAACAAATTAGAAAACTATATACTATATACAGTGTTATACTAACTATAAAAATACTCATTTTGAGTATGAAAATATTAGTAATTAATTTAAAATGTTGATTTTATGGTTATTTCATTGATAATTAAAAGTTAATAATACAGTAAATCATAACCCTGAAATTATGAGAAATAGAAAATATCAAATTAAAAAATAAATATGGGTAATTGTTATCAAAAACAGAAATAAGCTCCAGTATAAATACTACTAACATTAAACATAGATATTTTTTATTATTTTCTTTAGTTGTAGATGGACACAATACCTTTATTTTATTTATTTATTTTTATGTGGTGCTGAGGATTGAACCCAGTGCCTCATACATTCAAGGCAAGTGTTCTGCCACTGAGCTACAATCCCAGCCCCAAGCATAGATATTTTTTTTTGAAGCACATATTTTTTGAAGATCAAATTACTAAGAACTTAAAATGAGAATTATTTTAAATATGAATATATGGTGACTATACATTTTGTGCTGTAAATATAAATGACCATGATAAATTTAGTACTCAAAAAACTCAGAAAAATTCATGTTCAGATAATATTTCAATAATATTAAATCATCTTCTTGGTTCTTACACAGATATGAGGATCATGAAATTTTCAAAATCCTTTGAATAAGGGTCTCAAACATGTTTATGGCTTAATCTCTCAAGTTTATAAACATATAAACTTATACAACAAATGGTACTTTGTAAATAAAATAATTTGAGAATGGAAGATTATCTTGGATTATCTGGTGAACTCAATATATTTACATGGTTCTTTTAAAGGGAAGACTCAAGCAACATGGTCAAGAAGTAAAACAATGTGATGTGTTCATGGAAGCAGAGTAGAAGCTGCTACATTGCTGCTGTCTTTGAAGATGTAGAAAGGCCCACAAACCACGAAATAGGCAAAGCACCTAGATACTGGAAAGTGTGAAATAGGAAATCTTACCAATAGCTTCCATAAGGATTTAGTTCTTTTGACTCCTTGATTTTGAACCTGTGTGACTGATTTTGTACTTCTGAATTCCAGATCTGTGTGACACGTATGTTTTAAGACACATTTTGGTAATGTGTTACAGCAATAGAATTGAACTGGTGTACCTGGGTATTGGATCCTTTCTCAAGGCCCAAAGGGAAATGTGGACATTTGAGTGACACTCATTTGAGTGACAGCAAGAAGAATCTCTTATTTCCTTCCCCAAATCTGAATCCCAATGTCTTGTTTCTGTTATTTCTCATGTTGAACAAAGAAATCTTTGATATTTTGTGCCTATGATCTAGTCAATATAGAAAAACTATAGGCCCTTTCCTCAGATTTATACTACTGATTCTGGACAAAGGTATAAAACCAGACTTGTGCTTAAACTTGGATTTTGACAAATAGTCTCTATGTATCTCTTTCTGTTTGGTTTGGATATGAAAGTTTCCCCCAGAGTTTCATGTATTGAAATATTGCATCCCAGAGCAGCAATATTTAGAGGTTGGACTTTAGGAAGTGGTGGGGTCATGAGGGCTCTAACTAAACAGACTACTCCATTTGATGGATTAATAATTCCAATGGACTAATGGGAGGTGAAAACTGCAGGCAGGTGGGGCATGGTTGGAGAAAGTATATCACTAGGTAATTGCTCCTGGGAACTGTGTCTTGTCTCTGGCCTCCTGTGCTTTTTTTCTCCCTATTTGCCCCAAACAGAACAGCTTTTCTCTGCCACTCTCTTCCCTTCCCTCCCTTGCCAGATTTTTCTGCCTTGGAGTCAACCTACCACAGACTGGATGAAACCCCTGAAATTAAGAATTAAAATAAAGCTTCCCTCCTTTAATTTGTTTATGTCAGATATTTTGGTCACAGTAAAGGAAATCTGACTAGTCCATATTCATTTATTTATTTTCATCACAGCACATTTCTTCACCCTTACTCCTCTAGAATATAGAATCTAATCCTTTGAATTCGTGAATAGGAACAAACCCCCATCGTTCTTGGCAAGAATATTAAAGCAGAAAAAATCCCTTAGGCTAGACCAATGAGAAAATTAAGATATATTCTCAATGCCCTAGATATTAGATGTTGAACTGTCTCAGGAACACTGGGGACATGAAAGATGCTTTCTTGGGGCTGGGGTTGTGGCTCTGTGGTAGAGTGCTTGCCTAGCATGTGTGAGGCACTCGGTTAGATTCTCAGCACCACGTAAAAATAAATAAATAAAATGAAGGTCCATCAACAACTTAAAAAATACTAAAAAAAAAAAAAAAAAGAAAGAAAGATGCTTTCTTCTTTTCCTTCCTTCTAGTGAACATAACATGGCTGAAGTTTCTTTTTTTTTTTTTTTTTTTTTTTTTTTGGTACCGGGGATTGAACTCAGTGGCACTAGACCACTGGGCCACATCCCCAGCCCTTTTTTGTATTTTATTAGAGACAGGGTCTCACTGAGTTGCTAAGTGCCTCGCCATTGCTGAGGCTGGCTTTGAACTCGAGATCCTCCTGACTCAGCCTCCCAAAGTGCTGGGATTACAGGCGTGCGCCACCGTGCCCGGCTTGAAGTTTCTTTTTAATGCAAACATTGTCTTTCCTCATTTATTGTCAAACAAAGGCAGGTGATTTTGCTTGAATGCTCTTTTGTTTATTTTTTATTACATATTTTAATAGCATATTTACCTAAATGAACATGCTTCTTGACTTTGAGCTTACTTGGATCATTCCACAG
This sequence comes from Tamias sibiricus, assembly GCA_025594165.1. Taxonomy (NCBI): domain Eukaryota; kingdom Metazoa; phylum Chordata; class Mammalia; order Rodentia; family Sciuridae; genus Tamias; species Tamias sibiricus. Next base: position 147,152,844 of record CM046662.1, read on the forward strand.
CAGAGATCTATAGGATGGAGCCAGGAGCCAGATATCAACCTGAATTCTTTATTTTCATGTTTGTGTGTAGCAAATTTATAGTGGCCTTAACAAATCCTAATAGCCACAGGATCAGGGGCAATTTTATAAGTCATGATATTCTGATTACTGAAAATTCTCTTCTATTCTTATATAGGTTATCATTCCAGAATCTTAGTTATTATAGCAGAGTTGAGTTTGAGAGTGGATACTGAGTAATTGAGACAATCTGTAACTACCCCTGACTTTAAGGTTTGAAATTCTTTAATCATAAATCATACAACTAATGACAGTACAATAGTACAATCAGGACATTAAAAATGATATTTAAAACACAAGTTTATTGTATTATAGTTATTGTTCAGTCTGTAAAATAATTCCATCATCTTCCTTAAATAATACTTAGAAAGTGCCTTCCTAATAAATCAAATTAAACCATATCAATATTTTGGGCAAATTTGTATTTATACATATTTCATCAAAGTAGCATCCTTAATAAGATGAATGATGGACTGAACAACCAAATTTGCTAATTTTTCATTCTGGCATCCCATTTCATTTATTTTAATTATGATATTTCATGAATAATATGAATCCTTCATATGATGTATTAGTTTATACATTTTTAACAAGATAAACTATGCTGAAAAGAGCATCATATTTGATAAAACTTCTTCAAGTAAATTATAGAAATTCAGCATAAATACATACTTTTCAAAGGAAATCAAGAATGTCTTATTTTGGTTTGTCATTCTTAAGAAAATGTTCATACTAGTTTTTAAGAGATTAAAATATAAATTAAGAATTACACAATGTATTTAAATAAACAGTCCAATACTAATAGAATATATTCATCTTTTCATGATGATATTAAACTGCCAGTGGAGGAAAAAATCAAACTCAATTCCTTAAAATTGTAAATTTTCAAATTATGCAGTTAAATACAAAACCAAAGATAAAGTAGTTATATTTTTCCATTTGAGTATCTTTTGGATTTTAGGAATTTGGGTTTTTCTGCTCACCAATTTTACATCTTCACACATAGAAAATATGAATATAGATGAATCCATTCTTATGAAAGGAAATATTCCCAGTAAAGTACTTGCTAATTTCAAATATGTAATGTATTTTTTTTGTATATAGACATATATGTATGTATGTGTGTGTGTGTGTGTGTGTACCCTTAAAGTAAATACCTTCTTTTATGACCAATATTACTCAATATTTTAAGACAAATGTATTAAGAGATAAAAAATAAGTATGTAGTCACTGAAACAGAGAGAAATACATATGTACATACATGCTTTAATATTTATGTAAGCCATTATTTCATAAGAAAAGTTTCAGAAAAATATAGCAAAAACTGAATAAAATTACAAAGCAAGGAATGTATCACAAATCTATGGAAATTACAAGGTAAATTTATAATTGTAATAGATTGCAAACTTTATCAAGATTCTTCCCATCAGTGTCTGCACATCCTTAACAATGTTATTTTTTAGCTTATCTAATTAATGGATTGGACCTATGCTCCTATCCTTTGAGTCAAAGCTTAGTCAGATGATCAGATATGATCCATGAGTCATAAGCAAATATGATACCTACAGAGTCTTGAAAAGTAGATGCACATTGGTGCTTTGTGTTCTCTGAGCTCCTTTTGGGCTAGCCTGCCAGATGTGACATATAGGTAAGGTTGTCCTAAAAAAATTCAACCCTATCAATTCAGTTTGCAGGCCCAATAATTTGACCTGTATCAACCTTTGGTGTTGTCAGTCTGCTAGATTTTAAAGATTCTAACAGGCATATGTTTATATGTTTCTTTGTTTTAAAATAAAATTTCATTGGATAGCTCAGTATCTCAGTGGTAGTAAACTTGCCAATCATGCATGTCTCTGCGTTTGCAAAAAAAAAAAAAAAAAAATTAAAGTACTATTCATTAATGGAATATGATGTGAAAAATGTTTTCACATGCTTATTTTAATCAATAAATCTTCTCTGATGAGGTCTCTATTGAGGTTGTTTTCCCTTTTTAAAAATTAGTTGGTTCTTTGCTTATTTCTAGATTTTAAGATTTATTTAAAAACATATTGGACAATCATCCTTAATTAGGGTCATGGCTTCTTTGTATAAAAGTTGGCATCATCTACTCAATATCTATATATTAATTTGATGAGATTTTGACTGGATTATGTTGAATCTACAGATCATGCTGGCAAGAACCGAAGTCTTGAAAATATTGAGTCTATCTGTGAACATGGACCATGCCTCCATTTATTTAGTTCTTTTTGATTTTCCAAATATTTCATTTTGGGGGGCTGAGGTTGTGGCTTAGCAGTAGAGTGCTCACCTAGCATGTACATGGCCCAGGTTTCAACACCACATTAAAAAAAATGCATTGTGTACAACTAAGGCAAATAAATAAATATTAAAAAATATTTCATTTTTTCTTATACTAACCTTATACATAGTTTGTTAGATTTATACCTCAATATTTCATTTGGGGGATTCTGATGCAAAAGATAGTATGTTGTTAATTTTAAATTCAATTCATTATAGCTGGTATACAGTAAAGGAGTTAACAGTCATTTTATCCTGAAACTTTGATATGACTCTTTGATAGCTCTAGAGATGTTTTCTCTTTTTTTTTTTCCATTTTTGACATTAGTTTATTTAATTATTTATTCTAATTTGTTACATATGATGGCAGAATGCAATTTATTTCATATTACACATATATAACACAATTTTTCAAGTTTCAGGTTGTACACAAACTATTTTCATATCATTTGTGTCTTCATACATGTACTTAGGGTAATGATGTCTAACTCATTCCACCATCTTTCCTACCCCTGTGCCCCCTCCCTTCCCATCCCTGCCTTTGCCCTATCTAAAGTTCCTCCCCTCCCCTGCCCCGCCCACCCCCATCACCATTATGAGTCAGCTTCCTCATGTCAAATAGAACATTCACCCTTTTGTTTTCTGGTATTGAAGTACTTCACTTAGCATTATATTCGCCAACTGCATTCATTTACCTGCAAATGCCACAATTTCATTCTTTTTTAATGCTGAGTTATATTTCATTGTGTGTATATGCCAAAGTCTCCCTATCCATTCATCTACTAAAGGGTATCTGGGTTGCTTCCACAATTTAGCTATTGTGAATTGTGCTGCTATAAACATTGATGTGGCTGTGTTTTTGCAGTATGCTGTTTTTAAGTCCTTTGGGTATAAACTGAGGAGTGGGATAGCTGGGTCAAATAGTGGTTCCATTCCAAGTTTTCCAAGGATTCTCCATACTGCTTTCTAGATTGGCTGCACCAGTTTGCAGTCCCACCAGCAATGTATCAGTTTGACTTTTCCCCCACATCTTGTTTTCTCTTTTGTTGTTGTGTTGTTTTGTTTTTGTTTGTTTTGGGGGCCACCTTTTCCAAAGACTTTCTATATAAGTGATCACATCATCTACAAGTAAAGAGGATAGGTTACATTACTTTATTTCCTATATGTTTACCTTTTATTACCTTTGGTTGTTTTATTGCCTTAATTATGGGAATCTTTGTCTTTTTACTGATCTTAGCAGAAAAGCTTCTGGTTTCACATCATTTAGGTTATCTATTAATCTGTAAATGTTTTTTCATAAGAGGTTTCCTTCTATTTATAGTTTGCAGAGAGTTTATTTTGAATGGGTGTTGTATTTTGTCACATGCCTTTTCTTCATCTATTGATGTGATGTAATTTCTCTAGTTTACCCTGGTGACGTGATGGATTCCATTGATTTTGAATGTTGAAACACAGTTCAATAGGGAAACAATCCATTTAGTTGTGGTGTACACTTCTTTTTACACATTTGTTAGATTCCATAGTCCTATTTTTTAGGACTCTTCAACAATTTTCATGAGAAATATCCGGTGGATGGTTTTCCTGAAGCCCTTTTCTCTGATTTGAATATTCATATAATGCTAGTGTAACAGAACGAGTTAGGAAGTATTGCTTCTACTTCTATCTTCTGGGATGTAGAAAATTGCTATAAACTCTCCCTTTAATATTTAGTAGAATTTAACTCATCAGAGTCTTGTGCTCTATATTTTAGAAAGTCGTTAATTATTGATATGATTTCTTCAACAGAAAAATTTCTATTCAGAATATCAATCTCATTTCCATGGATTATATAGACTGTGTCAAGGAATGTATCCATCTTTTCTAAGTTATCATATATCTGAGCATAGAGTTGTCACACTTTTATTATTCTTTTGATGTCTAGGAGATCTTAGTAATATCCCCTCTTTTATTTGTGATAAAATACGAGCCACGTAACTTATTTTCCTTGGCCTGACTAGAATTTTTTTAATGTTATTGACTTTTTCAAATCACCAGTTTTTAGTTTGATTTTTTTCTACATTGATTTTCTTCCTTCAATTTTATTGATTTCTGTTCTGTTTTGACTATTTCCTTTCTTTTTTTTTTTCTTTTCTTTTCTTTCTTTTTTTTTTTTTTTTTTTTTTGTGGGGTGTGGGTACTGTTGATTGAACTCAAGGGCACTCCACCACTGAGCCACATCCCCAGCCCTATTTTGTATTTTATTTAAAGACAGGGTCTTACTGAATTGCTTAGTGCCTTGCTGGTTTGCTGAGGCTGGCTTTGAACTCGCGATCCTCCTGTCTCCACCTCCAGAGCTGCTGGGATTGCAGGTGTGTTCCACTGCACCTGGCCTTGATTATTTCTTTCTTCTATTTCCTATGTTTTTGTTTTTATTTTCTAGTTTGTGAAGAATAAGTTTAGCTTTTTAATTTTGATTTTTATCCTTTTCCAAGATATTTATTAAATGATATAAATTTCCCTCTACAAGCAATCTTTCTGCATCATGAAGTTTGGGATGGATTATGGGTTCATTTTTATTCAGTTTAATTTTTAAATTTTCTATGAAGATTTCTCTGACTTATGTATTATTAGAAGTATGTTATTTAATCTTCAAATATTTTGATATCTTAAAATTGCTTTCTTTAATTTTTTAATTCTATTATAATTTAAGAGTGTCTATTATTTACTTTCTATTCTTTTCAATTTTTTGAGGTTTGTTTTGTAACTCAGAACATAGTATTTTTGCTGAAAAATGTATTTTCTGCTGTTGTGGGTGAAGAAGTCTATTGTGTTAATTATATCTAATGACTCACACTATTATTGAGGTCTTCTATTTTCTAATTAATTTTCTCCCTGCTTGAGTTCTCTATTTCTGATAAAGGGTTATTTAATTTTTGCCTATAATAGTGGGTTAATCTGTTTTTCCTTGATATTCTGTTAGTTGCTGCCTCACATCTTATGTTCTATTTCAAGATATGTACAGACTCAAAACTGTTATCTCTTCTTGAAGAATTGAACACTTAATCTTTATGCAATGACCTTAATTGTCTGTGGTGATTTTCCATGTTCTTAAGTCTGCTCAGTCTGAAATTAATATAACTAGTCCATTTCTCTTGACTAGTGTTAATATATTTTATCTTTATTTACACATCTACTTTTTAAAATGCATGTATTTACTGTAAAGTGAGTTTCCGGTAGAAAGCATACATTTGGGTCTTGTTGTTTTATTGACTTTGACAATTTCTGTCTTTAATTTGTGTGGTTAGATGAATATGATATAAAGTCACTATAAATATAGATAGATTAGAATCTATTGTATTTGTCAGTATTTTCTATTTGCATCTCTTGTTTTTTGTTCATATTTTTGTCTTCCACTCTTTCTGTTAATTGTGGTTTCAATGAAACTTTCCATATGACTCAATTTTCTCTTTTCTTTTTTGGCAAGTCAGTTATACTTCATCACTTGCTTTTTTCAGTGGTTATCCTAGAGTTTTCAATGTGAGTTTACCAATAACTCAAGTCTGCATTCAAATAATATTATACTATTTCGCAGGTAGTGTGAGCATCTTATCATAACAAAATGTACCTAATTTCTTCCTCCCTCCCTTCGTATCGTTGCTGTCATTCACTTGAATATACATAAGCATGTAGGAGTGTATACTTATAAACATCCTAAATAAAATACTTTGTTGCTGTTATTATTTGGAACAAACTCTGAATAGTGAAGACTAATAAAAATTTTGATTTATCTTCAATTATTTCTTCAAAAATTCTATTTATTTTCTTATGTATATTGAGGTTTCTGACTTGTATCACTATCTTTTTCTCTGAAAGACTTCTTTTAACATTTAAGGCAGGTCTGTTGGCAACAAGTCTCTCCCTCCCTTTTAAAAATTATATGGTCTAGAAACTGTTTATTTTCTCATTCACTTGTGAAGGATAGCTTTGCAGGATATAGGGTCTGGGTGGATGGTTAAATTATTCACCCTAGATTGATCTTGCTTGGATATTTTTTGAGGAAAAGTCAGATAAAATTTTTGTCTTTGGCTTTTCCACAGGTACTGTCTTCCCCCACTTCTACTGCTTCTTTCAAGATTTTTTACTTATCTTTGATTTTTCAGCCATTTGAATATGATTATGATATGCCTACATGGAGGGATTTTTTTCACATTTATTATTTTCTAAGTCCTCTGAGAGTTCTGGGTGCATGTTTTGGTGTCTGATATTAATTCAGGTAATTCTCAGTCTTTAGTGCATTGAATATTTCCTCTGTTCTTACTTTCTTCTTCTGGCATTGCACGATGCATGTTGTGTCTTTTGTATCTACCACCAGTTCTTGGATATTCCGTTGTATTACTTTTTTTTTCAGATTTTTTTGTTGTTGTTGTTTGTTTTGTTTTGTCTTCCATTTTGAAAATTCCCAATGCTATATCTTCGTGCTTACAGATTTTTTTTCCCCCTCTGCCATGTCTTATGTATTAATGAGTTCACCAAAGGTTGTATTCCTTTCTGTAGTCATGTTTTTTATTTCTAGCATATACTTTTCTGCTTTATCCTGTAAAGCCATTATCATGTTAATCATCGCTGTTTTCAACATTCAATCTGATAATTCTAACACCCCTGTCATATTTTAGTCTGGATCTGATGCTGTACCATTTCAAAACATTTTTTTCTTTTCTTTTTGCCATTTAAAATGGGTTGTAATATTTTCATACTATAGCCTCTTCATGTGCTGGGTAAAAAGAGCTATGGTAAATAGGACTTCAAAAATGTTAGGGAAGGTTTGGGGTAATGGACGCATTGCAGAGCCCTATTATAAGGTTTAAGTACTTGAGTGAGTCTATGCCTGTGGACCATGAGCTTCAAAAATACCTCTCAGTTTATTTTTTGTCTCCCACCTTAGGTCAGATGCTTTGGAAAGGGATGGAGTTAGGTATTTGCCTTCCCACATTCAACAAGCTAGATTGGACTAACTCTGAGTAGTTCTCTTCCCACAGATTTATTAGGCTAAACACAACCACAATAGTTAGGTTCTAACAATATAGTTTGTCCTCAGGAGAAGCCTTGTTAAGAACAGAGTTCTGTGGCACATTTCAAAGAGGTTAATCTTTTCCTCCCATGCTGGAAAAATGAGAAATTTTTCACCTCTCATATGAGAATGCGGTAGAGTGCCAAGAGGTAAAATGCGCAAAATTTGGTGATCCCACTGGGCCTTTTAACTCTCACGCTGGTCCACACTGTGCCTACACAGTCTGTCAATAGCAGTTTGGGTTTTCTTACTGCAGTACTGGGTTCCCATGGAAGCATCTGCCTGGGAGTTTTTGCTCCAATGAACTGTATTTCTTTGTGCCTTTTTCTCCAGTTTTAGGACCAGCAGTTTGCCCTGTGATCTCCCTGTTCTGAGAGAGTTAAAAAAAGTTGCTGATTTCTCAGTTCGTTCAAATTTTTACTTGTTGTTAGGACAGAGTGCTTGTATCAAAGTTTCTAATCTGCTGGATCTAAAACCAAAAAACCTACATATGGAGCTTTTACCAGCTCAGAAGCTACAACTTTTAACAGCACTCTAAAAGAAGTTTTACTACATAGGTAAATTTGTATTGATACCCTTCCAATTCAGTGCACTTAGGAACCATGAAATTAATAAAATATATCATTTACATTTCATTTAGACATTAAGGTAGGAGATATATTCTACATTGCCAGGCCACTTCCATAAATTCTTTCAAGTCTAAACCACAAGTTTCACAATGAAATTTCTCTTGTATAATATTTCTCAATGAGTTTTTAATAAAACACAAATGCATAATTTGATACTTTTGGTAGACTCCACTTTGGGGGCAAACCTAAAATATATTTAAAACATTGGTTTCTGCATATCACTATTATTTCTGTTGGCTGATTTTTTTTAATGAATAAGCTTACATGAATCAACATTTCAACTTCACTGTTCTCTTTTCAATCTTATCTATGTGATTAATTATCACATCTTAAAGCCCACTTATTTACATTTAATACGGATGCAATACTTTTATGTTTTAAAATACAGCTTTGGGTTTAGCTTCTATAAGGAAGAATTAGTCAGTAAGAGACAAATGACATATTATCTAAATACCCTTTTTCAGAAATTGATCATTATTTGCGTAAAAATTTGTAATGATTAGTCCTGGAATAATCATGTTATCCTTAGATCACATGGATCCAGATGATTTATCCTAGATAGCAAAATCCACATTTTTTCTTTTCTTTTTTCTTTTTCTTTTTAATGATTTAACATCTATTCAAGTTTTGTTTCCATTAGATAACTTTTTGGAATAACTGCAGCTCTTATGAGTTTCAAAACTAAACATGGGGACATACAAGAAGTCTTACAAGAAGTAACCTTAGGATGAAAAATTTTGATTTGCTGGATTTTACTCTCCTGTGCCACAGGAAAAAAAGGAACCACAGTAAAATATGTTCCATTTAAATACTTCTCTACTATTTTCAGTGAAAAATCAACAATGGTCATGGAAAAAGGAGAGTTCTATAGGATTTGTAGTTCTCTTCTGCTTTGTTTCCAAAAATCTTACCCAATCCTTTATTTAAAACCATGTATAGAATACTTCTATCAATAGTTAAAGAAGGCATATGTGGGGAAACTTGTACTACTCCAAATACCCAGAAACTGAATGTATAACCATATATAGAAAAGGAATTTTGCAGATGTGATTAAATTAAGGATCTTGCACAGTTGAGATTATCCTTAATTATAAAGTCAATACAATCACAAGGGTAATTATAAGGAAGAAAGAAAGGTAGGAGTTAGTCTGAAAAGGAAGTGGTATGACAAAAACAGAAGTCAGAGAGTCAGAGGGAGGTGAAGATTGTAAGGAACTGTATTGGAAGGTAAAAGGGGCTGTGAGCCAAGGAACACAGTAGTCTCTAGAAACCATAAAAGAAAAGAAAATCATTTTTACCTAAAACCTCTGGTGATTTCTATTTTAATACTTTGACATTAGCCCAGTGAAATTGATTTTTATATTTCTGACCTCAACAACTGTTAAGTAATACATCTGTGTTGTTTAAGCCACTGCTCCAATAATGGGGAATTTGCTAGAAAAGTAATAGAATTACTACAATGTGGAATATAAATTTTTGCCAATCAAACATTGTTGTTCCATGTAATAAATCATAAAATAAACATCACCAAATATAAAAGAAATCACAACAAAATACATAACTGTCTTGAAAAATCAATAATGGAGGCATAAATAATTATGTACTTTTGGAAATCAAAATTACTTTGACTAAGTAATGAGTTAAGGGAGCATTCAAAACTAAAATACAAAATTCATTAAAACAGAATAAAATTAAAATGTATATGAATTAAAAATAAGATCAGATTGTGAAAGTAGAATTCAGGAAAAATTACACAATTTTGTCACATATTCAAAAAATCAGAAAACCTGAAAAATGTTTAGCAAAGTATTCAAATTAAGAACACAAGGAATATCAAAGTTAAAAGATAAAATTAAGGGAATACATACTACGAATATGTGAAAAAAAAATGAAGTCTACAAGAAAAAAGCGATAAAGAAGGTTTCATTTCATAGTCAGCAAGAAGTCTTGTAAAAACAGTTGGCAGATAGTTTCAAAGCTGGTCAGAAAAGAAGAATTAAAATGTATATAATTTTTTTCACTGGATATTAATTTTCTTTAAATCATTGTTCCTCAAAGACCAATGATTTTTATTTTCCATTTTCCAGTTCCTGTTCTTTGATTTGTCCCCAATTTAGTGAGATGAATTTTAACTCAGTGTTATAAAGATATGGTGGACCAAGTATAAATATAAGTGTATCTTGATGGGAAGAGGGGGTCATATCCTTATCCTTATTTTGAGCATATTCCATATTTTCTCTTTGAGCAAATTCTTACAAAGAAATTATTTGTCCTAGAGCATTGATGATAAACATAAAAAATGCCACTCTTCAGTTTATACCCAAAGGACTTAAAATCAGCATACTACAGTGATGCAGCCACATCAATGTTTATAGCAGCTCTTTTCACAATAAACTAAACCATGGAACCAACCTAGGGGTCCTTCAGCATATGAATGGATAAAGAAAATGTGGCATATATATACACAATGAAATATTACTCAGCCTTAAAAAAGAATGAAATTATGGCATTTGCTGGTAAATGGATGGAGCTGGAGAATATCATGCTAAGCAAAATAAACCAATCCCCAAAATCAAATGGCCAAATGTTTTCTCTGATATGCAGTTGCTAACTCACAATGGGGAGGGGGTAGGAGAGAATAGTTACTTTATATTAGTTAGAGGAGTGAAGGGAGGGGCGGGGGTGTGGGGGTAGGAAGTTAGTAAAATGAATCAGATATTATTATCTTATGTACATATGTGACTACATGACTGGTGTGATTCTACACCATGTACAACCAGAGAATGAGAAGTTATACTCCATTTATGTATGATGTGTCAAAGTTCATTCTACTCTCATGTATAACTAATTAGAACAAATTAAAAATGGATCCAATAAATATTAAAAGTTAAAAAAAATGTCATTGTGATGGCTAATTTTATGTGTCAACTTGTCAGGCTTGAGGGATGCCCAGACACTTGGTAAAACATTATTTCTGATATATCCTGAGAGTGCTTCCGGAAGATATTAGCATTTGAATTCACAAACTGAATAAGCATATTACCCTCTCCAATGTGAATGGGCTGGTCATCCAAACTGTTGAAGACTTGATACAACAAAATGAAGAGAAAGAGTGAATTATTGAGCTGAGATACCAGCTCAACCTTTATCAGTTCTTAGGCCATAAGACTCAGACTGGAACTTAGAGCATCAAATCCTACCCTCAACACCCAGACCTTGGAACTTCAACTGAATTATATGATTTACTTTCTTGGTTCTCCAAGACCCTTGGCACGTCAAAAGACTTCTCAGTTTGTACAACCTTAGTTAGCCTATTCCTAAATTATTTGCACATATGTGTGTGTTCTGTTCTTTGGAAAACCCTAATACAGTTATGAGCAAATCATTCTTGTTCTTTACTTTAGGTTATCCAATACCTGTTAGAGGGTGCATATAATGGTCAGCCAAGCCTCTTGAATAAAAATCATTTTGGATTTATGTGGTCCTTCAACATTACTATGGTATTGAATACTATCTGGAATTAAAAACAAAAGGAATAAAGCAGAAATAAGGGAGGGAGAGAGGAAGGAAGGAAGGAAGGAAGGAAGGAAGGAAGGAAGGAAGGAAGGAAGGAAGGAAGGAAGGACAATAAAGAAAAGCAATTGCCACTATGTTCATTGAAAGAGAAAATAGGGGGAAAAAAGTACACATAAACATTATTAGAGGTGAAAAATAAGTGAAGTAACCGGAAAAATATGTAACAAACATAGTATTCAGAAAAAGGTCAAGATCACAGGTATATTTATTTGGGAACAAAAAAAAAGAATCATAAATATTATAATATTTACTATGGTATTTAATATACAATAAAATGTTTTAGAGATCTTAATAAGGAAAACAAACAACAAAAAAAAAAAAGCTCAACTTCTTTTTATGATTACTTTAAATTTTTTTCTTCCAAGATAGAAAGCATATAAATATCATGTAATATATTTTTGATATGGTGGACAATTATTTGCCATATAGAATTACAGTTATACATATATGTATATATTTATGTACATACTACACACGTACACACACATAATTTTATGAGTTTTTTTTTTCCTTTTTTTTTTTTTTTTTTTTTATACCAGGGATTGAATCCATGGGTGCTTAACTAGGCCACATTTCCAGCCCTTTACATTTTTTATTTTGAGACAGGATCTCATTAAGTTGCTTAGGGTCTGACTAAATTGCTGACTGGCCTTAAACTTGCAGTCCTCCCACCTAAGGCTCCAGAATTGCTGGGATTATAGGCTTGTGCCACTGTGCTCTGCTGTTTATGAGTTCTTAAATGCTAGTTTTGCATGTAGTGTGTGAAGATAGCTCACTAGTTATCCAATAGCATCAAATTCCATGTCTAGATTTACCAAGGCATAAAACTAAAGGTATTAAAGAATCCCCTTTTTTTTTTACTTCCTAAATTAATGTCTTTATATCATATAAGATGTAATAGATAAATAGAACAAATGTCTAAATGCAGATACTTATTTTCTATAAAGCTCTCTAACCACTTTCAGTTTTGTGTATGACACTGAAATTAAAAAATAGAGAATTTAATATTATTTTATTTGTTGTTTTTAGATATACATAACAATAGGGTGTATTTTGACATATCATACATATATGGAGTGAAACCCATTACAGTTCTGATCCCATTCTTGTCGTTGAACACAATGTGGAGTTATACTGGTTATGTATTCAAATATGAGCATAGGAAAGTCAAATCATTCTACTGTCTTTTCCATTCCCATCCCCTTCATTTCCCTTTGTCTAATCCAATGAACTTCTATTCTATCCCCATCCCCACACCTTACTGTGTGTTAGCATCACATATCAGAGAGAACATTTGGCCTTTGTTTTTTTTTTGGGGGGGGACTAGCTTATTTCACTTAACACAATATTCTCCAGTTCCATTCACTTACTGGCAAATGCCATAATTTCATTTTTATTTATGGTTGAATAATATTTCATTGGGTGAATATACCTCCTTTTATCAATGCATTCATCTGTTGAAGGAGATCTAGGTTGTTTCCATAGACTGGCTATTGTGAATTGAGCTGCTATAAACATTGATGTGGCTGCATCACTGTTCATTCTATAAAATGTTGCGATACTTAACAATTGTGATTATTTATGCATTTCATATATAATGGCATGTTTTGTTTTCAATTTTTGGATAACATAATTTATCTTATTTAACCAAAAAAATTAACTTAAGCTATTTTTAAAATAAAAATACAAAGTATATTTATTCATGTGAAATTTATTTGCTTTTAGATTGTATAAAATTTCTTCAATACAGAGCTATGTCTTAATAGATCATTTCCTTCATTTTAAGATTTGAAGCAGCCCTTAAAGCCCTGGGGAAAGTTTATACATATTTATTCCTTAAAATCCCACTTCTGTCTACAGAAACCCAGTGAAAATTATACTTTACATAACTTACTGCTTATTCATTTTGAGATAAATAAGTTTGTTGATAAAATACATTCATATGTGCATCATGATTTTTAGATGATAGAAATAGCAAGCTACTTCTTAAATGATTTTTAAACAGCAAAACCATTCATAATTTTTATTAAAGTATTATTCAAAAATAAACTATTATACAAATCTCAATGAATACAGCTGACACATTATTTCCAAACTTATCCCACTGGAAATACCTCTGCAATTTGATTATATCATAATGTTAGGAAAAAACACAGGACTTTTACCTAAAAGCAGGGAGAGACACAGATACAGAGACAGAGATAAGAGATCTTTGCCTTGTTTCCACCTCAGCCACTTCCAAAAAATTTTCTGACCCTGTTTACCTAAATTTCAATTTTTAGAAATTATAAAAAGTCATTTGTTACTTCCCTTACAAAAGTAAACAAAAGTTAAGTTTTGCAGCTCCTATTATTCACATTTAGTAGTTTAACTTCCTCTAAGAGAAATTACCCAAGATACAATTGCACAGTCTTCATAAAATTTTTCAGCTGTCTGCCCTTCAACAGACAATTGACTAGCAGCTTTACACCGACTGGGGATTTGTCACCCACCCATAGGCACCATTCATTTTAAATAAGAGAAGTATCTCTTTGGTCTGAATTGTGCTGCCTCTTCCACAAAGATGGCATTTTCCTACATACTAGATAGATTGCTCAAGTTGTATCAAAGAGAAGCAATTCATCTGTGACAAGCCAAGATCCATAATAGAGTTAAGGCTCACACTACCTGCCCGCAATCCAATAAGAAAGGTTGGGTTTATCCTTCATGGGTGAGAACAAAGAAAGTAACTGACCCATGAAATGAGAAACGTAGCTGCATAACTTCTGGATGTGAAGAGATAAAAGTTGTTGGCTGAGTATTACATAACTTGGAAGTACATAATTGTAGGGTGCAGTGAAGGCAGTGGGATATCCAAAATGCAGGAATTGGTCAGATAAAATGTTGTGTAATTTTTATTTAAATTCAATATACTTAAATGAAAAGGGCCATCACTAAACTTTATATAAAAATAAATGCATCCTTCACAGATTTGTTCCAATTTTCACATACATACGAGCCTATCTATGTCTATCATCTATCTTAACCACAGTGACTTATATGTACATGCATTGAATAATGAATACATACTCAATCACCCCTAAGTGTTTTAAATATGTATATTTATATATTTAACCACTGGCCTGAATAAAAAGAATAATATAAATAAAACTAGTAACGTCAACCGATGATGTTTGCAATGTATCTAGGAATTATTCAGTGGTACACCTAAAAGTTTGTTGATCTAGTGTGTGGTGGCATACAGCTGTGATACCAGCATCTCAGGAGGCTGAGAAAGGGGGATTGCAAGTTCATGGTTAGCCTCAGCAACATAGTGAGGACATAAACAATTTAGTGAGATTCTATCTTAAAATTTAAAAGACGAAAAGAATGGGGATGGGAATGTAGCTCAGTGGTAAAGCACTCCTAGGTTCAATCCCCAGTACCACCTCCCCCAAAAGAAAAAAAATAGTTGATTACTTAGGAAATCTTTACGCATTACATATCATGTTATCCATATCCTACAGATGAGGAATCGGGAAAAATTTGAAAACTTTACCCAAATCATTAAATCAGTAACTTATGGAGAGTTTTCAAAACACGGAAGTCTGAATGTACAGTGTATGATTTTAACACTCAGATATGCCTACATTAGTTTATAATTGCTAAAGATTATTTGGCCAAACTTTAGTCAGGTTTATAAACTTTCTTCTAGGCCCATCTGTATATTTTCTTGTAAAATTGAAATTTAGCAAAAGAAGTCTTCTAAGTCATTTCAGGCAGATACTCCCATTCCTCAATATCTTAATAATTCATAAATTCTGATCAGGTTCTTCATCCTCCACCATCCCTGCCAGGTGATGTTTGACCACCTGGCCAGTTATCAGCAAGAATCTTTTTAGGTTGGATTAGTCACAATTATTCTTATCTCTTCCATTTGATCTTAATAATTTTCTATTTACTGATCTCCATAGAACTTCTTGGCTTTAAGTTCCTACTATCCCATGATGTATTGAAAATTGAGCCCAATCTCTCTCCTCTACCTCAAAACCCCATAATTCCACAATTTGTTAACATGACCATCAATTCTGGACTCAAAAATTTTATATATGTGATATATATATATATATATATATATATGTTATATGACATACAGACACACACACATATATAATTAATCTATAGTCATATAAATAGAAACCTAATCTGTAAGATACTCCTAGAAAAATATATAGCCTTGTTTTGGTTAGGTATGTTTTAATTGTGTCCCCACAAAGGTCCATGACCCCAAGATGGTAATATTGGAAGGTGTAATATACTTCAGAGGTATTTGGGAGGTCCTTGGTTTATTGGAGGCATGCATTCAGGGAGAATACTGTCTCCTGGAGTGAGTTCTGTGACAGTGTCTTGCTATAAGTGCCTAAGTCTGTCCCCATTCCCCTCTGCCTACTCTGTGTTCTAGATGTATGCTGTTTATTTATGCATTCCTGCCATTGCTATTTCCATGAGGTGATGCAGTCACAGGGCATCCCATGCCACAGAACCTGTGCTATTTCATTTGAATTTTGAAACTTCTGAACTGTGAACTGAATAAATCCCTTCTCTTCATAAGTAGAACTTGTCAAGTATTTTGTTGTAGTAATACAAGCTAACCTAGCACAAACAAATTCTCAGTAATTGTTGGTCCAAAACAAAACAAAACAGACTGAATGACTGGATATATAACTATAAAATGTGATGATTAATTCTATTTTAAATAATTTTTCCTGATTGTGGGATTTATTAATCTATGAAATAGTTCATTCAATTTCTGAATAGGTCTGATAATTAGAATGCCATATATTTATTTTGAAAAAGGTCTTTCTCTTGCAATTTACATTAGTGATGATAGTTTAATCCTCTATTTTTCATGTGATGCTTTCTTAAAATCTGAAAAAGAATCTTAAGTTTTCATATTCCATGTGAATTTGTATCAGTGCCTCGTTTCATTCATATGACTACTCCACTCTTATGAGTATGAAGAACAGTTCTATGAACATATTTAACATGTCTTTTCCTGAATATATGGATATATTATATTAGATATTTATCTTGATTCTTATTCTTATTTTATCTTGATAAATAAGATTCTTATTTTATCTTGATAAATATCTAATATAATATAGGAATTAATATTAGTGGTGCACAGTATTTATGTATGTAATAGAAGGTAGTAAAAAATTCTACCCTTATTATACAAATTTATATACTTAATGAGCAAAACGTTAGATGTATGCTTGATAAACATTTTTGAAGCAATCAGTACTACTGTCTGCCTTTGTTTCATCATAGACACTCTTACTCATGGATTAGGGTAGGTATCACATTGAAGGTTTAATTTACTTTTCATCTTGAGACTAATGAGTAACTTCTCATATTTCTATTAACTATTTTGGAATCCTCTTCTATAAAGTGTTATCTTAAGTTATGTTTTTTTACTGATTTTATAAGATTTTTCTTCATTTTGTACCTGATTTGTAAAAGATCTTTGAATATATTATATATGGATGCTTCATCAAATATATACATGGCAATTATCTCTTCTCTATTAGTGGTTTCTTTAGTCAAAAGAAGATCTCAATCTGAATATAGTCTAGTATTCATTTTGTCCTTTAGAAATAACTTTTGTACTATTAAAATATTTGTCTACTACACTATAATTTGTTCAAGGAAATATGCACAGATCAAGGGATATATAAAATTTTACTGTGATTTACACAGCTTTAAAGAAGAAAATAATTTCATAGTGATATCCAGGTTGTCTAAAATAGTCATTCATTCTAGAATTCTTTACCATTATTAATCTCCAATTTTGAGCTAAGTACTCAGATAAAACTTTAAAAAGTTTAAGAACATATATCTTCCATCTCATAGCGATATTTCAAATTTTCCAACATTAATTTTTTTGTATATAATGTCAAAATGAAAAGTAAATAAAACAATCAGATAAAAATTAGAAGCAATTTTGTGTTTCACTCCATACATCTTATTTGACCTTCTCAAACTTTCTCAATGTTTCTACCATTAGGTTTCCATTAGTAACCAGGAATGGAACTACTTTGTTTAATCCACCTCTGAACAAGTTTGATTAAATTGAATAGTTAACAGACACAAATCTCCTCTTTCATTTATAGTATAGATTAACTCATCTTGAGAAGTGCAATTAGGAGCCTTGCCACAGTTTTAAAAAGCCTAGCAATAGTTTCATTTTAAATCAAAAAGACACCTTTTAAACTCATGTGCTTATAAAATCACACATAAAGTCCAACAATATAATATGGATCTTTAAGTTTGTGCTTTTGCAAGTTTGACTTTGAAGTCATTTTTATGAAAACCTGTGTGCTAAAATTAATATGTTTAAGAGTGTATTTATTTTTTGAAAGGGTCCATAAAGGTTATCCAATTTTGAGAGTGCAGGATACACCCCATAGACCTTAAAGGCAATATGCACAGATCAAGGGATCAACTGTCCTTGACCAATTTTTCTTGTAAAAATAATGCAAAAAAATATTGTTTGAAGTAAATATGACTTGTTATTATTTGCTTACCTGTTTATGATCACTGTCCTGCTGTTGTGATTTTACAACTCCCATTTATTCTCCCAGAGTAAACCACTTTTGCCATGATAAATAGTAAGAGATACAAAACAGCATTTCTTAATTAAATCTTCAGTATTTTAATATTTCAAGTTTGTGAGTTTCTTGAAACTAAAAGCCACTATAATTTTCAACATCAACTTCTAAACCAATTGTTATATATTTAATTTAGTCAATTATTAAATAAGAAAATGCTTACTATCGGCCAATATTCATCAGAAGTGTAGCATTCTATTTTATTTCTAACCTGTTGGTTCATGAGATGAGTAACCCTGAAGTGTATGGAGAGAGAGCAAGAAAATTAGAAAATGATGAACTTAACCTGTGCCTCACTCTGTATTCCATGTCTATGTAACTGATTATCAAAACAATAAAAATAGGCAGTGAATCATTGTGGAATAAGATCGTGACCATTGGGGAAAGTGGGCATAAGATTACAGGATTTATGGTCATTTTTGCAACCTTGAAAGTATACTGAAATTAAGCAATTATGTGTGTATATATACAATTGTGTGTGTACATATACACACACCACATAAATAACAAAAAATAAGCATTGTCATCAACTCCAATTTTTTTGGAAAAGCTACTGTGTAAAAATTAGATTCTTTGAAAGTGTGCAAAACATGGCAGAAATAAAAGTTTGGGAATGTCATCAAAACACATTATGAAAATTATCTTTACACAATTTATATGAACCTTTTGAACCCTCATATTCAAGTATTCGATAATCAAAGAAGTGCTAAGAGGAACAAAATCTAAAGATTTCTTCCATCTACATGGTTCATTGGTTTTCCAATGACATTTAGTGTATTCATCATTTTCCCACATATTTATAAAATGTGTTAATTTCTTACTATATATTTTGAGCATGAAAGTCAATGGTGAAATAAACCAAATCTATTCCTGCCTTAAGGTACCATTACTAAGTAGGGGACTTTAATCTGTAAATAAGCATGCAACTATATGTAAATTTTCACCTATAATAAGGGCTAGTGCTATAAGGAAAATGTATGCAGTTGTTAAAAGGGGTATTTTTTTTTTCCTATATGAAAAGCCATGAAGTTTCCTCTGGGGAGGGTTAATAAGAAACTAATTGTGTTACAGAGGGCTTCCTCCAACAGGATATGAATAGCTGGAAATGGACTTTTCAGCATGTCTCAAACCACTAAAGGCTGTCCCAGAAAGATAGTAAAGAAATCTTCTCAGCATAACATTGAACAGTTAATTTCACTGCCTATTTTTTTTTTTCAAGGATAAATGCTCTGAGTATAGGATGTGAGGTAGTAATATTTTGGTAACAAATTACAAAAATAGTCAGGAACTAAGTATAAGGTGCATATGTAAGTGGTCATCTTGAAAAGGGACCAAATTCTAAAAAATATGTGTCATATGGCCCAACAAATGAAATCTGCTGTCACTTCTAGAAAAGGAGTCTCACTCATGCAGGAAACATAATCTCAGGGTATTCACCCACTCTGTGGCTAAGGGTCACCAGATCAATTCACACTAGCACAGTAGGGAAGAGTGTTATACTTATTCACATAGAGTAAAGTTACGACAAGATCAGCTTCAATAGTTTGCATTTTTCCTCCATGTCCAGCAAGGCTCCTCCCACTGCTGATGAAAGGGGATAACCTTCATGAACCATTGAAGACTGCAGAGGAATGACCCTATCCTCTCTCTCTCTCTCTCAGAAAGGATTTAGTAGGGAAGTTAACCAGGTACTCTATAACACAGATGCTTTCAATAGAACAAAGGAGAATACATTGAGTCTGAAACAGGAAAAGGTATTCCGATGCAAGTTAATAAGCTCAGCATGGAGTGCAAGGGCTCTGTATCTCTACGTAAAGAAATATTCCAGGTCCTAGGTCCATCCTTACCCAGCAAAGTGGGGGGTCAAAAGACAGCATGCATGTGATCATCTTTCTCATCCTTGCAGTTGCTTTCCAAAGGTCCTATGCAAAAGAATTTCTTCATAATTTGTTCTGTCAGCTTTATTTTTCACAATTGATGTGACCTGTGCTTAATGTCATGAAGACTCAAGACAAGTATAGGATAGCTACAATGAAATCTTGGATTCTCGAGATATTTGGATTGCATAAATTTAGATGGATGAGGCAGAATGGGTAGGCCTGTCTGAGGAAGTATTAGGAGGCCTTGTTAAATTAGGAAGCCCATTTAAATCATGTGGGTCTAATTATGGTGTATCTAGAAAAATATATTAGGAGGAAAGTACTTAGATATAGGTAGTGTTATTTTGGCTTCTGTTTTAGTCCATTCTCACTACTGAATACCACAAAATTAGCAATTTATAAAGATATATATTAGGCTTCCAGTTTTGAATGCTGAGAGGTTTGAGAGTCTCTGTGGGGTCCCGAAGCAGGGCAGGGCATCACATGACAAGAAAAAATGTCCCAGATCAGGTTTCCTGTCCTCCACATATCAAGCCACAGTCCCAGAGCATTAAATTCCTTTTTTAAGGCTTCATTTGATCCTTTTAAAATATATATATATATATATATATATATATATATATATATATATGGGTTCATTTTGACATAATTATACAAGCATGGAATGTAATTTGTTCCAATTCAGTCCCCAGTATTTCCCCTTTCCTTCCCCTCCTCTACTAGAAGAAAGATCATGTAACCTTAATTACCTCCCAAAGGTCCTGCTTGCAAGTACTGTAGCCAAATTGTTTCTGTGTTCTTAATGTCTCACAGTGAGCTCAGAGTAGGGATGAAATTTCTACATGAAGTTTGGTGGGGTCATTCCAGCCACAGCAATCTCACCGTTCAGTGATCATTTCCAGCTTCTTTCTCTTCTCAAAAAATTTTATGACATCAAGAAAACTATAATTAAGATATTTTTGAATTTCAACATTTTAACTAGTGTACCCACACATATGAACAATGTGTGTACAACATTGATACTGATGTGCTTACTTCTAAAGGGAATGTCTGCTGTTTCTAGAAAGCCACTGGAAACATCTAAGCACCCACCCCCAAAAAAAAAAAAAAAAACTTAGATCTTCTGATTTAGTGGCATGAGTTTCACGAGTTTTATGCAATATGACAAAATTAATCCTTCTAACAATCCACGAAATAGGAATTATTTCACTCCCATTTTATAGAAAAGAAAACAGGGATAAATAGAGAGAAAGCTGTTGATACAAGTTCTCACACAGCTGGTAGAGAGCCAGATGCCATACCTTTCAAACTGTCTCCTCAGAATAAATATAACTTCCATGTTTACGGCTTTATGCATTTTATGCTATACATCCACTTCTAGAAAAACTTCTAACATTAAGTTTTATTATGAATATCAATTAATAGGATATGTTTATGAAGAAACATTTACTGATATCTCATATGTTTGCAGAGACAGAAAAAATCATGAAAATACATTAACTACAGCTGCTGCTGGGTGACAGGATTACAGTTGATTTTATTCTTTATACATTTGTGCACTTCCTGTGTCTTCTTCCCCAATAAGCATATATTATTTTATAAGAAGGAAAACACAAATAAAAATGCTTTTATCCATTGCTTTATGGCCTAGCTCAGTCTTGCTAAAATATTAATTATCTTCTATGGCTGTGTAGAGGAAGGCAACAACCATTAGAACTTTCTATTATTTGCATTAAGTGTTTTTGTAACACCAAGAACAAAAGTCTTCATGTAAATAAGCTCTTAATAAGTGTTAGTAAAAAGAAGAATTTTGCTGCTATAGATAATTCTGGCCAGTTGAACATCCAGGGTTGCTTTTCAAGGTGATCTGCATTACAAAAGCCAAACTTGTCTGGTAGATGGAAACATTATAAAGATAGTGATATCCTGTTTGTAAATGAATTTCATCAATCAATTAAGAAACTCTTCTGAAGTTGTATTTTAGTGAATGATAATAGTTTATTTATTCATTTATTTTTTTTTTTAAGAAACAAATGCAGCATTTGGCTTTCACGATTTGCTTTTCTGATAATCTTATTATTTTGCATGGAGAAACATAAAATTTGCAAGTACTTTATAATTTTTGTAACTTTTCCAGATTCTTATAAATATTCTGTTAATTATTGTGAGCTAATACAATTCTGTATGACTTCATGAATAAAACATGCTGCAGGGTAACTTAAAAGGATTAATTGTGGTAGAATTTGAGTTGACTTGTTTAAAATTAGATGCATAACACTCATCAAATTCCAGTCAGATAGCTTTGCTCAGCATGTTTGTATTAATAATAATCTAAGGACAGTTTAATCCTTACTTGGGAAATGTTCCACTACAACCTTAATCAAAAAATGTATGCTGTATGCATTAATAAATTTATCTTAATTTTTATTAAAGTTTAAATATTTTAAATATTGTGTTAAATTATACAGATAATTACAATGAAATAGAAATTATAGCTTTCCAATTGCAACTATGGAAACTTTCAAAATGATCATGAAACTGAAAATTCAACTGAGGCTATTATTTTACCTATTTAGTAAACAATGACTAATTCATTCCATGTAAATGCCCTCGACCTTAAAAGATTAGACAGTTATAGAATGTATCTGACATTCATAAAGTGTCTTTCTTGATTCAGTAAAATATATTCTACATTAGGCTTATGTGTTTGCCTTTATGTATTATTCTGTGTCATCCAAGGTACCTGCTGTATCAATGTTGTTTGTGCACATGTGTATTCATGAGAAGGTAGATATTGGTGAGTCAGGAAGACCCCAGAAGGCATCTTTTCAGCCTTTCCCAAAAAGCAAAGTTTGAAATTTGACAAATACTGAGAAGCTGCTTAACAATGAATGATCCCTCCAGATTCAAATACTTGAAAACACTAAGTTTAAATAACTATATATTCAGGCATCTCCTAGAAAGGAAGAAAAGTAAGAACTTTGTGTTAATTTTCTTTTTTTTTTTTTCTTCTTCTTTTTTCATTTCTCACAACTAATTTATTATTTAAG
Organism: Tamias sibiricus; assembly: GCA_025594165.1. NCBI lineage: Eukaryota > Metazoa > Chordata > Mammalia > Rodentia > Sciuridae > Tamias > Tamias sibiricus. The sequence continues at coordinate 147,176,031 of CM046662.1, forward strand.
TTAAAAGAGTATAAGGTATTTACTGTGTCAGGCAGAATCTTAGGTATTGAAGGTAAACCTGGCCACAAAATATATTAGTCTCTTATATCACTACTATGCTTGGAGATGATATACTTTTTTTTTCCCCAAAATCATAGCCAGGATTCATATTTGCTTAATTTCCTAAAAGATAAGTTCTAGTGTTTACATGTAAGGATTCTGGCTGTAGAAATGTATAGGACAGTGTTCCTCTGATGAGCAAACTCCCAGGGGTAACAGTCACCCTGTTTTCCACACTTGAAATATTTTGCAGTTTCTCCTGGGAACTAGTAAGATAGCTAGTACATGTGCAATGCCTAATTGCTGTGGCAATGCCCTGCATGAGGATGCTCTGTCCTGGAGTCTTATCAGCCTCAACTTGATCTCAGGCATTCAGCTCCTGGAAATAAAGAATGCTCTTGTTAGATGATTACAATGTTTCACCAAGCTCTGCTGAGCCAGAACCTGTCCACCTAGCAGGAACTTTAAACAGTGGACTTTCTTGAGAGCTACACAAAGCTCCTAACATTGCAGGTTCCAACTATAGTATGTAATTGAAAAATAAGCTGACTAATGTTGCTAACTCTGTAACCTGCATAATGACACAATGAACAATAATGTACTACTGATGCCAGTGACCTAATGTAACATATTGATATAAATAAGTCTGTCAGCTTGGACAAGGGCTTTTCCTGCCTTTCTCCCATTTTGCCACCCTGCTATTCTGCCACTTTGCCTCTTTATCTTGCTTTGTCTCCATTTGATTTTCTTACATTTAAATCCTCATAAAGACTTTGCTTTTACTGAAACATTTTAAATGCCTACAAAAAACCTTGGAAGACATGTGTTCACATATTAAGTATAATGTTACCAAGTTGAGAAATAATATATTTATTCATATTTTATTAAAAACTTTAACCTTAGTTTGGATTTGCATTTTATCAAAATGCCTTTTAACACTAACATATCAGGTGGATTTTAAAATTAATTTTATAAGTAATGAGTATTAATTTGTGCTTTCACTTTTTGCCCTAAACCCTTTTGAGTCCACTGAGTTGCTCAACACATTCACCTATTAAATATTCATTGAAGGTCTGTTTTCTTCTTGCTTTTGTTTTTGTTTACCTTATGTTTTAGCCTGCAGATTCAGGGATTTCTTAAAGAACAAAATCCTTTCAAAATATTACAATTTAAAGGATGAATTAGTTACCTATTACTGTGTGACAAAACATTTTAAATATTAAAACTTTAAAATAATGTCTAACAATTTCTCATCAGCCAGCAGATCAGACGCATTCTTTGCTCCTTTCAGCCCAGTTCTTGTTGAGGTTGGCAGATAATTTTGTATCAGGGATGTGGTTCTGCTAATTTTGTCTGGACTGGCTTTTATTTGGTGTTGGTATCCAGGCAGGTCTCAAATGGTCCTAGTTGGGATTGCTGGATTCTTCACATAAAGGGAGATAACAAACTTCCCATTTTATCTGTTGTGTGAGAAAAAAATTTTTTTTTCTTTTTAAATTGGAGTTTTAGGCAAGTTTGTTATGCAACAACTGGCAATTCTGAAATTGTTCAAGTTAAAATGTTGCTGTTAAAAAACAAAAAACAAAAACAAAACTAAATATTTGGCTTTGATTCTGTGAAATTCAGTGGGTAGAAGTGGAAAAAAATGGAGTCTATAACTTAAAGGCTATGAAATAATAAAGAAAATGTTTCTAGAGGAAGGTAAAATGACAACTGTTTTTATGTAGTAGCAAAATACTGACAATACTTTCACTAGGAAAATTGAAAAACAAAAACTTTTATAGAATGAACATTTAAATTTGACTAAGGTGATCTCCAGGTAAAATAGTAAAAATATTGGCTAATTGCTTCCAGCTGTTACTGGTAACTACCAGAAGGAGTAAAGACTGATGACACTGTCAGATTTTTACTTATAATGGAAGAAGGAGAAGGAGGAGGAGGAGGAGGAGGAGGAGGAGGAGGAGGAGGAGGAGGAGGAGGAGAAAAAAGTCCTGTTAGGTTACAAAGTAGCTTATCATCAACTTCTCAATCCCTCCTCAAGGGAAGAGAAATTTTCTTAACATTTAATCAGAGAAGCACTTAACATAAAGATTTGTGTATATTGTAATAGAACCTCAGTAATTCTTAAAGAAATTAATGTGATGATCCTAGACTTCAGTTTTTTTTAAGTACAAAAGATTAAATTTGAAAGAAGTCTGGATGAGAAAATTTTCGAAGTCTCTTTAGATATATAAGACTTAATTCTAGCTAGTGACTGCAGTGTCATCTTGGTTATTCATTTGGGTTTTTTTCCTCTTCTAAAGCTTCATTCATTCCTTCATCAATTCTTTCAATAGACATTTATTAGGATATTCTGGTATAAAGTGGTCAGAGAAGAAAAACATGTAAAATTCAAAAGCTTGCTATTATGCCTCCATTCTGAAAAATGGAGACAATCATACTGTAAATGCTGAGACAGAAAATTGCACGTCTAGCTGGGCTTGTAAGTGTCAGGGTAGAGCTAAATCACACATTTAAAAATGCTATTGGTGAAAATTCTGAAGAGGACTATGGCAAGTTAAAATACTGCATGAATTTTACCTTAAAATTATCTTTAGCTTTGCTTCATAATCTATAAACATATAAGGTGACTTTGCTATAAATATGTTTTAAATAAAAATGTGTCCCTTTTAGACACAAAAGAAGTAATTTTCCCTTGGAAATAAATAATTATCTCACATAGGAAATAACCTCTACTTTCAAATTTACAATAAGTAGTAGAATGCAGAAAGGAGAAAGCAGAGAATAATAACAATAATGTTAATATTTACTTTATTACTTATATGCTAACCATAGTTCATAGTATGCTTACATATGTAAAGTGATGATCCTCTAACTTATGAATTAGTAATATCTCCATTTTATAGATTAGGCAATAACATTTGAGAATCCTTCCAGATGATATTCTAGTATAACTTTTTCTTTTTGTCCTGTATACAATGAAAAATTGTTAAAGGTTTTGTTCCTGAAGAGAACATAAAGAGATTTGCCTTGATACACAATTAAAAAAAATAAATAAGAAAATTAGTGAGAACGATTCTTCAAAGTCAAAGAAAGCACTTGTGAAAAAGTGTTGTTTTTGTACATAAATGTGACCATGTGCAAATTCAGTGAACATCTCTAGTTAAATGCTTGCATGGAATAGGTCCATAATGGGATTGATTGCTCCCCAAATGTTGAAGCACAGAGGAGAAAATGTCAAGAAGGGATGGGTTCAGTTTTAGAGATGCTATAATTGAAGAACTTTTAAATTACCAGGCAATGATGTGTGAGAAAACATAAAAGCAGAGACATGATTCTACCCATTTGGACCATTTTCTCTCTTGGTACATTTCACTGTCCAGAAGAATTAAATGAGAGGCCAAAATAATAAGGGGACAAAAGTTGAAGTTCAGGAGCTGCAGGGTATAGGAACCTAAAATAGCCACCTATTCAATCATCCATGGCTATAATATCTAAGCTTTGGAACACAGTGTATGCAAGAACTAAAATATATCCCTTTTTTTTTTTTTTTTTTTTTTTTTGGTACCAGGGATTGAACTCAGGGGCACTCGACTACTGGGCCACATCCCCAGCCCTTTTTTGTATTTTATTAGAGACAGGGTCTCAGTGAGTTGCTAAGTGCCTTGCCATTGCTGAGGCTGGCTTTGAACTCCTGATCCTCCTGCCTCAGCCTCCCAAGTGCTGGGATTATAGACATGCACTACTGCACCCAGCTTCCTACATGGTTTTAAAGAGTAGAAATGATATTACATTATGAATATAGATTAATATGATTATATATTGTTAGTGATACAGAAATACCTGAGAGAATTAAATTGTTCACTGAAGAAACATACAAAGAATCTATAGTTTATTTCTCTCCAAAAACAACCCTAAAACATAATGCCTAGCATCCAATAAAAGATTATGAAAACCCTAAGACCATAGGAAAACATGAATAAGAAGCAATAGACAACAGAAAAAAAAATATTAGCTATTAAAATTATCATACATACTATGAAACAATCATATCTACTACAAAGTAAGAAACAATCATACCTACTACAAAGTAAGAAACAATCATACCTACTCAAAATTTTAGAAAAAAAACTGAAAACCATAAAAATTGGCATAAGTTTTTAAAAATATTTTTTAGTTGTTAATAGACCATTTGTTTTGTTTATTTATTTAAATGTGGTGCTGAGAACTGAACCCTGCCTCAGCATGCTGGGCAAGTACTCTACCACAGAGCCACATCACCAGCCCTGGCAAAAGTTTTGAAAAAGAGAACAAGTAGAAAGAAAATATCTATCATTAAGAAATAATTGAAAATTTAAGGGTAATAGAGTAATCCTCACAAAATATTGTACCACCTTTGTGCAGAGCCATGCTAACCTTTTTGTATCATTTCCATTTTAGAATAAGTGATTTTAAAGAAAGTAGAAAAGAACAATCATACCACTAATAGAAAACCAAAAATCAAAGTAAGATTGATTTCACAGAAACAAGAGTCACTGAATGCGAATTTTTCAACAGCAACAACGAAAGCCATAGAGAAATTCAGTATCTCCATTTTTGAATTAAAAAAGGAGTTAATTTAGAATTTTATGACTAATAAATATATTTGATAGAAATAACCATGAAATGGCATTTTCTGATTAATGACAATGCTTTAGAGTACATTATTATTGTACTTACAGTGCAACATCTTTAATAAAAAATTTCAATTTTATTTATATCTATGATAGTTTTTAGATTATTTTTTATAAATTGTGATTTTCATCTAGCTGATACATTTCAAGTTTTCAAGTTTTGGGGCAAATTTATTATAATATCCCTTAATGTTTTTTCATTGACTATAATATCTATACTGAATTTTCTATTTTATTCATGACAAAGATTATTTTTGTTCTCTCTTTTTTCTCAGTCAGTTCTGGAATGTGTTGTCATTATAATAATAATTCTACTTGTGAAATTTTTTCATTGGTGATATTCTCTATTGAAGATGTCTTCTATTTCAATGCTTCATCACTTTTTGTTTAATCCTGCTATTATTCTTTTCTTATTTTTTGGACTTAAATTTCTGTTCCTGTATTTGATATTTTAGTTTGAAGCTTAGATCATTGATTTTTTTTAAATTTTATTTCCTTCTAATGTAAGCATTCAATGCAGCAAATTTCTTTCAACTGTTATTTAAAGGTATTATTAAGTACATGCAAAGTTCTATTGCTAGGATGTGAGACTGATTGGGCTGTTCTATGTGTCACCCCATTGACCACCAGGTGGATTCCACTCATCTGACTGGATCAGGAGTTGTCACCTACCTCAACCACCTCTCCACGTGCATCCCTCCTGCAGCTGTGCCCTCAATCTAAGAGAATGAACATCCCACCTAGAGAACTATCCTTTGATCAGGTATGAGAGTAGTTACTTTCTTTGGCTAGAACCCGCAAACAAAATTCAAAATTACTATATCTTCTTGTTGAAGTAAGCACTTAATAATTATAACAAAGCTTTTCTTGATTGTTGCAATGCTTACTTTCTGAAACACTCCATCATCTTATTATAATAAACCCATGGCAGGTGATTCATATGTTAAATATCTTCTATATGTTTACTTCAGATGTACAGACCTTGCCTTGTCTACTCTGTAAGTGTAATATAGTTGGTTTTATGTTTAATTCAGTGTCATCACTTCATTTTAGTGTTCACTCACTTAAGGTTTAGCATGATTACTTATATATTTTTATTATGGACTACTATTTTGTTATTTGTTGTCTTGTTTGATTCTTGTATGATGAATGCAAGTTTTCATTTATAATTTATTGGAGATTTTAATTTTTTTGCTTTATTTTTTCTATCCTATCCTTCGATTATTTTAGTTCATTAACTGGGTTCTTGGTTATTCATTTTTTTGTATTTTATTAAAAGTGCTTGGCCAGTTTTAGTATCATTGTATTTACACTAAATGTCAAAAAATACATTTGTAATTAATTAGTTTATCATAAATTTGTTCTCTTACCATAAGAAAAAGTGCAGTCAACTATTTCTAGTCATCATACAATTTTGAATTTTGTTATATTTTTACTTCTAAAAATGATATATGCCCTAAAAGACACTTACTATTTAAAATTCAAACAGCTAACATTTTTATCTTTCAAAATATTTATCCAAATATTTATCCTTGTCAGCATGATTAATTTATTTTACAGATTGATACAATGTTCTTTGACTTGAAAAACATGTTTTTTAAAATTTTAAATTTGTTTTAATTAGTTATACATGACAGTAGAATGCATTTATGTACTTTGACATAACATACATAAATGAGATATAATTTCTGATTTTTCTGAGTGTACATATTGTAGAATCATATTGGTCTTGCAGTCATATATATATATACATAAAGTAATAATGTCTCTTTCATTCTGCTATCCATCTTATCCCCACATCCCCTCTCCTTCCCTCCCTTTACTTCCCTCTACCTAATCTAATTCTAGTCTTCTCTAGTGCACACCACCATTGTGAATTAGCATCTGCATATTAGGGAAAACATTCAGCCTTTGTTTTGGGGGGATTGTCTATTTCACTTAGCACGGTATTCTCCAACTTCATCCATTTACTTGCAAATGCAATAATTTCATTCTTTAAAGCTGAGTAATATTCCATTGACTATATATACCACATTTTCTTTAGCAATTCATCTATTGAGGAATACCCAGTTTGTTCCATAGTTTAGCTATTGTGAATTGAGCTGCTACAAACATTGTTGTGGCTGTATCACTGTAGTATGCTGATTTTATGTTCTTTGGGAATAAACCAAGGAGTGGGATGGGTGGGTCAAATGGTGGTTCTGTTCCAGGTTTTCTGAAGAATCTCCATACTGCTTTCCATAGTGGTTGCATCAATTTGCAGTCCCTCCAGCAATGTATTAGTGTACTTCCCCCCCCCCCCCGACATCCTCACTAACATTTATTGTTGCCTGTGTTCTTGATGATTGCCATTCTGACTGGAGTGAGATGAAATCATAGTGTAGTTTCGATTTGCATTTCTCTAATTGCTAGAGATGTTGAACACTTTTTCATATACTTGATGATCAGTTGTAGTTCTTCTTCTGTGAAGTGTCTATTCAATTCCTTAGCCCATTTGTTGATTAGGTTATTTTATTTATTTATTTATTTTGCCGTTAAGGTTTTTGAGTTTTTTATATACCCTAGAGATTACTCCTTTATCTGAAGTACATGTAATAAAGATTTTCTCCCAGTCTGTAGGCATTCTCCTTATATTATTAATTGTTTCTTTTGCTGAGAAGAAGCTTTTTAATTTGAATCCATGCCATTTATTGATTCTTTTTTTTACTTCTTGCGCTTTAGGGGTCTTGTTAAGGAAGTCAGATCCTAGGCTGATGTAGTGAACATTTGGGCCTACTTTTTCTTCTATTAGGTACAGGGTCACTGTTCTAGTTCTTGAGTCTTTGAACCACTTTGAGTTGATTTTTGTGCAGGGTGAGAGATGTAGTTTTAATTTCATTTTGCTACATATGGATTACCAGTTTTGCCAGCACCATTTGTTGAATAGACTATCTTTTCTTTTGAAAGTTTTTGGCACCTTTGTCTAGTATGAGATAACTGGATTTATGTGGGTTTGTCTCTGTGTCTTCTTCTTTTTGTGCCATTGGTCTCTGTGTCTATTTTGATGCCAATACCATGCCACTTTTATTTCTATAGCTTAGTAGTATAGGTTGAGGTCTGGTATTGTAATGCCTCCTGCTTTACTCTTCTTACTAAGGATTGCTTTGGCTATTGTGGGTCTCTTATTTTTCCAAATAAATTTCATGATTACTCTTTTTATTTACATGAAGAATGTCATTGGTATTTTAGTAGGAATTGCATTAAATCTGTATAATGCTTTTGATAGTATTGCCATTTTGATAATATTAATCCTGCCTATCCAGGAGCATGGGAAACCTTTCCATCTTTGGAGTTTTCTTCAATTTCTTTCTTTAGTTTTCCACAGTTTCATAGTAGAGGTCTTTCATATCATTGTTAGATTGACTCCCAGGTGTTTTATTTTATTTGAGACTATTGTAAATGGAGTAGTTTTTCAAATTTCTCTTTCAGCAGATTCATTTCTGATGTATAGGAATGTGTTTGATTTATGGGTGTTGATTTCATATTTTGCTATTTTGCTAAAGTGATTTATTAGTTTTAAAAGTTTTCTGGTAGAAGTTTCTGGATCGTCTAGATATAAAGTCATGTCATCAGGAAATAATGATAGTTTGAGGTTTTTTTTTTTCTTCCTATCTGTATGTCTTTAATTTATTTTTCTGTGTAATTACTCTTGCTAGAGTCTCAAGAGTAATGTTCAATAGATGTGGTAAAAGAGTTCATTCTTGATTTGTTCCAGTTTTTAGAGTGAATGCTTTGAATTTTTCTCAATTTAGAATGATGCTGGCCTTGGGTTTAGCATATATAGCTTTTATAATGTTGAGATATGTTTCTACTATTCCTATTTTTTTCTAGTATTTTGAATATGAAGGTGTGCTGTATTTTATCAAATGCTTTTTCTGCATCTAATAAGATGATCATATGTTCTTGTTTTTAAGTCTCTTAATATGATAAATTACATTTATTGATTTCTATATGTTGAACCAACCTTGCATCCCTGAGATGAGCTCCACTTGATTGTATTTCACTTTTTTTTTTTTTTTTTTTTTTTTTTTTTTTTTTTTTTTTTTTTTTTTTTTAGTTTGGATCTCAGATGGTCTGCACCTGAATTTTTTTCACATTTTTTATTCTAATTTGTTACACATGCTTGCAGAGTGCAATTCATTTTATATTACATATAAGGAACACAATTGTTCAAGTCACTGGTTTTACATAAAGTATTTTTACACCATTTTTCTTTTCATACATGTACTTAGGGTATTAATGTCTAAGTCATTCTGCCATTATTCCTATCCCCTTGTCCCCTCCCCTTCTCTCCCTCCCCTATGTTCTATTTAAAGTTCCTTGTTCCTTTCATCCCCCCTCCCTTGCCATTATAAGTCAGTATCTTCATAATAAAGAAACATTTGTTTTGGGGGGATTGGCTAACTTCACTTAGCATTATTTTCTCCAACTCCATCCATTTACCTGCAAATGCCATGATTTTATTCTCTTTTAATGCTGAGTAGTGTTCCATTGTGTATATATACCAAAGTTTCCCTATCCATTCATCTACTGATGGGCATCAGGGTTGGGTCCACAATCTAGCTAGTAAATTGTGCTGCTATAAACATTGATGTGGCTGTGTCCCTGTAGTAAGCTGTTTTTAAGACTTTTGGGTATAAATCAAAGAGTGGGATAGCTGGGTCAAGTGGTGGTTCCATTCCAAGTTTTCCTAAGACACTCCATACTACTTTCCAGATTGGCTACACCAATTTACAGTACCACCAGCAATGTATGAGTGTGCCTTTTCTCCTCATCCTCACCAGCATTTATTGTTGTTTGTATTTTTGATAGCTGCCATTCTGACTGGAGTAAGATGAAATCTTAGAGTTGTTTTGGTTTGCGTTTCTCCAATTGCTAGAGATGTTGAACATTTTTTTCATATATTTGCTTATTATATCATCTTCTGAGAAGTGTCTGTTTAGTTCCTTGGCCCATTTATTGATTGGGTTATTTGATTTTTGGTGTTAAGGTTTTTGAGAGCTTTGTATATCCTTGAGGTTAGTGTTCTATCTGATGTGCTTGTGGTAAAGTTTTGCTCTCATTCTGTAGGTTCTCTATTTGTAAGCTGCCTGTCATGGCCAGCCACGACACCGCGGGAGGAAAACTCAGAGGCAGAGTAAAGCTATTACTACTTTTACTTCTACTATCTTAGAGAGAGCTTAGAGAGAGAAAGAAAGATTTTTCTTCTTCTTAGAAAGAGCTTAGAGAGAAAGATTAGAGATAGCTTTTTCTTCTTCTTCTTAGAGCTTAGAGAGAAAGATAGAGCTTTTCTTCTTAGAGCTTAGAGAGAAAGAGAGAGAGCTTGAAAGAGAGAGATTTCTTCTTTAGAGAGAGAGAGAGCTTAGCTTTTAGAGCTTCTTTCTTCTTTCTTCTTTCTTCCTCGGGAGCCTCTGCCTGACTCTGACCAGGAATTACTTCTTCTATCTGGTTTCTCTTCTGTAACCGCTCTGCCTACATTCTGGCCGCTCTGATTCTTTTCTTCTTCTCCGACCCGAACTCTTCTTCCGACCGAGCGACTGCATGACTGACTGAATGAATTCATTCTTCTCCTCACTCCGACCGCTTTCACCTGGTTATATAGCTTTGCAGGTGCCTCATGTGCATTTACAGGTGTTGGAGTCCAGGCAGAAGCTGCGCCTCCAGGCAGAAGGCCACACCTCCCCAGGTGCCTTGTGAAAAACTACGGCTCCCAGGATCCTCAGGCTCCCAGGATCCTCAGCGTGACCAAAAAAACTGACCAGCAGGTGCCCTGGCCACTACCTCCTGACCTCTGGTAGCCTATAAGGCAAGGACTCACTCCAGGGGGGCTCTCTGATCCCCCACTCTATTTAAGCCACCCCCGGACTGAAATTGCTCTCTGTTCGCGCTTGCCCCTGTTCCCGTCCGTTCCCCATTTTCTCTTTTTCTCCCCCTTCCACGCGTGGCCCCTAATAAACTTCCCTTTTATTAAAATGGCATTCCCTGCGTAAGAAACTTTGCCTAAATTCTAACATTTTGGCGCCTTCAACGTGGGGCAATTCTTTATTCAAAAGGCAAAATTTCTCGGGAATTGCTCTTTTTTTTTTCCCTTTCTCTGCGGACGCTCTGCTCTCGGACACTGCTGGCCGCTGTTCTCAGGATGGGTAAGAGTCGCGAAGTTTTTTTTTTCTCTCTCTCTCCCTCTCCCTCTTTTTCTCTTCCTCTCCCTTCTCTGGGAACCTCAGCTTTCAGAGGCAAGTTCGTCTCTTTTCCCCTCTTCTCTCTTCTCTTCCCCCTGTGGCCGCAGCTGCAGTGGTGCGCTCCCAGCCCGCGGCCACTATAGCAACAACGCGCTTACTCGCTTCCTCTGTTCTCCCGGCAACCCGGTCCACCCTGCCTCCTCTGATCTATTTTAGCCGAACGTTTCTTCACGAGCAGGCCAACCCCCCCCACGGCCGACAACATGGGTGAACTTCTTCCTTTGTTTCAACATGCAACTTCTTAGCCTCGCGGTCACTTGTTCCACAATCAACCGGCTCTGCTAAGTAGCTCCCTCCCCCTTTCTCAGATCCGCCATGTTCTTCCGCCCAAGTCTGTTTCCACTTCCGTTCCACTTCTGCCCTTCCTTGATCCGCCATCTTCTATCCCAACCCACGTGGTTCTCTCTTGCCTTACAAGCATCGCCTTCCAACACAGCCTTACCACGCGCCTTCGCTGCTGTACCCGGCGGGCCAGCGCCCTGCCTTATAGCAGCAGCGGCGGCAACCGCGAAACTTCCATCCCTTTTGCCTGTACTGGTGACAGACCCTCCCTCCAGCCTTCAGAGCCGCCTGCGGACGTGGGCAGCTTCTGCTCAGTTCTCCCTAAAATCTCTTCAGGCCTTGTGCCTAGTCCAGACTCTTTTTCCCGTTCACACGGGACACGACACATAGAGTCCCTGCCCTCCCTTTAATTCTACCTGGCTCCGGTGAGCCAGACCCCGCCACAGCCCGAAAGACTAAAAGTCTTCTTTCCTAACAGCCAGTGGCTTACACGACCCTCCCTCCCTCAATTCTCCCTAAAATCTCTTCAGGCCTTGTGCCTAGTCCAGACTCTTTTTCCCGTTCACACGGGACACGACACATAGACCAGCCACTGGCTTACGCGACCCTCCCTCCAACTTCCTGCCCTAATACAGCGGGCCTTTTCATACAGCAAACTCCCTGCTAACCTCACCTTTGCCTCTTCAGGTAAAAAACCTCAAAAGCTACATGTTTTTTTCCCTTCCCAAAGTGCGCACAATTATGTTTTTTTATGTTTTTATGTCTGTGTGTCTGTCCAGATTTCATGTAAATGTGATATCACAAATAACAAACCGAGCGCTCATAAAAATTAAAATAATGGATCCAAATATCTTTAATTCATTTCAGTCAAAAATGTTCAATTCAAATTAAGGTACCTTCAAACTTCAACTAATACTGTTCAACCTCATATTTTGGTATTTGACATGAAATTATTCATTTGTAACTAACTTTGTTAAACAGCTAATTAATTTACAAGGTTAAATTGCTCACTGTTAAATATGCCATCAGATATTAATTATTTTCATAAGTTGGTTTTTATCATCAGTGAAACAGATTAAAGTTCCAATAGGTATAAACAGATGTGTAAAATTCCTAGAAGACTGGTGCAACAGCTTCCTAAAGACCAAATCTTCACTCCTACGGTCTCAGCAGTCTACAACACGGTAACACATGTAACAAGACAGCGGGAACCTCACAACCCCTTACCGATGCAGCCTCGACTGATGTAGAAACCTCCCAGTACCTTGCCCCCATTGACCTGGTAGACTCTAAAGTCTGAGATACTCAGACTCCCTCCCTTGCTCAGTGTGACCCCATAAAAATATTTTTCCTAAATTCAAGTTATTACTTTCCCACAAAAAGTTAAATGCTTTCAGCCTTTCTTTAGTCTGTTCTAATTGTAATATTTTGTCAGCTAAATGCTCTCAGCCTGTCTTTAATTTGTTCTAAAATGTGATATTTTGTCAACTAATGTTCTTAAAAGCTCAAATATGTTAACAGAAATCAACTTCAAAACTTAAACACCTGAACTTCAAGAACCATCAAGACAGATAGATACCACAGACCCCAGCTACTGTAAGTTTATAAACATTAATTTAAGATTAGCTTACTGGATGGCTAAGATCAAACTTTAAATTAATCAAAAGGGCTAAGAAGACCAGTATTTGGTTCTTGTCCCAGAGTCTGCCTGTGAGGGAAGAGGAAACATCTCTACAAAGCTTTGCATCTCTGGGTCACATGATCTCCCGATAAGAGAGATAAATGAGACCGATAGAGGAAAAGCCAATCAGTGCTCTTGCTAAAAGGAGGGTCCATAAAAAGGGAGAAACATCCCTAAGGCTTCTGAGGAAAGCCACAAGGTCAAGCAAGACCTGGACCCATCCTTACAGAAGGCACCAAGCAGAAAATCTGCTCTCAAGTTTCCCCAAGATTCCCATCAGAAACAGCTGACTCTTACCAATGGTCAAAACAGAAGTCAATTTGACAAACTTCATCCTAGACATCCAGTAACAGTTAAAACAGATGCACAACCATTTCTGAACATTTTAGAAACAAAGGTAACTTCAGCCCTAAGTAAAATGTTGTGTTTACATCCCTGATAACTCTATACATGTTAAAAATTTAAATTAACTCCATGATATACATTAACATGTTCCAGATGCTGCAACATTTATTCAGTACTTATGTTTTTTGTGTTCTCTCATACCAACTCAAAATAATCTTCTCTATTTTTCCTGTTTTAAATCTTTAACCAGTTTTTTCTCAGGGACTATCAACTGTAAAAAAAAACCAACGGATGACTTTCCAACCAGAGAGCCCTGCTGAGTCCTGCCCTTATGCTGCCACCTGATGCTCATTGTGATGTGCTTCGCACTCTCCATTGGCCTCTTCACCATAAGTCCCACCTGGTGGAACACAGGCCTATGGACAATAATCCATCTCACCTTCTTTCCTTTTGTTGCTTCCATAATAGTGTTACCTGCAAACTCGCAAGACCCACAATTTCTACATGCTCTCCGGCTGACTCCCTCAGTGACTTTCTGCAAAAGCCTGATTTGACACCCTCACCGACCTATGGATTCAAAGGAACTTCATCCATCCCATACCTGGACAGATTCATCTTTTCCACGCCTATCTCCTGGAAATTTTTTCCACCCTCCAGCTGGACCTGCCTGCCCACATCTCCCCCCTCAAAACTACCCCACGTTGCCCCACTTCAGCTCTGAAGCAGCCAGATTGAAACACGATGCCCCGCTTCCTAAGAAATCAAAAAGGGGGGAATGTTGGAGTCCAGGCAGAAGCTGCGCCTCCAGGCAGAAGGCCACACCTCCCCAGGTGCCTTGTGAAAAACTACGGCTCCCAGGATCCTCAGGCTCCCAGGATCCTCAGCGTGACCAAAAAAACTGACCAGCAGGTGCCCTGGCCACTACCTCCTGACCTCTGGTAGCCTATAAGGCAAGGACTCACTCCAGGGGGGCTCTCTGACCCCCCACTCTATTTAAGCCACCCCCGGACTGAAATTGCTCTCTGTTCGTGCTTGCCCCTGTTCCCGTCCGTTCCCCATTTTCTCTTTTTCTCCCCCTTCCACGCGTGGCCCCTAATAAACTTCCCTTTTATTAAAATGGCATTCCCTGCGTAAGAAACTTTGCCTAAATTCTAACAGGTGCGTCACATACATACTTATTATCAGGTGGAACTTATGGCTTCCAGCTGACCGCAATAGCCATCTCCCTAATTGGGGCTCCTTCATCTATTCACCTCACTGATTGTTTCTTTTGCTGAGAAGAAGCTTTTTAGTTTAATCCATCCCATTTATTAATTCTTGGTTTTAATTCTTTCACAAGGACCTAGGAATTAAACCAGAGACCTTGTACCTAAGAAGAAAAAGTAGGCCCCAACTTCCTCAGTAAGACCCCTGTAGTGCAAGAACTAAAAGCAAGAATTAATAATTGGGATGGATTCACTATCTTTTTAATATATTTTTATATGTGATTTTCCAGAATTTCATTGAGAATTTTTGCATCAATTTTCATGAGGGATATTGGTCTGAAGTTTTCTTTCCTTGATATGTCTTTGTCTGGTTTTGTTATCAGGGTGATGTTAGCCTCATAGAACGAGTTTGGAAGGGTTACCTTCCTTTCTATCTCATGGAATACTTTGAGGAGTATTGGTGTTAATTCTTTTTTGAAAGTCTCATAGAACTTGGCTGAGAATCCATCTGGTCTTGGGCTTTTCTTTGTTGGTAGGATTTTGATGGTGTTTTCTATTTCATTACTTGAAAAGCATGGTTTAATATTTCTTGTACTGCAAGAACACTAGCAAAAAGTCTTCCAGCTTTTCTCACTAGAAACCTTTCCTTAATTTTTGAGGCTATCTTTCTTTTCCTGACATAAATTATGCCCCTCCCATCCTACTTTTTTCTGTCTTCCATGATTTGTGTTAAAAGTCAATGAGTCTTACATTCTTCTTTAGCCACTTTTATGATTTTCTCATTATCTTTATCTGTTTGTTTATTAATTTATTTTGTGCTATTAGGGACTGAGCCCTGGGTTGCTTTACCATCAACCTTCATACCCAGCCTGTTTTATTTTATTTTTTTAATTTTGAGACAAGGTATCATTAAATTGATGAGTTTCATCTCCAATTTGCCATCCTCTTACCATAGCCTCCCAAGTCACTGGGATTAGGAGTGTGCACCAATGCATGCCTCTGATTTCATTATCTTTGATTTTCAACAGTATCATAAAGTTCATGCATTCATGCTGTTACTAAAGATAATTTAATTTAGTTTTGGAGTATAATCAGCTTATCAAATTTTCAACATCAGATATGGAACTCTTTTGATCATTATTTCTCCAAATATTGCTTCTTTCTTTCTCTTCTTTTCCAAAGGAAATCCAATCCCAAGTATGTTATAGCTCTTTCTTTTTTATTATGTTTCCTGTTTCCAAAGATTTTGTTTAGTTCAATCTTTCTTCATTTTCTCTTTATTTTGAGTATTGTCTTTTGATTAATCATTAATTGTTTTGAACCTTTTTTTTACTATGTCAATTTTATTGTTATGTCCACCAAATACATATTAACTTCATTTTGTTTTGTTAATGTATATTCTACTTCTATTTTGATGTATACCATCCTATACATTTTTTACTTCCATGTTTCAAATTATCTTTTGCTGACTATAACAACTACATTTTCTATGACTCTGTGTTATTTTATCACTTTATTATTGATCACCATATTCTGATTTTTTGCATATATTATAAATGAAAACTCAAAATTATAAAAAATGTGCTCTAGAGAATTTCCTATATTTTTGGTTTTTCTCTTCTGGAAATTCTTATTAATTTCATGAATGTCTTGTTGCTTCCTTATAGCTATTTTTATGGACCATTCCTCTTGGTAAATTGTTACTGTCAGACTTATTCAAATCTCATTGTGTGATAGAATTCTACTCAGCCATCAAGAAGAATGAAATTATGGCTTTTGCCAGTAAACAGAAACAACTGTAGAGTATCATGCTAAGGGTTATGAATAAGTCAGTCCCCCAAAACCAAAAGCCAAATGTTCTCTCTGAAATGTGGATGCTAACATGCAATAAGGGGTGGGGGTAGAATAGACAAAGGGGAATGAAGGGAAAAAATGGGGGATTGGAATAGGAAAAACATTAGAAAGAATCGGACATAACATTCCTATGTTCATATATGAATACATGTCCAGTGAAATTCCACAACATGTACAACCACAAGAATGGGATCTTAATTAGAATGTTATACTCCACATATGTATAATATGTCAAAATACATTCTAGTGTCATATATATCTAAAAAGAACAAGTAAAAAAATTAAAACCAAATTTCAGTGTGTGGACACACAGTCTAAAAGGTGGGGAAATTTTCCAAAACAGCAAGGAGATACTGAATATTTCTGATTGGTCCTTTACCATCCAGAACTTTTCATTAGGAAATACCCCTTCCAGAAATTGGGATAAATATTAGATTGACCCAGTCTACCTCTATTATTTCAAGAATATCTCTTTGCATTTATTACTGCCCCAAACATTTTTTTCTTAAAATATATACCTAATCAAGTTTATATTTACCTAGAGCAGAAAGGTAAGTTTAATGTAGCCAGTTTATTATGAGCACAATAAAAGTGTATTGTTTTATTTTATTCAACCATTCTTTATGTTGTAAATTCAGTTATGTGATTTTAATTATCTAGATCAATAAATCTTTTTACCTTCCTTTTCCATACAACTGCAGTAAATTTCTAGCTTTTACAACCTTGAATAAATTAGTTCAACACAACTAAGTTTCCAAGTGTCTCCAAAAACAGTATGACGAATCTTTTTATTTTATACTTTAAGTATCTCTGAAATGTGGATGTTAAACCTCAAGGGAGGGTGAGGAGGGAAATTATAGAAGTTCATTGGATTAGACAAAGAGGAATGAAGGGTAGGGTGGGGAGATGGGAATATGAAATACACCAGAATGAATCATACATAACTTTCCTGTGCTCAAATATGAATACATGAACAGTGAAACTCCATATCATATACAACAACAAGAATGGGATCCTAATTAGAATAAGTTTGACTCCATGCATATATATATGTCAAAATACACTTTACTGTCATGTGTAATTAAAAAGAACAAACAAAAAAAGGATCTCTGATTTGTAGATCTTAGACATCATCTACAAGTCTGCACTTAAGTTTCTAGGTAATAGTATTTCTTTTTTTAATATTTAGTTATTTACTTTAGTTGTACACAATGCAATGCATTTATATTTATGTGGTGCTGAGGATCGAACCCGGGCTGCGCACGTGCAAGGCAAGCGCTCCACCGCTGAGCCACAACCCCCGCCCACGTAATAGTATTTCTTAAATGATTAACTTACTCTTTTGAAATCCTTATGTAACTTAATGCTTAGCTAGGCAATCATATTGAGTATGTTATCAGTGATTGGATCCCAGAAGACATTTTCATTGGTTTCATTTCTTTTCAAAACAATTCTGAGTTCTTTAAGATTATCATGTTCCTGTTTTGTTTAAGTACAGATGTATTGATATTTATTGTTCCAGACAGACTTCACAATAATTATGCAGATAACTATTTAATTTTTTCAAAATGAAATGCTTTCCACTTTTTCTCACCTTTAAAAATATTATTATTTCCATGATACAAAAATAAAATTTCCTAGACTTCATAACTGGAAGACAAATCCCATTTTAAAATAAAATTGCAAATAATAAATTTTGGTTCTACTCAAACATTGTATATACACACACGCACACACGTATATACACATATGCATATATACATACACATATTGCTAACTAAACTTCATTTAAAAAATTTTACTTAAGTAACTTTCTTAGACACATTTCTAAAAAAAATATATATATTTTTCCTGACTTTTGCTAGATTATTTCAGTTGCCTTTGATTATTTTTTTCCCAGTACAACTCTTTTTTGTCTGCTTTTTTTGTTTTTAACATAACTATTTGTTGCTAATGTCTAGAGAATAAGTGTAAGATAATTGATATTGGGAAAAATATCTTTTCTCATAAAACATTACTGGCTACATTCAATACATTTTTATGTGCAATGTTCTCAGGCTGAGGTCCCAGTCCAATGCCCAGTACTAAGCAGGTTTTACTTACTGCTTAAACCTCCGTAATTTTATTATTTATTTATTCATTTGGTACCAGGGATTTAACTCAGGTGCACTCAACCACTGAGCCACATCCTCAGTCCTATTTTGTATTTTATTTTGAGGCAGGGTCTCATTGAGTTGCTTAGCACCTCACTTTTGCTGAGAGTTTGGCTTTGAACTCGGATCCTCCTGTCTCAGCCTCCTGAGTGGTAGGATTATAGGCATGTGCCACCATACCCAGCTTACTAATTTTCTAGTACTATTAATGTATGAAGCACACAATATACTCTGTTAGGATGCACAGTCACCAGTTTTAGTCTGTTTACAATCCTAAATATAAATTTTCTTTTGATGCATCTAATTCTTAAAATAAGTTTCAATACTGCCAAACTCAGCTTCCCAATATTTCCAATATTTGTAGTATTATTCTAAGTTTTTTTAAAGACCATCTATACTGTATTTTGTGTCAAAGTCCCACTCACTCAAGCATATCTATAAATGTTTAGTTACTAAAAGTCCTTAGTCTCTGTGTACAAAAATTAAAACAGTTTTCCTTCTTATTCTCAATTTTCTAAGGTTTTAGATATGCTATAATTTGAAGATCCCTTTTGTGTTATTACTGTTGTTATTCCTTGGTTATGTTTTGTTTACTTTTTCTGTCCTTATCAAAGTAATACTTATATTCTGATATCCTAGATTTTATTTTTCTCATGACTAATATGAAGAGAAATTACTATGAATTTTGTTTATTTTCTATCTGTACCCAATATATAAGAAGGTATTTTAGAGATGCTTGAACTCTAGTTAAAAGGAAAAAAAACATTGAACATTGATAATATAATCAAATCTAATCTTATGAACTTATACATATCATTAATTTATTCTAGTTCAGCATATTAATCCATCTTATTATTTTTCCTTTGTTGTGTTTACTTATATTTGTATACCAAAATGTATGCTAATCATGAAGACAATATCTCTAGGTTGTCATTGCCACATTTTGTTTCACTGTCCCAATTAGTCATTTATATGCATTAGTATGTATATTTTCTTCCTTATTCTTAACAATGACAATATTTTATTTTTTTTATTTTTCATTTTCCACATTTTGAGTCATCCATTATAGTTGTACATATTGTTGGAATTTGTTATTACATATTTTTACATACACTCACTATAACAATATAATTTGGCCACTCCCCAGCATTGGCCCCCTTCATATCTACCTTATACCCCTTGGTTTTTTTTTCCTCTATTAATCTCCCTTTTCTTTTCTTGAGGTCTACTCTCACCTTTGTTTTCTTTTTTCCTCTCTAGCTTCCACATATGAGAGAAAATATAGACTCTTAATCTTCTGAGCTTGACTTATTTGCTTAACATGATGGGTTTTAGTATTTTTACAAAAGTACCCATTCTACAAATTATTACTATGTTACTTATACTTTACTGTTTTTAAATA
The DNA here is from genome assembly GCA_025594165.1 of Tamias sibiricus. Lineage (NCBI taxonomy): Eukaryota > Metazoa > Chordata > Mammalia > Rodentia > Sciuridae > Tamias > Tamias sibiricus. Next base: position 147,195,943 of record CM046662.1, read on the forward strand.
TCTTTAGTATAAGTTTTTAACATGAGCCAATTATTTACTGAAATACCACTCAGGTCGTTATAGATTTTGTTTGTAAAAATTTATGAACTAAATGCACTGGCATAAAGGAACATAAAATATTAATTCATTTTTATATTTTTTCCGTTAATATTTACAACTGTTTTCCTTAATTTGTGAAATTGAGTTCTCAGTATATACACTTTACACTTATAGCACCAATTTTATTATCTATTATTTTATAATGTTATATATTATTTAAACATATTTTAATAATATATAAAAGTTTTTGGATGTTTTTGCAGAGCTGAGAATCAAACTCCGACCTTGTCTTTGCTAGGCAAGTGTTCTACTACCATGCTACACCCCAATCCTTATAAATATATGATGTTTATTTATAGTTTACTAAAACTAAGCATATATTGAATGTATTTTAACTATTAAGCCTCTATTATTAAATAAATCTTTGGGGAACAATTGGATAATATACATTTTTTTTTTTATTCTGCTTTGTGTCACTAAACTTTAAAACAACCAAACAAAATAAAGACATTTTTGGACTGATATAAAGAGTAACACAATGTTTACTTGTACAAAGAAATGAAAAGAAAAAATGAACCATGATAATATTTAAATGAGTTATAATATTAGAAAAATATTGATGAGCAATATTCACTTCAAACAACACTATTCTAAGACAAAAATTTTACAAATGATATGATGTTAATGAGTCATCTAATACTTGCATTAAAGCAACCTTATAAATTCCATTTAAATTTTTTTTTTGTAGATGGACACAATCAATACATTTATTTAATTTATTTATTTTTATGTGGTGCTGAGGATCAAGCAAACCCAGTGCCTCACTTTGTTAGGCAAGCATTCTACCACTGAGCTACAACTCCAGCCCCATAAATTCCATTCTTAATGTAAAATTTAGGGAGATATGTTTCCATTGAAATTTTCTAGAAATTCAATAGGACTATTTCAAAACAGAGTTTTTCTTCTTTTAATATATAAACTGTGCATGTATAACTAAAATCAGTTTAATAAAAATTGTTATCACATTACCATGTCACAATGGTATTATTTTAGAATTTCCAGTTCAAATCAAGATATAATTAAGGCAATGCCATAATAATTTTGAGGAATTTTCTTTTTGATTTTTTAAAGTTTTTATGAGCATGCGTCTTTGCTAGACACCAATTTGTATGCAGCATTATTGCACTAAATATTTCTACCTCTACAAATTATAAAGGAACTAATGTCTATGAAGTTTGCCTAATAAATTTAAATAAATACACTAGTTGAATTTTTAAAGATATAATAAGATGTTTAATATGCAAAATGAGATTAATTATGTTAACATAAAATTATAGTTACACTTCATGCATACTATAGAATATTTATATACCATAATAACCAGTGAGAGAAAAAGATAAATTATTTATAACACTGTAAATTTATAATGGGCTCAAATATATAATGAAAAAATATTGTAATTAGTTATTGTGGAATTAAATGTCAGTGAAAACCATTAGATTGTAGCATAATTTTCCTAGGTAATAATTCAAAACACAAATTGCCATTTTGCATATTAAGCCTACATAAATAACATTTGTAGTCTTTGCTCTGAAAATCATACATTACTACTGAGTAGATGTGATATTAAATCACCTACATATTATGATTGCACTATACTAATATTCTATATACAATATACTTAACTTTATATGATTTATAGAATTTGGAAGCTAATAGGCGCTTTTAAAATCATTCCTGACTCATTTTACAAATAAGGCATATAAGATCCCCAAAATGTACTTAATTACAATGTACGTCTGTTGTCACTGGTTTAGTTATGTTCACAACTTATCTTCCATTTTTATCTTCATACCAAAAGAAGAAAAGCATCCTGATGCTGTCCATTGAGACTTCTGGGCTATGATGTTACATGTTTTAGTATTGATTCCCTCTCACAAAGAAAAAAACAATGGAGATAAAAGCCATTGCCTGAGAACGCACACAAAAATGATAAGTATAGAAAAAATACTGCCTATGGCTCAGTGTTGGTTCTCTTAAAATATTATTTCTTCACTCATCATTTGAAATCAGAGCTAATATTTAATTTTTTTCTATTGAAAATATCAATAAAGAGTGTTCATATTTGATACAATCACTGACAGAAAGCTGAGCATAGGTTTGCTACCAATAGAGTCAGTTTACAAATAATTTTTCCCCAGATTTCTTTTTTGTACTTCTATAACAAAATAACCGACTCTAAATAGTTAACAAAGGACATATCTACTTTCTCACAGTTGTGGAGCCTGGAGAATCCAAGATCTAAGTGCTGGAGAGCTTGGTTTTCAGAAAGAGGCTGCAAATTGCTTCCTAGAAGCAACCTGGTTGCTGATTCTCTCATGAGAGAAGGTAGAAGGGCCAGCTAGCTGAATGCTGCATGAAGCCTACTTTATAAGGACCATATTCCCAGTCAAAAAGTCGGAGCTCTTATGGCCTAATCACTTCTCAGAAGAACAACTCTGAACATTGGCAATTCAGTTTTACCAGGTGAACTTTGGAGGGGACATGTTAAAGCTTTAAGACTAGGAGGGTATTCACACCTAGATCAAACATGAATTGTTTCTGGCAGTATAACAGAATAGGATGAGTAAGATCTTATGTTAAAATTTACCTAGACAGCCGGGCGTGGTGGCGCACGCCGGTAATCCCAGCACTTTGGGAGGCTGAGGCAGGAGGATCAAGAGTTCAAAGCCAGTCTCAGCAATGGCGAGGCACTTAGCAACTCAGTGAGACCCTGTCACTAAATAAAATACAAAAAAGGTCTGGGGATGTGACCCAGTGGTCGAGTGCCCCTGAATTCAATCCCTGGTACCACAAAAAAAAAAAAAAAAAAAAAAAAAAAAAAAAAAAATTACCTAGACATTCTCAGTAAAATATTGCCTATTCCCATTAGAATGCATAAATGAATTCACAAATAAGTGATATATTTAGTTAGATCTTTAAAAATTATTGTAAAATACAGTGCTATAAGTGAGCACACATGTGTGTCTATTCTTTTGTCAGTGATAGAGGGATCAGGTGTTTCATGTCTAAAGGAAATTTTGCAGATGATGTAAAGAACCAAGACAAAAAAAGTGAAGTTCAAACATAAACAGCATCAAAAAGCCAAACATAACATTTGAAATCACCACAGAGAGATTAGAAACACATTTTTGTCCCAATCAGTTCTCAACCTATACTCTGGATAAAAACAAAAAAAAAAAAAAAGAACAAAATTATGTAAAATAAAACTCAAAAAAATTACAACAAGAGTTTATGCTAAAACAGATTTAGGAGTTTACACTCATAATGTATTTTTTTAATTCAAAGTTGTGGTATATATAACAATAGCATGCATTACAATTTATAGTAAATTTATAAAGCACCTCTTTACATAACACTGTATGCAAAGTATATTCATACTATTCATGTCTTCAATCATGCATTTAGGATACTGATATCCATTTCATTCTATCATCTTTTTCTTTGTTTTTTTTTTCTTTTCTTTCCTTCATACCCCCTTACTCTCTCCTTTCCCCCTCCTTCCCATTGACCTTTCCTGTGTTCCTGTAATCCTCTCATGTTCCCTGACCCAACACCACTGTGACTCAGCCTACTTATATCAGAGAAAACATTTGTCATTTGCATTTTTGAGACTGGCTAACTTCACTTAGCATTATATTCTCCAACTTCATCCATTTGCCTGCGAATGCCATTATTTTATTCTATTTAATTGCTGAGTAATATTCCATTGTGTATATATAACACATTTTCTTTATCCACTCATCTACTGAGGGGCATCTAGGTTGGTTCCACAACCTAGCAATTGTGATTGTGCTGCTATAAACATTGATCCAGCTGTGTCCCTGTAGTACGCTGCTTTTAAGCCCTTTGGGAATAGACCCAGGAGTGGGATGGCTGGGTCATAAGGTGAATCCATTCCCAGTTTTCCAAGGAATCTCCATACTGCTTTCCATAATGGTTGCACCATTTTGCAGTCCCACCAACAATGTATGAGTGAGCCTTTTTCCCCACATCCTCTCCAACATTTAGTTTTGTTTGTATTCTTAATAGCTGCCATTCTAACTGGAGTGAAATGAAATCTTAGAGTAGGTTTGATTTGCATTTCTCTAATTGCCAGAGATGTTGAACATTTTTTCATGTGTTTGTTGAGACCAGAGACAATATGCCTACCTAACAGAAGAAAAAGTAAGCTTTAATCTCCAACATGTCGTATTAAGCCCCAAGTTCCTTAATAAGACTCAGCACAAGAATTAATATCAAGAATCAATAAATGGGATAGATTTAAACTAGTTTCTTCTCAGCGAAAGAAACAATCAGTGAAGTGAATAGAGAACCAACTAATTGGGAACAAATTTTTACCACATGCACATCAGATAGAGCACTAATCTCTAGAATATATAAAGAGCTCAAAAATCTTAACACACACACACACACACACACACACACACAAAAATCAATAAATGGGCCAAGGAACTGAAAAGACACTTCTCATATTGTATTTCTGATTCAGAAGCTCCACCCTAGAATATAAAATGAAGTGATAATATAGCTGGTTAATATAGTAGAATTGGGAAAATATAGTTTAGAGAGACACAGTCTCTTATTAAACTCTAGTCAATGAGCATTGTCAATATCTAAAGTTAAATAGATGATCTCAAATTACAAAACACAAGAAGCTAATACAAAGTGAATCTGAATCAGCAAATATTATATATAGCAAAACTAACCACACCTACTTGGTTCAAATTAGTTTATAACAGATTCAACTAAATAAATATATGCATTTAAGGAATAAAAATAGAATTCAGAGGTGGAATTGTGACAAAAGAATGGAAATATTTTGGAAAAAAATAAACAAAGCTACAAAAAATTAATTTTATGTATGTCAGTCAGGTGTGATGGTGAATGCCTGTAATCCCAACAGCTCAAGAGGCTGAGGCTGAAGAATAGAAAGTTCAAAACCAGATTTAGCAATTTAACAAGGCCTTAAGCAATTTAGCAAGAACCTGTCTCAAAATAAAATAAAAAGCATTAGGGATATGGCTCAGTGGTAAAGTGTCCCTGAGTAAAATCCTTGGTATTAAAAAAATATTATGTATGTATATGTTTACACCAAGTAGATTGATAGCCATTGAGACTAAAATGAAGTGGGCATGTAAATGAGATTATATTAATCTATAATAGTAGAATTAGTGAAAAAAATCTGTGAAATTATTTTATAATAAAGCACTGAGAAATTAAAAAGTTAGAATATATTAAACAAAGATAACATAAAGTAGAAAACAGAATAATGTAGGTCAACACATTTCTAAGCAATTTTTCGGAAAATGTTAATAATTTGGAGACACAAGAGATAATAATCAAATGAGCAGACTATTTTCTGGAATTGTAGATGGGCAGGAATGCTCAATTATGTGTGTTAGTCCATTTCATGTTGCCATAACAGACTACCACAGAAATAGATAATCTATTTTTTTAAAAAATAGCATTTTATTTGACTAATGATTCTAGATCCCCCAAACTGCCAAGAGCCTGCCAAGGACATCTGGCAAGGACTTCCCTGATGCATCATAGCATGGTGGAAGGGCAAGTGGGTATGTACTAGACAGGGATAAGACTGAACTTAAGCACCAACCCTCAGATGACAAACCTGCTGCTGTGGCACCATTAGGAGGGTAGAGCCATGGTGTCCTACTCACCTCTAAAGGTCCTATATCCTAATGCTGTTATAATGGCAGTTAAATTTCTAGATGGAGTTTGAAGGGAGCATTCAATCCACAGTCTTCAGAAATCTCCTTGTACTTATCAAGTGAAGTGATTTTTAATTTTTTTTTTTTAAATTTTTAAACACTGGGGTGTAAGGGAGGAAGTATCTAGGGAAAAAAACACACTGACAAAGTGTACTTACAAAATTAAACAAATGAAGACAAAAGACCATTGGAAAAAAAGGCTGAAAATGTGACTGAGCACCACTGGCTTTGCCATCTCCTGAAAATCACTGGGTACCTGAAGAGCGGTGGGCTATCTTTAAAAGTGCAAAATACAGAAACAATAGCAGCAGTTTTCAAATTACTATTCTATGCAGAAGTACTTCGTTCAAGGGTATGAACAAAATGAAGATATTTTTAAAATAAATGAAATGTATGTGACTGATCACCACCAACAGAGGTTTATAGAAAAAAACTACTAAAAATGTATTTCAGAGGAAAGAAATTAAGTGAACAAAAGGCCCTGTGTGCAAACGGAAAGGTTAAACAACAACAACAACAAAATTTATCAAAGAACATATTCTACATTTGGATCAATAGTTCCATAATATTAAGCTTTATTATTATAAGTCATTCCGGATAGACATATAAAACAATCACTTGCACACTCTATAAAAAAAAAAAAAAAAAAAAAAAAGTATGAAAAAAATCTCAGGGACAAGCTGAAATGATAATAACATATGAAGTATAAATAAATACCACAAGAAGTACAGTACCAGATATTAAAAGAAATCCCTGGCTTCCACTTGTCTTTTATAGGGGCCTATATCCACCATGATTTAGGCAATCTTAATTTTTTCTGATGGTGTTCTGTGGACTAAACTCAAGGGCCCTTAACCATTAATCACTGAGTCACATCCCCAGACCTTTTTTTTATATTTTATTTAGAGACAAGGTATCATTGCTTTGCTTAGGGCCTCACTAAATTGCTGAGGTTGAGCACTGAACTCATGAACTTCCTGCCTTAGCTTCCCAAGTCCCTGGGATTACAGGCACGAGCCATAGCGCCCCAGCTAGGAAAACTAATTTTGATACTTAACAAATATCTTACATTAATGTCAAGAAGTATAAAATCAAATAATCATCTTACATTTTCCTGCAAATATATTAATATGTAAACTTTTTTTCTTAAACACACAATTTTTTTTGTTGATTGAAACTACTGTTAGTTTAGTGTTAACAGTGAGAGATATTATATTAGTAGACAGAAGTTGATCCTGTTAAAGTTCTATGATACATTCTTGCTTCTTATTCTTCTATTAAATATATATAAACTTGAAATATGTATAAAACATCTTTGTTTAGACACTATTGGATGAATTATAAATCTATCATTTTCTATCAGCCTTCTCCTTTTTCTAGATATACAAGAAGTTGAAAACATCAATGCTCAATTTCTTGGCCTTCTGGAAATTAGAACTCGTCATGTGAAAATTGAGCATATACATCTTGGGGAGCTTTAAGAAAGCCTTGTCTTCTTGATAAAAGTAGTTGGCAAATCTTCCTTCCTGCACCCACCAAGAAGCTGCCCTTTGAGACTGAAGAGATTAGTGGATTTGATAGCCACCTTAGTTCCATGAGAAAAATGCTAAGAATATATCATAGATAATGTCTTACCAGTTATTTATTTATACCATAAAAATTAATACTTTTTAAATTTGCATTGGGGAATTTATTTAGATTTTAAGACAAATTCATCCTGGTTTAAACACAATGCTTCATTTTTTTTAAAGCACCTATAGGAAGTGCAATGAATGAGAATTTAGCTTAACATAAATTAGGGCACATGAATTTTACCATCTCAATTCTTGTTTCTGTTAATATCTAAAGTGTTATTTATGTTAAATAAATAATTGTTTATTTTATAAGTATCATTAAATTAATGCTCATTAAATGATGAATTCTGGGATATTAATTTTCTATGCATAAATGTAAAGACTGTGATGACCATATTGATATTTAAGCATACATCTGTAATTTTTAAATAAGTTTTATTGTTTAGGACAGCATTCTATGTCTGGTTTTGCTTCTTGAAGAATCTTTCTTGAGAGAAAAATAGAAACTGAGCTAAATAATTGTAGTTTATTTTGTTGACAAAAATATTCCAAGTAATAATGGATTGATTTATCCAATTGAATTATTTCACAAATGACATCTCTTCACAGTCTTTACTGATCAATGGAAAAAAAAAAATATGTGTGTGTGTGTGTGTGTGTGTGTGTGTGTGTGTTTGTTTATATATATGTATATATGTAAGTAGTGTATATATATATATATATATTTATGGATTATTTATTTTCCTATTTGAAATCATACATATTCTGATTTTTAGAAAAAGAGGAATGTGCTACTGATACAATAATGAAATATTATTTGTAACTACTAGTTCTTATTAAGATTAAACCAAGAATATATATTTATTATTTTCTCATTTTCTTTCTTTTTAATGGCACATATTATTCACTTATTCACTTGCTAATTGTTTTCAAATTATCTATTGGATAGATAAATTTTCCAGGTATTTGAAAGTTTTAGGTGATAAATATTATACCAAAAATCATATGTAGGGTTTTTAGTTTCTATCTTAAACTATACAAGTTATATAACTATACAAGTTATCACTTACTTGCAGAAAAACTGCAATTGGGCATGTCTTTCTACACCTTTGCATGGAAAGATATCCACAGTGTAACAGTCAAGAAGTCCAAGATTAGTCAGGCGCGGTGGTGCATGCCTGTAATCCCAGCACTTGGGAGGCTGAGGCAGGAGGATCGAGAGTTCAAAGCCAGCCTCAGCAATGGCGAGGCACTTAGCAACTCATTGAGACCCTGTTTCTAACAAAATACAAAAAAGGGCTGGGGATGTGGCCCAGTGGTTGAGTGCCCCTGAGTTCAATCCCCAGTACCAAAAATAAATAAATAAATAAATAAATAAATAAATAAATAAATAAATAAAATTTTAAAAAAAGAAGAAGAAGTCCAAGGTTATGGAATTCAAAGCAATAATTTATTCGCTGCTCCCAAAATTTACTTACCACAGTTTGTTACCCTTGGACAATTATAGTCCAAAAGTGAATAGTCCAGAAATAAACGATTTATGAATTTAACTATGTGTTGTTCTGAGTAGCATGCTGAAATCTTAAGCCTTCCTTCCCCCTCCCACTGGGACATTAGTCATCTCTCTGACTAGCACATCCATACTGCATATGCTACCTTCGGGCTGGTCGTTAGAGAGTCTTTTTGGTTCCTCAGGTCCATTGTCCTTCATCACAGTGCTTGAGTTCAAGTACCCCTTATTTTTCTTAGTAACAGCTTGAAAGAGCAAAAGTAGAGATGCTGGCAAATTGGATATGCCAAAGAGAAGCCACAAAGTGTTTTCTCTAAGTGAAAAGGTAAGAACTCCCAGCTTAAGAAGAAAAGAAAAAATTGTACTCTGATTGCCAAGACCTGTGGTAGGAGTTAATCCCCTGTGTAATTGTTAAGTTTAAAAAAAAAAAAAAAAAGTGCTAAATTTGTTGTTGCACTTCAAATTGCAAAAGTTTTGGCAGTATGACAGTGCATGATAAGTATTTAAAATGATAAAGACATTTAATAGTAGGGTTTGATAACATCAGTGGTTTTGTGCATCCCCAGGTTCTTGGTCCCTTACAGATGAGCGAGGACTGCCATATGCAGTAAAACTAAAGATGTGCGTATTCTACAACACAGTGATCCCAGTAATTGTTAAAAATTCTGATGACATTTTTGCACATATTTACTTACAAGAATATTGATAAAAATACAGTAATCATTATTTTTTTTAAAAAAAGCAAATATTTATAAATAACATGAAGGCTAACGAAAGAATAATACATAAATTTTTATATAGTCATACAATGTAATATTATACATCCTAAAATTAACTAGAACCATATATTTTTAACACAAATTACTGCAAGACTGTCACTAATCTAGGTAAGGAAGTTATAAAATTATAAAAGCAAGATTCAGTTTCATTTTGATATATGGAAACCACCAGATAAGAGATGTAGATAGAGATACATAGATACATAGGTAGGTAGGCAGAAAGAAAAGACATATATAATGAGGATAAGTATAAGCCATTTTAAACAGTGGAATTTAACAAGAAGTTTTAAGAAGTACAATAATGGGAAAATTAAAGAAGATGCTTCAACTCATTTTTAAAAATGTATTTATTTAATTGATGCTTCAGTATTTTCCAGCTAAAATAGGATTTCAAATTAAAATATTACATTATGAAATCAGAACTTAAAATAATATTTAAAAAGAAATGAATAAATATATAAAGTGTAGATCATATAAAGAGGATAAATAAAATAAAACTAACCAAATAAACAGGATATCAAAAAACTTTTTTTTTTCGATTTTTAACTAATATTTTAATATTACAGGGAATATCAACTAAATTTTCAATATGAGGCAGAAGATATACTCAAATTATGATATTTCAGAAAGATTTTAATAAAGGTACTAACTGTAAAAGTGTGGGCAGTGTTGCTGCCTGAAGCGGAAACCGCCTTGGAGCAACGAACGCCGCAGGAAAATTCGGAGGCAGGATGAAAATGAAAAAAGGTCTTTTATTCTTCTTCTCTCTCCGGCTCCAGCAATCACTCCAAACGCTCTAACTCCAACCACCACCTTCTTCTTCTTCCCACACACACTAACTAAACTCACCCAGTTATATACATATCGCTTTAACAAGGACACGTGCTTACAGCTCGAGCTTACAGGTGCGTCACGCAGTGTTCACGGGCATACAAAGATTCTTTGGATAATGTATTACTATCAGGTGGAAACTAGAACATCTTTTATGGCTCTCAGCTAACCGCAATCTTTAGCTATCTCCTTGATTATAGGCTCCTTCATTTCCCCCTTTTAGTTTTAAAAGAGGGGATGTTCTAGGACGTCCATGTGCAACCGACATTCTTACCCGTCATGGGAGTCTAGGCTGTCCTGACTCCTGGCTTAGGTTGACATGCCGGCCACATTAGACTGTCCCGTGCGACTGTGCCGTGTCTTAGGTTGTCCCCTTCTGGGGATCTTACCCGTCATAGGCTAACCAGCCATCCAATAGAGCCCTTCAGGATCGACTGTGTGTTGACTAACAGCCGTCCAATTTTTAGGAGATGCTGCGGCTTTAAGGCTGACGAGCCAAGTTTCCATAGCGTATCAAGTTCTTTAAGCCAATCAGCTGCCCTTAGTTTCATCAAGTAACGCACTGAGTTCTCTTAGACAAATACCCGCAAGGCATTGTCCCGTAATGTCCCAAAATAATGGAAAATCAAAATGTCCATAAGTTATAACACATAGATTCAGGAGACCCCATGCATGCAGAGCAGAGGCCACACTGCTGGTTAGGTTGTTTGATGCTTGAGCAGCAGGGATGCTTGCAGTGACCGCGGTCCCTGCAGTTGTAGCAGCAGCCGTCTTTTTTATGTCTAGACATTTCCACCGGCAAATCTTCAGGGCCCGCTACCTAAAAACTCAAGCATCCATTATTAAGGGAAAGGCAGTGCTATTCCAGCACTGAGATCAAAAGGTGAGCTGTCCAACTAAAAAAAGAATTATTAGAGTAGAAAATAAAAGTTGATCTCTGCTCACACACATTGCTGTTTAAGCTCCCACAAACATAAGCTGGCAAAATATCACATTCAGAAATAATCAAAGAGAAACTGAGGGTGTTTGCTGCATTAAAGATAAAGAAAAGCTAAAGGCACTTTGGAAAAATAATTTGTTAGCTGGAATCCTCAAGTCTCTATATACACAGCAATCCTATACCTGTTGAAATAATTCAAATTAATCAGCTATTAAACAAATGAAGTTAATAACAAATAAATGATCCTCTGTCGGAACACCAAAATATCAGGTTATACAACATTAAACATATTCACAGCTGAAGAGAAGTCCCGGAGACAACTATAAATCAAAATTGATTATCATTATAATGGATTATCTAATTAAAATATTCTGAACTTATATGAATATCTATTTATCTATCTATCTATCTATTGATTATCTAATTAGAATATTCTAAGCTTAAATGAATTAACGTTATTTGGATCTATATCTATCTACCTATTTTTTTTTTAAGCGCTTAATTATTTGTGACGTCACACTAGACAGACGCACATATAAACATATATTTGTGACATCACATTAACATGAAATTTAGACAAATGCACAGACATAAAGACATATATAAAAGAAAAAAAATACAATTGTGTATACACTGAAGAGAGATCTTCTTGTCCCGGCCGGGAAGATGAAATTTAAGTTGTAAATTTAATGGAGGACTCTTAAGGGAATCACTCCATACCTTCATTTTGGTCCTCTTGATTTTGTACTTGTTTATTCAATCTAGACTCCTCAATAACTTCGTCTTGATCCTTTTGACTTTGTACCTGCTTTATCAATCTAGATGGTATCCATATTGGAGAGGATTCATGCTTTGGAAAAACACAAACAGATCCTCTCCCCCAAATTAATACTGGGTCTGGACCCTTCCATGTACCTGAGAGAACATCCTTCCAGTAAACCAAAGGTTTATGTTGTTGGTGTGGGTTCCAGTGTCTATCTCCAGCCGAATGTCCATTAGAATCTAAAGTTAAGAAATTTAGGGTAAACAGGGCAACTGCCAATCTGTCCTTAGGATTTTTCCAGTTTCCATCTTTTTGCTTTAGTAACATATTTTTAAGTGTCCGATTTGCTCTTTCAATTATTCCTTGTCCCTGAGGATTATAAGCAATACCTGTTTCGTGGATAATATTGAACTTTGTACAAAATTGTTTGAAGGATGTGGATGTATATGCAGGGCCATTATCTGTTTTAAGCATTTTGGGGATGCCCAATGCAGCAAAAGCTTGCAGACAATGAGATATAGTATCTTTAACTTTTTCTCCGGAATGTAAAGAAGCAAAAATCATGCCTGAGCATGTATCTATGGTGACATGAATAAATCGTAATTTTCCAAAACTTGGCTCATGTGTGACATCCATCTGCCACAAATGATTGGGCATCAAACCTCGTGGGTTAACCCCATAATGTGGATTGGGCAAAAGTGTTACACAAGATGGACATTCTTTTACAATTCTACGAGCTTGTTCTTTTGTGATTTTAAATTTTTGTCTTAAGGTAGTGCTGTTAACGTGGAACTGGGAATGAAATAAAGTAGCTTGTTGTACTGTAGTAAATATAAATATTGTTTTAGTGAGGGCATCAGATTTTGATTACCTTCATGGAGAGGACCAGGCAGATTAGTGTGAGCTCTTATGTGACCTATAAATAAAGGTTCTTTTCATTGCCATAGGAGATTTTGGATTTGAGAAAACAATTTAAAAGCTGGAGTATGTGGTGCTATTGGACCTGCTAGCTCCAATTTAGGGACAGCATGTACAATATAGTGGCTGTCTGAAAAAATATTCATAGGCTGTTCTTTAAAATTTTCCAGAGCTATTGTTATAGCTTCGGGTTCCACTAATTGAGCTGATTTTTGATTAGTGATATGAATCATTTTTTTCATTTTGAGTGACTACTGCAGCAGTACCATTAGAGGATCCATCTGTAAATACATTAAATGCTTTAGGAATGGGTTGAGTTTTTATTACCTGTGGGAATATGATAGGAAGATTGATACAAAAGGACAGTATAGGAGATTTAGGAATATGATTGTCAAAATTTGCAGAAGTAGAGCATCTAGCTATAGCCCAATCATTATCATTGAAGCACAAATATTCAACCTGTGACGATGAATAAGGAGTAATAATAGTAGCAGGATGAATTCCAAATATTTTAGTAGAGGTTTTAAGTCCTTGAAGAATAAGTTTAGCCACCATGGAGGTATAAGACTCAATTGTACTTTTAGGAGAGACAGGCAAATGTATCCATAATATAGGTCCCTGTTGCCAAAATACTCCTGTTGGTGTATATTGTGAAGGAATCTATCGCAATGGGATCTTTCAATGGCCTGTTCTACTAATTTTAGAGCTCTCCTGGCCTCAGGAGTTAATGTTCGTGGTGAGGATGGATCAGGGTTCCCGCGAAGGATGTCAAATAAAGGTTTTAATTGTCCAGTAGTGAGGTTTAGTGTAGGGCGAAGCCAATTAATGTCTCCCAATAATTTTTGGAAATCATTGAGGGTGGTCAAATGTTCTTTACTTATTAGAATTTTTTGGGGTTTAACAAAAGTATCCATGATTTTAAAGCCTAAATATAGTATAGGTGATCTGCTTTGAACTTTTTCTTCTGCTATATATAATCCATATTTTTTTAAATTTTTTGTTATTTCACTAAATATATTAAATAAGATTTTTTGATTAGGGTGAGCTAATAAAACATCGTCCATGTAGTGTAGACACATGAGGTCTTGATATTTGTTTTTAATGGGCTGTATAGCTCTGTCCACATATAGTTGGCACATTGTAGGGCTATTTGCCATTCCCTGTGGCAATACTTTCCATTGATATCTTTTCTCAGGGCCATTATTATTGATAGAAGGAATTGAAAAAGCAAATCTGGGGGCATCCAGAGGATGTAGGGGAATGGAAAAGAAACAGTCCTTTATATCAAGAGTTATAAGGTAATAGTTTTTTGGAATAGCTACAGGATTAGGAAGTCCAGGTTGGGAAGGTCCCATAATTTGCATTGTTTTATTAATTTGTCTTAGGTCTTGTAATAGTCTCCATTTTCCCGATTTTTTCTTAATTACAAATATGGGAGAATTCCAGGGAGAAGTGGAAGGCTCTATGTGTCCTGCTTCTAATTGTTCTTTAATTAATTGATGGGCCGCTTGCAATTTTTCTTTGGATAGGGGCCACTGAGGGACCCAAACTGGCTTATTAGAGAGCCATGGTATTTTTAAAATTGTTTTCTCAGTGGCCCCTAGAAAAAATGTCCTTTGCCTTTTTTATTATGATTAGGATTTTTATTCTTAACACCTGCAGGCTTGGTTGCTAGGTGTAGCCCCATTTGATGTAAGATATCTCTTCCCCATAGGGTAACTGGCAAGCTGTTTAAAACATAAGGTTGGAATGTTCCTGTATGGCCTTCATTGTCTTGCCAATTTAAGATTACAGCACTTTGAGCTGGGGTATTACCATATCCCAAGCCTCTTAAACTGGTTGAGGCTTTCTGCAGAGGCCAGTGCTTAGGCCATTGTTGTAGATTTATGATGGAAGAGTCAGCTCCTGTATCAATCAGCCCCTCCATCTCTATACCTTGAATTTTTAATTTGCACATCGGCCTCCGTGAACAATCCTGAACCCAGAAAGCCATAGGTCCTGAACCAGTGGAACCGAATGCTCTGCTATTTCTATTTTGTGGCATGCTTTTAAAAGAACTATGGAGACTGGGAATGAGGAGCAGCTGTGCGATTCTGTCTCCTTGATTTACGGAGATGATGCCCCTGTGTGTACTTAGCATTATTTTAATCTCTCCATTATAATCTGAATCAATAACCCCTGGTATAACACTAAAGCCTAATAAACTCTTGGAACTACGCCCAAGGATTAGTCCCACAGTTCCTGAAGGGAGAGGTCCCCTGATTCCCGTAGGAATCAGCTGAACCCCCATTTCAGGTGTCAGGACCATTCGGGCAGTAGAACAGAGATCTAATCCTGCACTTCCTCTTGTCCCTCTGATAAGGGAGTTAATGGGTAGGAGGGATTGTGACGAGGAATCATTTGGATCTGAGGGCATTCCTCCTCTAGTGCGCATTCCTCCTCTAGTGCCTCGTACATTTGTGGGCCCCGGGGCATTGGGCCCCGTGCCCCGTTTTTTGAAATCCTTGATAAATCATTTCCATATATATCATATCTGGAATGGCATTGATTGGCCCAATGTATACCCTTTTTGCACCTGGGGCATCGGCCTGGAGCGCGGTATGAATTTGATCTTATTACCCTTGGGGGATATTGCTTAGCATATCTTGGTTGATTATAATACTTTTGTCTGGAATATCCTGTTCTAGGTTGAATCCTGGAACTGAGTTTTCCAGATTAGGTATTGTCCCCCACTTAGTACCGCTCTGCATAGACTTTTCCAATATGAGGGGGCTAGGGTTAGGGTGTTAAGTGACTCTATCATACTTAATGTGAACGGAGCTTGAGGCCCATAGGTCTTTACCGCCTCTTTAAAATTCTTTATTGTTTTAAAGTCTAGGGACTCGTGATATCTTTGTCCCTGTTCATTTTGAAATACTGGCAGTTCTAGGTGCTCCTGCGGTCTATGTTGTTCAAGAGCATATAAGCGCTCAGAAAGGCCGCCAATTTCTACCTCAAGGGCACGTACATTCTGATCAATACTCCTTATTGTTTCTGTTAGGTATTCTATCCATGAAGGAGCAGAGGGCACTAGTGGCTCCTCTATTTGACAGTCTTTTCTCTTTTTTAATTTCTTTTTGTTCTTTTTATTGGAGACTGTGCTCCCTGAATCGCTTTTTGATTCCTCCTCACTACTAGCTTCATAATTCCTAACTGGCTCAGTGGAGGAGACCGTACTCTCATGGTTTGGCTCCTTGTTACTATTATCACTTTCACTACTATCCTGAGTTTCAGCTTCTAAGGAGAGTACATACTCCTCAGCTAATTTTATTAAGCTTCTGATGGCTTTTGCAGTTCTTACTTTTGAATTTATATTACCGCTCTCCTTGCTGGTCTCAACTGAGTCAGAGGATATGCTTTCTTGTTCACTTTTCTCACTATCCTCTGAGTTCTCGCTATCAAAAATTTCATTTGTGGCTTTTATAAACCAACTTTTTGTTATATTCGCTCCCATATTTTTAAATTTTCTTTTTTCTTACCTTGCCGCTGAATTCCCCGTACAGGCCACCACTTGTTGCTGCCTGAAGCGGAAACCGCCTTGGAGCAACGAATGCCGCAGGAAAATTCGGAGGCAGGATGAAAATGAAAAAAGGTCTTTTATTCTTCTTCTCTCTCCGGCTCCAGCAATCACTCCAAACGCTCTAACTCCAACCACCACCTTCTTCTTCTTCCCACACACACTAACTAAACTCACCCAGTTCTATACATATCGCTTTAACAAGGACACGTGCTTACAGCTCGAGCTTACAGGTGCGTCACGCAGTGTTCACGGGCATACAAAGATTCTTTGGATAATGTATTACTATCAGGTGGAAACTAGAACATCTTTTATGGCTCTCAGCTAACCGCAATCTTTAGCTATCTCCTTGATTATAGGCTCCTTCAGGGCAGGTATAGATGAAGCAAAGAATAGACCAGTTAAGTGCACTGAGTTGCAGTAGGGTCAATATTACCCTAAGACTGAGAAAAATAAAGGAAGTAGTAAGAAAAAGCAGCAGTTGCTAGAAATTAAAAAGCAAAAAAAAAAAAAAAAAAATCATATGGAGAAGGGACCCTTGAAAGAAGAAGTAATTTTTATTTGAAAATCAAATATAGCAAGAGATTAAATGGTTAAAATGATTAATTTAAAGCACATTTTATATTATTTCCTGTTGATGAATTTTAAATGAGTGATCCTACCTATCTTCTTCAACCACCAGCTCCTATAGATTTTTCATCTATCAGTACCTGGACGGGAGGTTTCATTTTTGTTCCTGGAGAAGTGGCCGATTATTCATTATTACAGGACATTATTCTTAGTATTCTTATTTTTATTGTGTTTTTCATTGACAAGAATTATTTAAAAAACCTAGAAAACCTCAGCCAATCCCCTGAATGCCAAATTTAATTATCCTTATCCAAATTAAGTAGTAGTAACTCAGTTTCCCCTGATTATCCAGGTCAAGTACATCAATCCATAAAATAAAGTTCTCTTTGTGTGTTCAGTTCATGGTTTTGAGATTCTAAAATGACTAGGGCACTGACATAGATTCCAGTTTACCAAAACTATGACAATCTTCTCCTTTGGAGAAATGATTGTCATTTCTCCTTTGTGAACCCATTTTACCAAAAATGTTATATTCACCGAGATGCCAATTAAGACTCTAAGCCATGTCACACTAATGCCAAAAAAAGACTTTATTAAGCTGATCAGCGGCCACCATCCCCACACATCACACAGTCTGGCAAGATGGCACGCCGGCAGTGATTTTCAAGGGTTTATAAAGAGAAAAATCACAGAGGGCTGAATATGCAATTGCAGAGTTTCAGCCAATGCAAACAAGCCACGGTACAGAGGCTGAATCTAGGCAGTTAGCAAGACAAAGCAATGGATACAATAATATTTCCCATGGGACTTTCCAGGTTTGTATAGCAATGATCAAGTAGAAGGGAATGGGGTCAAGATGACCCCAGTTGGGTACATGTTAGAGAATAGTTACTAACGTCTAGAAAATCAATCTCTTACAAGGTATTTGCCCAGGAAAAATGGAAACCAAATTTTACAATTTTACATTGTATAGGAATTGCTATGTTTATGCTGTCAAGCGTATTATGCTAGGTATCGATTAATGGGTACAGAGCAGGACTTCCTGTGTTCTATTATTTCTGAGAAACAGAACTATTTCTTGGAACTCCTAAGATGGCTGCTGAAGAACAAGATGGAGTCCCTTTAGTTCCCTCATCACAAACCAAATCTCTAAAAACAATGAAAACCAAGGTTTTGGGGACCAGAAAAATGACTTTCCAGGGAGTTTTTAATAGTATTTCACTCTCTTTGATTGTGAACCTGCACATCCAAGCGCTTGAGAAGGATTGTACCATACATTCCCTTTGATTGAAGACATCCCATAGGGTTTTACTTCAGTTTCACAAATGAAACAGGTGATGCCCTAGGGAAGCTCACATAGCTGGCTTTGAGTGATGGAATGAATGCCACGAGAGTGAATCCACTGCTAATCTTTCTTTGATGAAAAATAAACCCATTATATGAGTTATTACTCTATAGGATACCATGGAAAAGCAAAAGGCACTCACAAAACTCACTGCTGTGGGTGCTGGCAGGAGACCTGTGTACATATTTCTCAAAGTACAGGAAATGAACTGCCCTCCTCCATTGTAGGAGAATCTCAAAAGCCTACACTGCAGAACATCCTCAACAAAATATTCCATGAGGAAGAAGTGGGGGGGGGGAGTGAAAACCAGCAAAGGGAGGATCTACATTAAAGGATTATGCAACCAAAGGAGAAACTAAGTCAAATTAAAAAACAAAAATAAGTCAAAATGACAGGGAACACAAATCATATCTCAATAGTAACCTTGAATGTTAACGGCCTAAACTCATCAATCAAAAGACATATACTGGCAGATTGGATTAAAAAGCAAGACCCAACAATAGGCTATCTTCAAGAGACCCACCTCATGGGCAAAGACATTCACAAGCTGAAGGTTAATGGATAGGAAAAAATTGTATCACTCATAAGTACTGTGTAAAAAAAGCAGGAATTTCCATCCTCAGATAAAATAGACTTCAAGCTAAATTTAGTCGGAAGAGACAAAGAAGGACATTTCATACTTCTTAAGGAAAGTATACATCAGCAGGACATAACAATTATAAATATTTATGTCCCAAACATTGGAACATCTACATACTCAAACAAACTCTTCTCAATTTCAAGTATCAAATAGACCTCAACACAATCATACTGGGTCACTTTAATGTACCTGTCTCACTACTGGACAGATTTCCAAAAATTAAATGAAGAAACTATAGAAATAAATAATATAAGCAATAATTTAGACTCAACAGACATATGTAGAATATTTCATTCATCAACGAGCAAATATACTTCCTTCTCAGCAACACATGGCTCTTTCTCTAAAATAGACCATATGTCACAAAGCAACTCTTAGTAAATACAAAAAACCAGAGATAATACCCTGCATTTTATCAAATCACAATGGAATGAAATTAGAAATCAATGATAAAGTAAAAAATAGAAGCTACTCTATCAAATGGAGACTAAATAATACACTATTGAATGATGAATGGATAATAGAAAAAATCAAGGATGAAATAAGAAAATTCTTAGAGATAAATGAGAACACTCATACAACATATCAAAATGTCTGAGACACTATGAAGGAAGTACTTAGAGGAAAGTTTTTTGCAGTGAGTGTATTCATTAAAATAATAAAAAGTCAACTACTAAATGACCTAACACTACATCTCAGAGCCCTAGAAAATACACAAAGAATTTAAAATCATCATTCTATAGTGATGAAGCCACGTCAATGTTTATAGTAGTTCAATTCATAATATCTAAACTATGGAATCAACCTTGGTGTCTTTAAATAGATGAAAAGATAAATAAAATGTGGTGTATATATACGCAATGGAATATTACTTAGCCATAAAGAGGAATGAAATTACGGCATTTGCCAGTAAATGGATAGAGTTGGGGAATATCATGCCGAGTGAAATAAGCCAATCCCCAAAAATCCAAAGGATAAATGTTTTCTTTAATATGTGGATGCTATTTCACAACAAGGGGGGCAGGGCACTAGAGAAGAATAGAGTTGTCTTAGATTAGGTAGAGGCAAGTGAAGAGAAGGGAGGGGAGAGAATGAGGGATAGGAAGGATAGTAGAATATAACAGATATTATTACTTCATGTACGTTTGTGACTGCAGCAGACCAATGTTATTTCAACAACATGTACACTCAGAAAAATGAGAAATAATATTCCATCTACATATGATATATCAATGTACATAAATTCATTATACTGTCATGTATGACTAATTAGAACAACAAAAAAAAATCAATCTGAAAATACTAGTTGACTGATCACCCCATAGCACAATGCCATATTAGGAGACTAACAGTGGCTTCTGAATGTGAGCAATTTTAGAGTTTTGCAGAGGATTTAACTAAATAGGCATTGGGTAGAGAAGTCCATATCCTGGAGAATGTGGATAGACTCTTCCCTTGACAAAATATCTAACTTGTTTGTGGGCCCTTTAAATCATCTTTAGAATGACCCAGCAAAGAAACTGACCATCTTCCACAGGTTAGTCCACCTTTGCCATCTAATTATTGAGATCCTCCACTGCCTTTGATGTTCACTGTGTGCATTCATTTGTAAGCAAAACAACTTCCTACTTGGTGTATATTTTTAAAAAGTCCATCTACAGACATTTTACCTAGATATCTTTGCTACAATTTCTTAATGCTATGACATTTAAGTAATTGAACAGCTTTCCACTGGTCTTGCATCTCATGCAGTTTCATGTGGCAACCTTAGCAGTATTTCTTCCTTCTGTGTTACTGAGGATCATAGGAAATAGGAAAAATTCAATAAATTGTAGTTCATTGAATCATGAACCACTTTTTTATGAAGTTTACTTTAAGCTTCTAGTCCTCTTGATCCCATTCTTCTGTTTATTTCCTTCAATTTATAATAGTAATTTCCTTTATATGACCAATCTTATGATTCAGATCATGATGATTGACACTCCCTCTTATCAAAATCCTATTCAAACCTATTGGTTTCATGTATATTGAAAAAAAAAAAAATCAGAGAGCATCACTGCATGTAATACACGTTGCTTCCAAACATTGTTTCTTTTTTTCATTGGTGAAACAATCATTTCTTGCTCACATTAGAAGGGATAACATTACGTGTCTCAGACCACTAATTTAGAAAGATAGTGATTTACATTCTTTATCATGCAGTTGCATTACTAAGAATTGAGGTATTTAATACTTCATATTCAATATATAATTAACATAATACCATCAACACAATAGCCAATGTGATCCATTGTGGGATTTTTAACATAAAGACTTTCTTCCTAGGTTGTGTTTTTATACAAAAACAGCATTTTTGGGCTGGGGTTGTGGCTCAGTGGCAGAGCGCTCACCTCGCATGTGCGTGGCCCAGGCTCGATCCTCAGCACCACATAAAACATAAATGCATTGCATTGTGTACAACTTAAGTAAATAAATAAATATTTTTAAAAAACCAGCATTTTGATTTAGTCCTGAAACAAGGAAAATACACTTTCCCTTTATCTACCACTGTTTTATAAGTACAAATTGCTTGGTATTTTTCTTATTGATGGGAATGGAAAGGAAGCATCTTCAGCTATACATATGACGTGAGCTGTGTTGAATAAAACACATTCTATCTAGAAACACACCATATCCAAAAAGAAAGATTTGATTGGCATCACTACCTGATTTAGTTTGCAATTATCAATAATTATTATGCATTACTCAATTGTTTTATGGGTTTGTGTGTTGGACAATCAAGCAAGTTAAATAGGAGATATAGGAATCAGTATTCTTGCATCTCTCACGTCCTTGAGGATTGAAATAATCTCTTTAGATCCTCAGGGCTGCAATAGCTCTTTTTGATTTATTCGGTTTATAGGAGTATGTATTTCCAGGGAGTTGCAATTTGCTTTTTCTGCCATAATACACTTTATTTCATGGATAATGAAACTAAGGTGGAAATCCTCCTAGTTTACATTCTGAGATTTGGAAAATAACACCAGATTTTTCAGTCTCGGTGGACTCATTGTTATATTTACCTGGACCAAGATTCTACATATTATCGGGTTCATAAATCTCCTGTTTGGTGAACCCATTTAGCGTTAGGTATCTGGGAAGCACTGCAGACTTAAAAGTAGCCTCAGAAATTCTCTGAAAGTTTGAGGTAACACTTATTTACTAGAGCTTTGTGACCCCAGTGAATAGTTCAGATCCTTCTTTGAAATGATTTGGTGAGAATTATCTGTTTAAACCTATGGTCATGTTATAGTATTCCCTTAAACTATTCCCTTCCCCACTTATTCAGAGTTCCTCTTGTATAAAGCAACACCGGGGATCTAGTTAAAAGGTTAAATGTCCTCAATGGTTTTTGCTGAGTGAGGGTTCTGAATCTATTACACTATCTATACCTTGGAGTCTGATCATTTTGACATTTCTAGGGACCCATAATTGTTGTCAACCACTATAGATTTCATTCTACCCACTTGTCTCTGTAGAAGCATTGTCATCTGACCTTGGAGATCCGATTTTTCTTATTGAGGTCACAGATCTCAATTATATTCACCATTAGCCACCATCATTTCCAAGTCACAAATGACAGTTGTGGAACCCTCTAATGATACTGGTTATGGATCTTCACCTTTTTCTGTCAAATTTAAATGGTTTGGTGAAATATACATGGTCTAGTTCTGCTCTGGGTGGTACCTACGAATAATAGCTCCATTATGATTTTCTCATGTAGATGGGGTAGAGGTAAAAATCAGATTGGAGGGCTGACTTAAAATATTAATATGTTTTATTTTTTCCTTGTTTCAGTTTTTAGCATCTGACCCTTTCTTCATAAATTTCAATTAGTAATTGAAACTAGAAGTGCTTGTTTATTTATTTTTGTACTCTTGTTTATTTATTTATTTATTTTTTTGGGGGGCGGCTAACAAGAATTGAACTCAGGGGCACTCAACCACTGAGCCACATCCACAGCCCTATTCTGTATTTTCTTTAGAGACAAGGCCTCGCTGAGTTGCTTAGCGCCTTGCCCTTGCTGAGGTTGGCTTTTGAATTCATCATCTTCCTGCCTCAGCCTCCTGAACCGTTGGGATTACAAGTGAATGCATGGTGCCTGCTATTTGTATTCTTAATTTAAATGTAATATTCCTGAAATATGGGCTATAATGTTTCTGAAATGTGGTTCACGTACCAATTTATCAAAATTATCTGCCTGCACATATTAGAACTGGAGGATATCAGACCTTAAACAGGTAAATTTCCTGTAAGATATGGCAGGTAATGTGCATATTAAAAAAATTTTAAGTGATAGTTATGCTTCCTAAAATGAAATGAAGTCATCTGAAGGTATTCAGAGTATTCAGAATTTAGAATTGTATTAAACATCCAAAACAAGTTCTTGTGGTACTCAAGGAATAAGAAAGTTAGGCTAAGAGAGGCAAAGTGCCATATTATCCACACTCCCGTTTTCTTCAATACTTCATAATCTCTTTTCCTTCCATTCACGAAATAGTTTTCAGATTGTGCTACCAACCTCTCCTGCACTTTTTATTGTCGTTACCTATTTTCTTTTTCTTTTTTTTTTTTTTTTTTTTTTTTTTGTGGTACTGGGGATTGAACTCAGAGGCACTCGACCACTGGGTCACATCCCCAGCCCTTTTTAGTGTTTTATTAGAGACAGGGTCTCACTGAGTTGCTAAGTGCCTCGCCATTGCTGAGGCTGGCTTTGAACTCGCGATCCTCCTGCCTCAGCCTCCCAAAGTACTGGGATTACAGGCTTGCGCCACTGCGCCCGGCTCATTACCTATTTTCTTACTTTTCATTAGCCAGCACATTGGTTAGAGTACACTTGCTAAGTTCTTTCTCAACGTAAGAGTAAAAATATTTCAATGTCTGCTACTTTAAACTGAAACTGAATCTAAAATAATTGTCAGTTAGAATGGCTGTGATAACTGATAGGTTTGGGATGTGATCAGGAATAGAGGCTGGGGCTAAGCTAGGCTTTGAGATGTGACAGGATCAAGCCATTCAGCACATGTCCTCAGCACTCACAGTCTCTGTTCAAGCCAACTGTTTCCCCCTTCAAACAGATGCTTGTCTGCCTGGGGGCTTTCACTGGAAGTGATAGGGATTTAATGATGAGTGGAGCTGATGGATAAATAAACCAGCTTCCTCACTCCATGGGAGGGGCATCAATCACTAAGGCACATTTCATATGGTTTCTCAGGGGCTCCTGCGGGTAGTCTCCAAGGATCTACAGCAGTTACCTGCTTCTTAGCATAACTATATATTAGCTTGCTTTTGTTTCCTGACTTAACTAACTTAAACCATTAAACCTTAAACCATTTCCTAAAATCCCCTCAAAATGAGCTTGTTCTCCAAACTGTCTTCCAGTCTCTTTCACAAGTAGCACAGTTTAAGACACAGATGAACATTATAAGCTTGATTACTTTTAGCATTTCTAAAAGAATTTGGTCAATTTAAGAATACTTTTAGAATTTAAAATAGTTTAGCTTTCCCCCTTACATTTAGGATTAAAATATACTGCTTAAGAAGGAAAATAAGTTCCATTTGACATGCAGAAAATTAGTAAAAAAAAAAATTGAAATTTCTTTGTTTAAAGAAGTTAGTACTAGGTCAGAATGAATGATGAAGTTGGATATGTGGAGGAAATTATTTACTGCAATAAATGAATATATTTGAGGAATGAATTTAGAATTACAACTGATATTAAATTTTATTTTGGGACAGTTCATTCCAAGTTTTTCAGGGTAACAAAGTCAGATC
The DNA here is from genome assembly GCA_025594165.1 of Tamias sibiricus. Classification (NCBI taxonomy): domain Eukaryota; kingdom Metazoa; phylum Chordata; class Mammalia; order Rodentia; family Sciuridae; genus Tamias; species Tamias sibiricus. The sequence goes on from CM046662.1 coordinate 147,221,014, forward strand.
TCAGTTAATAGCTAATGTATTTTCACAATTAATCTCTGATAGTTCATCTTGCCAATATTTTATTAATTTAATATCTGGCAATATATTTTATTTTGTTTTTTCAACTTAAAATTAGCAACTGTGTTAAAATAAACCACAAATCAGCAAATATTATGACCATACATTCCTCTTAAAAATGCTATACTGAATCTTGACTATTAAAGAGAACTTAATAAAAAAGTGTGCCATTTGTTACTTCTTAACAAAAACTCTGAAATTAAAACCACATGAATTTGACTACTGGTGAACATTAAAACAGGTTATATACAGAACAAAGAGTAAATCCCTTTAGAGAACAAAACTGAAATGAAATTAAAATTTGATCATATAAAATTGTAGGGAAAAGCGAATTGGGCAAAATGTAAATGGGCTTACTTCATTTTGCTTTTCCATAATTGAAAATCAGTAGGAAATATAAAACAGAATTGTAATTATTTTTTGAAAAATTAAATAGAAAAGACATTTTTCATTGTGATAGAGAATCATTCTAGTAACATTTACTTTAAGCTCTGTAATTTAATCTGATTCTGTCAAATTCAATAAAATTTAACATTTTGTTAATCAGACAGGTATTAAGTAGACAGGTTTGAATTTCTGTCATCTTATTTGTACAGATAGAGAGAAATGGGATCTTAAACCATGGTAACGACATTTATTTGTGAGTGATAGTACTTCTGGGCTTTTCTTCCTTTTCATTTCTTTTATTTCTTCATATCTCAATTTCTTCAAAATAGACATGCATATATTTTTAAAAGCCACACTGTATTATTACTACTTTGAATACTTGAAATATGTAACTCCATAGATACCTTTGACAGGAGAATAAGACATGTTAGAATGGCAATTGTTTCTCCACTCCACTGTCATAAAGTCATCTGAAATTCACAGTAATTCATGGAGTTAATTACACCTAAAGTCCTTCTTCTAAACTCCATATATGTTCAAAATCATGTGCCTTAATTTAGATGCACGTGTCATGTTTTATCAATATGCTTTTATCTTCAAGTATCCAGTCACTTATTAGAAAATGGTCACCTCTTTGAAAATCACTTTGTGCTTTGTTTCTTTAAGGTGCTTTACCTACCAGGAGTATCTATTGGGCCTCAAGTGGAGAAATTGCCATCTTGAACTAGAAATACAGAATCCTGCCTTTTTTTGTTCAGTCAAATCATCTTCACATCCTAGAGTTGACAGAGTTCTGTATATCATTCTTGAAAGCCTATGTCCTTTCTACAATGAATGAAAGAAAGACTTCTTTTGTGGAAATGGAGGACTGCTTACCACTACTCATCTATCTTCCCTCCTCCTCTTCCTCCTCTCAGCATTATTTACCTCTCACTATTAAAACCACTTAGTCTATCCACACCACTGCTTGCACCCACTGTCATTCAGTCATTCACATGGCCTACCTTAGACCCTGCTATTTAACGTTCGTCCCTGCAATAGTCACTCTTAAAATCTCTTATCTGTGTTTATTCTCGAGGCATATTTCTCATCTTTTTTCTCTGTAGTCTCTTACTCACTGAAGGGTTTGTAAACAACTCCTTTCTGATCTTTATTAAAAAGACTTTCACAAAAAGCCAGTGATTTCTTCTTCTTTGATGATTCTGTGAGGTTTAGCATTCACTTGGTATTGCAACAACCATAGTCATTAAATACATTAATGACCTTTGGTTATAGATATTTTCAAGTGACTCCATACTTAGTCTTTGTTAAAGTACAGTTTTAGTTATAGCAATCTTAACTAATGAGGTACTGTGCTGTTATTTTTAATTTCACAGTATTTAAAAGAACGTGATTTTTGCCCCCTTTACAGCAAGTTTTGTTTGTGAACTAAAAATCCAATTAACACTAAATCAAAAAGTTTCATAAATTTTGTGCATGTTAATTATATCTAAATAAATGAAAAAAATTTAAAATGATATTTATAATATTGTATTTTTACATATAAAATATATTAACTATCTTTATTACTAAGATATATAGTCAAATTTCATACATCTTTGGGTTTCATAATTGCATTTGTGGGGTGACTTCAGAATCATTTCAGTTGTTTAACTAAACATGGCTTTTGGTAAATACTATCCCATTTGGAAATGAATATAATACATTTGCAAATGCTGTGTTTCAATAGTAATAATATTTTTCTTAAGTGTTTTATTAAGAGCTGCAACCTTATTGGCTACCTCCACCACTATTAATGTAATAACAAGTTAATATAAAGTTACTTGATTTTATATTAAGTGATATTTTTATACAAATTGTTAACCATCATCATAAATTGTATAGGCATTACAGTATACCTTTTACTCTAGTTAAAACAAATGTTGAAAGAAATTCCACGTGTGATTCTGCTAATATTTTACATTGACCACTTTAAACCAAATTTTACAATCCCTTACAGATCTCTTGCACAAAGCAAATAATCACTGGAACATTTCTTATGGTATTTTATATTTTATTTAACCTCTCAAGGGTGCAAAATGTGAGGAAAGAAAGTTAGGATTACTTAATTATGTTTTGAATCATACATAATAATGCTTCTTGAATGTACCCTATTTGGAGGAACAATGGTCAGAATATCTGTGGAAAAGTTATTATTTTTCTTGTTTGAAAAATAAAGAGAATGACAATTCTTTTTTTCAATGCTTTCATTTGGTCTTCATATAAGTTTTGTAAAACACCATTTTTCCCTTAGTGTGTAAATGCTAAATCTTAAATTGTGGGAAAACTATAAATTATGTATTAATTATCTATTGCTGCAAACCATGCTATACTAAAATGTAATGGCTTAAAACAAAATTATTATATACAGATTCTGAAAGTCAATAATCCAGGTGCAGCCTAGCTGGATACTTCTGGCTCAGGGTCATCATGAGGGTATAGGCAAAGCTTTTAGCTGGGATTGCATCTTCTGAAGGCACATTTCTTCATTTATCTGGTGGTTGACACTGACTGATGGTCAATCCCAGTATTCCTGCCATCTGGCCTCTCCTTAGGACTGCCTTAAGTAATGTGAAGACATAGTAGTTGCTTTTTGCAGAGTAATAAGTTAGAGATAAACATAGATTCAGACAGAGATAAAGGTAAAGAGAGAAACAAGGTGGGAGCTTCAGTCTTTATAACCTACTCTGTGAAGTGGTATAGTATCACTTTTTTTTTAAGCACAGTTTCATTAGAATAATTTTGCTTTATTAGAATATGATCTGAATGAACATTTAATTGACACAGAATCAACATGTGGTGGTAACATTTAGCAATATGCCACTTTGCCTTCATTTGCTTTGTCTGTCTGTATTATGCAATCTGCTTAAAGTCATGCATCAAACAACGGGGCTACCTTCTGAGAAATATGATGGTAGGTGATTTCGTCTTTGTATGAACATCATAAAGTATACTTATATAACCTAACATGGCTATGATGTCACTAGATTATGTATTATGGGACCACCACTATGCATATACTCCATCCTTGTGCAAAATACCACTGTTTGGCAAATGATAATGTTTATTATCCCTGAGTTAGAAATGATATGGAGTATGCACTCAATTTGAAAGTAGAATTTTACACCCATGGTTTAAAATACTAAATCTTCTTGGTTAGTAAAGTAGGACTTTATTTCTCAATAGCCTTTTAATTTTTAGGAATATTTTTGTTGTGCTAAAATATTTATGGCACAAAATTTACAATGTTAAGTACTTTGAAGTAAAATTCAATGTTATATGGCAATCAGCACTATTTATGTGAAAATTTTTCCATTCAATGCAGGCACAGTGTAATCAGAAAGCAATAGCTACCTAGTCCCTGATTTTCCAGTCCCTGATAATCTCTAAACACATACTATGTTTTAAACTTGCAATTCTTAACGTTCTATATAAGTAGAATCATAATATTTGTTCTATTTTGTCTACGTTACTTCACTCACCATAACGTTGTCAAAGTTCATTGATGCTGCCACATACATCAGAACTTCAGTTATTATTTCAAAAAACTAATCCCTTATAAGTATATACCATGCTTAAAAGTATGCATGTGTGTATTAGTTACTGGTGATTGAACCCAGGGTTGTTCTATCACAAATTACATCCCCAGCCCTTTCCATATTTTATTGTGAGACTGTCTTGCATAGTTGCTGAGGTTGGCCTCCAACTTGAGATCCTCCTGTCCAAGTCTCCCAAGATTCTGGGATTACAGTTGTGCACCATGATGCCTTGGTCACATATAATTTTTTATACATTCATCTGGTAAGAGTCACATGGGTTGTTTTTACCATTTGGCTTTTTCAAATAGTGCCAAAATGAACATTGACTTATTAATATCTTCTGGATTCTTTTAAATTACTTTGAGTATATATAATTGTGAGTGGAATTTGCGGATTACATAGTTATTTTGTTGACTGTTTTGTAAAACTTCCAAACTATTTCCTACAGAAGCAACACCATACCTTTTAACATTCCTATCAACAATGGTAGAAGTTTCCAATTTCTCCATATCTTCATTAATATTTGTTATTCTCCAATTTAAAAAAAATGACCCATTCTTGTAAATATAATGTGGTATCTCAAGGTGATTTTAATTTGCATCACCTTAGTAATGTTGAGCTTTTTTATGTGCTCTTTGAACATTTTTATATCATCTTGAGGGAACTATCCATTAAATCATTTGCTAATTTTTAAAATTTAATGTCATTGTTGAGCTAAATGAATTTTTTTTACTTAAACATTAATTTATGCTCACATATATGATTAGCAAATACTTTCTGCCTTGTAGAGTTTTGCTTTTGTACTTTATTCATGATGTTCTCTAATGGACAAAGTTTTTATCTGTGTGGTCCAAATCTATTTTTAAAATTTATTGGTCATGCTTTTGGTGTTGTATCTAAGAATCTAGTGCTCCATCCAAACTCATGAATATTTAATCCTGTGTTCTTTCCTAAAAGTGCTATACTTAGCCCTTATGTTTGGGTCATTGAAACATTTCAAGTTAATTATTGTATATATTTGGGGTAGTAGTCTACTTCATACTTGTGCATGTGGATATTCAGGTTTCCTGGCACTTGTTTAAAAAGTGATTTATTTTCCACTTAATGATTATGGCAATTTTATGAAAAATTAATATGCCATAATTTATGGATTTTTTAAATGACTTATACATGGCTGTACCTTGTTTTCTTTATTATGGTCTTATTTTATGTTCAGTTTTTTTTTTTTTTTTTGTAAGCCATATGTATTTTCTTTATTTTGAGTATATTTTTAGATATTTTTGATGATTACCACAAGGATTATAATTAGGTTTCTAAATTGATAACAATGTAGTTAAAATTGAGCCAATTTAGCTTAAATAGCCTACTTAAAAAAAAAACATACATTGCAGCTTTATAGTCTCATCATCCTCTAGACTTACATAGTTATTGTTGCAAATTATGTTTTTATACATTATATGACAGAAAATATCATTTTATAATTACTTGTTATGATTCTGTCTTTCATATTCTGTACAAAAAAGTAAACTTTAAGTAAAAAATACAATAATACCTGATTTTCTATTGCTCATCATATTTATCTTTATAGGATCATTTTTGTTTCTTCATATGACTTTGAATTTATAATTCCATGTCAAGTATCTATTTATTTCAAACTGAAAAACTCTCTTTAGAATTTCTTTATGGCAGAGCCATGAGTTCTGAATACCCTCAGCTTTAATTTCTTGGGCAATGTCTTCACTTTAGGCTGGGGGTGTGGCTCAGTGAAGCACTTGGCTAACATGTTGTGAGGCTCTGGGTTCAGTCCCTAGCATCATTTAAAAGAAAAATAAAAATGTCTAAATTTTACTGTCACTTTTGAAGTATTACCAGATGAGACATCTTGTTATTTATATATATATATATATATATGTGTGTGTGTGTGTGTGTGTGTGTGTGTATTTTTTCTTTCTCAGTACTTGTATTCTCGCCTCCATGATTATGCTAAAAAATTGCTGTTAATTATTAAGGGTTTGTGTTAGTGTTTCATTATTGTGACAAAATACTTGAGAAAATAAACTTATAAAAGGAAAGGCTTATTCTGGGTCATGGTTTCAGAGGTTTTAGTCAATATTTGGCCAGGTTCATGGTTTTGGGCCTCAGGCAAGGCAGAGCATCATGGCAGAAGGGCAAGATGGAGCAAAGCTGATTACCTCAAGATGATCAGGAACCAAAGAGAGAAGGAGAAAAATGTGTCAAAGTTCAGGATATCTTCTCCAAGGGCCTCTACTCCTTCCATCTTTGTTCCACCTCTCATAGTTTCTACTGCTTGCCAGTAATGCTTCCCAGTTAATATCTTCATGAGGTCAGAACCCAATTAATCCCATCACTACCCAAGAGCTCTGCCTCTAAATATTGCTGCAGTGGGAAACCAAACCTGAAATATATGAGCCTTTGGGGGACATTCCAGATCAAAATTGTAACAGGGTTCCTTATTGTGATGAGTTGAATTTCTCTTGTTGAATTTATGTTTGGTAATAAACTTAGTGGTTCTTTTGAGTTTATCCTCTTTATAGCTCATTGCATTATTTTTATTGTAATTCCATGTTTTTTACCATATTTTAAAGACATTTAGGCATTGTTTCTTCAAAAATACTTTCCTTCCCTTTCATTCCTTCCCTTTTCTCTTTGTCTGCCTCCATTAATACATATGTTGGTCCAATTAGTGGTGCCCTATGTGACTTATGTTCTAGCCACTTTTCTTTTTTTCTTTTTTTTGCCGCTCAGAATTGGTTAATTCATTAGTCTTATCTTCAAGTTCACAGATTCATCCTTTTGCCTATTTATTGTACTCCATAATTTCAGATTAGTTCCTTTTTTATAATTTATATTACTTTATTAATATTTTTATTTTGTTCAGATATAATGTGCCTGATTTTCTGCAACTTTTTGGTTCAGGTTTTCTTTTAGCTTGTTTAAGATAGTCAATTTATTTAAAATTTTTAAAAATATAGCATTTTTTAAATTTACAAATTATATATGTATATGTAAATACAAAATGATATTTTGATAGCATATACATTGAAGAATAGCTAATTCAATCTTACCAACATATCAATTATGTGAAAGTTGTTTTAAACCTTGTCTAGTAAGTCCAAAGCTTTGACTTCATCAGGTAATTTCTGATTATGTAGTTCCTGAATGGCCATAATCTATATTTTTTCTAAATCTTACAATTTTTTGTTAAAAAGTATATATTTATATATAGCATACTGTGGTAGTTCTGAAAGTGGGATTTTCTCTCATTTTCAGTTTCCTGAGTTTTTATTTGTCTATTTACTTGTTTGTTTTAACATACAGTTAAAAATAGTCCATTGGTTTAGTATCTTTTCTAAACTATTTTGTAAAGACTTTGTTATTGTGTGTGAACACTAAGGTACTTTATTGTGTATTCATGTACTGTTTTGATGAAGGTCTTCTTGAATGGTAGCAGTTAAACCAACCAACCACCAAAAAGCAACTTTCCCAGTATCATGGATTTCTACTTACTAGTCAGGTTTGTATTCAACCTGGGGATAAAGCAATAGTGATAGCATAATTTGTTTTCAGGTTTTTCTGAGCAATTTCATACCCTGAAAGTGAGCATGGTTTTCTAAATTTCTTTTTATGCTTTTATTAATGCTTATTCTTATCCTTCCAAAGAAATTCTTGTCAGATTTTGTTCCCATCCTGTAGGTGGTCTATTGTATATTTCAACAGTATCTTCTACAGTAAGAGACTAGGTTATTAGGTTTGTTGGCAATATTTCTGATCAAGTCCAGTGGTTTCTGTTCTGAATTTCAAGATAGTTGAAACAGAAATGAATACCTAGTCTTTCATAATGAATATACTCATTCAAGTGTCTTTCATAAAAACTAGAATAAATATGCAAAATAATTTGCAAGTAGGGTCTGCTCTTTTCTTTTTAGAACCAGAGACTAGAGTTTCATTTTGAGGATGTGGTCTTTCCTTTTCAAATATGTCAAAGTATACTATACTGTCATGTATATCTAAAAGAAAAAAAATAAATTATTTTTTTAAAGAGTGCTACTATGTGTTGGGACTCCATGTCTGCCAAGGGGATGGGTTTTGGCTGCTTACCATGCCCTAGTAGGACCGGGGCTGAGCCAAGGGGTGTGGCTATGACGTAGCGTGAGAGACTGAACTGCCCTGCTGGCTGATTGGCTAGTTCTAGGCCTATTTAAGTTCAGTGCCTGGTCAATAAATCTGAGTTTCTGGATTCTCACTTGCTATACAAAACTCCCTGGGTGTGGTATGGTTTTTCTGTTCACCAGACAGAGGTTCACCCAGCTATTTTTGCCCTTAGGTCCACCCTCACTGGGTAAGTTACATTTTCCTTCTGCGAGCAGAGGGAAAACTCCCTTTTAGGGCCCAAAAGGGGGGTAGCTTAGAACTCAGCCCCATTCATAACTCAGCAGCCCTGGCAGGTTGGCGTCCAACGCGGGGCAGGAAAAAAAAATTATCAGTGGCTTAATACGGTTAGAGACGCAGCGTCTCTTTCGTTGGCAAAAATACCCTTTAGTATGGGGCAAATATTAACATTCAGGAAATCGCAAGACCCAGCCCTAGAGGCGTGGTGGTGTATTTTAAGAAAGCAAGGTCTCCAAATATCTGATAGCCAAGTGGAGGTGATTTGGAATTTGTTAAAACGGGCGGCTCCCTGGCTCCCAGTCTCCCAAAGTCTGAATTTAATTCTTGGGAAACGTGGGACGAAGGGAAACAAATTTTAAGAGACAGAGAGATTGAATATGGGGAAGTCCCACCTCCGGGAGTTTATCCAGCTTTATCCGCCATAAAAGCATGCTCACTCTTACAAAAGACAGAAAGATCTAATCTTTCCCGGTCCGGAAAATTAAACAGCCCCTCCCAGTCCGTGAATTTAGAGAAATCTTGCTCCAGGGAATTAGAAGTTACAGCCCCTCCTTTAGAGATCTTTAACAAATGCCCTGGGGACAAAGGCCACTGGCCACATGGCTCAGTACCTTACCAGAGAGATCCGCCATTTCATGAGCCAGCCCCTGCTGAGCCTTCTGCGCCATCACTATACCAAGAGGTGCTAGCGCCCTCTAGTGGGCTTTCACCTGTAATGGCATTTCCAGTGAATTTAAATCCTAGAGAAGACAGGCCAGGTATTTGTTATCCCTGGGAGACTCAAGAATTAAAAGAATTTAAAAAGGCTGTAGCAGAAGATGGTCCAAACTCACCATGGGCAGAATGCATTTTACAAAATCTCGCTCATCACGCCTGTACCAGTAGAGATTGGAAAGATTTAACAAAAGTTGTGCTCCCGGGACCGTTATTCCTTAAATGGTGTGCATATTTTTCTGATGAATGCCATACACAGGCTGAGAGGAACCAAACAGCAGATCCTCCCATACCAATAACCTTTGGGATGCTGTCAGGAACTAGTGATCAATATGCCACAGGAATTCAACAATCAGCATTACCAGCTCCGTACCGAGAACAGGTGCAAGCTCTAGGGCTGGCAGCATGGAAGAAGCTAGAGGAAGGCCCCACAGAGCTTCCTATAGCCGGAATCACTCAAAAAGCTAATGAGGATCTAGCCACATTTGTTGAGAGAGTGGAAAAAAGCCTTCAAAGGAAATTTCCACCTGGTGCGATGAGGGACCAATTAGCCAAAATGTTAGTTTGGGAAGGAATGACCGCAGATCACAAACTGGCCTGTGCTGGGTTAAAAGATAGATCTATGGGAAGATGGATTATTGCCACCAAAGATGTGGGTTCGACAACTCACCAATCTCAGATATTGAGCACTGCTCTCAATGCCCACACTGAGGTATTAGCAACGGTTTTAAATGGAAAAGGAACCTGTTTTAAGTGTGGACGGCAAGGCCATTTTAAAAGAGACTGCCCCAATGGCCATGATCGGCCTCCAGAATGCTCCCCTGGCCAGACTCAAAGTCCAGCTGCCCCTAGAACACTCTGTCCTAGGTGTAAAAGAGGGTATCATTGGAAAAAAGATTGCAGGTCTAAATTTGATATTCAGGGGAAACCTTTAAACTCCCGAGGGGGCAGCCTCCAGCCCCGTTACACCAAGGAGGTTCCCCTGCTCACAGTCCCCCTCAGGTCCATTGGACAGTTCCTATTGTTCCAGGGATTAGACCAAAGATGGATATTTACATATCAGGAAAGAAATTTCGTTGCCTAATTGATACTGGGGCAGATCATACTATACTAAGGAAAGAAGAGATTCCACCCCAATGGGAACTAATCCCAGGGCCTCAATTACTTGGAGTAGGTGGAAACACTCATTCAGAAGAGACCAGAAATTGGCTTAAATGGAGAGATATAGATGGAAACCAAGGGGAAGTTCATTCCCTTGTGGCCTTTGGATTAACCTCTAATTTATTAGGTCAAGACATCCTAGGAGAAGCTGAGGCTTACATTACTACAACCCATAGAGAGCTTCAAAATGATATATTAACTAAAGATATGGAGAGAAAAACTTCCAATCATCAAATAGGGTCTCACCCCCAATCCTAAGGGCCACTGCTCCCCAAGTTCCTGCCATTCAATGGCGAGATGGCCCCCCAATCTGGGTCGAGCAGTGGCCCCTTCCTACTGAAAAACTAAACCATTTGAGGACAATTGTCCAAGAACAGTTAGCCCTAGGACACATTAGACCTTGTCTTAGCCCATGGAACAGTCCTGTTTTTGTTATACAAAAGGCCACAGGGAAATGGAGGATGTTACAAGACCTCCGAAAAATTAATGATAGGATGTTCCTTGTTGGCACACCTCTGTGTGGCCTCCCCTGGATCCCTTCTATCTCAAGAGATTTAACCTTAATTGTTATTGATATTAAAGATTGTTATTTTTCAATACCTCTTCATCCAGATGATTATGAAAAATTTGCATTCTCGGTCCCCTCAATCAATTTTCATAAACCAGATGAAAGATATGAATGGATTGTTCTCCCTCAAGGTATGGCCAATAGCCCAGCTTTTTGTCAATATTATGTTACATGTTCTATCACCATTAATGAAAAAATCACAGCTCACCTTATATGTTTATATGGATGACATCATCCTGGGAGCTGCTGATGTCCAACAACTAAACTCTGCTTACTTAACCCTTTGAGAGCTCTTAGAAAAAGGAGGATTGCACATATCCAATGATAAAATACAGACTATTCCTCCCTTTAAGATATTGGGGACAAAACTTAGCCTAGACTCGGTTTGTCCTCTCAAACCCCAGCTTCTCATTCAAAAATCTTACTCCTTGGCAGAGTTACAAAAGCTATTAGGAGAGATAAACTGGTTAAGACCTTGGCTTCATATCTCTACTGAAGATTTATTACCTCTCTTTGAGTTGCTACGGGGACAATCCCCCTCTGATATAATTATACTAGAAGAAAGTCATCTGTCAATATTACAAAAAGTCAAAGATGCCCTCAATTCAGTCCAATTGGCTTGATACCAACCAAAACAACCTTTATATCTGTGGGTTTTCTCAGGTGCTAAGCTCCTGACAGCTGTACTAACCCAGATGGGAAATCCATTAGAATGGATACATTCCTCTGTGGGAGGAGCACCTTGAGTTTATTCCCAAATAGATAAATTAGCAGATCTTGTAATAAAAGGGAGAGATACATCATTGAGGCATTATGGAAAAGACCCAGATATTTTAACAATTACTTACCATTTGTTAGATTTGAATGGATACAGAGAAACAACCCTAGAGTCTCCTATGCTTTAGAAGGATTCCTAGGAAAAGTTGACTGTCATTACGGGTCAACCAAATGGACCTCTTCTTTCCCCAAACTGGAGTGGACTCCCCCCATCCTGTTCTCCAGCAAGCCACTCCCCAAGGCAGTAAATGTCTTCACAGATGGAGGAAAAGAAGGGTCAGCAGTTGTAATATTTCACCCATCCTCAGGCCAAAGGACACAATACTTTGAAGCAGTTACTGGTTCTGCTCAATTTAAAGAATTATATGCTGTTACATTAGCTTTGACCCATGTCCAAGAGCCTATGAATCTTTTATAGATAGTTTATCAAGGAGCCTATAATCAAGGAGATAGCTAAAGATTGCGGTTAGCTGAGAGCCATAAAAGATGTTCTAGTTTCCACCTGATAGTAATACATTATCCAAGGAATCTTTGTATGCCTGTGAACACTGCATGACGCACCTGTAAGCTCAAGCTGTAAGCACGTGTCCTTGTTAAAGCTATATGTATATAACCGGGTGAGTTTAGTTAGTGTGTGTGGGAAGAAGAAGAAGGTGGTGGTTGGAGTTAGAGCGTTTGGAGTGATTGCTGGAGCCGGAGAGAGAAGAATAAAAGACCTTTTTTCATTTTCATCCTGCCTCTGAATTTTCCTGCGGCGTTCGTTGCTCCAAGCGGGTTCCGCTTCAGGCAGCAACAAGTGGTGGCCTGTACAGGGAATTCGGCGGCAAGGTAAGAAAAAAGAAAATTTAAAAATATGGGAGCGGATATAACAAAAAGTTGGTTTATAAAAGCCACGAATGAAATTTTTGATAGCAAGAACTCAGAGAATAGTGAGAAAACTGAACAAGAAAGCATATCCTCTGACTCAGTTGAGTCCAGCAAGGAGAGAAGTAATGTAAATTCAAAAGTAAGAACTGCAAAAGCCATCAGAAGCTTAATAAAATTAGCTGAGGAGTATGTACTCTCCTTAGAAGCTGAAACTCAGGATACTAGTGAAAGTGATAATAGTAACAAGGAGCCAAACCATGAGAGTACGGTCTCCTCCACTAAGCCAGTTAGGAATTATGAAGCTAGTGGTGAGGAGGAATCAAAAAGCGATTCCGGGAGCACAGTCTCCAATAAAAAAAACAAAAAGAAATTAAAAAAGAGAAAAGACCGTCAAATAGAGGAACCACTAGTGCCCTCTGCTCCTTCATGGATAGAATACCTAACAGAAACAATAAGGAGTATTGATCAGAATGTACATGCCCTTGAGGTAGAAATTGGCGGCCTTTCTGAGCGCTTATACGCTCTCGAACAACATAGACCGCAGGAGCACCTAGAACTGCCAGTATTTCAAAATGAACAGGGACAAAGATATCACGAGTCCCTAGACTTTAAAACAATAAAGAATTTTAAAGAGGCGGTAATGACCTATGGGCCTCAAGCTCCGTTCACATTAAGTATGATAGAGTCACTTAACACCCTAATCTTAGCCCCCTCAGAATGGAAAAGTCTATGCAGAGCGGTACTAAGTGGGGGACAATACCTAATCTGGAAAACTCAATTCCAGGAACTTTGTTCAGAAATAGCAAAGAGAAATGCTGCAGCAGGTTTCCCTCAACACAATATAGATATGCTCACAGGGGAAGGTCACTTCGCCGAACTACAAAATCAGCTACAATACGATCCCGGTGTGTATGCCCGATACACACTGCAGCTGTGAAAGCCTGGAAGACAATATCAGGCACAGGGGATCTGCAAGGCAGCCTATCAAAAGTTATACAAGGGCCTAACGAACCTTACGCTGATTTTGTAGATAGACTCTTAAAAACAACATCTAGAGTTTTTGGCGAAGTCGAGCAAGCTATGCCTCTAGTTATCCAATTAGCGTACGAGAATGCTAATAAATATTGCCAGGATGCAATAAGGCCATGGAGAAGTAAAAAAGACTTATCAATTTATATCAGACTGTGCAAAGACATTAACGAGGCTGTTATCATAGGCAATGTAAATTGCTGCAGTGATGAAAAATTCCTCCCCTCAAAATTCCCAAAGGATTCAACCTAGAACAGGATATTCCAGACAAAAGTATTATAATCAACCAAGATATGCTAAGCAATATCCCCCTAGGGTAATAAGATCAAATTCATACCGCGCTCCAGGCCGATGCCCCAGGTGCAAAAAGGGTATACATTGGGCCAATCAATGCCATTCCAGATATGATATATATGAAAATGATTTATCAAGGATTTCAAAAAACGGGACATGGGACCCAATGCCCTGGGGCCCACAAATGTCCGAGGCACTAGAGGAGAAATGCGCACTAGAGGAGGAATGCCCTCAGATCCAAATGATTCCTCGTCACAATCCCTCCTACCCATTAACTCCCTTATCAGAGGGACAAGAGGAAGTGCAGGATTAGATCTCTGTTCTACTGCCCGAATGGTCCTGACACCTGAAATGGGGGTTCAGCTGATTCCTACGGGAATCAGGGGACCTCTCCCTTCAGGAACTGTGGGACTAATCCTTGGGCGTAGTTCCAAGCGTTTATTAGGCTTTAATGTTATACCAGGGGTTAATGATTCAGATTATAATGGAGAGATTAAAATAATGCTAAGTACACACAGGGGCATCATCTCCGTAAATCAAGGAGACAGAATCGCACAGCTGCTTCTCATTCCCAGTCTCCATAGTTCTTTTAAAAGCATGCCACAAAATAGAATAGTAGAGCATTCGGTTCCACTGGTTCAGGACCTATGGCTTTCTGGGTACAGGATTGTTCACGGAGGTCGATGTGCAAATTAAAAATTCAAGGTATAGAGATGGAGGGGCTGATTGATACAGGAGCTGACTCTTCCATCATAAATCTACAACAATGGCCTAAGCACTGGCCTCTACAGAAAGCCTCAACCAGTTTAAGAGGCTTGGGATATAGTAATACCCCAGCACAAAGTGCTGTAATCTTAAATTGGCAAGACAATGAAGGCCATACAGGAACATTCCAACCTTATGTTTTAAACAGCTTGCCAGTTACCCTATGGGGAAGAGATATCTTACATCAAATGGGGCTACACCTAGCAACCAAGCCTGCAGGTGTTAAGAATAAAAATCCTAATCATAATAAAAAAGGCAAAGGACATTTTTTCTAGGGGCCACTGAGAAAACAATTTTAAAAATACCATGGCTCTCTAATAAGCCAGTTTTGGGTCCCTCAGTGGCCCCTATCCAAAGAAAAATTGCAAGCGGCCCATCAATTAATTAAAGAACAATTAGAAGCAAGACACGTAGAGCCTTCCACCTCTCCCTGGAATTCTCCCATATTTGTAATTAGAAAAAAATCGGGAAAATGGAGACTATTACAAGACCTAAGACAAATTAATAAAACAATGCAAATTATGGGACCTTCCCAACCTGGACTTCCTAATCCTGTAGCTATTCCAAAAAACTATTACCTTATAACTCTTGATATAAAGGACTGTTTCTTTTCCATTCCCCTACATCCTCTGGATGCCCCCAGGTTTGCTTTTTCAATTCCTTCTATCAATAATAATGGCCCTGAGAAAAGATATCAATGGAAAGTATTGCCGCAGGGAATGGCAAATAGCCCTACAATGTGCCAACTATATGTGGACAGAGCTATACAGCCCATTAAAAACAAATATCAAGACCACATGTGTCTACACTACACGGACGATGTTTTATTAGCTCACCCTAATCAACAAATCTTATTTAATATATTTAGTGAAATAACAAAAAAATTAAAAAAATATGGATTATATATAGCAGAAGAAAAAGTTCAAAGCAGATCACCTATACTATATTTAAAATCAAGGATACTTTTGTTAAACCCCAAAAAATTCTAATAAGTAAAGAACATTTGACCACCCTCAATGATTTCCAAAAATTACTGGGAGACATTAATTGGCTTCGCCCTACACTAAGCCTCACTACTGGACAATTAAAACCTTTATTTGACATCCTTCACTGGAACCCTGATTCATCCTCACCACGAACATTAACTCCTGAGGCCAGGAGAGCTCTAAAATTAGTAGAACAGGCCATTGAAAGATCCCATTGCGATAGATTTGATTTTGCACAACCACTAATATTGATTATTATTCCTTCACAATATACTCCAACAAGAGTATTTTGGCAACAGGGACCTATATTATGGATACATTTGCCTGTCTCTCCTAAAAGTACAATTGAGTCTTATACCTCCATGGTGGCTAAACTTATTCTTCAAGGACTTAAAACCTCTACTAAAATATTTGGAATTTATCCCGCTACTATTATTACTCCTTATTCATCGTCACAGATTGAATATTTGTGCTTCAATGATAATGATTGGGCTATAGCTAGATGATCTACTTCTGCAAATTTTGACAATCATATTCCTAAATCTCCTATACTGTCCTTTTGTATCAATCTTCCTATCATATTCCCACAGGTAATAAAAAATCAACCCATTCCTAAAGCATTTAATGTATTTACAGATGGATCCTCTAACGGTACTGCTGCAGTAGTCACTCAAAATGAAAAAATGATTCATATCACTAATCAAAAATCAGCTCAATTAGTGGAACTTAAAGTTATAATAATAGCTCTGGAAAATTTTAAAGAACAGCCTATGAATATTTTTTCAGACAGCCACTATATTGTACATGCTGTCCCTAAATTGGAGCTAGCAGGTCCAATAGCACCACATACTCCAGCTTTTAAATTGTTTTCTCAAATCCAAAATCTCCTATGGCAATGAAAAGAACCTTTATTTATAGGTCACATAAGAGCTCACACTAATCTGCCTGGTCCTCTCCATGAAGGTAACCAAAATGCTGATGCCCTCACTAAAACAATATTTATATTTACTACAGTACAACAAGCTACTTTATTTCATTCCCAGTTCCACGTTAATAGCACTACCTTAAGACAAAAATTTAAAATCACAAAAGAACAAGCTCGTAGAATTGTAAAAGAATGTCCATCCTGTGTAACACTTTTGCCCAATCCACATTATGGGGTTAACGGACGAGGTTTGATTCCCAATCATTTGTGGCAGATGGATGTCACACATGAGCCAAGTTTTGGAAAATTACGATTTATTCATGTCACCATAGATACATGCTCAGGCATGATTTTTGCTTCTTTACCTTCCAGAGAAAAAGTTAAAGATACTACATCTCATTGTCTGCAAGCTTTTGCTGCATTGGGCATCCCCAAAATGCTTAAAACAGATAATGGCCCTGCATATACATCCACATCCTTCAAACAATTTTGTACAAAATTCAATATTATCCATGAAACAGGTATCGCTTATAATCCTCAGGGACATGGAATAATTGAAAGAGCAAATCAGACACTTAAAAATATGTTACTAAAGCAAAAAGATGGAAACTGGAAAAATCCTAAGGACAGATTGGCAGTTGCCCTGTTTACCCTAAATTTCTTAACTTTAGATTCTAATGGACATTCGGCTGGAGATAGACACTGGAACCCACACCAACAACATAAACCTTTGGTTTACTGGAAGGATGTTCTCTCAGGTACATGGAAGGGTCCAGACCCAGTATTAATTTGGGGGAGAGGATCTGTTTGTGTTTTTCCAAAGCACGAATCCTCTCCAATATGGATACCATCTAGATTGATAAAGCAGGTACAAAGTCAAAAGGATCAAGACGAAGTTATTGAGGAGTCTAGATTGAATAAACAAGTACAAAATCAAGAGGACCAAAATGAAGGTATGGAGTGATTCCCTTAAGAGTCCTCCATTAAATTTACAACTTAAATTTCATCTTCCCGGCCGGGACAAGAAGATCTCTCTTCAGTGTATACACAATTGTATATATTTTTTCTCTTTTATATATGTCTTTATGTCTGTGCATTTGTCTAAATTTCATGTTAATGTGATGTCACAAATATATGTTTATATGTGCGTCTGTCTAGTGTGACGTCACAAATAATTAAGCGCTTAAAAAAAAAATAGGTAGATAGATATAGATCCAAATAACGTTAATTCATTTAAGCTTAGAATATTCTAATTAGATAATCAATAGATAGATAGATAAATAGATATTCATATAAGTTCAGAATATTTTAATTAGATAATCAATTATAATGATAATCAATTTTGATTTATAGTTGTCTCCGGGACTTCTCTTCAGCTGTGAATATGTTTAATGTTGTATAACCTGATATTTTGGTGTTCCGACAGAGGATCGTTTATTTGTTATTAACTTCATTTGTTTAATAGCTGATTAATTTGAATTATTTCAACAGGTATAGGATTGCTGTGTATATAAAGACTCGAGGATTCCAGCTAACAAATTATTTTTCCAAAATGCCTTTAGCTTTTCTTTATCTTTAATGCAGTCAACACCCTCAGTTTCTCTTTGATTATTTCTGAATGTGATATTTTGCCAGCTTATGTTTGTGGGAGCTTAAGCAGCAATGTGTGTGAGCAGAGATCAACTTTTATTTTCTACTCTAATAATTCTTTTTTTAGTTGGACAGCTCACCTTTTGATCTCAGTGCTGGAATAGCACTGCCTTTCCCTTAATAATGGATGCTTGAGTTTTTAGGTAGCGGGCCCTGAAGATTTGCCGGTGGAAATGTCTAGACATAAAAAAGACGGCTGCTGCTACAACTGCAGGGACCGCGGTCGCTGCAAGCATCCCTGCTGCTCAAGCGTCAACAACCTAAACAGCAGTGTGGCCTCTGCTCTGCATGCATGGGGCCTCCTGAATCTATGTGTTATAACTTATGGACATTTTGATTTTCCATTATTTTGGGACATTACGGGACAATGCCTTGCGGGTATTTGTCTAAGAGAACTCAGTGCGTTACTTGATGAAACTAAGGGCAGCTGATTCGCTTAAAGAACTTGATACGCTATGGAAACTTGGCTCGTCAGCAGTAGGCTTACCGCCTTAAAGCCGCAGCATCTCCTAAAAATTGTACGGCTGTTAGTCAACACACAGTCGATCCTGAAGGGCTCTATTGGATGGCTGGTTAGCCTATGACGGGTAAGATCCCCAGAAGGGGACAACCTAAGACACGGCACAGTCGCACGGGACAGTCTAATGTGGCCGGCATGTCAACCTAAGCCAGGAGTCAGGACAGCCTAGACTCCCATGATGGGTAAGAATGTCGGTTGCACATGGACGTCCTAGAATATCCCCTCTTTTAAAACTAAAAGGGGGAAATAAAGGAGCCTATAATCAAGGAGATTAGCTGAGAGCCATAAAAGATGTTCTAGTTTCCACCTGATAGTAATACATTATCCAAAGAATCTTTGTATGCCCGTGCACACTGCGTGACGCACCTGTAAGCTCGAGCTGTAAGCACGTGTCCTTGTTAAAGCGATATGTATATAACTGGGTGAGTTTAGTTAGTGTGTGTGGGAAGAAGAAGAAGGTGGTGGTTGGAGTTAGAGCGTTTGGAGTGATTGCTGGAGCCGGAGAGAGAAGAAGAATAAAAGACCTTTTTTCATTTTCATCCTACCTCCGAATTTTCCTGCGGCGTTCGTTGCTCCAAGCGGTTTCCGCTTCAGGCAGCAACAAGTTTATATGTAATTAACCTATTACCTACTCTAAATGCCTCATATATAAAGATAGATAATAATCCTATCACCCCTCTGATGATCCAGGTTCGATCCCTGCTAAAGGGGCGTAATGAACCTGTGTTCCTCCAACATCTTAGGGGACATCAAGGCTTATCTGGGCCCCTCTCTGAGGGAAATCAGGCCGCTGACCGTTTGGCCACCACAGGTGTATTAACAGTTACAGTCTCATATCAACAAGACCTTCAGTTAGCCCAAGGTCTTCACGACCTTACTCATTTAAATTGGAGAAGTCTACATAATAGATCTCCTTTAGTTCCTATAAAAGATTTAAAAAAGATTATAAGAACATGTAAATCCTGTTTTCCCTTCTTACAGGTCCCACCTCTCCAGTCCCCTGGGGTAAATCCCAGAGGCCTACGGCCCAACGCTATCTGGCAAACTGATGTAACCCATTATGTGCCATTTGGAAAATTAAAATATGTATTTATGTCCATAGATATTTATTCACATGCTTGTTGGGCCACGGCACATTCTGGAGAAAGGGCTAAACATGCTGAAAGTCACTTTTTACAATGCTTTGCTATTCTTGGATTGCCAAAACAGGTTAAAACCGATAATGGACCCTGTTTTGTAAGTAAATCATTACAAAAGTTCTTCCAAACTTGGCATATTAAGCATACCACAGGGATCCCATATAACCCAAAAGGACAAGCCATCATAGAGAGACATAATAAAACCCTAAAGGACCAATTAATAAAAACAAAATGGGGGAAGCAACCCCCATGGCCAGTTGAAAACAACTATGCTTACTTTAAATATTTTAAATTTTTCCAAACAGCAGCCTCTGTCTTCGTTTCAAAGACACTGGTCTAACCAAACGCCTTATGTAAAAGTTGAGGTCCGATGGAAAGACCCATTAACTGGAGTCTGGAGAGGTCCTGATCCGTTAATAAGTGCTGGCAGAGGGTTTGGATGTGTCTTCCCTATGGGAGAACAAAACCCTATATGGGTGCCTGCCAGAGATCTCAAATACTGCCAATCCGACCAAAATGACTACCCAAGAGCACAAGCTCTTGAGGAGTGATCCTTTCCTTTTTCCACAGAAATGAAAACACTGTGACAAAGCTCCTGTCCTGCTGTGATTAAACTTCTCATCACAACCATTCCAAAATTCATCAAAAACACTATATTGGACTCCTTCTTTGTCAGTATCTCAACCCTCTGCGATGAGAGAAGACAGACTGGGCCATTCCTGTGACAATTATCTGGACTTTATGCTAGACGACTTCCTTTGGACTCTGAGAGAAGAGCGCTATGTCTTATGACAATTATCTGGACTTTATGCTGGACGGCTTCCTTTGGACTCTAAGAGAAGAGTCCCATTCCTGTGACAATTGTCCGGACTTTATACCAAAAGACTTCCTTTAAACTAAGCTAAATGGATGGACTTTCTCTTTTTGGTGAAATCCCTGATTGTCATTGTCTTTGTGTGCACTTTCAGCCCTATAGAACTAGCCAGATCGATACAGCTAGGTGGTCTACTGTCACGCTGAGCTATAGCCCTATAGGCTTGGCCACGGTCCTTAATAGGATGCAGAGGTATGCCATCCAGTCAAGCCTTCCCAAAGTTGACTGTCATGTCCCGTGTGCTCCCCTTGGCCACCTGCTGGCCCTAGGTATCTCCACCTAAAGTGCTAGAGTGATAGCCAATAACAGGTAAGATTTTTCCCAGAGAGGAGAAGTCGACCTAGATGGGCACACTCTCTAATGAGTTGGACACCCTATAAGATGGGACATCCCATTTTTATATAAATGGAGAGACCCCATTTTAAATAAAACAAAAAAAGGGGAATTGTTGGAACTCCATGTCTGCCAAGGGGACGGGTTTTGGCTGCTTACCACGCCCTAGTAGGACCGGGGCTGAGCCAAGGGTTGTGGCTATGATGTAGCGTGAGAGACTGAACTGCCCTGCTGGCTGATTGGCTAGTTCTAGGCCTATTTAAGTTCAGTGCCTGGTCAATAAATCTGAGTTTCTGGATTCTCACTTGCTATACAAAACTCCCTGGGTGTGGCGTGGTTTTTCTGTTCACCAGACAGAGGTTCACCCAGCTATTTTTGCCCTTAGGTCCACCCTCGCTGGGTAAGTTACATTTTCCTTCTGCGGGCAGAGGGAAAACTCCCTTTTAGGGCCCAAAAGGGGGGTAGCTTAGAACTCGGCCCCATTCATAACTCAGCAGCCCCGGCAACTATGCTCAAGAGTTTTGAAGCAAGAGACATACAAACCTCAAAAACTTTTCTACAGTTTTGAAATTGCCATTATATTGATTCAACATTAACCTGCTTGTTGAACCCTTGGACTGCTCTCCAGAGTTCTGCCAAATTTGATTCTGCACTTCCTGTGTCTTTTTCAGTGTTTCTATTGGGGGTAAGAGAGCTAGGAGTTGCAAACTGCAGGATGTGCTGAAATAATGCATACCATAAACTTAGCCATATGCTTTTGGTCACACATTCAACCTTGTAGATGCTGAAAGGGAAAATATGAGGGGGCTAATATCAGAAGGCAGGGATGACTGGGAGCTAATGTGAAAGCTTTCTCTAAGTTATCTTTGATTTTTTAAGTGACTTTGAGAGGGTAATAAGACTAGTTAAAACAGGCTATTGGGGCTGGAGTTGTGGCTCAGTGGTAGAGCACTTGCCTAGCATGTGTGAGGCATGGGTTCAATTCTCAGCACCACATAAAAATTAATAAATAAAATAAAGGTATTGTGTCCATCTACAACTAAAAATAATTAAAATAAATAGTTTATTAAGATAAATTTTATTTTTTTCTATTCTGAGTTTCAAAATTTTGCCTTATAAAATTAAAAATAATCAACTTAGTTTAGATAAAAGGCCATATGTATACATACAGGCATACAGGGGATGCATACATAAAACATAAAATTCCTTTAAATAAGAAAAAATTAGGAAAAATGAATTCATTAGTCAATAACTATGTTAAAAACAGAGCACATTGCAAGCGTTTATAGAAGACAAAAGAGTAATATTTTCTTGTACAGGATAGAAAAACAAAGATTGCTGAGCATGAAGTTCAGTGCCATAGTATGAAATCAATGCCACGCGCAGGCTTGAGATGAAAATAAGGAGTGTTTTATAAACAGAAACCAGAGTGTTCTATAGCTGTGGGATAAGACCCATGGCTTCTTTAAAATAATATAGCTGCTGTGGAACCACAGTAAATCAAACAAATAAACAAGAAATAAAGATATTAATATATCCAACTTCTTACTTTGCAGTTTTCTGATATTTACATCACATCTCTCATTAGCCAAAACCAAACTTAAGCTTGATGGAAATTAAAGTAGGTTGGTGTCATCCACAAAGTTCTACTTACAAAGACAGAATTCAAGGTGGAGGAGAATGGATGCTGGATCAGAATGGGTGAATATTCAAGTTTAAGTTGACTTTAATACATGCAATATGAGAAAATGTCATTTTATTACAATGATATAATGAGAAAAAATTAAAATAGATAATGAATAAGAATAGAATAGTTAAAAATATAGACAGATGAAGGCTAAATATGAAATATACTCCTTAAATTTCCCTAAGCTAAAGTTAAGTCATTTATTTGTCTCTTCCCTCCAATGTAAAGATCAAAATTTTGTTCAGATAAATGAAAGGTAATGTCATAAAGGAACAGAAATTTACTGAGGTATAGCATTATTATTCCCATCACAGTGGCCAAGGATACATTCATAGTGTCAGTCTTCACACAGAAAATGACAATTTATTGAACACTTCAACTTTACAAAAAATATAGGAAAAGTTTAATAAAGCTACATCTTACAGTATCCCATAATGGCTGTTACCAAAGGTATTTCAATAAAACCATTCCAAGTAGGCTGAAATAAATTGCTTTATATTTGCAACTTCAGCTGTTCTCAGGTGATCTAGGGATAGATTATGTAGAATGGATAAACTACATACCCCTAAGGTTATATCAAAAAGGTTGTATTTTCTGCAGAGCACCAGGGACTTGGCACTTATACTTCCTGATAGGTACTTGGAGTGCAGATAAACTACACTGCTGTCCCATTAAGGGCCATGTGATATTTCTTGCAACTCTCCAGCCACCTATGTTCCATATCATTCTTCTTCCTGAATTCTCTTACTTTGCCTGGCCCTTAATATTGAGTGTTATCCTGGGATTTCTTTCTGCCCTGTTTCTTTGTTCTGTGTATGCATGCCAGATAAGAACAATTTAAACCATTTTCATACTTTCAGGTTTCTCTGTCGTGATGATTCCCAAATGTTTATTTCCTATTTTTCCTGTTGAGCTACAGATTCAGAAGTTCCTTTCACTTACTGGACAACTCCCATTTAGATAATCCAGGCTTTTTTTTTTTTTAATGGTGCCATGGCTCAAGAATTCTACACAAGTCTGAATGTTTGAATTTTCCACAAATGATTAGTATCCAAGCCTGCACTGTTATTTTATAACCCAGTAAGGTCATACTTTCATACTGTGAGACACCATGAAAAACATGGGTCTTTTTTGGTTCCTCAAAGACACATGAGTTTGCAGTCTAGAATAGGTTTTGCTTTGATTGTTTGTTTTGCTTCGTTTCTTATTGGTCTGAGCAGTTAATTCTAGGAGATCTGAGGATTCTGATAGAAATAACCTTGTGCATATTTCTTTCCTTCTTTCTCAGATTTTATTCTCCTATAATTTCTTTCTCACCTCTAGCTAAAAAGATGTTTCTGTTTCCTACCAGGTTTTAATTACCCTGGAGCAACTTAAGATTAATTTTTCGAGATTCTGAAAACTGATTATGCTTATACTCATTTCCTAGTGGGAGATCTGTACCTCTACTTCCTTTCTCAGGAGCCAACATTTTGGAGTGGATATCCTGGATGTGTTCATTTTTTGGGGAAAAGCTTAATGAATATGCACTT
The DNA here is from genome assembly GCA_025594165.1 of Tamias sibiricus. Classification (NCBI taxonomy): domain Eukaryota; kingdom Metazoa; phylum Chordata; class Mammalia; order Rodentia; family Sciuridae; genus Tamias; species Tamias sibiricus. Next base: position 147,245,267 of record CM046662.1, read on the forward strand.
ATTTATTGATTATCAATAATCAAGTAGATGTCTCTGTGCCCTTATTTTCTTATTTTCCTAAAATGACTCAATTTTTGTCAACCCTGAATGCATATTGAGATCACCTGGTAAAACCTTTAGTGCTAACAGGAATGATGATTATCTATCTAATCTGTTTTCTCCTATGTAGACAACTCTTTCCCAGAGCATACTTGGCTTTTTATCTTATTCTGGAATTTCCTCCAAAATCACATCAACTTTTTAAAATCTCATGTTCTTTAATACCTTCCTGTTACCCACTCTATCTCTATTTAGCTTTCATTAAATAATTACCCATACTTCTCTCACCATTTATCAATCTTTGTTTTCCCAAACTACCCCCAGCATTAGAATATGAGATACATGAGGAGAGAGATTTGGATCTTTCTTCAATCGCTGGTCTATTATCTGTGTCTAACACAGAAACTGGCACATAAATTGTCTCACTAAGTATTGTTCAAATAAATGAATGGCCATATATCAACCCCAACATGCGACCTTTCTCACAAGGTCCCTTTGGAGCCTCAAGGGCACTACCAAGAAACTTGACTCTTGACCTAAGGAACTGTATATCTGTAAATTCTCTCTCTTTCCTCAGCCTTGAGTTTCTTTTGCTAGGTTTTAGAAAAACTTCCTTCTTATTTTTTTCATTGAAATACTATTATCTATACCCAGAGTCATCTTTCTCCTTCTAGATTTTCTTAAGGGCTTAAATGTTTAAAAATTAATAGTCATAAGCCATTGTTGATCCTGTCTTATTAAATCCTGCATATATTTCCAGTAAACAAATAAAAGCAGTATTTTTGAATGGAAAGACACTACAAGGAAACCCAAATATAAACACATATCCACGTATATCACAATATTGTGAGTCTTCATGTATGTAATATTTAATAATAGATTTTTCATCCACTAAAATCTGCTAGATTACAAATAGATTTTTAATCCACTTTTTTATTCCACTAGAATACTAAAAGATATTTAATATTATCGTGTTACCTAAATCTCAACTTTGGCCAATACAGCTGATTAAGAAAGAAATAGCAAATTATAATTTACAAAGATGTAACTATATTTTAAACATTATTTAAAAACCCCTCCTAATATACAGAAGATATCAAATCAGAAGAAAAATTTTGCTTTATACCAAGTGATAGACTACTATATCCAGGCTCATGATTATAGGTAATTGACTCATTAAGAATCACAAAACACTACTAAGATTGTTCCAACAATATGTCATCTTTTCCTGTGGGGCAGAAAGTCTGGGGTCCAGATAGAATTTAGACTGTGCTACGGAAAGAGTGTGACTGCTGGACCTCAGTTGGAAATCTAATGAAATTGTGTTCCATGTATGTATACAGAAAGGCTAGTCCATAAATCTATTAAGGTAATCATGTTCCAGAATTTGTCTTCATTACTGGATTTATCTAAACTCAAGCCATTGCCTACAAATTCACTGATTCATATCTGAGAATTTTAATGACTTGAAGAATGAGGGGCAAATGAGAATGAGCAATAATGCAAGTACTAATTTTATGAATTCCTGGATGTCCATTTCCAATATTTGCTTTGTATGTCTTGCCAACCTTATTATAAACTCATGTATTATCCAATTATTCATTCACTTAATGCTTTTATGAAGTCCATGTCAAATTATGCACAAAGAACATTTTAGATATTAGCATAAATTATGCTGTAGTTTTTCAAGGGGCTCTGATAGTTATTACAAAGATAATCCACTCAAAAGAATGAAGAGATTTAACAACAGTTTCAATAACATAACGTATAGTGAAAGAAGTATCATCAACTCATTATTAACCTCTATAGTATGATCACTCATAGAGAAATAAATGGTATGAAATCATGAAAATAAAAATAATCTAAACATTTATTAGCTTGACTATTACAAATAAAAGTATGTATTCAAGGAAAATAATAACTTTCTAAAAGTATAATACATTCTAGGAGAATTATTTAATCATTAAGGGACACAAGATAAGGTCTCTTTCATCTTGATTTTTTTTTGTGTGTGTGTGTGGTGCAGGGAATTGAACCTAGGGCCTTGTGCATGCAAGGTAAGCACTGTACCAAGTGAGCTATATCCCCAGCCCTGTCTTGAAGTTTGATATAAAATTAATAAGGATAGCCAAGCACATTAGATATAATAAATATTTTCTTAATCATATTCTGGAAATAAGATTTATTATGAGATAGGGAAAGAAATTAAGGCCAATGCCACCTGTGCAGCTATGTCAAATTCAAATATAAAGCCTACTATAATATTTATCAATGACCTCATGCTGTGCTGCAATAGTCCTAAATGTTAGAGTGCACAAAATATTCCTGGGAAGATGTTATACTCACCTCAAGTTGAACTAGTGTGAAAGACCCATTTAGAATGAATACAAATCTCCCACTCACACAACTCACATATACACAATAGAGGTATATAGGATGGTAGAAAGAAATAATACAACAACAAATATGCCTGTAATGTCAATACACAGAAGAAGCTTCTAAAATATAAGTAAAAACCTGAATATGTCCCCATGCACACATATATATCATGTCATAATATTCATACACCAATGTATAAATGTATAGATTAGTAAATTCATAAAAAATGGATTGCAATAATCTTATAAATGTTGTGTCTTAGTTGGTACTTTATACATATTGATGATATTTATTGTTACATATTTGTACATGCATACAATATAATGATATGATTTGGCCAGTATCACTCTCAAACCACTAAACAGAATAAATTAAAGTGGGTAATTTTTAAATATCAGAGATTTACTGACTTATGGTTCTAGAAGTTGGAAAGTCAAAGACTGAAGGGTTACATTTAGTGACAGACTTCTTGCTACATCATTCCATGGTGCATGGTGGAAGGACATAAGCATGTTGGAAAGATGGAAAGAGAAAGGGGGGAGAGAGAAGGGGTCAATCCAATCATTTTACCAAGATCTCACCATTCCTATGATGAAGCCAATAATTTGTTCTTAGAAATCTCTTAAAGGTCCTTACCTGTCAACATGTAACATTTGAGATTAAGTTTCTGACACATGAACCTTGGAGGACACGTTCATAGTAGAACACTATTGTATTTGAATATTAAATTTAAAGTTAGACAAAGTTAAAAGGAATTCTGACATGTATGTTTATGACCAGGCCTAAAACATTTATATTATCAAATGATAATTACTAAGAATTTAGAGTCATTATTGTAGGAATCTGCATTTTTTACATGATTCCGCTATGATTTTGATACATATTATTCTTAGACTATACATTGGTCAAAGGATTTAGTGCATATGTATCTTAACAGAAAGTGCAGAATTTATATTAACATCTGCATAAAATAACCCTACATTTTAAATCAATAAAATGGGAGTTCACAAATAGTTTAATTATATTTATAAAATTAAATATATATGTGTATTTAAGTCCTTTAAAACAAACCACATTCCCATTACTTTGAATATTAATTCAGAATAAAATATGCTGAATTTCATACAGTATGAATATTTTAATTCACATTATATAATTAAGTATGAAATTGATTGCAAAATAAACATTAATAATTACTTCTAAAAAAGTATGTTGGTACTTCACCTTGACCTAATAAGCTCAATTTGGATGTGATTACAAGTCAACCACACCTACTATTTTAAGTGAGTTTGCAAAGACTTTATGATGACAAACTACTAAATTTTCCTATTTCAAAAGGATCAAATATTCATTGTAACTATATTTTACATATACATGAAAATAAATTAAATAACCACAATTTTATAGTAATATTGCAACCAGTATTGATGCTTTAATATACACGCAAGCAAATATATTACACTTTTTGTGATCCTAATTTATACTATATGCATGAATATAAAAATTTTTCTAGGAAACAATATGTGAAATTTTTCATGTATTCACACTATTTGTCCTCTAAATTATGTTAGTTAATGCTATGATTTGAATATCTTCATGTGCTTGGTACTTGATCTTCAATGATGTGGTGGTACTTGGAGATGATACCTCATTAGTGGATTAATGACATTATTATGGGAGTTGCTTCCATATAATAGGATGGCTTTGGCCAGATTTTGCTCCTTCTACCACACTCAGCCTCTAACTTCCATCATGGTGTGATGCAGAAAAAAACTTTACTGTGAGATGTTTACCTGTTGAACTTACGCTAGACAATCATGAGGCTACAGATTTCTGTTCATTGTAAAGTACCCAATCTTTAGTAGTCTGCAGTATAAAAGTTAATTAAGGTATCAAATATACCTAGAAAAAAAGATATATAGCTTGTCTTTTCCCATATAGTCTTTTTTACTCTTCTCAACTATTATTTATTTACTAAGAATTAGCATTTTATGTGATTGTTACCTTTATATAGTCCAAAATATATGATATATTGAGGCTGATATGTTTTTCTTTCTTAAGTTTTATTAAAATAAATTTAATAATTATTTGTGTGTTTTTATTCTTGTCAACATATTTCCATATTGCTATGGACACTTCACTAATTTGCAGCCATAAGAGTGCTTTAACATGAATCAGTGGGTTTTTTCTTTCCTTAGTGGATTGATTTTCTGTAATTAAATCAACAGTATACAAACTAATGGGGAAAGGGGTGTTGAAATTTTAGAAACTTGTTTTTATTTATTTTAATGTATTTCCACCATTTGTCAAAAACTTTCTTTTGACAGTGTCTTGTATTTTTCTTAATTTGGTTGTTTGTTATAACTTGCATTTTTTTTTTTAATATGAGTGGAAAAAATGAATTTCTATGCAATAAATCAGGCTGTTCTGTAGGGTAGTCAGTGAAACAGTGATCATTGGTGAGTGGTAAACCTGAAGGAAAAGTGGTTTGCTTGTACATCATGCTTTCTTTAAAGAGATGATGTTAGGAAGCACAAATTTGCCATAAAGACAAATAGGGAAAATAACTTATGTAACTATACTCAGAAATTATAAAATACTTCTATGCACATCATTTAATTTTTGAAAAAGTTTCAAAGGATCTTTATATTTCTCAAAGTAAATTATATTAATGTGTTGATATATAAAAGTGCTTTATCACATTGTGATAGATTTTTCATCATCATGTAGTCTCAAAACATTGTTGTTCTATAAGCAAAAAGAAGACAAAGTATGTTATTTTACCTATCCTGAGGACAAGATAATTAATAACTAAATTAAAATCCCATTGGTTAATTTTTTATTTTATTTAAATATCTGAAATGCAAACACTTGAAGGCAATGTCTAGCCTCAATGACAAAATTAAATCACTTTCATGTAATTTCTTTGTTTCTCTATTTCTCAATATGGCTTCAAATATCACTTCTGTTTATGTGCGGTCAGAGCCCTGCCCCACAGTTTCAAGAGTTGGTATAATGGTGGAAAAAAGACATCTGAAGTATGCTACTTTGCCATGCTATTTTTGTTCTTAAATTGAGCATGATGTTCATAACTAAAAAGATCCATGACATGCATGGCAAATTGTAGCATCAAGTAACTTTCTTCATACCCACTGGTATCTAATGGGAAAAACAAGAAAATAATCAGTATGGTTTTTAATTTTCCAAAAGTTTATAAAAAAAAAAAAAAAAAAAAGGAAAGGAAATGAGGTAGAAGTTTGTATTCAGCCTTAGTATGAATAAATGTTTACTTCTTTTATTTCCTTTTTATTTTTTTATTTATAATAGTAGTATGTATTACAATTCATAATGCACATATATAGCATCTTTTTACATACAACTGTTTGTATACAAAGTATATAAGTACCATTCAGATCTTCAATCATGCATTTAGGACACAATTCACAATAGGTAGGTTGTGGAACCAACCTAGATGTCCCTCAGTAGATGAGTGGATAAAGAAAATGTGGTATATATACAAAATGGAATTTTACTCAGCAATAAAAGAGAATAAAATAATGGCACTTGCAGGTAAATGGATGAAGTTGGAGAATATAATGCTAAGTGAAATTAGTCAATCTCAAAAATCCAAATACCAAATGTTTTCTCTGATATAAGGAGGCTAGTTCACAGTGTTGTTGGATGGGGGTACATAGGAGGATTAGAGGAACACTAGAATGGTCAAAGGAAAGGGAGGGAAAGGGAGGGTGAAAAGGGGGTAGAGGGGGAGAAAAAAAATTGGTGGGTTAAATGTTTACTTCTGACCACAACTCAACTCCCAGCATTCTAGAAAGACAGCCTGTGAAATGGTGAAGGCAGACTTTACATATTAATTATAATTTTCAGAAACCATAAAACAATTAATTTCTATTGCTTTCAATTATTGGATGTCATTGTAAGTCATCACTGCACAAAATATACACTTGACATTTTAAAGGTTGTCATATTTTTTTTCTTTGACTCACATGATGTTCATGATTGGAAAGATGTAATAAAAGTCAAGAATAGATAATAAGATCAAATTAAATCCTTTTGAAAAGTAATACACTAGAAACAATTTATCCCCAAAACACATTCTTTTTTAAATATTTTATTTTAGTTGTAGATGAACATGATATCTTTATTTATTTTTATGTGGTGCTTAGAATTAAACCCAGTGCCTCACATGTACTTGGCAAGCTCTCTTCCACCAAATCACAACCCCAGCCCTAATCTTGTTTTACCTCTCCTAGGACCAACTAAAAGTTCCATAACCCCCAAATCCCAAAAAGAACTCCATCACCTAGTATTATATGCTCCAACTTCATCCATTTACCTGCAAGTGCATAATTTCATGAGCACATTATATAAGCTCCCCATATTGTTGTAATATAAACATGTACTTATATACACACATACATATATTTAATGAGAATAAATGAATGTATTTAAGTCTTCACTTTTAATATGAACACATGAGACAGCAATTTATTCACACAATTGCTTATTCATTCAACAATATAAATACTAAAAACTGGCTATGAGCCAAGAATTGTGCTCTCCAGGTAAAACAGTTGATATTACAATTATCTTTCCTGCCCTGCCCTCATGCCATTCACAGACTAATGATAAGAAAGAAACACTATCACATATGTAATAAAACATCAATTCAAACTATATCAAATGTCACAAAAGAGAATGCACGTTAAGTATAAAATGCCATGTCTGAGGAATCATAAAAGACATTCCTAACAAGTCCTGAGAGTTAACTACAAAGTTCATATAAACTGTACAATAAGAATGAGGAAAGAGAATGGAACTTCAAGGAAAAATTATCTGAATTTATGTAAAAACATATCCTATTTTAAAGCTTGTTCTATTGCTTTATTTTGAACAATGTGATTACATAATCCAAACAATAAAATAAAATTCATTTTAAAAGAGAAATACCAGCTCCTCAACAAACTTTCTCCAGTCTTCCAAATAGATGAGACTTCTCCCTTTCTTGTGCTCCCACAATATTTTATGTAGCGTGTTTTATATAAACTGCTGTCTACAGTGCTCCTCAGTTAGAAAATACAACCTGATTTATCATGTTTATAAAACTCGTTTTCTGGATAAAAGAATTTTAGTTTATTTTCTAAATCAGAGCTTATAAAAATTACAGAATTTATCATTGTTGTTGTTGTTATTGTTGGGTTTTGTGAAGTCCTATTCTCTCTATTTTAGATGACCCTAAAAATGTGGTGTGGCAAGTAGACTTGCAGTGCATGGGAACAACCTCAAAAAGAGGCAGATTCCTGACTGAGAAACTTCCAAACTCTTGAACTCAGTGTAATTTGAATTTATAGAAAGAGAGCAGACTAGAAAAAAGAAGAAGGAGGAGGAGGAGGGGGGGAGGGGGAGGGGTAGGGGGAGGGGGAGGGGGAACAGGGGGAGGGGGAGGACAGAAACAGAGATAGGGAGAGAAACTCAATTTTCCTTGTCCAGTTTGATCATTTAATCTACACATAAGAAGTATATTTGTGTGTGTGTGTGTGTGTGTGTGTGTGTGTGTGTGTATTTTGTTTAACTCAACGAGATTACAGCATCACTGAATTGTCACTATGTTTCAGGGGTTAAGAGCATGGATTTTTCTAATGATACATATTTATGGTATTTGCTCCATCATGTATGAAGAGAATGACCCTGTGCAGGTTACTTTAATCAAATGATATTTGTCTGTAAATTGAGGAAAATATTATATTATACAAGAAATAAGCCTGTAGGAACTAAATATAAATCAATTAGAATGGTGCCTAGTATCAAAGTTCTCAATATATGCTACATGAAAAATGAATTTTAAGTAGGTAAGTATCACCCAAAGTGCTGAGTCCACTTTCTCTGGTATGTTAACATAGTTTAATTTATCATTCCATTACTGTTGAACATTTCAGGTGCTTGTTTCGATGGCAGATATGAAAAGTGGGTTTAATTAATTCAATAGTGATCCTCAGGCATTAATGCTGTTTTTATGATTATTTACTAAGGGTAGATTATGAACTATAGTATGTGGTTATTTTAAATCTTCTAATACATATTGAAAAATGATCAACAAACAGCATGATTGCAGCTTACCCTGCCATTAGGAATGTCAAGTAATATTCATTTCACCATTCCTTTCATAATCCTGAATATTCATGATCTTTCTGTGTCTAATTTAAGTTTTGTAGTTTCATACATAAAAACAAAACCCCATTGTTTTAATTTAAAAATTTTTGAACAGTAATAAAGTAGAATATTTTTTCCAAAAGTACTATTTGATATTTGATGAGACATTTAAAAAGTAGCATGTTGTTATTACACTCTACATAGATGGAGTTCAATAAATGTAGTTCTCGTGTTGCACTACTTGATTGCCACCTTTAAAATTAATTACTTTTTGTTTATACTTATTCTTCTTATACTACAATAAATCATGCCATTCATGCAAGTTCTTACAGAGACTTAATTGCTTCTTTGAAAGGTTTGGCAGATACATCACGCCAGTTCATTAATGCACAGATGATTCCTTCACATTAAGAAAGACACATTGGAGCACCACAAATGTCAAGGCAGTTATTATGCACAAAAAGCATAAAATGGCAACCATCTAAAGGTGAGCCCTTATTCAGTCGGGATCAAAAATAAAACTGCAATAATTCCTTAGTGTAATAATGGAGAAATATTAGATTGTTTTAAGGTCACACAAGGAGAAGCTTTCATTTGTCAACTCTGCTCCTTGGAGGAGAATATTTTTCTGTGCTTCCTACTTTTGTTCTTACATCAGTCTGGAAGAAACAGCCAATTTTACCATTGTAAATCACTTGTGTGTATTAATTTGCTGGAAGTTTATTGAGTATATATTATTTACAAGGACATTTAAGTGTACATCTTTGCCTTTGGTAATTTAGAGTTTACTAAGAAAGATAAAAAAAAAAGTTGCTATATACTATATATTTTTAAAATACACAAAATACACTAATGACAATGACAAAGGGGTAAATATAGAGCTTTGGAAATTCAGCATTACTAATAGCTCTGAATTCTGTACAACTGGGGTCAGTGTCCCATATTATATTAGACAATAGAAAACTGTCATTGTTTCTGAAGCATTAAAGCTGTCACTTAAGCATTGATGTGTACATTTATCTATGTGATCTGCCTTCAACTGAATAACAAACTTGAATTACACGTAAATGATTAATGAGATTGTACTTCATTAATAACTTTGAAAAATATAGATGGATTCCACAATGTCACCCCAAGTTGTTAAGTTTTCTCGATAAAATATTTATATTTGAGTAAGTATAGTGGAAAAACATTAATCAATTTTTTTAAATTATTGGCATTAGTTCTTCTTTAAAATCCTGTTAGAACTCAGGTGGGACTCCATCTGCTCCTTGACTTTTCTTTGTTGGTGAACTTTTAATTGCTGCTTTAATCTCATTGCTTGATACTGGTCTGATTAGGTATTATGCATCCTCTTGGTTCAACTTAGATAAGTCACATGTGTCAGAAATCTGTCAATATCTTCTATATTTTTCAGTTTATTAGAATATGAATTTGTAAAATAGCTCCTAATGATCTTTTGGATTTGGGAAGTATCTGTATTGATATGTCCTTTTTAATCTTTTTTTTTTTTTTTTTTTTTTGGTTATTTTGCCTAAGAATTTATCAATCTTATTTACCTTTTCAAAGAACCAAGTCTTTTACATTGATCCCTTGTATTTTTAGCCTCAATTTCAATAATTTTGGGTCATTAAAATATTAATATTCATTAATATTTTCCTGTCTTCAACTGATTTTGGAATTAGCTTGTTCTTGCTTTTCCTAGACCCTGCAAGTATATTATTAGATTTTTGTATTTTTATATTGCACTCAATACTATAAACTTTCCTCTTAGAACTGCCTTCATACTGTCCCAAAGATTTTGACATGTTGTATCTCTGTTCTCATTTGTCTCTAAGAATTTTTTTTTATTTCTTCCCTGACTTCCTCTATGACCCATTTCTTATTCAAAAGCATTCTTACTCGATCTCTACATGTTAAAACAGTACCTGTTTTTATAAAGTTATTGATTTCTAATTTCATTCCATTATGCTTTGATAGAGTGAAAAGAATTCTCATTTTTTTTCTGAGATGTTTATATTTTAAAACATTGTATATTTTATAGAAGATTCCATGTGCAGCTGAGAAAAGTGAAATTAGGTGTTGATGGATGAACTATTCTATAGATGTCTATTAGGTCCATTTGATTAGCAAATTTTTTTTTTTTTTTTTTTTTTTTTTTTTTAGTGCTGAAGAAGTTTGCTTCATTTATTTTAGGATAATCTATCACTTGGTAAGAGAGGTGTGATAAATTACCAAGTATTATTATACTGGGGTTTGTTTGACACTTTATATTGAATAAGGATTGTTTTACAACAATGTAAAACAAATTTTAAAAAAGAATGTAATTTATAAATAATGTAAAACACATTTATGCCCCAAACATAGGTACGAGTTTGGGGGATAAATGTTTACAATCATTATGTTTTATTGTTGGTTGATTCCATTAACCAATATGAAATTACCTTTTTTTCTCTTCTGATAAATTTTGACTTGAGGTCTACTTTGTCAAATGTGAGAGTAGCTACTTCTGCTTGCTTTCAGTAGATGTAATATCTTTAACCTTCCTTTCACCTACAGCCTGTGCATGTATTGACCTGTAAAGTGAATCTTTTCTCATATGGTTGGTCTGGATTTTTAATCCCCTCTGCTCATCTATGAAATAGAAATGAGGGAATATCCTCAAGCTTATTCTATGAATTCAGTACCACACTGACATTGAAACTAGGCAGACACATCAAGGAAAGAAATGTATAGACCAATAATCTGTTGAGTGTAGACACAAAGATACTTAATAAAATATTAGCAAATTGTATTCAAGAACATATTGAGATAGCATATCATGATCAAATGGGTTTCATTCCAGGGATGCAAACTTGTTTCAAGATACACAAATAAATAAATACAATTCACCACATAAATAGAATTAAGGGCAAAAATCATATGATTATCTCAATAGAAACAGGAAAAGCCTTCAACAAAATCCATTGTACATTCATGTTAAAAATGCTAAAGAAACTATGGATATAAGGAAGTTACCTCAACATAACATGGTTGTGTATTGAAAAACCAACCTCATACTGAATAAAGAAAAACTGAAATCATTTCCTCCAAAACAGGAATAAGACAAAGACGTGTACTCTCATCACCCTTATTCAATAAAATTCTTGAAATTCTAGCCAGAGCAATCAGGCAGAAGAAGGAATTAAGAAGACTACAACCAGTAAGAAAAAGTCAGGTTATCTCTTCACTGATCCTATATCTAGAAGACACCCCCCCAAAAAAAAATTAGAAGACTTCTAGAGCTAATTCATCAAAGTTGCAGGATATAGGATTAACATACAAAATACTTCAAAAAATGAATGCTTCAATACTCCAGTAATAAATCTGCTGTGAAATACATTAAGAAAACTACTTCATTCACAATAACCTAAAATAATACTTGGGAATAAATCTAAGTGAGGAGGCAAAAGATATTTACATTAAAACTATAGAAACCTAAAGAAAGAAATTGAAGACCTCAAAGGATGAAAAGACCTCTCATTTTCTTGGATAAGCAGAAATAATATTGTCAAAAATCACCATATTATCACAAGTGATGTACAGATTAAATGCAATTCCCATTAAAATGTCAATAACATTCTTCATAGAACTAGGGGACAAAGTTCTAAAATTCATATGGAAAAAATAAAAAGACGCAGAATAGATGAAGCAATACTAATGAAGAAGAGCAATGCTGTGGGCCTTTAAATATCTGATTTCAAATTATACTCCAGTGTTACAGTAATAAACACAGGATGGAATTGCTATCAAAATAACTATCAATGAAACAGGATAGAAAACTCAATGATAAACCCACATAGATACAATCATTTGATTCTTGACAAAGAACTCAAACACACACACACACACACACACACACACACACACACGTTAACAAATGATACTAGGAAAACTGGATATCCATATGCAGAAGAATGAAGCTAAATCCCTAATTTTCACCCTGCATATAACTCAAAGTGTATCAAATGCCTCCAGATTAGACCAGAATCTGGAACTACTTGAATAAAACAGATTCAGTACTCCAACATATGCACACAAGTATGGACTTCCTTAACAAGATTCCTAAAACTCAGGAAATAAATGCAGGTATCAATAAGTGGGAGAAAATCTTTATCAGCTACTTATGTGACAGGGGTTAATATCCAGAATATATAAAGACCTCAACAAACTTAACAGAACCAAAACAAATAACCCAACAAATAAATGGGTAAAGAAATCTAAAACAGACATTTCTCAAAAGAAATAAACAAAAAAGTTCAATATCTCTTACAATCAAGGTAATGCAAATCAATACTACTTTGAGATTTTGTCTCACTCCAGTTATAATGGAAAGCATCAAGAATACAAAGAACAATAAATTCTGATGAGAATGTGGGGTAAAAGTTACATTCATACTTTTTTTTTTTTTTTTTGTGGTGGGAGTGCAAATTAGTAAAACTACTTTGGAAAGCAGTGTGGCGATTCCTCAAAAATCTAGGAACAGAATCAACATATGACACTGCTATCCCACTCCCTATCCCAATTACTCAAATCTAAAATCAGCATGCAACGGTGCTAATAGGCATATCAAAGTTTATAGCAGTGCAATTATAATGGCCAAGTTATAAATGAGCCCAGATGTCCATTAACAGATGAATAAATAAAGAAAATGTGGTATATATACACAGTGGAGTTTAACTTATCCATAAAGAACACTGAAGTTATGGCATTTGCTGGTAATTGGATGAAAATGGAGAACATAAAGCTAAGTGAAATAAGCCAAGACTCCAAAAGCAAAGTTGAAATGTTTTCTCTCATATGCAGAAGCTAGAATAAAATAAGGAAAAGAAAATAATGGGGTAACCCAAGAAAATAATAATATAGTGACCAGTGGAATAGAGTAAAAGTGTTGACAGGGAAGGATGAGGCATAGGAAAAGGAAATTTGATAACAATGAAAGTGATCAAATTATGCTATGTATGCATATGAATATACCACAGTGAATTTTACATTAATGTGCATCTACAAAGCACCAATTAAAAATAAGTAGAAGGAAGAACAGTAAAGCAGAAGACAGAGAACTGAGGAGAAATGGAGGTAAGGGAAACAGAAGTACAGTGGATTAAAATGGAACAAATTATATTCCATGAATGTATGGATATGATGAAATGAACCACACTATTATCTGTAACTAGAGTTTATGAATAAAACCCTTAAAATTCTGGATGATAAGTTTGCCAGGGATACACAGAGCACAAAATAAGCAAATGTCTTCTTAAGTTTACATTCTAGAGGTAAGAAAAGAGTAAGTCTTATAATCATGGAAACTACAAGGTGAAATAGAAGGAGTTGTGTAGAATTTAATAGAAAGAAATGTAAGAATTATGAATTTGAGGTGAGTTCTGTTTATGGAGTTCTGTAGGAAGTCTTCCTTGAGCAGGATGCTTGAACACAGTCATAAAATTTCTAATGGAAAATAATTGCATACTGAAAACCATTTAAGCAAATGCAAAAATCCTGTGACCTCAGACTTCTAAGATAGTTTTATGAAAAACACCCAAATAATTTCACATAAGTATAATGAATGATAGGTAGAAAAATAGAATGAGTTAAGAAAATTACATGGAAAACAATATTATGTGTTTTAATTGAACTCATATTTTGGTGGGAAGTGATCATTTTCAGAGACCTTGATTTTTCAAAAGGTCTTAATCTAATAAATTTAAAAATAATATAAAGAGTATAATTAGGTAAATATTCATTTATTGATACAGATATCAGAACTCAAAATATTTTAACTAATATGCAGGCAATTTTAAACCCTATAAAATTCAAGTTGGCAATACTAATTCAATATAAATTTGTTGGGGACTTAAGAACACATCGGCGGAAAGAATAGAAAAATTTAACTCCCTGGTTGCCTCCCACTTCCTGGTAGGGAACTTGGCGTTCCCCTGACGTGTTGTGAGAACTGAAAGCACCCTAAGGATAGGCTAGGGGCTCTGCCAATGTGATTTACCCATGCACCTTATGCTTCCCTATAATCTTTCTGCTGATTGGCCCATGTCCTCTATAAATGTCATCCATCTTCCTTAATAAACTGAGCTCATGCTTTGACCCAAACTCCCTGGAGTGTCCCTGTGTGTCTCCCATCGCGAGGGCTGGCGTGGGCCTCCAGCTGGCTCCTACTGTTCTCCATTTCGCCTTTGCTGGGGCGTTTTTTCCCCTAGCCTTCTCTGTGGGCAGGAAGAAGCTAAACCCAGGTTGGGAAGAACTAAAAACCTCATCAACTTAAATAAAACCCCCACATAAATTTTTTGGATAAAATTAAGTGCTTACTAGTGTAAAAAATAACTTTCTAGTAAAATATAAAATTGTTTTTATTTATGATCAAGTCAGTTCTTTTATGTCTTATTATAGTGAAAAATATTTGCATTTTTATTTTTATTAGCATTACTTTTTATTAAAAGGTGAAGTCATTTCACCATAGGTTAATCATTTGAATAAGTTAATGCATTTAATAAAGCACTATATAATATGATATCAAGTGCTTAAAATCCTATTTTAAAATTTTCCAATGACTACTTATAACTTTCATAATAACCAATAACAATTGGTTCAAATTTAAATGCAAATAAATAGAATTTGAATAATATATACACCCTTTGTTTGAATTTGTCCATCAACATATATATTTAAGTAGCTCTGTCTTTGTCCTAAATATACTCTCACATAATTATGATGACAATTTTCATAATATTTGTTCTTTTCTTCATTGTTGTGAAAATGTTATTTGTGCAGACACTTCTGGACTCATTTGAACTTTTTTTAAACATTTTATTTTTTTGGTTGGACACACAATATCTTTATTTCATTTTTATGAAATAAAATGAGGAATGAAGCCAGAGCCTCATGCATGGTAGGCGAGCACCCTACCACTAAGCTACAACCCCAGCCCTCATTTGATATTTATTTTTCTCAGAAGTTTCATAAATACAAATGCAAACTCACCTGTGGACACTGAAGTCATTCATTTTACCTTGCTAATGTAATGGTTAATGGTATAATTCAGCATGTATTATGTTGATTTTTTTAGATTAGGATTATAAAAAAACAACCTCCCCAATAGATTAGAAATAAAACAACTGCCTCTTAATGAACTCAGAAATTCCATTGAATGTGCCATTTGCAGAAGTTTGTGAATTTTTATTTGAAAAATACTTCATGTGTTTGCTTTGCTGGAGAGGTAGATAACATGTTTTTACTAAGGAATTACAGTAAACAGTACTGGGCTGGAAAGTCTTACACAATAAAGCACCCTGCATTCATATCATCAAACTAATTGTCCTTTGTCTTCAGTCTATCTTCATTAATAGGAAAATAGTAAAGAAAACAAAGCCAATTTATGAGACTCACCTTGAAAGGATGGACTCAAAAGAGAAATTCATTGAGGGTTAAACCAAAGGTATGTAAATTAAAGCACTGTCTTTTGAACTTTTTAGGCCAGCAAATATTTTTCAAGGAAAAAAATATATAACACTGAAATGGTTCACCATGAAGACTAAATTAAATCTCTAACAGGCTCCTCAAGTTATTGTCATTGAATGGATAAAATCAGGAACATCAGCACAATGGAATTTGACACCCCATTAAGCAGCAGTGAAATAAACTTTCTAACACACAGGTAGCTGAGAATAGTCTCAAAAGTTCCACTGAACTTTTAAGGAAGATGAAATTATTGCATCTTTGAGCATCATAACTCCTAGTAAACTCCAAATAAATTTATCAACCTATGAATAAAATATGACCTAAAATAAAATATTTCATATCTTAGCTATGAAGTAAATATTTAATAAGCATAAGCCTATAAAGTTAATTATAATAAAACTTTTTCTGTATTGTATAGGTACTTGTAATTTTATTCATATGCTATAAAGCTGATCTACATTTATTTTTTTAATAACATAGAACCAGGGTTAGGGTGAGAATTTTTATTAAGTATTTCTGGTTCGGTAGACATAGGTTATTCTGGTGTCTGAATTTTTGATGTTGGAAATGTAATTTGCAATGGTCATCAAAATCTGATATGTTTTCTGAATCTGGGTGGAAGTTTTAAGAGCCAAAAAACAAAATTTGTTTTGTTCTCTCTGACACAACAGCCAGCAATGTTCCAGATGTGGTCTGCATTCCCAGCATGGTCTGAGCAAAGAAGTAAAACTTTCAGGCTGTCCAGGACGAATGGGTGGCATGAAGAAGAAATAAACCTTTGCTTGTAAGATTCTTATGTTTTCTACCAAAGCATATTCCCAAGTCCATTTCTATTAACAAAGGAAATAATTTACAGCCATTTTCATTCTAAATACTTTCCAAAATTTCCATTTCATTATTTTAAAAATATCCAACACAAAATCTACAAACCCAGGTCAAATATATATATTTTTAAAATTTTATTAGATAAGTCATACATAATAAATGGCATGTGAAAATGGTAATAGTCTTTGCTATTAATCACCAACAAATTGCAATAACTTTTTTATTATCTATTTTGTCTGATCATCTTAGGAAAACCAGGTAATATAAAAAGAATAGGCTAGGACCACCTCACCAACTGGCAGACTCACTCCATAGCCCAGGCCCTGGACCAGGACCACCCACACTGACCAGCAGACCCACGCAGGAGCCCAGGTCCAAGCCAGCACCAGCATTTGGGCCCACTTCGAAGCCCAGGCCTAGCCCACATCCACCTTGGGACACTGCAGCCATTTGCCATAGCCCTCCCCACGCAGTAGCGCCTACTTTTTGACAACAGACAGGGCCTAGAAGCAGCTTCATCTCAGAATAGGCAGCCCAAAGCCATTTTAAGGCCCACTATTTCAGTTCCATCTTTGAAAGCAGTTGCATCCATCTTGGGACACCTCTACTGCTATCTTGAATTACCTCTGTTATTGCCATCAATATTTTTAGTTGCAGTAGCATCCATCTCAGGACCTGGCAGGGACTGAAAGCCCAATACCAAGGTGAAGTATAGATAACCTGCATGAGCACTACAAGATTATAGGGTAGAAACTGTAATACCTCAGATCTGCACTGCAAGAAAGAAGACACATAGATAACATAAAAAATAAATAAATAAATAAATAAATAAAAACAAGGAAAGAAAGTGTCCCAAACAAACCAGGATACTACAATAATAGAATCCATGAACAGCACAGTTGATGAAATGTCAGAGAAGGAGTTCAGAATATACATAATTCAAGTGATCTGTGAATTAAAGAATTACCTAAGTGAGCAAATACAGGTAAAAATTGATCACTCCAACAAAGAGAGAAGGGAGCAGATACAAGTAGCAAAAGATTACTTAAAGAAAGAGATAGAGATTCAGAAAACAAAACAAAAATAAAACAAAAACAAAACAACCAATCAGAAATACTTGAAATGATGGAAACAATAAAAATAAACCAAATAAAAAAACTCAATAGAAAGCATCACCAACAGACTAGATCACTTGGAAGACAGATAGTGAAAACAAAGTATACAAGTTTTTCTCCATATAGAATGATATTGGCCTTGGGTAAAACTAGAAGCATTTCCTCTAAAAACTGGAACAAGACAAGGATGCCCTCTTTCACCACTTCTATCCAAAATCTAGTCAGAGCAATTAGACAGAAAAAAGAAATTAAAAGGATACAAATAGGAAAAGAACTCAAACTATCATTATCTGATGACAACATGATGCTATACTTAAAGGATCCAAAAAACTCAACTAGAATACTTGTAGAATTAATAAATGAATTCAGCATAGCATCAGGATATAAAATCAATACCCATAAATCAAATGCATTTCTATAGATCAGTGATGAATCCTCTGAAGGAGAAATTAGGGAAACTACCCCATTCACAATAGCCTCAAGAAAACAAACAAACAAACAAAAAAATCAACTTGGGAATCAACAAAAGAGGTGAAAGACCTCTACAATGAAAACTTCAGCACACTATAGAAAGAAATTAAAGAAGTCCTTAGAAGATGGAAAGAACTCTCATGCTCTTGGATAGGCAAAATTAATATTGTCAATATGGCCATACCACCCAAGGTGCTATACATATTCAGTTTGATTCCAAATAAAATCCCATCATCATTCCTTATAGAAATAGAAAAATCAACCATGAAATTAATTTGGAAAAATAAGAGACCCAGAACAGCCAAAGCATTCCTTAGCAAGAAGAGTCAGGCAGGAGGCATTACAATACCAGACTTTGTACTACAAAGGTATAATAACAAAAATGGCATGATATTGGCACCAAAATAGACATATAGACCAATGGCACAGAATAGAAGACACAGAGACATACCCACATAAATACAGTTTTCTCATACTAGACGAAGGCACCAAAAAACATACATTGGAGAAAAGATAGCCTGTTCAACAAATGGTGCTTTAAGAATTGGAAATCCATCTGCAGCAAAATGAAACTAAACCCTTATCTCTCACCATGCACAAAACTCAACTCAAAGTGGATCAAGGACCTAGGAATTAGACCAGAGACCTTGTGCCAAATAGAGGAAAAAGTTGGCCCAAATTATGGATTAGGCCCTGAGTTCCTTAACAAGACTCTAAAAGCTCAAGAAATAAAATCAAGAATTAATAAATGGGATGGACTCCAACTAAGAAGCTTCTTCTCAGCAAAATAAACAATCAATGAGGTGAAGAGAGAGCCTATACTTTGGGAGCAAATTTTTGCCACATACACATCAGATAGAGCACTAATTTCCAGGATACAAAGAACTCAAACAACGCAATACCAAAAAACAAAAAACCCAATCAATAAATAGACTAAGTAGCTGAACAGATACTTCTGAGAAGATATACAATTGATCAACAAATATATGAAAAAATGCTCAACATCTATAGTAATTAGAGAAATACAAATCAAAACTACCCTAAGATTTCATCTCACATCAGTTAGAGTGGCAGCTATTAAGAATACAAACAACAATTAAGTATTGGCGAGGACGTGGAGAGAAACACATACATTGCTGATGGGACTTCAAATTGGTGCAACTACTATGAAAAGCAGTAGGGGAGATTCTTTGGAAAACTTGAAATGAAACCACCATTTGACCCAGCTATCCCACTCCTCTATCTATACCCAAAGGACCTAAAATCAGCATACTATAGTAACACAGCCACATCAATGTTTAGAGCAGCTCCATTCACAATAGCTAAACTGTCGAACCAACTTAGATGCCCTTCAGTGGATAAAGAAACCGTGGTATATATACACAATTGAATACTATTCAGCATTAAAAGAGAATAAAATTATGGCATTTGCAGGTAAATGGATGGAGTTGTAGAATATCATGCTAAGCAAACTAAGCCAATATAAAAAAAAAAAAAAAAAAGACTGAATGTTTTCTTTCATAAGTAGATGCTGATCCATAATGGGTGGGGGTGCATGGGAAAAATGGAGGAATTTGATTGTGCAAAGGGGAGGGAGGAGTAGAAGGGGACATGGGGGCAGGAAAGATGGTGGAATAAGATGGACATCATTAGGCTAAGTACATGTATGACTGCACATATTGTATGTTGCTACATCAGGTACAATGGGAGAAATAAAAAGTTGTGCTGTAATTGTGTGCTATGAATTAAAATGTATTCTGCTGTCATATATACCTAATTAAAATAAATAAGTTAATTAATTTTTAAAAAGGAGCAAACTGATACTCAAGAGAAATCAGGCAATTTTCTCAAGTGCAGGCATTTAGGAAATGACAAGGCCCCAGTTGAGCCCAAGTCAGCCTGATTCTTTCTCCTAACCTTCATCTGCCTTTCAAAGATAATGGGGAGGTTGGATTCAGGACTTTCATGAAGTATGGTTAAGTTAAACAGAGAAATTAATCAAATCGCTTAGAATAAATGGTTCCTAGGATCAAAAGAATCTTTAGATACCACTTGGATGACTGGCATGTATCATATCTGGCAAGTGACAAAATTTAGAGCCAAGAAAGGGGAGTCACTTGTTCAAAGTGCCACAGAAGAAAGATGCAGACAATATTTATTAGGTGCGGGGTTCTAAGACACAGATACTATGTTAAATGTGTTTATTCAAATGATCCCAATCAATCCTTGCAACTTGCTTATGAACTAGCTATTATTATCACCCCATTCTATCCATGAGGTACTGAGGCTCCTGATAAAGTCACTTGTCCTGAGTTACACAGCAGGTATATGTTCCAATTTAGGCCTGCCTGAACCCATATCGCTGTTCTTGGCTGTACCATAAGGTCTAAATTCTGTGGGAGTCAGAAAGCTGAAAGAAGGTATTTATGGGTAAGGGATGGGACACAGAGGAATTAAATCCCTTGTCTTAAAAATATTGGTTTCTTCAGTATGAAATGCCCCACCCTCAGCACTTGATTAAATTTTCTCCTACTACCAAATGGAAAATACAATGCTCAGAGAGAAATTACAAAGACGCGTGCGCACACACACACACACACACATAAAGAATAAAAAATAACATCATTTTCTGTTAATGGTTTTCTGGTTCATAGCTCTTTCGTTAAAAAAAAACAACTTATGAATACATAATATAAACCAACTTGAATAAAAATACAATTATCAGTTTTAGAAAAATTTGAATTTTAAGTTTGTAATTGTTATAACTTGTGTCTTAAATTTTCCTAAAGGTTCATATGCTAAAGGTTTTGTCTCCAGCCTGTGACTCTACAGGGAGGTAGTAGACACTTTGGGAAGTAGGGCCTAGTGAAAGAAAGTCAGGCCTTTGGAGGTATTCCCTTAAGGGACTATTGGTACACTAGTCCCCTCCTCTCTTTCTCTTACCTTTCCAGCTGCAATGAGGTAAGTACCTTTACTCAACCCTGAGCTGCCTTCCATGGTTTTCTGACTTATCATATAATTAAAATCAACAAGAAACAGCCAACCATGGGCTGAAAACCCTTAGTGGCAGCCAAAACAAACATTTCCTCCTTTTATTTGATTGTCAGGTATTCACAGTGATGGAAATCTAACATAGAAGTTTATCATTGACTATTCTCTAATGTAATAATTGCTATTATTATTAATATTTAGTTTCTCCAGAGCAAATAATGTTGAATCACAACTTTATTCAAAATCATCTCTTAATAGAGAAAAAGGGAATACAGAAGTTTTATTCTTAATTAAATATTCAAAGAAAAGTTAGAGTGAAAGCTATAATATAAACAATATTGAGAAAGCACAAATATAAAATTAAAATCACATTTAAAATTCAATTTCTGGGAGCAATTATAATCAAAATCCTCATACTTATGTCTGTATAAGTAATTATAGAATTTATTTGCTGATAAGGAGCAGTATGATTTTAAACATGTAAGAAGAACATAACTTTTCATATGCTTCTGTGAAAACCACAAATACACACAAACACATATTGTTTAAAACTAAGAATAACAAACTTTTAACAGAATCTGAGGTATGTCTTCATTCCTTTTGGAGAAAAGTTTAAAAATGTGTCAGAGACTCACATAGAACATCACTATTGCAAGAGAAGAAGGGATAAAGAATTTATCTACATCCCTATAATTTTCTAGCTTAGAAATGTAGAAAAGAAGCTAACAGAAAAGGAAATAATTAGGCATTACATATTCTTGGATACACATTCTTGGATATGAGACATTTACCCAATCTTTTGCAATTGTTTAGCTGCATGCCACAAAACAGGCATACATGGAAGTGGGTAACAGCCATATGCAATCTACAGAAGGAAGATTCTTGTATTCACAGCCTCAGAAGCAATTCATAGAATAATAATTCTGCAATGTCGACTCTTATAACAAATACCGAAGCTACAGTGACTTTAAATCCACTCAAGGAATAATGAACATTCTAAACATCATGGAAAATAAATGTAGATTTGTTGGCCCAGTCTCAACATAATGTGTTATAAAGAAAAAATAAGACAAGAAGAATCATAGAAAAAATCCTTCCTAAGTAAGACACTTAGCACACTTATTTGTAAAAAAAAAAAAAAAAAAAAAAATGCCACTGTATGACAAATGAAAAATCTCACTTAAGGCTTAAAATACCAATCAAGGTATCTTTAGGCTTAAAGATTTTATAATTCTATATAAATAAAAATCTTTCCACAGGGCACCAAGAGCTGTTCTGAGTTTGAAAAAAGTCAATGTGTGGTACTGCAGTTTTTGTTTTACCATGGACTGAACTATAACTTGTAGGACTATTCAAGTTGCAGAAAAAGTACTTTGCAAAGTTCACCTAGTTTTGGAGTATTATTGTATTTATCAAAGTTATTATATAACTTATTATTACTGTTAAATTATTTATGCATATCTAATTTCTAATAAGGTCTTACATACAAATAAGAAATCCTTTATGAAATATTTGAAATAACAGGTAATTTGGTCAATGGAGGTAAGCCACTCTCTTTTATATGTCACTATGCAATGTTTCTATTTTCATTTTATGTAAATAAGTACTTGGGAACTCAGCAATCCTGCTAAAGGGTGCATTTGAGAAAACAATTGTTCTTTCTTTTTTACTATTAAATAAGTGTTTAGAGCAAATGACCATTTTTTTAAACAACCATACAAAATTTTCGTGAAGAGGGAATTGTGAGAAACAGCTTTTGACTGAGCTTAAAATTATGAAGATGAAAAATAAGGGCAGTGAACCCTGGCCTCAAAGAGGTATTCATTTATATTTCAATATAACTCACTGTGTTTAGGATGTTTTATCTTACAGGATAAAAGTATAACTCTTGTGAACATTTGCAGTCCTTAAGAATAGAATGCTTGTTATTTGGGTTGAGCTTGTTTGATCTTTGTCCTCTCATTAACCTCTTTTCATATTTACTTACTTGTGTTGTAACTCATGGTTTCATAATTTATTTTTCACTCCTTTTTATCTGGCCACTTGAGAAAAAATTAGGTCAGGAAAGACAGTTAAGCTTTTGATGCTGTTATAATAGGATAGATTTTGACAGGTGAAAAAAAACCAAAGGAAGTCTAATTCAAATTCATAGCATATCTGACTGAAGCAAAATATAGATCTAGCAGAGAAGAATTCAAACTAGTAACTAAATAGCTTGGCAATGCATATGTTAGGCTATGATTAAAAAGGCAGTGTCCTGAAGGAATTAGATCATTAGCATGTACTTGTTTTTCATACTGGTCAATCTATTTGACTCAACTTTTAGAGTCTTTTCAATTTTTACATAACATTGAAATTATACACAGGCCCAGAAATAGAGCAGAGTTAAAAATGTACTTGAAAGATGCAAAATTCATAAAACCATCTATCAGTCACTGATAGGAATTATGACTTATAAGCATAGGAATACTATTTTATTTCATTCTAAATTGTTGATATATTAAACATGAGAATAGATAATTAAAATGGTTAGCTTTACCTATAAAAATTGATGTTTAAATTAGGTGGCACAACTTTGTTTATTTTTTTTAAATTTTTTTAAGTTGTTGATGTACCTTTATTTTTTATTCATTTATGCTGAGGTGCTGAGGATCAAACCCAGCACCTCACATATGCTCTGCCACTGAGCCACAACCTCAGCCCCAACTTTTTAACAACTATTATTTTTTCCCACAAATCTGTTTGTCATTGGGCATTGTTGACAATCAGAGTCATGTCAGAGTAATCTTAGTTTAGCTCACTAATGTGTCTGGAGTAAGCTGATGGGAGTGGTTTGTCTCCCAACAAATTCATTTATACTTCCAGTGGTCTTCCAGTGGTTGCTTAGTACAATCAAGTGGCTGGGTGTTGTCTCCCCCCCTGCCACATCTCTCTCCTTTTTCAAATCAAGCTTGTTAGACATGTACTATATTACTGAGCCACATTCCCAGCCTGAGTTGCCTTCCTTATCACAAGATAGGAGGAGGCTAGACTGAACTTGTTCTTACATTAAGGAGCATTCCAAGAGGACTTGTAGGGCCTGAGGATGTGGGTCAGTGGTGGAGTGCTTTTCTGAGATGTACAAGGCTATGAATTTGATTCCCAGCACTTCAGAAAACAAAATGAAGTGAAGTTAAGAGGGCTTGCAGAATTAAGCATAGTCTCCTGATACCCATATCAGAACAGGCTCACCATCATTTGGCTGCAGAATATTGGCCGAAGAAAATCACAAGATTTATATACATATAGTGTGGGGAAAATAATCTCCTGATGAATGGAAGAAACTACAAAGTTAAATTTCAATGAAGTGCATGTGTACAGGGAGAGGAAGCCTTCTGTGGTCCTACGTGTGGGTATGTTTTGTTCATTTATGTGTATATTTGAGCTTAGGTGGTATCATTCCTTGTAAGGTGATAACTACATCAGATAGGAAGGAAAGGACTGTTATCTGTTCATGATTAAGTTTAAACTTTGATCTTGGACAGGGCTAAACACCTGTTAATGCCAAATGACCCAGTATTTATAGGCAGCTACTAAAGATCAGAATGTCAGACATACATAAAGACCAAATATTAACAGAGTTTTATCAGGATAAAAGTCTACAGTATACAATCATCCCCTGTGGATTTGGGTCTTTCTAAATGCTGCTGACATCTAATATATGTATTTTTGATACAGTGAATATTTGGGGGAACACAAGATAAGCTAAGATATTTTAAATTATCATAATTAATGCAATTTGGAAGCTTATGAGACTGTTTAATAAATCCTCAGAGTCTGGCAGCAGGGTAGGCTGGTGCCATTTCTCCAACCCTTCTGTATCCATGTTGTACAATAGGCCCCTTCAGGTTTTTAAGTGGTCCTGTCTATTTCCTTAAACTTTGTGCCTTCTGACATTCTCTTTTGTCCAATAGAATGTGACAAAAGTTACACTGTGTCAATTCTGAGTCTAGTGCTCAATAGGCTGTACAGATTGGCCCTCTCGTAGGACCCTTTGCTCTCTGTGGGAGTAACCTGAGTTGGCCTGCTGGACGATGAGAAACCACAGGGATCTCTGAGTCAAGTCAAAACTGCTTTCCCGTGTGGTGCCCCCAACTTGTGAGAGTCAAGCTAAGATTAACACAGGTAACCAGAGACGCGTAAAGAATCCCAGCTCATCCACAGAATTGTGAGTCAAAGAAGTTACATTTTACAAGGAACAGGGTGTTGGATGAATTTTATGAGCAGGAATGAATGATACAATTAGAAGGTTGATTCACTCCAAATTATCTTCAAAAATATACCAAATTATCTCTTTATATTCCTTAGAGTCTACAGTTACAAGATAAAATGATAAACATGACAACATTAATAAAAAGTGGTCTCTTAATTATATGTTTATCTGTGGTAATTTTAAAAAACGCCCTACGGCCAGAGGGATATTTTTCAAGTGATTACTAATGAGCTAATCCATATTAATTAAATACAAAATGATCAATCTGTCTATGACTCTGTGAGGGATATAACAAAAATACACTTGATGACTATATTCTCTGGAACATACATAACAGATTTGTAAAATATTGTCATCAAATTAATTTTATACAAGGCACTAGGTATTCTGAATTCTTATCAATATTAATTAAAAACAAGAGCCTCTATCATTAATTATATTTTAATTGCAATAAACCTGTGATTGTTTTATCACTGTTAAAGGATTGCAAATAATTCTTTGTGAAATATCTTTTGTTACAATGCATGATTCTGTTATTAAAATAAACTTACCTATTTATTAATTTTAAAACAAAAGAGACATTTCTTGTGACAAAATACAAATAATTTCAGTAATTTTAAAAAACAGAGTATGTACAATTTCTAGATGCTAAAATCCATTTAAATAAAAACAAGGATATGAAATTTGAATATTTGTTGATATGAATATTTTGTCTTAGGATTTGAGACTATTTCTGATCTTTTACCACATGTACTAATGCTGTTCATATGGGTATGTAACCAAACAACCAGAACACCAAGTTCAGGGAAAAATAATATCCTATACCTAGGTAAGAAAATCCTTGTTTTAAAGACTGATTTGAGTGTGCTTAGCACATTGCAATTACCTGTGCCTTTGAATCCTAATCAACAAAGTGATGTTGCTAGTTCTCTTCAGAATGCTTTTCAACTCGTGAAGTTCAATATGACAGGTTTTCAGTTTTGTTACACAGAATTTAGGCAATCAGAAGACATAAAATATTAAAGACACTTTTTAAAAACCACAAACTCTTTTCAATTTGAAGCTAGACTGATATAAAATAGTGTGGGACTGGCTGAGAGCCAAATGCCTACTAGTCACAAGTCACACCTCTTTCATTGACATTTCCCCCTTGGTGTCTGGAGTGACAGCTTACTCTTTCATTCTATGATGGGAAATTCAATGAAAACAATCAAATCTAATTTATCCTCTTAGAGAATTTGTCAGTAATATAGAACAAGACTTTTTTTAATAAAAAGCTAGTAAAACAAAATACTGAATCTAGTGTGGAAAATAATAAAATATGTTGAACTAATGTTTTCACATCTCAAACATGTTTTATTATTGTACATTTTTACAACAATTGTGTCTTCATACATGTATTATTATTCAGTACCTCACTAAGTCTCAGATGTGTCTCTACCTTGAGTTGTATGCCTCTGTAATGAAACTAAATTCTCTGCAACAAAACTAAAAACATGTCTTAAACTTTTTATGAATTGAACATAATTCTGGAGAGAACTAACAACATTAATTGATTGAATATGCTTGTGAGTTGCAGTGCCTTTGACATTTCTAAATCCCCTTAATGCCTGAGATGTCACAGGGCCACCAGAAGTGGTCGTTTTTATTTCTCTTTTTTAGTGCTTTCTGTGACTCTTTTTTGGTCACCTCCACTGACCATGGATTGCATCAGGTATTCTAAGATCTACAGACTTTCATCAAAGTGATATTTCAGGAGTCCATAGCCAGTTCTCAGTAAGGAACTCATCCTAGATTCCCTGTAGAATTTCTCAGATGAGATCATAATTTCTTTTAGGAGTTGCCAGAATAGTTTTGAAACATTGACTGGGTGAGACAAATTAACTATAAGATGGAGAATATGCACAGAAAAAAAAATGTACTTCTGCAGCAAAGCACACAAAGTATGATGTGATTTCTATTTGTACAATATTATAGTTTATGAAACAGCTAAATATCCTTAAATCAGCAGGCTGAAGTAGAGATTCACTGCCTAGAGAAGCATGTAATCAGCATTCTTGTTTCAACTCCTCACTTGCTTGCTTAGCTAGACAGATAAAGTCTTGATGTTGTCTTGGGGATGAGTTTCTTCACTTCTTTAGTGGAGACTGCAAGTAGGATCAAATGCTCCGAATGAAGACAGAGGAGTGAATTGGTCAGTTCTTCTGCCTCATCACCTTTTACATCTAGTTTAGGAGGAACCTTCAAAAACTATCTTGTCATCTTTAGGAGCAGATTGAAAATGAGTAGGCTATATAATCTATACTGTTACATGTATGACCAAATCTCCATCGCTGTGAAAACCATACTGGTATGATAGAAAGAAATAACAACTTGAGATCTAATAATAAGATCTAGTGATAATTGAAAATTATTTGAAAATTAAAAATATTAATGCATTTTATTATGAAATACTTTCTAATTTATGACACCATCATTGATTTTGTTTGATGAAAGGAGAAAACAAATGTTTAAGGAAATTCCTTGTGTATTTCTAGTTTGTTTTATGATATCTGCTAAAAAAAAATTATACAACTTATAATATGAAATGGCTTTATTAAGATGTTCATATGCCACGCAATTTATCCAAGTATACAATTTAATTGATTTTAGTATATTCAGAGTAGGATAACTATCACAATAATCAATTCTAGATTATTTAATTATCTTAAAAATAACCTATATATTAGCAATTAATCCTCATTACTCTCCACTCCCCCAGCCCTAGAAACCCACTAATCTGTCATCTTTCTCTATTATTTTGTTTCTTCTGGACATTTTATAGAAATCAAATTAAAGGATGTTCACAACTCACTTCTTGCATCTTTTATGTCAAGTTTCAGTGACTGGATTCCTTCAGTTAGCATGATATTTTCAAAGTTCCTCCATGCTTTAACATGCACAAGTACTTCATTCTTTTCGTTTGTTTTTTTTTGCCAGATAACAATCTACTTCACAAAATGTATATGAAGCATTTTATTTATCTATTTATCAGTTGACAGATACTTCGGTGTTTCCATTTTGAGGTGAATAATGTTACTATGAATACATGTGTATGAGTTTTTGTGTAGATAGATATATTTTCATCTTTTGGATATGTACCTTAGAGTAAAATGATTAGACAATACTGCAACTCTGCATAATATTTTGAGAATGACTAGAATTTTTTTAGTTGTTATCCAGTTGTTAATCTGTTTGAATTTCTCCCCATCCTCACCAACACTTGCCAAACTATTCAACATCATCACCAACACTTGTAAGACTGCTTATCTGAATGTTACAAAGAAAACTTGGAAACTTTTATGAGCTTTTTGCAGTTTTAATCTGTCTTAAAAATAGTAATATTCTGGTACAAAACTAGGGATATATTTTCATTTATTTAGATTTGAATTCCTTTCACAAGTTTTGTAGTCTTCTTGCTATAATTTTCGTAATATTTGGTGTTTATTCCTAACAATATATCTTTGGTGGGATTAGTAGAAGTGATTCCATAATTTTATTTTAATACAATTTATCAGTAGTTTACAGAAACATAATTATTATATATTCATCTTTTACTCTATAATTTAACATATTCATCCATTGTAATAAGTATTTGTTAGAATTTTGTATATGCAAATCCATGTTGTGTGCCAATGAAGATGATCTTACTTCTTCCTTCCCAATAAGTATGCATCTTATTTATTTTTCTATCTTGCTCTGGTTAGAACTTGTAATAAAATGTTGAATTATAGTAGTGAGAGGGTGTCCATCCTTTCCCTCTTTAGGACCTTATGAAGATGATATCACCATCAAGTTCAATGCTAGCAATGGCTGTTTCATAAACCACTTTTTCTTATTCTTCAAGGCACCTATTCTGTGGCTACAGAGATAGTCATGTGGGGTTTGCACTTATTCTATCAGTGTGATGTATTAGTTTTCAGATAGTAGTATATCTGGGTTAAATACAACTTGGGCATGGTGTAGAACTGAGTTTTTCAATACATTGCTGAACTCAATTTGCTAATACAATATTATGTAGTAGATTCTTGTGTCTAAACTTACATTATGTGTGATAATGATACATTTCTGTTGTTTTTGTATCATGGTAATACTAACTTCATAGAATAAAATTGGAAAAATTCCCTTCTATCTATAATTTGGAGAGTTGGTGAACATTCAGAATCAATCCTTCAATATACATATTTTAAAATTCAACATTGAAGACATTTCCTTCTTGCAATTTCCTTTCTGAGAGGTTTTTGAATTACTAAGATAATCAATTACATGTTATATAAGTCATTTTTCAATGTCTTTTCCTCTTGAGGCAATTTTGGTAGAATGTTTCTTTGTGTTTCTCTTCTCTCTAATTTGTCTAACTTTTTGGCATACATTTATTTATATTGTATTTTTATAACCTCTATTTTTTTTAAAATTCAGTAGAAATGTACTGCTATGTATTAACTGAATTTAGTAATTTGAATTTTATTTTCTTATCTTATATAAACTATATAAAGATTTTTCAATTGTATTGCTCATTTCAAAGAAACAACTTTTTCCCCTTGGTTACTCTTTGGTAGAAAGAAAACCCTGTAATATTGTGCATAAACATTTCACTAACTGAAGCTCCTGGATTTCAAAAAGGCAAAGTCAATTTTTGTTGATTTGGGGATATGACATTCAAGTGATCACCAAAGAAACAGGATCTTCTATTTCTTACATTCTCTAAGGCATCCCAAGGACAACAAGTTAATGACTGTTTAAAACTTCTAACATTTAAAAAGACTCTGCTTTTTAAAATGTCCTGTGAATTATAATAAAAAGAAAATCCCTGAAATCTTTTATTATTGAGTATGAGAAGGCCAAATTTAATGATTTCAAACTTCAACTTTAAAATCTTTCTCTAGAGACTCAGAGGAATGACCTTCTGTTGCTCTCTGCTAAAGCTGGTTTTCTCAATTACAGATCCATATCTTTCTGGAAGCTTAGGTGTGCGTATTCAGTCTCACCAGAGTACTTTCTGAAAGACTAGACAAACAAACAAAAAATGTTGAAGGAGGTATTCTAAGAAACTCCACAAGAAAGGGAAACAAGTACCATTTGTGAGAGAAATATGGAAGTTGTCATAAGTAACATGAAGCAACATGCGTCAACCCTAACAGAAAAATTAATGAAGAAAGTCAGTAGTTTATGAAGCAAATGTTCTTACGTATGATTGCCTGAAAGTAACTATTAAATAAGACTCCTCCAGAAGGAGTATCTTGGACAGAGTCCTCCACAACCTTATATAAAAATTTTCCACTGAAATTTTTTTTGGAAATTTGTTATTTGATTCAGTCTGGGCTAAAATGTAAACATATAAGCATTAATTTCTAAACTCAGCTGAGTCTAAGAAATGGTAAATAATAATAAAACAGGATAAAAGGATAAATGACATTTTAAAACCAAGCTTCAGTGGGAACTTCTTTACCTGAAAAAACTTTTGGTGCATAGTCATTATAAAACTACAAACACAAATCTTAAAGCTTAGTGATATAAACAGGTGACCTTAACTTGTTCTATTTTGACAGAAGTATATTTTTCATTGAACTTTCTTTTTCAATAAACTGGTAATTGGTAATTGTACATTCTGTATTACTCTATTTCACAAGTTTCTTGATAAAATAAAAATGAACATGTGTACAGAATTATTAGCTTAGAATTTTTTGTCTGGTTTTGATGGCTAGGTAGGGTTATATTTATTATATAGGGTCTCAGTCTCTAAGATGATATATTGAGAGAACTAACAAGGTTAAAATGGCACTACTACCCAATATGATCTACAGATATAATGCAATCCCCATGAAAATACCTATGACTTTCTTCAAAGAACAGAAAAATAAATAAGTAAATCCTGGAATATGTAAGGAAGAACAGCCAAATCAATCCTGGGCAAAAAGAGAAAAGCTAGAGACATTGTGATAATGGTTTTCAAAACGTATTACAGAGTTATAGTAACATGGTACAGGCATTAAAATCAAGCATGTATGCAAACAGAACAGAGTAGAGGACCTAGAAATAAATCCACACAGATATAGCCAATTGATTTTTGACAAATATGCAAAAACTCAAGTTGGAGAAAAGGAATCTTTTCAACAAATAATGTTAAGCAAAGTAAATATCCACATGTAGCAGAGTTCCTGAATAGGAAAAAAAAATATATAAAATAAATTAAACTGACTTGCAAATCATAAGCGATTATGAACAAATACACTTTTTAAATTATAGTAGTGTGGGGTAACTGTGGATATGTGTACTTGTGTGTGTATTAGCAGAATTCAGTTTCATATAATCAGTTGTTTAGTTCAGTCCCACATATTGATTTTCTGAAACAGTTTGTTATTCATTGCAATGCAAATTATGATATTTCCCTGCAAAATCTTTGGACAAAAATTTTCCCTGATTCTCCTTCTGTTTATATAATCCCTCTCTTCCCCAATTACCTGAGAAAAATAACCATGTGATCAACTTACTTAAATTAAGTTTTCATGTAAATATAATATATATTGATAGATAAAGTGGTGAAAATATTTCCTAATGGTTGTAAAAGTATGAATGTTTACATTATTATTCCATTTTATTGAAATATCATTACTGATAAAAGAAAAATGATTTGCTTAAACTGTTACAAATAGTACATGAAACAACATGAAACAGCATAAACTTGAAAAGATAATTATGCAATTATATATTAATTTTTTAAAAATTTCATCAAAACATATGCTAAGGAAGGTCACAGATGTTAACGTCTTTTATCTGTACTTGCTGAGTTTTAGGAAATAGTAAAGAGCTACATATGTTATACACATATTTTGAATTTTAATACCAAATTGTATACTGAATCTCAATTTAATAATTGATTTTCAGAATACATAAACATAGGTATGTTGAAATAAATATGAATTCAAATGGTAGTATTTAGGAGCAAAATATTAACTAAATTTGAACAAATATTTTCCTCTTTAGAAATAAGGTAAAAAAATCCAGTTTTTGTATAGTTAAATGGGGTCCTAAAATTTTATAAACAGTAGAAATTATATAACATAAATGTTCTTCCTTTTCAATTAAACAAATATTACCTAGAGAAATAAAACATATCACTAGCCAATAGTTTTATTTAACACAACTGAGTAGAACACAGTTCTCTTTAGTCCCAATCCATTGGTTCCATTTTCCCCCCTACTATATATGACAGAAGACTCAATAAGAGAAATGAAGAGAAAATCAAAATTAAAAATTTTAATCTCCAGATCCTGATCACTTACAGCCACCACTGCACTCTTCCTATCAGACCAGCCATTTTCTATATTTAATGCATTAATTAATTGAAATTTCCCTAGGAATTACTCATCTTGTATAACATATCTGCCCTTAAGAAAATGTAATCATTCTATTATACTATATAAATTAAAAAATATAAAATAATTTCTATTCAAACATAGATTTATAACAGTCTGTTTTCTAGAGAAGGGAATAAAAATGATTGTTCCCTAAAAAGAAGTTTTATAAAGGTCTCTGGAACTTTGATTTTATCGTAAACTAATGAATTTCAATAGGCTATCTCAGAAGTCTATGCAAATTTAAAGGTTATAAAATGTGAATGAGATAATAATACAATAAATTAATCTCAGAAATGATGTTGGATGCATATAATATTATATCACCAATTACCAACCAACATTTCAAATATGTTAAACACATAAGCCCAAAGCCATTTATTCTTTGCTATGTTGATCTATAAGTTGGTATTTTTCTGCTTTTTTTCTTCTGAACAATGATAGAAAACTAAAATATAAAAAGTCAAAACAAACCAACAAACAAAACAATACTGTCCAGTTAAAAATTACAAAATTATTGAGCTGGGTCCTATATTTAAAATCTATTTTTCTTGTCCACTTTTACTACTTTGAAGTAACAAAATTCTAAAGGTAGCATTTTTTGCTATTATAATTTTGATTCTAATTCTATTGTAGTTAGGATTCTAATTCTTTCAGGTGATATCACAAATTGTAAGAATTAGAAAAAATTCTACAGAATTTAACTTTATTTAAGAGAGCTCTATATTTATTTTACTATGATCCAAAAATAATTTTTAAAAATAAGGAAATATTTTATGTAAGTAAAATTTACTCAAGAGTTGGGTATTTTTTTATGTGTAAGTTGTATGATGATTTTTGCTTGTTCATTGTTCTATTTTTTCTAATAATATTCTCATAGTTTCTTATAATGGTGATACTAAATTTAGGTTCTGACCAAACTACAAATCAATTTGGTCTCTGATGGGCCCCTTCTGTTTTTTATTAGGTTTTATTTTATTTTAAGAACAAGTGCTAATGTTGTCATCACTTTTAAAATATATGAAACTGCTGTTTGTTCTTTTTGCTGACCACAGTAATTGACAACTTCCTACCATACTTTGTTGTAAAACCCAACTATTTTGTTGTACATCATCTTATGTTTCTGCAAATTCCAGTTAATTCTATGACAAAACATAAAATTGAAAAAACATATGAAGTAATACTTTTATTTCAAATTAAAATCCAATCTTGATGTTTATCTGAAATTAGGATGACAAATAATGTATGGCATTTTAAAATTCTGTTTAAGGCTATTTTTTTTCATGAAAACTAATAATTTTTGTTATCCTCTTCAAAATTTTGTGAGGCCTGTCAGTTTTACTAATCATAATCCTAGAATGTGATAATTAATCAAATATATCTTAAGCTAAGTAGATATAGAATATTTATATATCCATGTCTAATAATATAGAATATTTTTAGATCGCAGTGACTACCATCACAGCTCATGTTTAATTGAGAAATAATACCAGAGTTCTTCAACTGTCACAGGTTCCTTTGTTGCATATATTTTGTACTATTATTTTCACCTTTTGAATGAAATTTTTCTTCTTATATATATTTTTATTGGAATGAAAGTTAATTTATTCCTAGGAAATTGAAGTACCAACAAGAATTAGTTTTGATGAATATTTTATTTGTGGTCTTGTTTCTCAATCTTTGATCCATCCACAGCAATAGATAATTTCAAAAGAGATATATGACAGTATTTTTCAACATGTACAAATTCCTCAGGTCTTTAATTGTCATAGAATAGCATATTAAAATTTTTACACTAACAGATTATAGAAAATTATTAACAGAAAATCACAATGTTTTATAGTCAGAATTACTTTGGGAATGCTCAGAAATGAATACAACATTTAAAAGAATTTCTAAGCCTGGCATAAGTTGCAAACCTGTAATCCCAACTACTTGTGAGGCTGAGGCTGGAGGATCACAACTTTAAGGCTGGCTGGGACAATTTAGTGAGATCATGTCTCAAAATAAAAATAAAAAGGGGAGTAGCTCAGTAGTGGAGTAACTCTGGGTTCAATCCCCAGTAGTGGAAAAAGGAAAAAAAAAAAAATAAGGAATTGCTAATGTTGGGAAATACTTCCCAGTTTTTGGACATTGAATAAATTAATTACCTTAATTACTCAATGTCTTTCCTACTAAAATTGTATGGTATTAAAAACATAATTATTATAGAGTATTTAGCAAAAAGCCTGACACATCCTAGTTCTCTCCCTACCTCCTTAATTTCTCCTCATCCCCAATCTTTGATAAAACAGGACTACCTTTCTTCCCATTTTGGCAGAGTTATCTGTTCCTGAATACACACCCACCATAGGAAGAAAGTACTTCAGTCTTGGGGATGGCACTGGAAGATCTAAGAAATGAATGTGTGGTATGTTGCATTTGAATCTCCTCCTTAAAACCTTTATTGTCCTGAAGGGCAGAATCACAGCCTCTGGAAAAAGAGTCCCCTGTGCTTCTTTTTTTGCTAGTAAAGTACTAATACTTCTTTTGCCTTTTTCTCAAAACCATGTCCTCATTATTAGATTGGCATGGGGACAAGGACTTTCAGTAACAGTCTTATTAATACCCGTGCATAACTTGCTATAGGTTAATTATAGCTTGTATCACCCTGTTACAGGCCTTCCATGAAACTGAGGCATAGTGCGGATTTTCCCTTTGCAATCAATCTTGTGATCAGGCCAGAAAATTTTCAGACATGTCGCTCAGAGTAACAGGCATGAGGTTATTAGAAGAAATGGATAAGGGGAATGGGGACAAAGTGGGTCCTCTCAAAGATGAGATGGATGATGTGCCTCTTCTGCCCTCCACTTTTGTTGCAGTACCAGGGAAGTTTCCAGAGAGTCCCAACTAGGTCACCTCTTTGCTTTTGACTGACAGAAGGATGCTATCAGACTTTTAAGTCCCCATAGCCATGGCAATTCTAGGTCACTGTGGCCCATGTTGACAGGTTATAATTTGATCCTGTTCTTACAGATTTTATGGTTGAGGAATTATCCTTATTTCCCCAAATTATGGGATCAGAACTGTCACAAATGCCACCCCTCAAGGTAACCTGTGTTCTTCTTACCCTTATTTCAGGGCCTGCGTTTCTCTTTCAGAGAACAGGTACTTTGTTCAGAAATATAACATTTTATGTGAACTTAAGCCAGGCAGGACTGCAGGTAAATTGCTGTTAAAATTTTGAAAGCATGTGGGGGGTCAGCACAGTGGGCCCATTTTATAGAATTATTCCCCAAACCTCATTTTCCCACTGCTCATGTCTCTCTGTTCCTTATCACCCCCAAACTTTGTGTTTTGGAAACTCCATCCCTAGAATATCATTATTGTGGTTGTGGGGCCTAGGTGGGGTTACTAGGAGAGTTGGGGTGTGCCTTTGAAATGAATTATGGGACCTCAGTCTCTTTCTGTTTCCTGGCTCCTAAGTAACCACTTGCTCCAACCTGTGTTCCAACAATTGATCTACACCATGAAGGGATATCGCCAAGTCATAGCCCTCAACTAAACCTCTATAAGCTGTTTGAACTTGAACATCCAGTATTTCCTCTTAATTAATTTCTGCAATGCAATTTGTTATATTATCACAAACTGACAAAAAAAAAATTCTTAGTAATTTGTTTTGAGACATAAAGATAGACCACCCACAGGCAGCCAAGAAAATGGTTTAAGAGAAGATAAAGCTTCTGATCACATATATTCCCAGACACAAGGAGCATTCCGTAACATTGTCTAGACCAACCAATTGCAAAAGGTGCTTGTCTTGCGCCAAAAGACCCTCACCTCCACCCTTGTGCTAATAAAGACTTACAAATCACTTTTCTTTAGATTTGCATAAGACAAAAATAGACTTGATTGGCCCCTTCTGAACCTTCTCTTTATATGTCATTCCACCAATCAAATATAAAGATAAATCGAATCCATAAAACTACTAGACCACAGACCCCCATTGACAATCCTCACTTAGGACCCCTGCCCTTAAGAGCTCAGCTTTCTTCATTTCTGTTACTCTAATAAATCCTGTTCCTTTGCTCTCAACCTTTTGCGTCTTCTATAGATTTCATTCTTCAAATTCACAAGACGAA
The DNA here is from genome assembly GCA_025594165.1 of Tamias sibiricus. NCBI lineage: Eukaryota > Metazoa > Chordata > Mammalia > Rodentia > Sciuridae > Tamias > Tamias sibiricus. The sequence goes on from CM046662.1 coordinate 147,282,531, forward strand.
TAACCCAACCAATCATTCTTTGTATTAAATTATGATTCACATTATTTTCGTTAATGGAAAAAAGATGGTCATTACCCTTATTAAGTTTTATATTTTGTTTTATTATATTTTATTTTTTGTGTGTTCATGTTTAGTAATATACTACTTTTAATAACTAGAGATTGTGTGTGTTTGTGTGTGTGTTAACCTCAACTCCAAGGAATATAATTTTAAAAGTTAAGCTTCTATTAAAAATAATATTTTCTTTCAGTATACTGAATAATGACTTGTTACTATAACTTTATTGTACATTGACTCAAAGAATAAATCCAAATAAAAAGCTATCCTAATATTTATAGTTAACTTTTTTACTACAGAAATGAAAGTAGATTTATCATAGAGCAAGGCCATGAACAGAGCCAAAGTGACCTTACAGATTCTGAGTCATCAGGTCTTTGCTCTCATACCAAATAGATTTCATGAGTAGCAGGTACACATTTATTAGAGGGAACAGGAAAGGGGACAGTCTCAAAGGATAAAGGGAGAGAACAGTCCTCTTAGACAGTAGAGAGATGGTGTGTCCCTCTTGCACTCCTTTTTTATTAGGATCACAGGGAAGTTTTCATAGTCTTGCTTAGAACCACCTCTTTGACTGAAAACAAGACTGCATCAGATGTTCATGTCCTCATTGTGCATTATTTTACCCCATGGATGGAAGATTTTACTATTACAATGAAAGGCTAAAGACACAAGGCAGGGGCTGGGGTTGTGACTCAGTGGTAGAGCACTTGCCTAGCATGTGTGAGACACTGGGTTCAATTCTCAGCACTGCATATAAATAAATGAATAAAATAAAGGTCTATTAACATCTATTTTTTTTTAATTAAGAAAATATACCCAAGGCAACTCTGGAGCACATTAGCCCTCACTGGCTGATTCTAATTTGAACTTGTTCTTACAGATTTTCTTGTTGAGGGACAATTTTTTTTTTTCCAGTACAGAATTCAGAGAACTTGTTTGTGTGAAGGTCACAAAAGTACTGCCTTGAAGGTAACTTGTCTTCTTATCTACTGGAGTGAGCCTTTCGGTCCTGCATTTATCCTACAGATATCAGGTTGTTTACTGAAAAATGTAATAGAATAGCACATTGCCTGAAACCAGGCAGGGCGGGAGCATCCTCAGACAGATTGCCCTTCAAAAGAAAGCATGTGAGGGTCAGCACAGTAGGCCCAGTCCACAAAACCATCATCTCAGCCTCATCTTCCCACCACCCCAGTCTGTGTGCCACTTTATTTTTAAGTGTATATAGTCTCAGAAGCCCATATAAGCAGTTCCTATACTAACATGTTCAAATTATTTATTTAATGTCCAAATGATTTTATAAAAGCATGTAATTATTTTAATGATTATATGGATTTCCATTTATTTTAACCCCTTTTCCTAAATTTAAATATATACTATTTTAATATTGCCTTAAAGAATATTTTCATGTAGTAATTTTTATGATTACAGTATTACTGAATTTATTAAGAAAAATTCTGAATCAGAAGGTTATGCACTAACTAACTTTACTTTCCATTTAAATGGCATGGTCCATTTTCAAGAAGATTTCTTTAAATTAATATGTGCTCCATAAAGATTTGGATGATTTTCTGGGTTTGTTTTAGTAAGGAAACATTGTACCATATGAAGGACTTCCTGTAAGAACTAGCAATATTTTTATTTTACACTTTATAATTACTATATGACACTTAGCTTTTTCATTATGTTACTTCAGGTTTAAAGGATATTTCTAAGGCTAATTACCACTTTTCTATATTTAGTGAGAAAGAGAACATATTAAGATAAAAGCACAATGTGATATTTATGAGATGTCAGTACAGTCTAAATACAGAAATTCCCTAATTATCTCAGAAATATTCATGAACATTTCAATGTTTTTCTAAGGATTTTGCTTAATTGAACAAAAGCTGATTACACTTGCCATAAGTTAATGAGAACTGGAATTTGCCTCAGTACCAATGTGATATCAACTTTAGCATAAAATCCTCCAAGAGGAGTTTACTATTAATTATTATTTTATTCTATAATAGAGTCTCAAAGATTTGCTTAAAAGGAGTTGGAAAGTGATATCTCTGCATATACAATGCTTTAATAAAATTATTTGGAAGTTGTTATGATTAAACATATCGCCAAAATTTGAAGGATTGAATTTGCATAGAAAATTCATTTTGATGCAAACACAACCACAGGTTGTGAAATGGATTATAGCTTAAGTACTTAGCACAGTGTCAGGTATCTGGTGTGTAACATATCATTACAAGATTATATTAACATGGCAATTCAAGGTTATACTGTGGGAAGCCACATTTTAAAATGTAGTTCCAAATATAGGCAAGCTGGCTTCATGAGCACAAGCCATTCTCCTATTAGTTCCACAATTGTGATTTTCAATATTAGTAACTTTTTTTTTTTCTTTTTTGGCCCTAGGTTCCCCTGGTGAAACTTCATAGCTTCTTTGTTTGCTTTTACATTTACCATTTTTCTTGGAAGTAAATTATTGCTGGGGATTGCTCCTGTCCTCTATACTTAAAATCAATACCCCCTATTCCCTGCAGACTGGTAGCTGAATTTATAATTTCAGAAGACAGAAAAATAGGAAAAAAAGTTCTTTTTTATTTCCTTTCTCTTCAATAGGCCTAGGTGAGGCTACTATCAGTTCTAGTGGGACGATTCATCCAGAGCATTGTAGAAGAAACTGGACAAATTTTCAAACAAAGACAGGTACATTACCCTGACTCATTTCTAATATAAGCCTGATGTACAAGATAAAGTATGAGATAGGGACAAAACAGCAAATAAAGAGGTTCATGGAATGAAATGGGAAATTTGAAATACAATGGATAAGAAGTCAATGTCTTAAAAATGATGGGTCAGAAAAATATGCACTGATAAATTGAATCATAGACTGAAAGGTAAAGATGAGGTCAATCTAGGAAAAACCTTTGGATTTTCATGTGATGTTTATCCTATCGGATTGATATGGTGTGAGTGGGGCAGTTGTTTATTTGCAATTTAAGTTTCCTCATGCCTTTTTGCAACCATTCAATCTACCAGAGCAAAGTAGCTGCAGGCCATAGTCCCCCTAGTTGTTTCTAATCGTTTCTAGTTGTCTTTTACCTTCACGTTCTACATTATCTCTCTACTTCCTGGATGTTCACTTTCCCAAAGTTTCTTAGCTATAGAATCAAAGATACTGTCCTGGAGACATCATCAGTCAACAAGAGTGTTCTTTTCTTTCCACTTAATGAACCAATGAATCACTGCATGCCAGGTTTGGGTTCTTCCAGTTTGGATTGTTATGCTGTGTCAATATCTACTTCTTCATCATCTTGTCCTGGCTCTTTGAACTTTATCCTTCATTAAGTCCCAGACCTGAGCTTTATCTTGACTACACTGCTATTCCCTTGGTAGCTCAGATATCTTTGTAGTGTGCTTATACAGAACTATGCCAACTATTATATCATCGATTTATTCAGCAGGCACATGTTCTTATTCATGATAATGAAGTAAAGATGGAATTAAATAAGACTGGATTACACTCAGTTGTGTCATCACTACAGCTCAGCAAGGAAAGGATGGGAATAAGAAATACCAATGAGGGCTTATTGCTCTATGAAAAACGACAGAGTAGCCAGGCACAACTGTGTGTGCCTGTGATTCCAGCTAATTAGGAGTAAGAAGTGGGAAGATCTCAAATTTGAGGCCAGCTTGGACAACTCAGCAAGACCCGATCTTAAAAAAAGACACAAGACAGCAAAATTTATGCTCAAAATTGGAAACATAGAGGCCAGGATGTGGTATAAATTCAAATAATGGGCACACTATTAATTTAAGCTAGAGGTTTCAAGGCAGCCGTAAGAGTCTGACATGCTTAAATTTATTTACATGAAAGAGTATGTCAGTGTTCCATTTAGTTCAAAAATCATATGATATAATTTATCATAGCAGTAATGAGAGTAGACTTTAGAGGTAGTTCAACTTATATTTGAATTTAGATTCTTATTCCTTTTAGCTCCATAAATTTGAATAAGTTAACTTTTTGGAATTATTATATCTAAATGTCAAAGTTAATATGATATCTACATGTCAAAGTTAATAGTTGCAAACTACAGAAACAAAATTTAGAAACTTTGTGGGGAAAAAAAAAAATATTACGAAGACTCAAGGTTGTTTGAATTGGGAATCACTCACCCAGAAAATGAACCACTCCAAATATGAGGCAGAATAAGGAGTAAATCTGATTAGAATGTGAAGGGTCAACAACAGAGCCGTGAACTTGGGAGCACACATATCTACCGGAACAAGGACTTGAACATAGCTTCTGATACTGTTTCAGCGGCCATCTGAGGAAACATGTTTCCATTGCCACCCAAGAACAAAAGTTTTTCATGTTTTTTTATTAAAAATAAAGTCTGACATTGTTCAAAACAATGGCTAAAAGGAATAAGACATGTTCTAACAAAAACAAAGCCACCTCTCCCACAAAGTCTTTTTTACCTTATTGAATTATGTACACCAATATCTCTATACCTACTCTAACGATATATCTAAACATTTCTTAGCTCTATCAATATCTCCACAAATATCTTTAAGTGCTTTAGAAACATGTTGGCAATAAAATGTTTGGAGAGGTCCCAGAAGCTGAAAGTCTTTCCTAGGGCATTTGAAATTCTCTTTCATCATAGTCTTTTTAATTTTTGTGTTACACTATCAAATTTAAAAAAAAAAAAAATCATTATTATTTTTAATTCCAGGTTGAGAGGTTTCTGCTTTATGTTTTTACTCAATTTAATAAAACATCCTGATTATTTATGGGCAAAATAGAGAGTGAAATATTAAAAACATGCTGGTGGGATAGTGGCTATGAAATAAAACATTGTAAAATTCTAATATTTTGAAATTATGAAATGCTTTATTATTTTAAGTTCTGAATGAATGTTTCAAGACCATGATAAATATTTTTTATATCTATTAAATTTGTTGGGACAACCTTTTATTATTGAAAGTAAGAGCTTCCCATATATGAGCAAAATTTGCATATTCTCTTAAAGATGTTTTTATACCTACTATTGTATTTTCTTTTGGAGATAGTATATCTAATGATTAAAACCAGGGGCTTGAGTCATAAAAGCTATGTGATGTTATGTATCAATGCTCCATCATTTACTAGTTGGGAATTCATTATATTGTGGAAGTTCAGTTTATTTGCCTGTGTAATAGAATAATAGCATATACCACATAGTGTAATAATTCATCAGGACCTCACAGAGAGTATCCTGGAGATGTTGTTGAAATGATTCTAATTCAAAATATTCTAATTTTATAGATAAGTGATATTTCCCTGTATTTGTACTTTTGTCCTAAAAGCATCTACTGGAGACAGTCTGCAGACCACAGTTTAAAAAAAGCCAGATTATGTTTTAAATGTTTCCACTTAAAGGCACTTAGAAAAAAATATGTAGAAAAACCTCAAAAATTAGTATAACTATTATTAAAATAACCCTCTGACAGAGGGCTATGTTTTTGTGTGTATTTATGTATATGTTTGCATTGATTTTTTTTTAACTTTTAACTAACACTATTTTTGTTTCAGCGATTCCATGCACTAAATGTAAGATTTAGCTTTCAGCTCCTTCATTAGTCAAAAATATTTCTAGTAATTTTAATTTAGTTTCACATTTTAAAAATTAGCTGATGGTAGTAGATGTCTATGGCTAAATGATTTTCATTGATTTTAGGTCCCATGAAAAATAATTCTGATGCCATGATAGAACCTTTGTAACACTAAAATAATTACTGAGTAATCCAGTGTAGAATCAACAAATTCAAAACTTGTTTAAGTTCAAGTTTCAACAAAAAAATACAGTTGAATTTAAGCTGAAACAGATTCATTCTAATTGGATTTAAATCATGTTGTTAAAATAGAGAAAAGTATGAAAATTTTATAATGTAGGGATTAATAAATAAACTTTAAATTACACTTTTTGAACTTCACTGAGTTTAGATATAATTACATAAAGAATATTTTAATTATTAAATAAATAGTTCAATTTTTTAATGTTTACTTCAAGGTCTTAGATATAGAAATTTTCTACTTATGATATTTGTGACATTTAAACTAAGCACTAAAACAACAACTTCACATACTACCATAAATGATTTTCAAAATTTATAAGGGAAATTGGTCACTCGTTTCCTTATGTGCTTAATTTTGATACTGTGCATCAAATACTTTTGTCATCGGCTCCTTTAAAAATATGTAGGAACTTAATTGTCAAAAATTCTGCATCAGCTTTCCTTTCTTCAATGTGGTATCTTTAACACTATTTCCTGAATCTTATGGGGATAATACAGCTTTGAAAAGAAGATAAACATTGACAAGCAGAAGGAGTGTTCTGGTCACCTGAAGAATAGATTTCCCACTTCTAATTAATCACATGTCAGCTGCTGGGCATGTGTAATTAATGGCACATGCCCCCCAAGGCTGTAATGTATAAACACATTGCTTATCTGGTTAGAGGAATATTAGCATGCTGATGATCACTGCAAATGAGAGCATATTGTTGATTCTGTTCTTAACTATACAAGGTGTTATATTTGCTCATGCCAGTATGAAAGGAGCAAAAAGATTAGTCAGAAATAGAAAATACAGAGTGATGCAGCATAAATGTGTTTGAATACACATATATGTATATTAGATTAAGATACAATGTATGCAACTACATTTCAGTGCTTTATTTACTACTAACATATCATAAAAAAAAATGACAATAATTAGAAAAACATGGGTTCAAATAGCTTCTGAAACTCCAGCTATCTATGGGGGTTTAAGAGAACTGATTAATTTAAATGAATCATCTTTTTCACAAAAACAAAAAGATATGCATAATCACAAAATTAAATATATTTAGAAATATGAATGACAAGTTATTTAATTGTAAGTCTAACCTGAGAGAACAGATGATATTATAGTTTGTACCACACACACTTTCTAAGCAATAGGATGCGAAATCATTACCCCACTCTTGTAATGCAACCCATGTTTAAGATTTTAGAAAAGTTATTGGAGAACATGAAAGATAATGTATCCAGAGAGAGCTGTTGATTTCTAACAAACTCCCCACCAAAATTTTGAAGTATGGGGAGGAAGGTGCAGGGGAATTTGCCACAAACCCGAGAAAAACGTGATGTTCCACTCAGAAAATTGGATACAAACTGCAGGAGGACCAGGAGGACTCAATGTAATACCCGCATATTTTAAAAGTTTGACAAATAATATATTTATCTGTTTAATCAAGCCAAGTTGAATTGAAAACAGTAAAAAAAAGAAACATCTTTACTCTGAGATACAGTCCCACCTCTATTCTTCTACAACATAATCACTTTTAAATTGAATTATGTTTTTAAAAAAGGGGTTTTGTTGTTGTACTTTGAACCAAATGGGTCCAGAAAAGTATGCTCCAAGAATACTTTTATCCTGCTATTTTAGTTTTCTCCATTAGGAAAAATGATACCTGTTAGTTAAACATTTGCACATTTAAAAAAATAATTCATATTAATTATATTTCACTGCAAAACTGTCAAAGGTTTTTATTCTGAACTTTTTTTTTTTCTTCTGCACAAAAGAGGGGTATGACCATTATGTGAAGCTTTTAAAAAAATAATGCTAGTGTTACTTAATAATTTCTTACTAAACTGTTTTTGGAGCAAGAAGATAAATGCATATCCATATGCCACTGGTGAATATATTGTTGCTTTCTATAATTTAAGTGGTATGATGAACAGAATTGTATTATAGGAATATTATACAAAATGATACAAACCAGTATGTGGTCTTTAAAAACAGGGTGAGATAATTATTTGGTGGCATTGATTGTGTGGTGAAATATGGTATAGCAAACATTTTTTCACAATTTTCATGTTAACTGAAAGCATCCATATATATATATATATATATATATATATATATATATATTTTTTTTTTTTTTTTTTTTTTTTTGGTACTGGGGATTGAACTCAGTGGCACTCGACCACTGGGTCACATCCCCAGCCCTTTTTTGTACTTTATTAGAGACAGGGTCTCACTGAGTTGCTAAGTGCCTCGCCGTTGCTGAGGCTGGCTTTGAACTCGAGATCCTCCTGCCTCAGCCTCCCAAAGTGCTGGGATTACAGGTGTGCGCCACCGTGCCCGGCCAAAGCATCCATATATTGAAAGTAAATATCTCTTCTATTAATTTTGCAAAAATAAAACTTAGTCACTAAAATGGAAGCAAATAAAATTCTATTTTTCAAAAATTGGTGAAGAAGTCAGGCATGGTGGTGCACATCTCTATTTCCAGCAGCTGGGAAGGCTGGGACAGGAGGTTCATAAGTTTGAGACCAGCCTCAGCAACTTAGCAAGGCCCTAAGCAATTTAGTGAGAGCCTGTCGCAAAATAAAAATTAAGAAAAGGCTTGGGATGTGGTCAGTGGTAAAGCCCCTTCAGGTTCAACCTCCAGTACAAAAAAAAAAAAAAAGGATAATATTGGTGGAGGAATCGAGTCTTTACTATAAAATATAGATTAGCTAAATTGATCCAGGGAAATTGAAATTGGGACATAATTCCAAAAAATGGTGTTGTAATATTTATTAGTGTATTTTGAAGAAAATAATGATAATGTATATTTGGAAAATAATATATTACCAGTACAGGTTAAACTCCATAACATCATGAGGGAAGCAAGTTTATTATACCATATAGAATATTAATACTATCAAGTTGGTAGTAAAAGATTTTTAAAACAGCTATTTTCAATTAAAAATAATTAATATTATGTGATTTTTTTTGCATTTTGTTTCATTTCTTATTCATTAATATAAAACATGTTTCTGATCAAAATATTGCATTCAGAATACTATGTCCCAAACAGTACTGTATTAAAGCAGTGCAAGCAAAATAGCATGGTCAAAACTTTACTGCCCTCCATACAAAGCATCTAAATCTTTTCTAGGCAATAACTAAATGGTAAACTGTGTTGGTTCCCTTAAATTATTCTTTCCATTTTATTCTTATTGGAATTCTGAAGGTACGCTTGCAAAACATCAATTCTAAATTATTTAGCTCTCTCTCTCTCTTTTTTTTTTAAAACTACTTTTCCTATAGGTTGTCATTTTAAATGTCTTTCTGGGTTCATTCTGATCCCCAGAAGCTGAACTATATTTTGCTTGAAAGTTTAATAGTGTAAGTGGGGTTCTCATTTTTTTATGCTTGTAGTTGGTCAAAGTTCAAAATTTAAAATTCAGTCATACTCTTTCCTTCTAAATTTTATATTTAGAACTTCTCTTATTTTTACTTAAAATAAAGTAAGAAGGAATTGATGATTCCTGGGAAAACAAATTCTTTCTCCATACAACATTATAGAATTTTGTTTGTCTCATGTAAATGTTTGCAATCTTGCTTTTATAATTTTAGTTTGTTAGTATTCTTTTTTTTCAAATTTTTATGGTTTATAATTGTATCAGTACTTAATGTAGAACTGGGAAAAGTCTTTAATGTTGTCTAACTTTCTTTAAGGCTATATGATATAATGAAAAAGAAAATGATCAATGCTCATTATTGGCTAATAGCTCAGTATAATGATGATCAAGCTTATAGTGAGGACATCATAATAATAAATTAAATCATTTTATAAGAACAAGTGGTTATCATTTTTCTATTTGTGGCAAAATGTATCCTCAACTTGCCTATATGATGAACCCTGTTTGATAAAATGTGAAGAGATTTTCTTCAGGGAAATATTCAAACAGAAATCTTGAATTTATATACCATCTTGCCTTAAAGTTCAGAAATCAAGCCTGGATCCCTATATAAGAGTGTGCTTGGGCAATGGAGTAAGGTCTGAAATATAATGTGGATATGTGATTCTTCCTATACTACTGGTTACCATAAACATTAAAGACAATGATTCAGAACCTAAGTAATAACCCGCTAAATTTATCCACATGTGCCTTAACAAACATATCCTAAATAAAATAAAAAGTAATTATTTTATTTTGTTTGGTAATCAGTAAACATCTTCCAGCCAGGAGGCAAATATAAAGAGAAATGAACACTAGATCTAAGACCACTTTAAAGTATGTGTCATGTTAGAACACAAATAATTAGTAAAAAGAAATTTGAACATGAGTTCATTTTTGTTTTATATAGTTAAAATTGTAATTAAAAATAGCTCATAACCATGGTAAAAGATATCACTATCCTAAATGCATGATTAAAGATCTGAGTGGTACTTATATACTTTGTATACATGCAGTTGTATGTAAAAAGATGATATACTTGTGCATTATGAATAAATAAATAACAAAAAAAAAGTAAAGTAGTTCAGATCAATTTCAAGCAAATGAGCTATCTCCTTTAACCAATAACACCAAGTCACACTTTCAAGACATAAGTAAATACAAAGTTCTTACAGTTTTAGTGTATCCACAAGCATGTATATGCACTTGCACACAAACATAATATGTTATAAGGGAAAATACAAATTAAATATGAGACTTAATTTTTCCTTTAAAAATAAAAGACATGACTTACTCCCTCCTGTTTTCTTATTCATTTTATGAATCTTATATTTGTCGCTTTCTTAAAGAAAACTAGTCCTTTGAAATGTAATCATAAAAAAGTAGAAACCCTATCTCCCGGTTTATTGAGAGCATAGAAGTCCAATTTCTGCAGATCCCTCACTCAAATTTGTAAAACTTCCCCTGTCATAAACATAAGAGTTTAGTTTTCCTGTGCATATAGCCAATTAGCAAACACAGGTTGCCGCCTCAATTACCAGGTGAATCTAGGATAAACCATGTGTGATGAATAGGGCTGTCAAGTCCTCTATCTTGCAGACTAATTGTTAGTCTTGAGAACACTTATATAATGAATTGGATCTGAGCAGCTGTATAAAAGACTTTGAAGTTTTTCAGTACCACATTCTGATTTAATGTTTACTCAATAATATAACTATTTTCTTTCACTTCTACCTTAGTAAAGCGGTTTTCTTGGTTGGCAGGCTTTGAAATTTTTAATGTTATTTCCTGAACAATACACATGTTCATGTAATTGTCTATAATTGTGTGAGATTTTATTGTATACATAGATCTGTCTATTACAAAAGATTTAGTGATTGTGATTGCCTGTTAAATGCTGGGTTGGTCTTGGTTCAGAAGATGCATGTGGCACAAAAAGACAAAATTAAAACGAAACTGAAACATACAATAGCATGAAGATGGCTATCAGTGTTATGGAGAAAAAGTAGGTAATAAAGTGAGATAAGGATAGCTACCTTGACTGTTGGACATTTTAAATGGTGTGGTCAGGTTGAGATCACTGAGAATGTGGCATTTGGGAAATTTAAATAAGGAGAGAACCATACAGATATGTCTAATAGAAGTAAATATCAAGCAGAGATAACAGTGTTAAGACCCTGAGTAGGAAAATGCCAACATCTTAGCCAAATAGCAAGGAGGCCAGCAGAGGGAAGAGGGGAAGTCAGAGACAGTGGGAAGGAACAGAGACAGATTCCATGGGGCATTGTTAATACCAATTGAAATGTTCCTACCAATTTATATTCATAAAATATTATTTAGAAAATGTTGATCTTCAATATTATTACTAATAATACATAATAAATATTTTAGGTTCGTCAGTATCTTTAGAATAAATCATATTTTACATGACTCCTACAAAAGCAAACATGAACATATTTTATAGATATATTAGATTTAATTCTATGAAATTTCTTTTCATCTACTGAGATTTCTTACTTTTTCTTATTAAATCACAAAAAAGTGTAAAAAAGGTGGGCATTATCAAATATTAATCAACATTATAAATATTTCCTACTATTTGAAATATGAAGCAGGAACTGATAAGTGGTTTTGTCAAATCATGTCATTCATTTTAAAACTATATTTTTCTTTCTATATTTTCTATAAACAAAATAAATGTTTAAATTGTATTTTTAGAAGTCTAATTAGCATGTGTTAGAAGTTTCATTTGATAATTGTCCTTAGTTTCCTGGATGAGTTGGCTAATATTCAGATTAATTTTAATACTCAGTGATTAATTGTCTCTGAAATTATCCTTTTGGTTGAAAATAACTGTTCATGCAGAGAAAACTCTGATGGTTAATCACCACCACAAACACTTTCAGAGCTTTTTCTAACTCTTGAGAGAGAAAAACACTAGAATTTGCATGCCTGCATTAGGAAAGAATTAAAATGAGGACAAACTGTCTGTTTTTTTGGATGAACAGAAAACTGCCACTTTGCAAAATATCTAATAAGAAACTTATCCTGGAATCACCATTTGACCCAGCTATCCCACTCATCAATTTATACCCAAAGAACTTAAAAACAGCATACTACAGGGACGAAGCCACAACAATGTTTATAGCAGCAAAATTCACAATAACTAACTTTGGAACCAACCTAGATGCCCTTCAGTAGATGAATGGATAAAGAAAATGTGGTATGTATACACAATGGAATATTAGTCAGCATTAAAAGAGAATGAAAACATGGCATTTGTAGGTAAATTGATGGAATTGGAGAATATCATGCTAAGTGAAGTAAGCCAATCCCCAAAAAACAAATGCTGAATGTTTTCTATGATATAAGGATGCTGATTCATAATAGGGATGGGGAGGGGAAGCACGAGAGGAATAGATGAACTTTAGATAGGGCAAAGGGGAAGGAGGGGAAGGGAGGGGGCATGGGGGTAGGAAAGACAGTAGAATGAGATGGACATCATGACTTAGCCTAAGTACATGTATGAAGACAAGAATGGTGTGACTACTTTGTGTACAACCAGAGACATGAAAAATTGTGTTCTGTATGTGTAATATGAATTGAATGGCATTCTGCTGTCATATATAACAAGTTAGAATAAATTAAGAAAAAAATCCTGTCGAACTTCTCCCTTTAACTTCATGTTTGGAACATCTGCCTCAATAAGAATAATTCCTACTTCTGAGAATAAACACATGATAATCTTTATTTGAAGATAACTTGAAGAAATTTTCCAAATATGAGGTTTTTCTTCACTATACCTAAATAGTCCCTGTATATAATAAATGCAGTGCCTAATTGAAATTTTTTACCTACAGTCAGCTTTTTTTATTTTATTTTATTTTACTTTTAATCACTGTGACCAAAAGATCTGACAAGAACATGTAGAGAAGGAAAAGTTTATTTTGGCTCATGGTTTCAGAGGTTCAGTCCATAGTCAGTCAACTCCATAGCTGTGGGTCTGAGGTGAGTCAGAACATTATGGTGGACGACATGGCCACAGAATGCAGCTCAGGACACAGCAATAAGGAAACAGAGTGAGCTCTGCCCAAAAAAGGCAAAATATGATTCACAAAGAACCCCCCCCACATATTTCTTCAGCCACACCCTAGCTGGCTACAGTTATCACCCTGTTAATCCATATCAGTGGATTAATTCACTGATTGTTTTTCATCACTCATAATCTAATCATTTCAGCTCTGAAAATTCTTCCATTGTCTCACACATGAACTTTTTTGGAGACACCTCATATCCGAATCTTAACACCATCTCTCACTTGATGCTTCCAGATCTGTCTCGTATATCCCAAAATTACTTCCCTCCGGGGGTTGAGAGACACTTTTAAAAGTTTTAGACAGGATCTTTTTTTTTCAAAAGAACATTTTATTTTAAGTGATATAATTGGTGTTACAATAGAATAACCTTGATTTTACTGATCTGGTATTTACTTCCCTCCCACTAAAATAAATTTGAGTCAATGGTTTTATCAAATATCACAAATTATTTATATGGCATACCCTCATGAGATGTGATTTTCCTCAGGAAAAAAATAAGTTTATGCCTTTAAGAATAACAACATTCACCTGTTGAAGGGCATGTAGGTTGGCTCTATAGTTTAGCTATTGTAAATTGAGCTGCTATAAACATTGATGTGGCTGTATCACTACAGTTTGCTGATTTTAAGTCTTTTAGGTATGAACCAAGGAGTGCGATAGCTGGGTCAAATGCTAGTTCCATTCCAAATTTTCTGAGGTATCTCCTTACTGCTTTTCATAGTGGTTGCACCAATTTGCAGTCCCACCAGCAATGTATGTATGTATCTTTTTCCACACATCCTTACCAACACTTATTATTCTTGATAATTGCCCTTTTGACTGGAGTGAGATGAAATCTTAGAGTAGTTTTGATTTTAGATGCCCTTCAAAAGATGAATAGATAAAGAAAATGTGATACATATACACAATGAAATATTATTCAGCCTTAAAGAAGAATAAAATTATGGCCTTTTCAGGTAAATGGACGGAACCAGAAGATATCATGCAAAGTGAAATAAGCCAATCCCCAAAACCAAAAGCCAAATATTTTCTTTGATAAGTGGATAATGCTCCATAGTGGGGTGAGGAAATAAGGAAGAATGAAAGAATTTTGGTGTGTGTAGAGGGGAATGAGGGGAAGAGTGGGGCTGTGGAGATGGGAAGGACAGTAAAATGAGACAGACATTATTACCCTATATACATGTATGATTACACTACTGGAGTGACTCTGCTCCATGTACAGACAGAGGAATGAGAAGTTGTGCTACATTTGTGTACAATGTGTAAAAATGCATTCTACCTTCATGTATAACTAATTAGAAGAATTAAAAAAAAATCAACAACAGACCAAACCTTCCCTAATTATGTGGATAAGCAAGGTACAATGAGCAGAATCTGGGATTGAGGAACATACACGGAAGTGGTGAGGCTCAGGAAAATGATGCAAGTAAGGAGAAATCTCAACATAATTGTGTAAATGTTCAATGGATTTCATGGGAAGAGATAAAATTCTCCTGTATGGTTGGGTTTAGAAGGTTTGTGCAAGACTTCATGATAGGGTCTTTCTCTCTGTCTGCAGAACATAAGTGTGGAAACTTGAGAATAGTTTAGAATCAGTGAAACAGATTATGGCATATGCATAAATTTGTATAGTAAGCATGTCATGTCTAGATAAATGTTCCACTTTTAACCAATTATGCCAAAATATTATACTACCCACAAAAGAAATGGTAAAACTGTCGCTGCCTGAAGCGGAAGTCACTTGGAGCAGCGAACGCCACAGGAAAATTCGGAGGCAGGATGAAAATGAAAAAGGGTCTTTTATTCTTCTTCTCTCTCCAGCTCCAACAATCACTCCAAATGCTCTAACTCCAACCACCACCTTCTTCTTCCCCACACACACTAACGAACCTCACCCAGTTATATACATATAGCTTTAACAAGGACACGTGCTTACAGCTCAAGCTTACAGGTGCGTCACGCAGTGTTCACGGGCATACAAAGATTCTTTGAATAATGTATTAATATCAGGTGGAAACTAGAACATCTTTTATGGCTCTCAGCTAACCGCAATCTTTAGCTATCTCCTTGATTATAGGCTCCTTCATTTCCCCCTTTTAGTTTTAAAAGAGGGGATGTTCTAGGACGTCCATGTGCAACCGACATTCTTACCCGTCATGGGAGTCTAGGCTGTCCTGACTCCTGGCTTAGGTTGACATGCCGGCCACATTAGACTGTCCCGTGCGACTGTGCCGTGTCTTAGGTTGTCCCCTTCTGGGGATCTTACCCATCATAGGCTAACCAGCCATCCAATAGAGCCCTTCAGGATCGACTGTGTGTTGACTAACAGCCGTCCAATTTTTAGGAGATGCTGCGGCTTTAAGGCGGTAAGCCTACTGCTGACGAGCCAAGTTTCCATAGCGTATCAAGTTCTTTAAGCGAATCAGCTGCCCTTAGTTTCATCAAGTAACACACTGAGTTCTCTTAGACAAATACCCGCAAGGCATTGTCCCGTAATGTCCCAAAATAATGGAAAATCAAAATGTCCATAAGTTATAACACATAGATTCAGGAGGCCCCATGCATGCAGAGCAGCGGCCACACTGCTGTTTAGGTTGTTGACGCTTGAGCAGCAGGGATGCTTGCAGCGACCGCGGTCCCTGCAGTTGTAGCAGCAGCCGTCTTTTTTATGTCTAGACATTTCCACCGGCAAATCTTCAGGGCCCGCTACCTAAAAACTCAAGCATCCATTATTAAGGGAAAGGCAGTGCTATTCCAGCACTGAGATCAAAAGGTGAGCTGTCCAACTAAAAAAAGAATTATTAGAGTAGAAAATAAAAGTTGATCTCTGCTCACACACATTGCTGCTTAAGCTCCCACAAACATAAGCTGGCAAAATATCACATTCAGAAATAATCAAAGAGAAACTGAGGGTGTTTACTGCATTAAAGAGAAAGAAAAGCTAAAGGCATTTTGGAAAAATAATTTGTTAGCTGGAATCCTCGAGTCTCTATATACACAGCAATCCTATACCTGTTGAAATAATTCAAATTAATCAGCTATTAAACAAATGAAGTTAACAACAAATAAATGATCCTCTGTCGGAACACCAAAATATCAGGTTATACAACATTAAACATATTCACAGCTGAAGAGAAGTCCCGGAGACAACTATAAATCAAAATTGATTATCATTATAATTGATTATCTAATTAAAATATTCTGAACTTATATAAATATCTATTTATCTATCTATCTATTGATTATCAAATTAGAATATTCTAAGCTTAAATGAATTAACGTTATTTGGATCTATATCTATCTACCTTTTTTTTTTTAAGCGCTTAATTATTTGTGACGTCACACTAGACAGACGCACATATAAACATATTTGTGACATCACATTAACATGAAATTTAGACAAATGCACAGACATAAAGACATATATAAAAGAGAAAAAAAAATTACAATTGTGTATACACTGAAGAGAGATCTTCTTGTCCCGGCCGGGAAGAATGAAATTTAAGTTGTAAATTTAATGGAGGACTCTTTTCAGGGAATCACTCCATACCTTCATTTTGGTCCTCTTGATTTTGTACTTGTTTATTCAATCTAGACTCCTCAATAACTTCATCTTGATCCTTTTGACTTTGTACCTGCTTTATCAATCTAGATGGTATCCATATTGGAGAGGATTCGTGCTTTGGAAAAACACAAACGGATCCTCTCCCCCAAATTAATACTGGGTCTGGACCCTTCCATGTACCTGAGAGAACATCCTTCCAGTAAACCAAAGGTTTATGTTGTTGGTGTGGGTTCCAGTGTCTATCTCCAGCCGAATGTCCATTAGAATCTAAAGTTAAGAAATTTAGGGTAAACAGGGCAACTGCCAATCTGTCCTTAGGATTTTTCCAGTTTCCATCTTTTTGCTTTAGTAACATATTTTTAAGTGTCCGATTTGCTCTTTCAATTATTCCTTGTCCCTGAGGATTATAAGCGATACCTGTTTTTGTGGATAATATTGAACTTTGTACAAAATTGTTTGAAGGATGTGGATGTATATGCAGGGCCATTATCTGTTTTAAGCATTTTGGGGATGCCCAATGCAGCAAAAGCTTGCAGACAATGAGATGTAGTATCTTTAACTTTTTCTCCGGAATGTAAAGAAGCAAAAATCATGCCTGAGCATATATCTATGGTGACATGAATAAATCATAATTTTCCAAAACTTGGCTCATGTGTGACATCCATCTGCCACAAATGATTGGGCATCAAACCTCGTGCGTTAACACCATAATGTGGATTGGGCAAAAGTGTTACACAGGATGGACATTCTTTTACAATTCTACGAGCTTGTTCTTTTGTGATTTTAAATTTTTGTCTTAAGGTAGTGCTATTAACGTGGAACTGGGAATGAAATAAAGTAGCTTGTTGTACTGTAGTAAATATAAATATTGTTTTAGTGAGGGCATCAGCTTTTTGATTACCTTCATGGAGAGGACCAGGCAGATTAGTGTGAGCTCTTATGTGACCTATAAATAAAGGTTCTTTTCGTTGCCATAGGAGATTTTGGATTTGAGAAAACAATTTAAAAAGCTGGAGTATGTGGAGCTATTGGACCTGCTAGCTCCAATTTGGGGACAGCATGTACAATATAATGGCTGTCTGAAAAAATATTCATAGGCTGTTCTTTAAAATTTTCCAGAGCTATTATTATAGCTTCGAGTTCCACTAATTGAGCTGATTTTTGATTAGTGATATGAATCATTTTTTCATTTTGAGTGACTACTGCAGCAGTACCGTTAGAGGATCCATCTGTAAATACATTAAATGCTTTAGGAATGGGTTGATTTTTTATTACCTGTGGGAATATGATAGGATGATTGATACAAAAGGACAGTATAGGAGATTTAGGAATATGATTGTCAAAATTTGCAGAAGTAGAGCATCTAGCTATAGCCCAATCATTATCATTGAAGCACAAATATTCAACCTGTGATGATGAATAAGGAGTAATAATAGTAGCGGGATGAATTCCAAATATTTTAGTAGAGGTTTTAAGTCCTTGAAGAATAAGTTTAGCCACCATGGAGGTATAAGACTCAATTGTACTTTTAGGAGAGACAGGCAAATGTATCCATAATATAGGTCCCTGTTGCCAAAATACTCCTGTTGGAGTATATTGTGAAGGAATAATAATCAATATTAGTGGTTGTGCAAAATCAAATCTATCGCAATGGGATCTTTCAATGGCCTGTTCTACTAATTTTAGAGCTCTCCTGGCCTCAGGAGTTAATGTTCGAGGTGAGGATGGGTCAGGGTTCCCACGAAGGATGTCAAATAAGGGTTTTAATTGTCCAGTAGTGAGGCTTAGTGTAGGGCGAAGCCAATTAATGTCACCCAGTAATTTTTGGAAATCATTGAGGGTGGTCAAATGTTCTTTACTTATTAGAATTTTTTTGGGGTTTAACAAAAGTATCCATGATTTTAAAGCCTAAATATAGTATAGGTGATCTGCTTTGAACTTTTTCTTCTGCTATATATTAATCCATATTTTTTTAGATTTTTTGTTATTTCACTAAATATATTAAATAAGATTTGTTGATTAGGGTGAGCTAATAAAACATCGTCCATGTAGTGTAGACACATGAGGTCTTGATATTTGTTTTTAATGGGCTGTATAGCTCTGTCCACATATAGTTGGCACAGTATAGGGCTATTTGCCATTCCCTGTGGCAATACTTTCCATTGATATCTTTTATCAGGGCCATTATTATTAATAGAAGGAATTGAAAAAGCAAACCTGGGGGCATCCAGAGGATGTAGGGGAATGGAAAAGAAACAGTCCTTTATATCAGGGTTATAAGGTAATAGTTTTTTGGAATAGCTACAGGATTAGGAAGTCCAGGTTGAGTAGGGCCCATAATTTGCATTGTTTTGTTAATTTGTCTTAGATCTTGTAATAGTCTCCATTTTCCTGATTTTTTCTTAATTACAAATATGGGAGAATTCCAGGGAGAGGTGGAAGGCTCTATGTGTCCTGCTTCTAATTGTTCTTTAACTAATTGATGGGCCGCTTGCAATTTTTCTTTGGATAGGGGCCACTGAGGGACCCAAACTGGCTTATTAGAGAGCCATGGTATTTTTAAAATTGTTTTCTCAGTGGCCCCTAGAAAAAATGTCCTTTGCCTTTTTTATTATGATTAGGATTTTTATTCTTAACACCTGCAGGCTTGGTTGCTAGGTGTAGCCCCATTTGATGTAAGATATCTCTTCCCCATAGGGTAACTGGCAAGCTGTTTAAAACATAGGGTTTGAATGTTTCTGTATGGCCTTCATTGTCTTGCCAATTTAAGATTACAGCACTTTGAGCTGGGGTATTACTGTATCCCAAGCCTCTTAAACTGGTTGAGGATTTCTGTAGAGGCCAGTGCTTAGGCCATTGTTGTAGATTTATGATGGAAGAGTCAGCTCCTGTATCAATCAGCCCCTCCATCTCTATACCTTGAATTTTTAATTTGCACATAGGCCTCCGTGAACAGTCCTGGACCCAGAAAGCCATAGGTCCTGAACCAGTGGAACCGAATGCTCTGCTATTTCTATTTTGTGGCATGCTTTTAAAAGAATTATGGAGACTGGGAATGAGGAGCAGCTGTGCGATTCTGTCTCCTTGATTTACGGAGATGATGCCCCTGTGCGTACTTAGCATTATTTTAATCTCTCCATTATAATCTGAATCAATAACCCCTGGTATAACATTAAAGCCTAATAAACTTTTGGAACTACGCCCAAGGATTAGTCCCACAGTTCCTGAAGGGAGAGGTCCCCTGATTCCCATAGGAATCAGCTGAACCCCCATTTCAGGTGTCAGGACCATCCGGGCAGTAGAACAGAGATCTAATCCTGCACTTCCTCTTGTCCCTCTGATAAGGGAGTTAATGGGTAGGAGGGACTGTGACGAGGAATCATTTGAATCTGAGGGCCTTCCTCCTCTAGTGCCTCGTTAATGTCTTTGCACAGTCTGATATAAATTGATAAGTCTTTTTTACTTCTCCACGGCCTTATTGCATCCTGGCAATATTTATTAGCGTTCTCGTATGCTAATTGGATAACTAGGGGCATAGCTTGCTCGACTTCTCCAAAAACTCTAGATGTTGTTTTTAAGAGCCTATCTACAAAATCAGCGTAAGGTTCGTTAGGCCCTTGTATAACTTTTGATAGGCTGCCTTGCAGATCCCCTGTGCCTGAGATTGTCTTCCAGGCTTTCACAGCTGCAGTGTGTATCTGGGCATACACACCTGGATCGTATTGTAGCTGATTTTGTAGTTCGGCGAACTGACCCTCCCCTGTGAGCATATCTATATTGCGTTGAGGGAAACCTGCTGCAGCATTTCTCTTTGCTATTTCTGAACAAAGTTCCTGGAATTGAGTTTTCCAGATTAGGTATTGTCCCCCACTTAGTACCGCTTTTCCAATCTGAGGGGGCTAAGGTTAGGGTATTAAGTGACTCTATCATACTTAATGTGAACGGAGCTTGAGGTCCATAGGTCATTACTGCCTCTTTAAAATTCTTTATTGTTTTAAAGTCTAGGGACTCGTGATATCTTTGTCCCTGTTCATTTTGAAATACTGGCAGTTCTAGGTGCTCCTGCGGTCTATGTTGTTCGAGAGCATATAAGCGCTCAGAAAGGCCGCCAATTTCTACCTCAAGGGCACGTACACTCTGATCAATACTCTTTATTGTTTCTGTTAGGGATTCTATCCATGAAGGAGCAGAGGGCACTAGTGGTTCCTCTATTTGACGGTCTTTTCTCTTTTTTAATTTCTTTTTGTTCTTTTTATTGGAGACTGTGCTCTCCGAATCGCTTTTTGATTCCTCTTCACTACTAGCTTCATAATTCCTAACCGGCTCAGTAGAGGAGACCGTACTTTCATGGTTTGGCTCCTTGTTACTATTATTACTTTCACTAGTATACTGAGTTTCAGTTTCTAAGGAGAGTACATACTCCTCAGCTAATTTTATTAAGCTTCTGATGGCTTTTGCAGATCTTACTTTTGAATTTACATTCCTACTCTCCTTGCTGGTCTCAACTGAATCAGAGGATATGCTTTCTTGTTCACTTTTCTCACTATCTGAGTTCTCAATATCAAAAATTTCATTCATGGCTTTTATAAACCGAGTTTTTGTTATATTTGCTCCCATCTTTTTAAATTTTCTTTTTTCTTACCTTGCCGCCGAATTCCCCGTACGGGCCACCACCTGTCGCTGCCTGAAGCGGAAGTCGCTTGGAGCAGCGAACGCCACAGGAAAATTCGGAGGCAGAATGAAAATGAAAAAAGGTCTTTTATTCTTCTTCTCTCTCTAGCTCCAACAATCACTCCAAATGCTCTAACTCCAACCACCACCTTCTTCTTCCCCACACACACTAACGAACCTCACCCAGTTATATACATATAGCTTTAACAAGGACACGTGCTTACAGCTCAAGCTTACAGGTGCGTCACGCAGTGTTCACGGGCATACAAAGATTCTTTGAATAATGTATTAATATCAGGTGGAAACTAGAACATCTTTTATGGCTCTCAGCTAACCGCAATCTTTAGCTATCTCCTTGATTATAGGCTCCTTCATAAAACAAAGAATTTTTCAGTGACCACTGCATGCCCTTAAACTCTACTTCTCTTTCTTCTATTATCTTCATCTTTTTTCTCCTGTAGTTCTGGGGATCAAACCCAGGACCTTGTGATTGTTGGACAAGTACTCTACCCTTGAATTACAACCCCAGTCATTCCACTATCCCTTGCACATAAATTTTGTCCTTAACTCTTCTTGTAACATTTTAAAAGATCTATAATTTGTTTAAAAAAATAACTGCCAAACCACAAGATCAAACCCTCCTTTTCTAAGAACCATCCTTCACCAATTATTCCTTTAAATTGGCAGAACACTCACTGATTCAGTTCTACTAAAGATATATAAACAATCATCCCTTTTTACCCAAGTAAGAAATCTCCTGTGGAACCTTCAAACAAAAACTTTGGCTTTTTTTTTAACTTCCACATCAGAATAACAACAATTTAATATTTTACTGATAAAATTAATGTTTAAATAATCAGAGTAAATGACAGCAAATATGAAATGTATAGTGATTATTCAACACTACACTGTTTCAATAGCAGCCAATTCTGATTTTGAAATAAAGACATTTTGTTCCAGGGTATAGATAGTTATACACATTTGCACTTTATTTTTAGATTAGAAATTATTTAGAGCTGTCTTTCTGGGCTGTTCTGAAGCAGGATTCTATATAAAAATGGTTATTTTATTTTTAGAAAGATGACACACACACATGACCATCATATGATCACCTTACCTGTAGATCACATTACAAAAATACTTAACACTCATTTTTAAATCCTTCTTTTTCACATTTCCTAAAACAAGTCTTTTTGAGTTTTCTCTACCTTGAAATAAAATGATAATCTCTGATTTTAGCTGATTGCTTTTACAACTCTCAGGTAGACACTACCAAATCTATCATTTGCAACATATCTCAAATTTTAAAGTCCACATCATTAGCTTTATATGACATTCTTATTAAATTATCAATTTGACTTTTTGAGTATAGATATATCCCAAATTTCTGTATTTCTACCATACTTCCAAGTAATGCCAAAGCTTCTTGGCCTCAGTCTGTAATTTGAGTGGCAGAGCTTTAAATATCCAGAGCTATTCCCTCAGTTTCACACATAGCCTCCCAATGTTTATGTTTCAGATTCCAGTAGGCAATTTATAACTTTCTCTTTACCACATTCTCTTTTCCCCAGGTTCCTCTGTATTTCTGAATTTTCCCACACTTCATACAGGTTTTCCCACCTCTTTGATGTCTACTGTCCATCTCTGCAATGTGACTTCCTCCCTTAACATCATGGGAGTTTCTTAATCATTTTCCACTGGCTTTTCCTGTCTGTGTGTTTACATAGAATTCTGTACATCATTCTTATTATCATTCACAATCCATAATCATTTCCTTGACCAAGTATGTTTCAACTAAGTGTTGTATTTCCCAAATTTAGCAAAGCATGTGGGATAAGCCAGGACAGCATAAATGTTTGCTAAGTAAAACGGAAAATGGAGAGATAAAATGAAAATGGAAGTTTAACCATCAAAAAGGTAGAATTTGTTCTTGAAAAGTACAAGCTACAAATATTCATTTTAAATTATACCTAAAATACCTATCACAAGTTTTACCCAAAGTTGTATACATAATATGTAGTATGAGTCTCAGTAGTTACATGGCCTCCTCATTTCAGCTTTTTCCTATCAGCACAGAGAATTTTTAGGCTGTCATAGGAAATAAGGATATATGAGGACTCTAATAATAAAGAGTAGTAACAGGATTTCATGAGAATAGTAATAGGCTTTTGCAGCATCAAATCTGCATTTTTATTAAGATCCCCATATAATGTGAATCAAAGTTGTTGACTGAGAATAAAATCAACCTAGGTGATTACAAAGATACATTTATTTGAAACTAATTAGGTTTGCAATCCAGGAAAACTAAGATTCAAGCAATATTGAAAATGTGCTCTGAAGTTCCGCATAATGGCAACTATTTTTATAACCATAAGCCTTAAGGAGGGGTGAAAATTACATCACTTGTTAGGAATTAGGATTGGTGCCGCCAAAAGTTACACTGTCTTGTAAGAAAGGAACTGGGTGCAGCCTCAGTCTTGGGGCCATTTGGTGGAAGTGGTCCCTTGTACAAAAAAGCAATAGAGGGTAACAAATGATGTTTCAGGAAATTGCAGTTTGGTCCAGTCCAAAGGTTTAGCCCACTTCAAATGTTCATTTGTGGATACATCCGAGTTCTGGTAAACAATGGCCTCCCAAATCCATTCTAAATGCCCTGAACTAATGTAACTTCCTTTTAACATTTTTTCTTTTTCCTTGCCAAAGGTAATGGTAATGGAAATTTTATAGTAGTTGTTCATTTTTCACAATTTCAATACCTTTTTGCATGAATGAGGAAAATGCATCTTGGAAAGATGTAGAAGGTTCACAGTGAAATAACTTGAAGTGGAGACAATAAGATCAAGGAAAAACCTCCACATGCCTCTAAACTAAATATTTCACATGCCATCCCAGGCTGAACCCTACCGACGCATCTAAGTAATTTTTGTCTGTTTTTCAGATATAATGTTATTATTTATCTTCACAAAATATATTGTTGGCTGATTTTTGTACTACTGAAAGTGACATTGTGAAAATCAGGTTAACCTCAGAAGTAAGCACATCATAATAAACTTGCTCTGCTCCTTCCAGGACTGCTTTCCCCTGGCCATTGTGTAGAAAACACCTTGCCAATCTCTGTTCTTTGTGAACAAGAAAGTATCTAGAGAGACATCACCTGCAGAGCTTAATGAATAAAACAATCTTTAAATGCATGCAAACACCCAATAGGCTTAGTTTCTCATGTCTGCTCAAGGGAAGCTATTAACTGGCAAAGAAGTAGACTAGACTTTTAAATAGATACTACTAAGCACCAGGTGTTAGACTCTTTGACTTGATGTAGATTTATTGTTCTTTCAAACTTCTCTGCTATTTACAATGCCAAAATATATAGATTTAACAAACATTGATTTAACCATAACCCTAACTGCATTCTTACAGAGCAAATGACATGAAAGTCTGCACTATGACACAAAAATGCCTACCAAGGTAAGAATAACATAAGTTTTTTTGAAAGCAAATGATATGAATGTCTGCTATTGCAAAATCATCAAATTACTTCTTACTAAACTGGAAGACTGAGTATTGCCACATGATCCCAGCTTCTAATAATTCACTCTATATTTCAAAGCATTTTGTAGAGTTGAATTTCTACAAGAAAATCATAAAACAAAACATTCAATTAACTCTAAATAAGTGTCATTACTTACTGTTGAAAAGCTAACAATTCAAAAACTATTTTATTGGGTATTTTTTTTAAACCCTATTTAAGTACTTGAAATACACATAGAGGAAAACAAAGAAATCTGAAGCAAACATCCAAATCTTAGGATTGGTCACTAATTATGTGTTTTGGGGCAGCCTAATTTTCACCTTTGATTCCCTATCTACTCACCCGTGAAATGGATGTGAGATTGCATAGGAGATGTTTGTTTCGATTGTACAAGCTAATGAATGTGAAACTCTTATTAAAATGCTCATTTTATGGACATTATGTAGATGGCAGTTCGTATTATTGTTATTGTTTTCACTATTAAGTTAAAGTTTTTAGGATTATTGCTATTAACTTACAACATTGTGCACAATTATTCAGATATGATGATAAACCTCATGAATGTATTTATGTCCTAGTTCATTGACTCCGCAAAGCCATTGTAGAATATTCTAAAGAATCATTGCTGATATCAAGCACAAATTTAAACTCAATGTTCTCTACTTGCTAGTTCAACTTTTTACTCAACATTTTTTCAACTGTATGCATTTATATATGTTAATTCCTCATAACTTTTTTCCTCCATGAAGTCAGCATGTGAAGAGTTTCATGGAAAACCTGAAATAATGTTTTTTTTGCCTCTCTCCCATAGTGATGGATATAAGTCTATAATTAAAACACTGGGAATAATGGTGTTTATTTTCCCAAGCATGATTTATATACTGAACTATTCTTCCAGGTAAATGAAAAGCAGGGGCTAAACTTTCCTCCTGTGCTGGTGGAGTGACCCTTATCTTTCAGATGAAGACATATAAAATTTCAACAAATGTGGCAAGTTGAAAGTTTGATTATAGCAATGGGACCTTTCCATTCAAGTGACTTCTGAATGCTTAATGCCAGAGTCACTTGGCATAGATGATACATGAAGCCACCTCTGACCTGGAGACTGTACTCTCATGTGGGAATAACTTCTATGCAGCTAATACAAGGCCAGGAAACTTGAAAAATATTTCATAACAGTTCCACCCTCTTGCTTCCCTGGAACCATCTGTCTAGCATCTTATTCTTATGTATCTCTTGTTCCGTTCTTTCTTAAAAATTTCAGCTTCTCAGCAAAAATCTATTTACTTCTATCCACAAAAGCACAGATCTAATCTTTCATCTCTCATATGCCTGATATCTAATCAGGAAAAAAAATTTAACATATTAATCTGAGTCTAATCACACCTACTGTACACCTGGTATGCTGATCACACCCAATTTTTAAATACCTAGTGTTGGTGTTACCACATATTAAAATATTGACAGGGCTGGGGTTGTGGCTCAGTGGTAGAGAGCTTGCCTAGCACATGCGCGGCCCGGGTTTGATCCTCAGCACCACGTAAAAATGCATTGTTTACAACTAAAAGCAAATAAATAAATATTAAAAAAATATTGACATAACTAACTATTGCAATATAAAAACACATCCACGCTTGTTGCTCTGTAGCTGCACCCTTAAGCACTCCCTGTCCTATCTGCTGTGGGAGAATTTCATCTGGAACCTCCTCACATCCCATAAGATTCCCCCAACCCAGGAACTAAGTGATCAGGCTCTTGGCACAGTGGAGTCTCAGGGATTTCATGTCACAGCGATGACCATTATCAGTGATTGGCTCTTCAATGTGTTCCTAAGAGGTTTCACTTTTCACATTTAATAGGGGGGAAAATGAGACACAAAGGTTACCTGCATTGCAGAATTTTACTTTAAAACTTTTCAGTTCTTTGTATCTTCCCCCCAAATGACTGTCCTTCCAGTCTAGCCTCTGGGAGTAACTTTAGTCTAAATATAGCATTTTTATTAACAATTTCATGACATAGTTGTCAATAAACATATGATACATATAAATATTATATGTTATTTTAAACATATTTTTATGCATTTGTTTTTAGTACAGAAACAACCTGTATAAATTTTGGCATAATGAACAATTTATATTTTAAAATTCAATTCTCTACACATCAAATTAACATATCTA
The DNA here is from genome assembly GCA_025594165.1 of Tamias sibiricus. NCBI lineage: Eukaryota > Metazoa > Chordata > Mammalia > Rodentia > Sciuridae > Tamias > Tamias sibiricus. The sequence continues at coordinate 147,309,888 of CM046662.1, forward strand.
CTTCTATCAATAAAGAAGAAGTCATGATTGAAGAGTGTTTTTATGGTTTAGATATGAATTGTCCCTCAAAAGCTTATGTGTTAGAAAATGCAAGAAGGTTCAGAGGAGAAATGACTGGGTTATAAGAATCTTAACCCTATGAGTGATTTAATCCCCTGATAGAGATTAAGGAATGGTAACTGAAGTGGTAGGGTGTGGCTGAAGCAGGTGGAGCATTGAGGGCGTGGCTTTGGGGTATGTGTTTGCTTCTGGTGAGTGGAGTCTGTCTCTCTGCTTCTTGATCACCATGATGTGAGCTACCTCCCTTTGCCACATACTCCACCATGATATTCAGCCTCACCTCTAGCCTGAGCAATGGAGCCAGCCTTCTATGGACTAAGATCTCAAAACCTTAAGCCCTCAAAATAACTTTTCCTTCCCTACAATTGTGCTGGTAGAGTCTTTAAGTCACAGCAGCAAAAAAGCTCACTAAATTAAGTGTGATGTTCTTACAAAACACATTGATTTTTATAGGTAGATTGTTCAGAAGGAAAAAATTGCATTATTTATCAAAACAAAATTTCTAAAGATGAAAAAAAAATTCAGAATATTTTTGAAAGGTTAATGAAAAAAATTTAGAAAATATATATTATTTCATTAGCAGATTTATATATGTACATGTATGTAAATATATATTTCAATTTTGCTCATAAAAGTTAAATGGTATGTGAATTCATATTGGTTAATGTTTTAAAGTTACTTTGATAAATGTCACCCTAGAACTAACATGAAAAGGAGTTTCCTTTGCAAGGAATGCTCTATTCAGAAATGTAATTTCCTATACTATTCTGAAGAAATTTATAATGTAACTTTCTGAAGATACACTATGCTACTTTTTATTATTCATACAACAAGATACTTCTTATGTGTTGCCTTGGTGAAAATGCTGTCCTATCAAAAATAATCTTTTTTTTTTTTTAAATAATCTTAATCCTTTATCTACTATGTAAGTTTCAGTTTACTCATGTTAAAGTATGAATGTTTTGTTTCCCCCTAAATTTATAATTTAAAATGCAATTTCCAACAGCACTAAGTGGTAAAAAACTTCAGAAGGTGAGCAAGTTATTTACAAGGTACATGAGATTTCTGCTCTTACAGAAGAGGCCTTCCCACATGTGAAGATGCAGGAAGAAAGAGACCCCTATAAGGAAAGGGTCTTCACCAGCATGGATCCTGCCAATTCTTCTACCTTTGACTTTGCAGCCTGAATAACTATGAGAAATAAAAATATGTCACTTATAAGCCAACCAGTCTCAGAAGGATTTGTTACGGCAACCTGAAAGGACTAGGACAACTCATAACCAATTAATGAATCACATAAATGGTCTTGGGTTCATCCATAGTTGTCCATTTGTTACCAAGGCAAACCTTTAAATAGACCCTCTAAGTATTGCTTGATGTTAGTTGACTTAAAAATCACTAATTTTGGATGCCAGACATCTGGGCACTACATTATTAATTTCCCACTAACTTTGTTGTAGAGGATACCTGTGATTTATGGGTTATGATGGTGACTGTTGCCTAGGTTACTTTCCAGAGACGTTTAAAGCCACTTGTGCAGTAAACAGACTCTTCACTGAGTCTGCAGGTGTTTGATGGGTGACTGCAATGGGAAGAAAGGCTTGGCAACCCTGTCTTCAGATCACATCTGTCTCCTTTGTTGCCTTAACATTTTGGTCAGATTCTACTCAGCCTGCATGTGGATATCAGCCTTTGGAGAAATGTTTTATCCAGAACTATAACACAGGATTACTTGACCTAGACTTGCCTAGCCTCTCTCCTCCCTTACCAAGGCTAAAGACAACTACCAGCCACCATGACTAGAAACAGTATGCCATGAAAGAGAGAAAAGAATTGGAATCCAAGTTCCTGGAAGATCTTCACCTATTTTCAGGAAAAAAAAAAAAAAAACATGAATATTCTTCTCCTAGATTAGTTTTTCTTCTGTTCTCATAATTCCTAACCTTTATCTATACTCCCTCAATTCCTAGAGTTGAAAAGATAATTTGCACAAGGCTTAAGTCTCTTCATTTTAAACCCTCCTGACTTCCTTCCATCCTGTTTTCTCCTTGTTCCCATCCCTTCATGAATATTAAAAATTTGAACCTTTGGTTGTTTATCAGTCAATGCCTCACAACAATTACATCAATAATTTTACTTTTTTAAGAATTGCAAATAAAATCTGTGCTAACCTTGTTTATGTTTGTTTACCACACTTACTTGTGTTATATATAACAGCTTGATAAAATATTATTTAAACACTAAAAATAATAATTTTAGCAGCTAGGAAAACTTATTTTAAATTGGAAAACAAATTAAACTATGAAAATAAGACATTCTATCCTCCAAAGAGAAACTGGGGATAGAGATGGAGAGCTATTACATCTCAAATCTTCAACTAGATCTTTGGTTAATATTAAGGGATGGACTGATATTCTGCCCAAAATTCATATTTGTAAATTCTAACTTCAGTACTTTAGAATGTGACTATCTTTGAAGATACTATCTTTAATCAGGCAATTAAGTTAAACTGAGGTCACTTCAATGGTCTCTAATACAATATGACTGTTGGTTTTATAAAAGGGGATCAGGGCAGAGACATGTTCACAGGTACACATGGGTAGCAGTCTCCTTGCGCCGCCATAACAAAATACCATGCAGTTGGTGACCTATACCATTGAAATGTACTTTCTCATACTTCTGAAGGTAAGAAATCAAGGTGGAAGGGCCACAAGTGTTGGTTTCTGGTGATGTTCCTCTTCTGCATTTGTAGAAAACAATTTAATTTTATTTTTGGGTCCTAACAAAGCTTTTTTTTTTTTTTTTTTTTTTTTTTGGTGCACATACAAAGAGTTCTCTTGGTGTGTCCTAATAGAAAGACACCAGTCCTATCAGATGAGTCTCATGAACTAATTAAACTTTAATTACCCTATAAAGGTCCTATCTATAAATATGGTCATTTGTGGCTTCGGTATTCATCATATAAATTTTAGGGGATATGGTTCAATCCACAACACTATGTAAAGACACAGAGAAGGGGGCACTGCCAGCCATAGAGAAGCTACAGAAGAAGCCAAGGCTTTCAACTGCCCCAAATGACTCCAGAGCCAGGTGGCAGGCAGCTAGAGACCAACTTGAAATCTAAAACCTACCATTCATTGTCCTCTCTCATCGAGGTCTCTTGGCTGAGGTCTTCCCCAGGTACCAGTGCCAAGACCTCCTTTTGGGGGTGTAGGAGGATCATGATGATAGAGTCTCTACTGTGCCCCAGTGCTTAATAATATTTTTCATTTCCCAACTTCCCAGATCCTTTCCTTTGCCTTCCCAGGGCTTGCAAAATGTCAGGAGTTTTCTCTTCAGACATTCTCTGATGGGGAGATAATTCCCTCTGCATGTACTGATGCATCTGACCTTGGCTGCATACAGATAATTAGTGAGAAAAGAATAATGGCATTTGTTTAGTTCATTGCTTTTACATTTGTAAGACACAATTAAAGGCTTAACCATTACTTTAATTTTGGCTTCTGGTCTTCATGAACTGACAATTAGTCATGATTGGACAATGCACTTGATACCCAACTGCTCCAGGATGCTAACTTTGAAATTATCATAGATGCTACCTTTGGTAGGGTGGGAATAAGAAGAAGGGCAGAGAAGAAAGAGGGAGAGAGAGTGGAGTTGTCAGTACCTGGTCAAGGTCAAAAAGGAAGGTGTCTGACTGTGTCATCTCAGGCACGTGTCTGGGCACTTGCAGCAATTAGAGGTTGTGCAATGGTATGTTAAGACCACAGATTCTCATGTTCAACTGCTCATCTACCACATTACAAAAACTTTGTGAACTTTTACAAGTTTCTTAACTTCTCTGTACTTCAAATTCTACATTTGTAAAACCAGAATATATTGGTAAATTCATAGGGTTCTTTTGAATAATAAATAATTTAAATACATAAAAATACTTTAACCAAGTGTGGTGGTACACACCTGTAATCTCAGCTACTTGGAAGATTGAGGCCGGAGGATTGCAAGTTTAAACCAGTTTGGGCAATGTAAGGAGACACTGTATCAAAATTTAAAAAAAAAAAAAAAAGAAAGAAAAAAAAAAGAAAGAAAGAAAGAAAGAGAGAGAAATAAAGAGGTCTGAGGGTGTAGTTCAGTGATAAAGTGCCCTTGGGTTCAATCCTTAGTACCACTAAATAGATGATGAATACATAAATAAAATGCTTCAAATAATGTGTACAACTCTACAAGCATTATTTTAAGCTATTATTTTTAATTGCAAGAATGTCAAGGTCATCAAGCATTTTTTTTTTTTTTTTTTAAGGAGATGGGGTAGGAGTTTGATCTAAATAGGTTGTGAGGTGAAAAAGAAACTCTGAAAGCTCTAAATTATATTCAGTTTCTGGGTAAACAAAATAAAATTGTTACCCTAAGAAATTAGAAGGTATATTCTTTTTCCTTGCATACATGAAATGTACTATTTATTAAAATTATAATTATAAAAATATTGCAACTTTTATGAGTCCAGAGGTAACCACTGGGGGGAAATCGTTTTGACTTATGCTCTGTATATATGTACGTGGGATTGATGAGTGGAAGTCTCTCAAAAGGTCACATTTCCACAATCTGATTTCTGCAATCTCTTGTGTCAACAGCTAAAACTTCACAACTGAGTTACCAGATGAATATAAATGATTCTGGCATGGAAGAGTGCATTGCACAGGGAAAAGCATGAAACCTGGAGAAAAGTGGTGACCCGATCAATGCACGAAAGAGAGAAGAAGGACATTCTAAATAAAGTAGAGAAAACCCATGGCCAGCGATAATTTGGCACTGCATTTTTGTTTCTGTCAATCAATTCCCTTAACTTTTCAAGTCAGGTAGGGCTTTATGAGAGGAATAGAGAAAAGTGCTCTGCTCTTTGGTTCCTGAGAGGAGCATTATTTCAGATAGCTAAGTGATAGATACTTATACTTTTTAACCTACTGTATTATTTTTCTTTTATACAATAAAAATTTAGAATGGAAAGCTGGTAATCTTCTGGAGTTTGTTATTTGTCTCCCAAGGCATTCTGTTGTAAAATTTTTAACTATTCTATAAAGTTTCTTTTTTAATTGAGAGCAAAAAAAATGTACACATTTGTAGAGATATGATGTGATGTTTCATATATGGATACATTGTTAAATAAATCAGAGTATTTATCTTATCCATTACTTCATATGTTATCTAGTGTGTGTGTGTGTGTGTGTGTGTGTGTGAGAGAGAGAGAGAGAGAGAGAGAGAGAGAGAGAGAGAGAGAGAGAAGGCATTTAAAATCCTCTCTCCTAGCCATAGAAACCATTTCATACAATATTGTTAACAAGTGTCACCCCACTGAGAAACAGAACACCATAACTTATTCCTCCTGTTACTTTGCACCCATTAACCAATATCTCCCTTTAAGTTCCTCCCTATAAGCTTCCTAGTCTCTAGTAACAATGCTTCTATTCTCTATTTCTCTGAGAACAGCCTCACGAGTAAGATCACATAGTATGTGTTTTATGGGAAACAGGCAGGGAATGTGTGACATTCGTTAGTGTGTGACTTAATTATTTAGTCTGGAATAATGTACTTCTCACAGTTTTGGAGGCTGGGAAGTGCATCAGGGCATCAGTCTCTGGTGAGGGCTCTTTTTTCTGGTAGATGGTGACCTCTGGCTGTGTCTTAAAACGGTGAAAAGTGTTGAGGGTTTGTCTCTGGCCTCTTTTTAATAACACTAATTCCATTCATGAGGTCTCCAGCCCCATGACCTAATCGTACCCAAAGGCACCTTTCCTAGCACCATAATATTGGAGTTGAGAATTTCAAATTCTGAATTCAGGAAGGTCATAAGCATTCAGACCTTGACAGTATATGTAGTATTATATTGAGAGAATTAACCAAAATAATTGAAGATAAAATGTTATTTGAGGGAAATGCAAAGTAACATGCATTAACATTATTATTTTAGGCAACTTCTGTCATAATAATTATGTATATATGATTGGGTATATTCATATTCTTAGTAATAACAGGAACATTTTTCCTTTAAACATAGCCTAGAAATTGCTAAATTTCCTCAAACATATACTTAACTCAATAAAGCTCAACAAGATAAAATGTACATTAATATATTAATTTTCTTTATTTTTTTTTCAAAGAACTCCAAAATTCAATGGCTAAAGAGACTTTTAACAAAATTTGAGCATGCCAAGTGCATTGTGAAATGTTAAGGTTACAAACCCTTTGTATACTGTATTTAAAATGTCACTTAATGCAAATTATAATGGCAATATCAAGAGAATAACAATGAAATGATCTTCAAAACAGCAAAATGCCTTCAAGTTGAAGTTAACCCTATTGTGTCTTTAGCAAGTACTGTAATTTTCTTCTTCTTCTTCTTCTTCTTCTTCTTCTTCTTCTTCTTTTTTTTTTTTTTTTTGATGGGGGGAAGATACTGGGGTTTGAATTCAGGGGTGCTTTACCACTGAGCCACATCCTAGCCCTTTTTATATTTTAATTTGAGAGAGGGTCTCATTAAGTTGTTTAAGGCCTCACTATGTTGATGAGACTGGCCTTGAATTTGGGATCCTCCTTCCTCAGCCTTCCAAGTTGTTATGATTAAAAGCATGCATGACTGCACCCAGCAAATACTATAATATTCTGGAAAAGTTACTACAAAATAATGCCATTGAAAAGTTCACTTAGAATAAACTTAAAATCAAAGGACCTTATATCAAAATATCAAACCTAGGAATATATATACATACATACATAAAGCTGTGTGTTTATGTGTGTGTGTGCGTGTGTGTGCACATGAATAAACCCATAAGATATGGATATAAAAGAAAAAAATATATATATATATCCATATGGAGTATAAACATATCTGAAAAGGGGTTAGAAAGAAAGAAGAGGATAAAAGAAGAAAATGAAAAGCATTCTAAAGTATGTTGAATTCCACAAAAATATCAGTTTGCTGTTTTCCTTATGTTGACAATTATGTACAACTGAATTATAATAGTAATTACTAAAATAGTATTTTAATGACTTTAGTAAAATAGAGAAAAACTTTAAAAAACTAATTTAAAACAAAAAATAGCTATTTATTTTTTAAAAATTAATTCAGTTCTTTTGGCAAGTATAATTTTTAATAATTTGTACTTATAATTAACATTTATACGGATTTTCTTCCAATATTTTCTGACATTTCTTTATTGCATTATACTTTTATTCTATTAAAAGCAGAATTTTCACTGAGTTGTACTGTGATTTTTCTAATAATGATCAGTTTGCTAAGTACCATTTTATGGAAGCCTGTTTAGAGCTATGATTATATATCTAACAATATTTAAAGTCATTTAATATTTATGTTAGCATAAACAATGATGAATACCATAGTTCAAACATGCGTCTTATTTTAAGATAGAGCAATTTGGTATTACTGGGATGAAGAAAATAGTGTTTTTATTTTTTTTTTAAAGTTTGTTTTCATTTTGGTTCTCACCACAAAGATATCGTATTTAACTCTGGCTGAAACATAAAGAACAGTATGTAATGAGAATTAATTCTGACTTTCAAAGAAAACCAACAGAAACTGACAAGAACCAAAAACAATTACTTGTATAAGTTATGGAAAAAGGTGATTTGAATAGTCCACTTTGGGGAATATAAGAGCTGACTCACCCATCTATAGGTGCTAGGCAGGTGTTACTGGAAGACTAGCATTGTTTCTCAACCTTTTTTTTTTTTTTTTTTTTTTTTTTTGTGGTACCGGGGATTGAACTCAGGGGCACTCGTCCACTGGGTCACATCCCCAGCCCTTTTTTTTTTTTTTTTTTTTTTTTTTTTGTATTTTATTTAGAGACAGGGTCTCACTGAGTTGCTAAGTGCCTCACCATTGATTGCTGAAGCTGGCTTTGAACTCGCGATCCTCCTGCCTCAGCCTCCCAAAGTGCTGGGATTACAGGAGTGCACGCCACTGCGCCCGGCTTAATTTTTTTTTTTTTTTTTTATTAGCACTCCACTAATAAGACTTTTAAAACAATTATTTTCCCCAATATTTCTCTTAAGGAAATTTTAAATAACATATCTGGAATATGAGAATTAATTTCCATTCCTGCAGAAAATAATCACTTCTGCTGAGATTGCAATGGCCAGGGAATCAACAAAGAAAAGAGGGTATCTGTACTAGAATGGCCTCATCAAAAATGATGCTTCTGGGTTGGGGTTGTGGCTCAGTGGTAAAGTGCTTGCTTAGCATGTGTGAGGCACTGGGTTCAATTCTTAGCACCACATACAAACAAATAAATGAAATAGAGGTCCACCAACAGCTAAAAAAAAATATTTTAGAAAAATGATGCATCTATTGGGTGTGTGTTACACCTATAAGCCCAACAACTTGGGAGGCTAGGAGAGGAGGATGGCAAGTTCAAGGCCAGTCTTAACAACTTAGCAAGGCTCTGAAACTAAAAAGGGATGTAACTCAGTGGGAAAATGTCCCTGGGTTCAATCCCTATTAACATAAAAAGAAAGAAAACAAGATGCATCTACTGTCTATTTTTTACATATCAAAAGACCAACCTGTAATCTCCTTATAAATTCTTAGGAAATAAGTATTGAGCAGAGTTGTATGTAGGACAAATCCAGACAATTTCATGTTTGAAAACTGGGATGCCATGGAGTTAGGGGTTATCATCTGTATTTGATAATTTCCTGTAGATGTTGAGTAACCTATCATGTTATTGTCATAGTTTTTTACAGTTATTGTTTGCTTTTTAGAATTCAAGTTTAAATATAACACACATATTCAAAAACACTTAACATTCAGTCCTAATCAAGCACTAAAGAAGCACATTTTTCTCCCCAAGGAGTTGGCTGAGGATTATTGTAGAACAATTATTTGTTGTGCCACAAAGATGGATAATATTTTTTCCTTCTTTAGAAAACCATTGTCACCAAATTCCCAACACGGAGAGACTATTTATTTATGCATGAGCCATTTGTAAAAAGGCTTTTAGTAACATTCCAAATGAGTGCTTTGAAAATGCACATTTATCCTGGGCTGGGACAGTGGCTTAGCGGTAGAGTGCATGCCTCGTGCTTGTAGGGCACTGGGTTCTAACCTCAGCACCACATAAAAATAAACAAATAAGGGTATTGTGTTCAACTACAAATAAAAAATAAATAAAAGCACATTTATCCTAAGTCTTTGGGGTGATTTAAATAAGATCAGTTCTTCTATCTCAGAACTATAGATCCTAAAATCTTTCAGCTGAGTCTATAAAGTCTTTATTCAGCACACTGAATAATTATGTCATGCCCCTAAATTTGAATATCAGTGTTCCTAGTGTGAAAATAGGAGAACATGATCTCATGTCTAGGAAGGAAAATAGTGAAGAGAAAAATATTTAGAGAGTATAGAAGGCTGAGTCAACAGACATGTGGTTTGATTGAATCTGTGAATAAACAAAAAGAATGGAGTATTGGAAAACTATCAGGGTCCAGAGCAGTGAATTAGGTAAAGATAGTAAAAATTGTAAATGTAAGAAATACAAGAGGGTGTCAAAGCAAAATGAAGGTAGCTGGTGTTCTCTTATACAAAGTAGGGCTTTCATTCAAAAGGCTATTTGTTCATTTATTCTTGTAATAAATGAATCTGAAATCTATCTCTGTGTCTTAGTAAAGTAGAAAGACTATATATAATTTGTTTAGTAATCATCCAGTTCAACGTTCAATGGGTGGCATTTTTTTCTAGGGTTACCCAGGACTGAAGATTTTCAATGAAGCAATTGCTCTCAGTTCTAAAATTCCGTCAGTCCTAGGAAAGCAAGAGCAACTTGTCACCCACCCCAATCTACCTAAATTCTCTGAAACTAGGCCTCCTTTCTTCAAATCTACCACTTTCTGCCAGGCTAATGTAACCTCTGCAATTGAACTCTGGGTAACAAAGATGAGAGTCAACAAGAGGTTTTGTAAGGCAGCCCTGTGACATGTCTCTACTTTTACATTTAATTACCCAAACTCAACCATGACTTACCCAAACTCAACCATGACTTGTATAAAAGTTGCAGGGTAATATAGTTTGTGAATGTGAACTAAGAAACAAGACAAATGTGTACATTAATAGCAAAAGCATCAAGATTTAAAAATTTTCTTATATTGGAAATGAGGCCATCAGGAATTTTAAGACAACCTGTTCAAAGTGGAAAAATAGAAGCCAAAGTATAGTTTTGGAAAATAGATAGGAAGTACAGAAATAGAAAAAATAGTGATAGGTTATTCTTTCTAGATTTAGTTTTCTTTTTCTTTTGTGGCACTATTAAATTCAGGGGGACTCTACCATTGAGCTACACACCCAGTCCTTTTTGTTTTTTGTGTTGAAAACAGGGTCTCCTTAAGTTGCTGAAGCTGGTCTCAAACTTGTGATCCTCCTGCCTCAGCCTCCTTAGTTGCTGGAATTACAGCCATGAGCCAAAACACCTGCATCATTACAGATCATTTGCTACAGAAGGAAACAGACATACACTGCAAGATCTAGAATGAAAGAGGGCCAAAGTGAATGCTGCATTTTTTTTTTTTTTTTTTTTTTTTTTTTTTTGCTTTTAAGTGGCAGAAACCTGAAGTTTATATGTGACTATGAGGGAGCCACTGGAAAACAGATGAAGATGCATGAAACACACAGGAAAACAAACTGAGAAAGTTCCCAGAGGATACGGAGAATCATGGGATTTTTGAGCACATACCAACACATTCATCCCAGAGAAGAAGAAAGAGTCCTCTGTATATACAAGGGAAGCAAATATAAAAAATGGGAGTTTCAACTTGAAAGCATCACATATCACTTTGACTGTCAACTTAAAAGTACAGGTTATGCCAGAGGCTACATTACTTTTTATATTACAAATATAAGACAGACACCAAATAGAATTTTTAAAATGCTGTACAGGACATAGATATGGGAAATAATTCAATGAAACTATTAAATTATTTGACTATGAATAATAGTATAAAAATTGACTAAATTTTTTTAGCAGATAAAAAAAATCTCCCATGTTCTTGGATAGGCAGAATTAACATTGTCAAAATGGACATACTACCAAAAATGCTATACAGATTTAATGCAATTTCTATTAAAATTCAAATGATGTTCTTCAAAGAGAAATTTGACTGTGGGTGAAAGTATAACCTGGAAAAAAAATAATGATTAATCTAGAAAAAAATAACTTACAAGTGTGATGATTTTTATCAGATGGAAAATATTTCAATAATATTTTTTTAACCAAGCAAGAAGTCTTGAGTAGAATAAATATCTGAATATGCACTTGACACAAATTTTCCATTTCAGCACTTAGCACAACGAAGTATTAATTACACTCCATCAACACTGAGGAAGTAGTTAGGTAGCAGCAGAAGGATAAACGCAAACACATCAGCTTGAAACACTGCGTTTTGTAAACAAGCATTCTCAAGACACCTGGATGTTTATTAGCTGTCAACTTTGATCCAAATGCAGATTTTTAAAATGAGCATTACATCAAATGCTGATATAGTGATGCTTCTGAATTTCAGTTGTGGATAAATAAATGATATTCACATACGTAACAGAGGAATGAGAAATATTAGATATAATCGCTATGGGCAGAAATAAGAAAACAAGACACCAACAGATGTATGTTAAAATATATTCACATTATTAATAAACCTTATAAATCAGTATTTTAAATAGACTTCCTGTTCTAATTCGATTTGTATTGGTTTTTGTTTGAATACCTCTTAGTCTGAAATACATAAACCACTGTACTAAATTTATCACTGTAATGATCTCTTAAAAAATAATGCCAGTGGAACACTACTCAGCACTAAAAAATAATAAAAACATGGCATTTGCAAGTAAATGGATGGAGTTGGAGAAAATAATGCTAAGTGAAGTTAGCCAATCCCAAAAAACCAAAGGTCGAATGATATCTTTGATATGAAGATACTAACTTATAAAGAGGCAAGGGAGTGGGGATGAGGGGAATGAAAAAACTTTAAATAGAACAAATGGGGGGAAGGGGGAGGGGGCAAGGGGATAGGAATAATGGCAGACTGAGTTATTCATGACTACCCTAAATGCCGTGACTGCTGCGTTACTTCTTAATGGGGCCGAGGTCTAAAGCTACCCCCCTTTTTGGGCCCAAAAAGGGGGCTCCTTCTGCCAGCAGAAAGAGTTAAAGTAGCTTACCTGGCGAAGATAGGCTTAATGGGCAAAAGTCGCAGAGTGTCTTACCCCAGCCTGATTGATGGCCACCATGCCACACCCGGGGAGTTTTGGTAGAAAGCAATGCCAAAAACTCGGTTTATTGAGGAAGTTGGACGGTCTTATATAGGACATGGCCAATCAACAGAAAGATCATAGGGACGCATAAGGATCATGGGCAGATGCCATTGGCGGAGCCATTGGCCTATCTTCGGGGTGGTTTCAGTTCTCACAGCCACGCCCCCTGCTTAGCCTAGGTCCTGTAACAGGGCGTGGTAATGTGGCAAGCAGCCAGAAAGCAGTATAAGGTCCCGACACCTAAATACATGTATGAAGACACAATTGTTGTAAAAATACTTTATATAAAACCAGCAACTTGAAAAATTGTGCTCTTTATATGTAATATGAAATGAAATGTACTCTGTAAACATGTATAAAAAGTTAAAATAAATAAATAAATAAATAATGCCAAGGCCACACAAATGTATTTTGAAAGTTCCATAGTGTACATCTCAGATAGACCTTTCTTTCTTTTTTGTGTACTGAGAATTCAACGCAGGGGTGCTTTATCACTGAAATCCATCCCCAGACCTTTTCACTTTTTATTTGGAGACAGGGTCTCACTAAGTCACGGTGGCTTGAGATCTTCCTGCCTCAGCCTTGCAAGTCACTGGGATTATAAGCATATGCCACTGCACTTGGCTGGCTGTGTGCTCCTTTCTTGTTACTAACTCTGTTATGAGGTTATTTGCCGAAGTGATGAATTGGAAGCCGTGTGTTGCTATTAAATTATATCTTTATAATAGAAGGCAAATATTTATTATTTTCTATTCATAAAAATTGAACAAATTGTCAAAGAAATAAAATTTGGGGAATAAAAATGACATAAATAAAAATATGTGTGATGCCACAAAGGTTTTTAAAGAAAAAAATTGAAGTACATGAGTTAGATAATGGTGTATTTTTAATGTGTATTTTGGAAGTGTCATATTTCCTTTAACATTATCTAACCATGTCTCTCTTTTTTTTCAACAAGCATTAGTAAATGCTTTTTCTGACTGACCCCAGTTTCACTGATTCACCCTCACCTGCAGCAGTTTAAAAAAAAAAATGCCAATGAAATGTGTTTGTCCCTGTCTTGAATTGTCAAGCTACTAACGAGTTTCTTCTCAGTTGTATGCTGTAGATGAAACAGGTTTTCTTTTTATGTATATATTTTTTAAAATTTTTATGTGGTAGTAGAACATATTTTGAAATATTATACATATGAAGAATAGATATAACTTGTTCCAATTAGGATCCCATTCATGTGGTTGTACATTATGCGAAGTTGAGTTGGTCATGTATTCATGTATGTGAATAGGAAAGATATGTCTGATTCATTGTACTGTCTTTCTTATCCTCATCCGCCTCCTATTCCATTTGGTCTAGTCCAATGAACATTTGTCTTCCCCTCCCTTGTTATAGGTTAGCATCCACCTATCATAGAGAACATTCTGCGTTTGGTTTTGGGGGACTGGCTTATTTCACTTAGCATGATATTCTTTAGTTCCATCCACTTACCAGCATATTCCATAATTTCATTCTTCTTTATGGCTGAGTAATATTCCACTGTGTATATGTACCACATTTTCTTTATCCATTCATCTGTTGTAGTGCACCTAGGTTTGTTCCATAGCTTGGCTATTGTGAATTGAACTGCTCTAAACATTGATGTGGCTGCACACTGTAGTGTGCAGTAGTGTGCTGGTTTTAAGACCTTTGGATATAAACTAAAGAGTGGGATAATTGGATCAATGGGTGTATCCATTTGAAGTTTTTTAAGGAATCCATTCTGCTTTCCACAGTGGTTGCACCAATTTGCAGTCCCATCAGCAAGGTATAAGTGAATCTTTCCCCAACATCCTTGCCAACATTTATTCTTGCCTGTGTTCTTAATAGTTGCCATTCTGACAGAGGTGAGATGGAATCTCAGCATAGTTCTGATTTGCTTTTCTCTAATTGCTAGAGATATTAACTATTATATATACATACATATATAATAGTTATATGTGTAGATCATTCATATTTCTTCTGTGAAGTTACTGTTCGGTTCCTTAGTACCCATTTCTTGACTAGGTTATTTGTTTTTGTTTTTGCTTTTCTTTTGTGTGTGTGTGTGTGTGTGTTTGTGTGTGTTAAGTTCTTTGAGTTCTTTGTATAAGCTGATTTGCTCCCATTCTGTAGACTTCCTGTTCACATTCTTGATTTTTTTTTTTCTTTGCTGTAAAGAAGCTTTTTAGTTTGATACCTTGCCATTTATTAATTCCTAATTAGGAATGTACCTCAGCATTGTGAAAGCTGTAGATGCAAAACTCAAGGTCAACATCATTCTAAATGAAGAAAATTTGAAAGAATTTCCTCTAAAAACTGTTACAAGACAGGGATGCCCTCTTTTACTACTCCTATTAAACATAAACCCTAGCCAGAGCAATTAGATGAAAGAAACCAAAGGGATACAAATGGGAAGAGAAGAACTCAAACTATCTATATTTGTTGATAACATGATTCTATAGTTAGTGGATCCAAAAAATTACACTAGAAAGATTCTAGAACTCATAAGTGTATTCATAAAAATAGCAGGATATAAAATTCCTATAAATCATTTTTGTTCCTATGCACTAATGGCAAATCAACTGAAAGTGAAATCAGGAAAACTATCTCATTCATATTAGCCTCAAATATATATATATATATATATACATATATATATGTGTGTGTGTGTGTGTATACATATATATACATATATATATATATACTTATATGTACATATGTGTGTGTGTGTGTGTGTGTGTATATATATTTGGGTATCAGTCTAAACAAAGAGGTGAATTACTTCTACAGTGATAACCACAAATCACTAAAGAAAGAAATTGAAGAAGACCTTAGCAGATAAAAAAATCTCCCGTGTTCTGGGATAGGCAGAATTAACATTGTCAAAATGGACATACTACCAAAAGTCCTATACAGATTTAATGCAATTTCTATTAAAATTCAAATGATGTTCTTAAAGAAATATAAAAAACAGTCACAAAATTTATTTGTAAAAATAAGAGGCCCATAATAGACAAAGCAATCCTTAGCAAGAAAAGTGAAGCAGGAGGCATCACAATACCAGAACTTATAGCATACTACAGAGCTATAGTGACAAAAATAACATGGCATTGGCACACACACACACACACAAAAAAAAAAAAACAGATATGAAGAACAATGGAACACATTAGAATACACAGTCATACCCACATAAATACAGTTATCTCATAATGGACAAAAATTATAAAATTTGCTCAGGGCTATTTTTCCCCCATGGTCGTCAGCCAGTAAATAAAAATAGAAGAACTTAATATATACAATAATACTAGTACAGTACAAATGGTGTTCAAAATTTCAAAGAAATTTTTTCATTATTTAATTTGCTGCCTTACATATAAAGAGTAACCATCATTTAAAAAAAAAAAAAAAAGCAAAGGAACACAAGGAAATATTAGGAAGTATTGGGTATATCCATTGCCTTGATTATGGAGAGAATATACTTACTTTGTTTTTACAGAAACACAAACTCATCAAATTATACACATTTTTAAAATACACAGACATTTGTATATAGATTATTATTCAATAAAGCTATTTAAAATAACTAACAATATGTACATTATTAGTGAAGGTTAACAAAACCAATAAGATAGATAGGGATATCAATATCCACATAGATAGGTAGAGAGATTATGTGGAATTGGCTCTGATGTCAGATTGGCAAGCCTAATGTCTACCATGCAGGGTAACAGTGTGGAGACCCAAGGAAGAGATGATATCACAGCTTCTGTCTACACACTACTAATTCTCAGTTGACCTCACTGTGTTTTAGGTTGAGGTTCACAAATGATTGGATGAAGTCCAGCCACCATTTCAGGGAGGGTAAGTTGCTTTACTCATAGCCTATGGATTTCTCTCTCTCTCTCTCTCTCTCTCTCTCTCTCTCTCTCTCTCTCCTTCTTTTCTTTTCTTTCTTTTTCTTTTTCTTTTTTTTTTTTTTTGTACCAGGGATTGAACTCAGGGGCACCTGATCACCGAGACACATCTCAGCCCTATTTTCTATTTAGAAACAAGGTCTCACTGACCTAGTGCCTCGCTTTTGCTGAGGCTGGCCTTGAACTTGAGATCCTTTGGACTCTGCCTCCCCAGCCATTGCAACTACGAGCGTGCTCCACCACACCCAGCTTATAGCCTATAGATTTCAATATTAATTTCATAAAAAAAGAACATATTCACACCAATATCCAGACTGGTGTTTCCAGATATGCAGGTACCATATCTTAGCCATGTTTACACATAAAACTAGCCATCAAAACAACTAACTCAAACTATGATTATTTATGTTTAATAAAATAGTTTCAGATTTTTGGTGGCCACTCAAGAGAGAGGTGTGTTAACTGCTCAAAAAAATCAAATTTAACAATGTTGTAAGAGAAATAATATATATTTTATGACTAATTTGTAATTTCTTAGTTTTTTAAATCCTTCTTTTTATAATCAGCTAAGAATACATATCATCACTACTGGTAAATGTAAGTTGATCACCAGTGAAATACACAGAAATAGACATATAATCAAACAAAATATTAATGCAAGTTAAGCATTTTTAACGTAACTATTTTTATTTTTTTAATTTTAATTTTAATGTATTCATTATAGCTATAATTTTTATTTTTTATTTTTAAAAATTTTTAGTTGTTGATAGTCCTTCTTTTTTTTTTTTTTTTTTTTTTTAATTTATTTGTATGTGATGCTAAGAATCGATTCCAGTGCCTCACAAATGTCAGGCAGGTGTACTACCACTGAGCCCCAGCTCCAGCCCTTTATTTTTATTTTGAAGATTAATTTTAAAATGACAGTAATAATTTGAATAGAAAAGTATAACATTTAGAGTTTTTCATTTTTAAATACTGAAATATATATCTGAAAAAAACTTACACTAATATGTACAAAATGCTATTTTTAAAATACAATTCAGTAAATGTTCATTGAGTCCAAGAAATTAAAACCATTTTTTGTCAACTATGAATATTAATTGAAAATGGAGTGTCTGTATTCAATCAAATCCCTCTACAATATTGTGCTCAATAACAGAAAGTTTAGAGATACTGGGTAGGCACCAATACGTTGACCAGCTGGACACATACACATTTATGAACAGATACATAAAATACCCCATGTATTTCTACTAAAAACAGACTAATGCCAGGTGCTGTGGTGCATAAGTGTAATGCCAGTGACTTGGGAGGCTAAGACAAGAGGATTACAAGTTCAAGGCCAGCCTGGGTAACTTAGGGCCTTAGCAATTCAGTAAGAACCTTAGCACTACAGTATCTCAAAACAAAACAAAACAAAACAACAACAACAACAACAAAAAAAAAGGGCTGAGGATGAAGATCAGGCATAACTATGTGCCAGTAGGTAGGTTCAATCCTTGGTACAAAAACAAAAACAAAAAAAAAAAAAATACTAGGCTCATGATTGAACTTCAAACAACAGATGATTGAGGATAAGAGAGGTTTTATCATTATGAATAAATATACATAATAAGTATATTAAAATATAAGCAAATATTTGAATAAATGTATGCAAATATATTTTAAAAGAAGTGAAATGTTTGTTGAACACATGCCCTCAATATCGAGAACAATGCTAAATACTTAAAGAATGATTGTTAGACTGATATACTGGCTAATTGACAGTGGAGGATTGGATGCTCAGATGGAGGGATTGATGGCTATAGAAATGTTCTAAGTATCAGTCTTGTTTTATTAAAAGGCAGAAATTTATAACCTCGTACTGAATTAGCATCTGTCACCTTTTCAAGCAACACATATAGACTTCAGTTGATTTTACCTATTCATGGTTAATATCTTAGAATGACTCTGTTCATATATTTATCTTTGCCTGCTGATACCAACTGCTTATTCTATGAATATTATTATTTCCTTTCCTTTTGCATCAATTTCTCCTTCTATGTTATTGCAGTTGTTGCTTTGGTGTTTCTCTCCATCACTTTCATTTCCCCTGCACATTGTAGAGAATTTTGCTTTGCTGTGCTACTGCAGTTCTGGTTATACTACCTTCACTGCCTTTTGCTCTACTTCTCTGATATACTTCCAGAATTTACTGATCTCTGCAATAAATTTATTTGTTACTATGATTTCTGCTACAGTACTTTCGGTTAGCAGTTTTAGGTACATTTTAAACAGTTAAACTAAAGCAAACCTGTGATCCAAATGGGGAACAGATCATTTGGCAGAGAAGATATCTACACAACACAACAAAATAGCACCTCTTTGGTTTTTTCTATTCATTACTTTAATGATCTCATCAGAGTAAACTCTGCCATCTCAGCAAGTTCATATCTGCAAATGGCAGCTATCAAAAACTCAAACAATAATAAACACTCGCGAGGATGTGGGGAAAAGTGCACTCTCATACATTGTTTGTGGGACTGCAAATTGGTGCAGCCAATCTGGAAAGCAGTATGGAGAGTCCTAGGAAATCTTGTAATGGAACCACCATTTGACCCAGCTATCCCACTCCTTGATCTGTACCCAAAGGACTTAAAAACAGCTTACTATAGGGACACAACCCCATCAATATTTATAGCAGCCAATTCACAATAGCTAGATTGTGGAAACAACCCCAATGCCCACCAGTAGATGAATGGATGGGGAAAATTTGGTATATATACACAATGGAACACTACCAAGCACTAAAAGAGAATAAAATCATGGCACACTACTCAGCACTAAAAGAGAATAAAATCATGGCATTCACAGGTAAATGGATGGAGTTGGAGAAAATAATGCTAAGTGAAGTTAGCCAATCCCCAAAAAACCAAAGGTCAAATGATTCCTTTGCTATGATGATACTGAATTATAATGGCAAGGGGGTGGGATGAGGGGAATTAAGGAATGCTAAATAGAACAAAGGGGAGGGAGAGAAGGGGAGGGGGCAAGGGAATAAGAATAGTGGCAGAATAAGTTGGACATCAATACAGTAAGTACATATATAAAAACACAAATGGTGGGAAAATACTTTATATAAAAACAGTGACTTGAAAAACTGTGCTCTTTATATGTAATATGAAATGAATTGCGCTCTTCAAGCATGTATAACAAATTAGAATAAATAAATAATATAATTTAAAGGAAAAGAAAATAGAGGAAAAAGAAATGACAGATGGAAGCATATATGTATACCGCTGTTTACAAATAGAAAAAAAAATAAATTCACATGTGCTGCAGTTCATGTGGTAAAAGTGACTCAGTATTTACATCTGTGTACTTGTACAAACTGTTGCCACAATTAAGCATTCATTTATTAATAGTACTTAGTCATATTTAATATGAGCTGTGCTTTGGAATGAATTATTTAAGAAATGAGGAGATATTTTGTGTAAGACTCAGTTTTATTTATGTTGGGAAGTGGGGCATGCACTATTGTATATTTTTTTGTTTTGTTGTTACAATCATAAAAATATTGGTACTCTTCTCCTTAAAATTATTAATGCTGTGAAATAACATTCCAATCAACATGTGATCGTGATGTTATTAAAATAATATTTACTTCTGAATTGATGAAAGCATACACTTCATTTACTAATAATAACAAAATTTATAGAGAAATTTTTCTTTGTTAGCTACTGTCCTATTTATTTAATCCCTGAACTGACCATACAACATTAAGAATTTTCCCTCTCCTCTTTATCCACATAAGAAAACTCTACTTTCAAAAAAAAAAAAAAAATCACTTGCCCAAGTTCATATGGCCATCAAATATAGAGGCCAGAGGAAGGATTCTGGAAGTCCTGCCCCAAAGCACTCAG
Source organism: Tamias sibiricus (assembly GCA_025594165.1). Classification (NCBI taxonomy): domain Eukaryota; kingdom Metazoa; phylum Chordata; class Mammalia; order Rodentia; family Sciuridae; genus Tamias; species Tamias sibiricus. Next base: position 147,330,095 of record CM046662.1, read on the forward strand.
TTTTATGTCTGGATGAAACAGAAGCTCTCCTTTTTTATAGAGATCAAGGCATTTAAAGATCATATTTGAATCAAACTTTGATGGAGATTGAATAAATGCAGATCAGTAAGAAATTTGAAAATAGTTTAGATGGTATTGTGTGAACCAGGATCTGGCTAATAATTAGTAGGCAGATGACTTAGAAGCACATGGTACCTCATTTATTCTACTAGAGTCATTGAATAGAGTCCTCAACTTGCCAAGAATGCAGAACATTTATTATGTTGGTGTTAAGACTAAGGAGAGTACATAAATTATTCAGGGTAGGGAGAGACATTAACTTTTTACAATGCAAAAGAGATGATTCACAGAATAGAAGTGATCAGAATTTATTAGAATTTATTAATGTATTCTTCCTTTTAAGGTGAATAATTTATTTTATTCTCTCTGGAAGGATAAAGCACAGGCATTAGAATAAAACTAACAGTTAACCAGTGTAACTTTATTTCCTAAAGTGAGAGTGTGTTTAAAAGTAGAAACTCCGGTGATATATATTACAATGAATAATTTGCTAATTAAAAGGATATTTAAAGTTTAATGATTTTTAAAATTTTATATTAATAATGAATAAGTCAGTGATCTGATATGTTAAGATACATATTTTCATTTTGGGATGTTTTCACATAAATTAAAAAATATGATCAAGTCAGTTTTATTTTATTTATACTACCTACTCTGTTTTTTTTTTTCATCCTGCATTTGAAATAGCTTACTTGCTAGAATATAATGATAACTGTTTTGGTGTGTGAGAAAAAAAAAAAAAAAAAGAATTGTTGCACAATTAAGTAGTTTTCACAGTGGCACCGAGCAAAGGCAGTGCCTAATATGTGCCCTAAGATATTTTACTTGCTGGGGTTATAACGATGTATAAGACCTGGAGTTTTCTTTCTCCTCTGGGAAGATAACAGTATGTAGTACACATAAACAAAACAGAAGTACAAATAATCAGTGAAGTTTCTGATAATTGCACATGCTGATCGGATAATTAAACCAAATGATAGGATACTGGTGTAGAATGTTCCTTTCTAAGGAAATGCTGTTTAGATCTGTCCTTGTGACTTCCTTTGACCAGTAGAGTATAGTGTAGTGTAATTAATGGTGTGCTGGTTCTCGGCTTAGATTCAAGACCATTGTGTTCTTCTGCTGTCTCTTGGAATTTTGCCCATGAGTTACAAATCAGCAATGCAGGATAGCCTGCAAGAAAATGAGATGACCCATGGAGAAAGGCAGGCAGTGTGCCCAGTAGACTCATAAGCCATCCTCAATGAACTGAAAAGTGGAACCACAAAACTCTGAACAAGTCCAGTTTAGATCAGCGCAACTGCATATCTGACTTCAGACATGTAAGTGGGCTTAGCCAAGGTGAAGGAGCCAGCTTAGACAACACATCACACTGAGCAGAAAGGAATGCTTAGTGTCTAAGTACCCCCCACCACCAGAAATGTGTATGTTCCATAAGCATGGAAACATGTGTGTCCATGATCTTGTGTGTCATGTAGTCCTTATTAATATATTTGCAGAGTCTGTTTCCAGGGACCATGCTGTTTGATACTGATTTTCTCATAACCAGACCATCAGAAGCTGCAATATGTGTAAATGCACCACTTATTTCCTCTCAATAGACATAAAACACCAATAATTCACACAGCTACTATGTATAGTGTCTTTATAAGTCATAAATATTGGTACTATGTAGTTGAGTAACTCCAATTAAAGATGAAAAATTAAAGGGTTGAGAGATCTGCCCTTCAGCACATCAGGTTCCTGGTCATAATACTTATAATTTAGCCCTTGTCTTGCTTTGTTAATTCCTCTGCCTGAGTAGCTCTAATTGTTTAGTGCTGCTTAAAGAACTTCTGGGGTACATATTGTGTGTATCGTGGACGTTTACTTCTTTTAACCATTTCTAGATTGACAATAAACTCTATCCATTTCACAATCACCTCTTAAATTTGAAGATCACACTAACAGCACAAATGCCCTGGATTGGAGGATCATGCCTACTTGTGCCAAGCACGCAGCACTCTATTTGGCATTCCAAAGTGCTTCCTTGTATTAGGAATGTCCCAATGTACCATCTCGTTTCCATTCAATTAGATTTTCAACTGCAATGTGTAAGTGCCTGTCATGGCCAGCCACAGACCGCCGCGGGAGAAAAACTCGGAGGCAGAGTAAAGCTATTACTACTTTTACTTCTACTTTCTTAGAGAGAGCTTAGAGAGGGAAAGAAAGATTTTTAGAGAGAAAGATTAGAGAGAGCTTTTCTTCTTGTCTTCTTAGCTTAGGGGGGAAAGATAGAGCTTTTCTTCTTGTCTTCTTAGCTTAGAGGGAAAGAAAGATAGAGAGAGCTTAGCTTAGAGAAAGATTATTTTTTAGAACTTCTTTCTTCTTTCTTCTTTTTCTTCTTTCTTCCTCGGGAGCCTTGGCCTAACTCTGACCAGCCATTACTTCTTCTATCTGGTTTCTCTTCTGTAACCGCTCTGCCTACGTTCTGGCCGCTCTGATTCTTTCTTCTCCGACCCAGACTCTTCTTCTGACCGACCGAGCGACTGCACGACTGACTGAATGAATTCGTTTTCCGTTCTCCTAACTCTGACTGCTTTCACCCGGTTATATACCTTCAGCTCTGCGGGTGCCTCAAGTGCATTTACAGGTGTGTCACATACATATCAGGTGGAACTTATGGCTTCCAGCCAGCGCAACAGCCCTTCCTAATTGGGGCTCCTTCAGCAATGCAACCCTATTCTATGAGGCCAACATCACCCTGATCCCCAAACTAGGCAAAGACACATCCAAAAAAGAAAACTTCAGACCCATACCTTTAATGAACATAGATGCAAAAATTGTCAATAAAATTCTAGCAAAACGGATACAAAGACATATCAAAAATATAACACACCACGATCAAGTGGGGTTCATTCCAGGGATGCAAGGATGGTTCAACATACGGAAAACAATAAATGTAATTCATCACGTCAATAGACTCAAAGATAAGAACCATATGATTATCTCAATAGATGCAGAAAAAGCATTTGACAAAATACAGCACCCCTTCATGCTCAAAACTCTAGAAAAACTAGGGATAACAGGAACATATCTCAACATTGTAAAAGCTATATATGCTAATCCCCAGGCCAACATTATTCTAAATGGAGAAAAATTGAAAGCATTCCCTCTAAAAACTGGAACAAGACAGGGATGTCCTCTTTCACCACTTCTATTCAACATAGTAATTGAAATTCTATCCTTTCAGATAAATGGTATCAAAATTTTCTTCAAATTAATTTCATATATCCTAACCAATCAAATCATAACTTGTAATTTTTTGATCATTGAATTTTTAACGAACTTTTCTCCTTAGATTATATAACATCAGGTATGATACATTTTACCATTAAAAATGCTACTTTCTTATTATGTTTTTTAGTTTCTAAGTTGGCAAATATTGTATGCATCTATGATGTGTAACAGGATATATTGATTTTTGTTCACATTGTGGAGTTGCTAAATTGAGCTAATGTATTCATTACTTCACATATTTAGCACTTTTTTTGGGGGGGGGGGGTGAGAACACTTAGAATCCATCTCTGTAGCAAATTTCAAGCACAAAATACTTTGCTATTAACTTTACTCACTATGTTTTACAGTTGATCTTCTGAACTCATTCCTTCTGTTTACCTGAAATTTGCTCTTTTAATCAACACTTTTAAATTCCCCAAAGATTACCTCTTAAAGTCCCATTTTATATTTTAATTCAAGTTGACTAATTCATGTAGCAATGGCATGTTCTGCAGAAATTTTCTTCATTTTGTCTGTTGCATTGCAGGAATAGTTAACTAGAAAAGGAAGAGGCATCAATGTAGCTTGTTGGGAATACTGACTATTCACATGCAGAAAAATGAAATCGCATCTTTTTCTTAAAATGTAACAAAAATCAGGGCTGGGGTTGTGGCTCAGTTGTAGAGTGCTCCTCTAGCACGTGTGCAGCCCAGGTTCAATCCTCAGCACCAAGTAAGAATAAAAGCATTATGTACAACTAAAACAAATAAATATATATTCAAAATATATATATATATATATGCATATATATATATAAAACAAAAATCAATTTAATATATTAGGTATATAAAAAGATCTGAAATTGTAAAACCCATTGGGGTGGGGAGAAACAAGGGAAAATTCTTTGAAAAATTGCTTGCTCCAGGATTTTCTGGATGTGACACCAAAATCACAGGCAACACAAACAAAAATAAAGAAGTGGGGTATTATAAAACTAATGCACACTAATGTTAACTTCATCTAACTGAATTATCTAATTCATGTATTTTTGATAGAGAAATTGTGGTAAGGTCATGAAAGGTACGTACTCTCTAGAATTCTGTAAGCACTTAGCACGTTGAAGTCCAATTTAGCCAAGTCAATGACTAACATACCACAATTGTTTTTCCAACAGTGCTTAAAATCCACAAATTTGTTATTCAGAAGTATAATGCTTATTATGGTCATATAAAAATGAGTGTTTTGACTTAAAATGTTCCCCTTGAGATTTGACCAACTTTATTATTATTTTGACATCATAAGAAGGCTGTGGTTTTCTGATTCTTTGCCTATATTTTGCACACTTCAAAAACATGAATAAATTAGAGAAGTACTTGTCAAATTTTATGGCTGCTTATCACATATTTCAGGTGCTGTAAGTAGAAGAGAGGAGATACATCCACAGGAATAAAATCAGTGAGTTCTTTCATTTGCTAGTTCTAGCAGCAAATTGTATATCAAAGGAAAAAATGTATGTTAATAAACCTTTTATGCTGGATTTTCAGCTGAGTGATCCTTTTTCCCTTTCTGCCCCATAATGTTACCCCATTCTAGACATAATTCATGAAAGTATAACAAAATGATCACTAACCATCTTTATTTATCCCATCTATCAGACAATTTTGAAGAATTAATTTATTTTAATGACAAAAAAATCTAACAAAGATATTAAATCAACAAATGTTTATTGAACACCCATTATGGATAGGAAATTTTCTAGGTGGGTCAATAACAGAACAAATTAGATGTAAAAACCCACACTGTCACAGAGTTTTCACTTTATAATGGGGAATCGAGAATAACAAAATGAATAAATTAGCTGCACACTATATTAGGAAAAGGCAAATGTCTCAAAAAAAACCAAAAAACCCTACATTTGTTTTAAGAAGTGGTTGTAATTTTAAGCAGGGTGACAAAGATATTCTTCACTCAGGACCATGCAGGACTTTAAGAAAACACTTGAAGAACATAAGAAGAAAGTAAGATGGCTGTGTTCAAGGGAGCACTTCCTTGTGGAAGGAGCAACAATTGGAAAGGTCCTCATATGAGAATCAGCCTGGCATATTCAGGGATCAGCAAGAATGCAATGAAATAATAGCTCAGTTGAGGATAACTTGTATATATTCTTGTTTTTTTTTTTTTTTTTTTTTTTTTTTTCCCAGCAAAACATTTCAGAGTACATTTTTCTTAGAAGAGAATATTATTTTCTATTTCTACGGTACAATTATAGAATGAAATAATGTCACACCATACAGTAATTATGTGCTCTGTTGTCTCTAGACTCTACATTGACGTAGACTATGATATACTTTAGGGTCATGGATAGCATTCTGTTTCATGTCATTTTATTCCTTTTGATCTGTAGTCCTCTCAGTGGCCTTTCTTCATCTTATGAAATTGATACCTTCGTAGACTGCACTGTTCCACTGTCACCATAGTCATAGACTGTTCCTGACTCTTAGCTCTTTCACCAACATGCCATTCAGATTATATACTCTCAACTAGAGTCAGAGTGGCATTGTTTCCTTTTCAGTGTAACACATCTGGAGACACATGTCCTCTACCCCTTATGTGACATGTTCATGTTGAGCTTCTATTCAAGTTGCTATTTCACCATTGTATAGATACCATTTATTTCCTGTGTGACTAATAAACATTCTGTTGACATCACTTTTATGAACATCCCACTCCACATCAGAATCCCTGAGGATTTAGAATGGGTTGTAGGTCCTTGCCTGGCCCTACCTTTCATATGATAGAAATTCAGCACTGACATTTATCTTTTAGCACTGGGCAGATATCCCATTTCAAGCAAGAGCCCACTCTTCAACCACGGTTTATCTATTCTCTACCTACTCTATCAATCATTTGTCCGTCAATTAGTAGTATTTTTTTAAATTTTTTTGTGATGGTTTATGAAGTTTTACTGTTTTCATACTTATTTTGGAATTAGATTGTATGAGATTTGACAAGTGAAAATTTCTTTCTGGCTCCTGTGTCATTATACCATGTACCCATCACTTTGTTTAGAATTCTCTTACAATTAGAATAGCAAAGTGTTTCAGGTTTATCTTGGACCTATCTTGCTTCAGTTTACTTCACTTTAAAGAGGAATGGCTTTAGAGACTAGTACCCAAACCAAGATGTGCTCATTAATAATTCAAAATTTTTGTTTGAATACTTTTAGCAAATTAAACTAGTAGAAAAAAACATGCATACATATCATACATATACATACATCTATATATTTGTATTTGAATATATATGTATTAATTCAAGATATGTGTGTGTGTGTTTCTTTTCAGAGTGAAAACTTGCCTACAAATTATATCATGACCTTTTGTTTTTTATTCAATGCTGCAGTATAAATAATACAGTTTTAGAATTGCTTCATTTCTACTGCAAAATTTGTTGCATTTGCAACACTAACAACCCACTTCACCCATGGTTAAGTATATACCATCAAATCATCAAATATTACAACCATATTTTACTTGAGTGAATTATTTATCACGTATTTTTCTTCTCGATGATTGTTGTTTGCTTGAAATATAATCAACTTCACTTAATCTCATTTGTTTTCAGTTTTAGATGTTTTCCACTCACCTTCCCATCCTTATTACTTTTGTCAAATTTTTGACTATCTGCAAGATTAGAACATGCTTTTAAAAGTTAAAAATGTACAAAATGGGATATTCAGAGAAGTATTATCTGTGTAATTGCTTTCATCCCCCTTACCCCAGCCCATTGTAATTATTTAATGTTTTATTAATTTCATAATACTTTTGCAAATATAAGAAAAATAAATTCCCTTTCACGCTTTACTCTTGTTTCATCAATGTTTTTGAAAATTACTCCATATGTGTTCATAGAAATATTCCTCTTGCTTTACTTTGCAACTAAGTATTACAACATAGATGATTTTGCAAATCACCTGTGCTTAGACAATTAGTTTATTTTATATTTTGTTATGATCCTTAATACTACAATTAAATATTAAACACAAAAATATTGTGGGCTTGCCAATTGTAATAGTAATGGTGCTATTACTATTAAAATAGAAGTGGATGGTTGTGGTATATTTTTAAAATAAATCTTGGGATTGAAGATTCAATACATATGTAGTTTTGGAGCTATTGTCAAAGTGTTATGAAAAATAAAGGCTGACAATTGACCTTTGGATTTTGAAATCTGGAGGTCTCTGGTGATATTGACATAGGCAATTTCCTTAGAATGCTCATAATAGAGGCTTGATTAGATTCTGATTAAAACGAACTGCTGACAAAGACTGGTTATTGTAACTGCTTTAAGTCATTTTGGTATGAAGGAGACAGAATAAAGAGACAATTGGAAAAGGTGAAATTATACATAAAGTTTATTTTTCTAAGTTAGGAGAAACATCAGTACAAATTTTGTTATAGTTTTATTATCTAAAGTGTGATCAAATTCTACAGTAATTCTTTGCTTACTTGATTGTTGAATTATTATTATTATTATTTTTTGGGGGGATAGAACTCAGGGGCACTCAACCACTGGGCCACATCCCCAGCCTTTTATTTTTTTATTTTATTTTATTAGAGACAGGGTCTCACTGAGTTGCTAAGTGCCTCGCCATTGCTGAGGCTGGCTTTGAACTCGTGATCCTCCTGCCTCAGCCTCCCAAGTGCTGGGATTACAGGCGTGCACCACCACACCTGGCTTTTGATTGTTGAATTATTATGTTCTGATTATTTTATAGTAAGACAATAAGATTTACTCCTACCCACAAGCCTAGTGGTTTACAAGGACCATCATGGTGGAAGCTTCTGAATTATAGATGTGGCCCAATCCCAGCATATTTCTCAAACTTTAGCCACAACATCTAAAACTGACATTTAAGTGGGGGGAAGGTGAAGCAGGAGAATCATTTGAGCCCAGGAGTTCAAGACCAGCCTGGGCAATAGAGTGATAACTCAACTCAACTCAAAAAAAAAAAAAAAAAAAAAAAACTGACAGTTAACTCAAAGAGAAAATTTGCATGAATTACCAATTTCACCTTTCTTCATTTTGCTGCACCGCAAAATGTCACACCACACAAATCTCAATGACTTGGGGTCCTTCTGCAGATTTCCAAAAAATAAACATTTATTATTGTTATTACTACAATTTTTGTGTATATAGGCTTTCCATAAGAGAAGCATCAATTGGAATAAAGTAATCAGTCTTTCATTGCTGATATTTTGCTTTTTGCAAAAAATATCTTGTGAAAGAAGTGAGGTATGTTTGAGAAGATGTAGAAGCTTAACCTTATTATGGGATGTATACATTATGAAATATTACATAATATCCCATTAACTTATACAACTTTTATGTTTCTGTTCATCAGTTAAAAAGTAAAAAATCTAAAATATTTTACACAAAAAGAGAACATGTATTTTCTATGTACAATAGCTACACCATTTATTTTATAGTACTTTGAATCTTTACAAATATTTATCTTAAGGAATTTTATGGAATATTATGTTACATAACAACAAATCCTCCTTTACAACCCAAATCCCAGTTTTTATCCCTTCTTTATTATTGTCATTTTTTTCTTATGTCATTATTGCTATATATACTATATTAATTGCAATATATACTACTATATTTCTAATTTCTGAATTTTTATATAAATGGTATCATTTTGTCCATATTGTGTAAGTGATGAGATTCAGTGGAATTTAGCAGCTCAGAACATAAGCTCTGGAACGATAGTGTGTTATTCAATATCTAATCTCCCTCTTACTTACTGAGGGATCTTGGGCTGGATTTTTTTTTTAAACCACATATGAAAAATGGATATAATATTCCTTTTATTTAAACAAGCTGTTGCGTGTGTTAAATGAGTTAGCTGCCTAAATATATTTAGCACAGAGTAAAGACTGACATTAATACTAAGTTTTTATTTAGGGGTTTACCCTTCTGAAACTTGGTTCTATTTAGTAAATGCTATAAATCTAATATTTATTAAAATAGAGAATGAAGTTCTACTCTATTCATTTGCATGGACCTATAATACACCTTTGAATGAACACCCAGTGGGCATTTTATATGGTTGATTTTTTCACTATTACTCTGAGCTGTGAGAGACATTAATGTATTTTTCTCTTTGGTCATTTGCAATGGGTTCTTTGAATCGGTTACACACCTATTCAGTTGTGCTTCACATTGTCAAATCTCCAGCTTGCTTCTGTCAGCACTTCCTGTTTCACCACATTCTCAATGAACATTCAGTCTTTGAAAATGTTTGCCGTCTGGTGGCTGTGAAATGAAATCTCTTTCTTATGTTGGAGGGAAAAGTTGTATATTCTTAATTATTAATGTGGTCCAGCATCTTCATATCCTCTACTGTTGGTTGGATCCTACCCTTCCTTATCTCTAAAAATGATTAATCTTCTCTATATGTGTACAGTTTAGTAAGATGATAATCACATTCTAGTTAAAAAAAAAAAAAAATTCTAAATTCAAACCATATGAAGAAACCAACAGAGAAATCAAATCAAAATAGACAAGTAGATGGAAAGATTGGGAAAACAGCTGAATTGGAGATCATAGCTTACGATGAGGTCAGCTGGGCTTTAGTACATTTTTCCACACAATTAGTCGTACCCATGGAATCTCTGTCGCTTCCGAACAACTGCAACTTCTCTATTCCCACCCCTCCAACCTAGAACGCGAGTCCCTTTCAGAAAACCTGACCAGAGGCATAAGGTAAATAGCTATGTGGGTGGCAGGGCACATGCTGAGACACGGAGATGGAGCTAGGCTGCTGTGTTGGGTTTCTGTCTTCATACCTAGACACTAGAGGAGAGCGGGTCTGAAGTGAGCCCATGGTTTCCCACGGTTAGACAATGTTGGGGAAAGAAAGAAGGAAAAATGAATAATTGCTGCTTACCACCACCCTTGTATTTCTGTCCCATACACACATTCATCTTAACTATTTATTCTATGGTGTATGAGGACTGGCTAATCCTCAGGGCTAAGAGAACAAAGAGATAATCATCACATCAGCCCCAAGCTTAGGCAATTAAGGAACCAAACCAAACCAAACCAAACCACTTCTTCCTAGTGGCATTGTCTCAAAGTATAGAGTGATTAATGGAGTTATAACTAAAATCATTCAGAATGTATTTTTTACATCTGGACTTTTTTGGAGTATATTTGTGAGGTTTCTGCGTGTTGTTGCATGTACTTTGTTTTGATTCATTTTAGTTGATCTAAAGTACTAATGCATTAATATACCACAATATATTTATGTTTGCCTTAGATGAATGTTTGTCTATTTTTAGCTAGAGAACACAGAATTGATCATTTTTATTTTGGTCACTTGAAGCTCATGTATATGCACCTGTTTTTTTTTGTTTGTTTGTTTTGTTTGTTTGTTTGTTTTTAATGCATCAGAATGAATGGAATACTTAAGAAAATATTAACAAATATGGCAAAGCATAAAAAGGATAACATATAAAATTGATATATTCTAGGAAAACAAGGTTAGTTTGAAAATTTAGCAATGAATGAATATTTTTCACCATTTGAATGGAACACCTAAAAAGTACATACTCTTTCCAATTTGCAGAAGAAAATCATCTGAAATAAGTCAAAGCATCTCAGATGGTGACTTCTTGGCAAATTAAAAAGTAATAAAAAGTTATTTTTTGATAATGGTATCAATATATCAAACTCATCATTAAAATAGTAAAAGAAGTTCTTTGAAGGAGTAAGACAAAGACGGACAACACCAATGGTATTTGCCATTGAACTGTAATTCTTTGCCAATGACAAAACATATATGAAGAAATAATTTTTAAAATAGGCATTACAAAGATGGAAAAGAATCAACATGAATGACATTATTTAAAGTTATAAATGTATAGTTAGAAAATAGAAAATCCACAAATAAATGAGAGTTTGAAATACCACAAAAATTTGATTTAATAAGTTAATGCACAAGTTCTCTATGAAAATAAAAGTCATTGCTTGAACATCTGGCTACAAATCATATGGTAAGCAACTGATTTTTTTTCCCATTTATCAAGTTTTACAAAAGCAATATATTTAAGCTTTGAAGTGCTAAACCCTAACTAAGGAACTTAACTCTTTCTTTTACCTATAATCTAATCTTTATTAAGGAAAGATATTTCAATTCACATGTAGTTTAACCACATAAATTTTAAATGCAGAATGGAATATTACTCAGTCATGAAAAGAATGACTTTATGATTTTTGCCACTAAATTGATGGATCTAGATACTATTTTGCTAAGTGAAATAAAACAGTCCCCAAAAAACAAAAGGCAATGTACTTTCTGATATGTGGATGCTAACACACAATAAGGTTGGGGGGAGAATAGAATAGTTGATTAGATTAGACAAAGGGGAATGTAGGGAAGTGAGGCAGGCAGGAATAGAAAGGACAGGGAAATGAATCCAACTTAACTTTCCTATGTTCATATATGACTACACCCCTGTGAATCTCCACATCATGTATAATCAAAGGACTTGAATCCTAATTAGAATAAGATGTTTGTATAAATATGTCAAAATATAGTGTCCTGTATAACTAAAAAGAACAAATAAAAATTAATAATACCTTAAAAAATCTTTATCCATCAAGGATTGTGCAGGTTAATTACAGATAAGTTACTAGTCCCACTATTTTAACTCCTGCAAATTATTGCTGTGAATGACACAGCGCTTTGGATTTACTAATGCAGAAATCTAAAGGTGTCGCGCCAGGCACTCACTGCCAAATGTTCATCTGTTTTTAAGGCCAACAAATGTTTTTACTAATTTCCTTCGTACTTATCATCATGCTAGACTTGTGATGATGTCTCTCTTTCCTCCCTTAAGTCTCCTCTTTGTTGGGAATCACTTAAGAAGGAGGCCAAAAATGGATGAGTAGAGAATAAAATACAAAGGTGTTGACATGGATTGAAAACTACAGGTGAATGGTGGCTGAAATGGTGGCCTCTAACTACTTCCCCAGGGGACTGAACTTTCCCATGTAAGTGACAGCCAAGGCATCTAGGTCCACCATAGCATGGCAAGGTCAACACCATGAGCATACTGCTGACTGATTAAGAAAACAAAAACATTTGGTGATCATTGTTTCAATTAGAAAAGGAGAAAGTGGCCCTCTAAAACTTGTCTTAGGGTTTGGAGATGAGTTTTCCCCCAAAAGCTCATGTGTGAGAGAACACAAGAATTTTCAGAGGTGGAATGATTCGATTATAAGAGCTGTAACCTAACCACTAGATTAACCTTCGATGGAGGTAACTCAAGGCAGTAGTGTGAGGCTGGAGGAGGAGCCACTGAGAATGTGACTTGGGATTCATATTTTATCCCTCATGAGCAGAATCTCTTTACTTCCTGTTGCCATCTTCTGAGCTGCTTCCCTCACCACGCCCTTCCACCTTGATGTGCTGCCTCAGTTTTGGCCAGAGCTTTGAAGTCTGCTGTCTACGGACTGAGACCTCTCAAACCATGAACCAAAATAAACTTTTCCTCCTCTACATTGTTCTTGTCAGCTCTTTTGGTCATAAAAATGAAAAGTTGACTAAAATAACTTGTTACTTTTCCCCCCTACAAATTCACTAAGGAGAAAACAACATCTAACATATGTTCATAGAGACCAGAATATCCCAACCAAGTATTTTTCTTTGGAATAATGTCAGAAATTTCCTATTACCTAAGCAAATGTAAGAAACAAAGAGCAATTATAACTACTGATTTCATATATGAATTGAATAGATTTTCTTTAAAATAAAAGGAAAAAAACTTTGTTTTCTTTTTATGAAAATAGTTTCTAAAATTCTCTTTTGTGCATCAGTATTACATTATGGTTCACTACAATATATTATATATATATATATATATATATACATATACATATATATGTATATGTAAAAATATATGTAAACATATATTATTTTTCTTTAAGAAAACTTTAACAACTTTGGTGAATAGATAATTTGCTATAATTCTTTGGAAACAATAAAATGTTTACTTTTATCTTTATATGTATAATACACATTAAGTTTACTTTTGGCATGAAACAAAACCAACAGTTTTATCTTCTTTTATGTATATTTGTGTACCTGCTATGTTCAACCTGCTGTTTTATAATATATTTCTTCATTGTACTTAGAGACACAATTCCACACTCCCTTGGATCAAAAAGACATAATAATAGTTTTCATTAATGTATTTTAGCAAAAAGTATGTGTGTCAAGTCTAGGTTTAAGGAACTAAGAGCAATCATGTCTTCTTCATACTTCTATTTTCCTTATATACCACTGGAAATAAAAAGTGGAATGCAGAAGTCAACCCCAGAGAAACAGGAGAGCCACAAGTTGGAAAACCATTGAGATCTTGAGGGATGGTGTGAACCAGAGCCTACCCCAGATCTTAAACCCTCTCAACAAATAGTCAGACTGTGGCTTGAATGAGAAATAAGTCTTTATTACATAATGTCAGTAAGATTTAGGATTGTAGGTGTTCTCTTTATTTATTAATATAGAAATTAGTATGTTTAAGGAGTATATTCTGAAAAAATAAAAAATTTAAATATCTGATCTTGACCGAATGTGTAGCTAACGGGGGATGGTAGAAGTTATGTAAGATGTTGGAAAAATAAGATTCCATATTCTTCAGTGAATAAAAAGTTGCTAAACTGTTTCCTGTAATAATTTGGAAATTATTTTATTGTATTTTGGGTTGATGGTTATGAAAAAATTTATTGGAATAATCAGGATGTTAATGTGTTGGCTATTATTGATTGCCTTTGATAAGGTATAATAATGAACTGACTCAGGAAAAAATGGATTAGTTTATAAGAAGAAAGTAAGTGTTGTAAAAAGAGCTCAGGAATCAGTTATTTGAAATACTGAAAGAGTCTAATTCTTTTATAATCAGTCAGTAATGTATATGGTTTTGAAACATCTTTTGGCATTTAAGTCTCAGGAAAGTTCTCAGTGAACAAAGCAACTCAGAACTCAAAAAAGACACAGGTTAAGATACTGTACATTTGTGTTATACATTAAATACTCAAGGTTCTTGTCAGTAAGTTACCAAGGGAAGGGTTCCCTTTTCAAGAATGAAAGACATAAAATATGTTTGAGAGCTCTGTGTCAAAATTTTGGATGAGTTCTCTGTTCCAAGAAGCTAACTGAAAAAAAAAAAAAAAAAAATCTGAAATACATTATATTTCTTCTGGATTATATTTTAAGGAAGAAACCCAGAATCCTTGTCTAAGTGCTTGCACAATTTGTGAGTGAAAAAATAATTTGGAATATGTAACATGCACCAAAATCTATCCAGCCAAAGAAGCACATATTTCTCAGCACTCAGCTCAGCTGAAGATAGAATGTTCATGGTTAAGGAAGAACTTCCAACAGACAGGAGGAAAGAAGCTCAGAGGCACAGATAAGAAAATTCTACTCAGAAAATGAAGTGAGAGCCTATTAATAAAATTTGTTTCACACTGAAAATAATAGACTACTTTGTCACTGCCCATCATTAATTGAAAGTTGCTGCAAACTGGAATTGCTGTTTGTCTGGGTAAATTGCATGCTTTCCGACTCTGACTAGATGTGGTCTCTCCTGTGCACTTTGTTTGCAAACATAACTTATTTTTGGAGGTCAATGGACAAGGAGCTATCTATATCTGACCTGATGGAGAAATGATCTGGAGATGCTGGTCTTGAGAAGAATGTATTCCATTGGAAGAGTATTGGAGGTCTCCCCACTGGGATAGAACATGCTGTTTGAGAGAGTATGGACAGGGGAGAAAGAAGCAGAATGGCATTTGGTAAGAAGAAGGTGGATTATGGCATAAATTGCTGATGATTACCAGTACTTGTGGGTTTTATTTTCTTACTCTTCTCTGAAACATAGATAGAGCACATTTATCAGGACCCATGTAGTCAGTACTTGCAGAAGTGGCGTCTGCCACCACAGTGTTAAAACCATTAAAGAGAGCTATGTCCTCTTCACTTGCTCTCTTCCATCTGCAAGCTGGAAGCAGTAGGTACAATAGAATAGTTTTCAGACACTGTACAAATGGAGTAGGCACCAGATGAAGGGAACCTCGATCCCTGAATGACGACATACAGAAAAGTTCACACCCTCTGCTTCATTAATATTAGACTAGAAGGCTAGTATGAAATGAGCATTATTTTTTGAAAAGGTAACCAAAATCGGCAAACTTAGGCTAACAAAAGATAGAAAATTAAAATAAATCAATAAAATCATAAATGACATAAAAATATTACAATTAAGACCACAGAAATTACAAATAAACCCTGGCAGAATGCTATAAACAATTACACAAATGACAAGCTGGATGATATAGAAGAAACTGATTATTTCTTAGAAAAATAAAATGGAATCTTGATACATGAAGAAATAGAAAGTCTGAATGGATCTCTAACTACTAAGGGGACTAAATATATGAACAAAAAGCCTCATGATAAACCCAAGCTAGGTGGCTTCACTAGTGAGTTCCACCCAAAGATTTAAAGAAGAATTAACATCAATACTTCTCAAATTCTCCCAAGAAGTTATAAAATTATAAATTATGAAATACCTATGTATATATTGATAATAAACATAGATGCAAAATTCCTTAACAAATTACCAGAGAAAAATATATAACTACACATTAAAGATCTTACGCCATGACTGAGACTAAGATTTATCTATCCTTTATATGTAATAGTGCAAGACAAAAAAAGTCTAATAATTAGTGTGATAAAACCACATTAAAATAATAAGGAATAAAATTCACATAAATATTTTAATAGATGCAGAAAAAGTGTTTGACAAAATTCACCACCAGTTAATGATAAAATCTCACAATGAACTGGGAGTAGAAGAAAATTACATGAATATAATAAATGTGATTTATTGGCTGGGTACAGGGATATATACCTGCAATCACAGGGAGGATGAGGCAGGAGAATGGCAAGTTTGAGGACAGCCTGAGCATCTTTGAGACCTGTCTCAAAAAATATACAAAGGGCTAGGCCTATAGCTCAGTGGTACAGCACTCACATTTGAGACTCTAGGTTCAATCTCCAGTACCATAAATAAATAATAGATAGATAGATGATAGATAGATACCATATGACAAGTTCATCTCCACAGCTCACATGGTCACTGGTGAACAAAGTTAATGTTTCTCTCCTCACCCTCATCACTTCTACTCATCCTATTAGTAGAATGGCCAGCCAGCACAATTAGGCAACAATAAGGAAGAAAGAAATGCAATAGTACCCGTTTCAGAAATCCCTAAAGAGAACATGCAAAACATGATAGAACTAATCTACAAATTCAGCCAAGTTTTAAATTGTGTGTTTTGGTGTTTCTTCTTTGTTTTTGCAACACTGTTCACAATAATCAAGATGTGAAAACAACATAACTTCTGTTGAGGGTAAGTGGGGAGTCACTAATCAAAGGGCACAATGTTTCAAATAAGCAAAATTAATAACTTCTAAAGATCTTCTTTACAACTTTGTAGCCATAGAGAAAAATACCGTTTTATACATTGAAATATTTCTTCAGAGTATGGATTTCATTTTAAGTGCTCTTACTGACTTTTTCTAAACTAACTTTTATTTTGTCCCTGAGCTTAGAATTGTTTTAGCATCAATTATTACTTTTCCTAATGAATAAAACTCTGTTCTTGAGTTTTTAACACATGCATGAAGTAATATAATTATTAAAATGGACATATAATGCACTTTCATAACCACAAACATTCTTTGTACATTTTTGTAGTTTTTCTATTCTCTCAGAAGCTATCCATAGATAAAAACTATTTTGCCCTAAATTTTGTCTTTAAGAACTCCATATAAATGGAATAAATTAATAAGTATTATTTAGATTTTTTTTTTTACTTATTATAGTGTTTTAGAAATTCCTTCATGTTGTTCATGGTGAGGAATATCCCACTTATACAAGACAATCTGCTTATTCATTAATTGATGGGCAGCAGAATTGTTTTCTAAGTTTTGCCTATGTTAAGTAAACCTCCTATGAATATTTTCATACTGATATTTGTAAATATGTGGTTTTACTTCTCCTGAGAAAATAACTAGAAATAAAATAGCTAAGCCATATGATAACTTTAAAGCAAAGTGCAAAACTATTTTCAATGTGACTGCAATATTACGTGCAATGTATAAGCCATGTGATTGTTACCCATTCCCATCAACAGTAGATACTGTCATAGATTTTTTTAAATTTTTACTTTAACTACTCCAGTAGTTTTAAGATGGAATCATTATGATTTTAATTTGCATTTCCCAAATTAGTGACATTGATAATTTTTTCCATGTGCCTACTAATCATTTTTATATAATTTTATAAGTGCATCTTTAAAAATGTAGTCTATTTTAGTTATTTCTGAATTGTTTTTAATGAGTTGCATTAGTTCTATATATATATTCTAAAAACTAACTTTATTTTTGGATAATTTTTCTTTTTATTCAGTGTGTGCCAGGCAAGTGTTCTAACACAGAGCAACACACCTAGCTCTTTCTATTTTATTTTGAAGCAGTCTTTCTAAGTTTCCCAGGCTGGCCTTGAACTTATGATCCTCTTCTCTCCATCTCCTGAGGATCTGGGATTATAAGTGTGTGTCACTACACCTGGCATTATCACTTCTTTCAACTCAAATGTTCATTCTGTTTAGTTCTGCCACTTTTTAAATAAATTTTTGTCACACTTTCACAATTATTGCCTTTTAACAAGAACAATTATGAGCTAACAATGCACTATTTTAAATGGTTCACAGATATTAATTCTTTTAATCTCTTTCTATATTCATCTATTTACAGGCAAAATAACACATAAAGATTAAGTTTTTTGCTCATGGTCACAGAGTTAATAACTGGAAAATCTGGGAAGTCTAGGCTGATCTATGACAATTTTAACTCATATTCTACTATTCAAAATATTTTTATATCTTATAGAAAAAGTCTTTTGATCTTGTCCTCTAAAATTTCCTTAAAAATCATCATCTCTATTCTTTTCAAATACTTGAGTACTTTAAAATGTTTAGAAAATAAACTTTAAGATTTTGGTTGGAATTACATTATGTGTGTGTAATAATGTGGGAGAAACTAGCATCATTTGGTAAGGAGTTAATGTATCCATATATCAAATAATTATACCTTCCAATTATTAAGGTATTTTATGTCCTAAAATATTTCATAATTTCATCTATAAAGATCTAATACATATGTAGTTTAATTTTATAGGAACTATATGTATTGTTTGCTATAATATCTGAAATAATTAATGTTATATTGCTAATTGATTTTGATTAGTACACAATTTTTTTTTTTTTGGTACCAGGGATTGAACTCAGGGGCACTCAACCACTGAGCCACATCCCCAGTCCTATTTCATATTTTATTTACAGACAGTTCTTACTGAATTGCTTAGTGTCTTGCTGTTGCTAAGGCAGGCTTTAAATTTCTGATCCTCTGTCTCAGCCTCCTGAGCCACTGGGATTACAGGTGTGTGTGACCATGCACAACAAAAATAAAGAACTTTTATATATTAAACATATGTTTAGACAATTTTAGACCCTTTTATTGTTATTTTAATGATGCCCTTTATTTTATGAATATAGGTACAGTGCTATTTCAGTTGTGAATTTAGTAAGTTTCTTAATTTGTTCTTCAATGTGCTTCTTTTTAGCTATTTTGTCATAAGTTGTTAGTTTCTTTTGTATTCTTTTCTATCAAATATTACACATTTCTACCAAATATTACACAGTTCTCAAAATTACTGAGTAATTATCTTTACATGAGTTGCTTTTACTCCTTTGATACAAGTCAAATCTTTACTAGGCATTTACCAATAAGTGTTCTGTATGAATATCCTGACAACTAAGTGATTTTTTTTTCTGTTTTCTACACTGTTATTTCATACAAGAAGGGTAAATGGAGCAGCAGCTGACTGACCACACCCAGTGGAGTCCTGTCTGTGAAGGACAGGGGAGGTTGCAGGCACTGTAGCAGGTGCACATGATCTTCAGGATTTGCCTATAGAGCAGTGCTAAAACCAGCACCAGCTATCAGACTCAAGGAGACGGTCTCCTACCTGGGTGTTATGCAGCTATACAAGTAGTTAAGTACTGGTCACATCCCTCATGGGATCAGAAAACCGAATATAATAATGATGTGACTTTGCAGACTTTTTCTGCAGCCCTAATCTGTGAGCTCAGTGTAAGAGGGGGAGGGATGGAGTACCACATTCTTTCCACTTTATTAGATGGTAATAAAAACTACTAATAATAAATACATAAATATTGAAAAAATAACTGACCAGATAGAATTCTCTCTCATTGCCTGACTCTTGGAAATGGGGCACTGGTGTTCTTTTGCTGTTGGACACAGACTCCAATATATACCCTCCACCCTCCCACTTCTCAGGCTTTCAACTCACAATGCCAACTCTCCTAAGTCTGAATTTTTCAAACTCTGGAAATTACATGAGACCATTCCATATATTCTGTATGTAAATTTGTCTGTCTTTCATCATGTATGTGCATATGTGTGTGTGTGCGCACACGTGTGTCTATATTTCTATATATGCCTCCTGTTGGTGGTGTTTCTCTGGAAAGCCCTAGACATTCATAAAGGAAGTCATTGCATCTGAACAGTTACAGTAGTGTCAAGATAGGGTTAGAGAGAAGAGGGCTAGAGAGGAATGTCCAAGCCTCAAGATTGACCCTGTTTATGACCATTTTGGGGAAATTTTGCAATAATCTGCTGTTCCCTCTCCTATCTTCCTCCCTCTCTCTCTCTCTCTCTCTCTCTCTAAAGAAAACTGAGTAAAACTCTGAACAAAGTGGCACTTATGTTCGAATTTTAATATAAAAATCATTCAGAAATGAGACAGAAATAATATTCTAACATAACAGTTCCTTTCTTGAACATATCATCTCTAGGCTGATGGAATATCATAAGGTTGCAATTAAAGAAACTAAAAATAAACAAAATATTAGCATATCCCTCAAATTCCAAACCATCCAAAAAGTAGACAAGATTCACTGAAACATTAACCACTCAAAAGCTGGATAAAATAACACATAAATCCTCCAAATAAATGCTCACAAATAGAGCAAAGTAAATCCTGAAAGACCAGGACCAAAGACAGATACATTAATTAGCATTCATCTCTCAATTGAAATCTGGAGGAAGTCATTTTCTTTAAATTAGTTGGAACTATAATAAATGGAGAATTTGTGTTATTAAATGCAATAAGTATCTAAATATGAACCAGCCATTATGATTTTGTACTGCCTTTGGATTCAGTGCACAAAAAACCATGATTTGGGTTTTACGCTGAAGAGTGAAGCTTGCAACAGAATGTAATGCCTAGCTTTACACAGAATGTTTTAACATTGTTTCTCAGGAAGGTGTACTGTTCAAAGACAGAGGATAAATTTATTTTATTCAATTCTATTATACTGACCTGCTTTTAAAATATTCACATGTGTTATGTGGACCTAAATTATTCTTTTGTTCCAAGTCTTCCCATAGTTCACAGCAGGCCAATTACCCCACAGACAAGATAAAATTAAAGAGAATATGAGCACTGACCGGCTTGTATTTAAAATAAAATCAAAGATATAAGTAACAATGAATTATAATGATAAGTATTAAGGGAAGAATCATAGGGTGATTTTACAATAATTTGTTTTAAACTGAGGGTTACAATACATCTGATCAATCATATGCTAAATATTTTGGATTATTGTTATCGTACATCTAATCAAAGGATTTAGCTTATGTATGTCATATTATTACTGTGATCTTCCAGGTGAGAAAACTGGTATAAGGGACACACTGAAAGGAACTGGTGTGTGATACCACATGTGGCTAAAAACATTATTCTTAAAGATGTGATTCTGACTCTTTATTTGGTGTTTGTTGTTTTAAATTTTAAAACTAATGTGATTGAAACAAGAAAAACTTGGTAATAACAACCAGAATAAAATTTTTGTTCCTCTAGTCTATCTAACAAAAACCAATCATGGAGCAAATGTCCTAAGATTTACAAGACC
The DNA here is from genome assembly GCA_025594165.1 of Tamias sibiricus. Lineage (NCBI taxonomy): Eukaryota > Metazoa > Chordata > Mammalia > Rodentia > Sciuridae > Tamias > Tamias sibiricus. The sequence continues at coordinate 147,351,554 of CM046662.1, forward strand.
CAGAATGATACTGAGATCATTCTGATGAGAGATAGGATTGTATCTTCTTGGTATTTATGTAAGAGCTATATCCAAACTCTGCTCACACAACAATGCTCATGATCAAAGTTGTCTGTACTAGATAAAAGAAATTGAGAAATGTTATGCAATTGAACTACTATTATGTGTGAATTTCATTCCTAACAAATATAACATGAATTAAAATTGTCTTAATAAAGTGAATTATAAAGACCAATACTAGACAAGATGAGTTATTTAATTTTCAACATAATTAATAAGTTTTCTAAAATGCTGCTTATCTCAAAAATTTCAAAGAAATCATTCACTCACCCAATTAAACATGAATCAAATAAATTAAAATTATTTTTGGATCCCTCGAGCTTCATTACTTACACATCTAAAGGTAAGTTAACATTTGTTTAGGCCATGGAGGCTTTATCATTCAGTAATCAAAGCTAGTGTTCTTTGCCATTTATTTCACTCTGAATTAATTTGACATGGAAATTAAAGAAAAAAATCAAAGTAAGTCATGAAATTCATATTGAAATTTCTTACTTTCCTTGAGGAGAAAAATTAGTTACATTTGTCTTTAATTGAACTACTTAAATCACATAAATCTGTTGAGAAATACTACTTAAAAATAAAACAAGAGAATATAATTTAATGAAGAGATAAACTACAGAAAGAATTCTCTGGAAAAAGTGAGAAGATGGAAATGAAGAGGTGAAGAAATGTAGTCCCAAAGGGTAATAATAGAAAAACAAAAATTGAGGATAGTGTCAGAGATAAGGATCCAGCATCTGCTATTGAACATCTAATCCCTGGGTTGTCAAAATGCTTGAAAGGCCATGATTTATCCTGTTTATAAAAGTGTCAATTATGTTCATAAAATTATCATTAAATTCTACCTGCCCATAAAGTCCTACCTATCTCTTCTTTCAAAACAATATAAAGAATAAAAGAGAAAATAAAACATTTGAGAACTATAAAATAATTATTGTTTATTAACAGTTCAACCTACAAAATAATTCAAATAACTAGGAAGTAACTTTAATACACAATCATTTGGGAAATTTTATAAAATTGAAATCGAATTGCTGCCAATCACTCTGGTCTTTTTTCCCCTAGTAACGAATGGTTTATGGCAAAACCATTTTCAAAACATTTTGAGCAAAGCAGCAACCCAAACACTTTTTTTTAAATATGTATTTATTTGCTTTAGTTGTACACTGTGAATGCATTTATGTTTACGTGGTGCTGAGGATCGAACCCGGGCCGCGCACGTGCTAGGCGAGCGCTCTACCGCTGAGCCACAACCCCAGCCCCCGAACACTTTTGTCTCTGGTCTAGTATTTCATTAAGGTACCAATATTTAAATGGCCAAAAACTAGGTCTTCACCATGTAAGAGTCACCTGCATGCCAAATGATTGATTTATTTAGAGTGTTCTTATAATCTATGCAGAACAAATGATGTTAAAAATCTATCTTTAAACAGAAAGGAAACAAATAGAGTAGAGGAGTAAAATGCAGGGACCAGGAGAGCAAGAAGGAGAAAGAAAGGGGAGGAACTAGGGAACTAAATAAACCTAACTATGTTATGTACATGTACAAGCATATCACAATGAATACTAATATTATGTATAAGTATAATGCAACAATAGAAATTCATTAAAAAAATCCTTCAAAAGTTAGAAATTATTTTGGGAAATCTCTCAAGCCCAGAGACCAAATTCATGTCTTCTTCTTCTTCTTCTTTTTTTTTTTTTTTTTTAAACACCTTTATTTATTTTATTTATTTATTTTTATGTGGTTCTGAGGATCAAACCCAGGGCCTCACATATGCTAGGCAAGCGTTCTACTGCTCTACCACTGAGCCAACAACCCCAGCCCTAAAGATCATGTCTTCTTAAAATGAACAGAAATTTGCAAGTGATACCATCTGATGAGAAAATAACATTTGAAGGTAGAAAATACATAGAATTTTTAAAAATAGTAAACATCTTCATGCAATACTGATTAAATTAAATCAAAATTATGTTTTAAGTTTAAAAAATTTGTTCTTCTTAGATATACATTAAAGTAGACTGTATTTTGGCATATTATATATCTATGGAGTATAACTTATCCTAATTAAGATCTCATTCTTGTGGTTGTACATTATGTGGTGTTGCACTGATTATGCATTCATATATGCACATAGGAAAGTTATGTCTCATTCATAGAACTGTTTTTCCTAATTCCATCCCCCTTCCCTTCCTTTCATTTTTCTTTGTCTCATCTAATGAACTTCTATTCTACACACACACACACACACACACACACGTATTATATGTTACCATCTACATATCAGAGAGAATATTTGGTCTTTGTTTTTTTGTGACTGGCTTATTTCAGTGTGGTCTCCGGTTCCATTTGTTTACCAGCAAATGTCCTAATTTCATTCTTTTTTATGGCTAAGTAATATCTTATTTGAGGCAAATTTTAACGTCCAGGACATTTGTTGGAAAATTGTCTACAATTAAATTTAGCTGAAATAGTCAAGTAAGTTTAGAAATAAAATATAAACATTGTATACAAGAGGGAAATTGAAATGAACAATGAACAAATAAATATGAAAATAAACAACAAAGTGAAAATTTTTGTTAACATGACTAAAAAAAATCACAAATTTTTAAGAAGACAGATTCCCCCCAAAATTCATATAATAATATCCAAACCTTAAACAGACAGGACTACAGATAGATTTAATTATGAAAAAGATATGAACACATCATGGTCAACTTTGTGAAAACAGAAAAATAAAATTCTCTACTAATAGTTAACAACACAGCCAAAAACTGAAACACCAAATAATGAAAATCTGAGTAGGTTTTCTTCTCACAAATTTCAACAAACAAAATTAATTAAGTGATTAAATATAAAATCAGACTCATTTTTTTAAACTTATATTTTCCAACAAAAATTTTAAAAACCTATGTCATTTTATACAAAGCAATACAGAAAATTTAAAAGCAATTACAAAAAGCTTTTCTTTCCTCAATTCCTGTAGATTATACATAATTACATATATAGGTTTATATGGATATATATATAATTACATAAAATCATAATTCACTTTTCTACCAATACTAGAGACTCAACCCAGAGGTCTTAACCACCTAGCAACATCCCCAGCTTTTTTATTTTTTTTTTAATTTTGAGATAGTGTGTCGCTAAGTTGCTTAGGGCCTCACAAAATAATATTGTTCTTGACACTCAATCCAAATAGGATTCTTCATAAAAAATAAAAAATAAAAACATATATTAATTTCATATTAGTACACAGACATTATAATCAAAGCAAAATATTAACAGAATCAATACAGAAAATAGAAAAAAACACTAAGTTGAAAACTATTGGAAATAGAGTTACAACTTCCTCTGTTAAAGAAATGGACAAATATTGCCATTGAAAATACCATGCAAGAGTTAAATGAACAAATTACTTCCACAGAAATATTATAAATAAATCATGAAATGTTGGATTATTGAATCTGGGCATATAATACTGCATAATGATTTTTACCAAATACATACCTGAACACAAAATATGCCTATAGGTTTATATGGATATATGCAGTTCAGTAAAGGAAAGCAAAACTCTTTTAAGATAAAGGTGCACCTAAAAAAGTAGCCCAATCTTTATCTTTGCCTGGGGAGAAAGATAGAAAAGACAGAAAGAGATTATTTGCTGTCATCTCTAACATATTCATCATACTTTATTTTTAAAGCTCCAATGACCATGTTACCATTCAGTCAAACTTATTGAATGTATAAAGTAGCTTATTATATTGAGTTCTCATAATTTGAAATTTTAATCATTCATTAAAAATAAACAATTATAAAAATAATATAACTGCAATTTTCATAGGAGCAAACTTTTAAATACTACTCTATGAATAAATGTTCTAATAGTAAGAGAGTTTATAAAAATAAAATGTATAGTTCAGTTTTTAACAGTCACTGAAAAACATAAATTTCAAAAAAGCTTTCTGAATTAGTATTATCTGATGGCATAGGTAGCAAGTATTTATCACAGCACTACTATGCTTCTTCACTTTATAGGGGAAAAAAAAAAAAAAAAAGATTGGAAAGAAAGTGAGAAGAAACCATCTTGTAACCTGGATATTTTTAACCCTTCCATGTGAACTTTCTTGTTCTTTATAGGTTTTATATAGGTGTTAATTAATCTGCAATTATAGGAGAATTGTGCCCCCCAATTAAATGTTAAAACCTTAACTCCCAATATATCTATATTTAGATATATGGCATTTAAGGAGGAAATTAAGTTTAAAAGAGATCATGGGGTGAGGCCCTAAACCAGTTAAGATTCATGTTCTTATAACAAGAGGAAAATACCCTAGAGATTTTTCTCTCTCCAGGCACATACAGAGAAAGATTGTGTCTATTTGTGGACACAGCAAGAAGGCAGTTGTCTGCAAGCCAGAAGCAGACACTGCGCCAGAAAACAACTCTGCTGATACCTTACTCCCTCTTAGGTTTTTAGTCTCTTTAGATGTAAGGAAACAACTGTTTCTTATTTAGGTCACCAAGTTTGTGATATTTTGTCACAGTAGCCTGTGCATACTAATAAAATAGTTTTGTCTAAAAGTCCCTTCTATTAGACTATGTGTCAGATGAATAGGTTCAAGAAAGTATACAATTTAAAATCTTTGTTACAAATTACTTATCAAATAACACAGAATTCTTCTGAGAGTAAAGTATCTATGGTAACTATTTAAATGAAAGAAGTATGTTGATTTGTATATAGAACATACAAGTAACGCTTTCAGTCATACATGTACTTTAATTCTTCCACCAGTCCAATTCGGTTTGACTCTCTTTATACAGCTTAAACTTTGAAAGGCTCAGAACTACATTTTCATTTTTAAAAATTTTTTATAACTTTATTTATTTATGTGGTGCTGAGGATTGAACCCAGTGCCTCACATGTGTTAGGCAAACACTCTACCACTGAGCTACAACCACAGCCCCTATATTTTCATTTCAAAGCAGCTTAATAATTTACATTATCTTGGTAATTCTTGTTCTGTACTGCAGGTTAAATATATATATATATATATATATATATATATATATATATATATATTGCATGCTCCTAAATAATATATATATTGCATGCTCCTACACTTCAGAGACCATTTGTTTATTTCCATTCAGTTGTCAGTAATTGTAGGTGTTAGAAACACTAAACTGCATGCTGTTATTTTAGCTCATAATCATATTTCCTCAAATGTCCCAAAAGTTGATCCCCAGGTCAGTTCTATCACTTCCTCATTTTATCAAGCATTGCACTGGTAGTATATTACTATAGGATATGATTTTAACAATGTATATTTATTAAGAAACAACTATGAATTTCTATAATACTTTGGAGCATACATATATTCCTCATGTACATATTTTATATGTGTGAATGTTTCTACTTTTTTTTTTTTACAATTTTGCACATTTCCAACATCTTCAATCAGCACATTATAATGATGTTTATAATTCATTATGTTATTTATATCTCCCAGGCTTTACTTCAGCCATTTGTAATACAATAAATTCTCCTTTTATTCTTCAGAATGTACCAAGATCAAAATCCACCTTTCCAATAAAGTCATTTTTAAAAATTCTATCCCATTTTAGATACTAAATTTTCCATTCTTGAATTATATTTAGAATCCTTAACGCATCTAAATAAATAATTACATTCAAGTACATAGTTATACACACATATACGCAGCACATACTTGGAATTTGTGTTTTCAAAATGAGAGGAACAATTTTAATTTTCTTTTATTATTTTATTTTTGGTACTAAGGATAGAATACAGGAATATTTTATCACTGAGCTATATGGCCAGCTTTTTTTTTTTTTTTTTTTTTTTTTTTTTTTTGAGATAGGGTCTCACTATGTTGCTAGGGCCTCACTAAGTTACTGAGATTGGCCTTTGAATTTGCACTCCTCCTTCCTCGGCCTCCCAAATCACTGAGGATATAGTCATGACCATGCCCAGCTAGAGGGAGAAATTTAATTTAAACATTATGTATTTCCTGATAGGTACAATGTTCACTCTAGGCTTTTTATAAAACAAAATGTTGTACCAAATGTGATTTTAAGATATAAAAAAAATTTAAAAATTTATATTTAGTCACAAAATAAAAAAAATTAAGATGAGAAAAGTCAGAACAAATTCTAATATCAAGGGTAAAGTTATTCATTTTATTTTTTTGGATTATTTGCTTTTTTACTGCAGAAAATATGAAGTTTCCTTTATGTTGTTGTGTTAGTTTGAATTATTTAGTAAGGAGAATTGTATCAACTATATGTTCAAGAAGCATTTCTGATATTCATATATTGAATATGATTTTTCACTTTCACATTCCCTCTGTCATTAAATCTTAACATTACCTGTTCTCTCAAAAATTAAAGCTAGGGTTAATCAATGTATAACCTCAGAAAGATTTAGATCCTACAATATCTCATGACAATCTAAGAGAATAAGTGAAATCTATTTCAGAAGATACAGTGTGAAATCCAGCACCTAGCAAATATTTTGTACCTTATTTTAGTAGTCAAATGTATAGTGATTTCCATAAATTGAAGACAATAGATAATTTTAAGGAGACAAAATGTATAAAATAAAGAAAAAAGGTCAATTTGGTGACAGATAGCAAGACCCCAGTCTTGCAGAAATTCCAGCTCAAATTTATCCCCAGGATTCCAGAGTCATACCACTCATTTCTTTTTCCAAATTCCTCTAAATATATTTTCTTTAATTCTCAAAGTCACAAATTTTACCAAATGTCATTTGCCTACAACTTTCCAATTTTGGTAAAGAGCAGCATTATCATTCCAGTTGATCAGGACAAAACACTTGGAGGCACATTAGCTTCAATCTGTTTTGTAACTTCTCACATGCAAATTAATTTGCAAATTCAACTTTCACATATACGTACAATAAATGGCAAAAAAAATGAAAGAAATGCTTTTGAAATTTAAAATTGGAAAAGCAATCATTTTCCACTAGAATTTACCTGGCCCAAATCTTAGCCATCTTTCAACAGCATTACTTGATGTCAATGATCTTGCATCTTCCCTTATTGCTCACCACATTCACCACCAATTTACCTAAACACACTGCCAGAGCAATTCTAGCGAAATCTGATTCAACTTCTACTCTATGCAATTCAAAAAAATATAGTATGCTCCATTTATAAACTGGTTAGTTGTAAAATTCACATAAAAAATATATTTGAATTTCTTGGTTAGTTTGGGATGACAAAGTGCCAGAAACTGGGTGACTTATAACTACATAAATTCATTCCTCTCAGTTGTTTAAGCTGAAAATCTGAGATTTGGGGAGCCATTATTATCAGGCTCTAGTCAGGGTTGTGTTTCCAGTTTTGAATTGCCAACTTCTCAGTCTATCTTTACATGGTGGAATGAGAGTTAAATAGCTCCCAAACTTTTAAAATTAAAGTCTCATTTTTATGAAATAATTGTATCTTAAAACTATGTGTAGTAATCTTATGAACTTTAAAAAATGGGAAAAATATTTATGAACTGATGTGGAGTGACTTCCAGGATAAATTATTTATATATTTCAACCAATTGTGAGTAAATTAGATATATAGCTATAAATGTGTGTTCTCCTTTTGAAAAAAATAATTAAATTGCTTACTAATAAAAATAATCATAGGGTTAGACTAGAGGATGGAATAAGACTTTGACTTTTGAACTACATTAATTATTCCCAAATTAATAAAGAACAATAAAGTCTAAATTACATTAAAATAATGGGAAAATTTAAATTAAATGCAAATGACAATAATCACATCAAATTAATAACATATATACCACATGCATAAACACAGAATTATTTTAAGTAACTTTGTGCTTCTTCAGTGTATTATAGCGTAAGAACAACAAAAAGAAAAGAAATCTTGAACTTAAGAGGTCTCTCTTAGCATTATTGGTGCCATGATTTCAATACTGTTGCATGTACACTGTAGGAGGAAATGAGAAAATATTTGAATACAGTTAGCAGCTCAGCTACTATGCATGGGGAAAAAGCAGCTATAAACACAAGTAGAGCAAAGTAAGATCGGACTGTCAGTTGTAGCAGTGAGAGGGTGAAATTCACATGTGTATGAACTGATAGAGGGAGAAAGCTAGATGGCACAGGCAGGTGACAAGACTTGGAAGAAATGACTCCCCCAAAACAATGAGCATTACTAGACTGGTTCATGATTTTGTAAAACTGTTGACAAGGCTTCTTTGATGGTATCTTCTCATTACTTGTTCATTCTTCTCCTGGCTTTTTTTCTGGTTGTCATCCAATGACACCTTCTAAGTGAGGCTAATCCACATCACCCTATTCAAAATTATTACTGCATCCTAGCACTTGTGAGTCTCTTCAACAATTTGTATTTTGTCCATACCTAGTTGTAGTATTTTGAAAATTAACTAGTTATCTCAATTGTCCTCTCCTCCCCTTCCACTAAAATAAATATCATTTAGGACAGGTATGTTTTGATTATTTCATTCACTTATTCTCTAGGTCTGGCAAAGTACACTCTTGTTTAATGTTTGTTTTTGAATAAGTTCACTGATTCAAATCTGTATTTTTCTCAACTATATTAAATCCACTTATTTATATATGGTCATTTGCTTTATAAAAATGAAAAAAATGTGTTTCAGAGAGCAGATGATATTTGTAAAGCTATTTTTAATACTTAACCTTCTTTCATCACTCATTTATCTAATAGGCAATCATGTCTTGTCAATCCTTCCCTCAAAGTGTCTTTAAAGGTGTCATATCATTTACATGCTAACTCCCTCCACATTAGTTCTCATCATCTTACACCTGGAATACGGAAATAGCCTTCCTTCTGGCAACCATACACAAATCATTTTTTGCATCATTCCTTCCTAAATGAGTGTCTAATTTCTCTAAATCACAGCTTTCAAAATGTGACTTCCAAACAGAAATTATCAATGAGTGTCTAGCCACTTATGAAATAACTTCAGTTTGCCATTCAAAGCACTAAATAATCTGTTTTCATTTATATCTTATTTCTCACCCTGAACCAAATCTGTACCATCTACTTTGGGCAATGCTAGGTGTTTTTGTTTATTTTATTTTTTATTAATTTTTGTTATTACAAACCCTAGGGTAGAGACTGAAAAGGAGATGATACTCTACTTTCTACCAAAGACCCCAGTTACCATTAAGGTCTACAACTACTTTTACAGAGTGAGAAAAATCTGAAACCTCTGCGGGGGTGCCTGGCAACCCAACCAGTGTTTGACAAGGATCCACTGGGAGAATGATGTTTGCAAGGACTCATCATCTCGGGAAAATGCCAGATGTATGCCTCTGGGCTCTGGTGCCTTTTTTGCACTATTTTCCTAATAATATATTACTCATACTATTCTCTGGTGTTGATCACTGAGGGTGGAAGGAATGCTACGGTATTTTCTAAAAATATTAATAAAATATTAGAAACCATGACCCCTTCCCTACCACAGACAGTAAATAATCTTCTGCCACCGTGTGATGTGTCTTCTTCCTGGAATGATTGTTATAAACATGTATTGTTATATGTGGGAACAGTCACAGAGCCACCTGTTTCTCCAGTCATGAGTATGCAAAAAGCACATAGTCCCACTGTTAGTAATCAGAGACAGAATAAAATTATAGTGCTTCCTACTACTGAGACCCCATGGGGAAAAGTTCTTTTGGTGCCTGCAATCCTGCTCTAGTAAGATTAGCTTTGCTAAACAATATAACAGATTTCTACAAAGAAATTGACCTTAAGAACCACTAAAGCCACTGCCCTCTTGCAAGCCCGAACTTAAAGATTAACTTAGGCTAATTTAGAATAGAGTTAAGAGTCTAGCTTGTTTACTACAGTTAAGCACTAGGTGATAAGTTATGGGCATATATGAAGAAATAGAAACTTAAGATTAACTTTGCTGATTTTAGTATTGGTTAAGTTCATAAGTTTAGACATTAAAATTAGAAATGTAGCAAGGGATATTATTATCTCATGCAATTACATTTTCTAGTAAGTCTGTACGGAGAACTTTATGGGAAATTTCTGTCTTAACCACATTCTTGATATGTTATACTTTAAGAAATGTATAAAAACAGTGTGTGAACTCAATAAACTTGGCAGCGTTCTACACTAGCCTGTGTGTCTGTGTGGTTGCTGTCCATCCATCGCCGACGCTGTCTTGCAGTTAAGACTTCCAGACCAGAAAGACCCCTGACCCTGCTAGGGCTGGACCCTGGCAAACCTCCTATGTTGTTCATAGTGTATGTGTATATAAACACACATACAACATACATACTAGGTCTGCCAGAAACTGTAGCCTCAAAACAAATTACTAAACCCATATTACTGGAGGAGGCAATTGGAAATTATTATGAATTAGAAAGAACACATGAAAAGACAAAATTAATGTAAAAATGTCATATTGGGTCAGTCATTTTCATGGGCATCTGCCTTTTTTATGCCTTGACAGCCCTTGAAGACGCTTACCAGTTGCTCCCATATCATCCTTCTGGGGAAGAAAGCAGCATTTGGTCATAAGCATTCATTCTTGGTAAAACGTTCTCCCTGTGAATGATCAATTGTTGTGCACTTCCAGGTTGCATGGTCTTGATGGAGAAGACTGTCTGTGGCAGCATGAAGCTGACTGTGACCCATGCAGAGCTGGATATTGCATGTTCTTTTCTACATTAAATTTAATCTATATCGGAAGCATCTTAAAAGAAGTAGCTCTAATCTCCAAAGATTTAATGTAGGAAAGTTAATGGAATAAGTTAATATCTTTGCTGTTGGAGCTTATGACAAATACATGATTGATTTCCATTTCCCTCTTAGTGATTCATTCTGTATTTTTCTCACATTCAGGCAGCACTGGAACTGGCTGGATTGCTTGAAATAGCAGAAAATTTTAATCCCAGTGAAATCTGAGGAAATAGTTGTTCTGACTTTCTTTCGGTCTCTTTTCTTATACTCTCAGTTTTTATTTTTCTGTTGTTCTCTTCTAATATTTCATTTTTTTACTATGCATTTAAAAATATTTTTAGATATTGATGAAACTTTATTTTATTCATTTATCTATATGTGTTGCTGAGAATTGAACCCAGTGCCTCACACATGCTAGGCAAGTGCTCTACCATTAAGCCCCAACCCCAGCCCTTATTCTGTATTTTTAATGGTGCATTAGATTTGTACATAATGGTGGCATCTGTTGTTACATATTTACACATACACACAATTTAACAGTAGATTTTGGCCAATATCATTCTTTTGAGAATGTTGCTGACTTCACATTTCCAGTGATTTATGAGCATGAAACCCTCAAAAAATCACAATTAATTTCCTGTTTTTCAGATTCTCTTTATTAAATAAAAGTAGTTCTAGATCCTTATGGGAGTATTCTAGTAGAATATGACTTTTCCCGTTCTCTCTCTCAACTCTACCCTCAAATTTCAGTCACATTATGAACCCATATGATACAGTGGTAGCTACAGACCCATCAACAGAAATGTCACACTGAGGCTTGGTCATAGTCATCCAACCTAGCAGGACCTCAAATCTTCCAGACTCCATGAATGGACGTATTCCTATGTGATCACTGGCAGCATTAGAAATTCTTGGCTCCTGAAACTGTTTGCAATAATTTCTGGAGTGACAGGAAATGTGTACTGCCTGTGGTTTTAGTATCATTGGAAGAAACACAGAACTCCTGCGGAGATTTGCTGTAAACTATGTCCTTAGATATAGATAGATGAGCTGTTTAAATGCTATTTGAGCATATAATTTGGCTGGAGATTTCTGATGTTATCCTGTGTAGTCAAACAAGTGTGAATTACATGGTCGTGTATCCACTGAAGCATTTTTTGCATATTAAAGAATCAAGAATAATCCTTATATTTTAAGATCAGATACAGACATTTAACTCATTTCTTAGCTTTCAGGCTTTTATGGAAAAGGAAAAAACTCAAGATAATCTCCTTCTGAGTATGATAAAGATCAGCCTTTCTGGAAAGTATAATTTTATTTATCATTAAAGAGATAATGAAGAGTTCTTAGTTATTAAATGTTATTATCAACTTATACCTTGTCTGCCTAGGTTACTTTTTCTTTTCCATTTTTCTTTCCTTTTTTTCCTTCTGCACTAGGATTCAACTCAGTGGCTCTCTACCACTGAACTACATGCCCAGTCCTTTATTTTGATTTTGATTTTGACAGTGGGTCTCACTAAATTGCTGAATCTACCCTCAAATTTCCAACCCTCCTATCTTCAGTCTCCGGAGTTGCTAGATTTACAATTGCATGCTACTACAACAGAATGAGTACTGTTTCTTTAAAAATAATGCAATGCTTTTAATTTATGTAATTTGTTAATTACATATATTAAATTCATGAATTTATGGCTCCACTACATAATCCCTGCTTCTTATATATTATACAGAAAGTCCTTTACTTTTAAAATCTGAAACAAGCACAGGTAAATATGGTATAAAAGGGACAATTTTTAAAGGCTGCATCTATATTATAGACTTGTTCAATAAGAGTGAGTAATTTTTACCTGGTGTTTGTATAACTTCAATAATTCATAAATGTTGGTGCTGAGTAATAGCTATGATTCATTTCATTCTGATATAATGATTCAAACTTTTTTTGTTACAACCTGTATGTGTGAGATCACAAAGCAAGGGTTTAGCATAAAATTTGGGGGAAGAAGATATTTAAAGCATAGTTGTAGAAAGAGAATTACTTTAAGAAGAACTGGTCAAAACTGGAGAATTTCCTATGAAAGTCTAATAGTTAAGTTAATTTAGGTCATAGGTCAACCTGACGGGGCCATGAAGTGACTACAAATTTGCTAACATTATTCTGTGTGTCTGTAAGGGAGTCTTTGGATGAGATTAACTTTTCTATGTAGACTAAGCAAGTTAGACTGTTCCATCTAATGTGGATAGCTCTCATCCAATCATTTGAAAGACTGAACAGAACAAAAGACAGACTCTTTCACAAGAGGGAATTTCTCTGCCTGATTACTCTCAGTCATTTATTTCAAAAAGCTCAAAGAAAGTATTTTAAATGTTTTAACCAGAAAGAAACGACATATCAGAGAAGATAAATATTTACTCTGACTTAACATTACAGAATGTATAGATGTATCAAACCATCTAAGGGAACCCATAAACATCTACAATTTTCATGTTTTTATGTATTAGTTAATAGATACATTTAAATTAGAATTCCCATCCACACTTCTATTTCCATTTCATAGTTCAGATCTCAGTCACAATGAATATATAAATGTAAGAGAGACATGAAAGGAATTTTTACGTTAGAAAATTCCAACCTTAAATAAATTCTTTAAAGATATATAAAGAATAGAGAAATTTTAAGGCAACTTGCAATCTCTACCACAAGATATCATGGTAGAAGAATAAATTAGAAAATATGTTGATGCTAGAAGTCAACATCAGTAAAGAGAATTTAATATTATACAATAAATATGCCTACAGGGTTTTTTATCCATTCCCTTTTTTTAATAATTCTTACCACCTATTCTTTGGTAACCAAAATATTTCATTAAAGATAGAGAATTTGTTAATTGAAATAAATATTGAATTGTTTCATGGGACAATGTCAGTATAGTCAGGCAGCTGTTTATAAAAAAAAATGCCATAATATGGTTTACATATAATTGTTGAACTAAAAAACACGTAGCAACAAATTCTTCAAAGAATATTGATATTTACTTGGGAATAACAGATTACTGCATTGGGAGTATGTGTTTCAAAGTAAATTATGTGGGAATTCAAAAATGATGAAACAAGTGAAAGCATTTAAAGCAGAAAGAGAGAAATTTCTATTAGCTTCTTGGATAAAAACTCATTGGCTTTACTGACCCAGAGCAGAATTTTTCAACAGTTTATTGTAGAGATACCATTGCTGGGCAAGTGTTCTGTCAAGAGCACCTGTCTGAGTTCTTGTAGTCTTCCTTAAAGAATGTTAACGTTAAACTGTGTTATAGAACTCCACACATGCATGAAAAGAGTGCAAAGTATGAGGAACGTGTACAACAAGAATGAGTTTCTTGTGGTCCTTCAGAAAAACCTTCAGAAAGTTCTCATTTCACACAGGCTGGCTTGAATTTTCTGTATTCACAACTTACTGGCTCTAATTTTGTCTGAAGTTCACAAGGGCAACTTTTATACAAATAATGGAGATTTATTTCTCATAATGTTGGGGATTTGGAACTCCAAATCAAGGCACCAGGAGATCCAAAAGTTTGAGAACCTACTTCTAATTTAGATAAAATAATCTCCGCTCTGTAATCTCATAGGAAGGAAGGAGCATGAAAACTCACTGTGGTTTTATAATTTGTTTGTTTTATTTGTTTTTTAGTTCGATTGTACGTGGAATTAACCCCAGGGGTATTTTACCACTGAGCTGTATCCTGGCCCTTTGTATTTTTTATTTTGAGACAGGGTGTAAATTGTTTAGAGCTTCACTAAATTGCCGAGGTTGGCCTCAAACTTACAATTTTCCTGCTTTATCCTCCCAAGTTGCTGGGATTACACCTGGCTTGTGGCTTCTTTTTACAAGGCACTAATCCCATGTGTGTGGGCTTTGCTCTCATGAGCTAATTACCTCCTAAAGGCCCCACCACCTGATACCATCACCTTTAGGGGTAGAATTTTTTCAAATAAATTTTGATGAAACATAATCAGGTCAGTTTAGAAAATGATGTGATTGTAAATTCTGAAGACTGTTACAAAGCTAATGTCAGCTCTGTGTAGTACACAGTAAAATATCGCTTTGACCATCAAAATTAAGCAAGTGAAGGCTGATACACAGAAAGCCTCACTTCACTATTTTAGGATGGGACTTGAATCCTGGAAGTATGACTTGAGAGGATAAAGAACTATGAGAGTCAGGGGAAAGGAGAAAAAGTTGCCCAGAAGAGACAATCAGAAGGAAAGACAGTACTTTCAAATTGTGACTATGGAAAGGAATTCCATGTGTGTTGTGATTATATAACACTAAAAAAATCATTTTCTTGTCAGTTATCAACTTCACTTAAGCACTCATGACATTGCTGTCATAAATGAGCTCTCACATATGTACCCTGGAATCATTGAGAGTGTTGAAGAACACAGAAAATAGGAAAATTTAGAATATCTGCTTTAGAAGACTTATTCTGGTGGCATAGTATATAATTCATGTACTTTGAGTAGACACTGGAGTCAGGAAAATTGGTAAGGAATCAAATCCAACAATTCAGAAAGAAAATAATGAGCTCTAAGTTAAAGCACAGTGTTGCAAAAGGAACACTGGAAGTAAAAATCTTGTCAAGTTGTGTCACCAGGATTTGCAAGTAATTGGCTTTAGAAATTTGAAAAAAAATATATATAAAATGTCCAGTACAGTTCCCTGGTAGAAGACGGCTTGCTTATCAAGAGGAAGAATACCTTGGAGAAAAGATAACTGTGAAAGAAAGAAGTATAATCAATTTGAGAAATATTTATTTTTAAGAAATTGCTAAGGATACAAATATAGGTATTCCATAATTACTGTGGAAAGACATATAGGTGGGGAGCTCAGGTTATATACAGATGTTTTAAATGCCTCTTCTTGAAGATTATTTTTTAGAAGAAGATGACAAAGAAGTATATTTGGCAAAGAAGAAAAAAAGTATAAAAGAGCAAAGACAGGAATTTAGAGAAATCTACACTAAACAAGTAACAAAGAAAAAGAAACAGCAAAGAGTTTGAGAAGTGGGCAAGTATTCATTGGAACAGTTCAGTTGAATTTGAATGATCTATGAATTCATACCTTTTCTCACATGAAAAATGAACACAGATATAAATAAAGCCATAATCATAATTGGCCCCATCCGGTCTCTTGATTGCATGCCTCAGGAAAAGACTAAATGTTTAAAGAAACAGGGAAAATCAGAGGTCCATAGGTCAAGCGACTGGAGGTCAGGCTCCATAAGACACATGCTGTTCAAGAACAGGAACAAATGGCAAGTACCAAGGAGGTGATTTCTACAACATGGTGGCTCTGCAGTGACTTTCCTCCTAGCCTCTCTACCTTTAGTTCTTAAATTTAAAAACACCGGAAATGGCACTGGTTACTCAGAAGAGGAGCTGGAATAATGGGCTCCCCAGGTTTCTGTAGAAAGCACTGCTTCCCTTGTTCCTACACCCACAAGAGGGAGTTGATGGAGGCCACATGGGAGAGGGATGGGTGTTAGGGGAACTGGCAATGCTCATGGCTCCCTCAATGGCTCCTGTGAGTCACACACTAAACTACAAATTAACATGCAGGTTCTGATATAATTGCAATTTTATTGGCTTTGTTATTCTTGATGTACAGAACAGTAAACTAACGTTTAGAGAATTAAATGCTCCCTCCAAGACCAAGTAAGTTATAAATGGAGCAAATATGAGAACGCAGCAAGTGAAGCTTTGTAAACAAATTTGATTGTCCTCTTTATGATTAACCAGCTACAGATAATTTAACTAATTTTTAACTGAGTTATAACTAAAAAGCTGTCAATTAATGTCAATATTAGGAGAGTATAATAAAATATTCTCTCCTGGGTACTTGGAAATAACAGTAATAAGAATTAATTTTTAGAGTAAAATTACTAATTGAATATATAATGAATCAGGGCATTAATAAGGAGCAAGACTTACTCCCATGGCCAGGAATGAAAGAAATTAAAAAGAAGAGACCTAAGTTCCATACGCATTTTGGGGGGACGTCTCCACCAACGACATAAAATCTCCCAGTAGTTCCCACCTACTAATGTTCCTCCACCTCCCAATAGTGCCAAACTGGAGACCAAGACTTTATCACCTGAGCCCTTGGAGGATACTGCAGATCCAAAAGACAGCAGGCAGGTTGAACATTAAGCTCTTTAATTCCCTTCTTTTTATTGAGTTATATGGAAGCGCATACATCCTTCTTTTCTGCTTCTAATACAGTAAGGAGGAGATTTAGACAAGCAATTAGAAAACATGATCTGTGTCCTCAGCAATTACTTCCAGACACCTTCTTGGAGTAGTGTACATATCAGAGGCTCCCTGTGATTCCAGAAAGCAGAAAGATCAGCCAACACTTTCAGATTATGACAGATCTCCCCTAGATTCTGGCTGACCCCATAGAAAGTAGCAGGATTTGAATGAGCTAGTAAACCAACTAGTCCCAGTGAACCAATTGCTTATGTGAGTAACAATGAAGACATGTTGGGGGATCAAGGAGTACATGTGACACTCAGGAGGATGAGAGAGAAAGGGTCACAAGTTTGAGACCAGCAATTTAGGGAGATTCTGTCTCAAAATGGAAAAGTAAAATGGTTTGTGGATATAGTTCAGTGGTAGTGTACTCCTGGGTTCAAATCCTGGTATTAAAAAAAAAAAGGAAAAGAAGAAAGAGAAAAACAATTTTTAAAAAGGAAAGAAAAACTGAACTATTTGTATCACAAAGAAAGGTAGTAGAAGCCTTTCCAAGAAATAGCAACACAGCTCCAGGAAGCTGAACACCAAAGACGTCTACAAGATCAAATTTCATCTATAATCTCCTCAGCTCTCTTGGAAATTCCCTTTTCTTCCTTTTATTATTCTGGGACCTGCAGTCTGAAAGTAAATTAGGAGTCAAAAGAGAACTAGGTTGAGTGCATTGTTCACTCCTGTAATCCTGGCAGCTCAGGAGATTGAGGCAGGAGGATCCCAAGTTCAAAGCCAAAGCCAGCCTCAGCAATTTAGGGAAGGTCTTAAAAGCAACTTAGCAAGACCCTGTCTCAATAAATCAATCAATAAAATTAAAATAATAAGGTTTGGGATGTGCTTCAGTGGTAAAGCACCCCCGGGTTCAATCTCTGGTTAGACCCCCCCTCCAAAAAAAAAAAAAAAAAAAAATAGAAATGAGATCTATTTGATAATCCCACCAATCCCAGGATTTTCAGCTCCTCCCCAGAGTCGTACAAAATTAAATCCAGGAACAATTGAAATTTTAACATTAGACTCAACCCTTCTTATTTAATATCCAAGAATCACAGGGTTTGTTACTAATAACGATGAACAGGAAACCTCAAGGTTTTGTCTGAGATTTTGAGTCATTGAAGGATTATTTGACAGAAAATGCTTAAAAAAAGAATGACCAAAAAAAGTCAAAATTGATTTTTTCTAGATTGCCACTTTGGCATATTCAATAAATCAACTTTTAAATATGAAATATTACTTGAAAAAGACAAACTAGTTTTTTAGTTGTTGAGGTATGGAGAATGTGGATGGGAATCATTGGAAGAAACTACTGGAAAATGATACAGATATTTTGTCTAAGGCCATAAGAGTTAGACACTGAGTCAGAGCAACAAGAGGGTTTTTTAATTAATTAGGACATAGTCACTTCCTTAAACCACTGCAAAAGTAATCCAAAGTATTTATTGTTACTGTTATTGTACATAAAAGAAACTGAGTCACAGAGAAGTAAAACAAATCGCCTAATGTCATACCTAGTAAATCTCAGCAGAGATGCACAGAAGACTGTAATAATTTAAAACTTAATTATTGGAACAAACTACAAGTATGTCATGTCTTAAGAGGACAGGATAGAGGCACTGAATTCTCTTAAAAATAAGGATTTAGTTTGGCCTTTTGGCCAATTGTGTTAAATCAAGCTAACCTAATTTTTCATTTCACTGAGTCTGTTAGAAATTAAGTCTGATCTCATTAATGTTCTCTAAGCTGAATGCTTTTGGGGAACAAAAAAGATAACTCTATTAAGCCATAAAGAAACAATTAGTAAAATGTATTAGATGTGATTATAATGTGACAAATTATTTTTATATGCATACTAAGCTTATAGACTCAAATGAATATTGAACTTTACACTATTAACTTTGGAGGAATAGCCATATTATAATGAAGCTTTTCTTATTGAAAATATTTTTTTCTTCTCGTCATTTCAAATTTAGCTCAAAGTGTTTTTTCTTTTTTTCAAGGAATATCAAAGCATTTGTCTTTATACACAAAATTAATATTTAGTAAAAATACATATGTATTGGTTTGTTACTCTCAATGCCCTTGGTATGTTTCTTAAAGTCAATTCATTTTCTAATCACAAAGCAATGTGAACACTGAAGGCATTTCTAAAACACATCTTCCCTTTCTGAACACATTTTTAAAAGGAATATTTCATAAGTAGTTTGAACAGTATTGACATCATCAATAGAGTCTGATAGATTACTAGGTAATTACTTTGTAAAACTAGCACTCAAAATGTATTTTAAAAATATCACTCATGGCCTTTGATATTTATGCTCCAGCAATAATTTGCTAAATGAATAATAGTTAAATACAGTACTTATGCATGTAGTGATATGGGATTGATTTGAAACAAGAACTTCAGTATATTATTACCATTAGAACAAGCAATTCCACTTTGTGTTGACACATCAAATCTATAAACAAACGAAGTCATAACTACAGAAAAGAAAGCATTAGCACTGTCTTGGTGTCTGTGGAATCACTTACAATTTCATAAGTGCCAGCAATTTGATGACATGTAAATGTATTGTAATTTTTTTTTTATGAACCAATTTGTGAACGTCATATGGCCACTTTCCCTCCCTTCCTCCTGCCTGCCCTCTCTCTCTCTCTCTCTCTCCCTTTCTTTCTTTCATGACACATGGAAACCTGGTAAGCCAGAAATGCACGCTTTAGCGTGGCTGATTTAGGTAATGGATTATGGAAATTTTTCCTTGTATTTCTTTTCTCTCCTTATTTTCCCCATATTTTCAAATATTTCAACATAGTTCAGCAAACTATTGTTATTCAAAGTCTGGACAAAAATAAAAGGGATCAAATTACAAAGGGTTCTAACTACCAGGAGGTAAAGAAATGGACGCCACTGTGAAGACTGTCTGCCACAGCCTGCCTCTGGCCTCCTTCTGTCCTGCCATTCACATATGCAAAATATTCCCGAACCCTTCCAAGGTTATCAGAAATTCCCTTTTCATTACAGTATCTGCTTAAAATCCAAAATCTAATGTCCTATGTTAGTTTCAGGTGTGAATGAGGCTCTCTCTTTCTTTAAGTACTTCTTCCTGAATAAATGCCACTTGATTCTTACCTATGGCATTAAGAGACAAGTTATCTGCCTTCTCATTCACTCCAGGCTGTGGTAGAGCGGACATTAATAGTCATCAGATATTCTTATTCAAAACGAGAATTAGAAGCACAGTGGAATCACTGATCAGTATCTATTCTTATATTCAGCTAGACAAATATTGGAAAGCTCTTAAATAGACAATTCCCCATTGTTTTCGTGTCACCCATTGGAATTTTGGTTCTGTCCTTGGAGTTATTTATTATTTTTTTTCCCCATGTTTTCTTTTGGATATGTTTGCTGCTGAAAAGCAGTTTCAGGCTTCTTCCCGCAGTGTCATTTAGAGGGTCCAAAGCACACTCTCTATTCTGTACTATTTCTGTCTTCCTCAGTGAATGCTTTGATGTTTCTGCGAATGTAACTCTCAAGGAATGAGTGGGTCTTTTGTGAAACTACTTATCTCCCTCTCTACCTTGGGCTTTTTCTGAGAGACAATATCCCTAATACTCCTCAGTAGCCTCAATGTTTGATTGAGAGAATCTATGATGTACTACTTTAAAATCTTGAGGATTTTTGTCTGTTTTCATTATCAGACCAGGTTTTTCTTGCAGGGCTCTGGATTTGCTCTTCGCTTCAATCTCATTTCTTAATGTTAGCGTGATGTGCCATCTGAGGAGACTGAGAAATTTTTAAAATGTCAAATACTAATACATTGTTCTTAATGGCTGTCTTTTCAATTTGTCTATATCCTGGCATATTTTACTACACAAAACAAGAAGATAGAAAACATCTTAAATCTTTACTTAAAGCTATTAGATCACTCAGTTATTATGTACATTCTTATTTCATAAAACACTGAATGCCATATAAACCACTACATAATAAGAATTACCTTTGCTGGCATTTCAAGAAGGTATTTGTTGCTATCTTTTAAGACTTCATCATCAGCTTATCACTAAAATCCTCTGTGTTAGGCACTTTGACTTTTTCAAACTCTCCCCTGAAACATCATTATCCAGTTCCAAAGCAACTTCCATACTTTAGGTCTTCACAATTGCTATTTACTGTTACCAAAATTTTGTAATGATTATTTATTGACAGAAAACATTTAGTATCTCACATTTCTATAACACAGACCAGGGATCCACATGCTACTTATGATACTGCAAAATTCAGCATATTGTAAAGCCATCTGTCTCTTCACTAAAGGATGAGCAAACTCTAGCATGTCTTAGTAGCGTAAGGCAGTGTCCCTAGGATCATCGCCATCCTCTCTTCCCCTCCACTTGAACACCTGCCTGAGGCAGCTCAATGATACCACGAAAAATTGCTATTTCTATTGTGCAATACTTGATGATATGCTCCTGTTCTCCTTTGCTTAGAGTATTTACTAAAAAGAGCTTACAACAGTGAATTCTACCTTTGCTCCTTGGCAAAGGTATATATACATCTCCAGCAATGTAGAAGTGTCTTTCTGAAGGACCTCAAAGCTATATGTGTGAAACGTAATCATAAAAAGGATAGTGATTCACTCTCCCAGTAGTTGTGGGATAATAGAATCCTGACATCAGTACTTGCCAGCTAGCTAGCAGACACACTTGGCCTGATCACATCTATGCTGACCATCCTTTGTGATTTCTCACTTCTTTGACTCTAAGTGACCAGAGCTTGCCTGTCTTCTCCCCTGTGTTCCCTTTAACATGTCCAGTCACCTCCACACAAATTCAAATGGAGGTCAGCACTTTATCCAAGTGTCAATTCTCCAGCTCTTCACTGCCTCAGGCAATGCTGGCTGTTTATCTTTGACACTTAGCTGGTCATACTTCTTTTGCTTCTCTCCTGAGGTTGCAGGTAAATGGTTGCCTGAGGCAGTGGTTTCATCTGGATGGTGTACTAAGTAGGAGGGGACTAAAGCTAATTCATGTGTTTCTAGCAGGCCTAAGTGGGTTTCTTGACCTAGGAGCCCTGAGACATGGAATCTGGCTTCCCAGACAGTAAATGATCTAGAAAAGAGCAAGAATGAGTGAGTCCAAAGGCACTATTGTGTCCCCCAGATGTGACATCCCGTTTTTTCTGTCATATTCTTTCAGAAGTGAGTTATGAGTCTGTCATACTGAGGAAGGGAACATGGTTCCTGGTAGGTGAATATCACCGGGGCTTTTCAGAAGCTGGTGACTAGTCTAACCCCCCCCCCCCCACCTAATCCATTCACTTCTTGTAATCCATGGGTGGAAAACATCCTGAATGGCTTTACCACAGTTCAGAATTGCTGGAGCTTGTCTCTAGAAAAAAACAGAATAGCAATTCCAGGCTTTATCAAACATTTATACCACAAACAGCTAATCAATGTGTTCAAACAAAATAATAAATACAGTGGAAATTAAAAACAAACATAATAATTTTGGTAGCAGATTAATTCAAATATAGGTTTTATACTACTATATATCTTGGTTTCTTGTGAGAATTAGATGAGCTAACTCATATATAAAACAATGCATATGTGTTAGTACCTAATAGATATTGATCACTACTATAATAATTACTATCATTGAATAAAGAAACATCTATTTTATAAATTTTATAAATAAAATAACTTTTCTTAAAATAATTTTTGAATGAGTAGGTTTGGTTCTTTTGATTGACCTTTCATTTTTTCTGCAATTCAAGGCTACAAAATACATGGTTAAAACATTGTATTTGAACAGATGTTGCTATCTATAATTTAAGACAAATACATATCCGTGATTTATGCCTGAATTTGTGGAACACAAGAAAATAATACTTTGCTACCTGAAGACTTTATAACTTACATTTTTAAGAAGAATGTATAGATATTTTTTACAAACTACTAATGTGGCTTGGTAATTTAGAAAGTTATAAGTAATTTAGAAATATCTTTAGCTCTCTTGTAGTCTACCTATCCCATAGAAATAACCACACATTTGATTCCTTAAACCATAGAATATGGTTTTCCTCTTTTGAATTTCAGATACATCTTGTACAATTTGGTATTTGAGTCACTTTACTTTATTAATTTTAAATCATTCATTCCATTGTCCATATTGTTGAATGTACAGATCATTTTCAATGTTGGATCATATTCTTGTCATGTGAGTCTTAGTTTGCATATACTTTTGGGTACTTAGTAGTTGCAGAATTATTAATTCACAGATTATGTGTATTTTATATCTTAGTAAATAGTTGTAAAGAGTGTATGAAATTGTCTGACAGGTTCAACCAATAGTACACAGTTGTTTTCTTCACCATCCTTGAAAAGAGTTATCATCTGCCTTTTTCATTTTCTAACTTTCCCTTTATTAAGAATGTATTGGTAGATATCTCATTATGGGTTCAATTTGGATATGACATAGTCCAAATCTTTTGATAGTAAGAATGTAAAAAAAAAAAAAAAAAGAAAGTGTGAATATTTTTAATTTTCCAGAATGTACTTAGAAATAAAGGCAAAAGAATAATATTATAGTTTCAATAAGCATGAAAATATTTGATAAGGTTTCCTTACTTAAGAAAAAATATAAAATACATGTATCATATTTTATAATTATGTAATAAATTGACTTTTTATTTGTGATAAACAAAATGAACACACACAATTTTGTATGGAAGCCAGCAAAAAAAATATTTCTTTTTGACAAGATTTGTTGTGTTAATTTTTAGTTTTTTTCCTCATGATTTCAATATACATTTTACAAAATACGCTAGGTAGTTGTTTTGTGGCATATGCCTGTAATTCTAGTGACTCAGGAGCACAAGTTTGTCTCCAGAATCAACAACTTAGCAAAACCCTGTCTCAAAATTTAAAAATAAATAAATAAATAAATAAATAGGCTAGATATTTTTATAGCTCAGTGATAGAGCAACCCTGGGTTTAATTCCCAGTACCAAACAATCAAAACCAACAAAAACAAAACATAACAAAAAATGCCTAAGATGTTCATGTCTCTATTTTATAAACATATAGATACATAAAATGAAGCTGGGATACTGGCAGTTATACTTTACCCAAAGAAACATGTATTTTCATAGCTTAAGCAAACTAATATCTTGTGGAGAAAGATTCCCAATGCTTATTTGCTAAATATTTATAGTCAAATAAAGAAATCCTTCACTTCTACAACGAAGCAAATCAATCTATATCTCAGAGTGCACAATATACATTTATTACATGTTTTTAAACATTTGTAATATGTTTTATGTTAAAACAAATAATAGAAAATGCAAACATGTCATGAGATTTAGGTACTTTAGGGATTGTCTATCTTATGTATCTTGTTCACTTTTCAAACATATTTATGTGTATAAAAGACATTTGGTGGTGATTTTAAGTACACTTCACTAAAAATATACTAATACCTTATACTACTTGCTGAATATTGCTGGAAGAAGAAATCTAAAGGAAATCTTCTTTATTCTGTAAATTATAATTTGAGTAACTTCTTAGTCATAAATTGCAAGTCAATAAAGAGCTCATTTCCACTGAAAAGAGGACAAAAATATTCATTTTTGTGTTTTTTCTGGAGGAAAGACCCACTACTTCAATTTGATACTTTATATACAGTGTTTTCAGTCCGCTCTTTTACACCTGTGACCAAAATACCTGACAAGAACAATTTAGAGAAGAAAAAGTTTATTTGCAGAGGCACAGTTTCAAAGTTCTCAATCCATAGAAATCTGGCTCCCTTCCTTGGGGCATAAGGTGAGGCAGAACATCATGGCAGAAGTGTGTGGCCAAGGAAAGTATCTGGGAATGTGGCCACCAAGAAGCAGAAGGAGATAGCTCTGCTCTTAAAGGACAAAATATATATCTCAAAGTCTTGCCTCCAGTGACCTACCTCCTTTAGCCATACCTTACCCATCTACAGTTACCATCCAGTTAATCCCTATCAGAGGATTTAATATCCTGATTAGGTTAAGGCATCTCATTAATCATTTCACCTCTCAACTTTTTGCATCTTCTCACACATGGGTTTTGGGGGACACCCCATATCCATAACACAGAGTACTTTCATAATGATAAGACATTGAGATTTTAAAAATGCAAGCATTGAAACATCATCCCTTTCTTCTTGACTTTTAATTTGGTATGCATTGTGATAAAAACAACAACAACAACAACAACAACAAAAAGAAAAAAGCAGTGCTGTCAAGTAGCCATGGGAAGACAACATGTTTTGCCTTAAGCTACTGTCCCTCAAAGTGACTTCAAGAGACTGAGCATGGCTGATGTGCAGACTTTTCTAGATATGCTAATTAAGTAAGTCATCCCTGATCACATAGAGTGAAAATGGTGGAGTAAGATTTGAGCCCTGATATCCTGAATCTGGAACCCAAGTCTTAGAGAGATGTTTATACTCCACAAAAAACACAGCAGCCCTCGTTAGGAGGTAGTCACTTCCAAGCCCCCTGAGGTAAGATGCATTATCAGTGCCCAGCCAGAAAGTACATAGTTTCTTTTCTAATAAATGATATCTCTAGTAGCAGCAGACTCAAAAGGTTTATGCCTGAGTTCAGGCTTAAGCAAAATGAAGAAGATCTATTATTATTATTATTATCATTATTATTATTATATTTTTGAAGAGTCAAATAAGACTTTGGGCTTCTAGGAACTTCAGAAAAGGGAGGTAGGCTTTATTTGGGTATGTAAATTCATTCTGCATTTTAAAATACAAGACAAACTCACCCTTAGCAAAGCAAGCTTTCTTTTTGCAACAGGTGTTGTGGGTTAAAGAATGAGGGCCCCCGAAAAGGTAAGTTCATATCCTGACCTCTATAACCTATGAACAAGAACACAGTTGGAAAAGGGGACTTACAGATATGAAGATATTGAAATGAGATCATTATAGATTTAGAGTTAGCCTAAATACATTACCAAGTGTTCTTTTAAGAGACATGTAGCATCTAGCTGTGTGGACATGTAAAGAGAAAGCCACAGGAATATAAAAACAGATTGAAGTTATTGGAGAAACAGAGTGTTACCTGGAGTCACCAAGCCAGAAGAGACAAGGAGCTTCTGATTCTCCTCCAGAACCTTTGGAGCAACATTGTCCTGTGATACTTTAATTTTGGACTCTGGCCTAGTAAATTATATTTGCGTGCTTTCAGCCACCAGTTTATAGTGATGTGCTATGACAGCATTAAAAATCTAGCAAAAAAATTAGACAAAAAGCAGTCTGTCCTGGATGTTTGAATATTAACTAAATTATTTGAACAGGGGAATTATTATCTAGTTCTTTTTAAACTTTCCAGTTGGATATAACTAAATCCATTTGGAAATATAAATTGATACTTAAAACATATCAATAATTTGAATGTTGTTTTATAGAAGATGTCACATATTTCAACCGAACACTTTTAAAAGAAAAAATAAAAATGGAATTATATTCCTTTGGCTTTCTGGTCATTAAAAGCACTCTAGAGTTCCTGTTTAAGTAGAAACTGTTTCCATATAGGTGGTATAAAGATGTGTGGTTAATTATATTAATTGTAGGCAACATGGGTTAATACTGAGACTCTGCCATTGTCAGTTATGTTTCCTTGGGCAATTTTGCCTACATTCTCATAGGACCAGCTTATTCATCTCTAAAATAAGCAAAATTAGACTATCTGCTATAGGGAAGTTCTGAAGGCTAAATAATATAATGCATGTAACAGGGCTCTTTATATTGCTATTAGTATAACAGCTCTTCAGACAGATAATGATTTAAAGATAACACATGAAAAACACTTAGCAGAGTCCTGAACATATGATATCAGAGTAAAATGGGTTTTTCTCATTATTACTATTAATATTTTATCATTATACTTCCAATTTGATTTTAATTAACTTTCCATTAGAGTCGAATGGGAAAGGAGCATTATAAGAAGCTTATTATTTCTTTAAGATGGGAAATCCTACATAAATCTCATTATGATGAATTGCCAAATTTCAGAAGCAACAATTTATTTTTAAGTCTAAAATGCATTAGTTTTCAATTAAGTAGTTACTATTTGTTAAAAAGCTAATAGACTCTACTTTTTAAATAACTTTGTAATTTTAATTATGTCTGCACATTTGTATAGTTATCTTATGTGGCAAGATGACCTGATCAGTTTAATAATAGAAAGGAGAAAGATTAACTTCTAGTGTTAGGTACTTTATTAATTTTATTATGAAAATTTGGTCATTCATAACTATATACAGAAGGAAGAGTTCTTTTCAAATAATTTATGAAACCATTTACTTAGGCAGAATTACAGTGTCAATAGTATAATTAAGTATTAACATTAAAAATTGATCACAATGATGTTTTTCAGAAAATAAATTTATAAAATAATTCATACAAAATTTTGAATATACCACAAAGGTAGTAAAGAGTAAGCTACAATTTAGTAACTTATTTACTTGTATCTATCACTATTTATAAGTAGAAGTTTTATTTACTTTAAATAAAATAACTTTTACTTAACCATTGTATTAAAATTACTATTTTTCCTTAGTTAAGATTGTTTTATTCATATACTAGTTAAAACATTTGAGGGGCTAGGGTTGTGTCTCAGTGGCAAAGTGCTTGTGTACCATGTGTGAGGTACTGGGTTAGATAGATACTCAGCATCACATAAAAATAAATAAAATAAAGGTATTGTGTCCACCTACAACTAAAAAAAACATTAACAATTGAAACTACATTCTCATAATTTTGAAGACACTCTCTACTAAATATATTTATTGCTTTTTATTATGGCCACTTCACCTCTCAGTCGTATAGAATAGAATCATAGTACAGTGGTCGTTTACTCTGTCATCCGTCACTACTTAAGATTTTTTAAGCCACCATGTTCATGACACTAAGGTACTAATTTTGAATATAAAGAAAGACTAATATAATTCTTCTCAGTTTCAAGACCAGCAATCCAGCAACTATAAGTTTAACTTTTCTTTTTTTTTTTACTTAAGTATGTGTATAACTACAACAGCATACATGCTCCAATACATTGTGACATCCACTTTACAATATGTTCTAGATGAGCAAATATAATGTTCTCTACATCTAGCATAAACAAATTTCTAAAGTTTATTAGTCATTTACTTATACACTAACAAGGATCTATTCCTTGTTGGTTTATTTGCTTACATTTCATTAAAAAATATGAGGGTTCTATTCCTGTAACTAATGGGCTGACATCTTGTTTTGAACAGTAATGTCCCACTCCCTATGCCACAGGTCTGCCCTACATGGGAGTATTTCACTTTACCCTCCATTCTTTTAATGTTTATCATCACGTTTTAAATATTCACTTTATAACCCTAAGCCATTATCTTTCTACAAATCAGAAGTTAAGCAAAAGAAAAAAAAATATTATTTATCTGTAGTAGACTTTGGGGGGTGTGTGTGTGTGTATGCGTGCACATGTGTGTATCAGTCTGTCTGTCCATATTCTCTGAGCAACCTGGAAAAGTACCATCATACTCATATTGGAGATTGCCAAAACTACAACCATACTAATTTCAAAGATGTGAAGAATCAAGGGGAACAGATTAAATAAAAATAAATTTGGGGAATCCTAGGTAGTTTCTGAGATTCCTCTATTTGCACATGACATTTGCTTGTGTTTTTGGACTCAGAGCTTAGATGAAATATCTAGTGAGATATGTGGATTTTTTACACAAGTTAAGTTTTTAAGTATCTCCATTTGAGACTGGAGTAGACTGCATGACATTATCCAGGTGTCCTTTCCTTATAAATCCATAGATTCTAGGTTTGTTTGCTATAAGTAATGCTAAAATAGTATGATTCTGCTAAAGCAATCCATAGATAGTTATCTCCTCATAGCAAATAGCATTAATCTGTCATCAGTATGCATACAAAGAGATTAGAAGACATTTACAGTTTGCTTGTTTTCTGTGAGAATATTCTCCTTTATCTACAAACAAATGAATCACAGTGCAGCTGGTTTAATTTCTTTATTCTAATCACAATAAATATAAATGTAATTTATGTCTTAAGGAAGAACATACACTTAGTTTTTACCTGATTGATAGCCTAATTTATATTATATACTTCTAAATTATATTGGAAGATCACATTGAATATACAGTCTCTCTAAGTCAGAATGTGTTTCAGGAGAAATCCATAAACTTAATGATATCTACCTCATGGAGTTATATTTCACCGCATTACTGACTTGGTGACATCATTCAGGAGGATGCCACTGAAAACAGAGCAGTGCTTGTGGCATCTTTTTCTCCAACATCTAATTCACTGGAACTTTGTAAGTGTTCAGGAATCAATGAAGTGAGATGATTCTGAGCCTCACAAATAAGATTTCTTCCTGGTGGTTTGTTATCATGTGTTTTGGGAAATCAATTTGATTTCCTAACAAAACTATGTCTCTGAATTGGAAATGTTAATATATTCTTAAAAAGAAGTGGGGTAAGTTTATAAAACTAACTATAAGAACATTTTAGAATTACGGTTTCTGTTAAGTGAAGAATATCTAAATCATGCTTCCTACCGTGTATTGCATGCAGAACAAAGGGCCCTAATCTGTCTGCTCATATATACTGGGTTATCAAGTAACTGTTTACATATTTGCTTATAGCATTGTATTTAAGTAAATCTATACAAAGTATGACAGATAGGTATGCAACTTTTATTCTGTGGTTTTCTGGAACTTTGTATACTTGTGTATGTACTTATTATATATACTTATTTACTTATTATATATATATATATATATATATATATATGTATATGTATATATAGACTAAGTTCCATAAATATATATCCATATATACGTATACCCATTTTTTTAAACAAACAAAAATCACAGCACAGGCTCTATTACATTTTTTTCTTATACTACAGCTTCTCTAACACTTGTTTCCAACATTTTTAAATAGTACTACCCTGCCCTGGAAGTTCCAGTGTCTGGTTTCTTCTCTTTTTCTGCCTGTGTGCTTTGTAAAAAAGATCTCAGATTTCAAATAACAGTGTTTCAAAGGTAGAAAACATCCTAAATAAAATAATGATTCCTCTAGAAGAGCATGAATGGAAAGTCAGGGGCACTTGGGCACTAATAGTACACATCTGTCACATCATTTGTCTGCGTGGACAAATCTACATCCACTAGATCCCTATGAAATTGGGTCACCAATCAGAGACCACAAATTACAATTTAACCAATGCCTTCAAGTTACAATTACAAATGTACATGTCAAGTAAGTGTTAGACCCAGGAAGTCTTATTTTCATGGATCTTATTTCACCTCATGAATATTAATATGCAATGAGTCAAATATGTTTATATACT
Organism: Tamias sibiricus; assembly: GCA_025594165.1. Lineage (NCBI taxonomy): Eukaryota > Metazoa > Chordata > Mammalia > Rodentia > Sciuridae > Tamias > Tamias sibiricus. Next base: position 147,382,072 of record CM046662.1, read on the forward strand.
ATGTAATTATGAAAAGTTATTTATAAGTTTGTTTTTGACATTATTTACTTCATAAATCGGCAAGTAGATATAACTGAACTGCAAATATTCACTATATCAAAGAGTCCTGATGAATAGAAAATTTTAAATAAAAATAGTTTCAATTATAATGACATTACTTGAATTTCACATTTCCAGATTAATGAGATTGAAGATGCAAAATTGTATAAATTATCTTCAGATAAGCTATTACACTCATCATCATGTCATCTTTCTCTGACTAAACTGTTCACTTGTGAAAGAACTGTTTTTACAGAACAAAATACAATTAGTATTTAATTTTCTTTCTTTCCAAGACAAATAATTGACTTGTTCTAGATATTCCATTAGAAATTTGAACCAAGGGTGGAATCACCTTCAACCCTTCCAACTTCCATGTGTTAAGTTGATTCTTATCATGGAATCTTGAGAGATTGTGTAGCTTGACCTCTAGACCAGAAGTCTTACCTGTCTATACGAAAAATAAAGATATATTATGGGGCTAGGGTTGTAGCTCAGTGGTAGAGCACTTGCCTGGCACATATGAGAAACTGGGTTCCATCCTCAGCACTACTTAAAAACAAATAAATAAAACAAAGTTATCATGTCCATCTACAACTAAAAAATTTTTAAAAGAAGATATGTTATGAAACCTGCAACCAAGTCCCTTCAGCTAACTTTGGAGAGTCACCTGATCAAATTAGGAGAAGCAGTTTGTCTCTATTTACTGTAGTTTCCCCCATCTATGGGACAGTTCTGGTAAATAAATAAATAAATAAATAAAATTTTATTATATACATATATTTACTTTATTAATTTCAGCTTCAGATTTCCCCAAATAGCTTAGTAAAATATGCATTGATATTCCATTTCCTGTTATGTGTGAGTGTCAAATTTCCCTTCCCTTTATCCTAAGCAGATTTAACATAAGAATTTTCACGATCCCATAGAAAACAAGACCCATGGTGTTTATTACTTCCTGACTACATCTAACTCCTACAGTGGTGCATTTACATCTTCCAAGACACATTCCTGGTTTCCAAGTGCAAAAATCTGCTTATATAATTTCATAGCTGATTTTTAACTTCCAACTGAATGATCTCTTACAAAGAAATCAAATTTTACAAAAATTATGGTAGCAAGTATGGCTTTCCTGTTTTTTTTTTTTTAATAATCTTTCTAATTTTAAGACCCAGTCTTCCAGGCAAATCACCTTCTCTTTGTCACTGGATCTGGCCAATAATTTGAGACTAGGCTAAGGTCAGATATAGATCTTCTTTGGATGTACATAAAGGACTCTGATTGCTAAGGAAATGATGCAATTGTGGATTTTAGCTTAAAACTAATTTATTTGTCATAAATCAAGAAGTCAAAGCATTGATAGTTAACTGGCTTAAGAAATGAAAGAAAATTACCTTTAAAATTATTGGCTGAAATTCAGCATGAAAACTTTCCAGTAATTCAGATTCATAACAATTCGTAGACTAAGACTAGAAATAGGAATTTTACATTTGTATTATTATTTAATTTCTATCTCTGTTCTATTTCTAATATGTTTAAATCATGCACATGTACTGTAAAACTAATTAGGAAAGATACAAAACATAAATTGTAGTTAATTATCTTAGATTTATAAAAAATTAAACTGATTCATGCATATGAGAGATCTAAAAATGACTGTTTAACAGAAGTTGAGACTAGATGGGTAGTTACCAGAGGATAGAGAGTGCAGCAGGTGAGAGAGATGAGGAATGGTTGATCGATGGGTACTAAGCTACAGTTGCATAGCTGTAACAAGTTGTGTTGTGCTATTGCACAGTAGGGTGATTATGATGAGGATAATATACTGTGTATTTCAAAAAGTGAGAAGAAAGGATTCTGAAAGCTTTCACCATACAAAATGAAAAATGTTTGAGGAAGCAGATATCTTTAAACATCATGCAATGCATACTAGTACCAAAACATCACAACATAAGGCACCCCATAAATATGTACTATTTTATGTCCTTATGTATCATTCAAAAATAAAATGAAATTAAAAATATTTTATTTTTTCCACTTTCCTAAAACTGATGATTAGAAGCATATTGTGCCCAAAGTAGGAAAATAACATATTTGTCAGTAGTCTATAAACTAAAAACTTTATTTTCATGCAGCTAAAGATGTAAAATATGCACAAAATATGCCAGCATTTATACCATCTATATTAACAATCTTCCCAGTAACCTGCTGATATTCTCAGCAGCATAGGATATAGGTTTGTCAGAAATGAGAGGTTTTCAAGAATATTGCCTTGTGCTCACATTCTCTGGCTATTGCAGACACTCTTAAAATATCCTATCATTATCTCCCACTGAAAATGTCTATGAAATACATGAGGATGCATCACTTTATTGCTTTTAAGTTGGATTTGACTCTGTAGTTCCACAGAAAAGTCAGATTTTACCATGCAGATAAAGGAGATAGACTTATATACAGTGGTTATAAAACAGGAAAGGACAAAGAGTAGTGATAGATAAGGGTGTTATTAATGAATATTTTCAGCATGTATTTGAGAATTAAATCTCTGGGCAAAGGAGTAACACAGGGACCTTTGTGTCAAATTAAAACTTTGTCATTTTTTTTTATATAAAATCTATTAGTAAGGATAGTGCTGTGGCAATGAGAACAGTCATGTTCCACATAAGAATTTTTTTGCATGTTAGACTACATACACAGTGGTGGTCCCATAAGACTTTAATGTAACTAAAATATGCCTATTGTGCAGTGACATCACAGCCATCACAAAGTCATAATATAATGCAGTACTCATGTGTGTGTGGTGATGCCGATATAAACAAACTTTCTGCATTGCTAGTCATAAAAGCATAGTGCATACATTTACATAAAGTACATAGTATTTTTTTAACATGTTTAGTTGTAGATGGACACAACAACTTTATTTTGTTTATTTATTTTTATGTGGTGCTGAGGATCAAACCCAGTGCCTCCCACGTGCCAGGCAAATGCTCTACCACTGAGCCCCAGCCCCTGCCCAAAGTACATGGTAATTTATAATGACAATAAGTGACTATACAACTCATTTGTGAACTTATTATACTGTCATTGTTGTCATCACATCATCATTATCACACTAGAGCATACTTTTATGATTATTACTGTAAAACAGATGCCATGAAATGTAGTCTCATGTGTCATAAAGCAGCCTCATATGTAACATGTTTATCAAATTTGTTGACTGCATCAACAACCCACACTGAGTGATTGACCTATATCATCTTAGCTTGCAGAAAAATACTCAATAATGTTCACACAGGGGAAAAATATCACCTAATGATATACCTCTTATAATATATCTCCATAATTATGAAATTAAACTATATATTCAGAAAGACAATCCAAATGCACTGTAAAAGGAAGATTTAAAAGAGACACATTAGAGAAAGGAACTATTGGAAAGAAATGAAATAGTTCAGTTGGAAGATGATGAACATATAAACTGAAGGAATAGAAATGGAAATGAAAAACAAAAGAAAAAAATAAATGGAAATGAAAATGGGTTTTCTAGACATTAAATTCAAGAGCACTTAATAGTCTTTAAATGGGGTTAGGGAGAGTGAAAATGGAAATTTGCTGAAAGTTTTTAAATAATAATGTCTTTCATGACTAATACTTAAATCATGGCACATGCTATATGATCATTACATACTTGTAAATTTTCTATTGGTTTGGTATTGCTCAATTACAAAATGTTCTCTCTTTAAATGTGTACCGAATTCACTTTTGAAACCCCCCAACTTGTCCTTCAGTAAGTAAATAATATTTATTTTATTAAAGAAATGACTTTTCTGATTCACAAATAAAAGAGAGATAAAGTTCTTGGGGAAGGATCATGAATTTCATTTTACTACTGTGATTTTTAGTTTCTATGAGAGATATCAGTGTACTGAGTTCCTGTAACGGACAGATTTGGGTCCACTCCCTGAACCTCCCAATAATGACACCCTGGGGAAACCAAGCCTTCCCACATGGACACTTGAGGAACACACATACACAAATAGCACAGCCCTAGCAAGCTACACAGACTGGTTTATGTTTTTAGTACTCATCTCTATAGATAGTTGTGTTTTGAATTAGTAAATCTGAGTCTGAAATAGAGTTGGGTGCTTTTTGTTGGTTTGAGTTTTGGTTTTCTAAGATTAATTAGGTTTAAATATGCATTTGGGATCATGTTTCAGTATTTGTATTCTTCGTTGCCATATTTGCTAGATGCCTGGAGAGAATCCAGAATTACAGAGAGAATCATTTTGTTGATTAATGAAAGTTATACAAATGCCTCTTAACCAGAGCATGGTGTTTATTCTGCCATCTTCTCTATCATCAAATCTCTTGACTTATTCCCAACATTTTATAACAAAAAATAACCTGAGTACTATAAAAAATCATCTAAAATCTAGCTACGACTTTTCAATAGAACATATTATTATTCTGTAATGGCACTCTTCTCATACCTTAGTACTTGAAGTGAAATTGATCTGAGGAAGTGAACTTTTATACACGTATTTAATTTAATTGATTGAACTTCAAATTCCATGAACATATACACCTGGTGATTACCATATTGGACAGTGCATCCCTAAACCAATTTTTTCCCAGTGTTTCTTACAACCTTGCATTGTTTTTAAATGACGGGTGGTAGTGCAAGTGGTAAAATCCTTCCTTGCAAAGGAGGCAGAAAATCCTCCAGTACATTTTAAATAAAATATAATTGTATTATCAGTTATAAATAAAATACCAATTCATAGTTTTTCCCCAAACTAAGCATACATTCCTTTGTCTTTCAAAATGTCCAACCTAATTCAACATTTTGGAAAAACATGTTATTTTCCCATCTCAATACTGAATTTCAGAGGGTCCTTTTTCTTAAATCTATTGTATAGATAATAATAAAATGTATATTTTTGTTTCATGTAATGCAATACTTTTTGTAAATGGGAAAAATGTAAATTATTCAAAATGCTTTCACTATTCAAATGATCTTTATTTCTCCTGTTTTTGTTAATACATCACAGCTTTCTTACTCACAAAGTTCTTAAGAATTGATCATCCTGTAATGTTCTACAGGAATTTATCAAAATATCTAATTAATGCATATCTTTTTTATGTGTGTGTAAAATTTATTTTTATTTTGTTATTTTGATAATTTTAAAAGGGAAGGAAAATAATGTGGGCTCTACCATCTTCAACTAGGAGAATAAAACAATTCGCCATTTTTGTGAGATACCTACATAGTTTAAAATGAAAGATTTATAGAATAATATTGTCCAAATTGTTTACAGTTTTATGAATTATTCCAAAAAATTATTAAATAACAATCATTAAAAACATTAAATAATACCCTGCTTTAATCAACCATTGTTATAAAATTATTTTAATTTATTTATATTCAGCAAAACTAAAGAATACATGTGAATATTTTATTTTAAAAGTGTCAAAATAATTCACTCAAAAATATTTGTTATTTTCTTGTTGCAGTTGTTATTTCTAAGGATACTTTGGTAAACAGAGAATCTGGTAACTTCTCTTTGTCTGTCTGCCTCATTACATTTATTTGCTCTATTGTATGAACACTCTTAACTGGTATTCTAAAAGTATTTTTAATTTTCCTTTCAATAGTATTGAAGCCCAAATGGTTCTGAAAGAAAATTAATTAAACTTGAGTTTGTCTGCACTTTGAAAAATTTTCTTATAAAGCCCCCAAATAATTTCTAAAGAGAAAGTAAAATATGGAAAACTTGCAAGCTCCAATGAGAACATTCAGTTATGACAAGTTTACATTTAAATATTTACCCAATGCCAAATTACCTCTCTCAAAACACAACAAAATTGCATAGAAAAGAAGAATGGGGAAAATAGAAAGAAAGATTGAACACATGGAAAAGAAATTACAACATTGAACACATGGCACAGAAATAATTGATGTTTCAGAGGCAGAAAAAGAAGTGGTCTGTGAAGAAAGAATAATTAAATTCATAATAGAAATAAAAGGTTTTCTTGAGCTGAAGAAAGATGTGAGTTCAAACTTTGAAAGACAGCTAGATCAGCCTAATAATAAAAACAAAGACAGCAATCCTGCATCCAAAGAAAAAAAATATCAATTTCTAGGATGAAATAAATTAACTTGAGAAGATAACAAATCAGGCTGTCACTGGAATTCTCAACTGCATGGGAGTTAGAAGAAAAGGGCATACTTTATGAGAGGAATCAGCAGCCATCAAGAATCCCATCTATTCAAGATAGCATTCTTCTGTCAGGTAAAATGTAAAGTATGTGACAACATTCGGAGTATTTTACCTGCATGTGTCTTCTGAAAGTAGCACTTGAAAAAAAGCCTCTAATCAAACAAGAAATGATGAAAAACAAAACAAGATGATCATACATAATTATGAAATTATAATCAGGTATATAATGCAGCAAATCAATGTTAAGTATTAGTTTCTGTTTTCTGGAAGTTCTGGAGTATGGGCAGACTAATGGATAAATTAAGTATTGAAATATAATTTTAATCTTTTAATGGTTTAAATGTATAATGCTTAAAGATAATGTATATTAGATTAAATATTAGCATGATAACTGATGCAACATTTGAAAAAGTGATCTCCATAACTTCATGAACTGATGAAAATTCCAAAAAGATTACTTCATAACATCTGTCTCAGAAAATCCTGTTTTAGTCATAACTTTTTAAAATGTGAGATATCATTTTAATCTGTTTTTTTTTTTCTAAGAGCTCAAGAAAATGTGAGCAGTCTTTATAGGTGATTGACCATGTGGGAATGGAGAAAAGAAAAGAACACAGTAAGAAATAACCATGGAAAAATGAGAAGTGCTACTCACTGCACCTTAGGAAACTACTTTTACTTGTTGTTTAGAGTGATGTTCTGGGGAAAATTAGACAGGTAACCATAATTTTGTCAAAAAATGCAAAATTGTATATGCAATTGCTGTTATATTAATGAAAGAAAAATCTTGGATTTCCTATGGCAGACAGCTATCTAATTACTGAGATTTCTGTCATATTCAGAATTCAAATGAAAAAACACAAAAGAACAATAAAGGCAAATACAATTTTGATAAAAAAGTAAAACAAAAAAAGTTAAATCCTAATGTTTTTAACTACTCATCTTTATAGTAGGAAATCAGTGGATAGTGTTTAAAATGTTATATCAGAGGGAATAATTTACAGACAACATGCAGATTAGACATTGTAAACTTACAGGACACAAAGTTTATTGGCCCTACAAGATTGTTTGACCTGCCCCAAGATTATTAATTAATTAATTTTAAAGTACAATCTTTGTTGCCATATAAAAAATGATATATCTACAAAAAGTAGATCTAAATTTCCATTTAATTCCTGCTTTCCAGCAATAAAACAAGAGCCTACAGGATCTGAGCAATGACTATTGCTTCTAGACACAATACAGCCTTTCAGGTTCCACATCATTTGCAGTGACATTGGTGTGCCCCAGTGTTTGCCAGGGTATCAGATGGTGCCTATTATCAAAATTGCCTCATTGTTTGTACACTGTAGTTAAAAGAAAATTTTCTTCATACCACGTTTTTTATTAAAACAGAGATATGTTATTTGACCAATAGGCTATTTTTAATTTAAAAATGTGGAAAAGGACATATAATTTTTAAAGAAAAGAGGATATTATGTGTGTATATAGAAACACACAATACTTTTACAAGGGAATTCAAATTAAAAGTCTTTATTAAACAAAGAAGAGTAGGTAGTAGGTACCTTGAAGAATGTAAAAATAATAATAATAATAATGAAAGGAGAAAAGAATTAAAACTTCAAATTAATTGTTTGTGCCAATAAAAATAAAGTATACTTCTAGGAAGAAAAATGGTTTATTTGTTCATAAAGAGTTTGTCATCAAAACATTTTCAGTTTGCAAGTATATGAGAGACTGCACATTTAATGCACCATGAATTATATGTATTTATGTAATAAATACATGCTATGAGCAACTTAAAATGAAAATCAATTAAAAAAATATGGCCAAGCACTTACCACATGAATTTCTTGGGGGTGGGAGAGTAATAAACTAAATCTTTGTCATTTTCTATTAGTCATGAGAATACAGAATAAATATTACTCCTCAGTTAGGTAAATGCATTAACATGTCCATTTCTTATGGTGCCTGTGTCAAGCACAGCACTAGAAAATGACAGATTCATTCATGTTAAGATAGTCTTAAACCTGTATTGTAATACAGTAAATCTCTACCTTTTGATAGATCAGTATGAGCCAACGACAAAATGTAGTAGTTTAACAAAAATAAGCAAAGCTTTAATATAAAAAGCAAGAATACTAAACAGAACTTCAGGGAAAAAAATCAAATTACACAGCTTGTATTGCAGATCTCTGCCAGAAAAGATGGTGGTGAAGCTAGGCAAATAACCAACCACAGATTCCAGGACACACCTGTAGCTCACTTCAGTTACATGCAATACAAATTCTTCTAAAGATATCATAGCCCTCTCATCGAATATCTGAAAAGTCCATAAATTGCAATTTACATATATATGTTTACATACAATTTTAACACATGATGTAATGTATCTATTTTTATAGCTAATTATGTTTGTTATCTATAATGTATTTATTACTTTGTAATCTTTACTGGATTCTCTTTTTCATCCTTGGCCCAGTAACATAAAGTTTCACAATAGTCAGTAAATAACTATGGAGTTCTTTCCAAATCTTGCTGGTTTTCCCAAATCATTCATCACACTTTATTTTTGTTTCAGATAAACATGATATATTTCCTGTTTCTTTTAGGGCTTAGATCTTCTGTTCCTTACAACTTGAAATTGGTACAACTCATATTGCCTTATATCATCTCTAAACAAGTTGACCCTTAGAGCACTTTTGTAGAGTGCCGCAGTAAAGAGCAATAACTAGAATAAGAATTATTAGAAAATGACTCATTTCCAGTATTCTATTAAAATAAAGGTTATAAATAAAAAGAAAATAATAATTCCTCATGAAATAAAAATCTAGTCTATAGAATATCAAAAAGAATATCCAAATAACCCAAACAAAACAATCAATATAAAATTTTTCTCAAGTCTCTGATCATTTTTAATGAATTCTTATTTGACAGTTTTAGGGCACAGGCTACACTCACAGTCATCTGCTAGTCTTGCTATTCCTGAATTATTAGTCTGCCAGTCAAGAATTCATCTGCTTTGTATTGATAGAGTGCTAGGCATGTTATTCATAGAATCCTTGGCACAACTATATATTTTGAAGTTCTCAGACTTTGTTTTTAGGTATTTCAGAGAAATTAATAATTGACCTTCAGTGAATTGCAGGGCCCATATAAGGTGAAAAAGAGAGCAGAAACTACCCTCTGATGAATTAATAGATGGATTGTGTTATTTTTTGTAGGAACTGACATTATTATAATAGCACCAAATTGAATCATCTTTTGGGAGTAAGCATAGAGATGTATGTGTAATTATTTTTAAAGAAAAGGGTTTTGATATACAATGATTGCAGTGGTTTGAATATGTCACTCAAAAAAGCATGTGCTGGAAATTAAATCCCTGATCAATAGTGTTGGGAGGTGCACCTAATGGGAAATATTAAGGTCATAAGGTACTACCCTCATAAATGGATTAATGATAATCATGAAAGAGTTCCATCTATTGCTCTCTCTCTCTCTCTCTCTTGTCCTTTCTTTGTCCTTTTCCCAGGGGATGATGTAGGAAAAAGTCCTATGTTAGATGCTAGACCCTCAATCTTGAACTTCCCAGGCTCCAGAAATACAAAGCAATACAGTTCATTTTATTACAAATTACACAGCCTGTGATATTCTGTTATAGTAAAATAGACTAAGACAAAATGGTATTGTGCAGCAGGTATTGCAAAAAATGTGGTATTGGTTTTAGAACTGGAAGATGAGTTCAGACTGGAAGAATTTGGAGAAGCAGGCTAGAAAAATGTAGATTGTCATAAGCTGATGAGTACTCAGAAGAAAATAACTGTCAGGAAAGTCTGAAACTTCTTACAGACTTTTTAAGTAGACATGCTTAGAAAGTTGGTAGAAATGTAGACGGTAAAGGGCAGTCTGATGAGATCTTTCATGAGAATGAGGACAAAGTATTAGACACCAAAGGAAAGGTCATTCTTTGTACAAAATGGCAAAGAACTTGGCTGAACTGTGTCCACATCTTCTGACTTCAGGGAAGGCAGAACTTAAAAGCAATGAATTGGAACATCTGGTGGGTGAAATATCTAAGCATCGAAGTTCTTGGGTGAAGTCTAGTTTCTTTTATCTGATATGAAATCAAGACAATGAATTTCCTAATCAATGATTTTCAATGGATACTATAATTAGCATTGAAAAATAACTTAGGAATTTGAACAATGTTCAACCTAGATATATGGTAGAGAATGATAAGACATTTTTCTGAGAACAAACAAAGATGTGGTCATTTGATATTATTAGTGTAGACAAATGAAGCTAGCAGCTGTTGGTCAGGTTCAGGAGAATGATACTAAAGACATTCTGAAGGTTACTATTGCTTTTCTTCCCATCATAGGCCGACACAGCTAAGGCCAGGGGCAAAGACGTAAGGCAAAGAGAGGTACAAAGAACCCTCAGGACCTTGGGGTTTGCTACACAGAGCCTCCTCAAATTTCTGCTCCCCATTCTCTGGAAAGAGCTTTGAAAGTTGCAAGTGACCAATTTTTGCAGCATCCACATGGTGGTAGGAGTGGAGGAGATGAAAGCTGTAAGAGTATTGCTTCTTCCCTGGGATTTTGAAGATGCCAAGGACAGCCTGGAGATCCAGGCAGAGACTTGTTACAGGGTTAGAGCCATCACAGAGAGTCCCCACTAGGGCAATGTCCAGTGTAACTGTGAGTCACTGCAGTGTCTTCTAGGCCCAGGGGCCACAATTGCTGATGGGTGGTGATTCCTGAGATGCCCAAAGTGTAGAACTACCAGCATAAGTGTCAGATTAGGAGAGCTGCAGTCACATACCCAAACCCTTGAAAGCTGCTGCAAAATCTGAACCCAACAGTGTCATAGGAGCAAGTGTTGTGAGGCCGTGGGGCTCTAAACCCCACCCTTTTGTTCTAAGTTGTCAGGAAAAGGAGTCAAACGAAAATTATTCTCAAATCTTAAGTTGTAATATTGTTCACCTTGTTGGACTTTGGACTTATATGGGAACAGTTATCTCTTTCTTCTTTCTTCTTTCCTATTTCTCCTTTTCAGAATATGAATATATATCTTATGCCTCTCCCACCATTTTTTTTTTTTAGAAATAGATGACTTGTTTTACTTTATAGACTCAAAGCTGGAAGAGAATTTGCCATAGGAACTTCCTGTCTTGAGACTCATCCAGATCTGACTCTGGACTTTGAAATTTTGAATTGATACTAGAATAAGTTAAGACTTTGGGGCTATTGGGATGCAATTGATATATTTTGTTTCAGTGAAGGACAAAGATTTAGTAGGTGAGGGAAGAATGCTATGATTTGCATGCACATGTTTGCACAAAGCTTTATTGGAAAGTTAATCCTCAACACTATTGGGAAGTGGGATATAAAGAGAGGTATTTAGGGGATCAGGGCTCCACCATCATGAATGGATTAATGCTGATTATAACAAGGTTTGAGGTATGAGTTTAATCTTTTATTTTCTGTCTCCCACTCTGTGCTTCTGCCCTGGGATGAACCAGTAAGAAGGCCCTTGCCAGATGTTCATCTTAAACTACTCAGTCTGTGGTGTTCTATTATAGCAACACATAACAAACTAAGATAATTGTATTATATAATTGAAAGGATTGAGAAATCTCTAGATGTTTCATTACAACTGGATTTGAGTAATAATCTAGAAAATACTATGTCATCTGTTTGGTCTGAGATCCCCACAATGAATTAAAAAAATAGGTTTTCTCATGAGACAGTTTTGATTATATAAAACATGTGTAGCTCATCAAAAATACCTAATTATTCTTGTCATCTCCTTTCATTAAGTGAGGAAGTAAGCTTTGGAAGCTCAATGTTCCCAAAAGGGATAGCATCTAATAAAATTGAAATATGGAAGGAACATTTAGTTTATTCTTTCCATTTACAAATGTATAACTGACTATGATTCTCACAATATTCCATCACATTTTAAAATCTATAATAAAGATCTATTTTTATTAAGATAATGGAATTTCACTAATCTTTGGTAAATAAATGGTTTCAGAAACATACCTCAAAAAGAGATGTGTTACTCTACTGAGCAAAAAATACTGGTGAAAGTATAAGAAATTATCATAATTATTTTAGCTTTCCACACAAATAATCTTATCAACCTAATACATTACATATACATTATACTGATTTTTAAAAATTTAGTCAGAATTATATAAAAATTAAACATTTATGTGTAGACAAGAAATAAAGAAACAAGTATATTGATTTGTCATGACCCACGTGACATTTACTCAGTTTCCCTGAGCTAGGGCAGTGAGTTAGATTAGAAATGTTAAAGTTAAGAGATATTTAAGAAATAAGACACAAAAATAAGTGAAACAGCAAGATCCTATGAGGACCATATCTGATGGAAATTGGTTCTAAGTCCCCAAAATGGAGTCCGTGGGATTTATTTAAATGAATGGGAACACCAATGCGATTCAGTGTACGCAACTTCTTGAGGAAATAAGAATAAGATGGCAGAAACAACTCAGCTGGAGCCTAGCAAGTTCAGCCCACTTCCTCTACATCTGGGGCAGCTGCATTTGAACCTAGGGCATGGTGTCAGCATAATTTTGGTATTCTCCAACTGGGGAATTTCACCCAGGAGTTTCCAGAAAAGCAACCTCCTTACCTTGTAATGGCTCAAACAAATTCATAATTCATACATCGCCTCCAACATTGATTTAGTATGTTTGTTTTATGTATTTTTATTGAATTTGTAGTTTTTTTTTTTTTAAGGAATATTCTACTTAACTAATAGTTATTCTGTAGCTACCATCCAGGACTTTCATTAAGTGACTGTAAATAACACAAATTTCAACGTCATCTATAGTTAAAAAAGTATCGTTCTTCTTGTAATGATATATAATAGTTTATGTGAAACACATCTTTGAACAAAACAACTTCTGTAAAATTGAAGGACTTCATAATTTCCCCTATGTGCTATGACATTCTTACACATATACCTATTCTCTGGTTTATCTTTCTTCCTAAAGGTTGAATGTGACTTAGGTTTGTAACCAAGTCTTTAATAGTGTTACCAATTGATTCCATCATGTATTCCTATCAAAGATCCTCTTAATGTGTCAGTCATGATAGTACGTATGATTCCTTTCATCCTACAGTGGACACTTTAACACTGTACAATGGTCTCTAACCTTGTGTGTCCCAAGCAGTCATGCTATCACAATTCCTTGTCTGTAATAAACAATCTACTTAACTTCAGACATCAGCTTTGGCCATTCCCAATTATATTCTGAGATTGCAAAAGACACCTTCTAAACACTAATGTAGGGGCTATCCTGGAAACCTCTAAAATCTTCCTCTTTTGGGCTCTTCCACGTCTGCTCTTCTTTGGTAATCACTTATATGAAATATGTTCTCCATCTTTTCATTTCCAACCTATGTACATCCTTAGATCTAAAGTGAATCTCTAAGAAACTTCATATAGTTAGAACCTGTTTTATTTCTATTCTTCCAATATGCATTTTGATTTGTGATGTTAATCCATTTCCGTTTATAGTAATTAACATATTATTATCATTTTTTATTCATTTGTGTCTTGAAGCTTTGTTTCCTCCCTTAATACATTCTTTGTATTCAGTCATTTTTTTAAGTGATACATTTTTATTTCCTTCTCATTTTTGTGTGGGATACATTTCATAGATAGTTTGTTTGTAGTTACTATAAGTGATTACATGAAATCCTAAAGTTATAATAATCCATTTGTATTAATAACAACACCTTAATTTGAATTCTGCTCAAAATTGTATTCTTTTACACCTGAGCCTTTATTGTATTGATATCACAAGTTACCTTTGTAGTATAATGTGTATCCATTAAAATAGGTGTATAATTTTATTTTTAGGGTTTTTCCCTCAAATCATGTAGAATTGAAAAAGTGGTTTCAAACCACAGTTAGAATAATATTTGCTTTTACATTGTTTATGTATTTAAATGTACTTGAGATTTTTTGGTTTTGTTTTCTTGTGACTTCAATTACTATGTAATGTTTTTTTCAGTATAACTAAATCCCTTAGCTTTTGTCTATCTGGAAATAACTTAAAATTAAGAAATTTGCAAAGGATATTTTTGTTAAATATGAAATTCTTAATTGACAGTATTTTTTAGCATATTAAACATATCATTTCTCTGACTTCTACCCTGCAAGATTCTTGCTAAGAAATCCATTATTATTATTATTTTTATAACAAATCAATTATCTCGACACTTCCAAAAGTTCTCTCTCATGCTGGGTTCTCAATACTTGAATAATAACATATCTGATGTGGGCCTTTTGAGTTTAATCTACTTGAAGTTTGTTGAAATGTGTGGATTTATACATCCTTATGTTTCTCCAAATGTAAATATTTTCAGCCACAACATAAAAATCTCACATTCAAGAGCATGATTATACACTTTACTTCAATATATTTCTTACTGGCATGTTTATATTTAAATTACCACTGGTGGAAAGTTAGTAGCAGAAAGTGGTATGCTCCTATGGACATCCTGACTAAATTAATTCTGAGCGGTGTTTATTGATCTGTAATATGAGGTAATTGAGTATTTCAGAAAACAATAACAAAAAAAATGCAGACTTATGTATCCTGTACCCTTTATTCCCCCTCAATAATATTTATGTTATGGTTATCAAATAAAGTGTAAGAATATATGTACATAAAAATATGATGTCATGTTTTACTTCATAGTACATATTTCCTCTAAATGAGAAACTTGATTTTGAATTCATTTCTGCAAATGATTTTCTTGGACAGAAATGAAACTTCAGTCCTTTAAAATGTAATGAATTCTGATATCAGCTACTTGTTTCATGAGTCATGAAGCAACTATGAAGAAGCTCAAGTCTCTTTTTTACTCAAATGATCTCTCCATCTAATAAAACTGTTTTTGGAACATCTGTAATACTTGCCTCCAGTGACCTGAATGTTTTTCCTGTGACTGATGCAACATCTGAAAGGCATTTGTAATCTGCCGTTCTTGTTGGCACAGTCATTGGCTTAATCTGTATTTTTTCATTCTTTTTCCTTGATTGTGCCTGCCTCTATTTCTCATAATAGAGTATATGGACATTGTTGAACCATTGATTTATTTCTTCATTCTTTTATAACACTTCCTAAAAAAAAAAACTGGAAAAAGAGACAAGGATGCCCTCTTTCACTGCTTCTTTTCAACATAGTCCTTGGAAACCCAGCCAGAGCAATTATGCAAAAGAAACAAATTAAATAAATAAAAAAGAAAAAGAAGAGCTCGAACTTTCCCTATTTGCTGAGGACATGATTCAATATTTAGAAGACCCAAAAAAGCCACCAGAAAGCGTCTAAAATTCATAAATGAATTCAGCAAAGTAGCAGGATATAAAATTAACATTCATAAATCAATTATATTACTATACACCAATGACAAATCAAATGAAAGAGAAATTAGGAAAACTGTTCCATTCACAATAGCCTAAAAAAAAAAAATCAAAAACAAAAACTTGGGAATGAAGGGAATCAATCTGACAAAACAGGTGATAAACCTGTATGTTAAAAACTACAGAAGGGCTGGGGTTGTGGCTCAGTGGCAGAGCGCTCTCCTCGCACATGCGCGGCCTGGGTTCGATCTTCAGCACCCCGTTAACACCACGTAAACATAAATGCATTGCATTGTGTACAACTAAAGTGAATAAATAAATATTAAAAAAAAAACTACAGAAAAAAGTAAAGAAAGAAATTAAAGACCTTAGAAGATGGAAAGACCTCCCATGTTCTTTGATAGAATTTATTTTGTCAAAATGGTCATACTACCAAAGACACTAAACAAATTTAATGCAATTCCTGTTAAAATTCCTATGGTGTTTTCATAAAAATAGAATGAGCTGTCATAACATACATTTGGAAAAATAAGAGGCCCAGAGTAGCTAAAGAAAGCAATCCTTAGCAAGAAAACTGATACAGGAGTTTCATCACAATACCAGACCTTAAATTATACTACAAAGCTATGGTAACAAAAGAAGCATGGTATTGGCACCAAAATGGACATGAAAAACAATGGAACAGAATAGAAGACACAAAGACAAAACCACATAAATACAGAAACATGTGCCATAAATGTACATGGAATAAAAGATAGCCTTTTCAACAAATAGTGCTGGGAAAACCGCAAATGCATATGTAGCAGAATGAAATTGACTACCTCTCTCTCTCCCTGCACAAAACTCAAAGTGTATCATAAGCATTAGACCAGAGACCCTGTGCCTACTAGAAGAAAATGTAGGCCCAGTCCTCCATCATGTCAACATTGGAACTGACGTCCTCAACAAGACCCCTAAAGTGCAAGAAGAAAAACCAACAATCAATAAATGGGATGGTATTGAACTAAAAATTTCTTCACAACCAAGGAAACCATCAAGAACATGAAGAGAGAGCCTACAAAATGATAAAAAAAAATTCCTTGCCACCTGTCCATTAATTTTGGAGCATTAGTCTCAAAAATATATGAACAACTCAAAAAACTTAACACCAAAATAAACCAAAAATAACCCAATCAAGAAATTGGCAAAAGAACTGAACAGGTACTTCACAGAAGAAGATATATAAATGGTCAACAAATACATAAACCAAAGTTCAGGGGCTGGGGTTGTGGCTCCGCAGTAAAGCCCTTGCCTAGCACGTGTGCGGCCCAGCCCGGTTTGATCCTCAGCACCACGTAAAAATAAAGGCATTGTCTACAACTAAAACAAAACAAAACAAAAGAAACAAAAATAAAGTTCAACATTTCTAGCAACTAGGGAAGTGCCAATTAAGCCCCCCTGAGATTCCATCTCACTCTAGTCAGAATGGGAATTATTAAGAATAAATTTAACAATAATATTGGCAAGGATGTGGGGGAAAAGGTACACTCATGCATTGCTGGCGAGACTGCAAATTGGTGCAACCACTCTAGAAAGCAGTATGGAGAATCCTCAGAAAATTTGGAATGGAACCACCATTTGACCTAGTTATTCCACTCCTTAATACATACCCTAAGGAGTTAAAATGAGCATACTTCAGTGACACAGCCAAATCAAAATTTATAGCAGCTCAATTCACAAGAACAAAACTGTGGAACCAAACGAGGTATCATTCAACAGATGAATGTATCAAGAAAATATGGTAGGCATACACAATGGAATACTACTCAGCCATAAAGATGAATGAAATTATGGCATTTGCTGGTAAGTGGATGGAACTGGAGACTATCATGCTAAGTGAAATAAGCCAATCACCCCAAAAAACAGAGGCTGGATATTCTCTCTGATATGGGATGCTAACACAAAATAATGGGGTGGGACAGGGAAGAATACAAGTTCACTGGTAAAACAAAGTAGAATGAAGGGAAGGTAGAGGGATGGGAATAGGAAAGACAGTAGAATGAATTAGACATAACTTCTCTATGTTCATATATGAATACATAACCAGTGTGACTCCACATCAGGTTTAACTATAAGAGGGGTATCCTAATTAGAATAAGTTATACTCTATGTATGTACAATGTGTCAAAATACATTCAACTGTCATGTATATCTAAAAACAACAAATTGAAAATATTCCCTAAAAATGTATTTGTATTAACTCATAACTTTTGGTCCAGTAATATCAAATATTGGAATTTAACTTAAGGTTAAAATAATAATGTTTCAATTACTTAATTTCAAAAAGTTCATAGCAATATATTTATTATTTCTAGAAGGTCTACTTTGTTTTTTAAGTAACTATACAGTATTTAAAGTAAAAAAAGGATAATATCTTTTTATGTAGCTTTAATTTTTTTGTGTGTTTAACTACAATTCTATTGACAATAGATTTAACAATTACTTCTAATCCATTCAAATAATAATGTATTCATTCTACAGCTCTTCATTTAATTTTACATTTGCATTGGCTAGGCAACTATTTCAGGAAGTAGTTTAGTTTCTAAGTTTTTAGATGCAAGGATAGTGTTTTGTTTATACTCCTGTCAGTACAAAATTTTGATGAATCTTCTTTTCTTTTTTTTTAATGTTTTTACTTGATCATTCACATCTGCCTTAATTTGTGATGCTATAACAAAGTAATATTGATAATCTGTGTACTTTAAAACAACTGAACGTATTTCTCACAATCCTAAAAGCTTGAAGTCTAAAATCAGGCTGACAAGATGGTCCAGGTATGGTGAGGGCTCACTTTGCTATTGCTATTCCAACTTTTCACTGTATCCTCACTTGACAAAGAGTGGGATGTGGCTCCCTGACCTGTTCTGATACAGGCATCAAGCACTTGTGAGTACTCCACCCTCACCTAATTAGGGAGCATCAAAGGCCTGCCATCCAAATACCATAACAATGGGGATGAGATTTCATATGAATTTTGGAGAAACACAAAGATTCAATCCATATAAGCATCAATGTTTGCTGTCACTAGACTTTTCTACACTTCATTGATAATTTAGATTTCTTGCATTCCTTCATCATTTGCTTGTTTTTGTCTTTAATGAGCAGCCCTGTATGTTTTCTTTCTATTTTGTCTTTTCGGTTCTGTCTACAGCCTATAAGTCATACCATATAAAAGTAAACTTCGTACTTCTTCATACTTACCTTTCAATGAGTAAATTCATAAAAAAGCTTATATTTTGTTTTAGTCATTTTTTTTTCAGTACTGAGATTGAAAGATTTGACCAGCACAATTATAAAGGAGGAAAGGTTTATTTGAGGGCTCACAGTTTCAGAGGTCTTAGTCCACAGAAGGCTGGCTCCATTCCTCAGAGCTCAAAGTGAGGCAGAACATCATGGCAGAAGAGGGAAACAGCTCACATGATGATCTGAAAGCAGAAAAAGAGAGACTTCACTCTCCATATACAAAATATATACTCCATATCCACACCCCCCAAAAACCACTTCCTACTGCTACACCTCACCTGCCTCCAGTTACCACTCAGTTAATCCTATTATGGGGGTCAATTGGGTTAAGGTCCTAACCCAATCATTTCTCCTCCAAACAGTCTTGCATTGTCTCACATGTGAGCTTTTGGGAGACAACACATCTAATCCATAACATATCTTTTCTAAACATTAGTAAATGCCATTTTGATTTTGTCTTTTTCAGTGCATTTCATTTTTATGTATTCTTTTATCTAAAAAGTCAGTATTAGGGGCTGGAGTTGTGGCTCACTGGTAAAGCATTTGCCTTCCATGTGTGGGGCACTGAGTTCAATCCTCAGCACCACATAAATAAATAAAATAGAGTTATTGTGTCCATCTAAAATTTTTTTTAAAAAAGTCAATAGTAATAGATGCTATGTCAGTCATTTTCATTTACAATATTTTAATAGAGCATGGTGAAACAATTTTTTTTTCATTTATTAGCTAAAGAATAATATTTTTTATAATTATGTAACCATAATAAACAACTAACTATATATTTTACAAAGTTTACTGCTATTTAAAATACTCTGGTAATTACTAAGTTCTACTCATCCTAAACATTTCTAGTCTAAAATGTAAATGAAAGAAATATTAATGAGGGCTTTCACATTTATCAAAGGCTGCAACTGAGTTTTTAATAATTATAAAAAGAGTGTAAATATATAACATGAAAACAGGTAAATTTAAATTTTGTTTTCTTTTTGATAAGAAATTGATTATTCCATTCTCTTCATTTATCACTATCCCATAGTACTAGTACTCTCAAGTATTAGAAGTGCAGTAGATTAGACAATAAGGAATGGAGGGAACTGGATGGGGGAGATAGCAAAGGAAAACCAGCGGAATGAATCTGACATTTTTCCCAAGTACATATATAAAAACAATGAATGAATCCTACCACCATTATCTCCTAATCATATTTTTAAAATTAGGTATTAAATACCTAACACTATAAGACCTTAAATACATTTAAAATTATATTCTTCTGTGTACTAGCACCAAAGTTATTTTCTTAAATAAATTTCCAGTCTGTGAGTCTGTGTGTCAATCCACCTGCTATTTAAAAATCTGCATTCCTTGAGTAAACATCTCACATTAGTACTTTTAAGCTTCTTAAATTGTATGTTCTTCAGCATCAACTTTATTGCAGTGACTTTTCACTATCACCCAGCTTATATTTCTTCTGTTGGGAATCAAGGATTAGGAAAAATCAAAGGATCGTATATCATCTCTATTTCCAATGCTGACAAGGTGAAACCACTCTAAGAAAGCAGGATTGAGAGCTATCATTGGGATTTCAGCTTGCTAGAAAAAGAAACACAGTCTAATGCAGTCAGGCATAGGCTATAACATAGCTGGGTTTGAAAACAGTTACATGTGAACATTCCTGACACTGCAAGATTTCCAAGGAAACAATCCTAGCAAATTCCATTAGGATTTCTAAAATCAAGTCTTATTCAGAATAAGGAGTAACTTCAAAATAAAATAATATTACAATGCTGAAAATAGCAAGATTAATAAATACGATAATTTCAAAACTCAGGTTTAATTTAGGATTCTTAATGATTTTTGAATAGCATGCTAGTTGGCAGTTTGTTTCTCAAATCATACTGCAGAACTTTTTCTGCTGATCTTGATTTGCAGATTTATTTCTGAAAAAAGCAAAGAATTATAGGAAAATAATAACTACTAATTTATTTCTATTTATTCTCATTTATTCTTGTTTTTTTCTCATGCAGCATTTTCAAAGAGTTTACATCAACATATGACTCAGCTACCATCTGTGCATAAGAATTAGATTTTACATAAATAAGTCAATTCTTTCTTGTCAAATGACTAACATGCCATTTATTCTCTGTTCATGTGTGTTAAATGTTTTATAAAGCCCCATCCTTTATAAACAAAATGTTTGAATAAATAGAAAAAGAAGAAAAATGGAAAAAGGAGAAAGTTTTTTTATGTATAAACATTGTCCTTTTTAAGAAAAAGTAAATAACAAAGAGTCACAGATTAAATAACTTTGAATCTTTTATCTCTTCATTATGTACTATAAACTTTAGTATGTTGCTGTCTATGAGCTGCAGGTATCATCTTAAAATTTGGGAAAACTGATACTGACTTTTTAAGTCAAAATCATTAATTGAAAAAAAATTAATGTCATTTCCCTTTTTCCCATCAGCCTATCCATTTTTATTTGTCTATTTATTCATATTGTGAAAATATTTCTGCTCAGCCAAACACTAGTCAGTTTTTTGAAGCTCTCCACAGTGTACCTGTGTGCTTTGTATTTATGTATTTTCTCAGTATTGGGATTGAACCAAGGCCTTGGGCAATCTAGGCAGGCATTCTTTCAATTCTGAGCTGTAACTCCAGCCCTCCTCTGTGTATGTCTTTGAAAAATCTAGATTTAGGGAAGAACTCTGTTAAAACAGGTTAGCAAGAATCCCTCATCCTGGATATCCTCTATCAACACAAAATGTTGATCACTCTGGCCAGTCTTCATTTAGAATTCTATTAGGTAGATTTAGTCAGAATTTCTCCTTGCCTGTGATACTTCCTCTTACAACTTGTCTTTGCTACTGCTACTTGGATGTAATTCCTATTTGCCATGCTGTATTTGGGACTGAGGCCAACCTCGCTCTGCATCTACAAGACCCTATTACAGTGCTCTCTGTAACTACAGTGATGGTCCTCAATAAACCACTTCCCTTTGTCTTAACAAGTAGCATTGAAAAGTTTCTTTAAGAATCCCCCACTCTAGTTTGGATTTGTTTTTATCTAATTATGGTTAAAAATTAAGCATTCTCTATCTACCATTGATCATGCTGTTTCACCCAACTGAATCTAAAACAAAACCTATGAGATTGTTTCATAGATTCTATGTTGTTTGTTTGTTTTCCTTTCTTTTTTTTTTTTTTTTTGTACTGGGGATTGAACTCAGGGTCATTCAACCACTGAGCCACATCCCTTTCCCTATTTTGTATATTATTTAGAGACAGGTCTCACTGAGTTGCTCAGTGCCTTGCTGTTGCTGAGGCTGGCTTTGAACATGCAATCCTCTTGCCTTAGCCTCCTGAGCTACTGGGATTGCAAGCGTGTACCATGGCACCTGGTTGAGATTCTATGTTTTACTGATAAAATTTTGAAAGTATAATTGTTGCCTACTTTCACACTTGTCATTTGTGAAGTAACTAGACACATTATATAGGCAGAGTATTGTTCTTGAACTTCAAGCTCATATGATCTATGCTAAATGTATTATTAAAAAACTTTTCCTGTACTATGAATTCACCATTACTGTGGCTTATTAACACAAAGGAAAAAAAAAGTGTAAGTAGTGTAGGCAGCAAATATATTAGTTTCAAATAAATGATTTGAAATAATTAAGAAAATATATATCAATAATTTCAAATAAATACTCATATCTGATTTTTAGTAATTATACATCGCCAGTTGTGGGGGCACACGCCTGTAATCCCAGTGGATCAAGAGGCTGAGACGGGAGGATCTAGACCAGGTTCACCAATTTAGCACAGCTTTAAACAACTTAGACCCTGTCTCAAAATAAAGTAAAAAAAAAAAAAAAAAAAAAAAAAAAGCACCGGAATTTAGGTCAGTAGTAAAGTGCCTCTAGATTAAATCTCCAGTACAAGAAAAAGAAAGAGGAAAAAAAAAAGATAATATGTATCAACAACGTATGCATGCATAATAAACACATTACATCAATTATATTCAACAAAATAAAAATATTCATAAATGAATGTTACCACACACCTTCTGATGCTCAGTGTCAGAACTTAAGTGGTGAGAGAATTGAGTCTCAAACTAAGTTAGTAATAGTTCAGGTGACATGGAGAAAAGATTACAGTTGAAGAATAGGTAGTACTTATAAAATGCTTATATAGACAGAAATATGGTTGCAAAGTTTCTTTAAATTATTGTGTTGATCTTTTATATTAATTTTAAATTTGTTTTAATTAGTTATACATGACAGTAGAATGCATTTATTAACTATGATATATCATACATAGATGGGATATAATTTCTCATTTTTCAAAATGTACATGTTGCAGAATCATATTGGTCATGTAGTCACATATATACATACAGTAATAATATCTGCTTCATTCCACTATCTTTCCCATCCCCACATCCCCTCCCTACCTTCCTTCCACTTCTCTCTACCTAATCTAACTCTATTTTTCCCTAGTGCCCCCCCTCACCTTGTTGTGAATTAGCATCCATATTAGAGAAAGCATTTGGCCTTTGGTTTTGTGGGATTGGCTTATTTCACTTAGCATAATATTCTCCAACTCCAACCATTTACTGGCAAATGCCCTAATTTCACCCTTCTTTAAAGTTGAGTAATATTCTATTGAGTATATATACCATATTTTCTTTATCCATTCATATACTGAGGGAAACCCATGTTGGTTCCATAGTCTAGTTATTGTGAATTGAGCTGCTATAAGCATTGTTGTGTCTGTGTCACTATAAGTATGTAGATTTTAAGTCTTTTGGGTATAAACCAAGGAGTGTGTGTTGATTTTTTAACAATGAGATCTGAGAACACAAGATAATTGAGAATTTTGAGGACAACATAAGGAATCATCTTCATTAAGTTTGAGGAATTTGAAAGATATTCAGTAAGAAAAATAAATGTTAGAATAATGAATTTAAAAAACACTGAAGAGATCTGAAAGATCAAATTGTTTATTTACATAATTATTGAAAAATGTTTATTATGTATCCAATGAATAATTTCTAATTTTGCCCAACTGAAATATAGTTAAAACTATTAGATAAAATCTCACATGGAGATCATATATTCACTTCACAAATATTTAATTATTTCTAATAGGCAAGATATACTATGATATGTGGGGTTGTTTGATGTTGTTTTCCAGTATTCATTAACTTGGAATATAGAGTGAAAATTGAGGAATGTGTACAAAAATATAGGATGAAAATTGAGGAATGTGTACAAAACAATGTTTCACAAAATAAAAAGGCAATCTATGAATCATGAGAAAGTATTTGTAAATCATATATCTATTTTATATCATATATCTAAAGACTATTAATATCCAGAACAGCTAAGTAACTCCTAAACATCAATAGTTCAAAAATAAATAAATAAATAAATAAATAGATCAAAGATATCGTATAGAGATCTATCCAAAGAAAACACAAATGGCATACAAACACATGGAATGCCCTCAAATTATTAATAATTAGGGAAATTGCAAATCCAAAGCATTCTGGTATAGCACTTCACAAAAGGTAAACTGACTACTCTCTAAATAAGAAAAAACAAATGTTAGGAAGGATATGAAGAAGTGGAGAACTGAAACTCTTTAATATTGTTGGTGGGATGAAAAATTGTGTGGACACTGCAGAAAGCATGTATCTATTCCCGTAAAATCTAAACAGTTGAAATATAATCTAGGAATTTTGCAACTGAATATAAATATTAATGTATTGAGAAGTTTATTTGTACAGCCATGTTTGGAGCTTCATTATTCACAATAACCAAAGGTGAAATCAATCCAAATATTTGTTGACAGAAAAATGGATAAACACTATGTGGTACATAGATAAAAAGGAATATTATTTAGCTTTAAAAGGGAAGGATTTCTGACATGTACTGCAATATGGATGGACTTTGAGGATGTTGTGCAAAGTGAAAAAAATTATTCACAAATGGAAGTATGCTGTATGATTCCCCTTATATGAGGTGTATGGAGTAGTTGAATTTTTGGTTACCAGTAGCTAGCAGGGGGAAAGAGTTGATATTCAATGCATTTTGCAGGATGAAAGAATTCTACAATGTGAATGTCCATAGCACTGCCGAGGGCATATTTTAAACTGACTAGGATGGAAGCTTTTGTTATATGTACTTTACATAAATTAAAAATTTTAAAGATTATTGGAAAGAAAAATGTTTTGTAAATACTAAAAGGCAAATTAAAAAGTCACTTTTGTTTTATTCCTCTTTTCTCCCTTCTTTTTCATTTGAAAGAAATTTTATAAAGACTGATCAGGAAACTAAGGACATCAAAAAATATGATTTTCTTATTACATAGTTTGTTTTAACTTTCTTGGTAGATATTTGGAAACAAAAAGAAAGGGTGAGGATATGTTAGTATTCACCTAGGACTATGGTTATAGATTTAAGGTTTTATAACAGTAGATTATATCTGTGAAAATGTAGGGAACCTATTGAAAAATTTGCAGAATGTTATTGTATCCCTTTACTTAAAAGAGTAATGATTTTTTTCCTATGATGAGTATGTAAATAAATGGTGCTTATGTTATTTTGTTTTCATTAAATATAATCTTCTTAATATTGGCAAATAAGTTAAGCTCTTTATGTAAGTCCCTGAAAGGTTAAATATGTAATAGGGAGACTTTATGCTTGTATTTGTCTAAAGAATTGTGAACATGTTAACTGATTAAGAAAAAGTATTCTGTGGGTTGCAATGAGGACCTAACATGCAAAAGCTCAGGTCAGAAAATTTGAAATTGAGTTAGAATGGGGAAATACCCAACTTGTTGATTTCATCATTGTTACAGAAGACAAAAACATTTCAATGCAATGGTATACATTTGAGAAAGTTCATATTTATACGTATTTCCAAAGTAACAAATTTCATCTATTAAATTTTAAAAATCTTTATTTTCTCTCTGACTATTCTTCTGGAATTTGTGGAAAAGATCAGATATTTTATACAAATGACAGAGAAAATAAATAATTTTATATTTTTCTATACACTCCATGAAAAATTAAATGAAAAAAAAAAGGATATGGTATTGTTTTTAAGAACACATTTTTACATATACATGCAGATATTGTTTAATCTCTTCATTAAGTTAGTGCTGACTTAAATTCATGGAGTAGCTCATTGCCTAGTTTTAG
This sequence comes from Tamias sibiricus, assembly GCA_025594165.1. Classification (NCBI taxonomy): domain Eukaryota; kingdom Metazoa; phylum Chordata; class Mammalia; order Rodentia; family Sciuridae; genus Tamias; species Tamias sibiricus. Next base: position 147,408,226 of record CM046662.1, read on the forward strand.
TGGTGGCTGATATTTATAAGGTGTCTAACTGTTCCAAATTATTTTAAAAATTGAAATTTGAGTGAACATTAAATATTCTTGGCAAAAAATACAAAGGTGATGATGGACTTTTACTTACTTTGACAATATCAGTCTTTTAGAATCTAAGTCACTTTGACCTCTTTTTCAGTATTTCAAATTGCAACTAAAAACTCCATAAAGATGTTTTTTTCATCCAGCAAGGAATTTTATTAACAAAATGCATTGCTATCATCTACTGTGAAATACTTTATTATCTAATATTAGAGTACAGACACATTTAGAAATGGATAACTTTTCCTACAAAGTACATGGGGCATCTCATCTAACAAATTTAAAATTGATATTTATTAATATGAGAGAAACATGGCAATATAGCAAAGTTTAAAATCACTCTAGTCTCTGAACATATAATATAATGAGCTGCCATGCATGTCAAAGGCAATCTCTGTATGAATTTCTATTGGCTTTGAACTTGGGGAAAGGTCCTTTTTACCATTTTCCACTCCATTCTCACACATCATGAAGAATATTTTTGAGGTTACAAGTTTTAATTACACATAGTTCATAGAAAAATACATATTCTGAATATCTTTATGGTTTATAGGTCAAATATACTGTTCCCATTACTATTTCGATATTATTTTGTATTTTGATACTACACATGCTGCGTGTTGTTGCTATTTGTTTAGATGAAGTACATATTGACATTTACGCTGAGTGAGGTCAGCAAACTCCGTCTCTAAACTTATTGAACATTTATATAACTTGCTTTTACTTTTCTATATATGCAAAATAATGTTATTTGCAAGACAAGTATACTCCATAATACAATGCTACCTACACAGGTAAATGCAGCTTGAGAGAGAACCTAAAGGTCATAGAGTTTCTCTTTATTGAGAATTTCATAAAGAAAGCTTTTATTGGCCAGGAGTGGTGGCACAAACCTGTATTCCCAGCAGCAACGGAGGCTGAGGCAAGAGGGTTATGAGTTCAAAGCCAGCTTCAGCAAGGGGAGAGGCACTAAGCAACTCAGTGAGACCCTGTCTCTAATAAAACATGAAAAAGCCTGGGGATGTGGCTCAGTGGTTGAATGTCCCTGAGTTCAATCCCTGGGACCCCTCATCCCAGAAAACAAAAGCTTTTATCTTTCTTTTATTTCAAAAACACATGAGAGAAGAGTTATAGGATAGTCTTTGCTAAATATCAACAATGCTCATAATCTATCATGAGGTTAATGAATATCAAAGTAAAAAGTATATGAAATTCCATTAAATTTATAGAATTATGATGATTTATTTCTATACTTTTTATTATATTTCATTTTTAAAAACATTTAGCTTTTATAATCATGTATAAAGTATGATATAACAATAATCTTTATGTTTACCACAGAATTTAAGTTACGAAAAAAAAAAATGAATATGATGCTTCCTATGTGGAACTCATGACTTTTCCCTTAATTTCCCTCCTTGCCTTTTACCCACCCTAGGTAAATAACTATTCAACGGAATGTGCAAATTTTCATGGATATAATTTCTACAAATCTTTACTACATCAGGATATATGTTTGCAAATGGTCATCTAGAATAGCATTGCTTTCATGTTTTAAATGTTATGTCATTTTGTCTGTTATCTCTGGCATTCTGTTTCTATCTAAGAGCACAGGTTAGTCCCTGTCATAATGATACTATGTTACATTTTAAAATGTTTTGTTGATGGGCATTTATGTTGTTACCATTGTTTCTCTGATGCAAACACTGATGTGAACAGTGTATTTTTTTTTTTTTTTAATTTTCTCCTTGGGCACTCTGTCCTTGGGAGAGTCCTTCCAAGGTTATATTTAAGAATCCAATTGCTATTTTGATGGATAAGTGTATTTGTAACTATACAAATGTTTACCAAATCTCTCTCCAGAAATTGAAATATAAAGTGTTTCTTTTTTCCTACATGATATTTTCATATTTCAGTGGTTTTCAATCCAGGTAATCTTGCTTTAGGGGTATTTGAAAATTTCTGGAAGGTTTTGTTTTGTTTCTCCATTAAGTTTCCCTAAAACATATTTTTTTCTTTATTATATAAGCATAAAAAAAATTATCATTTTAATAATTTAAATATGCAGCAGGTGGTATTAGGAACATTCACCCTGTTTTGCAATCACACCACTTTCCATCTCCAGAGTGTTCATCTTCCTGAATTGAAACCCATTCAACACTACTCATGCCTTTCTCCCTCAGAAGTCCGAAGCCATAGTTCTGTTTTCTGTCTCTAAATATAATCCAACAATTATTCACATGTGAAATTTTTAGTATATATTTTACTTCCATGTTTAACTTTTTGCAAAACACCTCTACTGTTTTGTATAGTGTCTATAACATTTTGCATTCAGCCAGCAATGAACATGTGATCCCACTTCCTCAGATGCTAATATTTTATTTTGTTTTGTTTTGTTTTGTTGTTTTATAATTGCATCCTTGTCTGGAGATTTTATTGTCATAATGTAAAAGGTGCTACTGGCATCTAGAAGTTAGATTTTGGTGTGATGCTGAATATTTTGCCATGCACAGAGCAAGTTCTCACAACTAAGAATAGGTCAGTGCAAGTTGTTCTTGTCAAGAATGAAAAACTTTGAACACATTTAATTAATATTTTCAAAGTATTTTTAAATGAAAAATGACATCTCATAATACATAAATATTACACATATGTATATATATTTACATATGCCTAGTATTTAATTCTTTATGGATAAAATCTTATTGGGACCTTCCTGTTATATCAATTACATTAATCAAATGTGTCGAATAACTCTTTATGATTTTGAATATTTTTATCACTCACATGTTAAATGCCTGCATTAATTTAGACCTTTTTATGTTTAGCTTAAGTCTATTTCTTTGCAGGCAGTCCACAATTCTACAATGTTATAACTTTCTCTAGGTCTTTTGCCTATCTTTCATATTAGACCTGTACTTGTTTTAAAAATACATAGCTATTTCTGTTGAAAATTATGAGGCCCATGAATATTTTGTGAATGTGTGTTTCTCCATTGTTTCTTGCATCCCACTTCTACTTTCTGGCATTACTTTCCTTTGTATTGGATAATACCATTAAGATACATAATCAAATGAAAAAAACATCTTGGAAAGCACTCAATAGATTCTGTGCTATTACATGGCAGTCATGCCTCAAGATGACCATGCCCAAATATGCTGTCAATATGATGAATAGAATAAATACAGCCTTCAAATATAAAGAAAATATTTTATGGATAATTTTCTCTAGCTATTCAAAATGAAATTAAGTAAAACTTGCAGGAAGTAGGAGGTGGCAGGAAGTCAAAGTGAAAAACAACCTAGTAGCTTATTTTTCAAAAATTTACCCTTCTAGTGGTGTTTGGTTTCTTGATATAAAACAAGTATCTTATGTAAAAATCTGAGTCATTACATCTGTGCTCTATTTTTTCTGGTATTTCAGTCACAATATTGAACTTACTATATTCCCTTGCCTCTTCTTATGTTGTACATTTTATACCTTCTTATGTTCTGAGTACTCATTCATTTTTGATTACTTCTTTATTTTTCAATTATTTAGCTCTCTGAACAATATTTTAAAATATCTTCAATTTTTGCCTTTCAATGTATGAATACCCTATTCAACTTTGTTACATCAGTTTAACCTATCACCTAAGTGTTAGTTTTTTCCCCAGTATTTTATCATTGACAGTGTTTACACACAGAGAGAGAAAGAAGGAATTTATATGATATCAGCAACTTGCTAGAAAATAATAACTAGCTGGGCACAGTGGAACATTCCTGTATTCCTAGCAGCTCAGGAGACTGAGGCAGGAGGAATATGAGTTCAAAGACGGCCTCAGCAAAAGCAAGGCACTAAGTAAGTCAGTGAGACCCTGTCTCTCAATAAAATACATAATAGAGCTGGGGATGTGGCTCAGTGTTTAAGTGTCCCTGAGTTCAATCCTTGGTTCCCTCCACCTCAAATAAAAGAAAAGAAAAAGAAGAACTAAAACCACACTTTGGGTTTCCAATAATAATTAGTTATACAAATCTGTATTGATAAATGTATACAGGATTCTTGCAAATAAATATTGTGTTTTATTTACATATATAAAATTTACATAAAACTTTTGTATATATTTACATAGAAGGCAAAATTAGTATAATGTCCATGTCATCCATTCAAAATTGCTCAAAATGTTAAGACTATCTTGGCAGTTGAAGCTAATAATAATAGGTTTTAGAACAGAACATCTTGGCAAGACAGGTCAGTAAATAGGAAAAGCAAAAAAAGTCAAATAAAAGAAATGCAAAAGTTAAAATGAAAGCTAAACTGGGATTAGAAATTGTTTGCTGTAACTTTAAAGATTAGAAAAAGAAAAGGAATGATGACAGAGAAAATAATAAACACTCTAAAAGATCATTAGAACTAAAACCTGGAAGATATTGCATGGCAACCTGAATCATGTGATTAAAATAAATACTTAACCAGAGTTTCTTAGTCAATCACTAGGTAGTGTTTGCTTGGCTGTTCTGCATGACATGTATTGAGGGTGTACGTATGCTTAATACGTGTGTTTATAAGAGTGTCTTCTGGGATTTGTATACTGATGAACACACCTGTATCACACATTCACCAATTTGTCCTCAGAGCCTTGTCCCAATACCTTTAAATACATGTACACTGAAACTTATAAATACACATTTATAAGTGCAGTTAAAATTTACCATATATTTTAAATTTGTTCTCAAAAAGTAATAATTTTGTTTTTCCCAGTTGTAACTGGGCAGATATTAAGATGATACCTTCCATCTGCCCCAGGCAGCACTGACTGGGGTGGAACCAAATGGCCAGCTGGATATGAGATTCAGATGAAGCCTCACTCACTGGTGTGCTTGACATTCGGGGCCACCTACCAGCTGGGAGCTCAGCTACTCTAGGCTCTATGCCAACAAACCTACATGTGGTCTCTCCAAGCACCTGACCAGAAGCTGTATTGTATATTGACATAGGACAATAATGCAAATGAACCCAATTCCAAGAGTAGTCCTTAATTCTTAATTAAGCCTTTAGAGTACATTTAAAGGATATTGCTACTTAGCAATGTGTACATGAATTTATGAAGTGTTTTTCTGATTTTATCAGTAGTCAAATCCTTCTTTAGTAGGATGTTCAGTATGATTTTTAATTTTTAATGACAGATGAAATTGTGTTCATTTATTGTGTACAATATGTGTTTTTAAGTATGTCTACAATGAGGAATGACAAAATCTAATCACATCTCTTTTCAAGATCATCAAATTTTGGTGAGAACACTTTACAGGAAGTGTTTTTCAAGCATTTTTCAAGAATATAATACATTATTAACTAAAGGCAACATGCTGTACAACAAATCTTCTAAATTTATTTCTTGTATTTAACTTAAACCTTACATCATTTGGCCAACATCTCCTCACTCTGACCATGCCACTCCCTGGTGCCCAGTGCTTTCTACCTCTACTTCTCTGAGTTCATCATTTTTAAGTTCTACATGAGTGTGATTGTGTGGTATTTTTCTTTCTAAGTTGACTTATTTCATTTAGCATAATGTCCCTCAGGTTCATCCACATAGACATTTTTAAACATACATTTAGGAGAATCACAGAAAGTTACCATGGTAAGGTGGTTAGGTTATTTATCCAGATCTCTCATTTTGTAAATGGAATAACAAGGGGTCCTGACCAAGTCTGAAGAGTTAACCTGGCAATAGGAAGATTTTCATTTGGGAGCTCTGATGATTAATGATCCTAATAATGACTAACATATAATTTTTATTAGCCTAAGGAAAATCTATCTATATTATAAATTAGAATTGTGATACTAGGCTACCTTTTCTCAAAACACCTGCTATCTGTAAATAATTAAAACAAGATATTACTTTCCTCATTAATAGATTCATGCCAAAAGGCATAAAATACCACAAAGTCACACTAGTACCATCTGTAGGAAAGGATTGGTTCCATCCAAACTTTAGTTCACACATTGATATGCAAAATTTCACACATGCACACAGAGGATTGAAAATGCTACTACTGACATAAGGAGTCATCTTGGTCATGAAGGTAGCTTCCAAGTAAATCCTATAATGAATTAATCAGGCAGAGAAGGAAGGTTAACTTGGGATTTTTTTTTTTTCTTTCTGGTAGTTCTAAGGTGAAGTAAGGTGGAAGTTTCCATACACATGGACTTACTTGAATTTTATGTTTGTTTTTGTCATATATTGTCAAACTGTGATTGTGTATATTTGTTGAGTGAAAACTATGTTGTTATATGTACATAATGTAGAAAAATCAAATAAAGCTAATTCACACCTCAATCTGTCACCTCAAATATTTATTATTTATTCTTCCTGTCTGACTAAAACATTGTACACTTTAAACGACATCTCCAGATTCTCTCCTACCCCAGGTACTGGTAATCACTATTCTACTTTTAGATTATACATGTAATTGATAACATGTGGCATTTTGCTTTCTGTGTTTGGCTTAAGTCATTTAGCACAATGTTTCCTAGGTTCATCCTGAAAACTTAAATTATTTCACCATCTGTATGGACTATATTCTTTTTATTTGTTTATCTGGTGAACACTTAGGTTGATTCTACATCTTGGCTGTTGTGAATAATACAACAATGGACATGGGAGGGAAGAGATCTCTTCTACATATTGATTTCATTTCCTTTGAACATATACTCAGAAGTTGGATTGTTGTATCATATTGTATTTTCACATTTAGCTTTTGAAAAACCTCCACATCATTTTCCACAATGTTTGTAATAATTTGCATTCCCACCAACAGTATGAAAGTGTTCTCTGTTCTTCACTTCCTCACTAAATTGCCCAGTCTAGTCTTGAACTTGTGGTCCTCATGCCTCAGCCTCCAAAGTAGCTGGGATTCTGGATATTTTCCAGAATATATAGCAATATTTTTACTATTTGAAAAACTGATTTTGCTCCTTATATCTCTACATTCCATGATTAATAAAATTTCTGCACTTTTAATATGATAGAATACATTATTTTCTTTCCATCTTCATTACCTTCTTTATGGCACCAGTCCAGGTAAGAGTATTAGAGTGTTCTCCTGTTGAACTTTGACTTGGCCATGTGATAGATGATGAATTTTCTTATAATCCACTGATATTTTGGAGACTGATAACTTAATTAGCATAATAAAGTTCTTTTCAGCTGGTCTACCAGTTTATTGGGCAAGTTTCCAGATCACTTTTGTTATGTTTGTATTTATTATGTGTTTATGACATGTGAACCCACATTTCACTTAGCTTCTTTCCTTAATAAGTTAGAGGGGAAATTTTATATGTGGTTTATTTCTATATAATTGCCTACTTCATTCAAATCCTTAAATCATATGGTAACTTTCCTAAATAAAACTGTTCTCCCATAACTTTGCTTTATTCTAAATGCCCATCATCATCTTTAATAGGTTTTGAGATCTAGGTATCTATTGATCTATTAGATGTGTGTGTGTGTGTGTGTGTGTGTGTGTGTGTGAAAGAGAGACAAAGATCTGGTTGTGATAAGCATCTGAACTCCCTTATTTTTCCTGTTTTCATATGTCATACTCGATGAAGCTTTATTTGCTATGATCTAACAACTTCCATATCATGTACCATTTACTCCGGTCATGTGAAGAAATTGCTTCTGCCAGTCTAGCTTCTGATGATAACTAACTTAACACAGACATATTAATCTGTATCTTTACCAGGTTCTGCAATTATACATTAATAAGTCCGTATATAAACTAGAATTTAAAAATACATTTTTCTCAATAGGCTGATTTTGTTAGAACAGTATCCACTTATTTTGAAAGACAGTAGCTATGTGTTCATTCAGTTCTTTCATAATTTTTCAAACTTATCAAGGATAAGTCAATGAAGATATTTTAAAATGTAGAAAGTAAGAATGGTAGATGACATACCATGATATTTCATGAAGTCATAGTAACATTTTGATTTTTTGTTCACATTTAGATTATGTAAGAAACGAACAGACTTATCATCAGGGGGATTTTGAACAAGTCTATAATTTTATTTTGGGAGGGTACCAGGTATTGAACTCAGGGTCACTCGACCACTGAGCTACATCCCCATCCCTATTTTGTATATTATTTAGAAACAGGGTCTCACTGAGTTGCTTAATACCTTTCTTTTGCTGAGGCTCGCTTTGAATTTGAGATGTTCCTGACTCAGTTCCTCCAGCTACTGAGATTAGAAGCAGGCACCACTGCACCCAGCTATAAAATTTTTAATGTTAGCAAAATATACAACAAAACCCAGATGATTTTTTCACTTTGAAATCGAATACCTGGCAAACTTTGACAAATAGTTCAGATTTGCCATGCTATTCTCCTGAAGTGAGACATCAAATATTTGTTGACTTAATATTGCTATGAATCACTAATAATTAGTTATGACTTATCACAACACTATAGTGCAAAATGAATTAAAAATGTTATTACACCTATGAAGTCTTAAAAAGTAAGATTTATGCATTAGTTTTGACCCTGGGACATGCCTCTTAACTGAGTTGTCAGAGGAAAATATGTAAAAGGTTATCTCAAAAGAAACAGAGCATATCTACTGTTCATGTGTCATATTTTTACAATGGTTGTATTAAATCAGTGATATTTTTAGTTTTCAATTTACAAAATGGAATAGATTGTCAACTTATTTCAAATGTGGTACTAAACATAAAGCACAGATGCTTTATTAAAATGGTAGATTTTTGGGGCTGGGATTGTGGCTCAGTGGTAGAGCGCTCGCCTAGCACGTGGGCGACCTGGGTTAAATCCTCAGCACCACGTATAAATAAAATGTATTGAATAAAATGAAAAAAAAAATGGTAGATTTTAACATGCATGCAGTCATACCTTTAAGACCACCTATTTGACAGATCTAATTATAAGAATTCGAGAAGAGCCACATTATTATACATATTTGGCATAATATAAATATGCTAAGAATCATCTTCCTCCCTACAAGTATTTGATAATTGAGATTTCACTGAGTGTTGGTAAGTAGGGGAGCTAGGACATAGGTATGTTTGTAACCAATAATCATCTTATCAAATAAATTCTGTCATTAAAAAATAATGAAATGTTATATATAAAAAACAAAGAGCAAGATTTATGCTAGTAGGAGAAACTGGGCTCAGGGAATTCTGAGAAACATGGTATATAATGTTAGTAGGAATTTCAGAAATAACAGAAAAAGAATCATTCAAGTCCGAAAGTAATATGTATTAGTCTTCTTGAACTGCTATACAGGATATCACACATTTTATGCCATATAGAATAGAAATTGATCTCACCGTTGAAGAGACTGGAAGTCTGGATTGAAGGAGCCTCTCTGAGGTTTCTTTCTTTGGTTTGCAGGTGACTGCCTTCTTGCGAACTCACGTGGTGGTCTTTTGTCTGTGCATGCACACCCCTTGTCTTTTTCTTTTCTATTTTAATTTATTTTTTGTTAACACATATTAGTTATGTAAACTAATGGAATTTACTGTGATATTTCCATGTGTACAGTGTTCATTGGTCATAACTGGTCACCCAATACATTTTTTAAGTTTGGTTTACTTTCTTTTTTCTGTTCTATTTCTTTTCATTAATTTGTTATAAATAAATATAATATTGGGGTTCATTTTCACATGATTACATAATCATGAAACGTAGTTTTATCCAATTCCCATCCTAGTATTTCCCCCTTTTCATCATTTTTTCCTCCCCTGTTCCCTTCCCTCTACTCTACTGCTCTGTCTTCTATTTATACATAGTTTTTTTTTTTTTTGTAAATTAGTATATTATGGACATACAAAAAGGTGGAATTCACTTTGGTATATCCACATGTATACATAGGGAAGTTTAATCTGATTTCACCATTCTTCCTTTTCCTGTCCCTCCTCCTCAATCTACTTCATCTACTCCACTGATCTCACCTCTATTTTCATAGGATTCACACACACACACACACACACACACACACACTGCCTGACCCACCTACATGTTTTTGTTTGTTTGTTTGTTTGTTTGTTTTGCACTTTTTCCTCATTGTGGTCTAGCTTCTCCATGAGAGAAATCATTCAACCTCTGACTTTCTGGTCTGACTGATTTCTTTAAGCAGGATGTTCTCCAGTTCCTCCATCTATTTACCAGCAGATGACAGAATTTCCCTCTTCCTTATGGCTGAGTAAAACTCCATTGTATAAACATTTCACATTTCTTTATCCATTTGTCTATTGAAGGACACTTGTCTTTTGGAGGGAATATAAATTAGTACAGCCACTATGAAAAACAGTATGCAGGGTTCTCAAAAGGCTAAAAATAGGACTACCACATGATACAGTGATTTATCTTATAAGGAAAATAGTCTTTTTTTTAGGGCTCTACAATTAGACTTTATTTAACCTTATTACCATTTTTACCAACTTGTTTCCAAATGCAGTCATGCTGAGGCTTCCACATATGAATTGGGGTGGGAAGCACTATACAGTTCATGGTAATATCTTTCAAACAAATAGACAAATAAATCGTAATAATGAACTTAGGAAGTTAGGCAGTGGTAATACACATAGAGTAGAGAGGATAAACACGAGTAGGAATGCAAGTGTGTGTGCATATTGTGTACTTTGCTTTTTTTGAAAATCAGAAGAAGAAATTCAATTTTTATCAAATGACTTTTTTTCACTTATTGTAGTATCAGGTTTTCTAGCTAGCCAATTTTCTTAGTAGTAATTGCTCTAAAAATAACTGTACATTAAATTTCACTCCATATTCTATCTATATACATAGTGATATTTATTTTTATGTTTCTTGCTTAAAAGCAAGTAAATACTGCTTCATAAAATTAAAATATTTCCCATCTTGTGTTAATAGAAATAAATAATATAGAATATAAAGTATTTAGTTTATCTGTTGTAACATTACAAATCTCCCCAAACTGAAGTGTTTCAAAACAGACATTTATTATTTTACAAATTCCTGGGAAGATCAGGTAGCTTTTCCATTGGTGTTGCTGGAGACAATTTATATGCTACAGTAGTATGTTGACTCCACTGTGACAGTTTATATCAATTTATTTATTAATATATGCATCTTTTCCCTCGTGGTTAAAAGGAATATAAATACACACATATTTAGAAAATGTATCATAGATAAATGCTTTTAAATGGCTAACTCAATTTTTCCTTCTAAAGAATATAATATGCCCAAAGAGGAAATATTTCACCTTCAACATTAAACAAAACAACAAAAGAAGGAGAAGGAGAAGGGGGAGAAGTCAAAGGCAAAGAAGAAGGATGAGGAGGAGGAGGAGAAAGTAGAAGAGGAAGAGGAGGAGGAAGGAGAAGAGGAAGAAGAAGAAGAGGAAGAAGAGAACGAACTATCATTTGTAGTCTCATAGAGAATATTTTTATATAAATATTGGTTCAAAGGCAAATTTAAGTTTGTCAACAATAACAACCAAGTAAACAATTAAAAGAGTGTTTCCAAGAAAATAAACACTAACAAGTAGCCAGGTGATGGAGAATTTGAAGAGGTTATGGGATTTCAAAATTATGCTGAAAGGAAAATACAGAGATTATTGCATAATCAGAAAATTGCCTGTTGGTTAAAACAGTGTAAAATTTCATGCTTTTCTTTTTCACCATTTGAGATGATCAATCATTAATAGGTTATCCTCAGAGGGCCTTAGTTGATTGTGATGTTCAATTTCTTTATAAAAAATTGTAATTTAAAAGTAAATCAAAGAACAACTTGATAGGGAAATTAAATTAGCACATTCTAGATGGGTGCATTAGGGCATTCCTATAATCGCAGCTATTTGAGAGGCCAAGGCAGGAGACTCTCAATATCAAAGCCAGCCTCTTTGCAAATTTCTGTATCAAAAATAAAATAGAAAGACATAGATATGTAACTCAGTGGTAGACCACACTTGCCCAGTGTGCACAAGACTCTGGGTTCATTCCCAAGAACAGAATAAAATAAAATAAAATAAAAAAGAATTTTGTCGATATAGTTCCAAAATATGTCTTTGTTTAATATTTCCTCATTGGTGGATCTGCATTTTATAAATTCAAAGGCTTCACCAGTGAAACTCTTCTCCTAATGACAAACTATACTTTTAGAACCTCATTATTAACATATAAATTGTTCTCTAAATTTAGCTCATTTTCTCATACACCTTTTTTTCTTTTTTTTAAATTTTTATTTATAGTAGTATGTATTACAGTTCATACTATACATATATAGCATCTTTTTACACAAAACAGCTTGTATACAAAGTATATTCGCAGCATTCAAGTCTTCAATCATGCATTTAGAATAATGATATCCATCTTATTCAACCACTTTTCCCCCCTTCCCCCCTTGTTCCCTCCCTTCCCCTCCCTTCCCTTTGACCATTATAGTGTTCCTCTAATCCTCCTATGTACCCCGACCCAACAATACTGTGAACCGGCTTCCTTATATCAGAGGAAACATTTGGTATTTGGGTTTTTGAGATTGACTGATTTCATTTAGCATTATATTCTCCAACTTCATCCATTTGCCATCGAATGTCATTATTTTATTCTTTTTTATTGCTGAGTAAAATTCCATTGTGTATATATACCACATTTTCTTTATCCATTCATCTACCAAGGGACATCTAGGTTGGTTCCACAACCTAGCTATTGTGAATTGTGCTGTTATAAACATTGAGGTAGCTGTGTCACTGTAATATGCTGTTTTTAAGTCATTTGGGAATAGACCCAGGAGTGGGATGGCTGGGTCATAGGGTGGTTCCATTCCCATTTTCCCAAGAAATCTCCATACTGCTTTCCATAATGGTTGTACCATTTTGCAGTCCCACCAGCAATGTATGAGTGTGCCTTTTTCCCCACATCCTCTCCAACATTTATTGTTGTTTGTGTTCTTGATAGCTGCCATTCTGACTAGAGTGAAATGAAATCTTAGAGTAGTTTTGATTTGCATTTCTCTAATTGCCAGCGATGTTGAGCATTTTTTCATGTATTTGTTGATTAATTGTGTATCTTCTTCTGAGAATTGTCTTTTCAATTCCTTAGACCATTTATCGATTAGATTATTTGCTTTTTTGGTGTCAAGTTTTTTGAGTTCTTTATATATAGAAATTAGTGCTCTATCCTATGTGCATATATTAAATATTTGTTCCCAGTTAGTTGGCTCTCTGTTCACCTCACTGATTGTATCTTTTGCTGAGAAGAAGATTTTTAGCTTAAATCTATCCCATTCATTAATTATTGGTATTAATTCTTGCGCTACTGGATCTTGTTTAGGAACTTGGAGCCTAATCCAACATGTTGGAAATTGTAGCTTACTTTTTCTTCTATTAGGTGTATTGTCTCTAGTCTAATTCCTAAGTCCTTGATCCACATTGAATTGAATTTTGTGCATGGTGAGAGATACAGGTTTAATTTCATTTTGTTGCATATCTCATACACTTTCAAATAAAACAAAAACATTATTGTATTATAAACTTTTTCTAAAATAAGGACACATGGGGTGATAAGGGTTAAAATTATGCTCAGGATTATACAATTGCTAGTGAGGAGAGGCAAAACTTTGAGAAGTCTAGATTACAAATCCTGAAATTATAACTTTCAAAACTAAAACATTATTGCTAATTTTTCCAAACAATTTTTATGAAATTTTAAATTATGGTCTAGTGTATCAATTTCAACATGAATATGTGAATAGCTTTCAACTTGCTGAATTAAAAAAAATGACTTAGGGTCAAAAGTCACAGGTGGGTAAGACCTGCATTTTTTATTTGAGTTCTTTAGTTATTGTTTCATTTGTTGTGATCATCTACCATGAACGATATTAAATTTGTTCCTGCAGTACTAACAATAACCCTTGAAAGATTCTGCAATAATTTAAGCCACAGTTTTAATATTCATAGAAGGAATAAGTGATATTTTATGTGCAGCACTAAAGAAAGGCACCTTCACTGTGAAGGATCCTACATATTGTCCCAAACCATGTTATTTGCAAGACAAGACTATAAATCATATAAAAATAAGCTAATGAAACTTACCTATCCATATTTATGGGATCACTTGACTTAACCATATTAAAAGTGATTCTAGGATTCAGAGAATTTGATACCTACTACATCCATTAAGTAAAAAGCATAGTATAATGATGACAATTAAATGTGAAAAGGAGAATCACAATGTCATTTTGAGTATGGTGATAAGAACTGTGAAAGCAAAAAAGCAAATGGAGGCATTAATAGAGTTTTATTATTCCTTGACAGAGATATTATTCTAAATACAATATTAACAAGTTTTCATTTAAAAAGACATTGATAACAAAAATGACATTGACAAAGGTTGAGTGTTTTCTCTGATATGTGGAAGCTAACACACAACAAGGCGGTGGAGAGTGGAGACTAGAAGTTCAGTGGATTAGACAAAAGTGAATGAAGGGAAGAGAAGGAGGATGGGAAAAGGAAAGACAGTGGAATGACTCTGACATAATTTTCCTCTGTGTGTGTGTGTGTGTGTGTGTGTGTGTGTGTTTACATATGTATATATACATATATATGTATATCTATATGTGTGTATATATATTCACTGTGATATATATATATGTGTATGTGAAACTCACTATTGTGTATATCCATAAGAAATTAATTTTAAAAATAACCATGAGTAAATGACATAAATGTCAATAGAGGGAATGGAGCAGCAGGTAGAGAGAGGGTAGGGGAAGGAAAAGTACTGAGTTCTGAATTAGAACAAGATATATTCCATGCTTATATAATATGTCAAAATGCATTCTACTGTCATGTGTAACTAAAAAGAACCAATAAAGGAAAACATCAACATTTTTTTTTTAGAATAATATAACTGGATTTTTATTAACATTTATATGGGTAAAGAACCCTACAATAGCTATGAAAACACAGAAAAGAAGAACTATGAATGAAGAGGACTAGTTTGATCAGAGTCAGACATATAAAGACTCTATAATTAAAACTGATATGTATATTGAACTATTGAAGGAAGTTAGCAATGTCTGTGACTTCCTCTTAAATGCTTGAAAAATTAAGATGTTGATGATGGATAGATATGTGATAAAGCAAAATACTGAAATATTCATTGTGGAATCCAGATAGACATGTGGGTATTCACTGAAAAATTCAATTTTTCTGTATTTTTGGCATAGTAAATTTTAGGGAAAAAACTGATTAAATGCAACAATATGAACAAAGTGATAATAACATATGAATAAACCACAGCAAAGTGTAATAAAGTACTAACTTCCAAAACAAAAAAAAATGCCAATATCAAATATACATACTAGCATTCAATAAAATTCTGATTATGCCTTAATATATGCTCTATTTTCCACATTTTTATGTTTTATTGTCTGAGCATGAGATAATGATTTAATAGTGAATGTGGAAAAAAATTAGTTTGGGGGAATTAAGAAAAATAAGACATATGGAAATTTAAACCAGTGTAAACTATGAGATTTCAGCAATAATATGAAGATTGTTTTTACTCTTTATGATTTTTTCCAAAAATCCAAATCATTAAAATTCTTCCTTATAATTGAATTTAATTGTAAATATTAAATATAAAGCAAGTAAATAAAATTTTCTTACATTGTCATATACCACATAACAACATTTCAGTCAGTGATGGATCCCATGTAAGATATTAGTCCCACACGATTATAATGGAATTGAAATATTCCTAACACATAGTGACATCGTAGCCATCATAAAACCCAGCACAATGCTACTAACGTGTTATGGTGATGGCTGGGGTAAAGAAACCCTCTGCACTGTCAATTATATTTTATTATATATATTATTATATATATTATATATTATTATATATATATTATATATTATTATATATATTATATATATTATAATATATATGTTATATATATTATATATATTATAAAATCATACTACATGCAACTATGTAAAGTACACAATATTTGATAATCACTACAAATGGCTGTTACCAGTTTATGCATTTACTACATTATACATTTTATCACTATTATAGAGTATGCTCCTTCTACTTAAAAAAAAAAGTTACAAATCAGTATGCCATGTTACATGGTGTAGCTCCTTCTTCTTCAGTTTTTTATTTAATCTCAGTTTTTTGCTTATCATTTTCATAGGAACAATAAGCTATTACACACACACACACACACACACACACACACACACACACCATAAACCTGTATAGAAGGCTATATTATCTAGGTTTCTGTATGTATATTCTGTGTAGTTCACGCAAGGACAAAATCACCTACCAATGCATTTCTTAAAATATGTTCCCATTGTAAATTATCGCATGATCATAAATATAAATAGGTATGAATATAATGCATCATAAATAACTTGTTTTGCAAGTCACCAATACAATTAATCAATTAATTATATATTCTCACCATCTGTTTGAATAAACATTTACAAAAATTACTTCATGGATTCAGTAGAATTATTTTCTCAAGGGCATTTATTTCTTTAAAATCTTTTTTTCCACAGTGAATTTTGCCTCCAATTGTTTTACTTCTACCTAATCTATTCTGAAGAATACTAAAAACCGTAAGTCAAACCTGAAAACATTTTACTTTTATTACACATTTACATTTACTTTATGCATTATTCATGAATTTCTTATGATCAAGTCTATTGAAGCGACAAGGGCAAGGTACAAACATGCATCAGCTAACTTGGGTGCTAGGTATGCCTACCCTATTGATGGCTGGTTTATACACAAGTCCTTTTCATGCTCTCTCTCACTCTGGATCTTTCCTTTGCCCAAATAAATCATATATATTTCTGTCTTTCCTTTCCAAAATATAAATAAACATATCTTTGACCAACACAATTTATTGCAATGTGTACATTAAAAATTCTTAATATGAATATCTTATTACATGTTGTTACACTCTCATGAGTCTATTTAGTTTTTACTTTTATAAAGCAAACTTAAAATCATGAAAAAAAATTAGTAGGACCCCAAATTGAGGAAAATTATAAGAATTTTCTCTAAAGACCTGCTGACTTTTTGTAACTATTAACTATTTAATCCTCTTCTCAGGCTCATAGTAAAAAAATGTATTCAATTCAACTTAATTTTAAAAGTATATCTTCTGTTTTTCTACCCCCTTAGACTTTTAAGCTTAATAAGAGTGGTAACCCTGTCTGACTTTTTAACTACTGTAACACCATTATTTAGAGCAGTGCCTGATCATTGATTAGATAAGTGAATATAGTTAATAATTATGTACTAACTGAAGTAATGAGTAATAAAAAAAATAAACTGAAACTCCAGATAAAATATCACATTTGTAAACTAAGGAATCTTCTTCTGAATATTTTTGTGACTAATATTTAAACCTTTGGAATTGAAGAGACTATTTTTATGCTCTATATTATAAGTCTGAATTCAGATGTTGTGAAAATAAATCTGTATCATCTACATGTTCTTAAACTTGGCAAAATTTTTAATGAGTGCATTGTGTTTTGTTAGAATTTAAAGAGGGACAATTTTATTGGAAAGGATCAATAATCTTCTTTAAAATAGATTTAGTTAAATTGTGTCTATATTGGTAGTGTTAATGGTTTTAAATAATAGCATAATTGTGAATAAAAACACACATATATTAATTTTGCCTTAAGCTTTATTCTTCATAGCTAAAATTGGAAAAGTATGTAGATTTAAAATACACTGTGTTGAATTAAAATTTAATTTTTGCCCTTGAAATTCTTCGTGCACCTTCAATTGCTAATTGATTAGTCTATGTGTACTACTGATTGGGATACATTAATTTTAACCATAACTTCCCAGAGTTTATTCACTGAGCTTTATGAAAGTGAAACAAAAACTTTCTTCACAAATAAAGGAAAGAAAAACACATAATTTTTGCTATGAATATACATATTCTTAAAATATACTTAATTCACCAATACTACAGTGTAAACCAGTTGACATCAATATACTGTATTTATATTAAAATGTTTTATGACATTCTTACATATATGGAATCATTTTTTCATTTCTTTCTTCTTAAATATCAGTAAGTTACTAAGCTGTCCGCCAGAATAAAACTTCCAAAAGATCCTAGGATTTTGGAAGGAAATAATTTTATTAGTTGCAAAACTAGCCTTTTTAATCAATCATCTAGGTTTTGACAATTCAATCTGTTACAAAGAATCCATTGTTAATTTGTTTTATATCTTTAAATTCAATTTATCTTTACCTAAGGGCTATTTTTCTAACATGTAACATGATTTACCTGAATATTGGACATACAGCGTGATAATGTTTAATTTCCTGCTTATATATTTGCTACATAATATTAGCTTTTCTTATATTACTTTGGGAAAATCATTTTAATTATATCTAATATTAATTTCATAAGGAAAATGCATGGCAGACTCTTAATATGATATTTTTACTTCTCTTCACATTTAAAAAAATGTTAGTTAACCTATTTATTAATTTGTTCAAAATTGCATGAACACTTTAGTTCTATCCAGATTTTTATTTTCCAAACTACAGAACTAATATTGATATAATCACAAAAAGAACTAAAACTGGAAATAGTAAATACATTTCTTGCTAAGAATTTGTGTTATTTTAGGTACTACTGAAGTACTAGATTGTACTTTACTTGTTTTTATTGCAAATTAATTTCTGATATGATTTAAATTATCACATATGAAATTTTGAATGTAAATTATAAAATACACCAAATTCTAAAATATCTGGAATTCAAAAGAATATGGCCAATGAAAACATGTTATTAAAAATACATATAAAATTGAGATGAACATAATTAAATAAGATAAGCATAAATGTTAAAAAGAAAATAAAACATTCTAAATAATTTAATGGTTGAGAAAGAACTTTCAAAAAAGTGAAAATGAAAAGAAAGTAAATAAAAGCATCAGCCTTGACAAAGCTCATTGGCAGAGCACTCTACCTGAAGGAAAGAAAATCCACGGGTTTGAAATAGAGTAATGTTATCACAATCATGGGAAATATGAAATGAAAGGACACAGAAGTAAGCCAGGATGGGTCGGGTCTTGTCAGCCATATTAAAATCTATCCTTTGTGGAATTTCTAAGAAAATTCTGATGTTATTGAAATTCATTGCATTACCTAAGCAGGATTATTATATTTAAAATTGAAAAATATTATCCTCAATTAAAAATTTAAAAGAAAAACCTACTAGAGAAATGAAAGTCACACATGGACGTGCAATTGATTATTTCATGGATCATTAAGATGATACCAGTATGAAAAACTTTGAAAGTATAGCTTTAAAATTACAGGAATGGAATTATGTTTAATTAGTTCCCCCCCACCTTTGGATTCTGTTTTTGGATAATCAATCTTTTTTTAAGTGGTTTCATTGAATTGCTACACAAAATCTCTCATTTTTAGTAGGGGCATGTTATTGTTTTCGTCATAATAATAGTGCTACATCTAGCCCAATGCTCCCATAACAATTACCAATTTTAAAAAAAAAAAAGTCTAAGTGCAGAGTTGCTGTCTACATAATTTAAATCCATCATCAAGCATCATATATTTTTCTTTCTATAATCCCTTGGGAAATGGATGAAATTACTAACTTGTTCCAAATGACATAAAACTAACTAGGAAAATTGAAGAAAGAATTTGAGAAACCACTTTAGATGAGAGCCAAAGGGAAAACAGCAGAAACACTTTTTGGAAAGTATCCTACAGTCAGAGCAGTAATAGAAAGTGACTTTGAAATCTAACTTAGAGATTCAAATGGTTTCCAAACAAGAAGCTACCTTCTTCCTTCATGGTTTGTTTCCTGGAATTGCTGATGGAGGAGGAAGAGGAGCCAAAGGAAGAGGAGGGGAAAAAAAGGAAGGGCAAAAGGGAAAGAAAATTTTGCTCAATAGTTATTCTTTCCTGAATAAAACAAAGGATTAAGCCTATAGTCATTTATGATACATGTCTAAAGACAGGAGCAGTTCTTTGAATGTATAAGATTTTGGAATTTCGAATTTTTACTATTTCATAAGTTTTGGGAAAAATTAACCTGAGTTATAATTGTACACTGGTGACTTACTAATTTATATCAATTTAAAAGCAAAATAGTTAATAAAATAGAGTTGTCATCTGGATTTGATGTGTGCCCCCCCCCCCAATAAATCCCATTAGGCAATGTAGCCATGTTTAGAAGTTAAATGATTAGATTATGAGTGCTGTAACCTCATCAGTGGATTGATAAAATGGGTTACTGGGTGATAACTGTAAGCACGTGTGGCATGGCTGTCAGAAGGAGGTCACTGGGGACATGCCTCTGGGAATTCGATTTTGTGGTTGGCTCTCTTTAATATTAAGAGGCTAGGAGATGAGCAGCTTTCCCCTTCCATATCCTTCAGCCTTGATGTTCTGCTTCACCTCAAACCAATGGAGACACCTGATCATGGACTGAAACTCTTAAGCCATGAACCAAAATAAACTTCTCCTTGAAGTTGTTGTTTTCAGGTAATTTAGTCACAGTGAGAAGCTGACTAACACAAATATACGTGAGTAGGTTTCATTGGAACATTATTTTACTTTAAACTATGATGAAAATTTATAAATGAAATGTAAATGTCTATATATGCTATCATTCCATGAATAAGTTTAGTTCTGCCTGTGCATTTTAAAGTGACATTAAGTCTTTATTAAAAAAGAATTGAAAGTCTGATTTTGTGAAATCATTTAGACAGAGAATACTTTGATATTTATACCACTCATAACCATAACTGTCTCCTCCTTGACCCATATCTAATTTTTGTGCCTGTCTTCAACCATGAAACCATTTTCAAGGCCCACTTTAAAAGTCATCTCCTTGTGAATTATTTCAAAATTTCCCAGTCTGTTTTAATCATTTATTTACATATATTTAATAGCAGATAAACCTAAATTAGTATATCATCTTTCCTTAAGTATATTTGTATTATTTGGCTATACATCATACTCATTTTTAAGCACAATTTTGACTGGTCTTACCGCCTTTCTGCTACACACAGAACAGAATTGGATTGAATAACAAGGTACTGTAGGGTAAATTATATTACCTCCAATGGTACTGGATGAAAATCATAAAGATCCTCCTTCCTAAACTCATTAATGAACTAATGTCAAGATTAAATCAAGTCACATGAGAAAAAGTCTTCTACATTTCTATCATTTAGTTAATTATAAATAATTATAATTTATAGTGAATGGGTTTGTTTCTGACAGAAACAATGCTATTTTAGGACAAAATGCAGCAAAGTTTCAGGTGGCAAAACTCTTCTGAATCTTAAAACTTAGGGTGATATTGTTATTTAGAATCGATGTGGTAGTGATTCTTCAGTGTAATAAAAGGCAAAAATGTTGGTATAACATGCCTAACAAGTCAATATTTCTTGACCATCATTTAGCAAAACAACGAAAAATTATTTTAATTTATCTTTATCAATGAATTCCAATGTGGATCCAGGAATCCTAGAACTTCTAGAGTATAAATTCAGCATTTAGAGATTTTAAAATACTAACTGACCCTTTCTTCTTCCTCCTCCACAACTCTATGATATTAATATTTAAATAGGACACTTAAAATTAATAAAATTTTAGAATTCTTTAAAATAAAATAACATGCCAAGTTATAGTTTTAGTTCTCTCTCTGCTAATATATTTGGAAATGAAGTTTAGTGTATTTCCTCAATATTAACATCAATATCATGTTTAAAATTTTCTTTAAGGCAGTGTTATACATTTATTATTGTATAAATTTTCAAAAAAATTTTGTTTCATCCATGAGGAGATATATTCACATTTCATGAACCCCAGGTTTTGCCATGGGACTTATATTAACTTGAACAATAAACCATAAACAGAAGTGGCATGGACACTTCTCAGGAAATCCTTTAAGGGACTTTGTTGGTTCCACCATCTTTTCTTTTTCCTCTTCTTTGAAAACAAAAACATGTGTGGGACCAATCTCATAGCCTGGGTTTTTTTCATTAAAATTAGAAAGAAATCCACAGCTTAATAACCATAGACATGTCTCCATTTTAAGAAATATGCCCTTTTGTATTTGTGTATCACAAATACAAAACTTTCTTGTCTACTATGTCAGCATAACTTTGCCAAATCTGATTGATATGAGTGGGAACATTTGTAGTGCTTTAAGAAAAGAACATTGCATTTTTCAAATTTCAGTGCTTAATAAATGTTTATTGTAATGACTGAATTATGTTATCATGCATTAAGTACAAGCCTACAATAGAATATTTAAATATATTGTATTACTTTTCTCTCTTTTGATACTTAGGTAAAAATATGTCTTCATATATTTCAAGACTTCTTACATTTCTAAGGAGTGTGTGTCTATATATCTACATACTTATACAGAGAAAGAAAGAACATTTTGAAAGACTAATCAAAATCCCTGAATAAGTGGACATAAATTTGCATTTAATTAACCTTGCTCAGTTTAGCATAATGCATATGAAAGTAATAGAATCATTATTTTATGCAGTAATATCTGATATTTTTATAATTCCTTAAAATAAAGATAAATTATATCAGATATAATTTTAACTATTTATTTTCAGAAGTTCCTTTGTAGTAAAGACTTTAAATTTATATGCAACAGGTACATATCTTTTAATCTATAATTATGTTATATAGCATTGTTATATATTTTAAAATATGTATGTATTTATATAAATGTAAGTTCCATGTTTATATAAACTCGTGATACATTTTTAAAAATTAATAAAAATTTTAAATATAAAGTTCAAGAATTTATAAGTAAATGCAAGTATTCTTCAGATTAATGTACTTATTCCATGAATTATTCAGAACTGGTAATCAGGATTTTCTGTTCCACCACTCATTTTTTTACTTAAAGCAATTTTCTTTTTTCTTATTAACAGTTACAGAGTGTTTAGCACAAAGAATTCTCTTCTCATTATGGAAAGAAAAAATATTTTCTAATCGTGATCCTTCAAAAAATATGAAAGAAACACTGCAGTTTATAGAGAGAAATTCATAATTCTTATTATTTTCAAAGGTTTGTGTCATTTTTGAAATTAGAATGTCATTGTTAACTGTAGAAAATCAAGATGCTACATCTGAATGTCATATTTTGATAAAAAATTATTCCCTCTTTTGTTATCTTCTTCAGATTCCAATTAATGCATCTTTCATCTCTACTATTCACATAGGACTCAGTGTGAAGATGTTATGTATCAATGTTTAAACAAAGTGATGAGTAACATTTCTAGTAATATGCTTGGACATTCATTAGGATCAGCTTTTCTTCCAAAAATAAAAACATATATATACATATTTGAAAAGTTGTCAAAACAGTAAAAAAATGTCACATTTTAATTTAAGGGGCTAATCCCAGCAGCTCAGGAGGCTTAGGCAGAAGGATTGCAAGTTCAAAGCCGGCCCCAGAAAAAGCAAGGCACGAAGCAACTCAGTGAGACCCTGTCTTTAAATAAAATACAAATAGGGCTGGGGATATGGCTTGAGGCTCAGTGGTTAAGTGCCCCTGAGTTCAATCACCGGTGCCTCCCCCCAAAAAAATTAAGGGGAAAATATCACCTGTGTAATATATAAAAAGGCTATGAAGTAGGCAGTAGATTTTTAAAAATCATATTAATATATTATAGAATACTTTAGAACAGCCTGGTCATTATCAACATTTTGGATCAAGTAAGTTTCCAGCTGCCTTACACATTACAGGGTGTGAGCAATGTCCCTTGTTTCTATTCATGAAATTCCAATAGCAAATCCCTGTTATGACAAACAAAAACATTGCCAGATGTTTTCTTGGGAGCAAAATAGCTCCCATTAAGTATTGTGGATATAAGTCAATAAATAAAATGTAGGTAAAATGAAAAGCAAAGTGTCTGGAAATATATAACCTACAGAAATAAATGTAAAAAGAAACTTAAAAGTTAAATAATTGTTACTCACAGTAGTAACCAATTCAATAGCTCTCTAACCACTACCCTCCTTCAAAATATCTTCCCACCAGGAAGACATTATTTCTGGATGGACAACCAGATAGTGAGATTGTACTATACTACTCACACAGCTCAAATGTCTTTCCCAGAATTCCTTTTTCTCTATATTTGTGAAGAATGATAGTTCAAATGAAACATTTTTAAGAAAATTAGAAGGCAGTATTATGCAGCAGACACATTAATTTTATACTTGAAATTTCTTTTTCATTGTTTCTAAGTGAGCTGGGGGGAATTTGGAGCAGGAAAATGATGAGCTCCAGGCATGAATTTTCTAACACAAATTTCTTTCAAGAAAGCGTTTTTTACTATGGTAAAAGAAAATCTCATCTTTCACAGTTCTGACATTGGGAAATGATATCCAAATCATAAGTTTTCCAGTGGATGAATCCCAATGCAAACTGAATTTCTAACTTCTCAGGATCTCTTATAATAAAACTAGGTAATTGGCTGGGAAGGTTAAGGCCCTAAAAGAGAATAGACATATATGAAAGATTTCTAAGGAAATAGTTGCCTTAACAAGAATTGTTAATCCTTCTCATATCTATCCTCCAACAACTGCTCTTGCCCTTAGACCTACAGTCTCTGGTTTCCAACTTAGCCCACAAGGTATTGCATAAATTGTAACACATAAAAAATGATTACAATAAGCTGGGTGTGGTGGCACACGCCTGTAGTCTCAGCACTTGGGAGGCGGAGGCAGGAGGATCACAAGTTCAAAGCCAGCCTCAGCAATGGCGAGGCACTTTGCAACTCAGTGAGACCTTGCTTCTAATAAAATACAAGAAAGGACTGGGGATGTGGCCCAGTGGTCCAGTGCCCCTGAGTTCAATCCCCAATACCAAAAAAAAAAAAAAAAAAAAAAAAAATGGTTACAAGCCAGGTGTGGTGGCTTGGGGAAACTGAGACCAGGGGATCATAAATTAAAAGCCAGTCTCAGCACCAGCAAGGCACTAAGCAATTCAGTAAGACACTGTCTCTAAATAAAATACAAAATAGGGCTGGTGATGTGGCTCAGTGGTTGAGTGCCCCTGAGTTTAATCCCTGGTATCCCCCAAAAAATTGATATTAAAATTGATATAAATACAAAAACTCATATAAAATGTTGATGGTCTATACATGGAAACCTATAAAATAAATGGGGTGGTCCTAGGTGTGTCAGATCAAGATAGAAGAAATATTAACTTTGATCGAAGTTCAATAGATTGATACATGCAAACTGCACAAATATTTTTGATACATTCTGATAAATTAAGAAGATAAAAGTAGTTTTAAGATTTTACTTTCCTGTCAACTGAATCCTGAAATCCCCAAATGACTGACATTCAACTAAAGTAAAATTCCAGAATTTTTCTGCCACATAAAAAAAGAAAAAGAAATGAACCTTATATCAGAGGGATTGGGATGGTAAAATGGATTGATAATATCACACCTGTTCACTCATCTCCTAAAATATCTCTCCTGTAAGTCCAGAAGGCACTGCTTTCTCTAGGTCTAGAGGAAATCTATTTATATAGCATCCCCAGTTTCTTAGTGAGCTCCTAGGCGATTACTTTTTATAAGCTAGAAATACAAGGAGAAAATACTATCATGGATCTTCCAGATTTCAGTGGGGATAATAAGATACATGAAGCTTCTAACAGAGCCTCCAGAATTTAGAATGGATAATGAGGAACCAGGATGTCGGATGACAACTGGTGACATTTAGTCCCAAGAGGTAAAAAGTAATGGTAATTATATTGGAGAGCAGACCTGAAGCAGCAATCAGAATATTCTATGCTTCAAGTATCTTTGGTGTTGAAAAGTTGATCACCATCTCCCTGGAACTAAAGTAAATGGACAGTCCATTAGTTAAAGTTCTCCAAGACTGTTAAGTGAAATCTTAGATCACAGTAGAGTTACAACCTTCAATGAATTCATCGTGTCAGATTCCTTTTAATGAAGAAAGGGTTGGATCCCCCAAGGAAAGAGTTAAAATGAACACTGTAAATCATCCTCTGTAATATTTCCCCAAAGACATGGAAATACTTAGCTGAGTTACTATGCATTGGTGAAGGGGAATAATCAGAATTTTCAAGGACACTAGACACTCTAGACACTGGCTCTTAGAAACTAAAGCAATACTGTAGAGGACAAGTTATAATAGAGGCATATGAGGGTCATATGATCAGTGGAGCATGTCCGCCTCTTGGTGTGCCTAGTGGGTACCTACACTCACCTAATAACTACCTTATGATTATTACCTTGTGAGTTAACACGTGCATAGTACTCAACATACTCAGTGTTCTGAATTCCCATAGTGTTCCTGGATCACTGACTCAAGGAAAAAATAAGTGGAAAGCCAAGTGGAAACAAGATCTTCCTGCACATAGAAAAAATTAAACCCAAACAACACGAAAATCCTTGAAACCATTGCCAACCTTAATGCTATCATCAAAGGATTCAAAACATCTGGAGAAGTGATTCCAGTCACTGTTCATTCAACTCAGCTGGTTTTTCAGGGAGGAGGATAGATATGAATGAAAACCATGAAATTAGATGGCTGAAAATATAATCGTGCAGTGACTCCAACTGCAGTTGCTAATCCAGATGTAGTTTCATGGCTAGAACAAACAATTACATCTCCTGGCAACTGATAGGGAGCAACCAATTTGAGAAATTACTCTTTTTGTCTCTATTACTTTTTAAATAAAATGAGAATTAGTTCCTTTACTGCAGACGGGGCCACAAATAGTTCATCTCTATGGTTCTCACACATGGTTGAATCAATCTTGACTTTTTGTCATAGTCTTATCTGTAATGACCTGAAATGTTTCTCATTTCAAACATACGTCCTATGTATGCATTATAATGATAATGTTATGATTTTGAACCTGGTGAACAAGAAGTGCCAGATATATTAGAGTCACTGGTAATATATATATATATATATATATATATATATATATATATATATATATATACACACTCTACCAGAGCTTAGAAAACAAATTCCAGAAAATTTAGGAACCTGTTACCTTTGTGAGGTCACAAAGGATCTACCTCATGGAGTCTGCTGAAATATACCTTACAGGTTGAAGGGCATGGTGCTTCAGTTTATCCTTCCTACTATTAAAAAAGTTGTAATACACTGTGAATCTTTAGATTTGGGATGCTGCCTACATCTTTTTTGGGACATATTATTCTTGCCCATTACTGAGTATTCCAAAAAGCTGACAGTTTCAAGTAGGATCAAGAATAAGTCTCTGAAATAAGTCCATCTGCCATAAAATCTGCTCTGGTAGTTGTCCCATGTGATCCATCAGATTCCATTATGCTGTGTCTGTATCAGATAGGAATGCTATAGGAAGCACTTCTTTTGGTAAATGTTATTCACTCATGTAAATGAGCTTTGGAATTTTGGAGTAAAATTATGACAGTTTCTATGGATAATAATAATCTCTCTTAGAAGAAAAAAAAAACTTCAGTTTTGCTACAAGGGCTTAGTTGATATTGAATGTTCTAACATGGAGTTTATCAGTTATCAAGAGACTTAAGATGCTTATCTTGAATTGGGTTTTATCTGTTTTTTGTTGTTGTTGCTGTTGTTTGTTTGTTTTGGATACCAGGGGTTGAACTCAGAGGCACTCAACCACTGAGCTATATCCCCAGCTCTATTTTGTATTTTATTTAAAGACAGGTAAGACAGGTTCTCTCTCTCTCTCTCTCTCTCTCTTTTTTCTTTTTATTTATTTATTTATTTATTTATTTATTTATTTGGTACTGGGGGTTGAACTCAGAGGTACTCAACCACTGGGCCACATACCCAGCCCTTTTTTGTATTTTATTAGAGACAGGGTCTCACTGAGTTGCTAAGTGTCTTGCCATTGCTGAGGCTGGCTTTGAACTCACGATCCTCCTGCCTCAGCCTCCCAAGTGCTGGGATTTCAGGCATGAGCCACCGTGCCAGGCTTAAAGACAGGTTCTCACTGAATTGCTTAGCACCACACTGTTGCTGAAGCTTGCTTTGTACTAGTGATTCTCCTGCCTCAGCCTCCACAGCACTGGGATTATAGGCGTGCACCTTGAATTGGATTTTATCTGAAGAAAGGCAATCATTACTAATCCGATAAATGAATACAAAAATTTCATATTTACAATATTCTATACATGACAAACTCAGAATTATACAAATGATGTTTAAAGTTACTTGAAAAAGGAATTAAATTTTATATTAAATAGTTACGATTTTCATTTTCAGGCAACTTGTATAATTAATCTCAGAAATAAAAAATGATTTTTACTTTTTTTTAATAAAACAACAAATGAATTGAATTGGAATAATAAATATTAAACTAATTTCCATTGGAGGAATATTTTTTTCTCCTTCCTCCAGTGGAAAACTTAAGACATTGTTGTAACTTGGAATTAGAAAAAAGAAAAGAAATGAGTAAAAGGACTGTGATTGGCTGTTTGGTGACAATTGGGAAGGATGGATAACTAAAGAAGGTAACAATGTCAGAGAACAAATGGTGAGAACACTGGATATAATGTATTTGTTTGTTTTCCATCCTTTATGCCTGAAATGGACTAATCATTTCCATTCCTCAAAAACACAGAATGTTAAGACCTTAATCACAATGTGCTAAAATTTGGAGGTGGAGCCTTCAGGCAGTCACTAGGTCAGAAAAGTGGAGCCCCTCAGATATGGGTTTCATGCCTTAAAAAGAAGACAGAGGGGCCTCTCATCATGAACACCAAATGAGAGCACAATGAGATGTTTGCATTCTGAGGCTGCAAGAGGGTGCACACCAGCAAATGGCCATGCTGTCACATTGATCTTGGAGTATCCAGACTCCAGAAGTGTGGGAAGTAAATTGCTATTGTTCAGAAGACACTTAGTAGATGATACTTTGTTATAGCAGTTCGAACTGAATAAGAAAATGTCCAAATCCTAAGCAATTGTTTACTGCTGCAATTGAAATCATTACTGAGAGTTTGGGGAGTAATGCAAACAACACTTTTTCACATTTTGGTACCATGTCGAAAAAATTTCAGAGCAAGAAATGTACTCTTAGAAATTTCAGATGTATATTTATAACCAATAATACTGGTATTTCTAATAATATGTACTATAATGATCTTCAATATTAATGGACACTGAACAAAATCACTTGCTTCACTTTTCACTGTGAAGCTTAAGTTATGAAAAGATTGCTTAACATGCCAAAGGTCAAACTTCTTATGTAAAAAAAGTTGCAGGATATCAGAGGAGGTAGCTACTGCTGGAGAATTTTGTTCATAATCAATGTGCTACTGTACTCCTGATTCATAGAATATGAGAGTATTTATCATTTGATTCACATAGAGTTGACAAGATATTTCTAGAACACTGAATTTCTTTGGATTATGAATGTTATATTTGCATTTATTTTATGGTTATTTCCTACCTTATTTTTATGGTTTTTTTTTATTTATGTGACACATAATAATGTCATGAAAGAAACATCACTAGAAATATATTTTTCTTATTGTTAATTCATTGTAAAGTCATGCACTTAAGACTGATTAAAATCTTGCAAGCAGTATTATGTAAACAGACAAGTTTTATCCTAAGACGGGTGATTTAGTAAACACTTTTCATAATAAGTCAGGAAGACAGTAGAACTATCACTTCACCATAAATGAAACAAGAGAATCAATTCTTTACCCAGAAAAAGGCTAATGTGGAAATTGGATTCTGTGACAACTCATTGAACAAACAATCATGAGCAACCACAATAAAATGTAATTTCCTTTCTTAAATTCTTTAAAGTTAGCAGTTAAAGCTGGATTCTCATATATGCCATTCCATATAGTTTATCTTTCAAGTAGATGGTTTTATGTGTCAAATATCTGTAGCAAGGATAATTCATGGGCTGAGATTTTAGGGGTGAAGGAATCAATGGAACATTGCACGGCTGTTTCTTGACTTCAAACTTATAACTGCACAATGTTATTTTTATTTTTATCAGATTTTGTGAGCTCATGTAGCAGCAGGAAAGCATAATATAATCAAGACAGCAGGGAGCTTCTCTCTACAACTAGAATGAATTTACATTTGCCCATTATGTAAATGATTCCTCACCATTTTCCTATTTGCCTTTTTAAAATAGTGGCAGAGTGAATTTTCACATGCGTTTATGAGAGTGTTTTCAAAATCTTGACATAATGACATAATAATACTCAATTTTTCCTTAGTATTAAGATAGGTTACTGGCTTATTTCTTTCAGAAATAACAGCTCAATCAAATTTGTTATCTTCCTTATAAAACTTAAAAGCAAACTTTGTTAACATATTTGTTATATAATTGGAACTTGTCACATTATAGTTTTAAAAGTTAAAATAATTAAATGTTCTATGAAAATAATGAACATAAACTAACTTTTCATTTAGGTATCAATATTATTCATTAGAAAAAGGAACATAAGCATTTAACCATCACCATATTCTGATAGGTATACTAAGGGTGTTCTAGAAATTGATCAAATAGAAAGTTGCCAGACTCTACAATTTTTGAAATATGTCCGTCTAGTTTTGTCCTCTTGTGTTATAAATATAGTTGAATGGGTTTTGCTGCAAGTATGAAAAATATTTTCAGCTACAGAAGAAGTTAAAGTGCAATTTAAAACTTATGCCTTTCTATGTATTTCATTTAATCATCAACCTTACTTTTGACTCAATGAATGCCATATATATTTTATTCCTGAAATTTAGTTCACTTTATAGCAGCTGCACAAATAGTCACTCACTCAGTCAGTGCAATTAATAACAGATGGCAGGCAAGTAGTAAAAGTGTTCAAACCATTTATTTTCTTTAGTGCAGACTCTTGGGGCAGTTTGCTATGGCACAGGTTTCTCACTAGTAAGCAAGTTTCTATTGAGAAGTGTCGGACTTTTTTTTTTTTTTTTTTCCAGAAACCATTGTCAAAATGGGCATCTAAGCTCAAAGTTTCTTTCTTATCATTCAACATATCTCCCACATTCCTCATCTGCTTTTGTGACTTTGACGAAAACTTTGTGGTGACACAACTTCCACATTTATAATGAGAGCTCTAACTTTTGCTTCTTTAATTATGTGTTCAAAGCTACTCCCAAAGTATTTGCACCACAGCTTTTCCCAGCCACACAATGTAACAGTTGCAAAGAAAGGCTATTTTTCTGTTGTTTTTGCACTTCTTCTTTCCCTAAACTTCTCTCCTGCATCTTTACATCATGTCCATTGTGCCTTCTTCCCAGACTTTAACACTGCAGTTCCTTCTGTTAATATCCAGTTATTCCCCAAACCTTCGATTGACTCTACTCTGAACCTGTGTGTTTAAACACACACTCACACACACACACACACACACACACACACACACACACACAAACTTTACTCATTCTGGCCCCTATGCCAGTCCTCCATTTATGGTTTTCACATGAGCAATATTTCTGATAAGCTCAACTAATTCAAATTGTATTTTTTTTTTACTTTAAAGACTATCCCAGAACCTTCCTAAAATTTAAAAATTTCTTCTGCTTAAATATTTCGATATTTTGCTGCACCCTTTGTATAACTTTGACCGCTGTGTAATGTTTGATGGCCTGGCATTTAAGCATTTAAGAGAACTCTCTGGAAGGCACATCGTTGGTAAGATGGTAAGTTGGACCTGTCTTTCATTGTAATGTTATCAAGCATATTGATATTATTTTAACAGAATAAGGCTTGTTTAAAATCTGTTTCCTTATCTGTAGATCAATTAGGTGTAATAGTAGAGCTTATAAAATCCAACTGTATTAAATAATGCATATTTTATAATTTCTGTGGTGGGCAGTTTCAGGATGTAAATCAAATGAGGAAAGAGGCAAATTCTGTGGAAATTCTCTGAGTTTAAATACAAAATTGTGTAATTTTACTTTTTGAAAAATGACAAAGTATGAAGTAAACTTCTATGTTCTGATATTTTAAGTCTGTGAATATACTCTCAACTCTAATATGTGTTTAATGAACCAGTCTTTGGTTGTTATTTGTATGGAAGACACCAGGCAGGATGCCAACATTACCTTTTATGTAACTTTGCCTGCAAATTGGAGCTGACAATCAGAAGCCCATTATATGATCAAATATAAAAATGAAGTAGAAGGGAGAATAGTCTCGCCCTAATTTTTCTGCCTCTATTTCCTCCAAGTGGATCATCTGTTGAAGGTAAGTAATATCTTGTCTCAAGAATAGTGCCGCCAGTACCACTCACCAGTTTGCTAAATAATTGTCAGTGAGGGCTGACAAATATTTGAACTGTGTATGAGAAAGTGAATTGTTGATTGTCAGAAATATAGCTGTTTTGTGGAATGCAGAATGGACAATAAAGAAAGGAGCTGATGAACTAGAGGCTGTACTAGATTGAGGTTCTTTGGAAATAAAGTAAGACATGTTTATTTCCATTAACTTTATTGGTCAGTGCTTCTAGAAACATTGTCCATAAAGAAGTGAAAGATGAATGAAATGTTGAACTTTGATATAGTAGAAATAGAAGTCTCAGACAATACTATCATAAGCTCAGAGCTGGGATAACCAAATAACTGTAAGTTTCAAATAATAATTTGCAATGATGACGTAGTTGGAGATTATTGGAAAACTGATTATAACATTAATCAAATGTCATTATTAAATGAAGAAATAATAAATTATAAATGTTGGTGCAATGTAACAGAAAATATATGATATAACCTTGTATTCTATAATACATTTAAATATGTTCATACATAAAAATCTATTTTTATACTGGCATGCGATTTCATGTTGTAAAGTCCTTGCAAATGACTTTCAATTAGTCAAAGTGACACAATTTTAACAGAATGAGATAATAATTTTGGAAGCCTTGATTTAAGAATAAGTTCTGATGAACACACTGAATCAATAAGATTCTTGAGAAAATATTACAAAGTATGCATTGGGGCCATGGTTATATTAATCAATGTAAACTATTTAATAACACATTAATAAACTTTAATCACAATTTAATGTTTCAGATACCATAAACCTTTTCTTCCTTCTTATTTTTCTTATCTTCAACTTCTCAACAATTTCCAGTTTTCATATTTGTCTTTTTGTTGATTTTTATCTACCTCTTTATCATATTTAATTTTTAAATTGGGTAGACAGAAGTAAAATATTTGAAAGCCTTAAAAAGCTTGAAATTTAGTAATACTGATTTCTCTGAAAATATTAAATAAGCCTAATCAAGTTGAGTGATACATAGAAAATCAAGAATGAACTGTATGTATTGAAAGAAGACTTAATCATGGAAATTGAAAACATAATTGTTATATGAAACTAATTTTTTTTCTGTAGGTTGATTTTTATCTCAAAGAAAATGGTTGTCAACCAACATAGAAACTAAGCAATAATGAAATCTATTTTGATTTCATAAACTTTGTTCTGTTTTCTAATATTTTCTATATTTTATTTTATCTGACATTATTATAGATAAGAATATATAACTTTATTAATTTCAACTCATTTGTT
Organism: Tamias sibiricus; assembly: GCA_025594165.1. Lineage (NCBI taxonomy): Eukaryota > Metazoa > Chordata > Mammalia > Rodentia > Sciuridae > Tamias > Tamias sibiricus. The sequence continues at coordinate 147,441,894 of CM046662.1, forward strand.
ATTTTATTATTCCTACTTTCTTTGGTTGAATTTAGTCTTGTTTTTCTAATGCCTCAAGAGAAAATATAAATTATTATTTTCATATTTTTTTCCTTTTCCAATGTAAGGTTATAAAGAGTTACAGTTGCTTTTTCTCATGACTGTTTTCTATATCAGACAAAATTTGATCAAATTTGTATTTACTGTTCAATTAAAATGTTTTCTATATTCTGTATGAATTATTTTTGTACCAAGTTATATTAGTCACCTTTCCATTGCTATAACAAAATACTACAGATAATCAACTTGTAAAAAGAAAAGGGGCTTTTGGTGAAGCAGCCCCAATCAGGGAGATGGCTATTGCGGCTAGCTGGAAGCCATAAGTTCCACCTGATAATAATCATATGCACATGATGCACCCGCAAAGCTAAAGGTATATAACCAGGTGAAAGCAGTCAGAAGGGGTATTCATTCAGTCAGTCATTCAGTCGGTCGGAAGAAGAGTTTGGGACGGAGAAGAAGAAAAGAGAGAGGCCAGAACGTAGTCAGAAGAAGAAATAAGAGTCAGAGCAGTTAAGAGTTTGGTCAGAAGAATCTAGAGAAAGAAATGAGAAACCATAGATAGAGAGAAGTAGTAGTCACTGGTTGGAGTCAGGCTGAGGCTGCCGAAGAAGAGAGAAGAAAGAAGAAGCTCTCTCTCTCTCTCTCTCTCTCTAAGCTCTCTCTAAGAAAGAAAGAAGATCTCTCTCTCTCTCTCTTTCTCTCTCTAAGCTCTCTCTAAGAACAAAAAGTAAAAGATAGTGAGGAGAGCGAAGAAGAAAGAGTAGTAAACAAGAAAGCATAGCCTCTGACTCAGTTGAGACCAGAAAGAAGAGAGATCAGAGAGGAAGGTCTCCTCCACTAAACTGGTTAAGAATTAATTAAAAAAGCAAAAAGCCAGTGAAAGCTGAAGCGAGTAGCCAGCGAAAAGCCGAAGCGAGTAGCCAGCGAACTGCAGCATGGCGAAAAGCCATAAAGAAAAAGCATGGCGAAAGCCATGCAGAGAAAAGCCATGAGCTTTGGCGAAAAGCCATAAAAGTCAAAAGAAAAAAGCCATGAGCTTTGGCGAAAAGCCATAAAAGTCAAAAGAAAAAAGCCATGAGCTTAAAAAAGCCATGAGCTTACAGAGAAGCTGCAAAAGCCATCAAACTGCAGCTTGGTGAAAATGAAAATTCAATAAAGTCAAAGCCGCTCATGCAGTTGTGCTTAAGCAGTAGGCTTGCCGCCTTAAAGCCGCAGCATCTCCTCAAAAAGGGCTCAAACATCCACTCTTTCAAAACAAAAGGTGAAAAGCCAGGTAGGGACAAGAAAATAAAAGATAGAAAATAGAGAAAATAAAATATAGAAAATAGAGAAAAAAAAATATAGAAAATAGAATTAAAGCACCTTTTAAACTGAAAGGGAGGAAGTGAAGCAGCCCCAATCAGGGAGATGGCTATTGCGGCTAGCTGGAAGCCATAAGTTCCACCTGATAATAATCATATGCATGTGACGCACCCACAAAGCTAAAGGTATATAACCAGGTGAAAGCGGTCAGAAGGGGTATTCATTCAGTCAGTAGTTCAGTGGGTCGGAAGAAGAGTTCGGGTCGGAGAAGAAGAAAAGAGAGTGGCCAGAACATAGTCAGAAGAAGAAATAAGGGTCAGAGCAGAGTTTGGTCAGAGGAAGCTAGAGAAAGAAATGAGAAACCATAGATAGAAGTAGTAGTTGCTGGTTGGAGTCAGGCCGAGGTTGCCCAAGAAGAAAGAAGGAAGAAGAAGCTCTCTCTCTCTCTCTCTCTAAGCTCTTTCTAAGAAAGAAGAAAGAAGCTCTCTCTCTCTCTCTCTCTCTCTAAGCTCTCTCTAAGAAAGTAAAGTAAAGAAGTAAAGAGTCAGTAGTCAGAAGAAGTAAAGAGTCAGAGAGGTTGCTGAAAGAGCCAGTGTTAGAGTTTTGAGAGATTGCTAAAACCGAAGAATAAAAAAACCTTCTTTCATCTTCATTCTGCCTCCGAGTTTTTCTCCCGCGGCGTTGTTGCTCCGAGTCAGGAAGCAACATTTTGGCTCACAGATTTGGAAGTTCTGGTCCATGATAAATTGATCCTGTTGTTTTATGCCTATGATAGCACATCATGTTGGGAGAGTGAGATAGAGCAAAACTGTTCACCTAATCATCCAGGAAGCAAAAATGTGGTCCCACAATCCCCTTCAAGGAAATTTCCTCAGTGTCCTCCCTCTAGGATGCACCTCTTAAAAAGTTCTACCTCCTCCCCAAAACAACATGCCTTTAACTCATGGATCTTTGAGAGATCCTCAAACTTAAAAGGCATCTGCACAGCAAAGGAAACAATTAAGAGCATGAAGAGAGAACATACAGAATGGGAGAAGATCTTTGCCACTTGCTTCTCAGAGCATTAGAATCCAGAATATACAAAGAACTCAAAAAACTTAACACCAAAAATTAATAATAATAACAATAATAATAATAACAACAACAACACAATAAATGGGCAAAAGAACTAAACAGACACTTCTCAAAAGAAGAAATGCAAATGATCAACAAATATTAAAAGTGTTCAACATCTCTAGAAGAGAACTGCAGATCTAAATTACATTGAGATTTGTTCTCACTCCAGTCAGAATGGCAATTATCAAGAATACAAATAATAATAAATTCTGGCAAGGAAATGGGAAATATGCACTCATATATTATTGGTGGGACTCTTTGGTATATAACCAAAACATTTAGAATCAGCATACTATAATGACACAGCCACATAAGAGTTATAGCAGCACAATTCATAATAGCTAACCTATGAAGCCAACCTAGGTGCCCTTCAGCAAATGAATGGATGAAGAAAATGTGGTATATATACACAATGGAATATTACTCAGCCATAAAGAAGAATGGCTTTATAACATTTGCCAATAAATGGATGGAACTGGAGACTATCCTGCTAAGTTAAATAAGCCAATCCCCAAACCAAAGGTCAGATATTTTCTTTGGTAGTGGAAACTAATTCAAAATAAGGAGGTGGGTATTTAAGATAGAGAGAGAGAAAGAGGGAGAGAGAGAGAGAGAGATAAAGGGAAACATGGAGAAGGAATTTCATCAAAACAGAGGAAAGATCAGTAGAGTAGAAGAAGAGGATTAAAAAGGAGGAAGAAGAGACAAGAAAAGCAAAGAACAGTGGGATGAATCTGAATGAAATTCATGTGGGCATGAATGAATGTGGAAAAACAACTGTTCTCCATAGAGCCTGTGCCACTGTATACTCCCACTGTCCATTTCTCCATGCCCTTGCCAATGAGTGTTAGGATCTGTCCTGTAGATTAAAGCCATACTCATGAGTGTGAAGTAGTATCTCATTGTGATTTTGCTTTGTGTTTCCATTATGGCTAGTTATGTTAAACATCTTTGTATGTATACTTTTATCATTTGTATATCTTCTTTGGAGAAATGACAGTTAAGCCTTTTTGTATACTTTTCACCTTATGTTGAGCTTTAAGATGTAGATCTTAAACAGATAACAGATGTAGGATCTACAAATACTGTGAATTGTATTTTCACTTTATTGGTGGTGTCTTTCAAAACAAAATTATTTGAATTTTTTCAAGTTCAATTTACTTATCATTTCTCTGGTTGTTTTTGTATTATTATGTCAATAAATCATTGCCTAAGAGAAGGCCATGAAAATTTATTCATATTTTCCTAAAGATTTATATTTTACTTTTAAAATTTAGGTCATTGTCCAACTTATGCAACACATAATGTCAGGAGAAAGTGGTGTAACTGTATCTATTTCATTAATGTCTAGAAATATCTGTTCAAAACACTATTAATTCACTGTTGAATTGTCTTTGCAAGGTTGTAAAAAATTACATGACTATAAATTTAAAAGTATGTTTCCAGACTCTTAGTTCTATTCCTCCACTCTGTAGGAATGAGTGTACCACATAGTCTACATGATTGCAGTTAGGGAAGCAGTTTTGATATCTGAAAACTTCTATTCAGAGATTGCTTGGTTAGTGTGAGATCCTGTCATTTTCTGTAAATTTGAGAATAACACAGTCAATATTTGGGGGAAAAAAAAAAACAGAGGTGGAATTTCAATAGTGACTGCATTGACTGTAGATCTACCTGAGTTTTGCATGTAAGAGTAAACATGGGGTGCACATAAAAGTGAGATGTCTCTTACTATATATTTTCTTAAACTTCCTTCGAAATTTTCTAATTTTCTGTTCACATGTCAGGCACATGTATATAATTTTTATGAAGCATTTTATTCTTTTTCATTCAATTCTAAATAAAATTTGTTCTTAGTCTTTCATTCTTTCATTAGTTTTGATATTATTTGTGAGGTTTTTCTCACAGCAATCTTTTTTATATAAACTGAGTAAGCCAAGTTATTTTTTAATTCACAATTTTTGAGCATTTTTATGTATCTGTTGAAAGAATCATGTGCTTTGTGTCATTTACTCTATCAGTATGACATGCTACATTGATAGTTTTCATAAATTTAATTCCAGATTATTTTCTATAGATAAAATCCTGTTTGTATTAAATTATTTTTATATTTGGCCGAGTTTTCTTTCTAATATTTTTGAGTATTATTTGTTCATATTCAATAAAGAATATTGGTATATAAGATTGTGATTAAAATTTCATTGTGCTGGAAGCAGAATAGCACCTTAAGTAATGTCTGTGACAAAGAAAATTTTGTCACACTAAATTTTTAACTCACTGTGTTTTATCATAAGAAACATAGATTGTGAATATTTATATTAACATAGAAAAATGTATGAACATTATTATAGGGGTTTCTTTTAAATGGAGTAAAAATATGTAATTTCTCTGTTAAGATGAACATTTAAAAGGAAAATACTTAGTCTTATGGTGCTTTGAAAAAAAGAGTTTTAGTCCCTCAGTGGTGTTATTTGAAATTGAATAAATTTAAGATATATATGTATGGTGGCATTTGTCTTCTATGTGGTTGGCCAATAAACATTATTTAAAATATGCATGATTTTGCAATAGGGTGTTATTTTCTAACCTTCAACTAAAGTATATAAAAACCCAACTCTGGCATTGTGTACCCTGCAATATAAATGAGCACAGGATACAATATCAAGCTTTTAGTATAACTGATCATTAGTGCTCAAGAATGTTTTATGTTGGAGAGAATAAAAAAGTTGACTATCATTGAATGGAAAACAGAAACATGATTATACCCAGAAAATAAAGGCTGTAAATGGTTCATTTACTTTCTTTCCATTTGCAGAATTGTAATAAAAATGCCAACTAGATTGATATTTAGGCAAACATCACATTGCAATAAAGTTAAGATTACTAGAGGAGATGCATTAATATAGAACATTCCTCTTCAAGTCTGCTTTTCTACTTCAATTTCAAGAGTACTTGGCTATTTTAATTTAATTTATAGATACTCATTTAGCTTCAGATTCTAAGAGAACTCACTCTTCTATAACACGATTGTGGACACTTCTAAGTTATTTCATTTTATCCTGCTTTCTTATATTTTAATCCTAATATTAAAAAATTACAGCATTTGAAAGAAGTTATAATCCTGTATATCATACAAAATACTGAATGCCTTCCAGTTTACATGATATTAAGCTGCTGTAGCAGCAGCTGCATAGAATTTAACAGAACATATGGTCTTGATTTTTCCCTTTTGTAATGAAAATCTGAATTATAAATCTCTCTCAATAAATGGGTGATGAGATGTTTAGCAAAGCTACAACACATATAACTTGATATTTTAAAATGCCACATTTTTTTTTCTTGTGAGCAAAAGGGTGACAGAATTATGAAGGGTTGCTAAAAGAAGAGTAGAAATGAAAAAGAAAGAAAAAATAAGGGAAAATTGTAGAATTTCATGGAAATATCAAATATTACATAAATGAGTGTCATAAATAGTAAGTCAGATTTTATGGGTTAAATAGTTAAGTAATAATTTGTAGATTTTTCTAAGAATTTAAAAGCAACAAAAATGTGCATTGATTTGTGTGTTTTATTAATGTAGGTTAGAAATACAATATAGTAGCTAAAGAGAATTTCACCATGTCAGGATTTTTAAGAATACTGAATAAAAAAATTCAAACAAACCTTTTAATATAAATTGTATAACTTGGTATATAGAAAATATATTATGAATTAAAATAAAATGAATGGATTAATAGAGTCCTGGCATACCTATTCCAGGAAAAAGTTCCTGGTGATTCTTTCCTTTTTTATTCTTCAACTGTGGTTTCTATATTCTTATGCCATTATTCATTCCATAAATTACACACCAATGGTATGTGCTTTCCAAACTTTTTCTCTCTTGGAAGAAATGATATGGGTTAAGGATTTTTAAATTTTATTTGAAGTTTCCCTATTACCGTATCTAAATTATTTCAATTTAAAAATAGAAAGCACTTATGAGATATCCCATTTAAAATAATATTTTATCAAATAAGACTGAATGGGGGAAAACATCCTTTATATTAAAGTGACATACTATAGGTGTTTAAAGGAATAATATATTTTTCTTATATACACATATATGATGACAAATGTCATTTATGCAATATTAGATAATTCCTGGAAATTCTACAATTTTCCTTTATTTTTTCTTTTTTTCTCTGATAAGGTTTTTTCTTTTTTCTTTTTTTCTTTTTTTTTTCTTTTTTTTTTGGTACCAAGGATTGAACTCAGGGACACTCAACCACTGGGCCACATCCCCAGCCCTTTTTTGTATTTTATTAGAGACAGGGTCTCACTGAGTTGCTAAGTGCCTCACCATTGCTGAGGCTGGCTTTGAACTTGTGATTCTCCTGCCTTAGCCTCCCAAGTGCTGGGATTACAGGCGTGCTCCACCATGCCCTGCTTCTGATAAGTTTTTATTTAAATTGAATTATTTTTGTTGGTGCCTAAAACATAAAAATGATGTATATAAATGAGGCACCCTGTAATGTTTAGATATATGATACTTTGTTTAATGTTTTAAACAGATCAAATATTTTTTTCCTCATATATTTATCATTTCTTTATGATGAAAACTTTCAAAGTCCTTTCTTCCAGTTTTTTGAAATGCAGAGTGTGTTATGTCCATCTATAGTTACCCTATAGTGCACCAAAACCTTTTGCTTCCTCCTGTGATTTAGAACTCACTGATCAACGTTCTCCAACCTTCTCTCCCCACTACTCTCCCATATTTTGGTAAACATTATTCTACTTTCAACTTCTGTGAGATCAACTTTTTCAGATTTCACATGTAAGTGAGATCATTTGGTACTTGCCTTTCTTTGTGTGACTCCTTTCACTTAACATAGTGATCTCCAGTTCCATTTATGACCCTACAATACTGTCACATATCTGGTATGGTTATCAAACATGCCTTCATAATTGCATGGAAGCTCTTCCTAAAAATAACAGTTAAACCATCACTTATGGCTTTGCCTTATTTTTCCAATGTCTTCCACAGAGAACTATAGATAAGCCACTGGATTTTTTTTTCTTTAAATACATCTTCTTTGGGCCATGCATTCATATGTTCTTGCACTTTGACCTGGAGAGGATTGGGAAGGATAGTTTATATTTTCAGGCTATCTGCTGTTCCAATTAGCCTCTGTAGCTTTCACTTCCTCTTTCTTCATAGTAAACCTCCCATAACCCAACAAAGAAATGCCTCTGTGTCCTGTAAGAGTCTTCTTCAATCTTACTTAGATGGGTTAAAATATGCCTGAATATGAGAGTAAGCATGATTTGGTGATTCCACATGTTTAAGACCAATGAGTTCAAATCAGGCCTCTAAAAAGTATAATTTTGGAGCTGGCAAGGAAAAGGGGATTTAAAAAGCAAGCAAAAAAATTTGAAATATCTTACTGAGTAGTGTGTCTTTATGTGTATTACTTATAATAAACAATGCACCTTATTAAGCCAAGTTTATGTTTTCTGTAATACTTATAACTGAATTCATGCGAAATAGAAATGGAGAGTTATTATCTCACTGTTCTCATTACATTCCTCTAATATATTATTCATCATTGAATGCAAGTAATGTGCAGTTACATAGTGGCCTATCTAGAAAAAGGAAATAATATCAAGATAAGTAATTGATCAACAGAGAGGAAATTAATTAAATATCAAGTCTTAATAGCAGGCTCTCAGAAGTTGCAAAGAAATTCCATTTTTAATATCACAAAATAAATTTTTCTTCCTTCATATGTACTATCTATCAGACTTTGAGTTGCTTACCCACAAATTGCCATTCTTTCTCCAATTTCTATTCTCAACTCCTAGAAACAAGGCTTCTAAAACTCAGGTAGGTACATGTATGCACTTTCTTATACATTACCACACTGATTGTTTTAGGGATTTATCATCTCATTGACTGTAATGCTAGAAGAATCTGTGTTACTTATCCTACTTATTTGAGCTTCCATTTTAACGCATTACTCCACTTCTACAACTTATGAGGCTGAAATGGATTAGACTTAAAGAACCTATCTTTGAATCAAAGACCAGATAAAATCTTGGAATGTGTGTTTGTTGATCTTTCTGCCCCAACAGAGTTGCTATCAATGTTATTTTTTTTCCATTCCCACATTTTTATGTTGAATTTGATTTTCTGATAATATATTAGATTGCATATAGTCTAGGGATCTCTTCACGTGTACTTCTGAAAAACTAAATATGGAGTAGTCATTAAATTATGCTGAGTCCAAAATTTTCTGATAAATCAAATGCTGTTATTTTATAAATTGTTTCATTTTAAAATAATGGAGAACAATTACTGTACTCCCAGTTCTTTAAGAGGATGTATCCTCAAAAACTTTACTTGTATTTTATATGTAGTGACATATTTTAATTTCTTTTCACATTAATGCAACAGTGTATCCCAAATCCCACCATTACAGTTTTATAATAATTTCCTGTACTGAGAGAAGACTAATTATAATTTCCCTGTTTTCATTCATCTTCTTTACATTGTTTTCTAAATTTTGAATTTAGAATCAATCGAACTTGATATATTTTAATTAGAATAGTGTGTTAATCAGCTTTTCATTGCTGTTTGGAAAAAAAAAAAAAAAAAAAAAAAAAAAAACTAACAAGAATCACTTGGAGAAAGAAAAGCTTATTTGGGGCCTGTGGTTTCAGAGGTCCAGTTCTTGGTTGGCTGACTTTCTTGCTTTGGGCCTGCAGTGTGGCAAAACATCAAGGTGGAAAGTCATAACAAAGTAAAGCTACTTGGTTCATGGCAGCCAGAAAGAAAATAGAAAGAAAGTGGTAGGGGCCAGTGAGAGATAAACCCCAAAGCCACACCTCCAGTGACTTACTTCCCATAGCCATGCCCCTCCCTTGTACAGTTATGTCTCAGTAATTTATTTAGCTATCAATGGAAAATTTATATCAATTGATGAGGTTGAAGCTCTAACCATTGCTGAAAACCCCCATCTCTAAACCTTGCTGCATTGGGGATCCTGCTTTCAAATTATTAGCTTTTCAGAGTTTTCACATCCAAACCACAAGAAATGGTAATTTCTATGTCTTTATATCTCATTAAATAAATCATTAATGGTTTTCAAAATACCAAATTCATGGGGAATATATTTATCACCTTGGACTGCTATTTTTTTTTTTTTTTTTTTTTTTTGGTATATCCAACGCATATTGAAAATTCACAGTGTTGGGAGCAGTGACTGAATTATGGGTCTAGAACTGTCCTGTGACCGAAGTGATCCCTCTCTTGGGAACTCTCCATGTGGTGCAAAAACATTGATTTGACACTGCCTGGTTGATATGGTGATGCCCTATTCAGTAGGAGGTTCTGTGACAGTGATGTTGCTCTTCAGTTCTTGACCTTGAGGTCCAGAAACCAGCTGCTCAGATGGAGAAAGTTATGGGCGCAAACTGATAATCATAATCATATTCATGACCTTGGTTCTGCTTGCTTTGAAGAAACTTTCTCAAAATAAGCCTTTTTGATGTTTATACCTGCACAATAAACATGCTGAGCTTGTCATGGGTTACTACTTTCCTACCATGGAGGAGTGAACCACTAAACCCCACTTTTCCTCTATTTGTGTGACTGTTTGTTTTCTTCATCCCCTTACCACTGGGTGGGGAACCTGAATTAATGGCTATGCAGGTAATAGCAACATAGGAAAAAATTGTATCTGAATTCAAATTTTTCACAAGATTAGGTTGTACAAATATTGGGTATATTCATGATTTTAATGTGAAAATCAATCCAGAGAAAATACTAGAAGGACAATTAATTCATGCATTGTAAGTAAAAAGTACAGTCATATTAGGGTTTTAGAAGATATCAAGTACATTATTTTTTAAAAAGTCATTCATATGGAATCACAAAGAACTCTGGAAAAACCAAAACATTCTTAAGGAAAAAGAACAAAGCTAGAGGCATAGTACTCCCTGAATCAAAAATACACTACAAAACTATAGTAACTAAAATAGCATGGTGTGTACTTAAAACACAAGTACATGAATACATCCCCCAAAACAAGTCCACACATTTATTGCTGATTTTTGACAATTTAGTCAATAATACAAAATGTAGAAAGGACATTCTTTCTAAAATATGATGCCGGGAAAACTAGATGACTACATACAGAACAATTAAACTAGACTTTTGTCTTTCACCAGATGCAAAAATCAGCTCAGAATTTATAAAGGCCTTAAAGGCACACTTTAAAACTACTCATGGAGGAAAACTTATGATAAATGATTCACAACATTGGCTTAGGCAAAGATTTACCAGATATTACCCCCAAAGCATAGGCAGTAAATGCAAAAGTTGATGAGTGGAATTACTTCAAACTTAAACCTCCTGCCCAGGAAAGGAATCAATCTAAATTGATTGAGCTAAAGAAAACCTATGGAATGGGAGAAAAATATTTACAATATTGGGGTCAATAACCAAAATTTGTAACTCAAAAATTCAATGACAAGATAACAAACAATTCAATTAAAAATTGGACAAAATACCTTAATGAATGTTTCTCAAGATAAGGTATACAAATTGCCTGCAAGTATATGAAACAATATTCAAATCACTTATTATCAGGGATGTGAAAATCAAAACCAGAATGAGATCTTACCACCTCATCCTAGTTGGAAAGGCTATTATAAAACAGACAAAAGAAAACACACACTAACAAGATGTAGGGAAAGAAAGGAACTGTTATACATTGTTGGTAGAAGTGTAAATTAGTACTGGTATTACCAAAAACAGTATGGATGTTCTTCAAAAAAACTAAAACAGAAGGATTATGTAATCCAACAATCCTACCACAAGGATGTATCTAAAGGGAATGAAATCAACATATTAAAGAGAGACCTGCATTTGTTGTTTATTGTACCACGTTTTACAATAGCCAGCATATGGAATCAAATTAACTGTCAATGAACAAATGGATAAAGAATATATGGAATGCATTCAGAATGCAATCTTATTCTAAAATAAAAAAAATGAAATCCTGTCATTTCTGACAATATTGATGTACTTGATGGACATTATGTTAAATAAAATAAGTCAGGCACAGCAGGAAAACAAACATCTCATGATATCACTGCTATGTGGAATCTAAAATAGTTTTTAAAATGAATGTTGAGAATATATAAGTGGTTACTGAGGCTGGAAGGAGGATGGGGAAAGGTTGGTCAAGGGGCACAATGTTACAGTCAGTAGGAGAAACAATTTCTGGTGTTCTAATGCCCAGGAGACTGAATACAGTTAACAGTAATGCATCAACTATCTAAACATAATTAGATGAGAGAATTTTAGATAATAAATAATAAAATTTTGAGGTGGCCATATATGCCAATTACCCTTATTTTATCATTATTCAATGTACACATGAATCAAAACATCACATTGTACCTTATACATAGGTAAAACTACTATAGGTCAATCAAAAAATAAAATTGATTTTAAAAAAATAGTGTTTCTTATAACCAAGGACATAATGCCATGCTCACAGTTCAGAAATCTTCACAATTGAGTTAAAAATATAATTATTTTGTACTGGCAGTCTTGGAATATTCAGAGAATTATTTTCCAAAATTCCTTAATAATAAATGTCACCAGATGATATAGTTAAATATCTTACCAAACCTGTGTTCCAATAGGCTCTCATTCAATAAATCATGTTGAGTCCAAGTTATCTATGTTCTATTTAGCACCCTTCCTGGCTCTTCAGGTAAGCTAAAATTCACCATGAATGCAGAAGATCTGTGTTTTGGGCATAATGTAACTTTTCTCATTCTTTCTTTATGCTAAAAGTTTGTGAAGGAAGCTATTTGTTACCTTACATATGCAAATTCATCCACATTTGATTGCCTGCTCCTGTTTGTGAGTGACAGTTGTGTTAGAATGTTGGCTTCTATAAATATATTCTTAACTTGGACTTTAAAGAATAATGGGTGTGAGTTCCAGAAGTTAATGTGTGTAAGGATCATATAGACATGCTGTTAACATGCAAATTTGTTCTTTACCACATTGATTGTGTCTTTGAAGGAATACAAGAATTCACATTTGAAACAAACATTTCTGCTAATTGTGATGAGAGTACTGTAAAGATTACATATTGATAAATCCCACTCTGGTGAACTGATAAGTAAAAGCCAGAGTAACTTCAGAGAACACATCATACTGGAATGCTCACTTTAAATCTAAGCCAACAATGTAGGAACAACCATTTGTTGGGGATTTCCAATTAGGTGCTAACCTAACAGAATTTCATTTAAGTGATATATGTGGATATTAAAGAGCACCATATTTAGTAATTGGAATTATTTTAATATACAATATTAAGGAAAATATTTCAAAAACAAAATTTCTAGATTATTTAATGAAAATAAAACTTGTGAGGCTTTTGAGGTACTTGTGTAAATTTTTACGTAAGGTCCAAGCGAAAGAAAATAAAGATTGACAAGTAATTGCGCACTTCAGATGTATATCATTAACCCCATCAAGAAATTGTGTTGGTTTGCCTACAAGAAATCTTGAAATTTTGCAATTCACATTCTTAGGTAAAATACAGTTTTCATTACTATGTACAACACAATAGAAGACTTAGATTTATATGAGAATATTTATGTTTCTAACCTTTGTTTCAACAAAAGTTATTCACATATTTTAGGGCAGTTAGATTACTATACTTCTCACTCATGATTTTAGTGAAATTTTGCATGAATGTGTCATAATATTTCTGAATCTCATTAAATAGTGCATTTGCAGAATTGATTTTAGAACCATAGCTGCCATCTATCTCAGTCTCATGATCTTGAAATATGCTCAGTGTATTTCACTTGACCAAATTTGTATTCTGACTTATTTTAAATGTTTAATCTTAGACCTCAGATTTATCACCATGTTTATTTCAAAGTTTTAAGTTGATATAATTGATTAAATTGCCAATCTTACATTGTTTAAAAATTAATAAACAAATGTACTAACCATGTAAAGTGTTTTATAGGTGTGTCATTTTTGCAATTTAGATTTGTCATTGTGATCAGTTTTATTTTTAATTTCAAATAATCATCCAATTTATTATTATCATATTGGAATTATCAGTCTTTTGTCAATTTGATTAAATGATGCTAATGTGCCTCCTAGTATGTGTAGAGAAAGTGTGTGTGTGTGTGTGTGCACTTATGAATATATGCATGCATGCACATATATGTTTTAATTAGAATATCAGATTTTTACAAGTAGTTAAATTTATCTGCATTAAACAAGCTGGATTTCTATTGTGATTAGAAATGTTGTTAATTCAATAATAATCATCTATTTCTGATTAACAAAATAGTTATTTTAAGTAGAAACATATTTCTATTTTCCCAGGTTGTCTTTTCTTATCAAAATTATATGTGGATAAGTAATGCCTTAATGAAAATAAAGAGAAATAATGCTCAATTCCACTCTAAGTTTAGGAGGAGGTTTTATTTCCTCACCCCAAAATAAAAAAGACAGGTAGGCATCTCAATATTTTAAAAAGCCCAGAATTTTTATTTAATCATGATGGTTAAGGAATTCTGAACTTCATAACAATTTACCTGAAGACATCAAATTTAGGGCAGTTTTTGAAGTATCACACCCCAATTCATTTTTCACATGCCATAGTCATAGCCAAATTCTACCCCCCCCTTTTTTTAAGAAAATAAACCACATTTTCTTCATATTATTTTACTTTATATTATATTCCAGTTGTTTCAATATCTGAGAATTAATGAATTTATAAAAATAATATTTAAGAAAACAAATTTGTGAGAATTTAAAGACAAAAATACTATTTAAGAATAGAAAATTGAAAGACAGTTATTATTACAATTACTAAAGCGTGGTATAAGTAGTGTTTAAAAGATTTGTAGACTTGTGCTCCATCTACTATCAGAAAATGGAATTAATAGGCATGCTTTCAGTTCTAGGAAACCATCTTAGATACTTATTTGTTTAGGGGGATCTGTGAAATAGCTGTAAGCTATTTAAATTTGTTGTCTCAATCAAAGTCAGGTTTCAGGAAAGTGAATTGGTGGGCTCTGAACACATGGACACACTTTGTGACTGTCCTATTATGGAAAGCTAAAAGGTAATTATAAATCACAGAGGTAGCAGTGGCTTGAAGGGGTCAGGTTAGAAAGACAAGGAGAAAAATTATGGTCTAATTAAAAAAAAAAAAAGAAAAGAAAAGTAGGATGTGTGTTTAAACCCAATTGAGTTATTTAATGAGTAGATTTATTGAAAGGATAGTACCCTGTCATATCACTTCAGCATATTGAATAGCTCAAGGGGAAAATGTTGCAAGGAAGCTCTAATTAATTTCCTTCATCTCATCCTCTCTTAACACTGAACAGGCCTTTTTCACTCGCATCCTGTGAATTCCAAGGACAGAGTAAAAGCCATTTTAAAGTAGTCATATCCCAATAAGGTTGTTAAAGAGACCATTTCTAACTCCTTCATTAAAGTTAATGCACTTAACACTAATGCCATTCAAAATCCATATTACAGTCCAGCAATTTCATAAAATATTGATTGCTTTGGTGTGTCTGTATACACTAACATTATATTTTTAACTAATTTAGTGAAGCAAAAGTCCACATTATTCAGTTCCAGTTTGTGAAAGATTGCAACTGCTGTCACAGCTTGAAATGGCAATATCTCAAGCCCTTGGGTGCATCAGCCACTGTATCTGAAATTGAGTGCCAGCCTTAACGCTTTTGTATTTTATCTAGAGTTTTCTCTCTCAGGGTCACACAAAAGGATAGAAGATTAATGAGGTGACATATTAGAAAGTTTTATGAATAATAAATATTATCTGTATTTTTCTGTGGAGAAATGGAGTCATGTGTAGGTTAAGTAACCATTAAAACTGTTATCCTTTAAAAGGATCCATTTATGCTGCATTTAACTTCATTCCCAGCACTTATTCCCTTCGACTATTCTTAACTTGTCACTTTGAGTGCCAAAGGTGGGGTGAGGGTAGGTACCATGTATAAAAATATGCAAATTTTGAATCACTTAAACTAGCTTTTCAAATACACATCAATATATCAAGTTTAATGCTCAAAGAACATGTTTTTGTGAACCCTTCACCAAAAAGCCACCCCCTTTACTGAGATTTGCTTTAATGTAATGGAATGGAGAAAAAAATAGGTTTGCAAATAAACAGATTTACCTTTACATAAATTTGCTTTTTCAAACCTCTGCTAATACATGCTCACCTGCAAAGGCATTACAGAAAGAACTTCAAGGTGACCGTCGGAGAATAATTGGAGGATTTCTCCCCACTAATGCTGTTGAGGCTGATTTTAAGGTAATATCACAAAGACATTTTAAATGACTGGCTTTTGTTCCTTTGCTCTCTCTACACACAAATGAACGTTTTTATAAAATATAGCCATCTGCAGCTTCCTAACATGAATTTTACAGTCTTTCAGAGACCTCAACTGAATATTTTTCCATCGAGTATTTTCAACTTTTCCTTCAAGAGACTTCTCATCAGTATTTGATCAAGTTCAAACACCATGAAATTAATTCAAATTATGCTTAATAGCAAACCTTACATCAATTATCATATCACTCCCCTCTTTTGCCATCAACAGTAAGAAGTTTCCAACATTTAGTTTCTATAATTCTTTAATTTTCACCTCTATGAGGTTTTCTCCTTCCATCTGCCTCAAGAATGTGATTGTTATTATAGGTTGTTCTTTCTAGCATATATTCACTCCTCATTTTGCATCAGCTATTTGATCTCCATACATGGTTTCATTTGGAATGATCTGCAACCCTTTCAGCTCACCTTCAAAAATCCAGCTGCTAACATTAGTTCCAAGCCAGGATGGGAGTGGGAATAAAACTCAGCAAAAAGTCACACATATGATGGTAGCTTTACCCCAAATCCTTTGTTTGAAATAACCCTAGTGGGACAAAAAGACAATATAATGAACTGACACGAGTTGGTCAACTGGAGCAAGTATATTGGATGAATCTGAGTCTCTGAAAAAACTACAGCCTCAAAGAAAATCTTGAAGAAAGCAAAAATACAAGCACATGCTTTAAAAAGAAATGTAGCTATGGATGGATAGCATGTCTTTATTTTATTTGTTTATTTTTATTTGGTGCTGAGGATTAAACCCAGTGCCTTACATGTGCTAGGCAAGTGCTAGGCCACTGAACTACAGTCCCAGTTCACAAGCACATGCGTTTAGCACAGAGAAGTTTTCTGAAATTTGACAGAACACTCATAGGAGAAAGAAAAAGAAATTCTCAATGCAATCCATACCATGATTACACCATTTTTCATCGTAGCATTTGTGTGTTTTAAATTTAGACTATCATGAGTTTGACATATCAGTTGAAGAAATATAAGGTCAAAATATTAAAGATTAGTCTTGTTGGTATGACTTAGAAACTCAGCTGAAGCAAAAGAAAATCTTTCTCATGTCAACCATTCTAATGAACATAGCATACTAATCTGCTTTTTCCATTACTTCAAAGTTAATCATTATTTCTATTTCATGTATCTGTTTATTATATGGATATCCTTTACTGCAAAAGACCTGTTTAACATTGTACATTTTGACTAGTTTTCTTAGATATTTTCTATCAATTTATCGACATTATTTGAAGATTTATTTCTTCTTCTTCTCCCTCTTCTTTATTATCAGGTGCTGGGTATTGAAACGAGGACCTCACATGCTAGGCAAGTGCTCCACCACAAAACTACATCCCCAGCCCTTTTTAAAATTTGATTTTAAGATTGAATCTTGCTAAGTTTACTTAGTTGATCAGGCTGGCCTCAAATTTGTGATCTTTCTGTCTCAACCTCCTGAATAGTTGGGATTACAGGGATGATACCACATCGGGCTCAAAGAGCCCTGTTTCCTCCACCAATTCTTTTAACTCTTCTGTATAAAAATTAGCAAAAAAAAAAAAAAAGCTACCCTAGAAAGAAGATAATTTTGATAATAGTTGTATATCTTATTCAAAGATATTTGTATAACTAAAACTAATGAAAAAAATAAATAACACAAATACAGGAAAAAATGCACAATTATTGAATCAGAAATTGAACTCAATTGAAAAATATTGAGTCAATGACTCTGAAATTCTGTAAAATTCATCTTACAAAGCTTCAGATGCATACATGTTGTGAGAACGTTCACCTGTTAGTGGAGAGAGAAATGTAACAATAATAAAATGTTTCTGGGATACTCCCTTAAAATGAGCCTCCACAGCTATGAGCTGAGTATTAACACCACACCTGAAGTTCTTAAATAAGTTCATACATACACTTGCAAATATATGGATTGTAAATACATTTTCTCATTCAAAATCTTTTTACAAATCAATAGTATATTTCAATGAGGAGAAAAAAAATTAGTGGTCTCTGAGTCTGAGGAATTGTATACACCCACCAAAATAACTAACACAAAAATAATAACTGTTTAGTGTTGGCAAATGCAATGAGTTACTGAGTATCTAATGTAAATTTGCCTACTCTTTGGGTAAAATGTCAACATTATACTAAAACTGAGCAATTTTATTTCATGTGATTCAATAGTGCAACCCTTAGAATAAAACAAAAATTCAAAGTCTAAAAATCATTATTTTATTTCATTGGTAAATATTTCTTCTTATTACTATTAATTAATTAATTTATTTATTTATTTATTGTGACTCTAAGATCAGACCTGAGGCTACATGTTAGAACTACAAATCTTTCTCTATTTAACTATTTTCTCAGTTTATTCTTTTCACTGCTTGTAATGTTCAATAGATTTACTTGTCTTTTACTTTTTCCTTTTTCTTTCCTGAGTTCTCTTAGGACACTTTTTATTCACTTTTGTTTCTCATTATTTCTCAGGTAAGACCCTCTACCTCTTAGTACAACCTGTTTTCAAAGACAACCATTTTCTGTCATCTCTTCCATAGTATACAAAAAACGAAGAGTGCTACCTTATTCTAATTTCTTTTTGTTTTTAAATATTTATTTATTTGTTTTAGTTGTACACAATGCCTTTATTTTTATGTGGTGCTGAGGATCAAACCTGGGCAGCACACGTGCGAGGCGAGCGCTCTACTGCTGAACCACAACCCTAGCTCCTTATTCTAATTTCTCATTCAATAATTTGATGTATCATACAAATATCTGTGGGCTTGTCTTATGATTATTATGAGGCTATTCTTCCTAGGGTGGCTATTTCCTGGTAATTTTCATAGAGAAGGACAGAGAGTGGTCTGAGGAAGCCGGGCTCTTGGACTAGGGCACATTTTCACACAAGACATGCTTTCCCACTGACCACCTCAGTCACCAAAACACATCCTTGTGCTATATTCTTTCTCTCCCTGTGTTTGTACTAAAATAGTATATTTTAGAATGCTTTGTATTTATATTTGTTTACTTGTTAGGTCATCGATGAGTTTTTTTCTTTATATTTTTTCAAACTTTCATTTAATTGAAATGTACTAGAGATTGACAATAACATTAAGTCAATGGGGAAAGTATTAAATAACTTATTTTCATTAAAGTATTGAACTGTATTTCAGACCAGAGGGCCTTACAAATGGTAAGAGAGGTAAGAGAGGACATGGATTTTATTTTAAGAGGATTATTTCTTGTGTCAGATGAAAGGATTTCTATTGATGTGTTAAGATACTACTACATACATATATACATACATATATATATATACACATATGTGTTGGGACTCATGTCTGCCAAGGGGAAGGACTTTGGCTGCTTACCATGCCCTTTGGAGGACCGGGGCTAAGCAAAATGGTGTGGCTATGAAGTAGCGTGAGAGTCCGAACCTCCCTGCTGGTTGATTGGTTAGTTCTAGACCTATTTAAGTTCAGCACCTTGCCAATAGAGTTGAGTTTTTTTTTGGCTTCTTGCTCTCTCTACAAAACTCCCTGGGTGTGGCGTGGTATCCGCCCAGCAGGCAGATGGGAGACACTCAGCGTATTTTTGTCCGCTAAGCCCATCTTCGCCTGGTAAGTTACTTTCTTTCTGCAGGCATAAAGAAACCCCTTTTAGGGCCCAAAAAGGGGGGTAGCTTTAGACCGCGGCCCCATTAATAACTCAACAGTCCCGGCACATATGTATGTAGTTGTTACTAATAAATATATGAATGGGTCAATAAACAAAATATAAAATACAAAGGAAGGACAATGACACATCTAGCCTGTGATAACTGTAGATCATATTAATTTTTTCATGCAGCTAAAGTTGCATGGTTAATATGGGTTTTCACTTATCAATTTATTTATTTATTGCTCATCAAAATTTGTAAGCACCTCTTCTGTCTCAGACTAGTGGATAGGTACAAAGCAAAGATCAAAATAGGGAAAAAAAGAGTTTGACCTCTTCTATGTTCTAGTAGAGTGAAAAAGAACAATTTTAAAAGTGAATGGGAGAACATATAATGTAATTCAGATAAAAATTGATACAATCATAACATGAAGTAGGTACATAATGATGAATGTAAACCTAAAAAAAGAGAAAAAAACAATCATTCACTTACTCCTTGGTTGAAAAAACATTTACTGAATATGCCCTATGTGTAATTTAATGCAATTACTAGTAAGCAAACACTTTCTGTTAATTCAAAGTTCAAGAATGAACATAGAGCCAATGGCAGGTATACAGAGGAATGTTTTCTACTCACATACAGTGAACCATGACATAATTGCAGTACAGGGAATAGCTTACAGAAGGTGGAAATGGTTAATGATACCTAAAATACAAAAACTTGATGAAGTAAGAAATGTGAAGTTTCCATTACATTTGGTAATTATGCAGTGATTGGCAACATTGCTTATAGTTACCCAACCAAAAAAGATCACTTTAAACAGAAATGAAGAGTCTGAGTGAGGAAAATTTGAATAAAAAGAGGCAGAATACAGAGACTGTTACTTCATATATATGATATATGAAGTATGAAAACCTAAATACAGTAAATAAATAATCACAGGAGTTCATAAAATTAACATGCTGCTGTTAATTTTTACTTACTGTTGGACATTTTTAAAATTTTAATATGTACAGAGAAGGAGTACCTGATAAAAGAAATAAAATTATAGATGGGAAAATATCCTAAAACTAGAGCACCATTTTAGTACTCACAGAGATACGAAAGGATAGAATCCAATGCAGAGACTATGAACGTGTTTTCAAAGAAATGAGCACTCGTCCTTTGGAACTGAGGGCAAGGAAGCCTTTGGTTGAGTTTTTAAAACAAAGTATATTCAGTTCACAGACAGAATGCATTGTATGTCTTCCAGACTGGATGATTCTAATGAAGTGTAAGGCAAGGTCAACAGCAAAAGAAGGAGTATAACATTGACAGAGATGCTATTTCATAGTCATGACATCTTGGAATAGCTAATCCAAACAATCCTTTAAAGTATGAAGAATGTGAATGACATGTTAGTTGAAATGATTGATGAGCATTTAATAGGGAGCTGTGGTCAAGAAAACAGGTACTGAATCAAAATAAGGGAGTTTTAAACTGATTGTACCATTTATGTATTTTATGACTTGGAGTTTCAGATTACTCATCTGTAAAATGAGAGTAAAATAATTTGCATGCCTATAACATTGCTATGAAGATACAATGAAATAACATAGATCAAATGACACATTGCCTCAATAAGTATCAGTTATTCATTTTTATTAGTCAGTGGATCTATGATGACAGGAGAGTAGAGGGATTGATGGAGTGGAAAACGTCAGTGGGTCAATAAACACGTTATATGTACTTTTATATGAGATAGGTTGAAAGATCTGAAAGGATAAACCATTTTTGTAAGACAAAAGTGATGAAAATTAGCACTTATTATTTAAAATATGACAAAATAATGCCTGATGTCAAGTTTCAAAAAATAATAAAATTTACTACAAAATGAAAAATTACTTTTGAAGATTTTTGTGCATTTAGAGTGTTGTCACATCTACATTTCTTATTCATTCTTCAGTCTTTCTCTGCATTTTACCTTCATCTGCTGCATTGCTTTTCAATGATATCTCATAAAAGCATCACAGTATGAAATTCCAAGGAAACTTTATGACCTTCAATTTTATTTGTACTAGCAACAACATTCTCTAAGTCTTATTCCTTTAAAAAATATATACACATCAATTTACTTGTTCTGAATTTTTGTTCTCTCCTTACAGCCCTTCCGGATGCTGGTCTGTTCCATGTACATCTCCTAAGCAAGACCTACCATCTCCCCAGTTATTTTAAATCCAGAATTAGTCTCTTCAGTGTATAGATGACATTGACATTGGTGAAAAAACAGACAGCTTTGGAAAACACTCTAGGTATGAACCAAGGAGATTCCAAGTCTCTATTCTGAATAAATTCAATATTTAGAGTTGTTTAACATCCTTCTTGAAACAAGTGTCTTTCTTTCTCTACTTACTAACTGCTTGAGTCAGAATGAACAACTGCTTACCTTCATGTCTTCCTTTTTCCCATTGGAGACAGAATCAACTTGACTGTCCTCCGCAGATCTTTCTATTGTCTCCAATTCAGCCATAATTGAGGACCTCTAAATAAATCATAGGTACTTTTCTGGAATTCATTAGTCCTGGATTTATGGAATTAATCATTATAGGAGCTTAACTTTATAGCCAAATCCTCCACCACAGGAAAAATATGTTCCATTTCAGAGTATGTCCCTATCTCAGGGCACTTTTTTTCCCATACACATGGATGACCATGTCTCCTGAGTGGGTAACATATCACCAGTGCCTTGCCCAGGAAGAGAGGGGAGCAATGATCATTCCACTTCTCATAACGGCAACACAGCACACCAGTTTACCAGGATTTAGTCTTTTCAATCTCTGAACAACTGATTGTAGGGCTCCTTTTATGATTCCTCCAAGTATTATTATTTGAGATATTTCTAGTATCAACATATCTGATGGATTATATACACAACTGATAATACTTCAGTTGGATGCAGAACATTTTCTTGTTTGATGCTCCATATAAAACTAGAAACCTTCTAAGACACTGCATGAAATATCATAGGTGTATCCATAGGCACTCCAAAACACAAGTGGTCCATTAAATGTTACTTCTCTTTTCCTTAGAGTTACCAGGTTCAATGTGAAAAAGCCTAACTTTTAAATTCAGAGAAGTTCCTAAGGAGGGACCACTAGACCTATATAAACTCACAAATATGGCAAATCAATGAATATTTAAAATTTTTATGTCACCCTCCAGTTCACCTGAGTCTAACCTGGGATAATTCATGTAATTTACTCTACCTCTAGTCCAATTACCATGATATCATTTACTTAGTTAATTAACACAATGTTCTGTGAATGTCAAGATGATCCAGGTCCTTGTGAACTACATTATAACAAAGAGCAGGAAAGTCAATATAGTTCTATGACAAACACTTAAAGGTTTAAAAATTAAGTGATGGAAGTGGGAAAGCTCTTAAAAAGAGCTCTTTTACTGACTCACTGAGAAATTTATGTTTTGTCACTACATACTTAGAAAGATCAGAAGTGCTGATAGTAAGGAAAACAATTTTCACAAGGGAGATTTAACACAACTATTACCTTACTAGTTTGGGATCTCTGACTACTACACTAGCAAGCAAAGAAGGAGATGACACTGTGGGTAAAATCATAATATCTGATTTCCACTGATTAGGGTGTGTCTGAGATTGGGTATGTCCAGACTCATGGAAGAATATTTTGGTGTTTCTATGCCATACAATGAACCTTGAGTGAGTAAATTTTAAATAACTGTTAATAGAAGTCAAAGATAAATATAAATTTTGATTCTGAAACCATCTGAGTCAGTAGGGACTCTGTTTTATCAACCTTTTTAAAAAAGTTATTTGAGGAGATTGAAATTTAAAACTCCTTTGAAGGATTTATTTATTTATTTTTCTAGAGAAAAAAAATCTAGGTTTCTTTTAAAGCAACAGCTTTATATGCCATAGAAAGGCCTACATACTATTTAATTCAAATGAAGGGTAAGCTGTGGATTCAGTTAATGTACCACATCTAGTAACTTGGCTCTCATTCATTGCCTCCAGAGATCATGGCTGTGGTGACTATATCTTCTTTCTGAATATCATAAGCTCTCTCAGGGTCACCATAGAACCCAACACAGGTGATAAGCATGGCCACTATTGGACTGTCCTAGGCATGAACTGGAATTACTCTAGCATCTAGGTCAGCTGGTTTGGACTCATGTCGACCTGGAAACTTCCACCCATTTAGTGACCCAGTTCAGATGAATTATTTTTCCACAAAGAATTAGATTAATTAAAAGACAGGTTAATAAGAAACATACAGTGAGGTGAACTATAGAAAAACCTCTTCTCTCTTTCTTCAAGAAATAGGTCTGCTATCAGTGCTGGTAATCTCACTGAGCTGCCCAATGACTGAGCATTCATATCTGTTGTCTTTGAAACTATGCTCAGGGAAGCACCTAATTGTAATAACTTTTCCTGCTTTCCCAAGCTGTTACTTTCATCTGATTATAATCCTAACAATAAAAATTTAGCATGTAAGATTGGCCTCATGCTTTGCTTTCTAGGAAACCAAGGTCAAAACACAACATGTACAGGAAAGATAGATAAGATAAAATTTAGAGCAAGATAAAAGACAATTTAAGCTTTTATAATTATACGAGGCACAGAAGTCATGTATTAGTTACTCATACTAAATCTTATGATATCATTGATATGAAGTAGCATCCAATGAAGCAGAACTATGAGTCTTTACTGAAGAAAAAGAACTTACAATTTTATTTCCCAACACAGATTTTTTTTTCCAGTGTGAACAGATGCAACAAATTAATTTTCCTCCTTGTGGAACTATGAAAATATTGCAAATAACCTGTCAGTTATGACCTTTAAAATGATATTGGTCTTTTAATCTCATATTGGTTAAAATGCAGTAAAATGTGGCTGCACTTAAACTGTACTTGAAATCCCTCACAAGAATGTATAAAGCAAGAATTATAAACAGAATAATACCAGATTGTTCATTGCAATCTTACACAGAAAGTGCAAGAGTTGGGGGGAGCAGTTAATTAATTTTCACATCCAGAAAAGAAATGTGTATGTGTGAAAATCTTCCTACTCTACACTCTGTTACCTGGTTTTTACATTATATTCAGTGACATCAAACTCAATTTATCCTAACGTTAGAATGAGCTAGAAAAAAAATGATAGTGTGATAATGAAACATTTGAAACAGTGAAAAGCTCATTGTACTATAAGGAATCTTATAGTACAATGAAGTTTATGAAGTTTATGCAGCATTGCTAATGGGAGAGGTCAATAAAAGCTTCTTTATAATACATCACAGGAGATATGTACATTAAAAACTATTTTACCTTAATGCTTTAGCAGAAAAATACCTATGATGATCTCTCCTTTAATAGAACACATCTGGGCTGGAGTTGTGTTTCAGTAGTAGAGTGCTTGCCTAGCACATGTAAGTCACTGGGTTCGATTCTCAGCACCACTTTTAAATAAATTAATAAAATGAACTATTGTGTCCATCTTCTACTAAAAACATGTTAAAAAAGAGGACATATCTCTTATGTATGATTCGCAACACCAACTTGAAATCTGAATTATTGTGATCAGTCTCCAGACCTGTTTCCAAGTACATTACAAAAGCAGAGATTCTCTAAACCACCTATTTGAGCTACTGACACTTCTTCATGTGGCACCATGTCCGGGACTTGAGTCTCTTATCAAGTTCCCGGTTACTTCTGGAAGATAGGGGAATTGTATGGCAAGATGGAAAATGCCTATAACCCTTTATTCCCAGTCCTTTTAGGTATCCACAAAACCTGTGTTTAGCCTACCTGACTTTTTTCATAGATGTTAT
The DNA here is from genome assembly GCA_025594165.1 of Tamias sibiricus. Taxonomy (NCBI): domain Eukaryota; kingdom Metazoa; phylum Chordata; class Mammalia; order Rodentia; family Sciuridae; genus Tamias; species Tamias sibiricus. Next base: position 147,467,297 of record CM046662.1, read on the forward strand.
TAACCAATGAGTCTGGAGCTTTTTAAGAAGTGGTTTTAGAAACTCTGGGGTAAAAGTCTTGAAGTCAATGAATATATGGCATTTAGCCCTTCTGAATGGAAAAGTAGGTTGGGTCAACTAAATTTAAGTCTAAGTAAAGTTAGAGTGTGATAAGAAAATAGACAAACAAGATATTTTATGGGGTTACCCACTGTTAGGAAGACCTACTAATAGAAAAACATAATGCATTATCAGTTAGCTTCTTTACCCTTTGAGATGATGATGTTGAAATTAAACTTAGGCTGAATTAAACACTGACTTAAACAGAAAATGTCATTGAAAACAATGAGCAGTTTTTAGTGGCTTTTATATGCATCTTGGTCATGCATATTTCCCGGTTTCAAGCCAAAGGTTAAAACTGAATTTGACTATTATACCACCTGTTAACAGAAAAGAGGAGACAGTGGGCACAATTCCATTTAGTCACCACACATGCCTAACAAGAATGAGTGGTTATTTGAATGTTTAAATTTCAGTGTTCACTGTGTGTTCTAAGAAAAATATATCCAATAAATGAAAATAAAAATTAACAGAAAACAGTAACAATGGTCACATTAAAAATATTTTCTTAATGTGGTAAGTCTAACTAGAAAAACATGATCCAATAATAATGATAATAATAGGATGACATGAAAATAGAAGTGACACCATAAGGGTAGAGAAAAATGGTCATGGGGAAGACAAGGGGAGATATCAGGGGAAAAATTGATCAAATTTTGTTATTTGCATGTATAAATGTGCCACAACAAGCCCACTATTCTGTGTAATTAATATGCACCAAAACAACAACAACAACAACTTTCAAACCTACCAAATGATGTGGAACTATATCTTTGTATGTCACTTTCCAGTTTTATGAGTATGATCCCCTTCTTTCTCATGCTTTTTATTTATCAGTAATGAATAAATAAACTGGTAATATCAAGTAAGTACAATGCAACAATGCACTTCAATCTCTTATAATATTCATATAGTAAATGCCATAGTAATTTTATTAATTGAAAAATAATATAACCACACTTCCCCTGAGTCAATTTTCAACAGTGTTTAAAGTTATGAACATGAGTCAGTAATATGTATATATATATATATGTAGTATATATGTAGTAGGTAGGGTCAACTCAATTTAATTCTAAGCAATGTTAAATTATACATATATATACACCGAGGATTGAAACCACATCCTTGCACGTGTTAGGAACACACTAACTATGAGTGAGCTACAACCCCAGTCCCAAACCAGGATATTTAACTGTTGGGCTAGTACAAAGTTTATGTGATTCGGGTCACTCATTCCTTACATAAGATATCCATTGCTGACCTCCACCATGTTACACTGAGAATTGCAATTACAATATTCTTCTTAATAAGTCCTTTTGCCTAATGTGTCTGTTTTCCTCCATTAAAGCAGCGACCTCTATTCTAACCTTTTGTTTCATATAATTCAGTATAAATTTTCTTACTTGATTCAGTTTTTACAAAAGATATTTGATGTTTCATTTTCAGATATTTGTGTGTATTTTCAGTTATCTCCTGCTGTCCACAAACAACAAACATTCAAATCATCATCTAACTTACTTCCAGAAACACCTCATTCTCAGTCAGAAGGTCCTAGCATTTTCTTGCCAAGGACTAGAGGTTGCATTTTATATCTAATTTTATTTTTACTTAATATTTTGGAGAATATGAAGATGATTAGAATAAGAAATGAGAACTATGTTATTGAATTAAATTTAGAAATGTCACCATTCTTAAATCAATCTGTAAATGCAGTACAATGCAATCTCTTCCAACACTGGAAAAGACTATTATGTTTTGCAAAAACTAACAAATGACTGCATCTAAAGAGTTTGTGTAAACTCAAGTGACCTAGAAGAAAGCAAGTAATTTCAAAATAGAAGTGTTATTCTGGAAGTCTGCTGTTTCAAGTTAGAATACATCTACCCTAATCAAATTCATATGGGATTTATATAAATACAGAAATTTAGGACAACAGAACAGAAGATCAAGAGATAGATGTAATCACATGTAGTTAACTAGCTTTCAACAAAAGTATCAAAATATTACAAAAGGGATGCTTTTAAAACAGAAGTTGTCAAAACAAGATGATATACCTATGGAAAAAAAGAAAAAGAAAAAAAAAAGATAAGTAACCTCATTCCTCATCTTCTAAAACATAGAATAGGCTTAGAATGAATCATTCTAAGAATAAAAAAGATAAACAAGCTTCAAAATAAAATAAGTGATAGCCAAAATTGTATTTAATGGTGAAACTCTAGAATGCCCCTCCTCCTATAATGGGCACAAGAAGGGTATTTCCACTTTTACTAAAATCAGTTCAAGGATGAACTAGAGAACTGGGGGTGTAGTTCAATGGTACTGTCTGCCTAGCCTGCATGCAGCTCTGGCTTCAATTTCAGCAAAGCAAAATAGATAGATAGGTAGATAGATAGATAGATAGATAGATAGATAGATAGATAAAACAAAAACTAAAAAGGCCAAAAAATCATGGAGTATTAATTGGTAAAATTAGGCAAGGAAAAGAAAGTTCAGATACATTGGTTAGAAATAATAATATTTATAATGAAACTTTCAATTTCTGTTTTAGCATTCCAAAGTTAAATGAAAGAAGAAAATGGCATATTTAGAATTTCACATTCTCTATAAATTAGCACAAATGAAAAGAAAAGTGTGCAAATCACACAGATAGTTTTCCAGAACAAACCTGAGGGAAAAAATTTATCAGAATCTTTAGTCACCTTGGATTTAAAAAAGGAAAAAAAAATTCTTTATTTTCCAATCCAATAACAAAATTCCTGTTGTTCTCACCAATGTGACTTCTGAATCATGGAATTCTATTTAAGGTACACAATTTCCTCTATTCATGTGCTAGAGCATTATGTTGAAAATTAATGTCATGTAGGTCACTGTAAATAGCATAATACTGCAAATCTTCACAATAAATTAGGTGCATATGTTAAAGACACAAAAATCAGAAAAATCTCAGAGAGATTTCTTTTAATTTATTTAATATTACAGTTTGAAACAAATATTTAAAAGCTACAATAATTATTTAAAATGAAAATTCACAAAAGGCTAGGAATGATAATTTATATTTTTAAACAAGAGACATCTTAAGGAAATTGGATAAAACAAAGAACATGAACACAAGAACAAGGGAGTAACCAATATTAGTTTACATTTTTCAAGATATAATAAAAATCAAATTGCACTTTAAAAAAATAGACCCTAAAATAGAAAATTGATTAAAGCATTCTACAATTTTCTTCATTCAAGGGGAAAATCCTTTTAATGCTTATAAAATGTGCATACATATAATACTAGTGTTCTACTACTGAGTTAAGATAATAAGTTTTTAAGAAAAACACTACTCATCAGTACAAGAAAAAAAGATGTTTTTACATGAATTTATTTGTAAGGCACTGTTCTAAAAATAAACTGTTTTCAATACAATATTACAAATATTTGAAATAACTTGAAAGATTTCTTTTATATTTTAATTTTTATTGTTTTTAATTTTTATTTTTATTAATATTTTCACATTTTTTAGTATCTATTTTATTTTATTATTCTAAGAACACCTAACATGAGATCTACTAACTCAACAGATTGCTAAGTGTATAGTATATTTTTCTTGACCATGGTAACAATGCTGTACAAGTGATCTCTAGAGATTATCCATCTTGCTTGACCAAAACCTTGTGTATATTAATTATTAATTACCTATTATCCCCTTTCATTATTATTTGATAACGACTACTTCAATTCTAAGAATTTGATTATTTTAGATAATTTACGTAGGATAATATGGCAAGTCTTTCTGTGACTGACTTACTTTACTTAAAAGAATGTCCCTAAAGTTTATCCGTGTTGTTGCATATTGCAGAAGCTCCTGGTTCTTTTTTTTTTTTTTTTAAGGCTGAATAGTATTGCACCATATGGGCATACCACATTTTCTTTATCTAGTAATTTGCTGATGGGCATTTAGTTGTTTCCACATCTTGGGTATTGTGAATAATGCTTCAATAACTATAGGAATGCTAATATTTCTGCAAGATCTTGATTTTAGTTCTTTGGACAAATACTCACAGGAAGTATTGTTGGATCATATGGCAGTTCTATTTTTAATTTTTCAAGGACCCTTCAATACTGTTTTCCAAAGAGTTTGCACCATTTCACATTCCCATCAACAATATGAAACTGTTTACGTTTCTCTACATCTTTGCCAACACTTGCTGTCTTTCAGCTTCTGATGAAAGCCATTCTAAAAGATTGGAAGTAATGTCATCATATACTTTAGATTTATTTTTCCCTGATGATTAGTGCTATTGAGTATTTTTTTTTTAATCTATCTATTTGCCATTAATGTGTTTTTTTGGAGAAATATCTATTCCAAACCTTAGGGAAATTTTAATTGGGTTACTAAAATGATTTAAACATTCATTTGTCAAATGATTTTCAGCCCCAGGTTAAAGACTACCACATATTATTTTTATATCAAAGTGCTTTAAAATATAATTAATTAACAAATCTGCCATGAAAATTATTTGTAACTAAATAATCTTAACATTTTATAATTTCATCCTGAAAATGAAAACCTAATCAAGGTTGTAATTTCCTCCTGTGCTAAAATGCAAAGCAGTTACAAGGTAGGAGCTGCTATAAATTGATAGCACATTAGCACCTATTTGTGAGAGTTTACAGATGTAGGTGCCAATGTATACAGGGAGTGATTCAAAGGAGAAGCAGCACACAAAGGAATATCAGAAAAGTCAAGACAAACCACAGTTGAAAGGAAGGAAGGATAATCAGTGTCAGACTAATGTCACCAAAGATGGGGTTTGATTACTTCACAAGGTTGCTGAAGAATGATGATCCCTAGAGGTTAAAGATTTGAGAATTAAATCAAATAAGCACTTTAGTAAATATTACGTCAATCCACATTTTACTCACCATGTGCTGTGTCTATGTGACAGAGAGAGGACACTGGGAGTTCTATCTCTGATATTGCTTTCCATCCTAATTAGGAGACATCTTAGAATCTTCTTGTCATCTCTTAGGAGTATACATACGTGGCCTTGACAGCTAGAGACTAAGTGAGGAAGAGACAGGTCTGAAAGACAAAGATTTCCCCAGAGACCTAACATTTTTGAAACAAATTGGGCATCTGACACATATGCAATCTCCAGATCTCAGAAGATAGTTAAAATCAGTGATCTCAGGATGGCTGAAGAAAACAATGACCAGAAATTGACTCAGAATCCAAATTTTGTTGTGACTCCTTTCAAAAGCCTCTTGAGTGAATTTATTGATTAATATATTTCATATCAATGTTTGCAAATTTTGCCAAGTTTTTTAAATGTTGAACAGACTCAAGCACTTTTTCATGAAATCATATATATTTCTACAAAGATTTGAATACAAATGAACAAAAATATTCTAATCTCAGATTTAAAAAACATAAGGTTTGAACCAAATCTAAATATTTTTTAGTATATGACATGCATTATATGTAATATATTTTGGATTGGTTATTGTTGATATATGTTTTTTATTTCAGACCTCAGACAAAAATCATATCATTAATTTTTTTCCATCTGATTAAAGAAGAAATAATTATTTTTTAAAACAAGAGCGTTTTTGTTATATATATGTTTCCCAATCTTCAAGAAAGGAATTTGCTATTGTCCACTCACATTACATATTCAGATTTAAGTACAGACTGGATAAATATCATTTTGAAAATAATATTTAATATTATCTCTAAGATTTCCAATAGGCTCTATATTTTTGAAAATATACAACTTCATACTAAATGATACAGCTTACAATATTAATGTTGCATATGTATGAAAAACTAGAACTTTCTTATTTGTGCTAGTGGTCATAACACTTAAAATTTGGATAGGCATTATATTGTAATTGTTGAGACATAGACTTGGGACCAGGCTAATTTGGTTAAAATAACATGTCTGCCTCATTTTGGCTGTTTCTCTTTGGTTGAGTTGTTTACTTCTCTGGGTTATTATTCCTCACTGTAAAATGGAGATCACATCTGTTGTTTAGGTTAAATAAGCAGATGCACACAGAACATTTAGATTGTGGGCTAGCCTGCATTTTAATATCGAGTATGATTATGATTAATCTGTTTCTATCAAATGAAAAAAAAATACTTCAAAAAAACAAAACATTTAACTTCTGAGGAACATTTTATAAAAATTAGAATGTATAATAAAAATCACAAGGGAAGTTCTTAATAAAAATATTTACTTTCATTTACCCAACATACTTTCTGCATGTATGCCTTTCCCCTTTGTTTAATTCAACCCACAGCTAATGAATTCTACCACCAGTTAATCTACTTCACTCAAAAATGTGCTGTTGATACTGTCGTCTCAAATTTTATTTCAGATGTTCCTTCTTTCATTTTAAAACTCAAGTAAATCCCTTGATATGAATTATCATGTCTTCATCTTAATTCACATAGTAATTATCACCTCTGTTATAGCAAAGTTTGCAATCTGCTTGATTCTTTGTCCTTACCTAGATTTAGGTAACTCAGTTTTATTCATGAGCCTTGAGTTAACTAATTTTTCATATATATATAAATAGAAAAAAGATCTGCACATTTTAAATACTTGGCAGATCTTTTATAAAAAATAAAACTAATCATTTGACCATATTCAATATATCTTAATATTTAATATGCAATTATATCTATTTCCATAATGAGGTACTGGAAATTCAGATTTGTTTTCATATATTTTACTTGTGGATATTAAAATAAATAAAAGTATATTTGAATGTACTTACACTCTATGAACAAAGTATAGAGAAAAAGTATTGTTTCTTCAGTATTTATAAAGAATTGTATAGTTTTCAGATTTTATCTTTCACAATGCTAAATTGTAATATCATAAATGTGCATAGTAATATAATTTGTTAGCTACAAATTATTTATTTTATTACGAACTAGACTATATCTCAAGTTAACTGACCAACTAGTTCTCCATTTGAATAAATAACAAAAATTCTTTCTTTAATCTATCACACTGGATAGGTGAATGGCAAAATTATATATAAATTTGTAAGTGCTTTCTCCCTATTTATATATATGTATCCTTGTGTATGTGTATGTACAGACATATGTAAAATATATGTGTGTTTATTATCTGTTCTTTTAAAAAGGATGGAATGAAATATATTTATAATTTAAATAAAATGTATAATTATCAGACCAGTATCAAAATATTTACATAGCTCATATTATTTATTACTCATTGTAATAAAAGCTTTACTAATACATTTACATGAACAATAAAAATAATTTTAACACAGTTTATAATGCTACAAGATGTAGCTGTTTTCCTTACCCATTTTTGTTTGTTCAATAATTTTATTAACAAACAGGTTACTTTGGCGTTCAGAAAAGTTGCCCTCTTTTGACTTATTTCTTGATTTAATTTTAAGAATATAAATTCTGAATTTCTTCTTTTTTATTTGAACTTTTTAGTTTTGCAGGAAAGTGGAATGTATTTTGACATATTATACATACATGGAGTATAATTTCCCATTCTTGTATAATACGATGTGGAGTTACGCTGGTCATGTATTCATATACTAACATAGGAAAGTTGTGTCCAATTCATTCTAATCTCTTTCCCATTCTCATCCCCTTTCTCTCCCCCCCATTCCCCTGGCCAATCTGGTGACATTCTGCCTTTGTGAATAAATATGTGCTACAGTGAGGTTTTCACATATCATGACATTTCACAGAGGAAAGTCTGATACACAAATACGTGCTAAGTCTTTTGTCATAAATATTTTATCTTTTTATCTTATCATCGTAGAACTATTTCAAATGGAAAGATCATCCATGGGCAAAGTTACATGATAACATAAAATTTAAGACAGAGTAAAAAATAAGCTGTTACTTTCCTTCTTATCTTGTTATTTTTGTTTACACATCATTGCTTCGTTCCATTAAAAATTAAAAGCTTCTTTGTCTGTTTATAGGAAAATTTTAATGAAATATTTTTCATTTCATAATCTGTTCCTTTACCGAAGATCACCTGAGTCAGTTGTCCGCACCTCTATTTGTATATGTATGTTTAAAAGAAAATTTAAAAAAAACAACAACCTTGGACTTCTGTTTGGATAAACCATCATGATAAGATTCGTCCCCACTAAGTAAAATTGTGGGCCTCATTCTTTAAAGAAATTTTTACCAACTCTCATATATTTCAATCTGAATTCAAGAATAAATATTATTGTGTTTCTATTTTGTGGGTTTTTGACTTGTCTTAGGCACTCTGAAACTGGGCCCCACTTTTACATTAGCAGTGACTTGCTCCACTGGGTAACAGACACTTCAAATACAATGTGTAATAAAATTAATATTTTAGACATAAATTTAATGAAAAATATTGCTAATAAGTGCTTTAGATCTTTGGGAAATATTTAGCATGATGTTTGTTAGTATATAAAGCACAATACACATGATGGTTTTTATTAAGTGAATAGCTGATGTTTCACAATACTGCCAGTTAGTGTTGTGTGTGTGTGTGTGTGTGTGTGTGTGTGTATAAATATGCATACATTTATATATATATATATGTACACACACACGCACACACATATATATATATATATAGAGAGAGAGAGATTATATTATTTAGAAAAACATCAACATCTAATACTTACTGAGTCCATGGTGTAATAGACTTTAGTTAGTAGTAAAACCAATATATTGGGCTGGAGTTTTGGCTCAGCGCTAAAGCATTTGCCTAGCACGTGTGAGGCACTGGGTTTGATCCTCAGCACCATATATAAATAAATAAATAAATAAAGGTATTGTGTTTATCTACAACTAAAAATATATTTATAAAACAATATATTTTAGTAACTTGCATTTATATAAATCTGATATATTTAGTGTGAATTACATTTAATTGTTACAAAAAAAAAGATTTATTTTAGCACTCTTCTAGACTGGAATTTCTATAAATTACAAAAGATATCAGTCTTAAACTAATGGATTTCAGAGTTCTGTATATTGTAATGATATTAAAAAGCCTTTTGTAAAGATATTTTATTGTTGTGTTTGTGAAACAGACTCAATTACAATAAATTAATAGTAAATTACATAGTTTACCTAAAATTGCAAGTTAAGTGAAAAAAAAAATAAAGGAAATATAAGAGGCTATCCTTTAAATCTGAAAATCAAGATCATCAGTTACTTGTAAGAAAACTTTACTTGATGAAAAATAAGGGTGCTTAGGTCTTATCTCTTACATCCATACGAAGGGATCGTCATCATTTTAAGAGAAGTTGTTACAGGCATTTTCCTTTTTTACTGAAAAAAAAAGAAGCTATTCTCATATATTTTTTTTTACCTGATTTTGCAGCACCAGGATCTGGAGTAATCAAAGTCATTCACCAGAGTGACTGTGCACTGTAACAAGGCCATCTACAGCAGCCGTCCGTCAAAGACAGAATCATTTTTTAATGTAGAAAAGGCAGGAAAAAATAAAATGAAATGTCTGCCCTTTAACATTTCAGAACAGGGAAACTGATTCAGCTGTTCCATTCCAGTTAAATGTAATAGATGTATTTTTGTACATGTTCAAGCCTCAGAGCTTCTGATGGACATTCTTTATAAGAAAAATCTATATAAATAGTATATTTTCTCCTTCTCAACTTATTTTGTTTGGAGTGGCAGCTGCCTCAAGTTAATGAGATTCTGACTGTATTTTGTGGATCAGGTGTTAGTTCAATGAGATGAATAAACAGCATGAAAACTTAGTTTGATATTTGAAAAATACCAATCCATTCATTTTAACCACTATCCTTAGAATTCTACTTCATAAGTAGTAAACTAGAGTTACCTAGACATGATCATGGGCACTATATAGATTTTTTTAATATGTAAGAGAATATTTATTCTAGTTTTCCATGTATAATGATGGCTGTGATTATCATAAATATACTTCCTCTGTTGAAGGAAATTTCTATATAATCTTTTCCAATATTATTTATAAATGTTTTCAAAGTAACTATTAGATATTTTATATCACATTACTTTTCAATACCAATTAAGATAACTATATTATTTCTCTGCATATCTACTAATATTTTGCTTATATTGTGGTAGGTGGAAAAATGGTCACCCATAAAATATTCAGGTCTTAAACCCAATATCTGTCACTTGTAAATATTTATATTATATTGTGAAAAAAGTTAAAGCCTTTGTGAAGGGGATTGAATTTTCATGTTATATATTGCTGTGCCCCAAATGTTGTTAAACACATCTCCTCTAAAAGGGACACATGGGAAGTTTTACACACAGAGAGGGGAAGGTGATGCGAAGACAGACCAGAGATTTTAAGCAATCTTGTCCTGAAGATTGCAATGGTGGACCCTTATGTGATGGACAGGTGACACCATAAATTGGAAGAGCCAAGAAATGTATTCTCTAGACCCTCAAGAGGGACAGGGCTCTGCATCCACTGTTGTGAATCTAGTGCAGTGATACTGACTTCAGACATGCAGGACTGTGAAAGAAGAAATGCAATAAATTGGGTTGTTTTAAAATGGCAATTTAGTGCCTTTTTATGGCAGCATCAAAAAACTAGGGACACTACTACAAAATTTCTATCAATCAAGTTTCTGGGAAAGAAACAGGGGATAAATATATGCACACGTTTTATACAAACATATACCACATGAACAAGTACCTAAAAACTGGTATATACACTTTGGAAAATCACCAGGTTCTTCTAATATCCACTAAATATATGCCTATCCTATGACCCACCAATTTTATTCCTAACTGCATGCATACACTTATGAGCAAAAAATATGTACGTATACATGTGTGCACGTGTGTGTGCATGCATGTGTGTGTGTGTGTGTGTGTGTGTGTGTGTGTAGAAAAACAGGGGTGGGAGAGAGAGAGATGGACATACAGTCACAAAGAGAATGTCCCAGGACAGAATACCCTAAGGCACAATCCTAGTGATCCATCTCTTCTATCTCAGCCCTATCACCTAAAGTCTGCACCACATCTCAGTACTGCCCCAGCTGGGGAACAACCCTTCAATTCATGAGCCTTTGAAGGATATTCCAAATTCGACCTATAACACTAACCTTTGATTGAACAGTTGAGGACTACAGCTTAGTCAACTTAAAAAAAATAAAACTGAATATCGATTCTGGTGCTGAATAGTAATCCATTTAGTATATATGCCATTTTTTTAATTAATTCATTTTAGGTTGACTCCGTAACTTGGTTTTATTATCACTATGAACATGTACATGAAGACATCTCCTCAACATACTTATTTCAAATATTTTGAATAACTCATAAATGAAATTGTTGGATCATATGCCAGTTCTATTTTTACATTTTTAAGGAAACCTCATACTGTTTTCTGTAATGGATATACTAATTTATATTTCTACCCGCAGCACAAAGTGTTGCCTTTCATCACAGGCTTGCCAACACTGGCCATCTATCATTTGCAAAAACATGGCTGGAATTACATAACATTATGCTCAATGAAATAAACCAATCACAGAAAGACAAATACTGCATTTTTTTTATTATCATAACTGGTGAAAACTAAAACAAATGATTTCCTAGAAGAATTAAATAGAATGGTGTTTACCAGAGACTGAGGGAAAGGGATCTATAGGGAGATTATGATCAAAGATTACAGAGTCTCATGAGACAGGAAAAATAACTGTGGTATTTTTAGCTCTATTGTGCAGCAGGATAAATATAGCTATAATTGAATATTACACATTTCAATGTTGGTTAAAGAATAAATCTCAAATGCTCTCTCATCAAAAAAAATCTGAATATTTGAGGAGCTGTAGGGGCTAATTGGTTTGATTCAATCATTTATATAGTATTAAAAAGTTTTAACATCACTTTGTATCTCCCAATCATCTAAAATAATAATTTGCCAATATATAATTTAAAATAAGTAGGGAAATCATGTGTGTATTTTATTTGGGCTGCTATTGCAAAATACAAATTCCATAGCTTAAGCAAAAGAGACTTATTTTCTAACAGTTCTGGAGAACGGAAATTCAAGATGACTTCATCAGCAGATTGTTTTCTCCTTAGGACGTTTTCCTTGCCTTAAACATGGTTGCCTTCCCAATGTCTTCTCACATGTCTTTTTCCCTGAATGTGCATCACTGTGTGCCTCTGAATATGTCCATCTTCTGTTTATGTAAGAATACTGTCAGTTTTTGATACTATAACAAATATTTAAAATAATCAATTTATAAAACTAAAAGTTTTATTTCTGCTTAAGTTTTGCAGGATCCAGTCCATGACCAGATCAAAACATGGCTTTTAGCATTCTTATATTGGGACAGCATGTCATGGCTGGAGACAGGGTAGAACCACTCCAGTCATGACCAGAAAGTGAAAGACAGAAAGAGGAAGAGGCAGGGTCCCATAATTTTCTTGGAAGGCTTGACCCCAATAATCTGAAGTCTTTCAACTAGGTCCCATCTTAAGGTTCCACCACCTCCCCATAGCACCATGCTGGGACCATGCATTTAACCCACTGGAATCTTGCAGGACATTTAAGATCTAACTATAGTAGACACCAATCAGATTAGATTGGGGACCACCCTCCTGACTTGGTTTTAACTTAATTATCTCTTTAAAGGCTCTATCTCCAAAAAAGTTACATTGCAAATTATTGGAACTTAGGGCTTTTAACCTATAAATTTTGGGGCAACACTGTTCTGTCCATGACAAAACAGTCTTGCAATTATGGTATCCTGATATAAAACATACACAGTAGTAATATGTATATTTTTAATAGACTTGAGTCTTCAACTTGATAATATATTGTTAATCTTATGTATGATATTCATTTTTCTCCACTATCATTATTTTGTCTTGTTTTGCTGTAGGGCTGATGCCAGAATGAAAGAATGGATTTTACAATTTCAAGTTGCTTCTATACTCTGCAACAAGTCGAAGAACAAAGCAACTCTCTCTTCTATTTTCTAGATTATCAAATGACTGAAGCTTAAAGTCATAGAGAATTTGTTGTAATTAACGTTAGGGTCATTTTTATCTGTCATGTATGGTTATATCCTATTGATTTTATATTCAATGTTTGTAAACATTGGTATATTTAAATTTTATTTTTCTGCAAATTATTGAAGTGAAATAAATCTTATTTTCAAAACAAATTATCAGATGTAAATTTCGATAACTTTCTCATATAAATTCTTCTGAATGGAGTTTTTAAATATAATGTAATGTGTTTTGGTATGTGTTTTTTTTCAAAATGGAAGGATATTGCCAATGACTTGTATAATTTATCATTTCAGTAAATATATATCTTTTCACTGAGTCTTCCTTTTTATGGTTTATTCTTTCCATGTTATTTGTTTTGATCCCTTTTTATCTCTTGTGTGGAGTAGTTTTTAAAAAAAATTTCAATGTGTTTATATTAAACAATAACTCATGAAAAGGCAAGCAAATTGGTAAATAAGTAACACCATTAACAAATTCCTTACTTTAAAATTCACTGGGATACACCTTTTAAGCTATCATACATAAAGTAAGAATATTATAACTTTTCATATACATTCAAAAATATATACCTCTAAATCATATTTTCAATAGGATTGCATAATGTAATATTCCTTAGCAAAATATATCTATATAACTTCCTTTTACATTGATAATCATTATTTGCTTTTAAATAGTATATATGTGCATTTCCTATTTTGTACATTAATGCTCAAATAGATTTTTTGCCATAAATAATGATGTATTGGACTTATTTACACACATTATTTTTGTGTACTTGTACAGATTTGTAATTGCATTTAAATATTGACAGATATATAGCAATGAAGATGCAGCATTCAAAATTGGGGGGGAAAATCATTTCTTTATCTTCTTTCTAGAATGTTTAGAGCATTTATTTCTGTTTTTAATTAGTTCTTTAGATGCAGATGTCTATATGGAAGCTGTTTTTATAATATCACATACACATTAGCTGAGAATCTGTATTGTTTCAACTAAGATAGGAATAGAAATTAGATAATTTTTAGTATTTAGTAAAACAAAGTTTTATTACTATACACATGTTTCTTTTTTTTACTGTTAGTCTTTTGCTTCTGTTGCTGTATTTAGATAAAACACTTTTTCCTGTTGAAATTGTTTATTTTCTTTTTTTTCTCCTAGAATATTTCCTTCATACAACTATATTTTTATTATTCAAGGCTTATGACATTGTAATTATCTTCTGTTTCTCTTTTATTGTGATTTTATCATTATAATGAAAAATATTTTTTGTGATTTTCAACACAAAACATTAAATAAAATTCAAATTTAAAATCTTGCCTTGATTTTGTTTCAAATTTTCAGCTTTACCTCTGAAGAGCAAATAATTTCTATAATGCACATATATTATTTTTTATGTGTCTATAGTAAATGTAACAGATGTAGATTTTTAAATAACCAATTATGAATATATATCATTTAATACACATATTAAATCAAATTTTAGGTATTTTGATCCATGACATTCTTTGCTTTCTTATATTTTTATTTTTTATTTTTTATTTTTGCATTTTTCTTATATATTTAAAAAATACTCTAGAATTAACTTATGTTTTATGTACATGAAATCTAGTTTTCTCAAGATCTCTAACTAATTAAATAACCACATTTAAAATTAAAGCAATTTTAACAGCAACATAAGCAAGATTTTATTTTTAGATCACTGATAAAAAAATAATATTATTACACCTTCTCTTTTAGCATGGAAACATATTTAAGATGGATGTTTTTGATCTCTTTTCTAAATCCCAAGGTTTAGTCATATCATCTAAATATTTTTGTTAATAAGTACATAGTGTGTGTAAACAAAATGAGGAGTTAGTTCTTAAGATAAATTGTACAGCATGGTGTCTATAATTAATAAAAATGTATCAGCTTTTTCAAAATAGCTAACAGAGTGAATTTTAAATATTCTTACTGCAAAGAAATATCCATGTGATGTGACACATGTTAATCATCTAAATTGATTGTTTTACAGTGTAGGTATGTGTGAAACCATCACAATGTACTCCATGATTACATGCAATTATTATTTGTCAATTTAAAATTTTTGAAACATTTTAAATGGTCATCAGTGTTAAAATTGCTGAATAAGTTATAAACACATGTAACTAAATATAGAAATATTGCACACTTTTTACATATGAGTATACATTTGTGTATGTGTTCTTGATATCCAGCATTATTTCCCAGTTGAGAAAGGCAGATTTCAGAGTAATGCATCTAACTCAATTCTTGCTGTTCAGAAACAAACAATAAATCAATCTACGTAAGTGGCTGTGTGTATGTAGTTATTTAGGGATGAATGTATGGTGTCCTTTCAGATTGATGAAGAAAGATGAAGTCAGTTACAACATAGACAATATCCATTGCCTAAAAAATTCTAGGAAATATTTTATTATTTCTATAATTAAATTTGACAAGTACTATTTTGTAATACAAATATTGAAAGAGTATTCAACTCTAATTACATTCTTAAAATGTTGTCAACAAATACTTAATACTGACTATATCTATCATTCTTACAAATTTATCCCCTGTATTGCTTTTCTCCTTGTGAATTCATTTTCAGTATTGCTGAGACCAACTATGTGATTACTTTTCTTTTTCAGCAAGAAATGGGTATATACTTTATTTATTTTTCAACAAGAGTATTTTATTTTATACCTATAGTATAATTTGATATAGAAGTGATTTTATGATATTGTTTTAACACTCACATGTAATAGAGGTTTTCTGTATAAATTCATTACTGATTAGTGTTTACCTATAATAATACTCACAATATCATTCAGCACTATATTAATTTTTTATGCACACTAAGTGGAGGTCAGTTTATGTTCTTTCTAATTTTGATCATAACTGTGCATTTGATTCTGGACCAGCTTTCCTGTGGAATGTAAAAGAGAACTCGTTCTTACGATAAGGAAAGTGTATTAAGCACATGTTAGTTTCTGCTTCTAGCAGAAAATGTTACTTTATTTGATCTTTTTGGAGAGATATCCTTGCTAACTGCCCCCCCACCCCCATACACACACACACTGGGGCCAACACCCTAGAGACATAAAATAGTAACTGGAACAGCATTAACAAAATTCATACTCTAGTATTATAAACCTTCTTCCTGTTTCCGGATAATGTTTCTTGCTCTGATAATCTGGGAAACCATGCTTTGAGATCTCACCATTTTGAAATTTGTTCACATTACCTGTTTTGTACTTCGGAAGTTTCAAATTATGTTTGTTTTCTGCAGACAATCTTATTGTTGGCTTTACATCCTCCAAAAACACCTAAATAGTCTATTTTTTTTTTAATAAGGAAACTTCGTGGATTTTTAGAACCTACAAACCTTTAGTTGGTATGTTTATTTTGTGACCATTTTATAGTTTCAGTATAATTTAATAATAAGAAGATGTTAGCATATTACCTTAGTCACCTTGAAGGCCACTCTTTCACATTTTTTCATATGGATATTGTCACTGAAGAGAGAGAGAAGAAACAATCAGCAACCCAGGTTTAACTTCATGTATAGGATTACAATTCTCTGAATTAATTTTGGAATTATATAAATATCAGTTGAAAATGAATCCCTATTATAAGTAATTGCACATTCTTAAATGTGACTATTTTAACTTTATTATGATTAATTTTAATATGATTGCATACTAGTTTACTGGAATCCAGTTTTCAGTGAGCTAAAATGAAGGGCATGATTAATGCATCCATATTAAAAGTGCTTTTAGAAAATTAAGCAAGAAACAACCCACTAATAGAGTAAATATGGATTTGATTAGTAAACAAGGTAAGTCATTTGGTTTCCAATAAATCTAATCTAGATATTTCCTAGAATTTAAACTGAGTGTGGATTAGTAATCTCATCAAGAACATAACTTGAATCAAAATCTAATTATATTTTTGCAATTTATAATAAATATGAATGAAAATTCATTTTTGAGAGAAAATGAACATTTCCAGGTTCCCATTTCCTAAATAATGTGGTGCAAAAGAAACTACATTTTAATAAGAATTGCCATGTGATTTTTGAGCAGTGAAAAACATTCCTTAAAAATGTTTCCTCATTTTACATCTTAATTTAAAAACCACACAAAATTAGATAGTCAGATTTGGTAATGCTATGTCAAAATTAAGTAAATCAATAATAGTAATAGCAATCACTGTAACAAATTAATTTCTTTATAGATGTTGTCAGGTGATTTGCTATGAACATTACATTAATAATTTCTCTTAATCTTTATAACAAATCACAAAATTACTACTGATTATATTTACATTTTTAATGAAGAAGTTGTTCTAAGAAAGAGCCATTTGATGTCAGTAGCAAGTGGATTTATTGTCTGACACTAGAACTACTAGAGCCCTCTTCCTAGATAATGCTCCTTGTCAGATAGCTGTATTCAAATTCATAAAGAACTCATATTTCATTTTAATAGTGAAAATTAGAAATATAGGCCCATTGAATGAAATGTAAATATATCATGTTAGTATATCCTATGAGTTAGAGAAAGACACCATTGTAATACAGAATCATCTCCTTGAAAGGCAGAATTTATATTAACTTTAATTTGTTCAAATTATCTCTTAGAATTTTCAACAGTATTTCACTATTTCACCAATTGAAGTTCTAAAAATTTCAAGATAAGACTATTTCTAAGGTGGAGGCATAGCTTAGTGTAAGCATGTGTGCTTACCATGTTGTGAAGTCCTGGGTTCAATCCTCAACAACAACAACAAAAATAAATAAAATCTAAGCATTTTTCTGTTGTATTGGAACAGACAAAATTTTCACCCATTATATCTCATCAATATGAGATTTAATTAGATATTTACTATTTTGATTAGATTTTTCAGACACTTTACAAATTCTTCTTTTTATATTTTTTCTATAGTACTATAATTTTCCAATTAAATCACCTTTAAGTTGTGAAAATTTTACAACACTTATCTAATAAATAGGTGTCAATTAATTGTATTTATTGAATTATACATACTAATCAATAACTATGTTAAGCATTAGGTCAAATGCTAAGACAAAAAAATGCCTCATAATGCTAACAATTTAGTGATAAAAACAGGCATTTGTCAAATAATCATATAAAAGTATTATTTTGAACTGTGAAAGGACAGATCCATTAAAATGCATTAGGAGTCATAACAACATATTGCAAGAAGTATGTGATAAAAAGTTTAGATTTCAGATAGAAGAGGGAGTGAACTGGAAATATTAGGGAAGAACATAGTACACAAGGCATGGTGTTTGAAAACACCAGACATGAAAGAACCCATGGCATGTTGGAGAGCCTATGGCCCTGGGCCTGGAGCACAGCTCACAAAAGGGATGAAATTTTTAAAAACTACTATCTATCACTGTGTGAGAAATCACTCTAAAAATAATGGCTTCAAATGATAATTACACATTTTCTAACAGTTTCTTGGGGCTAGGAAGCAGTGTGCAGTAGCTGAGTGCCTCTATTGTAAGGTCTGTTCTTAAATTAAACTATTGGTTGTATCCAACAATGGTCACAAACAAAGCCACAGGTTGGGCTGGAGGCTGGGGTAAATCTATTTGAAGTCCATTCATATTGTTTCAACATGCTTCAGTCTTTTACCCAATATGCTCCATAGCATATTGGCTGGCTTCCTCCAAAGTAAGCAAATCCAAAGAAGAGTGAGAAAAGTCACACAAGATAAAAACCAGCCTGTTTATAGCTCAGTCATGGCAATGAAAACCCATTCTTTCTTTCCCACTCTGTATGTTAGAAGGTATTTTATAAGTACAGTCCCCATCAAACCTCATCCCCACATCTATACACTTAATAAATAATTCATATCTTCTGAACCCCTAGGTCTCCTATTTATTTTTCTAGGTTGCCTGCATGTTCTGATTGAACCCTGAAAGCTGGGAACACCCAGAGAGTGTCTTACAACACACCAACCAACATCATGTCCTTCCTGCCTCTCATGAGGACTTCTCCATTTAGCTGTTGCACTGCCTCACACGCTGCTTCTACTTGTACAACCTGAAGCTGTGGGAGCTGATGTCCCATGGAATCAATTTTGAATAGTAGGTTCCAATAGTTTTTTGATAAACTTATTTATCTATTTCAGTAGATGATCCCCAACTGAATTCGATATGAATTATCAAGTATTCCATAATATATCCCACTTTGTGTAAGCCTTTCTATAATCCACTCTTGCTTCTCCCTGCTTCCCAGACTGACATGTTTCAAATGAACTTTTATATTCACAGGACAAAAGGAAGTCATCCATCAACACACACCAATTATATTGGTGAGCATATCAGGTTGCTACAGAAAAGCAGGAAAATCTCTTGATAGGTTTTAGATGTTGTAGCATTCTGATCTTTAGGGTCACTGTCAGCAGAAGCAAGAGATCTGCAGGTATAACAATAGATTTCAAGAGTTTTATCTAGTAGTGATGAGGATGTTAGGTCAGATACAGAAGTTGATAGCAAATGGCTATTAAAAGGAACTAAATATAACCCAAGCTACCTTTGGCTTTTTATATGCAACATGCCATCTCTCCATAATCACAGTGTTCTGTTCAGCCAATTTTAAGCAGACTTCAGGATCTTGAATATGCAGCTTCTTCAGAGAATCTCAGTTCACACATGCAATTTGGATGAAGTGCAGGTGGAAAGTGTAAAGATATATAATAACTAAGGCACTTGAACAGCTTGACAGCAAAAATAATTATAAGGACTGTGAAGTCAGTTGGAATTTTTGAACTTTTGAACATAAAAATGTACAGTATACATTTATTTTTTCCACACAAACTTTAATTTTTAAAAAGTGACCTTCAGAACATTTAAAGTTCACTCTCATAAATTCTTTACCTGGAGTCTCTAAATTTAAGTATTCACTATATTTCCTTTGCTTCTCACTGTCCATCTAAATATATGCACACATACAATGGTACATATTTTCCTTACATATTTATGAACAATTTGAAATTAAGTTTTAAATATGACACACTTAGTTTATCATATATCTTTTTTTAACAAACATCTTCTGTTTAACATAATTTTCACAGGAAGAACTTAACACTGATCAACAAGTGTTATTTAGTCTATAGGTCATGTAGTTGATATAGCTCATTCCCACAAATATCCAACTAAACATAGTTTATAATTGTTTGCTTGTTGTATTTTTAACCAAGATCTAGTATAAGAATCAGATTGGATCTATATCAGAAAAGTTTTGATGATGTGGTGCAATAAAATTTTTCTTTGCAGATTTTGAAATCCAGGGAGTAAAACTTTATATCCATCACTCTGAAATCCATCACTGTGTTTATGCTGAGGTCATCAGTTGTCCTTATAGTAAATTCCTTGAGCACAGGGACTTCTGTGAGAGCTGACCTCTGTATTGATGTCCCTCCATTTCCTGTTTATGTTATAGGCAATTATTTTTCCTCTTGATCACTGTAAGTAGAGGTTTACTGTCTTGATTAACCATGTCAATGGATAAGCTTTTATTCGTGTTACTTTTTTCCCTAATTTTAAAAATTTCATCACTTTTTTCTGTAATCTTTATTATTGTGTTCTCTTTACTTTATTTTGGTTACATTTCTTTCTAAAAATTTCTTAAGTGTGCAGATTAGTTTATTGGTCTGACACATGTTTTCTTTTCTCCTATAAACATTATATGCTATAAACTGCTTTGATGCTTTGACTTAGTCACACATATTTCCCTGTTATATTTTTATCTTTATATATTTCAAACTATTCTGTTGTTTTGCTTTGAGGGATTGTACCCACGGGTGCTTAACCACTGAACAAGACCCCTAGCACTTTTTAATATTTTATTTAGAACAGGGTCTCGCTGAGTTGCTTAGGGCCTTGCTAAATTGCTGAGACTCTGTCTTTGGATTTATGAA
Source organism: Tamias sibiricus (assembly GCA_025594165.1). NCBI lineage: Eukaryota > Metazoa > Chordata > Mammalia > Rodentia > Sciuridae > Tamias > Tamias sibiricus. The sequence continues at coordinate 147,488,382 of CM046662.1, forward strand.
CCTCCTGCCTCAGCCTACAAGTCACTGGGATTACAGGCATGTACTACAATGACTAACTTCAAACTATTTTTAGTAAGTTTTGAGACTTCCTGTTTAACCCTGGGTTATTTAAAAGTAGTTTGCTCAATTCCCAAATACTTCAGGTTTTTGGGGTATTTCTGCTATTAATTTGGAATCAAATTCAAATATATTTTTTATAACACAGTTGATATGATTTCTATCTTAAATTGGTTGAGATGGTTTGTTGTTTTAAAAATACAATTTATCCTGATACATATTCAATATGCTTTTGGAAACAATGAGTATTTGGATTTTGAAAAGTGTGTTATAAAAATGTCAATTAGGTCTGGTTGGTTTGGAGGATTCAATTTTTAATACGCTTACTTGTTTTCCATCTACTTATTATAAAAATTAATTAATGAGCTATTGATACGTGTTAAGTATGATTTTAGGTTTGATTGCATGATTTCTTTTTTAAATTTTTTTTAGTTGCAGATGGACACGATACCTTTATTTTATTAATTTACTTTTATGTGGTACTGATGATTGAACCCAAGTGCCTCACACATGATAGGCAAGCAGTCTGCCACTGAGCTACAATCCCAGACCTGATTGCATGATTTCTGACATTCATTTCTGTCTTATTTTGAAGCACTGTTATGAGAAACATGTATTTAAAATCATTATGTTTTCCGGGATACCTGACCCTCAATCATGATGTTCCCTTTCACTCCTGAAAACATTTATTATTCCATAGCCTGCATTATTCTGATATTATATAGCTATTCTGGTTTGAGGTGTATGAGAGACAGTGTTGGAATGGTTTATTTTTATCCATCTTGTATATTTAATCTATCTTTTTCTTTATATATTTACTACATTTCTTATAGACAACATAGAATTGAATCTCTAAATTAGATCCAATCTGACAATTGTCATCTTTAGAAAGTTTTATGTAGGCCGTTTAATTTACTGTGATTATCAATATGACTAGAATAAAACTTTACCAACTTGTTAGGTTTTTTTCTATACATTTTATCTATTTGTTCAATTTCTATTCTTCTTCTGGGTATTAAGTGAACAATTATAAGAAAGTTCATGTCATTTTACCTCTTTCATTAACATTACTTATACATATTTTTATGAATTTATAGTGGTTTGTCTAGGATTTAAATACATCATTACATCTTTAATTAGTTTATCTGTAATTAATCAGGTTTTATCTTGAAATGGTGTTATTGTACCTTGCCAGCAGTTTGCACAGTTAAAACTGGATGATTTTGTAAGGACAGTACTCTCACATGTCTTCTTATACATGTTGTTTTGTGGTGTAAATAGAGGAAAATCTGGGTCAAGATCTTGACCCTTCCATGGGGCTGGTGTTCCCTCCCTCTGGTCTGACTTGAAATGAGCACTTTTAGTGATCTTTCAGACTATGTGTTTGAGAGGCTGGAGGGGTTCATGAAGAAAGAATATGCAGAGCACACAGACTCCAGTGAACTCAGGAACCTCCATGTTCTTTTCACAGTCCTTCCAGTTCACAATTGTCCTTCTCCAGTTTGTCAGATTTCTAGTTAAACTCTTCTTACCAGTATCTGGCTACGTGGACCAAATGTGTTTTGTTTCAAGAATCAATTTTATCAGTTTATGACAGTGCTATTGACCTGTTTGGAATATTAATACATGCCCTGGATGTCATGTTCTAAGAAATGCAACTTCACTCCTGACAAATTTTAAATTCCTAAAGTATGTATTGATTCCTAGAATTTCCGTATGGTAGTAAATGCTGCACTGAAAACATTTTACATAAAAAGGCTTTGTGGTAAACTGCCTTTAGAATACTGTAAACAAGATTTTAATGTATGAAACTAGTGAGCATTGAACAAAAGTATAAATTCCTTACAACATGACATAACCCTACAAATATACCTTAAGAATGGTTGCTTTTATCATAAAATTGTTCTATATTGACATATACTTCAGTACTGGAATACCTGGAAATTAACGTGTTATTGGAAAATATATAACATATATATTGCATATTCCCATTGTATGACACACTTTATAATTATTATCAAGGATGGGGTTTACCATTAAAATTCTAGGAAAACTATTATGCACTTTGACTCTCATATTTTACATAATAATCACTACACTAGGCTCAAAGTCCTAAATCTTTCTAAATGACTACAATTTTTCCAATGCCAAGATCTTTGGAAAATAATTGTTTTGTAACTCATTTTTCTTATTATCTGTCATTCATACTATGCCAAACATATATAGACATGAGAGCACTGAAATAAAAACTGTCATTATTTTTTATAGTCCAAAGTTTTTTTCATTAACTTTTATTAACCTAGGGTTATACATTTTTATGTTTAAAATTTAAGATCACTAAAAGTATAAAATAGTATGTTGTCTGTTGTTGTTTTTATTATTGACACATAGTTTCTGCTATGGAATTGCTATTACTGAATAATAGTCACAAAATATCATAAAAGTTAGATGTTTAAAAGTAATGGTAATTAAATAATACCAGTTCAAATTTAGCTTAATCGCTATTACAGGAAAAATATTGAACATAAGAAGTATGTAAATGAATGTTATGTAAAAGCTCTCAACAGGTTTCATTTGAGGAAAAAAAAGAGCATACCATCATATAGTTCTTTTTTGGTAGTTTATTATCTACTTTTTTTTAACCTGAAGCCTCTGGCTATTGGTTTCTTATACCTAAATGATATAAAAATTTCAGAATACTATTATCCTGTGGTAGTTTAAATATGAAGTGTCCCCCAAAAGTTCTTGTGAGAAAATATGCAAGAAAGTTTAGAAGTGAAAGGATTGGGTTATGAGAGTCGAACCAGTGTGTTAATCCTGGTGGGTACCTTTGGGTATGTACTTTGTGAGCTGAGATTAGTAGTCTCTCTAGGCTCCCTGGTGCTGTCTTGAGCTGCTTTCCTCCACCACACTCTTCTGCCATGATTCTCTTTCTGTGCTCAGGCTATAAAGAAGGAAGTTATAGACTGAGACCTCTGAAACCATGAGCCCCCAAATAAAATTTTCCTCCTCTAATTGTTCTTGTCAGGTCATTTGGTCACAGAGGTGAAAAAGTTGACCAAAACAGACACCCAGGCAAAGTTCAGTAAAACAGCTTCAGTCTCCTTTATTTCCCCTATTTGATGTAAGATAAGAAATATTCAGACATAGACTACACTTATAGCCAGGAGCCCTCGTCCATGCCTCTATAATCCCAGTGACTTGGGAGGCTAAGGCAGAATCACAAGTTTGAGAGCAACCTCAGTAATTTAGTGAGACAGTATCTCAAAATATAAAATAAAAGGGTTGAGGATGTAGTTTGTGGTAAAGCATCTGAGATCAATCCCCAGGACCCCAAAAATAAAATACAATAAATAGATTATACTGCCTTTGACTATTGATAACATGTCAAGCACAATGGTTTGTTTTTCTAATCATTTTCTGTCTAAGGTATACATTGCAGTTGATTTCCAACAATTCAATGAAAGCAAGTTATTGACAGGAACTTTTGGAAATAGTCTAAAAAATGGCTACAGTCCATTGACAAGCACTTCATGTTTTATCAATTTATTCCTTCTTTATGCAAGAAAAATCACACTTTGTCAGAACATCATCACTATTGTGTGAATGGAAGAGGACCCACATGCTAACAATGGCTGAGTAGGGAGACTGAATGTACCTGGGTCTGTGATTGCATCAATAAGGAGCTGCATTGGCTCTAAAAATCCTCTGCATTTTTTTTTTTTTTTGCTTTATTTGTCGGTCTGTGATTTATGCAATATGAATTTTTGCTTTGGTATCTAGATCCTAGGTGACATTAATGGGGACCCTCCATGTTTGAGTGATATTAGGTGAATTTTCTATTTTTGTTAGATTTGCATGATAGCCATATACTTGTACTTTGTACCTTAATTTCTACAGGCACTAAGGACAGTCATTGGAATTCTACTCAATTATTATATACCTTCAAAGAAAAAAATACCTTCTTTTTATGACTAATGATAAATCATTTACATCATGACAAAGAAGTACAAGCTTTGCTCCCTTCTTAATAAAATCATACAAAAACAATGATCTAAGGGATAGGGGGTGAGGGAAGGACATTGGTGAAGGATGTGCTGTCTTTCATGTTTTCTAACCTTGTTTGCATTCTGTTTTTGAGACAGAACCATAATAGGGCAATGTATTCAAAAGTACACAACATTTGTACTTATTCAATGTGCTTTCCTTTAGAAGAAAAAAAGTTCCATATTGGTAAGGATAAAACTGGAAAAAAAAAAAAAAAAAAAAAAAAAAAAACTCCCGAAAACTTGTCATGTTTCATGGTTAAAACCAACACTAATAAGTGCTTTTTGAACTGGCTTTGCTGCTGAAATTAAGGTCACTATGCCTTAACTTAGAATAAGTAAATTTTCCTGGACTTTCTAGATGGACCTAATTTAATCAGATGCCCTCAAAAATCAAAGAGGTATACTGAATAGTGAGTTGGAGAAGAGGATATGAAATCAGAGAAATTTGAAGCATAAAAGGGACTTGACTCACTTGATGGCTTGAAGCTGGAGGAATGGGTCCAGGAGGCAGCCTCTAGATTACAACAATTCCTGATCTCTGGCAACAGCCAGTAAGAGAATAGGGACCTTATCCCTGCGACCACAAAGAAGTGAATTTTGTCAACAACACCCATAATCCTGGAAGAAAATGCTCCCCTAGGGCCTCCAGAAAGAAGACAGCCCATAACTTTGATTGTGCCCTTTAAGACCCAGGGGAGCTAGAATATACACCTATACAACTATGAAATAATGTTTATGTGATTTAAACCCCTTGATTTGCGGTAATTTGCTATGGCAATATTAGGAAACTAGTAAATACAGTAATATAAAAGTGTTTATCTGATAATTTGAAAATGTCCTCAAATATTACTTTTTTAAGTTCATTTTTGCTAAGATATAATGCATAAGTCAGCAATCAGAACCCCAAAAATTTACTACTAAAAATAAATGCCGTTTAGAGAAGGGAGGGAAAGTAAAGGCTTATGAGACATAACCAGAGTAGACAGGGTGAGCCACAGAGGATGATACTTGGTAAGTAGGCTCCCACCTGGAGTACAAAAACAAATTCTAGACGAGAAATTTAGTTCAGTTGTACAACACCTGCCTAGCAGGTCAGAAGCCCTGGATTCAATCCTCAGCACTACAACAAGAAGAAGAAAACAATAAACAACTGTCAACAATCTACAATAATTTAAAGTTTTCACTAGTGTCAATTTTCAGTAAATCTTGTAGGAGTCAATATAACTTTGTAAAAACATTGATTTTATTAACCTTTTATATTGTAACTTTCAGATTTAACCTAGAATGAAATGAGTTGGTGGGAAAATATAGGGAACTTAAAATATATTTTAAGTTTTTGCATGTAAATGGTAGGTGGGAAAAATTGTGCAATCTCACTTATTCATTCTTATTATTATATTGAATAATTATTCTTTATATTGCAAAAATGTAGTGGTAGGAACCAAATATTTATCTTCTCAAAGTCATTTTCTAAAATTTTAACTCCCAATGTCATGGTATTTGTAGGTGGAGCACTCAGAAATTTATTATTTCATGAAGTTGGAGCCAGAGAGCTCTCTTGTTGTCATATGAGGATACAAGAAGTCAGCAATCTATAACTCATTGGAGGGCCTTAGCAGTATCTCAAAATGCTGTCACCCTTGGCATGGATTTCCAGCCTCCCCAACAGTAAAAAATAAAATTTTGTGGTTTAAAGCATTCAATGTATAGTCATTTGTTTTAGCAGCCCAAACCATAACATGTAGATTGTGCACTATAATTCTCTGACTCATTCCTATTAGCGATCTGTTTAATTATTCCTTGGGTTGACCAATAACCATTATGTTTAATCATTTATGTATACAAATTTAACTACAATGCCATTACACAATGCAAATTTTAAATTTCCAATTATTTTGTAAAATAAGTAAGTAAGTAAATAAATAAATAAATAAAACTAAGAAATTATTATTAAATTTCTCTTCTAAATATGGTTCTGGTGATCAAATAGTAGGCATCAGAAAATATAGCTAATAGTACCAATTATCATGTGATCATGCACATATAACATGAGAGTTATTTTGAATAAAGGGTCAGTGTTTTATGTATCCAAGTTTCTTAAGCAACTAACAGAATACCTAGTACATAGATGTACAAAATATTGGAATAAACTATATTTTAATACTTATAAAATTTAATTCAAAACATAAGAATAATAACTGCATAATGATATTCTTCTATTTTGACATTTTGAATTTTAGAATGACATTATGAATAATCAAAATTGTTTAATTCCTAATTTTTAAAAAAAATTTTTTAGTTGTAGGTGGATACAATACCTTTATTTTATTTATGTGGTGCTGAGGATGGAACCCAGGGCCTCACACATGTGAGACGAGTGCTCTACTGCTGAGCCATAGCTCCAGCCCTGAATTCCTAATATTTTTACTTCTTTAATTTTCTGAAAAAATATCGCATTACCAATTACCATATAGCAGGTAATATTTAGTATCTGACTTTAAGAATTTTTTGGATACACCATAATATTTACCAAATACATACAGGAATAAGCCCTTTAGAGATAGTATCCAGCAAAACATGGAGGAAGAAGTGGTTAACTCAAGGTAAGTCATTTGCCTTTTATCTACTTGCTTGCTGGAGAAAATCAGTGAATTCAGTCAAGAGCACAAGTCTTGTGAAAATATTCATTATTCTTATGTGAGAAGTGAAAGAATATCTAATATTTATACATTAAATTATTTAATGGGGAAATTTTTGTTTCTAAATTTTTGTGGTTTTTAAAATAAAAATGTATCCAAGTGTGAATTCAAAACTTTGGGGAAAAATGCAAGTAGGAATAGAAAAAGGAGTTGAACATTTTGAACTGAACAATGAAGGGATATGTTTCAGACACTGGCAGCAGAAGATGCAACTTTCAGAGCTGTGCAAACCCAGGGAATAGTTGAACCATGACAAATATTAAGCAGAGCTGCCACAGAAAAATTTTATAGAGAGTAATGACAGAAATGAGATGGAAAAGCTAGTAAAAGCAAAATCATGGTCCTGAGTATATTGCCCAAAGCCATTTTACTTTAAACTAGGCTATGAAGCTAATGAAAGATATAAATTGCCACAAAAAAATGACCATATTTCCATTTCAGAACAATGACAATAGTAGTGACATTGTGGATGGTCACAGGAAAGACCAAAATTTGAGCATCTAAACTAAGAAATAATGAGCACCAGCACAAAGCCAATGACAATGGCAAGAAAGGAGGACAAGGAAAGATTTTAGAAAAAGATTTAAGATATGGGGTTGATAAGAGTATCTGACTCCTTTGAAATGAAGAGGAGAAACAGCAAATAAAAAGAAAAATTGCCCCCAATTTACTCACTATGGAAACTTAACTCTTCATATATATTTGTAATAATGATGAATTTCTATGACAGAAATTTTACTTATACCTAGATTTTCAGAATTAACCTAAATATTTACTATAAGTAATGCTTTCCTATATTTTTCTCACATCTAAAAGAAGTACTTTTATATTTCATGTAGTCTTAGCATGTGTCATGAGAAATATAAAGTGCAAAATATTTTCTTTGATAATAAAGCCTTTTTCTGATTTATTGAGTATTTCAAAGCATGATTTGTATCATTAAATAATAAACAAAAACATGTAGTTAATTCTAAAAGGCACTATGAATGTAAATATGCAATCAATGCAATCTAATTAGATTAAGGAAACATAAAAAATAGCAGAATGTTTGCCACATATATTACTTACTGATTTGAAGCAGCAATAATTCCTGTAAATGCTATCATGAAATGCAGTTGATAAAGCTTTTCTACAATCCTACAGAAAAAAATGCTAAGGGATTTTGCATCCAAATTGGAATCATTTTCCAAATGATAGTGTATAAGACTAAGAGTTACATATTTTGTAAGTAGTCAATAAATGTGGGTGGGTAGTCATTGATTCCTGTTTTAATAATTATCAAATCAGTCTTGATGATTTTTCAATAACATCAGATTTTACATTATTAAAATTGTACATACAAGTGTGAAAAAAATAAGCATTATCCCAAGAGCAATTTAATCTATTTGTGTATATAGAGAGCTAACTAACTGATGGGGAGTATCTGGGGAAAGTCTACTAATATAGGAATTGCATAAGTTTAGCAGTGGTGGAATGTCCTGATTCTAGTACACCAAAGTGCTCTGTTACTGGAGAAGCTAAATTCCCTGCAGAGTTCTTCCCACAGGAAGAACTGTACAGAACTGGTACTTTAACTGGCACTGTGACTCAGTCAGCTACATAATTTATAGTGCCAGTTCAAAATAAAATGCAGAGCTCCTTGTTCAAAAATTACTAAGTATTTGGGGCTGGGTTGTGGCTCAGTGGTAGAGTGCTCTCCTAGCACGTGTGTGGCCCGGGTTCGATCCTCAGCACCACATAAAAACAGATTGTGTACAACTAAAGCAAATAAATAAATATTTTAAAAAATTACTAAGAATTTGAAGAGAGTAACTGCAAAGCATTAAGCTAAGTACAAGGTCATTGTGGCTGCACAGATCAAGCACCCATGAAGCTGTTGTGACCTAAACATAAATTTCTAAAGGGACTGAGACTTTGGTAATCACACAGTTGTTTGGCTGAGGTTGCCTTATGTGTATCCATTCACAGTTGAAACTTGGCCAATACCTAGCTTCACGGTCAAAATGAATAATAAAGTAATAAACCACGCATGAGGAATTGATTGAATGTCAAGGTTTTAGTGGTGGAAATGGTAAATCGGAAATTATAATTTGGTAAGTTATAAAATGAGAAATGCTACTGAAAAAGTTTCAATATTATGTCAATTGATGATATTGTTTTAATTATAAGTTACTTTATTTTCACACATGAATCTTTCACTTTCCTCATGAACACATGATTTTGGGAAGAAAAAAGCAATATCAATAATGTTTTGTGACTAAATAACTAAATTATAAACTGATGGAACTAAAAATTAGAATTTAAAGATCTCGTGTTCTCAGTAGTAATTTACAGTACAAAATAAACACTGAATTTGAAGAAAAAGATAAAATAATACCAAATGCAAAATATAGATTTACATGGTAAGGTATAAAATCTTTTGTTATGGAGATGATTATGTCCATCTAGTAACTACTACTAATAATAACAAATGCTTACAAGGGAACTCCCAGGCACAAATAAAAATTCTAATGGCTCTGCATATATTTTATTAGCAAATAATTGATATTCCCAATGTATGAATGAAGATACAGAACAAGAAAATCTGCATGAAAATTCAGTCTTAATCAATTTTAAGATTAATTGTAAATCAGTAAAATTTATGCTTTGGTATATATAAAATGATTGTTTGAGCAACTTACTTTTGTTTTAGTATAATTCTAATCAATTTTGTTTTAGTGTAATTTTGTTTCTAAGAGAAATAATCTCCCGAGTTTGATTAGAGAAGAAAAATCTTGCATTTCAGGAAGTGGATAATATTTGATGTTGGTTTACTAAGCCTGCACTCACTAAGAATACACTTATTTTTTCTATGTTTTTATTTTATTTATTTTATTTTTTATTCTAAGTTGTTAGAAATGACAGCAGAATGTATCATATTTCATATTATACTTGTAGAGCACATTTTTACACATCTCTGGTTGTATATAAAGTATATTCACACCATTCGTGACTTCATACATGCACTTAGGGTAATGATATCCATCTCATTCTACCATCTTTTTTTTTTTTTTCTTGACCCTTTTCCCCCCTCTCTTCCCCTCCCTCCCCATTGGCCATTCTAATGTTCCTCTAATCCTCCTATGCTCCCCATCCCAACCCGACTGTGAATCAGCCTCCTTATATCAAAGAAAACATTTGGCATTTGCCTTTTTGAGATTGGCTAACTTCGCTTAGCATTATATTCTCTAACTCCATCCATTTACCTGCGAATTCCATGATTTTATTCTCTCTTATTGCTGAGTAATACTCCATTGTGTGTATATACCACATTTTCTTTATCCATTCATCTACTGAAGGGCATCTGGGTTGGTTCCACAGTTTAGCTATTGTGAATTGTGCTGCTATAAGCATTGATGTGGCTGTGTCCCTGTAGTATGCTGTTTTTAAGATCTTTGTGTAAAGACCAAGGAGTGGGATAGCTGAGTCATAAAGTGGATCCAATTCAAGTTTTCCAAGGTATCTCCATACTGCTTTCCTAAGAGTATACTTATGAAAAGTTTTTCCAAACTGAAAAAGGTGATTTTTAATCCAAACATAGGTTCCCATTTTTTGTTTGTTTATTTCTCTTGATAAAACATATTCTTGATGTATGAATTTTATGAGAATTCTGCTTTAAGATATTTGCAATGCCAAATATTAAACATTTGACATTAAACTAAAATGTTATGCTATATTCTATAATAAAATTCAGAACTTTCTTCATATAATGACATTAAAGATTTTTTTTTTTAATAAACTTAAGTCCCTTAAAATGACTCTGCATTTAGCCTCTGGTAGCTAGACATTGATCAGTAAAGATAAAGATATGAGACATTTTATTTACAATAAAATTGTTGAGTCTTCCGTGCCCTCTCTTTCTCCTGTGGCCTCTCCAGAAGTCACTGAAATGCATTATTCATTTACTTCTGTTGTTATTTCAGTCTCCTAAAATAATGTTAAAACTACCATTGCAGATGTATAAGGAAACAATTTAGGAGGACTGATTAGAAGGAAAATAGAAGTGCTGAAAAGGGGAATAATTACAGTTACAAAATAGTATATAAATCCAAACACTCTTGGAAATCAGCATATTTGTTAGTTACTTTAGAGAACTTTTCTCAATATATTTAAAAATAGATATTTCTTTGTAATACTCAATATATTTTAAAATAGATATTTCTTTGTAATACACAGAGAGAGAGAGAGAGAGAGAGAGAGAGAGATTGTGTGTGTGTGTGTGTGTGTGTGTGTGTGTGTGTGTGTGTGTGTTGGTGTGTGTGAATGGGGTGCTGAGGATTAAACCCAGGACTTTGCACATACTAGGTAAACACTCTATCACAACCCTGGACACACTATATTAGGTTTTATGTTGCTATTTTTGGAATATAGTGTGACATTTCATCAGACATCAGAGGTGACTGAGATTAAAAGTGAATGGAAGACCAAACACTCCATTTTATAATAGGTTCTTGTCAAGTTTAAATTTCTATCCCCAAGTCTTTTCACTGATTTGTACAACTATGAAAAGTTGTGTTATTTGTGATATAAACTTTTGCGGTGAAAGAACAAATGTGTTATCTTGATTCATAATCAGAGCCGCTTGATGTAGCAGTAACTTTAAGCAGCTTAACTTAAAACCCTTGACTTGTTGGTGACTAGGAAGAGGAGAAGAAAGTGTGTTCAGACAGCGTGAATACTTAAGTTGATGCTAAAGAAATATGTTTCTTTTTCTCTCTAATTGTAAATGTTAGGCTCATCTCAAGCTATATATGAAATCCTTGTATGAAAGTGCTCATTCATTAATAAAGTTTCTTATTTGTTATTTAGAATCTTCCATTGCTATTCAGGTCAATCTACTGAACACTCACTGATATATTCCTAAGATACAAGCTAAGTGCTAGGTTAAGAATACAAGAAATTTATTCACGAAGGAAATTAAAGATAAATGATGAATATTTTCACATAAACAAATGGTATTGTGTAATAAAAGGTAAATGCTATGATATAAATTTGCACCAAGATCTGCTTTGGATGTTTAAAATGGGCATATAAATCTTCCCTTCGAGTTTTAAGTCCTGTAGACCTAAACTATACAGTGAATGTGAGTAAAAATTAATCAGGTAAGTAAGTGCTTGAGGCCAAAATAGGAAGCAGTAGCCTACAGAAATGTAACATTAAACAAACAAACAAACAAACAAACAAAAACCAGCTGTAGACAGGGCAGCAATTCCATCCACCCTGAAGTAAGGGTACAAGGCTGATTGACAACCCTGCACTGTACCTGTCTCTTTGGAAAATGCTCACTTATTTTTAATATTTTTAATCAGTACTATGTATGTGAGAGGCAATACAGGATTAGAGGTGATGAAATACAAAAATTTTGGCTTCCTCTGGGTCAAAACGCAAAATCCATTCTTTCACCAAACTAATTATCCATAGACATATTTGTTATTCAATTAATTTTTACATGTTCATGTTATGCTCCAATTAAATTTGAACTAAGTGCCTTTTAGCTGGAACTCAAGCAACAATTGTTGCACCCTTTTCTTACCAATGTTTACCTTCCAAACCATGATAAATTAGACTTCCACTAATAAGTTTTTTACTTAGAATATTTGGGTCCAATTAACATGGTTTCAACACATGAACTTGCTACACTATAATCTATGTGATATATATATTTTCAGCTACTTGACGTTTGGTGTTAATCAAAGATACTAAGATAAAACTTTTTAAGGAGCTACATTTAACATATACTATCTTTTAAAGTTTAGAGAAGTAGAGGTAATTAGAAGTTGTTAACAAATTTCAGCTTTCATCATAAAAAGTTCCCAAGAAACACTTTTGTGGCTTTTCTGGACTTGGAGTAATGGAGGGTGAGGAAAGGGTGACTACCTCTAATCTAAAGACTCCCCTCTGAGTAGCAAGGACATTGTTTGGGCACAGAGACATGAAGAGGATACTGATGGTCACTCTTCCTGTGGTTGATTTACAGAGTCCATTTTACCAATGGCTATCCCTGTCACTTAGTGAACTAAGAGGAAAAGAGAGGAACTGCAAATAGAGTTGGTTGCCGTGGTAAAGAGGGCAGAAGAGAATGGCCAAGCACCTGGAAGGAATTCTCTCACGGAGGCATCCACCATCCAGGAGAGCTAACAAAACACCAAATGGAGTCGTTCACAAAGTTAGAAAAATTGTCTGTGTCATAAAGATGGAGCGTCCAGCTTTTCTAAGTAAGCCTTTAGAATACATCAAACAGTATAAACAGCACATTTCAGCTAAGATAGAAAGGGAGGGTCAAGAGAAATTAGTGGGAGAGTGGGGGAGAACAACTAATCGACCATGGGGACCAAACTCTGCACAAACAAACAAACAAAAAAAGAAAGAAATCACCTGACAGCTGCAGAAAAAGCTTGTAACCAAAAAACTTTTATTTTAGTTTTTTTAAGAAAATTAACATGAAAAACATAAGGAGAACCCTTCCCCCTAAATATTAGACTAATTCAAGTTACAGAAAATTCCTGTTGGAGATTTAATGAGAAAATAAGTTCAGTAAACAGAACCTCAAAATTGCAAATGAAAATTATAGAAGCTCATGGAGAATAAAGCAAACATCACACTGAACTAATAAATGATTAGAGATGGCAAGGAAGAGAATAGATGCAGCTGAAAATGGAATTGCTGACAAAAATCAAAGCACAAACTTACAAAATGATAGAGTTTTAAAAAATAGGAGGAGGATAACAGATAATAAGGACAGAAGATATCATCCAATTTAAAGATAATTGATATTTCCAGGACCTTAGCAGTGAGAAGAAAAGGAATTTAAAATAACATATCTTTCTCAAAGGAAATTCATAAAAGAAGGTATGACTCAATTTGAAGCCTATAAGAATGCACTCGAAAATGATACAGATAATTCACACTGAGACATATTCATTTTAACTTGCAGATCTTTGACTATAAAAAAAGAATTTAAGCAACCAAGCAAAAAGAACCACTTCCCTTTCATAGGAGGAAATTCAAGCTGGGCCCAGATCCCTTGTGATTGCCAATCAGTTGCCAGAAAATTAAAGAACCATCAGCAAAAATTTCAGATAAATCAACTATGACTCCTCATTCTACCAAATGAAGATGTTGTTCACCTGTAAAAGTAGAACATATACATTGTCAAACATGAAAAGTTAAGAAAATACATAATACCGATTGGTCTTTTGTGACAACAAAATTTCAACTAAATAAAAGAGAATCAAACAAAGGATGACTGTGATAGTTCAGCACTGAAGACAATGGGATCATTTTGGAAAAGTTCAGAAGGAAAGGATAAAGAAAAAATTTTTATCAAGCTTTTATTTTTGTATTTATTTTAATGAATAAGGGAACCCTCCAACATTCACAAAGATGTAGAAACCAGGTACCTGCAAACTGCTTTCACAAGTATTAAAAACAAAGCAAAAACGAAACAAGTGGACAATTAAATCCAAGGTACTGAAAGATCGGTGGAACAAGGTAACTTATGACTGGAGAAGCCAAGGGCAGTGGAGAACTAGTGAAAGACCCAAGCATGTACATTACTAGAGGAAGATGTGAAGCTTTTGCTACTTTTGCTATTCACACAGTAACAGGAAATACAAGAAATATTCTGTCATTTCTTGCATGTATTTCAAATGCTGGAATAATTTTTAAACCAGATAAAGAAGTAATATAGTTACTTAAGTAATTTCAATTGGATTTATATAGTGAAGGGATTTTAATCTATTTTGAAATATAATTTATATTAAACATGTGTGGAATTTAAAGCCATAGAAGAAAAATTTGGAGTAACATATGATAAAAATTAGGAGATAATGGGTGGAGATGTGGGAGGAAATTTAGGCAAGCTAATTCTCTGATCTTTCCAAGAAGGGTAAAAAATGGAGAAAATTCCAATTCAAATGATGTAGCTTGTTATCTTAAAAAAAAAAAAAAAAAAAAAAAAAAAAAAAAAAAAAAAAAGATAATGTTCCAAACTCTTTAAGTTTTTTTATAATCTACTTTCAGTTTGAAGAAATTCTTGTGATGAATAAAGTTGTATCTGAAATTCATCATTATTCATTTCATTTCATTATTGTTTCAGCTTTTGTACTTCAAAATTTAAGTATACTCTGTTAATGGAGTATGCAACTTTGACCAACTCCTCAAGACAGTACAACCAAAATAAAAGCATAGCTGAATACATTGTTGGAGAGGTAATTTCAGGGAACTTCATGTTGAAGACCAGTGGGAGGAAACAGAAGTAAGGGACACCAAAAAAAGAAACACATATTATTTTGTCTACCAGTTGAGCTAGTGATTGCATGACTAAGGGACAGTTATGAAATATGTATCAGAATCAGGGGGATAAAAAGAGTTCATTGGTTAATGAGCTCCCATTCTGTATTTTTTTAAAGATTGACTCCACAAAACAGTAAATGTCTTAATTTTGGGGTTGTATATACAAGGCAGCCAGGTTGTATTCAAGTGATTGATTAACTGCTCTGGTTTTTCTGAGCCTTGGTGATGGGGTACAGAGGGATTGGGGAGTTCCTCAGATTTTTTTTTTTTTTTTTTTTTTTTTTTTTTTTTTGTGTGTGTGTGTGGCTAGAAAGAGTAAAGTCCTAGGGAAACTGAGTAAATTGATATGGTCATCTTAGTAGAACCATAGTCCATTCCATATTGTCAACACAAAAGTTATTGATGGAAGCCAAGAAGTATATGTTATGAACTTGCAATAAAGTCCATTCATATTGCAGAACAAGTCCACTCAATGCTGGCTAGAATAACAGAGAATAAAACACAACTGAAGTTGTGTGAAGTAGGATCCTCCTATCCCATCAATATTTCTACCTCTCATATTTAACAAATGAATCTTCATTTGCAGGAAAAAAAATCAGCATTGCTTATTTTCCAAGAGGGCAGGTACAAGTTCATGCAGATCCCTTAGAGGAAGTATGCTGTCCAAATCCTTGAATATAATCAAGCAAGAAAGTTAGACAAAGAGCAACAGATCACACTACTGTGGTTAACAGGGAAATCCGAGTGACTCAGACATACAATATGCCTGGGCTTTCCATAAATGAGCCTAACCCTGAGTGCACCATTGTCATTATAGAGTTGACTTCTGAACAGAAAGCTTTACTTTCTGGTCCAATGGATCAAATACTGTTTGTGATGAGCTGCTTTGGTCCCATGGTCACTTATGTGTTAAGAGTCACACTCAAAAGTCAGTGGCATGTGAGGAGCTTTTGTTAAAATTGATGCTCATTTACTACCACATAATCTAAACCCTCCCCATTGACAGCAGCCTTCATGGATGCTCTCCATCTGGGAGTTGCTCAGTGCCTCATGGTATCCACATTTCTATTGGGTTCCTCAGCAGCACTGGAACTAATGGATTATGTGACTCTTTGGAAATAGTGCTCTCAGTGGAGCATTGATCAAGTACAGAGACATCTCTGGAACTGGGTACTTCTGAGTCACTCATTAAACACGTCAGAGCAGTATCCCCCAGTGGGGAAAGACACTAACCTATGACACTTTCTACATTTTAGGTGACACAAAATTAAAGTGTCATTTCTTATTAGACATGTCAAACATGCAGTGCTTTATTGGACATCTAAAAGTATCACAAATGTAGCATATTCTTGACACACATGATTTAGCCTCATCCTTAAAAAACTGAATGTCTTTCCATGGATTCTATGACCCTTGCCAGTTCCTGCTTGCCACATTCAATTATCATTAATACTATCGATATCGGTATAAGAGAGTTGGTTCACAGACTTTTATGAATGATCAAGATTCTCTGATGAAGAGCAAGAAATGCAAAGTATTGTTCAACTTATATAAATAATAAATAGCTTTGATCATATTGATAGGTTAAAATAAAAAGCATACATCAAGTCAATAGAGGTATGTGTAATGCCAGCAGTTATAATGACATGCTCCATTGGAAGCCACATCTTACCACAAGAATTGAAATGCCCATTAGTTAGGTTTTTGGAAGTGCAATATCATTAATCATGACCCATAAGGTTTTATTTAAAAAAACAGAATTTCAGTTACTTAAGAATTTGAAGATAGCACTAACCTCTATACTTCCCATGGAAACAAATTATTATTTGTGACTTACAAATCTTAAAGAAGGGGGCTTTCAATGACTAACATTAGATCTTTCCTAAAACAGTGATACCTATTCCGAAGCTCAAGGAACTTAGAAAATGCTTGCACTGCTTTGCCAGTTGAGAAGTTCATCTATCCCAATTCCCTACACAGAAACTAGAAAAATAATCACAAAGTATGATCTTACACCAATCTGAAAACATTTGTGGTGATCTTGGGTCAAAATTACTGTGTCATTGGATCTCCATAAATCCCCAATCTATTTGAATTTCTATCAGCTTCAGGTGCCTAGTGTCTATGTAAGCTTAGACACCTTGTCCATCTATTCACAGACTTGATGTCTCTCCCACTGGTGTGTGGCTCTCAAAATTACTCATATTCTTTTTGGGAATTGACCACAGAATATTTTCTAATTCTTTTTTTTTTTTTTAATACTTGTAGGTAGACAGCATGCCTTTATTTGTTTAGTTGTTTTATGTGGTGTTCAGGATAGAACCCTGAGCCTCACATGCTAGGTAAGCACTCTTCCACTGAGCTACAGCCCCAGCTCAACTTTCTAATTCTTGAGAAAAGAAATGATCATTTTTCAGGTTTCTTGTTCCATATAATCCATAACACATTTTTTTCTTGCAAATGGAGTCCACTCTACTCAAGAAGGGTCAGGAAATCTTTTGCCAGAATGGAAATTTCAAGGGAACATGAGGAGTCTGAGATTGCCCATCTTACATCTCGAGATCATACTCTTTGTATATCTGTTCCCTCATTCGAACACAACTTGTCTATCAAGGCTGCAAATTCACTCCCATTTGCAATGAAGTCACCTTTAAAATTAGATCTGGCTTGTATTTTAGCATAGTCTGCCAACTATCTACATGGGATTGAATCAGTTTCAAATCTGCCATGAAAGATTTCTGGCTTCCACAACATGTATTTAGTGGACATGTTGTTGTCCTGAGCCTATCATTTTCTGTTCCAAGCTTTAGTGCTGTTAACCATACATATCTGACTCCGTATGTCCTAAAATTGTTATTGCTCTTATGCTGTTAAAATTCTACAGCTACCGAAGCCCAGATCAATGCCATGTATCATTTGCTTCCCAAACATGTAAACTAGCAGATGCCAAGAACATCAGCAATTGCTCAGGTATTTTCAGTTTAGAAGTATGAAAGTGGATGCATATTTTCTCAAGGGTATTAAACTCTGATAGCTAAAAATCTCACCCTTTCTTCTCCACAACACATTAGTTTTGGAAAATGAATTGTGTCTGAGATGGTACCATCAATAAGACAGAACAGATCTCAGTTTCTTATTTCCATCTACACTGCCCTTAATGGGTCAAAGGAAAGAGAATTAGTAGTCACAATGCTTTTATACGTCAGCAGTTATCATAACCACATAGGTCATAAGAGAAGAAAGAAGTTTGTTATTTTTTTAAGAGAGTTCAGTTTTAAGTCTCATTTTTAAAGTAGGAATATTTTCCCTGTAGGGATTCAATTTATATGCTTTCAGACATCCATTAGAACCTGGTGCTATGTTGGTTATGCTGGGAATTCAAATTCCTACCAGGTATCATTAGTATGTTGCATTAGAACCTTCAGGATGGCCATATTATATCCATATTGTAAGTTACCCAGACTTCTTATATTCACCATGTTTGAATTTCAGAGTATTTGGAGCTAAAGTCTATCAAGAATAGAATCAAAGAGCTGGCTGTGGTGGCACATTCCTGTAATCCCAGCAACTCAGGAGGCTGAGGCAGGAGAATCAAGTTTGAGGCCAACCTCAGAACCTAAGCAAGATCTTATCTCATTTTTTTTTTTTTTAAAAGGGGAGGGTAGGGATATAATTCAGTAGTCAAATTCTCCTGGGTTGAATCCATAGTATCCACAATAGGATCAAAGAATAAAATTACAGATATTCTAGAGAAAAATAGGGTTCAAGGGTAAATGTGAGTAAAGGAGATAGTTTACTCAAAGACATTTTTCATTCTTTTTGTTTATTTTGTTTTTAGTCCCTTGAACTCTAAGCATCAAATCTGAATCTGGGACTAGAAAACTTTAAAGTAATTTCCATCTCTTCATACTTTTATTCTGAACATTTCATATAAAGGAAATCTAATAATATATTCCTTTTATGACTGTATTCTCTCACTTTTCATAATGTTTTTAATTGTTTGCCCATATTATAACAGGTATCAATACTTCACTATTTTCATAATCAAGTGTTATTCCATTGCATAGATTTACTGCATTTAAAGAGTCTATTTGTTAATATTTGATGGACATTTGTGTTAGCCCTATGTTTTGAATAGTAAGAATAATATATGACATTCATATGTACATTTTTTTATGTGGACATATGCTTTCATTTCTCTAGGTTATATATCTTTGAGTGGAATTGTTGGATTATATGGTAACTTTTCAGGCTGATGGTGGCACGACATGACAGGGATAGTACTGAAAGGACATGAGGCATCTTCATGAATGATATGTTGTAAAAACCACCATGAGGATTGGTGCATGTATCTGTGAATACAGTAAAAAACATTAAATTATACATTTCAAATGGATGAATTGTATGACATACAAATCCTCTCACAAAAGCTGTTAAAAATGTTTAAAAAATTAAAAAGTCATATAGACCTGGCTTTTATTGGCAGTATTCACCACATGGTTCTTTATATTGCAGCACAGAAGATACTTTCCTTCCTAAGTATTAGAAAGAAAGGAAAAAAATGAACGGTAATGGGGATTTATCAAAATTACACACAGGTCAATTTGAATGGATTCCCACTGACATACTGGCTGAATGAACATCAGAATAAATAATGACATTAGAGGATAATAATTCATTGGATGAAACAACAAAGCATCATTCACACACATGCTAGTAAATGAACCAATGTGTTGAACATTTGATGAAGAACAATACTTTTAGATAATTAAAAAAAATGTTTCCCCATAATATTTAACTTTAAAATGGTGAAGAGTAACTTTATAGTGGAAAAGTCAGATACCATTTTATTCAAACAATCAAATGATCATCACCTAACAAGATGTATTAAGTAGAACTAATTTGTGGAATTCCTGTCAAAGATTCATGAACTTAAACCATTCAATGAATGAATAACAGAATAATTCAGAATTGAACTGATAAATACAAACTAAAATGTATTCTGAAATGTAACTTGCCTGAAGTTTTCCAAAATGTAAAGATAATAAAATTCATGGAAAGACTGAGAAATATTTTCAGATAGAATAATATTAAAGAGACAGGCCACCAAAGCAATACCTGATTTTTAAACCGCATTCTTTTGCTAATAATCACATATATTAGGGTTCAACCTGAAAATTTGAGAACTCGATTTTAATTAAATGTCCTTTTCAATTTTGGAAATTTGGATGGTAGTATAAAGTTACTGAGTATAAACTGCATGTTGTTAGAAATACAAAGTGCTCAGAGGGTGATAGGCCATTCAATGCACAACCTATTTTTATACAATTCATGGGAAAAGTGTTTTGTAATGTTCTCCGAATTTCTGCACCACTGCCAACTTACTGAGACACTACATACAAATGACAAATATTTAGGGGTGTGTGTATGTGTGTGTATATGTGTGTGCATATGTGTGTGTATGCAAGAGTGACTTACATGATAGCAGGGATCAGCTGCAATGTGGAACCATGAAGACAGGACACAGGAAGGACACTGGAGACTCTTAGAAAGTAACTAAAGCTGCAAATAAGAGAAACGTCATTTCTCTTCTGAATTCCTTCCAACAGATTGAATCATGTAACACTAGAATACTGATATTATTATTTTTTAATTCATAGTCAAGATACTGTAGGTGCCAATCACATGTATAAAATCTTAGACAAAAATACTTAGATTAGCATTTGTAAATAACTGGTGACTGTACATAGTTAAGTTGGCACTTACAACAATTGACCATAAAAGTTGGTTATCGTTTGCACATTTATTGATTGTGTTATTTCTTTCTTTCTTTGGGTTTTTTTTTTTTTTCCATTTGGTATTAAGGTTTTTGAGTTCTTTCTATATTCCTATTATTTATCTCCTGTTGGAAGAGTAGATGTCAAATATTTTCTCCCATTGTCTAGATTCTCTTCATGCTCTTTTTTTTTTTTTTTGCTGGGCAAGAACTTTTAAATTTAATGTCATTCAACTTACTGATTCTAGAAATGCAAATGACCAACAAATATATGACAAAAATGTTCAACATACCTAGCAATTGGGGAAATGCAAATCAAAACTACATTGGGATTTCATCTCACTCCATTTAGAATGACAATCATTAAGAATACAAATAATACATAAATGTTGTCAAGGTTGTGGGGGGAAAGGTATACTCATACATTTTTAGTGGAATTGCAAATCAGTAAAACCAGTCTGGAGAGCAGTATGAAGAATCCTCAAAAGACTAGGAATGAAACAACCATAGGACCCCACTATCTCTCTCCTTGGTATTTAACCAAAAGAAATAAAATCAGTGTACTATAGTGATAAGCAATAGCAAAATAAGGATAAAAAGGGAGAAAATCCCATGAAAATACAAGGGATATCAGAGGAGTAGAAGAAGGACATAGAGAGCAGGAAAGAGAAAGTAGTGGACTGAAGTGGGAAAAAATATATTCTATGAATATACAATTATGTCAAAATGAGCCCCACTATTATGTCTAACTACAATGCACTAGCAAAAACATTTTTAAAAGTGAAATATTTCAAGAAATAGTAGCAAAGAAGTGGGACGTTGTAATAATTTATTTAAGCAGGTGAGGCATATATTAAGTTATTAAATAAAGATCAAATGCTGGTTTTCTTCTCATCAAAATTCTAGAAATCAGTCATACAGTAATAAATTAGGAAAGAATAGTTGGAAAGAACTGCACATAAAATCCATGCAGGCCCACGCAGTGTGTGCGCACACACATATGCACACACACAAACACATTTTTATATATTTATTTTAAATTAAAAAATTGAATAAAATATGAGTAATTTTGAAGCCAATGGTTTCTTTAATTTTGAAATTTTAGTTTGGGTTAATTTTAATATATTCACACACACACAAAAAAAAAACTATAAACTGCATGTTGATTACCATTGGCATAATAATTTGCCACTTTAGCTTCATACTAGTAAGAACACAAAATACACTTTGTGGGCAGAATTGTGTCCAAGAAAATGGTATGTTGAATTTCTGAATGCTGGTGCTTAATGATTGTGAACTTATTTGGAAATAGAATGACTGTAGTTTGAAGTATCTTAAAATGAAGACCTATTGGATAAGTGTGGGCCCTAAATTCAATGACTGGTGTCTTTATAAGGAGAAAGAAATAGGGAAACATGGAGGAACAGTATAGAAAGCCTTGTGATTAGTGAAGACAGTTATAGTGTTACAACCGCATGTCAAGGAATACCAAGGATTGCCTTCAACCATAAAAGATTAGGAAGAGGTAAATACACACACATACACATACATATACACATACCAAGAAGACTGTAAAGGGAGGAGTGTGGTCCTGCTGCCTACCTATTTCAGACTTCAGCCTCCAGCCTCCAGAACTACAAGACAATATTTTGTTTTTTTTTTTTTTACTTTTTTACTTTTTAAGTCATCCAGTTTATGGGACTATAGTATGAGAACCCCAGGAAACTAACACAAACACTATAGTAATACATTTGCAAGTGATATTTGAGTAGATCAAATATTTCTTTGATATCTTATTATATGTTTATGCATACACCAGACCTTTATGATTTGTGATTTATGGTTTTTCTTCTGTGGCCAGAAACATGACATGATGTTAACACAACAAAAACAAAAAGCATTGAATAAATGATCAGTGGTTTTTCTCAAGAGAGACAATTAGGAACTGGTCTCAGACTGGGATACAGGTGGAGAATACTCAATACCTATAAAAGAAGAGTAGACTAAAATATTTTATTTTAATATCATTTTTTAAAATTCCCTGACAAATCTCCCAAAGAACTAAAGAATATTATAAAAATTGTGCCTTAATGTGATAGATAAATAGTCAAAACAAATTGAATTGTACCCATTCAAAGTGGGAAAATTAACCAAAATTGTACAATGTTTATTTTCACAAATATCCTCATTCTCAAAAGATTACATATATTTCAATAGAGTTCAGTGTCTTTTTCTGCATGATCCCTTAAAATTAGAGCTAAAATACCAAGAATTATAGACGGTTGTGTATAAAGTGGGATTCTTTGGGGACCTATACATTTGCAGAAGAAAAGCAAATAACTGAAAAAGAAAAAAACGTAGCAACCATTTCTGTGTTTTTCTACCATAAGCTGAAAGTTCCCCAGGGTAATCTGAATTACATTAAGGTTAACAAAGAGGTGACTAGACAGCCTATCCTTGACTTTTGAGTGGAGGCATGTGCCAGAAACTGTTCAAACTCCACACAGGAGTTTTCTTTCTGCATCTTCCTTAGTACTTCTGGGCTCAAAACCTACAAACCAGAATTTTTTAGACACCTTTCCTAGTTGCAATCCTTGTGATATCTTCCTATGGGGGGTATAAAGCAGAATTTAGAAGAAAAAATACAGGAAAATATTATTTTGCTGTTTCTCTCAGCAAATGACAGTAGCAGTGCCAGAAGGAAAAAAGAAGTCCTGTCTATTCTTTTTTGGCATGGAATGAGGGAGTATCTGAATGTTTTGCAAAGGTGAGGGAGAGAGAAAGGAGGACTAACCAGAAAAATTTGATTGCATGAAATCCATATTTTATTAAGCTGTTATATAGATGTGGTTTTAGTAAGTTATTGGTGGAAGAGCTCTGGGAGTTTTTAAAAACTGTGAAAGGGACCTCTTGATTTTTGCACAGAACCAGACATCAATAATAGAAGAGGAGGCTTGCATCTCTCTCCCCTTTCCACCCTTAGTCATGCCAGCACTTTTGTAACCAATTGCTAGATAAGAGTCTCCACACTTAAATGTTAAATGGTTTCCCTTTAACTGTTTGTCACTGACTTAATCAAGCAAGAGGCTTTGGGATGAATCATACTGACCAAATGTATGTTCGTTTTCTTTCTTCCAAACAATCTGTTGAGGAATTTGAAGCCTGATTCCAAGCCCAAAATATTCCCAGTTACCATAATCACCAAAATCTCTGCCAAGCTTCAAAAATAATTTAGATCGTATATAATGATAAGGAAAATGATATGAATGCATATGGCTTCTAAGCCCAAATTTTTTTGTATTTTAATTAATAAAGGTAAATACACGATGAAAGGATAATCAAAGAAAAACAAAGGAAAAAGAAAATATTTCTCCACTTTGTCATAGAATTTATAGATCACCTCTATAAATAACAGGTGGAATTTGAACAATGACAAATAAGTGTTCATTGAAGATCTTACTTGATGTCCAGAGAATATAGAAATGAGCTGGAAATTTGCAACATAACAAAAAAATAAAAATCCAGTGCAGAGAACAAAAGCCCATCTTATGTGAAAACGTGTGAAGTTTATAAGTAATGAGGGTGATTACATGAAAGAGACATGATCATAGAAGAAATCATAGACATTAAACGTAAGGTCTATCTAAAATGAATTGTTAGTATTTTAAATAATTAAACAAACAAAATATTTAAAATAGAGTCAAAATTATAATGTTTTAAAACTTTTTGAAATAAAGAAAATTCAAATGCATACACTAAAGGGTATCATAGGATTCCAATAAATAATGTCACACAGCATTCATACCTAACATTCCAAATTAAAGCATATTCGAGTAAAGATATTAACATTCAAGTAAAAAGAAAGAATAGTAGGATCAGACAGGGGAGAAATCACACTTCCTAATAGTGTGAAATATCAAGTTGAATTTTACTTCCTCACAGTAATATTCAATGCAGGAAGATAATTTGATCAGTGTCTAAAATACACTAACAGGAAGAATATGTGATATAGGAATTTTATAATTTGAAAAGTCATAATTTGATTAAAAATATATTAAACTGTAAAGATACATATGAAGAAAATTATGCCACTTATGAGGAATAAGGTGTGAATTTCTTAAGGGAGAAGGATAGATGGTGACAAAAAAGAAACAGGAGAGAGGGAGCTGAAGTTGGATTAACAGGAGTAGAGAACCTGTTCCCACAAATCCCCCCTCTGCCCCAAACATATTAAAATGAGTTTTTACTTAATAATAGAGAA
Organism: Tamias sibiricus; assembly: GCA_025594165.1. Classification (NCBI taxonomy): domain Eukaryota; kingdom Metazoa; phylum Chordata; class Mammalia; order Rodentia; family Sciuridae; genus Tamias; species Tamias sibiricus. Next base: position 147,513,558 of record CM046662.1, read on the forward strand.
ACATAAGTAAGGTGGTCACAAACATCAGGTGCAAATGCCACATGCTCATTCTTCTTGGGTTTTTAGAGTCTGTAATATATACACTCTGTCCTCATATAAAAGGGACTCTTTCCAAAGCTCAGTTCTTTCCATGCTCAAGAGTTTTGAGACTCAAGTCACAAAACACCATTCAGAAAGAACTACAAATAGTATTTGGGTCCTCCATGGGAATTATTTATAGGCAGCATGGATTCTGATTCCCAGTCAGACCACCAAAATCTAGTCTACATTTTGTCCCCAAAACCCAGTGTTGGCAATGGAATTTCTATACATCCATTCCCTACACTTCCTTCTTTATCTATATCTACTTGTCTATATATCTTTATTAATATGTCTATTTCTGTATTGATACTAATGTTGATATGAACATTAATATAGAGTTATTTTGACACCAACCTATTTTATGCAAGATGCATTCCTCATTCTTTAGCTTGATGTCTTCAGTGCTGGAGTTGAACTCTTGAGTCCCATTTCATAGATGCAGAAACTTCAAATCTATTAGGTTAAATAAATTTATTCTAAGATACACAGAAACTTATTTGTGTAGGTGATGTTACAGTCAAGACTATTTTGTGTGTTTCTGCCAGCCTTTATTTTCATTGCAAATGTATGTACTAACAATTAAATGTGATATATGATTATATCATTCCAGAGAATAAGAACAAAGAGTCAAAATTTTAAACCTACCTTCTGCCAATCTCCACCATTACATCTTCAATGATTGAAATCAAAGAATTTGTTTATCAAGGTTATGCCTTGAAATAATCTATTAGACTTTTTGAGACCTTCTTCTCATATTGCTGTAGATGTATTGTGCACCAAAATAACTCATGTCATAACAGTGCTTCCCAATACCATAGACAGAATTGTAATGTCAAAGTACCACTTTTCAGAGACTATGTTTCAATAGTCAAAATAATAGTCAAGTACTATTTAACAGGCCCACTAAATATCTGATAATCTATTCCCTGGCACGAAATGTGTTCCCCAAGGTGAGCATATGATGAACCCACAGATCTCACACCTTTATAACTACTGGTGGGAAAATGGTAGCATGAAAATAATAATGTATAAAATACCAAAGTGTATTATACTGTCATGTATAACTAATTAAAACAGATTTTAAATTATAAAAAAATGCATAAGTAATTATATTTTAAGAAAGTATATCTTGTTATTCTACTTTTAGTCTAGAGATATTAATATAAGTATTCATTTGTGTAAATGTTAATTTAAGAAATTTTAAAGTAATCACCCATGCTGTAGTTTCTAAGTACTTATACAGAGAGTATAGTCCCATTATAATATTTTATTACTTCATATTATACTATTGGAGCAGACAGTTCCAATAAGAAATGAAATGGCAAGCACAATTTGTAAATGAAAATCAAAGCAAAACATTAGCTTAATAAAAACAAGACAAGATATTGCTGCTAGTGACACAATATTAAAAAATCCTTTTAAAAAGGGCATATTCATGGATTTATGCACATTTGTCTGATATATATATATATATATCTGAAAAATTTATTTTAAATATACATACAGTGGATGAAAATTTGTGAAGTAATCAAAAATATGTCATATTTTTAAGACTTTGATGATTTAAATGAAAACAATTATTAGTTTCCTACCAAGAAAAACATGGACCATTTAAAAATGAAAGTTCATCAATTTACACTTTTTCAGTTAGAAACAATAATAAGCAATACCTATTCTGCAAGAGATCACAATTCAATGGACAGGACTTTTCTCTTCAAAATGCCTTCAACCATGCTTTGAGACACATTGGGCTAGCTAACAACAGCATTCCATCTATGAGCAGAAGAGAGATGCAGACCTCCCCTTAAAGAGAAGTGAGGAGATATGTACTTTTTATCCTTAAATGTTTTTTAAAGCAAGGCATATGCTATATCATAATATGTTTGTGATCTGAATGTATCATTTTGAGCATACATGATAGTAGTGAGTAATATAAATAACTTAAAAATATCAAATATATTCTAGAATTTTCTGCATACTTCTATTTCATTTAAATTTAGAGAGATTAAACTTAGTTAATATAAACAGGTACATATGGTTTCTAGTTTATGGATTTTCATGAAAGTGCTCAAATTTTATCTCTGTTTATTACTATTCTGATCATAATACAATTCCATCCTTAGGAAAGAGGAATGGATTGAAGAATAAAATAAGCTAAATAATATGAAGAAAACTGACAAATATATTTTTGAGATTGTTGGTAGTTTACATTTTTGTTGGAGCCTAAATTTTTTAATTATTATATTAAGTCCAGGAAAATAGTTGTTGTAGTGAATAAACATTTTCCACATTTCAATTTAAACTTCAAATTTCTGATAGTTTATTTCCATCATAATCACATTTCACATTTTGAAGCTGAATGGCTTTCACTTTCCCTTTTTCCTGTTTTTGCGTTCATAACCAGAGTTCATTAACCCAAGGCACATAATTATTATAAAAACATCAAGTATTACATTATTAGATTGTATGATTTTCTAAGAATATGTGTTACTACAAATTATATATTTAACTTTAGTCCTGTTGAATGTTACAATGAAGAAAAGAAAAAAGTTATATATATATACAAGCAATGCACTTGGAATTCTACATTTATGGCAATTTAACATATTTTCTTTTTTAAAATAGTGTATAAGACTCATACATTGCTGGCGGGACTGCAAATTGGTGCAACCATTCTGGAAAGCAGTTTGGAGATTCCTCAAAAAACTTGGAATGGAACCACCATTTGAACCAGTTGTCCCACATCTTTGCATATTCCCAAATGACTTAAAATCAGCATTCTATAGTGACAGGCAAATCAATATTTATAGCAGCTCAATTCACAATGACTAAACTATGGAACCAGTCTAGCTGCCCTTCAACAGATAAATGAATAAAGAAAATGTGATATATATACTCAATGGAATGTTACTCAGCCATAAAGAGAAATGAAATTATAGCATTTGCTGGCAAATGGATAGAACTGAAGACTATCACAATAAAAGAAATAAGCCAGTCACAAAAACCCAAAGGCCAAATTTACTCTCTGATATGTGGATGCTAATGCACAATAAGTAAGAAAGGATAAAAGAAATTTAGTGGAATAAACAAATTAGAATGAAGGGAAGGCAGGTGGATGGGAATAGGAAAGACAACAGAATAAATTGGACATAACTTTCCTGTGTTCATACATGAATATATGACCAGTGTAACTCCACATTGTGTACAGCCACAAGAATGGGAAGTTATACTCCACATATGTATAATATATCAAAATATATTTGCTGTCATGTATAACTAAAATAAAAAAAACAACAACAAAAATAATAATAACTACTGTGTGATCCAGCAATACAACCACTGGGTACCCAATCAAAGGAAATGAAATCAGTATGTTCATTTCAGCACTTCTAAGCAAGAAATGGAAACGATCCAGGTGTCTATCAAGGAATGAATGGAGAAAACATGGTAGTGTCCACGATGGTTTACTATTCAGTCATGACATAAAAATGACTCCCTGTCATTTGTGGCAACATGGATGGAACTAGAGGTCATTACGTTACGTGACATAAGCCAGACCCAGGAATAAAACATGATTTAATTAATATGTGAAATCTGAAAATGTTGATCTCATAGAAATTGATAATAGAGTGGTGCTTAACAGAGGCCAAGGAGAGTCTGCAGATTAGAACAGGCTGTTTAATGTGTATTAAGTTATATTTAAATAAGACCAAGAAATTCTGGTTGTGCTATTATACAGTAAAATGACAATAGGTAACAGAAATATACCTATATATTCCAAAAACCTAGAAGAAAGGATTTTGAAAGTTTTCACCATAAAGAAATGATAAATGTTTAAGGAGATGAATACATTAATCCTGATTAAAACATTATACAGCATATACATGCTGAAACATTACATGATCACTTATATATATATATGTAATATAAATTTTATGTTATATATAAGTTACATACAAATAAGTAATCAAATATTGAATAAATTCATACTTCATTTTACTTGTTACTTCTCTGTAAGACTTTAATCAATGAATATATTAGGAGCTTTTTTTTTTTCTCATTTTTGGGTAGATGGATATTTAGTACTCTCTAAACCTTACTGCATATATTTGTAAATGAAAATATGCAAGTGGTTCTTTAGGATAAGTATGAACCTATGTGTATGCTTACAATGCTTACAGAACATGGGTTATTTTGTAACCTATAGACCAAAAATTGGACATTGTATGTGTAGAATATTTAGAATAGAAAAATTATAGTACACTGTTAAATTATTCTCTCTTCCATTTTATCCTTGAAATTTATGCTTTCTTAAGTTTTATTGGTCTTTTAACTAATCATTTTGGTTAATGTTTTAGAGAATCATTTATACCCTTTAAATAATCAGTAGATTTTTTTCGATAGCTTGTATGATTAATAAAATACTTGTGTTTTTAAGACATTGACTTATTTTTAAAAAAGAATACAGGATTTTTAAATATATTTTGTAATAATCTATGATTATGTTTAAAAAGCACACAGACATTTTGAAAGGTGAACTTAAAAATTAATTGAATTCAGAAAAGAATAAAAGTGAGAATAAGCAAGAAAGATATCTATTTCTGAGGAAAAATTACCATCATAAATAAATCACTGTGATAGTGGTATGTGAAAAAAAATCAAAGGGATAAAATGTGAAAGTTTATAATTAAGCATGTTAATTGAGCAATGCTTAAAAACATGTACTTTTATCTTGAACATAATAAAATATCATGAGGAGATAAAAAGTTCTTTTCTAGTTTTAGGCTTTCCTGCTTACAGTGGAAAACTCACCATAAATGAGCATTTTCTCTTTTCTTGCTAATTATGAATAGCAATAATTGAAACCACTAATTTTCAGGATTTTCCAAAGAGATTTTTCAAATGATAAACCTTGAAATTAATGAGGACTAGAATTTTTTTTTTTCTTTTTTAGCTTTACTTTTAGAAAAAAATCTACTGTTAAGTTAGGGAAACAAGCTATATTATTGTACATTTTTTCACATTTTTATTTAGTCGTACATAAAAAATAGCAGACATTGTTCCAGATGAAGGGACTTTCATAAGTATTGGGTCCCAGGGAAGGAGCTGTCATGGATGGATTAATGTTTTTCCTATATGATAGCTTAGTTATCATGAGAGTTTGGCTCCCTTCCATCATTTCCACACATGCCTGTTTGCGCTTCTGCTTTCTGTAATGAGTTGAAGCAGCACACGGCCCTTTCCATAAACCAAGAACATTTGCATACCATGTTCCTGGACATTTAAAACCATCTTATTATCCAGCCTTACGTGTTTTGTTACAGCAATGGAAAATAAGACAGACTGAGTATGCTTTTCTAGTAAAAAAAGCTGTTGTCTTATTGATGATGAAATAGATTCATAAATGAATGGAACAAAATAGAAAATCAGAAATAGACCCACATAAATGTGCAAATTTTAACAAAGGTACAAAAACATTCAATGGAAAAAAGAAAGCATTTCTACCATTGATACTAGAGCAATTTGACATCCTTTGGCAAAAGCAAGCAAAAAATTGAGCTTTGACCTAAATGTTACCCCTTATATAAAATCAACTTAGAATTGATTTTGGAGTTAAAGATTTAATATAAAACTATGAAACTTTTAGAAGATATTTGGAAGAAAAACTTTGAATTTATAGAATGCATTAAAAATTACAAATTAGCTTTCATAAGCACTAAAAATTTTTGCTCTATGAAATACTGTCAATAGCACATGGTAAACTTTAGAATGGGAGAGATGTTTATGAACTATGAATTTGACAAAGGTGTAGTACATACAAAATATAAAATCTTTCAAATTTTAACAGTTAAAAATGTAAAGTTAAGTGCTAATAAGCTGCACAATTAGAAATTACACAAAAGACAGTAAGAGATATTTTACCTAAGGGGATATGTAGATAGAAAATAAGCACATGAAAAAGATGTTCAACAACATCAGCCACTAGGGAAATGCAAATCAAAACCAAAATGAGATGTTATTACACACATTATAATGACCAAAATGATCAATAAATTTATAACAACAGATGCTGGCAAGGATGTAGAGAAAACTGAATTCCTCATAAATTGCTGGTGGGAATTGAAAGTAATATAGTCACTATAGAAATCAACTTAGCAGTCCCTTTAGAAAAATGTGCAATTATGTTAATGATAGAACAATTGCACTTCTGAGGATTTGTCCTAAAAAAGCCAAAAAGTTATATTCACACAAACCCTAGACATGAGTGATCACTTTTGTTTGTAAAAACCCAAAAGTAAAAATTTTCTACATAGTCTTTAAAATAGCTAATCATGTGCTTAACAGTCTTTCATTCCATGGATTCTTGCTCAGCAATAAAAGGAATTAACTATTGATGAACACAACCAAATACAGGGTAATTATGTAGGATTGACCAAAAATAAAAATAAAAAATAAAAAAAAAGGCAATTGAGTGGCAAACAAACTTCCAAAAGTTTACATGCAATCTTATTTATGTTATTCTTAAAATGATTTTTTTAATGTAGAACCGGAGAACAAATAACTATTTGTCAAGGGTTAATGAAGGATTAAGTGTTTCTTAATAGGGCAACATAAGAGAGTCTTAGAATTGTTCTTCATTCAACTAACACTATAAATATACAGGTTGTGGTCTAATAATATAGTTTCATAAGATGTCAATAGCAAGAAAAACTGGATAATGCAGATATGATATCCTTCTGTACCATTTCTTTTTACTGCTTGTGGGTCTACAATTTCCTCAAAAGGAACATTTCACTTAAAAACAAATAGCAATTTTGACTCCAAACTAAGATTTATTTCCTGGCTCTTGATATCACAAATCAAGGCTCTTGTCAGTTTGATGTTTGGGTTGCCAAGACCTAGGCTAGCTAGAATGACTAGCTTTTAGCTCAGCTTGGTTCTGACTCAGCCCTGACCTCTCTTTGAGCACTATCTTCAGAAAATTTTCAATTATAAATTCTTTCTCTATCCTTTTTGAGATGCAAATCTTTTGAAAAGCCCCTGACCAGTTTTACAGTCTAGGAACATCTTTTTCAAGAACCTAGAAGCTATCTCTTTGAAATTTAATCTTCATGGAACTAGAACCTTAGTACCATTATTTCCTAGTTTTGTGGAAGAGCATTATCCTAATGTCTTCCCTGAGCACTTTCTCCAAGGGATGACCTCCAGTCTGGAAGATAGGAGAAAGATGAATTTAATTTTGAGTATGATCAATTAGAAAAAGAGATGGCCTGTAATTTATCATCTCAATTCTTAAAAACTCTCCAGCCCTTATTTCAATGGAGTTGAGCTCAAAGCTATGGCTTTTCTTCCCCCATTGCAGTAGTGTTGAATAAAGTCACCCTTGCCTATTTGTTGACCAGTGCAATTTTTGTTTGGAAAATATGAATGGACATTGTTCTTTGGGCAAGCGAAAATAATCACTAGCATGAGATAAGAAAATGGGAAGGACACACATGCATGCACAGACACAACACCTAAGAGTCAACAATCTTTACAAAATGAATGTTTTATAAAAGCCTGATCGTAGTGTTGATAGTGTTTGTTTGTTTTTAGTGGATTACTGAGGAATGAGATTAATCAAACTATGTCATGTGCATGCACATAGATGTCACAATGAAACCCAATATTATGTATACATATAATGCACCCCAAAAAAACCATTTAAGAAAGAAAGAAAGTTAGAAAGTGATAGGGCTGGCCTCTCTCTTCTTATCTACTTATAAAAGTATGAATTAAAGGTAAGAACAAACAAAAATATATTTTCAAAATCTAAGTTTGTAGGAATGTTACATGGTCATAGTTTAGGAATCTTCCACTATGTGCTTAAAGTAAGAAATTTAGTATGGAAATTACTGAAAAGAAAAACTTTATTTTTTAGAAATTTAAAAAGGGAAAAACAAAACCAGTAAACCAGTAATGAAATTGTAGTGCAGACCATTAGAGGGACTGATTGAGCAAAGCAAAAGTAGGAAAGAATGATAAGCATGATTTAAAATCGATGAGGACTAAAGCCCCATAAGTGCTTTTATAACACATTCAATATAAACTCTAGAAATGAATATGGAGGATAAAAAATATTTTATAAACATGTAGAACAATCTTTGACAGTTGAGGATATCCTTTGACATCTCTCCAGTAGTTTTTGAATTGTGACTTTGAATACAGAGGTAGGAAATTAATTGTCATTCTATTGCTCTGTATCATCACAACCATAATAATACAAATGGTTATTGAAATTGAATTTTGAGTCAATTTTTAGAACAAGGAAAGATTTTGTTATGCTTAAAGAATAAAATTCCAAGATCTGTGAAAATTAAAAACAAACAAACAATCTATAACTAATATAAATAAAATGAAAAGAAAATTTGGTGAGGAAGAGGAAATTAATATAATAATATAAAATATGAAAATCAAATTAAAGGCTAACAAAAATTAATTGAAGCTTATAGTTTATACTAAAGATAATTAATTAAAAAATATAACCAGTGGAGTAAAACAACTGTCAAACAAAGATGTGAACAAAAGTATTTCAGTGAGAGAAAAATGCATTGATATCATGGGACTAATAAAATTATCAACATTTGGTAAATTAAGAAAATAATGTGAAATTTTTGTTGTTCTGGAGGCAAAATAGTTAACAAGCAATTTTAAGGAATTTATTTGGAAATTAAGCCTGGAAATGAGAGAGTGGTGTGACATTCTTCATTTTCTTTATAAAAACTTCAAAAAACATTTGATTTTTTAAAAATAACATATGCATATACTACTTAACAAAAACAGATGTTCCAAAAATAAATTCTATTTGCTTAACATTGATAGTGCTTTATGGTACCCGATGCATATTAGAAAGGAAGAAATTTGCCAAACTAGAACCACATGTATAAACACTTTTTTTCAAATGTTTTTTAATGTGTGAAATTATGTTATCTTTCCTTGCTTTATACTGCTGAGATTGCAAGTATCACCCACCTAAGGTGGTTTGTTTCCTCCTGGTTACTTGGCTAACAGCTGCTTCTATTAGCAAGCACACATAATGTGAATTACAGTAAATAAAATAATTGGTCTTCAATTAGACTAAATTTCCACCAACCAGAATGTGCTCTGATTAGATCTTTATGGTCTAAATAGCCATACTACTAACTCAAGTATGCCCTTAATTTAGTTAATTATATTTTTACTTAGAAAAAAAAGAGAAAAAAAAAACCCTATTTGGTAAAATAACATGATTTCATAAAAACAGAAACAACAACAACAACAAAAAAGAATTGCATTTCACCAGGAATAAATGGTCAAGAGTAGGAGTTTTGTATGTAAAGTACAATAATACTCATTTATGATATTTAAAGTCAAGAATCATAAATGTTTCTGGCTTTACTTTTCAAAACAAAGTCACCATAGATATTGAAGCATGTATGTTTGTGAAATAAATTATTCTATTTTTAGGTTTAAATGCCCTAGTTATTTTGGTAATAGATTATAAGTCACTGGAGTTTAATTTATTTTCCCAAGGGAGAGTGGCTGGTATCTTCGATTCTATCCCAGAAATCCTTAGTTACATCTTCTGAAATAAATTTTTAGATTTTCTTTCAGTTCACTTACACTTTCTTTTTATTTACCTCTGATGTCATTTATTTTCACAGCTTCACACCACATTACATATTTTTCTAAATAATTTATTTCAAATTAAAAGATTCTTATTTTTTTAGTGTACTTCTTTTAGTTTTTCTTCCCAGGTTTGATTAATTTTTATACCTTATTTTGCAATACAGAGAAATAATAATAATAATGGATTGATTATTTTGTTCTAAGTCAATAGAAACTGTCATTCCAGGTAAAGATATCTTTACTTATTTTTATTTCAAAATTCAAAGTGAAATGATCAAGAAAATAAAGGTTGTGAAATATTTTCTTTTATAAATTTAAAAATGTAAGGTGTGACAGAATCCACTGTTTTCTTGTTATAGAAAAATATGTACAAAGAATAACAAATTTTTTCAAGTTGTTAATTTTGATAGCCCACAAGGGTCATGGAAAATAAGTAATTGGTGAGAAATTGGATATATCATTTTCCAAAAGGATAATTAGTTATAGATTTATATTGCGATTAATATATATGTATAATGTAACTCAAATATGTTCTAAAATTATGTACTCATTCTGTTGAAGTTATATTTAATTTACTTACCACATTCTTATTCAACTTACTCAAGTTATCTGGAATTATAGTTTTACAATTTTTTTAAATTTAAATCTAGGTTACAAAAGTACCACTCTTAGTTTTTCTATTTATTTCTGTTAGGTCTTTGTTGATGTCTCTTTTAAAACATAAAAATTCACTTTCATTTTCTATATATCTTATTTTTCACCCCATACAATCCTTTTGTTGAAAAACCTAGGTCCTTTTTTCCATAGACGGGATTTAGCTGATCTCTTTCTTTTGTGTGTTAACCTTTATTCAAACATGTAAATGTACTGTAAATTAAACATCTTATCTAGATTCATCTTTAATTTTATTTGGACATAAGTATCCAAAATTATTACAATGGAGTAAGTAGATACATTATAAGAAATATAGATAGAAAGATGCTTTTAGGCTGATCCTGCACAAAAGGAAACATACTATAAAAGTTGTCCTCCCATTAGCCTTAATCACTTCATGATTTATGTCAAAAAATAAACAAAACATAATCCATTACTTAGAGATCTTCCCAACTGCTTTTAACAGATACCTGGTATATTATTTCATACAGATAGATTGCACTTTACTCAATCAGAAACTTAATGTTGGATTTTTTGATTGAGTCCAGTTTAATACTAGTACAAATACTGTTACATTGAAGAATGCTTGATCCATCTCATGTAAAACAAATTCCAGTCCAATTTTGAACTTTTGGTATAAAGTGCTAGAAGTTGGATTGTTGGGGTAAAGGCTAAATGCATATGTTATACTGCTAGATGTTCCCAAATATACCTCCACAGGAGTTGCCACACTTTATTTTCATAGTAAAATATTATATGAGTTCCTCTTTCAATCTTAGTCTCATCAATGCCATATGGTATCAAATTGTTCATGTTTTTCCAATCTTGAAAGTGCAGAAATGTCTGTAGTCTTAATTTGCCTTTTATTATTATAATTTTTAAAATATAATGGAAATAAAAATATTTTCAAACAAACATTCATCCATCTAATATGTGAAATACACATTTATTTTTAATCTGAGACCTTGGGAAGTATCCTGTGTCTATGACATACATAGATATTTGATCATAATCAATATGCTTAATGTTAAGCCATCCACTTAACTCCTTGTATCATTTTAATGAGACTGTTAGGAGCAAAAAAAGAAGGAGACAGAGAGAAAAAGAGAGAGAGAGAGAGAGAGAGAGAGAGAGGAAGAAAGGAAAAAATGGAGATAAAGGGAGGCAGGGAGAGAAAGAGAATAGAGTACAAGGGAAGGAGGAAGGAAGGAAGGTTAGTTGGATCAAAGAAAGTCAATGAAGTGAAAGAAAAAACGGAAAGGAACAAATTAAGTGAGGGTAATTGCCTGGGCTTCAATTTTGTAACACAGCTACTATGATAAAAAACTAAATTTGTGTGTTTTCCTCATATTCACATTTATTTAAGATGGTGCTTAGAAAGAAACCTTTAGTAGTTCTACCAGATTTCTGTATTAAACCATACACAAGTAGTCCCTGAAGCAGAGTGATGTCTTTTGTTAATGCATATCTTGTCCATTTTATGCTGGGTAAGAACTGCAGGTTAATATTTTATCCTTTAATTTTGTTATCACCTTTAACAAAACACCAGAAGGGACATTACACAAACAGTAATAAGAAGTGAAGCCTGTGCTAGCTGTTTGATCAAACATGTTTGGTGCAAACTGTCTAGGAATATCAAAACAATTAGTGAGACCTGAAATTCAATCTCAGCTAGCATTCATATTCAAAGATTTGAATGCAGGTAGGGTCAGAGACCAAATATTGTATTTTGATTTGTTTTGAAGTGGCCATCAGCCCATATCAAAAGCTACTGCAACAATTTGGCAGGAAGCTTGAAGAATGAAATAACTAAGAGGCATCCCAGTGTAGCTTAGAAAGCACAGAAAGGAATATTCACAGCATGTGGTACTTCACCAAGTTGCCATCTAAAAGTGTTCATGATTTCTAAATTGTCAAAAATTTCAGATATCACAAGAACCTTCTAAAGGATCTTTTAAACATATATTTCAAGCTTACAATATGAGTGCTCACCATACTTAAAAATAAAATATTGTAGAAAATTGCATGATATAATAATCATGATGATGGATGCATAGTTTGTATCTTGACATATTTTAGTGCTGCTTTTGAGTAAAAGTGGCTACAAAGCAATCAATAGCTTTATTTATACTTTTCATACATATTTATTCAATGGTAGATTGTCTAATTTTTAAAGGTTTAGAACATATTAATGCCACAAAAAGTTATTTTAATTGTGAGAGTTCAAGTGGAATAACATTTACCTTCACCCCTCTATCTTTACCCCTCTCTCCTAAATTTCCATCTTTGTCCACTTCCCTAAGCTAGGACTGGGATATGGTGGGGGGCCTTTGCAATTTCCTTTTTTAGAAGAGTGGCTGTTGAAGCTGAGGATCATTGATGATGGTTCTTACTAGCCAGTTATGGGAAGGAAACTGTGGTCAGTGATGGACAGCAGGAAGAGCTCCCTTGACACCAACAACTTAGGAAGAGTCTGCAATCCAGAGTAGACTACCAGCTGAGCTCCATGGAGAGAAAGCTGCAGGCAAGCAGTAAGATGGGTGCCCTATGTTCAGGCCCAGGAACTACAAATGATTGAGCTTCCAACTACATGATTGGTGATGCTAAGAAACCAGATGGTGTTACCCAAAACAGCAGAAAAGTGCTCCTTGCTGATGGTGTGTCAGGTGACTATGTCTGGCCTGGGCCCAGATACTGTAATTTTTGTTGTTGTTGTTGTTGTTGTTTCTTTCAGACTTCTTAATACAGGACAATCTCCACGGGCAGTATATGGACTAAAAATGGGTGTCACATGGTGAACTCAAACGTCAGGCCCAGCTGTGTCCAAATTCACCAGGACTCTGAACTTTATGGGTTCCCTATTCAAAGGCACTTGTATATAAAGTCCAACCCCTCAGAACTCAACAGAGGATGCCAGATCAGATTGAACTCCTTATGTAGGTGGCCCTGAAAGCCACATAGTGAGAGGTACAGAGGAAATAGTCATCAGCTTTTTCATTACAAATAACAAAACCATGTGAGTGATTTTTATTAGAGGGAATAGACCACAGCTCTGAAAATTACATACAATCCATTTGTGGAGACTTTCTCTGAAGCAAGGAAAAACACTGATATAAAGTACAAACTTGGAGACAAACAGTAATATGGGATTTCTTAATGGAAATGGTTTATTCCTGGAACCAGTACCTTGTGTTCATCTCCCAACCTGTACCCTCAGTGGGAGAACCTTTCTCACTTTTCTTCCTACAGGGCTATGAAGATATTCTGTCCTGAGAAGCACTGTTCAACCATCAATCTCAGTTCATACACTCATGGGAACAATTTCCAATCTATTATGACATTTGCATTTTATGTGTGCTCTGATCCCATAGCAATTGGTGCAGCCTCAGGATGTCTGTTCATATTATCAGGCTGCCCATGAGTCAAAAAGGAGTGCATCAATTTCTCAACCTGTGGTTGGCAGCTAGGGCACCACCAGGCCAGGTGTTCAGGCAGCAGAAGTGTTCAATTGGCTGGCAACATCCACTGAACAGCAGGCACCTTCACCCAAAACAGTCTCAGGCTCCTTCCACTATCTTAAGAGACATGGCCACACACACTCCTGACACTTAATAACCTGCTTCAGCCCAAGCCATCTGATAGGTTCATAGATAACCCTGTCACCACCTTCCAAGTAAATTGAGGCTTTCTCTTCAAAGATACACTGATTTATTTGTTGTGGCAACCAGTACTAATGTGACCTACTTGGTAAAAAATCAGTGTCACATGGGTTAAAGGAAAAATATAAAGGATATTAACTTCACTTTAAGATATGAAGAGGACCACATATTTATACAAAACAGCCCTACTTCTTTCACATCATCCACAATAATAATTTAGTTCTGAGTTGTGTTTATACACCACTGATGAAATTTGGAAACAAGATTCTAATTAATCATTATTAGTTCACAATTAGATTTTTTTTCCTTCAGTTTAGAAACATTTATTATTTCTTATAATAGCAGGTAGATAACTTTGACACATGAAAATTTATAAACACTTTTGATCTTAACATTAGTGACATAAAAAGCACACTTTTAATTCAGTTCTTGAAGCTTTGGTAGTTTTCATATAGTATTTCAGCTCTTAAGCATAGAATTAATCCCTACTGAGGATGACATTTTATATAAGATGGAAATTTCACTGTTCTGCCCATTAAAACATGTTTATTTTGAGCATATGTATTTATATTTTTGTTGTTAAATCTGAAACAATTATTTTTTTCCTCTGACAAAGAAAGACATTAACAAATAATTTTCTGCAAAATAAAGGCAATATTCAAAAAAGTAGAACAAAACAAAACACAGTGTTAAAAATCCACTGAGAAATTTGGCGTTAGCAATTAGTAAATCAAACATAATACAGCAAAATTTACCAAAGTTTTATATCTTAGTCTAGAATAAAAGGATATATTTTAGGATGTAAATGAAATTCAATTACAAATATTTTGTAAAGGTAATAAATTATTTAAATTATCTTTCTTTATTAAATGCTTATTCAAATTGTCAAAGACATTGAACATATTAAAACTTTGTGTATTTTTAATTTAAGTAATTTTTAGAAAAATTTAAGTTTATAACAACTGAACAGAAAGTACAGAGAATGTCCAGTTATCCCTTATATTAGTATTTTTTGACTGGACCATGCAATTTTCTGATTTAGTAAACTTCCAATTTTAATCTACTCACAGATAACACTGTCACAGTAATCTTACTGAATTAAAAGTCTTACTTGTCTTATATTTCTTGTTATAACCTATAGTTGAAATATTTATAAACATATCAACCTGTTGGTAAACATCTCTGCCTCTAGAATGGAAATAAAACCTTACTGTCTCGAGGCATGTTCTCACAGGGCACACAAGTGATCTTTTTGGAGATCCCACCAGGACTCACACTGCTGATGCAGTTTCTGAATCAGTGAGTCTGGTGGGTCTGGAGAGTTTCATTTCCAAGAAGTCCCCAGGTGATGCTGACAGTGCGGGTCCCAGGGTCAACAGTATTCTATCAGTGCATTAAAAAAAAAAAAATCTTAAATGACTTAATATGATTGCCATGATGCAATTAGCTCTCATATCTGAAGTCCTCAATGTCTCTACTGAAAAAAGACATTATCCTGCTCTTTTAAGTCTTTCAGCCAGTATATTTCTATCAGTTTTGTGTATCTAATATTTTTACTATCTTGTTTATTTTCTCATGGTCTATTTTTTGTGTAGATTCATATCACTTTATTATTGAATATAATTTTATTGGGATTTCTAGAGAAAGAAAAAATAAGACTATGAATTCACTTATTAATTTAGTACCAGGGATTGAACCCAATGGCCTTTAACCATGGAGCCACATCCCCAGTCCTTTTTTAAAATTTATTTTTAAATTTTGAGACAGGGTCTCACTATTTTGCTTAGGGTCTTGCTAAATTGCTAAGGCTAGCTTTGAACTTGAGATCATCCCAAGTCACTGGGATTAGAGGCATTGGCCACCACACCCAGCTAGAGGTAGAATTTTTTAAATTTTACACATTATATATGTCTTCATAGGTACAATGATCACTTCAGGTGCCACCACACCCAGCTTAAATCTTTTGAGTAACCCTTTCTTTATACTTTTTAAAAATATTTGAAACTATAAATACCAGTCTAGTTTAAAAAAAGAAAAATAGGAAGATGAATCACTGATAAATATTTATATTTAGAGATTAACTATAAGAAAAAAAACTGACCAAAAGAAGTAATAAGAAAAATAGGAGGATTATTTTAAAGTTTGCTTTGTAATCAAAATCTAGAGAAAAAAGAAGCAATGGTAAATTTAGATAAGAATGGGAGATGTGTTAATTTGGTCCATGTTTTCACATACTACTATGACAAGAAGATAAAATCTTAAAAGTAATTTTTAAGTTAGCCTACAAACCATATCCCCTATGAAAAATCTTTTTTTTTCCTGTCTCCATGTAATACGAGGGCAAAAATTATCTGAAAAAAAAAATCTCAAGTTCTCAATGGGAGGACTGGAGTATACATCCACTGGGACCAGGGGCTTCTCATCTACAAAGAGAAGCTTACTTAACTTCTACAGCGGGAAATGTGATTTTATTTCCTGACAAAACATAAAAAGAAAATCCCAATGGGTCCCACAATATCTCTGGATCGTGTGAAATCAGTTTGACTACCTAATTTTTGCAAGTACCTATTTTTTTTGTTTTTAATTTATTTATTCTAATTTGTTACACATGACAGCAGAATGCATTTCAATTCATAGTACACATATAGAGCACAATTTTTCATGTCTCTGGTTTTTCACCAAGAAGAGTCATACCATTCGTGTCTTCATACATGTACTTAGGGTAATGATGTCTATCTCGTTCCACTATTTTTCCTACCCCCATGCCCCCTCCCTTCCCCTCCCTTCATTTGCCCTATTACAGTTCTTCCTTTCCTCCAATGTTCCCCCCCATCCCAATTATGAATCAGCATTCACATATCAGAGAAAACATTCAGCATTTGGTTTTGTGAATTGTGCTGCTATAAACATTGATATGGCTGCATCACTGTAATAGGCAATTTTTGAGTCCTTTGGGTATAAACCGAGGAGTGGGATAGCTGGGTCAAATGGTGGTTCCATTCCAAGTTTTCCAAGGAATCTCCATACTGCTTTCCATATTGGTTGCACCAATTTGTAGTCTCACCAACAATGTATGAATGTGCCTTTTTTCCCACATCCTCCCAACACTTATTGTTGTCTGTATTCTTAATAGCTGCCATCTTGATTGGAGTGAGATGAAATCTTAGAGTAGTTTTGATTTGCATTTCTCTGATTGCTAGAGATGTTGAACATTTTTTCATATATTTGTTGACTGATTGTATTTCAGTGTCTGAGAAGTTTCTGTTCAGTTCCTTGACCCATTTGCTGGTTGGGTTGTTAAGTTTTTTGAGTTCATTATATAATCTAGAGATTAGTGCTTTATCTGATGTGCATGTGGTAAGAATTTGCTCCCATTCTATAGGCTTTCTGTTTACCTTGCTGATTATTTCTTTTGCTGAGAAGAAGCTTTTCCATTTGAATCCATTCCATTTATTAATTCTTGATTTTATTTTTTGCACTATTGGAGACTTGCTAAGGAATTGTGGACCTAATCCAATGTGATGAAAATTTGGGCCTACTTTTTTTTCTATTAGTTGCAGGGTCTCTGGTCTAATTCCTAGGTCCTTGATCCACTTTGAATTGAATTTTAGGCATGGTGAAGAGATAGGAAATTAATTTCACTTTGCTGTATATGGCTTTCCAGTTTTCCCAGCACCACTTGTTGAAGAGGCTATCTTTTCTCTAATAAATATTGTTGGCACCTTTGTCTAGTATGATATAACTGTATTTGTGTGGGTTTGTCTCTGTGTTATCTATTCTGTACCATCGGTCTACAAGTTGATGCCAATACATGCCGTTTTTGTTTCTATTAATCTGTAGTATAGTTTAAGTTCTGGTATAGTGATGCTACCTGCTTCACTCTTCTTGCTAAGAATTGCTTTTACTATTTTGGGTCTCTTATTTTTCCAGGTGAATTTCATCATATGAGGAATGTCTTTGGGATGTTGATTGGGATCACATTAAACCTGTATAGTGCTTTTGGTAGTATGGTCATTTTGACAATATTAATTCTGCCTATCCAAGAGCAAGGGAGATTATTCCATCTTCTAATGTCTTCTTTAATTTCTTTTTTGACATTCTGTAGTTTTCATTGTAGAGGTCTTTCACCTCTTTAATTAAGTTGATTCCCAAGTATTTTATTTTTATTTTTTGAGGCTATTGTAAATGTGGTGGTTTTCCTAGCTTCTCTTCAACCCAACCAGCAAATGGGTCAAGGAACTGAACAGAAACTTCTCAGACACTGAAATACAATCAGTCAACAAATATATGAAAAAATGTTCAACATCTCTAGCAATCAGAGAAATGCAAATCAAAAGCACTAATCTCTAGATTATATAATGAACTCAAAAAACTTAACAACCCAACCAGCAAATGGGTCAAGGAACTGAACAGAAACTTCTCAGACACTGAAATACAATCAGTCAACAAATATATGAAAAAATGTTCAACATCTCTAGCAATCAGAGAAATGCAAATCAAAAGGATTTGTCACTGATGTATAGAATTGTCTTTGATTTATGGGTGTTGATTTTGTATCCTGCTACTTTGCTGAATTCATTTACTAGTTCTAGAAGTTTTCTGGTGGACTTTTTTGGGTTTTCTAGGTTTAAAATCATACTGTCGGCAAATAGTGCTAACTTGAGTTCTTCTTTTCCTATCTGTATCCCTTTAATTTCTTTCAACTGTCTAATTGCTCTGGCAAGTATTTCAAGAACTATGTTAAATAAAAATGGTGAAAGAGCTTATCCCTGTCTTCTTCCAGATTTTGGAGGGAATGCTTTCAATTTTTCTCCATTTAGAATGATGTTGGCCTGGGGCTTAGCATAGATAGCTTTTACAATGTTGAGATATGTTCCTGTTATCCCTAGTTTTTCTAGTGTTTTGAACATGAATGGTTGTTGTATTTTGTCAAATGCTTTTTCTGCATCTATTGAGATGATCATCTTTAAGTCTATTGATGTGATAAATCACATTTATTAATTTCTGTATGTTGAACTAAACTTGCATCCCTGGGACGAACACCACTTGATCATGGTGCACTATCTTTTTGATGTGTTTTTGAATTAGATTTTTCAGAATTTTATTGAGAATTTTTGCATCTATATTCATTAGAAATATTGATCTTTCTTTGATGTATCTTTGTCTGGTTTTGGAATTAGGGTGATATTGGCCTCATGGAATGAGTTTGGAAGTGTTCTGTCTTTTTCTATTTTATGAAATAATTTGAGTAGTATTGGTATTAGTTCTTCTTTGAAGGGCTAGTAGAACTCAGCTTTATATCCATACTGTCCTGGGATTTTCTTGGTTGGTAGGTTGTTGATGGCATCTTCTATTTTATTGCTTGAAACTTATCTGTTTAACTTGTGTATATCATCCTGATTCAGTTTGAGCTAATAATATGACTCTAGAAATTTGTTGATTCCTTTGATATTTTTTATTTTATTGAAGTACAAATTTTCAGAATATTTTCCATTGTCTTCTGTATTTCTGTGGTGTCCATCATGACATTTCTTTTTTCATCACAGATGTTAGTAATTTGAGTTTTTTCTTTCCTTTTCTTTGTTAATATGGCTAAGGGTTTATCAATTTTATTAATTTTTCAAAGAATAAACTTTTTGTTTTTTCAATTTTATTAGTCGTTTCTTTTGTTTCAATTTCATTGATTTTTATATCTGATTTTAATTATTTCCTGTCTTCTACTGCTTTTAGTGTTGGTTTATTCTTCTTTTTCTAGGGGTTTGAGATATAATAATAGGTCATTTATTTGTTGACTTTTTCTTCTTTTAAGGAATGAACTCCATTTAATAAACTTTCCTTTTAGTACTGTCTTCATAGACTGTGATATGTTGTATCAGTGTTCTCATTTACCTCTAAGAAGTTTTTAATCTCTTGTTTGATATCTTTGTCAATTTATTGTTAATTCAATAGCATATTATTTAGTCTCTAGGTGCTGGAGTAACTTCTATTTTTTTTATTTTATCATTGATTTCTAATTTTATTCCATCATGATCTGCATTTCAAGAATGCAGGCTAGTACCTCTACTTTTTGTATTTTCTTAGAGTTGTTTTGTGGCATAATATATAGTCTATTTTAGAGAAGGATCCATGTGCTGCTGAGAAGAAAGTGTATTCACTTGTTGATGGATGAAGTATTGTATATGTCTGTTAAATCTAAGTTATTGATTGTATTATTGAGTTCTATAGTTTCTTTGTTCATTTTTTTTGTGTGTGTGGAATATCTATCCAGTGGTGAAATAGGTGTGTTTAAAGTCACCCAGATTTATTGTGTTGTGGTCTATTTGACTCTTGAAATTGAGAAGAGTTGTTTTATGAATGTAAATACTCTATTATTTGGGGCATTTATATTTGTAATTGTTATGTGTTGTTGTTGTATGGTTCCCTTAAGCAGTATGAAATGTTCTTCTTTATCCCTTTTGAATAACTTTGGCTTGAAGTCTACTTTATTTGATATGAGGATGGAAACCCCTGCTTGTTTATGCTATCCATGTTAGTAGTACGTTTTTTTTCCCAACCTTTTGCTTTCAATCTGTGGATGTCTTTTCCTATGAGATGAGTCTCTTAAAGGCAGCATATTGTTAACTTTAAAAAAAAAAAAAAAATCCAATCTGCCTGTGTATGTGCTTTGATTGGTGAGTTTAGGCCATTAACATTCAGGGTTATTCTTGAGACATGATTTGTATTCCCTGTCAATTTGTTTATTTTTGGTATTTAACATGAATTGGTTTCTCTTTTGATTGTTTTTTTCCTTTAGTGTAATACCTCCTCTTGCTGATTTTCACTGTTGTTTTTCATTTCCTCCTGCTAGAATATTTTGCTGAGGATATTCTGAAGTTCTTTCTAGTTGTAAATTCTTTTAACTTTTGTGTATCACAGAAGGTTTTTATTTAGTTATCAAATCTAAAGCTTAATTTTGCTGAATGTAAGATTATTGGTTGGCAAACATTTTCTTTCAGAATTTGGTATATGTTCCAGTATTTTCTAGCTTTTAGGGTCTGGATTGAAATATCTGCAGAGATCCTAATTGGTTTCCCCCATATGTAATCTGATTCCACTGTCTTCTGACCTTTAAAATCCTCTTCTTATTCTATTTGCTAGGCATTTTTGTTATAATGTGTCTTGGTGTGGATCTGTTGTAATATTGTATATTTGGTGTCCTGCAAGCCTCTTATATTTGATTTTCCAGTTCATTCTTCATATTTTGAAAATTTTTCTGATATTATTTCATTGAAGAGATTGTGCATTCCTTTGGTTTGAAACTCAGTGCCTTCCTCTATACCAATATATCTTAAATTTGGTCTTTTGATGTTATCCCATATTTCTTGAATGTTCTGCTCATGGTTTCTTACCATCTTTACCGTGTGGTCAACTTTATTTTCAAGGTTGTATATTTTTTATTCATTATCTGACATTCTGTCTTCCAAGTGATCTAGTCTCCAGGTGATGCTTTCTATTGAGTTTTTAGTATGGTTTATTGTTTCTTTCATTTCAAGGATTTTTGATTTTTTTTTCCCAAAATTTTATTTTCTTGACATAGGCTTTTGCTACCTGTATTTGCTCCCTTATCTCTTTCTTGGTGTGATCAATTGTTGCCTGTATTTGCTCTCTTATATCCTTGTTGGAGTGATCAATTTTTGCCTGTATATGCTCAGTTAGTTCATTCTTTTATTCATAGATCATTTTAATTGTGTACATTGTGAACTCCTTCTCTGACATTTCATCAACTGTGCTGTCCATGGATTCTATTTTTGTAGTGTCTTGGTTTGTTTGGAACATTTTCCTCCCTTGTATTTTCATGTTGTCTATGTGTCTTCCTTTCTTGCCGTGCAAATCTGTGGTATTACAGTTTCTATCTTATAATCTTATAGTGCCCCTGCAGATTTCCTATACCTTATCTTGGTGTTAGGCTTCTAGAGCCTGGTTGGTGTCCTGCAATAAATGCTACTGCAACTAAAAGTAGTGGTGGCAATAGCGAAGATAACTCAAGGTAGCAGTGGGAGTGTCCCAAGATTGATGCAACCACTTTTAGAGATGGGGTGGGCTCAAAGGGTGGGCTGTCTTTTAAGAGATGTAGCTGCTTCCAGGCCCTATCTGTTGTCCCAAGGTGGAGGCTATGTAAGTAGCTGTTTTAATCAGCTTTTTTCACTGCCATGACAAAAGGACCTAACCAGAAAAGTTTATTTGTTAACTCCAGGCTTCAGAAATCTCTATCCATAGATAGCAGGCTCAATTCTCTGGTGCTCCAGATGAGGCAAAACATCATGGTGGAAGAGTGCAGTGGAGGAAAGTGATTTACATGATGGTCAGGAAGCAGAGAGACTAAATTCAGCTCACCAAATATATTCCTCAAAGGCATGTTCCCAATGACCTACCTCTTCTAGCCACACCCTACTCATCTTCAGTTACCACTCAGTTAATCCCTATCAGGGGATTAATATACAGATTGTTTTAAGAGTCTCACAACCCAACCCAATCATTTCACTTCTGAATATTCTTGCATTGTTTCAAACAAGAGCTTTTGACAGTACAACTCACATCCAAACCATAAGAGTAGCTGACACTCCAAAGTCATACATTATATTTTGTGGAACCAAACAGTGCTCTACCACTAAGATGAATTCCCACCCCCTTTTTTTTGAGACTGAGTCTTCCTAAATTTTCCAGGCTGGCCTCATACATGTGATCCTCTTGCCTCAGCCTCCAGAAAGACTGGAAAAACAGGTTTATGTCCCACACCCAGTAGGCTTTCAGGTTTTAACTAAGAGAAAAAAATGAAAACAGAAGAAGGTCTTGCTAGTCAATATCAGACTCACCTCATGAGTTCAGAAACACTCTGGTATTGCCACACATTTCAGTTGGTAGCAGTGGAGAGATAACCCAAGGTGACTTTTCATTTCTTGTATTATGGTATTTTATGTCAGTTACTGTTGTAGCCACTTTTTTGTTTGTTTGCTTGTGGTGCTGGGGATTAAACACAGGGCCATATGCATGCAAGGCAAGCATTCTACCAACTGAGCTATATCCAAAGCCCAGGTTATAGCCATTTTTAAATACATAGTTTAGTGGCGTTCAGTACATTCAAATTGTTGTGCAACCATCACTATCATTCTTCAACTGGATATTTTTAATATTCCAAATTTAACCTCTACCCACTGTCAAATCATAATTCCCCATTGCCCTTCCTTCCAGCCTCTTCTAGGTACCTCATAGAAAAGGAATTGCATAACATTTGTACATGTATAACTATCATATTTTATCTAGTACAATGTCTTCAAGATAAGCCCATGTACTCACATGCATAAAAAAAAAAAAAAAAAAAAAAAAAAAAAAAACTTCCTATTTAAGGCTAAATAACATTTTATGTATATAACACATTGTACTTTTTTTCATCTATTATTGGGCATTTGAGTTGCTTCTACCTTTTGATTATTGTAAATAATACTGCTATAAACCACTGTAGTGATACTTAATCTCTTATTTCAATTCTATTGAAAGTGTGCTCAGATGTGGAATAACTGAATTATATGGCATTCTTTGTTTAACTATTATAAGAACATCTGTACCATTTCTGCATCAGCTATATCATTTCATATTTCCACTGGAAATATGCACCGGTTCATATTTCACCATAGTTTTGGTTTGGTTTTTTGAAAAACAGCTATCACAATGAATATGAAAAAGTATTTCATTGTTGTTTTGATTTGGCCTGATTTTCTGTTTGCATTTCATTTTTCTATTTGTTAATTTCTTCAGCAAATACTATCTGCTAACCCATGTTATATATATATTGAGATTGGTTCCAAAATTGGTGCATGATAGCGAGCAACAGAGTAACATCCTTCTTTATTTTACTGGTAGAGACAAAGGAAGATTCACCTTCTACAGCCGCAGCCACAAAGTACCTCTTTATAGGCCTTGTAAGAGCCCTAACAAGGAGATAGCTAAGATGGCAGCTAGCTGAGAGCCATAAGAGGTGTTTCAGTATTTTCACCTGATATTCATGCATTTATCTAAGAATCTTTCTATGCTCATGAAAACTGTGTGACACACCTGTAAGTTTGAGCTGTTGACACGTGTATACTTGTTAAGGCAAAAAGTATTTAACTGGGTGAGGTTGGCTACAGGTGATGGTTGGAGTTGGAGAGGTTGTTGGAGCCGGAGATAGAAGAAGCAAATATAAAGAGCCTATTCATTTTCCAGTCTGCTTCCTAATTCTTTCCCACGATATCATTGCTGCAGACGGTCATAGCTGCAGGCAGCAACAAGGCCTCATCAGAACTTTTCTGGCAATAAAGCAAGCAGATTTTTAAATTTTTTAAAATCAACTTATACACAACTACACTGAAAATAAATTCATTAGTGACTTCTTTTTTAAGATAATAGTAAAATAAGTGTAGTATTTTATTTCCAAATAACAAGTGAACCTTATGTTTGATTTGTTCCTTGCTCAATAAAATTCCTCATTAATATGAATCATTTAGCTTAACTAATTAATAGTCTGATGTTTCTTGTCATAATATTCCCCACATAAATTAGCTTAAAGCACCAAAGTATTGAATAGTCATAACATAGAAGAAATAAAAATGGTTATTACTTTTTAAAGCAAGCAACAGTTATTCTCTTTAAGAATACTGAAAATTGGAAGACAAGAGCAGTGGTACATGACTGTAATCCCAGTGACTCAGGGGGCAGAGGCAGGAGTGTAATCCCTGTGACTCAGGGGGCAGAGGCAGGAGAATCACATCACAAGTCTGAGGTCAGCCTCAATAACTTAGTGAGACGCTGCCCAACAAAAGACAAAAAAAGGTCTGGGGATGCAGCTGGTAGAGAACCCTGGGTTAATTTTCCAGTACCACAAAAACAAAGAAAGAATATTAAACGTTTGAAATATAAAGGACATATTTACCTTGTTTTATTATTATTAAATCATCTTTTTTTCCTCAATAGTAGTTCTGTAAAATGCTCCACAAATTTCCTGAACATGGAAGAAAACATCTCAGCAAGCATCCTTTCCTTGTAAAACGTTTAAGCAGGAGCTGTAAGGAAGGGAAACACATAGCCATAAACTTCTAGAATCCATACTGGCCTTGTAGGCAGGGAGATCCAAGAGAATAAATAAAATCAGGAAGACACTGCCAGTCAAGCACTCTGGTATTTAGAAACAACCAAGAGATGATTTGATACTTAACTCATGGTTGTCATAACACAGCAGCTGCACTCTTTGGTGGAACACAAAATATGCTGGATGATGTATGTAAGGAATATGAGTATTCCTTGTGTTTATGTTCAGTTTTTTCTACTAACAAAATAATATTTGCTAAAAATTGCTCCACTTTAGACATATTTACCTAAGCTATGGACTACTAGTTAGTCAAATGTGGGGTACTTTTTATCTTTTAGTGTCTCCATGAGTCTTCTTCTTTTTTTTTTTTTTTAAGAATCAGGGAAGGTACTGAGATTGAACCCAAGAATGTTTTACCAATAAACCACATTCCCAAAACTTTTTATTTTTTATTTTAGACAGAGTTTCACTAATTTGCTGAGGCTGGCTTTGAACTTGAAATCCTTCTATCTCATGCTCCTGAGCTGGTGGGATTACAAGTCTATAAGTCTCCTGTTTTTACAATTCAAGTGGATTTTACAAAACTCACAGTATCATCTCATAGTATTGGAAATAAACCATCATCTACATTTCATATAGAATCCATTTTCTTCACATATTTTCTAGTGGCACATTATAATTATATAAGGGTACGATTTGTTACACACTAGTATATTCACAAATATAGATTTCATTTATTTTTAGGATAACAAAAAATACATGAATAATTAAAATTAACTTTTTGTTTCAATTTACATTCTGTTCCTAGAGAGGCCTAAAACATTATTCTAAAATTCCCTATGGCAATTTTCTTTAATTATTATCACTGATTATCACTAATTATTGACAAATTTGAGCTTATCCATATATATCTCTGTGATAAAGATATGTCCTTGTTTGAAATTAAGTGATATTCTTTTAAACAAAAGTGTTACAATATAATCATTTGGATATGATTCATTTGGGATATTATAGTAAGTGATTAAAAATCAATTTATAATAAAGTTTATGATGATAGCAAATTTTATTTTGCCAGAAATAGAAAAAGACAATACTGAACCAAATGTAGATTTTCCAGGCATGAAGTTGGATTATCTAAACCCGTATGAACTTTTTTAATAAAAATTTTCATTGTTGAATTATAATTATACATAATAGTAGGATTCACTGTGATATATGCATACCTACACATAGCATAATTTCATCTATTTCATTCCTCTGTACCTCTCTTTGCCCTCCTTGCTTCCTTCCTCTAAATCCCAATCCTCTATTCCACTTTTTCCTCTTCTATTTTTTTATGATATTCATTTTTCTCCTTTCTCTCTTCCTTCCATATATGAATGAGAGAAAATATATGATCCTTGTCTTCCTGAGTGAATTATTTCACTTGACCTGATGTTTTCCAGTTTCATACATTCTCCTGCAAATGACAAAATGCCATTCTTCTTTTTGGCTGTGTAATACTCCATTGTGTATATAAACCACATTTTCTTTATTTATTCATCTATTGAATGGCACCTAGGCTGGTTCCATAACTTGGCTATTGTGAATTGTGTTGCCATAAACATAAGTATGTATGTATCACTATAGTATGCTGACTTTAGTTCTTTTGGATGAATACCAAGTGGTGGTATAGGTTAGTCATATGGTGTTTCATTCCTAATGATTTCTGGAGTGGTGGTACTAGTGAATAATCCCACCAACAGTGTGTAAATATTCTTCTTCATCTTCATCCTTTTCAGTTTTTATTATTTATATTATTGATGGCTGACATTCTAATTGGAGTGTGATGAAATCTCAGTGGGGTTTTGATTTGCATGTTCCTAATTGCTAAAGATGTTGAGTATTTTTCATGTTATCTCTTGTCCATTTGTATGTCCTCCTTTGAGAAAGGTTTGTTGAGTTCATTTGCCCATTTATATTGTTTGGACCATTTCTTTCTTTTTCTGTTTTTGTTTGTTTGTTTTTTGTTTTGTTTTTTGGTGTTAATATTTTTAATTTTTTATATATTCTGGATATTAATCCTCTGTTAGAAGAGTATTGGCAAAAATTTTAACCCATTTTGTAGGTTTCTTTTTCATGCTCATATTTTTTCATTGTTATGCTGAAGTGTTTAAATTGGATGCAACTATGTTTATTAATTCTTGGTTTTATTTCCTGAGTTTTAAGAGTTCTATAGAGGAAGTCAATTCTTACATCTGTATGCTAAAGTGTTGACCCTATGTTTTATGAGTTGCAGTTTCTATTCTAATTTATAGGTGTTTGATCCATTCTGAGTTTACTTCTTTGTAGAGTGAAAGATAAGAGTCTAACTTCAATCCTCTCTATATGGTTTTCTAGTTGTCTGAGTATCATTTGTTTAAAAAGCTGTCTTTTCTCCAACATTTGTTTTTGGTACCTTTGTTTAGTATTAGATGGCTATCTATGTGAATTGGTCTCTGTATTTTATGTTCTATTTCATTGGCCTTCATGTCTGTTTTTATGCCAATACCATGCTGTTTTTGTTACTATACCTCTGTATTATAATGTTTGATTGGGTATTGCCATACCTCCAGCATTGCTCTTATTGTTTGGAATTGTTTTAGATATTCTGGGCCTTTGATTCTTCCATAGGATTTGTGTGTTTGTGTGTGTGTGTGTGTGTGTGTGTGTGTGGTGTGGTATAAGTGACTGAATGCAGGAGCACTCTGCCACTGGGACTGAGTAAATACAATAAAATACTGAACAAAAAATCCTCCTCTGTGTTGGAGGAGGATTTGGTAATGGTGTTGGACTTAAAAATGAAGTGAGAGCCTTGATTGGAAATAGTTTTATTTGTGAAAGCATATGGACAAAACTTACATTGATAGAAAACTGATTGTGACATAGAATGTAAGAAGCATAAACAAAGGTACTGTTTGCAAAGCATTAAAGTTATAATTGATTTGCACCCACTGAAGACAGAAGTATAGAATAAACAAAATTTCCTATTTAGAGTAGCTTAGCAAAAATATTTTTCTGACACAATATTTAAAGTATTTGTGAGCATTTTTTTCTTCTCACCCTTTGTAAGTAACATGTATCTTTAATCATTCAAAGGCTGATGCTTCAGTAGAAACTTGCATTAAAATTTCTAATCAGCTGTGTGCATACCCATTAAATATGTCAATGATCATAAGTGAAATTTGTCAAAAATTTAAAAAATGGAATTACTCATTTCAAATGCTTAGAAATACAGCTGCAGAGGACCACAGAGGGAAGACTCTTACATGCAATTTGTTATGGGACAGTTAATTGTTTATACAATCATACTCACCTGACCCTGTCCTGCAAGTCCAATCCAACAAAACACTTTGCTATGACTTTAACTTTTTGCTTAGTAACTACAGACACTCACTAACTAGATCTCACCAGCTCTTGCATATTTCCACAAGTGCTTGTGTGTTTTCTTAATAATTTATTTCATTTTTATTAACATGTTAACTGCACTTATCAATAAAGTTTGGTGTATTTCAACCCCTACACACGGTATACTTTGATGGAATCTATCCTTCTTTTATTCACTCTTCCTCCCCTTCAAGACCCCTAGTATGAGGCTTTTCTGTTTTTGTAGTGAAAACTTTAAACTTTCCTTTGTTTCTCAGACATAGCAGAGGCCACCCAGACCTGGTTTTTCATGTGGAGAGTCACCTCTATACTTTGTTTGATTCTGACATTCATATATAAACACACACATACACTAATGTAATTGTAACTTTTAGAGATCTATTTATTGTTGTTAATCACATTGCATTTAATGTAAAAAACTGTATTATTCTTGATATTATTTTGTTAGACCTGTCCTTTAAACATTAATTTTCTAATAATTCTTGTGGAGAATTAAATGCTATTGCAAGCTTTTAGTTTTTGTCAAATGTAGTAAAATTCTAGTCTTCTGTCAAATTGTTATGCATCCAGAAATGTTTATTTTGCAAAATATCAAACAGACTTCTTAGGCACCATATGCAAAACTTAAGGATTTAAGTTGGATTACACAAAGGGACATACGCTTTTCTTTTCAAAGGAGAGTGATTTAAAAGGCTTATGATGATTTAGCAAAGGTTTTCTGAAGATCAAATGCTCCTTAAATGCTCCCACTTTAAAGTAGTAACCTAAATTAATTGGAAGCATGCAAAGTGGTTCGAAGTTAATAATTAAAAATCAACTCCAAATTATTCAACTGACTCTTCAGTTTTTATTTTAACAAATCACACATCATGATACACCTTAAAAATTGAATTAATTAACCAGGTTAAATTTATCCAAGTGGAGAGAATGCATGTCTGCAGTCATTTGTGATAACTTTAACAATGACAGTATTAACCTTAAAATGATGTTTTGAACAGTATTAAAACACAAGTGTGTTGTGAAAGCGACATTTTTTGTCACTGATGACAACATGTGTCTTTCCATGAGTCCTAATTCAAGATTTTTGCACAGGATATTTATTTTGTTTGTAAATGGCTTCCCCCACATATTTGTCTAGTTTACGTCTTCAATTTCACTTTCTCGTGCAGCCCTCACATCAACAGCCCTAATACACGATGAAAATGTCTTGGTCAGTTTAATTATTTTCATTACTGATCGATTTTTAATATACTTTGTTATTTATTCTTTTATTTTCTATATCATTTATTGATTGTCTCCCTTACCTCTGTTAGACTTCAAGCTCTTCCTGTGTGGAGAGATTAGTTTGCTACATCATTTGATCTATCCCTAAGAAATAGAACAGTGTATGGAACATCACTGCAGCTCAGGACATATGTATCAACTACAAGAATCAATAGCCTAGGAGAAATTTCAGGAAAGTGTTGCAGTTCATGATCACAAAAAAATATTTAATGTCTGTGAAATAGGAATAAAGGATCACATGGGAAGCAGGCTGAAATGAAAAGGTAACAAGTAAAGTCAAAAGTGGATATGAGCGTTAAAATAATACTAAGAAAGTAAAATTACAATATAAAAATACTTCTACAATAGAGGCCATACAACCAAAAGGAACATTAACATAGTTTTAAATTTTACAGCAATAACCCTTTTCGTTGGTAAATTCCTGACTCGAAAGATGAAATACAAGATATAAGATTAAAAGGCAAAAGATTCTGGGCAGGTGTCAAGTGTCCCTAATCCCAGCTGTTTCAGAAGCTGAGGCAGAAGGATGGCAAATTCCAAGCCAGCCTGCTTCAAAAATAAATGAAAAGGGCTAAGTAAGAACATGGCTCAGTGTTGAAGCACTTGCCTAGCATGTGTGAGGCCCTTGGTTAATCCCTAATACCAAAACAAAACTGAAAATACACACCAAAAGACCAACCAACATTGAAAAATTAAAACCAAGCTACTCAAATATTTGACAAAAAATTAGTGTAGTTATTTTCAAGTTGGGATATTTTAAAACATGGTAAACAATAAAAGAAAACATCAGCTGGTGTTAGCAAATATTCTAGTATGTAATAGAGATATGATCAACTTGAAGCCACTGAATATTACACAGAATTCATAATAAGGAAAAGTATTAAATGTACAAAGAGAAGTTCATGAAAATATAATAGCAAGGATAAACACTTAATAGTAAGGATAAAAAAACACTTTAACACAAGAATGTATTAGAAAGACGAAAGGGGGGGTAATGGAATTATTAATCTCCAGGCTGATTTTATGTATCTATCATTTCAATTTTTATCTGCCTTTCTGAAATTTGTGACATACTTTGAACATTTCAGAGTAAATTAAAATACATTTTCAAAATGTAAAATATTAAACTTTTAAGGTAGTTTTTTTACTACAATATTATAAGCTAATAACAGAAAATTTTAAATAAAATCATAAAATAGTGTAAAGTACATATTTCTGAATGTTTATGTAAATGAAATTAAAGATAAGTTTTTAGCTTTCTTACACAAATCAAAAAAGTATGTGCCTCAAAACTCAAGAAAGCCAATTCAGAAAACTCTGCATGAAATATCTGCAAAAGCACCACGTGTATGTATGTTTTAAACAACAACAGCGCATCTCTAGTTCACTGAAAAATGTTCTTTAGGACATGCATAGCAATATTACTTGTGAGCCTATGCTGGAAAATCTCTCAATGTATGACTCAATTGAATAAGAGTAACTGGAGCATGAATTATGTACAATGCATATAATTCATAATTTCATTTATATTAAGTACAAAAGAGACAAGACTAATATTTGGATTTAGAAGACAGAAGAGTGGTAAACTGTAGTAGAGAATTTCTGGATCCATGTCACTCTTATTTTTTGATCTGACTCTGACTAAACAAGTGTCTTATGATTGTGAAATATACTGAGTTGAATGCTTGTGATCTGGACACATTTTTCAGATGTAATTCTTCCTTTAAAAAACTTAAAAGTACCAAAAGATTAAAAATATGACTTCTAGGTATTGTTTTTAATAAATAATGAAATAAAAGAAAAAATTAAAAAGTGTATACTTTGTAAAGCAAAACAAAAATAGCTTTCAAAGACTTTTCACCTAAGGAAAAGATATAGGTTCTATATGTTGAAGTTTAAATCTTTATATTTTTCTACTCTGTTGACATCTCAAACATGCTTGAGTACCCCACCTGGAGAACCAAGTGCACTGTGTGGCATGGGGAGACCCTGCCACAAGAGCCCTCTCTCACTCTCCTGTGACTGTGACCTAGTGACATTCAAACGCCAGTGAAGTCCCTTCATGCATTTTACTTGTGTTTTCTGTCCTGACCCCTACAAAGGCTCTTGCCCAGGGTCCCCTTTCTCTGTAAAACTAGCTTCCATTACACTCCTCCCATATCCCCACTGCATTCCCTGAGATGACTCTCTCTTTCTCTCTGGAATAGATGAGTATAGTAATCATATAGTAATCATCCCGTGTCCTCTCTTACAACTGCACCTGAATGACCACTGCAACAAATAACACAGTGACAAAGAAGCACCAGAAAAGTCGGCATGGACAAAGAAGTAAGTGATGAAACAAAAATAAATAATTTAAGCAGCAGAAAATTATGTCATTTAATACATATTAAAAAGCATTCACTCAAAATATTGTATAAAACATTCTTGGAACTTTTCAGGAAAAATCTTCAATAGGAAATTCCTTATGTCAACTAATATATACACTTCAAAACAAAAAGGAATTGCAATTGATGATTACATGCATGATATGTAATTATTAGATAAAATTGTTTCTTTTTACTGAAATATCTATTGATAAATAGATGGAAAGAAATATCATTCAGTGAAATAAGAATAGAGGAAAAAATTTTTGCAAAACTATCTCAAATTAACTATTTTTTTTAGCTATAAGCAGTTGTGGAATAAATATTGAAAAGGATTTTGCAGTTATCAAAGGACAAATTGAACAACATTTTAAAATAAAGTAACCTTGAAATCTCTTTAGTAAATAGCAGTTAAATCATAAAGAAAAAAATTATATTTGATGAAGCTTAATTCAATGTTTAATAGAATTCAAAGAGAATAATGCACATTTAAATTAATTAAGAATATATATTTCGATTCATATATGTTCTAATATATTCTGGAAAGTCACCTAGAATTAGAATAGTAAATGTGAACTGACGCTTGAATTAGGATACTTGACTGTGTAGTTACTACAATGCATTATAAAACCAAGCGTTTTTGCTCTGAAATAGAAAATCAATTTTAATGATATGATAAAATTATACCAATTAAATCAGAGTATATGGAAGTTTATGATTGCTAAGGTTTGGATCAGGAATATGCTCCCTAATCTCATGTGATGAAGGCTTGGTCCTCAATGCAGCAGTGGCCAGAGGTGAGGCTTTGGGGAAGAGACTGGTGAGGAGAGCTTTGACCTCTTCATTGGATGAATCCATTGATAGTTTAATGGACTACTGGGAGGTAATGAAACTGTGCACAGGTGGGAAACGGTGAGAGGAATTTTCATTTGGGGCGTGCCCTTGGGGATGACATCTTGTCCCAGATCCCTTCTTCTCTGTGTCTTTTACCTGGTTGCCATGAGCTGGAGACTTTCCTTTGCCACACCTTTCTTCCATGATGTTCTGACTCACCTTAAGCCCAAAACAATGGATTCAGCAGATCATGGATTGAATCCCCTAAAACCCTGTGCCAAAATAAACCTTTCCTCTTCTAACTTACTTTTCTCAGGTATTTTTGTCATAGTAAAGAAAAGCTAACTAATAGTGACAATCAGTGGGAATAGAAAATAGTCAAGTTTGGTGTTGGTAACACACAGGATCTCTTATTCAGAGAATCTAAACACCAATTCCACCTCAGTGGGAGCCAGCAAGGTATGCTTCTTTAAAAGCATACTTGGCCACCAAAATCTGCCTAGAGTAATTCAATGACAAATTAATTCACTAGTTTCATGGGAATTACTACAAACATACTATATTATCCATATTATTCAGAGTATATTAATAGATCTTATTTGGTAAACACTGCATGTTGTTCCAATTTATCTCACCCTAATTGTAACTTCTAGTTACGTAGATTTATCTTAGACCCATCTATAATTGAGATGCTTGAGATTATCCTATAGATAATATTGCAAAAGTCACCCTAAGATATTGTATGGATACCCTGATAAGATTTCATAAACTATTTATGGAATCTACAATGGGGACATAGTAATAGGGTACAAGTGTGAGAGTAGAGGTTTATCTAATAATTTCAAGGGAAAAATGGGGTGACAAAATAATAACATTGACATTCAAATAAAGTTTTATTTTATTTTATTTTTTTAGTTGTAAATGGACTCAATACCTGTATTTTATTTATTTATTTTATGTGGTGCTGAGGATCAAAACCAGTGCCTCACACGTGCTAGGCAAGTGCCACTGAGCCACAACCCCAGCCCCACCCATGAATTTTATTTTTTTAAGCTTCACATATTTTAAAAAGATTTTTATTGGTACATATTAATTATACAAAATAGTAGGTTTCAGTGTGATATATTTGTAAATCTGTATAAAATAATCTGATCCATTTGACTCAAGAGAATCTCCCTTTCCTCAACTATCTTCCCTCCCCTGATACCCTTCCTCTTTCCTAATTGTCTCCCTTCTGTTTCCATGAAGTCTTTTTCCTTTTATTTCCCCAGCTTCCATATATGAGAGAAAATATATAGCACTTGTCTTTTTTTTTTTTTTTTTTGTGGTACCGGGGATTGAACTCAGGGGCACTTGACCACTGGGCCACATCCCCAGCCCTTTTTTGTATTTTATTAGAGACAGGGTCTCACTGAGTTGCTAAGTGCCTCGCCATTGCTGAGGCTGGCTTTGAACTCGTGATCCTCCTGCCTCAGCCTCCCAAAGTGCTGAGATTACAGGCGTGCGCCACCGCGCCCGGCTACTTGTCTTTTTGAGTTTATCTTATTTTGATTAATGTAACACTCTCCACTGCCACTCATTTTCCTGTACATGACATAATTTTATTTTTCTTTATTACTGAATCAATTCCATTGTGTACTTATACCACATTTTATTTGTCCATTCATCTACCTACAGACAACTAGGCTGTTTCTGAAACTTGGCTATTGTGAATAGTCCTGCTATTAACATGGGCATCCATGGACCTCTGAAGTATGATGTCTTTAATTCTTTTGGATAGAAACTGAGGAGCGGTATAATTGTGTCATATGGTAGTTCAATATTTAGTTTTTTTTAATAAACTCCATACTGAGTCACATAATGTCAATTTGTAATAACACCAATAGTGTATACAGGTAGATCCTTTTTTCTCTTCTAGCATTTGAAATATACAGTTCATCACTCTCATCTACTATTATTGTTTAAATATGGGGTGTCCCACAAAAGCTCATGTGTGAGATAATACTTGAACATTCAGAGGTGAAATAACTGGATTACCAGAACCTTGACCTAATCAGGGCATTATTCCACTGATATGGATTAACTGGCTAGTATCTGTAGGTAGGGTGTGGCAGGAGGAGGTGGGTCACTGGGGGCATAATTTGGGGATATATATTTTGTCCCTGGTGAGGGAGTTTCCCTCTGCTTCCTAGCAGCAGGTTCTGTGCTGCTTTCCTTTTCATCAATGATGTTCTTTCTCACCTGGGCCTAGAGCAATGGAGCTGGCCACCAATGGGCTGAGATTTCTGACACTATGAATTGTAAAATAAACTTTTCCTTCCCTAATCGTTCTTGTCAGGAATTTTAGTCAGAGCAATGAAAAGGTTGATTAAAACATATACAGACACCGACAGGAATGGTGGAGCACACCTGTAATCCTAGTGGCCCATAGGCTGAGACAGGAGAATCTCAAGTTCAAAGCCAGCCTAAGCAAAAGCAAGGCACTAAACAACTCAGTGAGACACTGTCTCTAAATAAAATACAAAATAGGGTGGGGATGCTGCTAAGTGGGTAACTTCTGTTGACAAATGATAATACTATATATTTTTCTTATCCAGAAAAAAATTAAATATGTGTTAGACACAGGAAATTTAACTTAACAGCTCCCTATAGTTATCCATAGACATTCCCTAGTGATCAAGTTTTAATCAAACTAAATGTTACATAATTTAAATAAACCATATTGAATTATGTATTTGAAATACCTTTCGGTGGGTTGTGAAGTTAAAATTATAGTTAATTGTTTGTTATTTAGAAAACAAATTTTTTTTTGCACGAGATTTTGTGTGAAAAAAAAAATGTTTACCTTCACTGTCATGCTTGAAATAATGGGTTGAAAATCTTCGTATCAAAAATATACCTAGGGAGTCCCTCCGACCTCTGCCCCAGAGCAGGAGACAGCAAAGACAGACCTGCCAACTCTGCCTGAGCCCAGGCCAGCCCAAGATAGTCCTGTGGACCTTCACCAGAGCATGGCCAGCCCCAGGTCAGTCCCGCCGACTCCCGCTGGTGTGCAACCATCCTCCAGCCAGCCCCGCAGAACTCCGCCTCAGAGTAGGAGACAGCAAGGACAGACCCACCAATTCTGCTTAGAGTGCACGTGGGCCTGGGGTGGGCCGGGGTCCTACATCAGAGTGCCATCAGGCCCAGGCTCCATCCAGTCCCGCGGGCCTCTACCTCAGAGCAGGAGACAGCAAGGACAGACCTGCCAACTCGGCCTGAGCCCAGGCGGGCCCAGGGCAGTCCCACTGACCTTTACCCCATTGCGGTTATCCCCAGACCACCACAGTAGCTCAAACTCAACCAGTTCGGCCCGCGCCAACCAGTGTGAACCCAGCTTCAGGTAGCAAACTTTGAGGGTCAGTGGCAGATTCTGATAGTCCAGCACTAAGGGGAGGCACAGACAACCTGCAAGGGTATTAAAAATATAGGAAAGAATCTGTAATAACTCAGATCTACACTGCAAAAAGTAAAGCAAATACACATCATGAAAAAACAGGGGAGGAAAATACCCCAAACAAACCAGGATTCTACAATAACAGAACCCATGCTCAGCGAAGTTGATGAAATGTCAGAGAAGGAGTTCAGAGGTTCATAATTAAAATGATCTGTGAATCAAAGAATGACCTAAATGAGCAAATACAGGCAAAAATTGACCACTACAACAAAGATATAGGAGAGCAAATACAGGTAGCAAAAGATTACTTCAAAAAAGAGATCAAAACTCTGAAAAATAACCAGTCAGAAATCCTTGAAATGAAGGAAACAATTAACCAAATAAAAAACACAATTGAAGACATCACCAACAGACTATATCAACTGGAAGAAAGAACCTCAGACAATAAAGACAAAGTATATAATCTTGAAAATAAAGTTGACCACACAATGAAGATAGTAAGAAACCATAAACAGAATATCCAAGAAGTATGGGACAGCATCAAAAGACCAAATATAAGAATAATAGGGATAGAGGAAGGCACAGAGTTTCAAACCAAAGGAATGCACAACCTCTTTAATGAGATAATATCAGATAATTTCCCAAGCATGAAGAATGATTTGGAAAACCAAATAACAAGAGGCTTATAGGACACCAAATGTGGAAAACCAAATACAAGAGGCTTATAGGACACCAAAATTACAACAGATCTACACGAAGACACATTATAATGAAAATGCCTAGCATACAGAACAAGGATAGAATTTTAAAGGCTGCAAAAGAGATGAATCAGATCACATATAGGGGGAGACGAATTAGTATCACAGCAGATTTTTCAATTCAGACACTCGAAGCTAGGAGATCATGGAACAACATATTCTAAGCTCTGAAGGAAAAGGAATGCCAACCAAGAATCTTATACCCAGCAAAATTAAGCTTTAGATTTGAGGACGAAATAAAAACCTTCCATGATAAACAAAAGTTAAGAGAATTTACAAGTACAAAGCCAGCACTACAGAACATCCTCAGCAAAATATTCCATGAAGAGGAAAAGAAAAACAATGATGAAAATCAACAGAGGGCTGTATTACACTAAAGAAAAAAAAAAAAAAAAAAACAATCAGAAGATAAACCATGTCAAGGTAAATACCAGAAATAAAAATGGCTGGGAATACAAAACACATCTCAATAATAACTCTGAATGTTAATGGCCTAAACTCACTAATGAAAAGAAGACATAGATTAGCAGAATGGATCAAAAAAACAGACCCAATAATATGCTGCCTCCAAGAGACTCATCTCATAGGAAAAGACATCCATAGGCTGAGGGTAAAATCCTACCACTCATATGGTCAGAGGAAACAAGCAGGGGTTTCCATCCTCATATCAAATAAAGTAGACTTCAAGCTGAAGTCAATCAAAAGGGATAAAGAAGGACACTATATACTGCTCAAGGGAACCATACACCAACAAGACCTAACAATTATAAATATATATGCCCCAAACAATGGAGCATCCATGTTCATCAAACAAACTCTCCTGAAGTTTAAGAGTAAAATTGACCACAACACAATAATCCTGAGTGACTTTAACACACCCCTATCACCACTGGATAGATCTTCCAAACAAAAGCTGAAGAAAGAAACTATAGAACTCAAAAATACAACAACTTAGACTTAACTGACTTATATAGACTATTTCATCCTTCAACAAGTGAATACACTTTCTTCTTAGCAGCACATGAAACCTTCTCTAAAATAGACCATATACTAGTCCACAAAACAACTCTGAGCAAATACAAAAAAGTTGAGATTTTACCCTGCATTCTATCCGACCATAATGGAATGAAATTAGAAATCAATGATAAAATAAGAAATAAAAGCTACTCCAACACCTGGAGACTAAATAATATGTTATTGAATGAACAATGGGTTGTAGATGACATCAAAGAGGAGATTAAAAAATTCTTAGAGGTGAATGAGAACACAGACACAACATATCGAAATCTCTGGGACACTATGAAGGCAGTTCTAAGAGGAAAGTTCATTGCATTGAGTTCATTCCTCAAAAGAAGAAAAAGTCAACAAATAAATGACTTAAAATTACATCTCAAAGCTCTAGAAAAAGAAGAACAATCCAACACCAAAAGTGGTAGAAGACAGGAAATAATTAAAATCAGAGCTGAAATTAATGAAATTGAAACCAAAGAAACAATTGAAAAAAATGACAAAACAAAAAGTTGGTTCTTTGAAAATATAAATAAAATTGACAGACCCTTGTCCAGGCTAACAAAGAGAAGGAGAGAGATAACTCAAATTACTAATATATGCAATGAAAAAGGAAATATTACAACAAACACTATGGAAATAAAGGAAATAATTCAAAATTATTTTGAAAACCTGTACTCCAACAAAATACAAAACACCGAAGGCGCCGATAAATTTCTAGAGTTGTATGATGTGCCCAAACTTAAGCAGGAGGATATACATAATTTGAACAGACCAATTTCAAGCAACGAAATAGAAAATGCCATCAGAAGCCTACCAACCAAGAAAAGCCCAGGACCAGATGGATACACAGCTGAGTTCTATAAGACCTTCAAAGAAGAACTGATACCAATACTCTTCAATTTATTTCAGGAAATAGAAAAAGAGGGAGTACTTCCAAACTCATTCTATGAGGCCAACATCACCCTGATCCCCAAACCAGGCAAAGACACATCCAAAAAAGAAAACTTCAGACCCATATCTTTAATGAACATAGATGCAAAAATTCTCAATAAAATTCTAGCAAAACGGATACAGAAACATATCAAAAATATAATATACCACGATCAAGTGGGGTTCATTCCAGGGATGCAAGGATGGTTCAACATAAGGAAAACAATAAATGTAATTCACCATGTCAATAGACTCAAAGATAAGAACCATATGATTATCTCAATAGATGCAGAAAAAGCATTTGATAAAATATAGCACCCCTTCATGCTCAAAACACTAGAAAAACTAGGGATAACTGGAACATGTCTCAACATCATAAAAGCTATATATGCTAATCCCCAGGCCAACATTATTCTAAATGGAGACAAATTGAAAGCATTCCCTTTAAAAACTGGAACAAGACAGGGATGCCCTCTTTCACCACTTCTATTCAACATAGTAATTGAAATGCTGGCCAGAGCAATAAGACAGATGAAAGAAATTAAAGGGATACAGATAGGTAAAGTAGAACTCAAATTATCATTATTTGCTGATGATATGATTTTAAACCTAGAAGACCCAAAAAATCCACCAGAAAACTTCTAGAACTCATAAATGAATTCAGCAAAGTAGCAGGATACAAAATCAACACCCATAAATGTAAGGCATTTCTGTATATCAGTGACAAATCCTCTGAAAGGGAAATGAGGAAAACTACCCTGTTTACAATAGCATAAAAAAAAAAAAAATACTTGGGAATCAACTTAACCAAAGACGTGAAAAACCTCTATAATGAAAACTACAGAACACTAAAGAAAGAAATTATGGAAGACCTTAGAAGATGGAAAGATCTACCCTGTTCTTGGATAGGCAGAACTAATATTGTCAAAATGACCATACTACCAAAAGCACTATACAGATTTAATGCAATGCCAATCAAAATCCCAATCACATTCCTCATAGAAATAGAAAAAGCAGTCATGAAATTCATCTGGAAAAATAAGAGACCTAGAATAGCTAAAGCAATCCTTAGTAAGAGGAGTGAAGCAGGTGGCATCATTATACCAGACCTTAAATTATACTACAGAGCAATAGTAACAAAAACAGCATGGTATTGGCACCAAAATAGGCCAGTAGACCAATGGTACAGAATAGAGGACACAGAGACTAACACATATAATTTCAGTTATCTTATATCAGACAAAGGCGCCCAAAATGTACATTGGAGAAAAGATAGCCTCTTCAACAAATGGTGCTGGGAAAACTGGAAATCCATATGCAATAAAATGAAATTAAACCTCTATCTCTCACCATGCACAAAATTCAACTCAAAGTGGATCAAGGATCTAGGAATTAGACCAGAGACACTGCACCTAATAGAAGAAAAAGTAAGCTCTAATCTCCAACATGTTGGATTAGGGCCCAAGTTCCTTAATAAGAATACTGTAGCACATAAATTAGTACCAAGAATCACTAAATGGGATAGACTCAAATTACAAAGCTTCTTCTCAGCAAAAGAAACAATCAGTGAGGTGAACAGAGAGCCTACTAATTGGGAACAAATTTTTACCACATGCACATCAGATAGAGCACTAATCTCTAGAATATATAAAGAACTCAAAAATCATAACACCAAACAAACAAATAACCCAATCAATAAATGGGCCAAGGAACTGAACAGACACTTCTCAGAAGAAGATATACAATCAATCAATAAGTACATGAAAAAAATGCTCAATCTCTCTGGCAAATAGAGAAATGCAAATCAAAACCACTCTAAGATTTCATCTCACACCAGTCAGAATGGCAGCTATTAAGAACAGAAGCAACAATAAATGTTGGAGAGGATGTGGAGAAAAAGGCACACTCATACATTGTTGGTGGGACTGCAAAATGGTGCAGCCAATATGGAAAGCAGTATGGAGATACCTTGGAAATCTTGGAATGGAACCACCTTATGACCCAGCTATCCCACTCCTTGGTCTTTACCCAAAAGACCTGAAAACAGCATACTACAGGGACACAGCCATATCAATGTTTATAGCAGCACAATTCACAATAGCTAAACTGTGGAACCAAACTAGATGCCCTTCAGTAGATGAATGGATATAGAAAATGTGGTATATACACACAATGGAATATTACTCAGCAATAAGAGAGAATAAAATCATGGCATTTGCAGGAAAATGGATGGAGTTAGAGAATATAATGCTAAGTGAAGTTAGCCAATCCCAAAAAGCCAAATGCCAAATGTTTTCTCTGATATAAGGAGGCCAATTCACAGTCGGGTTGGGATGGGGAGCATAGGAGGATTAGAGGAATACTAGAATGGAAAATGGGGAGGAAGGGGAAGGGAGGGGGAAAAAGGGTGAAGAAAAAAAAAAGATGGTAGAATGAGATGGATATTATTACCCTAAGTGCATGTATGAAGTCACGAATGGTGTGAATATACTTTGCATACAACCAGAGATTTGTAAAAAAGTGCTCTATATGTGTAATATGAAATGTAATGCATTCTGATGTCATTTATAACATCTTAGAATAAAAAATAATTAAAAATATATATATACCTAGGGGCTGGGGTTGTGGCTCAGCGGTAGAGCGCTCACCTAGCACGTGCACGGTCTGGTTCGATCCTTAGCACCATGTAAAAATAAAGGCATTGTGTACAACTAAAAAACCAAATAAATAAATATTTTTAAAATACCTAAAATCAGGCATAATTTATTTCCAAATCACATCACAATGAATTATGCAACTTTGCTTCAAATGCTCATTCTGATGCTTTTTAGTTTCAAAATTCTAAGGAAAAAGCACCTATCCTGTATTAGAATCAATTGACTACTTCCATAGAAAAAAAACATGCAATTTTTTATATTTATAAAATTACACTAAGTTCTAATACTTCAACTTTTATTTATGCTTAATACTTGAAAAGATGTAGTTTCTTCTCATAGAGTAATTACATAATTTAAATAAACAAACCCCATAAGGCATATTACACATACTACACATATTATCAATGTGTTGACTATTATTAGTATTAATTTGAACACAGCATATTCACTTGGTAATCCCATCCTAACAATCCATCAGCAGTGCTCTGCCCTTAAGGTATTATTTCTACTAAATAGTACCTTAAGGTACTGTTTCTACTAAAGGAAATTGAAAAATCCACTTTAAATTCAGAATATACTTTCAAATCTATTTTTTGATTCTGTCTCTATCTAGCATCCTTTAATGCAGACGAAATTCTCCAAAGACAGGCAAGTCTGTCTTGCAGCATTTTGTGAGATTTTAATCTCAGTACCTGATAGAACAGCTTCTCTCCTCAGCATGCCATGGGCTTGTTTTTTCTGTCCTTCTTGCAGCTCAGTATATGCTGTTTCCTGTGCATTATAAATCAGTTCCTGGATCATCATTTCTAGGAATATTTATTTCTGCACCTTTTGTATCAACAAATCATCCTAAGTATAGGTTGATTAGGTCCTTGGTTATTTTATATCTCAAAGACAGTCCTTATCGATTGTACCTCCACAAACTTAGATTTGTGCCCTTTATCTCCCATCTCTGCTAAGGATCAGCGGGAGCAGTGGCCTGTATTATATTCTTCTCAAAGGCAGAATTGTGTCAGGTAGTTTTCTCCACTATTTTCTGATATCTTCTCTGGAGCCAGGATTTGGAGTTGAATTCCCCCCCCCCCATGTTCTAGTTATGTCCATTAAAAAAAAAAAAAAACCTCATGGATCTGGATATTTATAAAAGTACCCAAAATTCTAATAATACTTGAACTCTCTCTATATGGCATGTCCTGCAGTCATGGTTGTTTCCTTGGAACTCCAAGCTGGTAGGGAATCTTCTCCGTCTTGTTTGCTAGGAGGTGAAATCATATCCTTGTGCCATAGCCTATTTCTGCTTTTAAATGTGCTCACCATTTTTTTGGGAAAAAGCTATTTTGATTATCCTACGATTCTGATTTTCGATTGTGACTGTTCAACTTATTGTGGGGCCCAAACTGTTAAGGAGCCAGTGGTAAACCACAACCTTTCTGACATCAGAAGGATGAATTGTGCCATTATCTAAAGGAAGTTTCTTTCTAGTCAATCTATGCAATTTTTCTGAAAGATACAATTAGAATGTAGGCCATACATGTCTGTTATATATATTATATGGCATTGTGTAAGGAAATGCAAACACAGGTAAACAAAAGTAAAGTGTCCTTCAGAATTTAACAATTCACTAAATAGCACTATAAAATGTCTTTCTACAAGAAAATAATAAGTCTGTTGTTGGCTTCAAAACAGTTCTTGGATGGTAAGCATCATGAAATGTCACCAAATATGGCATTCATCTTATCTATTAACAGTCTAGGGAGGACTGTTTTCAGAATGCAAAAGTTTAAAAGTGAAATTCACTTCTTGAGGTTAGAGGTTTGAATAGACTGACTGTCACTGATAAGGAAATGATGGAAAACACAATGTTTCTGCAATCTCATTAGCTGGATGTATTGTGTGAAGTCCACATTCCCAGTCCCCAGAATACTAACATATCCTAGAAACTGAGGAGAAGGAAGAAAGCAATTGAAATTTCTATGTAACTTTAATTCTTTGGAATATAGTATTAAAATAATTTTCCTAGCATTGGGGTTTTTTATTTCTTTACAAGGTAATGAAGATAAATATCATTATTATAAAATTATATCATCCTTCAAAATAGTGTATCTTAATTTTCCAGACAGCTTCATTTAATTCCAGTAAAGTTGGCAACTGCACTGCTTTCTTCATTAGAAAGAGGCAAGATAATATATGCAATCATTATTGTCACAAGGGCACTCTTCACAAGTGTTTGCTTAAAACCTTTAATGCTGTGCAAATGTGACATTTAAGAAAAATTTATTTAGAGGAAACCAAAACAAATTTGTTGACCTTTATTCCTAATGCCCACCAACCATGCTTTTCTATTGATCATTTGTATTACTGTCAATGTGTAAAACTGATCTCAAAACAGAGAAAGATCTGACTGTTAATGCAAACTATGCAAATCATAGATTTGGTTGACAGGTATATAGAAGTTGGATGCAATATAGTTAAAGTGATATTTTTTTCTCCATAAAATTGTGTCTTTCTCCTGTTAATTTTTCCCTCATTTCCAGTTCAACAGAGGAATTCTATGCACTAAGGCATTAAAAGATTTTATATCTGTATTTTTAACTGAAATGAAAAATCATTATGTAGAAATTTCTAACAAAGGCAATTTTTTAAAAAACCTGGTATTTTTTTCTCCCAGATTCCCCTTTTATGCTTTATTTTGTTTGGTTTAGTTCCAGGAAAGTCACTGAACTTCTCTAAGTTTCTAAGTATTCATAAGTATTTAGGTCTAATAACTAGATACTTGTCAATGTCATTTATAATCTTATGATAATTTTAAAAAGATCAGAGAGGGAGTAGGGTAATTTCACAGCATGCATTGCAGACATGCAGCAGTGAATAAAAACACTATTTTTAACCATGGCTGTGATTGCAACAGATACATGAGGTTTGAGTCTGGAGAAAACTTTATCTCCTGACACCTATAGCAGCATATCCACACAAACCAGGAAAACAGGATAACTTCAAAGGACATAATAATAAGTGAGATATATGGACACTCTATTCCCAGATGATACACTGATGACTTTCAGAATTCCTCACAAAATTCTTATAACATGTCTAGAAAATAGGTGG
The DNA here is from genome assembly GCA_025594165.1 of Tamias sibiricus. Classification (NCBI taxonomy): domain Eukaryota; kingdom Metazoa; phylum Chordata; class Mammalia; order Rodentia; family Sciuridae; genus Tamias; species Tamias sibiricus. Next base: position 147,558,487 of record CM046662.1, read on the forward strand.
CATAATCACCTTTCCTTTAATAGGCAAAGAATCTGGAACTCTGTATGCTTGGGTAATATCTATACCCATGAGGAAATAACCAGTAAACATGAATTCAGGATCAGAGAATCTGAGACAAAGTTGATGTTATGAATGTCTACAGCTAGGATTTTGGGAAAAAAAAGAATGATAAATTATGGACTTTAGAAGAAATGGAAGAAACCATATATCATAGGCAAACAGTACATTAAATACATTGTCTTTTCATTTCAGAAAATACCTGATTCTTATAGTAGCTTTTGTTATAATCTCTTAAATATGTTTCTTTCTTTTCAAATGAGAAACCATTATTTGGTTATCAGGAAATACATAAATAGTCTTCCATTGATGGATTATGGTTAATGTGGCTTGGTCCTTCACCAATGGTTTGGGGAGGCAATAAAATCTGAAGACCTTCAAGGACACAGGGGCATGAAAGACACTTGTCACTGAAATAGGTTAACATGCTTTTACAGGCTTTGGCTACAATAGCTGAGGATGGGGCAGAGGTACTGCTTTTTCTGTAATGCTAGATTCTTAGGAAAAGGAAGGTTTCCAGCTTATTTGGTTTGGCTTATAGAAATGTTTTTGTTGTTAACATCAGCATGCAAAACTTGAGAGAGATTACACTGAAATATGAATTTCTGTCTTTTCTACAAAGAGGAATATTTTCCAGTCTTGGTTCTGAATTCTAGTGTGGCAAAGATCCATGTTTGCAGGAGCAGCTGCCATCTTTACGCAGGCCATGCACTGACAGTGTCCCCCAACCACCTGGGATCTGCTCTAATCATCTTCATTCCCATTCTAGTGTAAAAATCATCACCACCACCACCGCCCATCATCATCATCATCATCTGAGTAGTTTGCATTGCATTTACTTGTTGTTACTTGATGCTTTATTTTTCTTCCCAATACTCATTAGGGTCTAATGAATTGCCCTGAGTCCAACACAGTAAAACAATTTTATTGCCAATAGAAAAGAGTATGGATTAATTTGATTAATTTTCTCTAGATGTTTTGAAACAAGGCACCAAAGACTGACAGTTTACCTCATGAAAGGCTCAATTTGGAAGCTAAAATAAAGAAAATCTTATCCAACTTTCATTCAAAGGATTATTGCAGAGCATTGTAACTTTGCACTTAAACACATGTCACAATTTTATTCTTTTCTTGAAAGACATGTATTTAGCATTAATATTATTTGTACTCTGGTTTCCATCAAGAAAAAATAATTTCTCTTTATTGTGATTTCTTAAAATTAAGATTTATAATTAAAATACATTTGCACTATAAAAGAATATTTTGTTCAACAAAATTTCAAACTATTTAAATTTATTCAGATTCACACTTTCAGAAAAACCTCCTGAATCGTTATATTGCAGTTAGTTGCATAAAATAACCTAGTCTAGGGCTGGGGTTGTGGCTCAGCGTTGGAGCACTCACCTAGCATGTGCACGGCCCAGGTTCAATCCACAGCACCACGTAAACATAATTGCATTGCATTGTGTACAACTAAAGCAAATAAATAAATTTAAAAAAAAAAAAAACTAGTCTATTCAGTTCTGAAAAGAATATTACATATTAGATCTATAATTAATTGTGCAATGTTTGAGCTAATTAAAAGTAAAAACAAATTATATTAAATTTATGAAATTAGAAAATTATTTAGATTTTTCCAAAAATTACTTGCATAGAAAATTAAAAATGAGATATAGCTGCCTATCTCCATAATATTTTCTCTTTTCCCCCCTCTCTTGTCCACTCCTGCTTCTGTAAACCCATATTTCATACACCATGCACACATACACTAAGAACTGCTATATTATTTTCCTTCAAGGGCTAAAGTATAATACGTGAATAACGTTTTGGGGCAAAACAAAAAAACAAAAAAGGGAAAGAGGAATAAATTATATGTCATCTCCTAGGATAGTCTGTGTTATCCTCATCTATGCTGATTTAAATTATATCTAAGAAAACAATTTAAAAAGAACTTTAATAATGTGTGTTCCTGCTATGGTTTGAATATGTCTCCTCCAAAGTTTAAAAGTTGCCAATGTGATGGTTTGGGGAGGTAAGTCTTAAAGGGTGAACATGTCATGATATTCCTTCCCACATGAGTGGAAGTGAGGCTTCACTCTTAACAAGACTTGATTAACTTGTCCCTCTGTCATGCAAGGGCACACCACTCATGTCCCAGCACACACAACAGTATAGACAATCTTGGAGGCCAAAAGCAGCTCTTACAACAACTGAATAGGACAGTGTTTAGAACTTAGACTTTTCAGCCTCCAAAGCTAGAAGAAAATAGGTTTCTGGGTTTTATAACTCTTCCAGTCTTATGTATTTTATTATATATATATATAAAAAAAAACACAAAAAGCTATCCCTGAACTAAGATTTCAGATTAAAGACAACTGAAAATTGCTAAGTATAATTTAGGTCACCTTTATGCATAGAGCTATTCTTCATACTTTCTACTTTCATCATACTTCATACTTTCTATCCTGGAAACAGAATTTCAAATTTAGGAGACCATGTTTTTTCTTACATCATAAGGTATATTACCACAGGGTACTAAAATGACATACATACAATGTGTAAATAATGACATCAAAGTATTTCATTTAATGTTAAAAAGACAAATGTAGTGCAAGGAATTTCAAAACATGGGTGCTTATATGGATGTGTATATATATTTGGAAATTTACAATTTGAAACTAAAATGAACAACACAACTCAAAGAACCAAACTCAAGATGACCTTATTAAAAGGGTAAGTGGAAGGACTCAAATTACTAGAAATCAAAGCATTAAATTATCATCCTTTAAATGCATTTTTTTCTCATAATTGAAATAATTTACATTTTGGTATCCTACATACACCCTTTTAATTTCATTTTCTGTTTTTAAAATCTTTGGATTTCCTTATTTTCTGGTATCTATATCCAGTTTTTCTATGATGATATCATATTGCATATTTGATCAGAAATTATATTTTTAAAAAATACAAATAAGTGACCCTTGCCAATGAAACAGCTGCTCAACTTGGAGTTGAGATATTGCCATGTCTTTTCCAGAGCATCTACTACCATGACAGTCAACATTTTTAAAACTGATGTTTTTGCAATTGCCTTCTTTCTGTCTCTGCCTTTTCTTCAAATATCCCTACATTTTCCTTCACTCTGCAAATTGTTACAATCACTTTCCCATGGCCAGATGTCTTAGTAAGTTCTGGCTACTGTGACAGAATAATGCAGACATTTATTTCCACAGTTGAAAAAAAAAATTATTTCTCACAGTTTTGAATACTGTGAAGCCCAAGATCAAGACACTGCTGGTACATCTGGTGTCTTAATGATGATATTCTTCCTAGTTTACAAATATCTGTCTTCTGATTGTTTCTTTACATGGTGGGAGAGCAAAAAAAAAAAAAAAAAAAAAAAAAAAAAAAAAGATAAGAAAGAGCTCTCTTGTCTCTACTTGTAAAGGCAGTAGTGCCTTCATGAATGCTCCACCCTCATGACTGATACCCTGATACCCTCCCATAGTCCTAATATCATCCCATTAGGGGTTCAACTACTAAATGTTGGTAAGATTAAAAAATACCTTCTGTAACATCAGACATTTTATCAGGACATCTGAATGAATGAGTCTCAGAATCACTATTTCAAGAGTTGTAGAAGAGGGATCTAAAAAACTTTATTTGGGCCAAGAAATTCAAGTACAGGTGCCAAGTACTACACTTGCATGTTTTACTGATTTATGAAAAATTTTTAAAAAAGCAAAAACTGAAAAACACAAAAAATACCTCATTTTACTTAAATTATCATATATGTATAAAATTGGACACAAAATGGATCCCTTTATTATATCAAGAAATAGATTGCTAGTATTAACCTGGACATCTCCTTTCCTCAATCAGGAACCCCAGCTCCCCACTTTAAAATTAATCAATATCTTGGCTTCCAACATAACAAATTTTTCTACCCTGTTTTTGATCTTGAATAAATGTTGTTTCATCCAAAGTTGATTTACTACAACAAATTAGCTGAGGCAGCTTACTTATAAAAAGAAAAGTCTTGTTATCTCACTGTTCGGGAGATACAAAGTCCCTGATGGAACAACCACCATTGCTTTGACTCCCAGGGAGGGCTTCAAGTGCAGCCTGTCATGCTAGGAGGTCAGGTAGGAGGTCAGGTAAGAGCACATGATCTCAAATAGGAGCAGGGAGAAAGAGAGAGTGTGGGGCCAGAATGGCTCTTTTTCTCTCAGCAAAACTTTAGGGGCTGCTTGGGGACTAGTAAGAAATTGCAATGCAAGCTATCTTCTGAAAGTACAGCCACAGTAGCATAAAAATGTTTCACTGACTCCCACCTCCTAAAGGTTCTACCACTTCACAGTAGAACCACTCTGGAGACCAAGTTTTTGGTGGGACATTTGTGGGACATTCAAACTACAAACTGTAAAAAATGGAATCATAAAGGGTGAGTTAATTTCTTTTTTTCTTGAAGTTCCAAATGTAAATATATACATATATATTTAGTTGTGTTGCTGAACATTATTTTATTTCAAAAATATACTGTAATATTTGCAAATTCTAATTTCAGTGAGAATTTGGGATAATACATATCTTCCAAGAATACCCTTATATTGATGTCTTGAAACATATGAAAACATATATCTGATGGACATAAACTTAGTAATAAAATAGGCACATCACAGAAAATTCATATGCTCTGTAGTTTAAATTTTTCAACGTGTTGTCTAGGAGACCCAGTTGATCCACATATTATTCAATATTGAATATGATGAATCAAATGTGTGTTTAATGGTATCTCATGAGGGTTTATTTTGTGTTACTTAGAGACCAGTGATACCTAAGATATGGGAATATTTTAATTGAACTTCTGGATATCTTCCTTGTGAAATCCTTGATACAGTGGTTTTTAAATATATTTTTGCACACTCACACATATATATGCATATAACACTTCAACAATTAAAATCATACAACTATGAATTACATCTGCTGCCAATATCTAACTGCCTTTGTCCATTTTGTGACTTGCTTGACAGCTCCTTTAGCAGTATATTGAGAATAATAATATTTCATAAGTTGAATGTAGTCTATTTATATTTATTATATTATTTTACATACATAATATTACTTTTTTTGCATTATGATTTACAAGTCCTGTTTAATAAAAAAAAAGTCTTAATTTCATGTCAAAAATATATCTTCCAAGATTATCTGCAAGAAGCTTTATTGTATTTCACATTTAGATATACAGCTCCCTTTGGAATGGAAGTATAATTTTATATGGATATATAATTTTTACAATTATGTTTATTTAAGTATCTTCTATTTTCCTTTCCCTGCAATGTTGCATCTAAAATAAGAGTCAATTTATTTTGCAACAGTATGTTTTTTTATTTTCCATTAATTTTGGCTCTTTTCTTTGTTAGGATGTTCATTTTATTTTCTTTAACTTCAATTTGATAATATTTTCATGAATTTTTGAAAACCATATTTTACCATAGATTTTTTTTTTTTTTTTTTTTTTTTTTTTTTTTAGCCTTTCTATGTGCTTAGTATCATGACTTTCAGCTTTCTAAGAATGGTGGTGTACTAAGTCCTGGGTGAACTTTTTTTTTGTACAGGGGTTTGAACTCAGGGGTACTTTACCTCTGAGCTACATCCCTAGTCCTTTCTTTTTTCTTTTTTTAATTTTGAGAGACATTGTCACAATGTTGATGAGGGTCTCACTTTGTTTTTGAGACTGGCCTCAAACATGCAGTCTTACTCTCTCAGCCTCCAGAGTTGCTGGGATTACAGGTGTGCACCACCATGCCCTGCATGATGTTAGGTTTTTTTTTTTTTTTTTTTTTTTTTGTGGTACCTGGGATTGAACTCGGGGGCACTCGACCACTGGGCCACATCCCCAGCCCTTTTTTGTATTTTATTTGGAGACAGGGTCTCACTGAGTTGGTAAGTGCCTCTCCATTGCTGAGGCTGGCTTTGAACTCGTGATCCTCCTGCCTCAGCCTCCCAAAGTGCTGGGATTACAGGCGTGTGCCACCGCGCCCGGCTGACGTTAGGTTTTGATAGTAAAGGATACTAAAGTGCCATTGCACAAGGAAGAGGCTTCTTGGTTCTTCTTGTAACATAAGTGCTCACCTGGTGCTCAGGACAGTGACACTTGGATAAACTCTAGCATGTCCTTGAAAGCAACTTCCAAGCAAGTTCTATAGACTTCCAAGTTCATAAATATGCATTCCTCTATAGCTCTGCAGCAAGATCAGAACCCCAGCTGACCTGCAAATAGATTTCTCAACTCAGAATACGATTGTTTCTGATAGCCCACCTTGCCCTGCAGAAACTTAGTGAACTTCTCTCTGATGAACTATAGTCATAGCTTCTCCAGCCAGCATTAGGAGTATGGGATGAGGGCAGAATACGGATGGAAAGGGAAAATTTCAGATTTATTTCTTCCTTTTATACTGTACATCAGCCCTAGGAGTACTGGCAGCCTTCTGTACTGGTGTTCCTACATTCTCTGTAGTTCTATTTATTTCCAAGTGGTCAAATCATGTTTTCTCCATTCACCTGTTACTATGTAATAATTCTTTTTGTACAATCCCCCAGTCCAACTATTGTATAGTTCATCTTCTCATTGGACCCTGATATGATTTTGATAGGGTGGCATGATTTAGAGAGGAAACAGAGTAAATGTATTATGGTTTGGATATAAGGTGTCCCCCCAAATCTACTGTGTTAATGTAGAAATATTCAAAGGTAGAATGAACGTACTATTAGAACTGTAATCTGATCATTTTATCCTAGTTTGAATGGACGGGGTGGTAACTATAGACAGGTGGGGCATGGCTGGAGGAGGTGGGTCACTGGAGGTGTGCCCTGAAAGGGTTCATATTTGCTGCAGCCTCTTCCCCTGTCTGCTTCCTGGCTGCCAGGAGGTGAGCAGTGCTCCTCTGCCATGTCCTTCTGCCATGACATGCTGCTTCACCTTGGGCCCAGAGCAATAGGGTCAACCCACCAATGGACTAAATCTCTGAACCTATGGGCCAAAATAAATTTTCCCACCTCCAAGTTGTTTTTGTCTGATATTTTGGTCATAGTAACACAAAACTGACTAACACAAATGAATCCAACTGTTCACATGGGTTAAACATGTGAATCAAATATAAGACATACTGAAAATTATAAATTCCATCTGTAGAATAAAAAAGGTCAATTATGAGAAGAAACATGGGGGAAAACATGACTATGAGTCTCTTGACTAATTTTGGAAGAAAGAAAAAAAGATCATATAATTAATTATAGTAACTCTTGCAACAGAAGTATAAAGTCAGTTTTGAATTCTGTATGACATAATTGATAACTTGGTCCTATATGAAAAAATCATAAATTCAAAAGAATGGAACTAATAGAAGTAAATATAAATCAGAATGAGATTAGAATGAAATGGTTGATGTACCACTCAAGTCCCAGGTGTGATGAATCACTCATGTGCTTAACTTTTTGGTGGTATGGCCTCCTGTGCATTTTCTTGGCATCTGACTTCACCATTGACAGTTTCTTAGGTCTTCCTTGAATATCCCTCCTCAGTTGTGAGGTCTGGGCTATGTCCTATCTTCCCCACAGACAGTCCCAAAGCCTACCAATCCACCAATCCTGGCTAGCCAACATGAAACCAAAAACTGCCTTCCCACCAGGTCTGTTGTAATAAATAATATACGATTAGAATCTAGAACCCATATTAAGAAATCTACCAAAAGGTGAAATTTATGGTTGAAATATGCTTGTGAATCTTTCAATTTTCAAAAGTTGTCAAATTGGAGTGCCAGCCAGTATTAAAAGGAGCAATTTTAGTAGTAATTTAAAGTTTATAAATTCATGGATGCATCCTTACAAGCCAGAAAAATTAAGATATATACAGTTCTGGTTCTGTTTCACTCATGAACTCTCTTCCTCAAAAATTTAATATAATAAATTAATTTAGCACATCCCAAAGGCAATATCAGGGTTTTCTTTGTGAACTCCATAATGTAGGACTGAATATAAAAATCCCATGGATTTCTGTTAACCAAAGAAGATTTTATGAGTCAAAAGATCCTTAAAGCTATACACTAATATGTTCCAACACACATTGCTTGTTTAATTTTTTCCATACAGCATCACAAAATAAACTTAAAATTGATTGTGACCTCCATATTTCCCTTGTGTTGTCTGTCCAGCTTCACTTTATTTTTCTTTGACTGTTGAATTCTGAATGTTGGGAAAATTTTATTGAAAAGTTATTTGAAAGTAATTTAGAAAGAATCTATTAATGCCATCTGCTCCAAATTGTACAAAGACTTTTTTTCTCTCTTTATTTGAGTGCAATAAATAGATTAATAATGTTTAAATTCTGCATTTCAAGTCAAATTCACTGCCTGGGCAAATACACACACACACACACATATATGCACACACACGTATATATACATATATATATGGCATATATGTATTGCATGTGTATAAATGTTTTGACATTCTTATTCAAAGAAAATATTCATCCAAAAACCTGCCATTCAACTAGATGGCAGTTTGTAAGTCACTTCTTTCTCATTTTGACAGCCTATTTATCCTACTATATAACAACCTCAAAGGAAGGCTGTGGTAAATGATAGTATATTTCACAGGTCATGTAATTTACAATTTGTCATTCTTCATTTTGCAGGAAAAGGTACATGGTGTCAACAACACATGAGCAATTTATTAACATTTTTGCTGCCTTTCACTATGAACAGATTTTTCTTTTAATTTTGGTGACAGGTCAAACAATAAAATGTTCTAATCAATTATGGATTGTATGAAAGAAGATACGTAGTCTGCTGTATGAAATGCCATATGCTATGATGTCTCTAACTGGTGTGACTTATTGCTTTAGCGTAGGTGCTCTATAAACTTCAATTAAATAATTGATTTCTTGTCATTTATTGAAATATGCAATAATTTTCTCAATATGTTTGTACTATATACCTAATAAATTAAAAACTAAATACCTAAATAATCTAGCTAAGAAAAGTGACTATGGAATGATTTCAGATTTTGTGAATCCCATGGAAATATAATAGAAACCAAGAACAACGACATGTAATTAATTATGAACTTTTGTTATTTGTGGATATGTGTGCTGCCTTGCAAGTCTGTTTGCCCAAACTCTCTCCTGTTACCTTGTATGTGGTACTGACAGGAGGAATTTCATGCTAATTATATATTTCTCCTTTAATATTTCTTGCCAGCTGGAGGTGGCAGTTACACATGCCATACTATACTCAAGCATGTGCCCTAGCTTAGCAAATAGGACATTTACCATTTCACTGTGGCCTCTCCTTGTGAGATTCTTGACTGAAAAGTTCAGGAGAGTTTTGGGTTGTTCTTCATGGTGGAGGCAGCTTTTAGCTGAAGTGTCTTCTTAGCTTTGATCTGAGTTTAGCATGCACTGCTATGTACTTTGTTATAATTCTAAGATTTCTGTGTCCATCAATGCCATGAGATTTTGTTGGCATCTTCTTTCAATGAAATGTTGTACCTAAAATGCGTAGTTAGATGCAGAAAGATTACCTAAAATGACTTTGTCATGCAAGCAAATGTTGATTATTGTTAGAACCCATTAACACTACTGCATCTGTAAGTAGATTGAAGTTTCAGCAGGTTGCTAAAGTTCAAGTATAATCCAGGAGGTTGTATGCTGCACTTCAAAACGATGATCACCTACAGATCCACAGAATGCCTTATCCACCATCATGGTAATTCTATAGATCATTCATTCTGATTAAGGAACTCATTTCAATGCAAAGGAAGTATGGCAATATGTCTATGCTCATGGTACTATTCTTACTAGGTTTCCTAACATTCTGATGTTGCTGACTTGATAGAATGGTGGAGTGGCCATTTGGAGACTCAGCTATAGTCCTAGTTAGGTGGCAATATCTTGCAGAGCTGGGATAAGAATCTTCAGATGGCTCTCTGTGCTCTGAGTTGAAGTCCAACTTATAGTGATGTTTCTCCTATAGCCAGAACTCATGGGTGCAGAAATTAATGATTAGAAATAGTAGTGGCATCACTCATTATTATTCCTGATGACGCATTAGCAATATGTTGCTTCCGTTCATATGTAAATTTCTGCTCTGCTAGCCTAAAGATCTTACTTCCAGAAGAAGGAATGCTTCCACCAGAAGACACAAGAATGATCCCATTATAATGTAAGTTAAGATTGCTACCCAGCCACTTTGGCTTCTCCTGTCTCTTAGCATGACTCTCAACAGCAAAAGAAAGGAATTATTTTGCTGACTGGCATGAGTGATCCTTACTTCTAAGGAAAAATTGGAATAGTATGCTATTGTACAATAGATTACGGTAATGGTTGAGGTTTTTAACCCTTCGTGACCCGGGGCAAGCCTCCTTTGTCCAGCAAAGTAAGCTAGAAGGACCTACCTCAATGATGAGATGAGATTGGGAAAGTAGAGGCTGCTGGAGCCCCCTCCCCTGCCTTCAAAAGACTCAGGGACACTCCAGGGAGTCCAGTCCAGTAGCATTGGAACTCAAGTTTATTGAGGAAGGTGGACCACGTTTATAGGGGACTAGGACCAATAAGCAAAAAAGATTATAGAAACAGGTAAAGAGCACGGGCACATCCCATTGGCAGAGTCCTCTGCCCTATCCTTAGGGTGGTTTCGGTTCTCACGATATGTCAGAGCAACGCCCCCTGCTTAGCTCAGGTCTGTAACAGGGCGTGGAAAGCAGCCAGAGAGCCAGAGCTTTCCATCCCCTCCGCTGACGTGTTCCAAAGACCCCGACATGCTATCACTAAAAGAAGAGTATGTCTAGAATAAAGGAGATTCTAAGAGTGTCTTACTATTGCCATGACCTGTGATTAATATTAATGGAGAATTTCAAAAGCCTTATGCAGGCAGAACTATTAACTTTAAGAGTAAAGTTTGAGTCACCACTAAGTAAAGAGACATACCCAGCTAAGTTTCTTAGTAAAGGCAAAGGGAATACAGAACATTCAGTGAACAATATGGTTATGAATATAAAACATCTTCTATCACGATTGGTTACAGAAATAAGGACTGCAATTGTCCTAAGTATTTCCTGTGTATTTGGTTATAAATATATTTTTTGTGGGTGTATGAGTACATTTAGCAAAGATCTTTGATTTCTTTTTTAGTTTTTTTTTTTTTTTTTTTTTTCTTTTTACCTACTGTAATCAAAAATAATCAACACAGTTTCAGCACCATAATGAAAATACAAATAATTGGGATGGGACCAGACCTCAAATGAATGAGCAAGCTTTCCTTTATTCTGCGGCGAAATCAATCAATCATTCATGGGAGGGCCCATTTTCTGGGTATGGAAATGGCCCACAGGTTACAAAAGGAATCTGAGTTTTATAGTCTAAAATGAGAGTGAATTAGTCATTGGAGACTGTGGATATGCTGTTTGGACAGTCAGAGACCTGGTTGTGTGGGTTATAAAAATTTGAAACTCATTGTCACTGGGAAAAGCTCAGGATTTGGTTTTCACAGCTCATCTTCCTTCCTCTGGGACCCATTATTACCTAGAACTTCACTATTTGCTTTTCTCCTTCTAGGACTCATCAGCAATGGGAATTGGTGAAGGTAAGACCCAGCATTTCAGTATCTGCCTCCTCCCTTCAGGACCCATTGTTATTGGGAAGGAATGAATATTTACTGTTGGTGGAGATGCTGGTGATAAACTGGAGAAGGGATGAAAGTTTACTTTTGCCCATTGTTACTGAGAAAAGATGTACTGGGAGAGATTTAATGTTTGGCTAATTTCCCTCCGTAAGCCACACTGTTCTTCCTGGGGGATGTCTTATAGGAACAATATTTTCCATAAACCTTCACTTGTTAAGAAACATAAAATATACTGATTTTATATAATAGGGTTTTTGTTTTTGTTTTGTTGTTGCTTTTTTTGGTCCTGGGGATTGAACCCAGGGGCATATAAACACTGAGCAATATCCCCAGCCCTTATTTTTTTGTATAAATATGTATTTTATTTACAGAAAAGATCTCCCTGAGCTGTAGGGCCTCACTAAGTTGCTGAGGCTGACTTTGAGAATCTTCCTGCCTCAGCCTCCTAAACCTCTGGGATTTTAGGCATGTGCCCCTGTTCTCAGCTATAAATACTTTCTATGTACCATTAATTTTACATGGTATTTAATTTATGGATTTCATTGACAACAGTAATCATTACTCAGAGTCTTTTCTAGAAAAAGAATTGGTGCACTTTTGGTTTTATGCAGAATGGTTATATCATGTTAGGTGAAATTATGATGTTTATCATCTTAGCTAAGACATTGTGTTTCAAGAAAATTCATGTAGAGGCCATGTTGACAAGGGTGGAATTACAATGGTTTATTTTATGTGTCAACTTGACTTGAGTATCAGATTGCCCAGATATCAGCCTTCATGTGCTTGTGATGGTGTTTCTGGAACAAATTAGCATTTCAATGGCTAGGCTGAGTAAAATGGATTGCCCTCTTCTAAATGGGTATGTACCACCTAGTCCATTAAGAGCTTGAATAGAACAAAAGTTGAAAGAAAGGAGAATTGGTTCTCTCTGCTTGACTATATAATCTGAGACATAGATCTTCTGCCATCTGAGTGTTATTGTAAGTGTAACCACCAGCATGCTTTGTTCTCTAGCTTTGGGACTGAAAATGGAAATTATTAAATTATTGTAATATATTATATTACAGCTTGCATATGGCAGATTATGGAGCTTCTCAGCCTTGATAAACATGTTATGTTAACTCCTCATAATGAAACTATACATAAATATTTAAATACAAAATACATTTATTCTTCGGTCCTGTCATTTTGGGTTCTGTAGAAAAGACTGAGAAGTATTACACCATTGGAATATAATAAGCACACTTAATTTATTATCTATTTTTAATTTCATTGAAGTTTTACCCATTGTTTCTAATAAACAAACTTAAATTTAATTATTATATTGTTAGGATAGTAACCCCAGCCCCTAGGCGGGCTGGAATGTTAGGATAGTAAAACACAGGCTAGAAGGGATGTTAGGATAGTAGGATAGAAACCCCACCCCCAGGCGAGCTAGGAAGTTAAGCCCTGAGGCGGGCTATTTGAATATTGCGCCCTTGGGCTATTTGCTCCAACAAGAAATAGGTAATCCGAAGCTCCCTTTGTCCTTTGTTCACTTTTGCATGGGCAATGACAATGACTGACGTAGGTAAAGACTATATAACCTGAGGCTTTCCTTTGTTCGGGGTCTTGCCCTTCCTGCATGTCTGTGGGAAAGCTTGACCCCAGCTAGCTGGCTCAATAAACTCAGTTTGTATATTACATACTTTCTGTCTCTTTGTGATTTGTGGGAAAAAGCGAAACTGGACCCAAACAATATATGCAATTCAATCTCTCATTAATAAGGACAGCATTACTTAGTTTTTTTTTTTTTTTATGTATCTTTTGAGTAAATCTCTAAGTATCCTTTATCTACTTTGTTGTGTTTTGCTTCCCAAGTTCTTAAATTCTAAGTAGTCATTGTAATTTTGATTTCCTCTCAAGAGCAATTACAGCTATTTAGATGAGTTTTATATGATAATTTCCTACTGGTTATTGTGATATTAAACATATTAATTTCTCAAGTTAACTGTACTGAGGCCAGATATGATGGTCTCTGTTTAATTTTGAGAATTGATTGTAGTTTATTTTGTGCCTTGAGAATATCATTTTTGAGTGCTTTTTGAACATTTGGGAACTCTTTACATGTTTATCTGGCTGAGTTTATAAATTTCCATATAAACCAATTAACTCAGTCTTCTTAATTATATTCTTCAAAATATATACCATTCCTAATCTTTGTATGGACTTATTTCATATCCTTTTGAGAGATGAGTTGAAGATTTCCACTTTTGTAAAACATTCTTTAGTATTATGTTCTCATGATAGTAAAGTTGTTTGTTGTTCATATTATTATATACTCTTGGTAGATTGTGCATTTATCATTATAAAAGAATCATGTTTGTACTCAATGTGATTTCTCCTTGGATTATCCAAATTTAATATTGATATTACCTGTTCACCTAGTTTTTGTTTGTTCTCTGGCTTTTATGAAGAAGTATTTTCTTCACTACTATGTGAGTGGAAATATCCTCAGTCAAACCAACCCACATCAAAAAGAAATGCAACCAAAGATCTTGGCATATTCAGGGATTCAAAGAACAGTCGTGTTCTCCCAAACATCTGGAGTGAATGGCTTAGTTAAGCCACATGGCCAGCAGGGACAACTACTCAATATCTCTCTGACCTAGATATGGCAGCTGTCCACATTTTTATTACCTGAAAGATTTGATATTTAAGCTATGTGTATGTAGGAGTAACTGTAGAATTTGTTGTTTGCAGTGCAAAATGAAAATGCAGGGTCCCTTGTGCAAAAATAATTAAGAATTTCAAGATGGCAATAGCAGGGCCTTATGCCAAGTGCAAGGTCTCTCTAAGAATGTGATGTTGTGTGGTAGCAATGAATGAATGCTCACTAAGGCTAGCTCTGTTGATTTTTTGGTTTTCAGCAGGAATATTTCCATCTCCTAGGTGAGTCAGTTTAGAAAGAACCTAGGAAGAAGAAAAGCCCAAGAATTTGTTTTTCTTCCAGTTGTTGATTTTCAGTATTTACATACAGTAGAGTAAAATCCATTGAGTCAAAGACAAAACAGAAGTATTCAGAATAACCCATGAGAGTCTTCACTCTTCTGATTGTGTAATGTACAGAATGATTCCTTTTTGTAATGCATCTCTAAATTAATAAATCAAAGCAAGTAAAAGATCACAAAATTATGCTTGATAGTTAAATAAACTGATATTTGAGAGTGCATGAAATTTCCCTTCTTTTTTCTTATCTGTAATCCTGTTTTGACTCTCCATATTAACTTGAAATGGATTTCCTTAATTATATAATTTGAAGTGTCTGTGTTGTTGTTTTTATTTTTTGTGATACTGTGATACCACATCTTGGAGCTGACATAGGGTTGAGATTATGTCCATAGGGTTGAGATCATATCTTTTATTTAAAGAAATTATTATTTTCCATATTTTCCTGGTTAAAAAAATAAATAAATAAATATATGTTTATTTATATAAATAAATATGTATTTATTTATATAAATATATTTATACATTTATTTATTTATTTTGGATTTATTTATTTATTGTACCAGGGATTGAACCTATGGGTGCTTAATCACTGAGCCATATCTCCAGGCTTTTGTATTTTATTTTATTTAAGACAGGGTTTCACTGAGTTGTCAGGGCTTGATAGATTGCTGAGGTTGGCTTTTAACTAATGATCCTCCTGCCTCAGCCTCCTGAGCTGCTTGGATTAAAGGTGTGTACCACTGTACCCACTTAATTTGAATTGTATTATAATTTTTTTTGTATATATGAGGATGTGGGGTCTAAATATACATTATCCATGGCATTATTTGTGTTAAGATTAACTGCATGTAAAAATCAACAGACACTAAGTCTCAGTTATAAAGTTTGCAAATTAGTTATGTTTTTGTTTACTCATTCTGGGATGTTTGTTGATATATTCTATTTAGCATAACTCCTTAATAAATTAATCTTTTGTAATTCCAAGGCTAGAAACAATTTATTTTCACTTCTCAATTTAAGTATATTACTCAATTTTAAAATCTAAATGCATCATAATTCAAATTTAATTCCAGAGTCTTTTGTTGAATTATTTCAACTCATCCTGCTCTTTGTATTTATAAGCTCTTTAACCTTGCAAGTATTCATGTTATCAAACTAGCCTTAAAAGCTTATTATAAATGATAGCTTTTTCACTTAGATTAATCTGCTACCATGATACAAAGAGTGTTTTATTAAAAATTCATTTTCTTTTATCAGCACTTATATTAGTAATTTAAGTTTGGTCATAGAGTAATCAATTAAAGTAAAGCATGCTGTGTGAACACTAAACCTAACACATTAATTTAATCTATTTTGGCTACTCCTGCTGTCTCACAAATCATTTCTATGGTTACAAGGCATTTGTCAAAGTTTCTAATAGAAAAACATCCCTTGATGGCAAGGTCTTTACTAAATAAAGCTAAGATTTATGGATGATAAAAATATTTGGATTTAATTTCTATAAATTAGTTGGCACCTTTTTAATATTACAGAATACCTACAATAAAAATAAGCTAAATATATTAAAATATTCTTTAAAATGATAGCAGGTAAATAACTCTAGAAAGTTAACCATAGAAGGTATGCAAATGATTGTAGAAGAAAAGCATAAAATTTAATTAACTCTGAAAAGCAAAGGACAGTCCAGAGGCAAGCCACATCTTGGAGCTGACATAGGGCTGAGATCATGTCCATAGGGTTGAGATCATATCTTTTATGTAAAGAATAATTATTTTCCATATTCTTAGTAAGCATTTCTTATATGTGTTTTGAAATAAAAATAAGGAACTTAAATCATATTGTCTAAAAAATCTTAGGCACTTTGTTACAAATCCCTAAAGTTGTAACCTAAACCTGAAATTTAATGTACCTGAGTTTAAGGAATTTATCATTGCCCCAAAATAGGTCTATACTTTGCCCTTGACTTCTGGGAAACTTTTCTTCTTCTAGGTCATACCAGACAGGATTCTCTTTGTTTCAGCTGGCTGTTGACAACACTAGTTTAGGTGCAGAATAACTCAGTTGCAAAAGATCAATAGTGCAATCAGGTGGTCCACACAGTCCCATTCAAAATAGAGACTGAAATCAACCATGTGGGCAATTGCAGACCTGGGCACAATGGACTACTGAAATTGGGATGAGCTTCTCTGGTGGACTATACTCTCTGGATGCTGTTATATAGTAACATCAGGAAAGTAATATCATCTGACTCCACAAGATGGGAAAACAAAAGCTCTGCCTTTAGTTCTTGCCAGATTCTTCCCTATAAAGGTCTTCTTTAGCTAATTTTAATCTGTACATTTTTACAGAAGTAAACCATAATCATGACAACAATAATGCATAGTGAGTTCTTTAGTCTTTTTAGCAAGTCGCCTGAGCTTGCGATCAAAGTGAACAGGAAAACTGGTCTGATCTTGCTGGTGACTGAGTTTAGTTCTTGGAAGATGGCCCAAATTCTTGCAGCAGTATATATTGCACGGGTTAAAAATATATGAAATCAACTATTTCTGGCTGTGAAAAATAAAGAAACTGAAATGTATTTATAGAAAAAGTTCCCTGTGAAAAATTTGATAATTATATGCATAAAAGAGTGTATGACAAAGTAAATGTAACCAATATGTTTAGTGTTCTGAATCTTGTCATCTAAACTATTTCAGTCTCATATCCACCTCTGGAAAACTAGTAGCCTACTATCATAGTAGGCTATGATAAAAATACTTTGATTTAATTTCCATTTTCCTATTGGAGATGATAATGTTTCTCTGTATGACACATATAATGCTCTGGAGTATACTTTTGGACTTCCTTTACATCTATTTTTTTAAACTTCTGTAAACTTCCGCTGAACTCTCCATGGCCAGCTTCAGAACCTATTCCAGAATTGCTATTAATATTTCACTTCTGACTGTAATCACAAGCCTTTCAAGTTGCACCATACTCTCACTGATTTTTGAGCTGGTTGAAATTTACAGTCATTGAACAGTTCAACAGCAAATTTGGTTTCCTTCTATAATTACTTTAGGTATATGGTGAATAATTTAATTGGACTTTTCATTAGCATCTCAACTCTGTCCTTCATCTTTTGCCTCAGCATAAAACTCTCTAGTAATTTAGTATATATTTCAGAAATCTCTTTTGGTTTCTTAGTTAAAGCTTAATGTTATTTATTGTCTTAACTTGAAAACTTAATTGTTCTTGGTTTTAAGCACAGTCCTAGGCACCAGAGAGACATTGCTAACCATAATGTATTCATAAGAAGTCAATTGAGCAGAAAAACAAAGAAGGTACTACAGAGGTTTGTAATCAGTTCTGTGATTGGTTAAGTACAGAGTATGTTAGGGTGATCCAGTAAAGACAAGGACAACAGGAAGGTCAGAGACTACCTTTCAGAAAATATGCTATCTGCACATGATTCATTGGAAGCCTGAAATATCAGGTGATAAGAAGTAGTTCTAGTCAACTAGCTATATTTCGAGGAACACTTGCTGTCTTTTATCCCTGCAGTGCATTCAGTTCTTTTATATTCATTTATTGACTTATTTTTACAGTGTAGGAAATGGAATCCAAGGTCTATGCATACTTGACATAGCGCTCTACCATTGAGCCACATCTCAATCCTAGTAACCACATTTTTTATTTCCATTCTGAGGGTTTCATAGTAGCCTCCACCCACGTTTCACTCAACTTTATTAAGGTGATGACACATGATTTTATACAGATTTTAGGCACATAACTTGATATTTTCATAAATGTAGTATTGTGAAATACTCACCACAATTAAGCTAACATACATTTCACCTAATGCAGTTACTGTTTTAGATGATTCCCTTAGCAAACTTTAAGTGTGCAATGTAGTGCTTTAAACAATAGTCACAGTGCTATACATTAGTTCTCTAGAGCTTATTCTTCTTACATATCTAGCTTAAACTTTGTACACTAATCAACATTTTACTACCACCCCCACACAGCTTCTAAATATGCATCCATTTTTAAGCCCCCCAAACCATCTTCCCAAATGACTACAGACATGTGTACCCTTTCTAGGATACTCAAAAATATTCCAAGGAAATAGTGGTACATTTTCAACCTTCTGACTCTGGGAATGATTTCAGGTATGCATTCATTCATTCACTAATTGTTTTGCAAAGGTAAAATGTAATCTTTTAATAAAAATGACTTGAAGATGACACCTGAGTTCTATTATTCTTATCAACGTATTTAATGAGTTTTTGAAAATATATGTAACATTGATTTTCAGACAATGACTTTTCTGATTCTTGTTTTAATTCATTAATTACTCAATGTTATCACCTTAGTTTCTTCCTTTCTTCTTTTTTCTTATATGACTTTTCCCTCACTTCTGATTTTAATCTTTCCTCGTTTTTATTCTACACAATTAGTGTTTCCAATTACTGATTCTATGATATGAATTATTTAATCAGTATCACTTGTCTGACTTTGTTCTAGCCATATGGTCAGAATTCCCTGCTAGGTCTCTTCCAACTTGATGCCAATGAGAAACAACATATTTAGCATACACATACACACACACACACACACACACACACACACACACACACATGCATATGTATGTGTGCAGTTATGTACTGCATATTAGGTAGTTTTTAAAAAATATATGTGTACAGTTATCTCTATCTCACATTTATTTATTTTAATTATTATTTATGTTTAACATAACAACAATAACAGAGGAGAAGTTTGTCAGTTCTGGAACAGATACACATTTTGGATGCTCAGTGAATAATTTATAGTTTCTACTTTTGAGTCATAACCAGATTTAAGAGAAATAGAAGGTAGAGACAATAAGGTAAGAAATGAATAATATATATACACATGCAAACAGATATATTTATCCTGTAATTGTTTCATGGATCTACATATTATAATATTTTCTGTGTATGTATATGTGTGTATATATATTCTTATAACACCTATAAATAGAAATATAATAAGAGGAACTAGACAATAATAAGAAGATTTTTCTCTTTTTTATTAGCTCTAATCAATTATACACAACAGTAGAAAGCTCTTTGATTCATTGAACACAAATGGAGCAAAATTTTTCACTTCTTTGGTTGTATGGGAGAGTAACACCATCCATGCAATTATACATGTACCTAGGGTAATGTTGTCTATCTCATTCCACCATCTTTCCAACTCTCATGCTCCCTTTCGCTCTCCCCTTTCCCTCATCCAGAGTTCCTCCACTCATTCCATGCACCCCTTCATTATGGATTACCATCCACTTATCAGAGAAAACATCCAGACCCTGGGTTTTGGGGACTGGCTTATTTCGTTTAACATGATGTTCTCCAACTTCATCCATTTACCTGCAAATGCCATAATTTTATTCTCTTTTAATGCTGAATAGTATTCCATTGTATGTATGTACCACAGTTTCTTTGTCCATTCATCTATTGAAAGGCGTCTAGGTTGGTTCCACAGTTAAGCAATTGTGAATTGTGCTGCTATAAACATTAAAGTGGCTGTGTCCATGTGGTATGATTTTAAAGTCCTTTGGGTATAGATCAAGGAGTGGGATAGCTGGGTCAAATGGTGGTTCCACTCCAAGTTTTCTAAGGAATCTCCATACTGCTTTCCAGATTGGTTGCACCAATTTGCAGTCTTATAAGCAATGTATGAGTGTGCCTTTTTCCCCACATCCTCACCAACACTTATTGTTGCTTGCATTCTTGATAAATGCCATTCTGACTGGAGTGAAATGAAATCTTATAATAGTTTTGATTTGCATTTCTCTGATTACTGAGATGTTGAATTTTTTTTCATATCTTTGTAGATCAGTTGTATATGTTCTTCTGAGAATTGTCTGTTCAGCTCCTTAGCCCATTTATTGATTAGGTTGTTTGTGTTTGGGGCATTAAGTTTGTTGAGTTCTTTATATATCCTGGAGATTAGTGCTCTGATGTGCGTGCTGCAAAAATTTGCTCCCAAAATGTAGGCTCTCTCTTCACCTCATTCATTTTTTTTTTTTTTTCTGAGAAGAAGCTTTTTAGTTTGAATCCATCCCATTTATTAATTCTTGATTTTATTTTTTGTGCTTTAGTAGTCTTGTAAAGGAAATCAGGGCCTAATCTGATGTGATGAAGATTTGGTCCTTCTTTTTCCTGTAGTAGGCACAGGATCTGTGGTCTAATTCCTAGGTCCTTGATCCACTTTGAGTTGAGTTTTAGGAATGGTAAGAGATAGAGGTTTAGTTTCATATTGCTGCATATGGCTTTCCAGCTTTCTCAGCACCATTTGTTGAAGAGGCTATCTATTCTCCAATGTATGTTTTTCACGCTTTTGTCTAGTATGAGATAACTGTATTTAGGTGGGTTTGTCTCTGTGTCCTCTATTCTGTACCATTGGTCTACAAGTCTGTTTTGGTGCCAATACCATGACGTGTTTGTTACTATTGCCCTGTAGTATAGTTTAAGTTCTTGTATAGTGATGCTACCTGCTTCACTCTTCTTGCTAAGGATTGCTTTGGTTACTCTGGGTCTCTTATTTTTACAGATGAATTTCATGGTTGCTTTTTCTATTTCTATGAGGATTGTCATTGGGATGTTGATTAGGATTACATTAAATCTGTATAGTGTTTTTGGTAATATGGTCATTTTAACAATATTAATTCTGCTTATCCAAGAACAAGGGAGATCATTCCATCTTCTAAAGTCTTCTTTAATTTCTTTCTTTAGCATTCTGTAGTTTTCATTGTAGAGGTCTTTCACCTCTTTTGTTAAGTTGATTCCCAAGTATTTTTTTTTTTAAAGCTACTGTAAATATGGTGGTTTTCCTAGTTTCTCTTTCAGAGGATTTGTCACTGATGCACAGAATTAACTTTGAATTGTGGGTGTTGATTTTGTATCCTGCTACTTTGCTGATTTTATTTATTAATTCTAGAAGTTTTCTGGTTCAGTTTTTTTGATCCTCTAAATATAGAATGATGTGTCAGCAAATAATGACAGATTTCTTCTTTAACTATTTGTAGCCCTTTACGTTTATTTGTCTAATTGCTCTGGCTAGAGTTTCAACACTATGTTGAATAGCTGTGGTGAAAGAGGGCATCCCTGTCTTGTTCCCATCTTTAGAGCAAATGTTTCCAATTTTTCTCCATTTATAATGATATTGGCCTTGAATTTAGCATAGATAGCTTTTACAATGTTAAGGTATGTTCCTACTATTCTTAGTTTTTCTAGTATTTTGAACATGAAAGGATGCTGTATTTTGTCAAATGCTTTCTCTGCATTAATTGATATAATCATATGATTCTTATCTTTAAATCCATTGATATGATGAATTACATTTATTGATTGTTGGACAAGCCTTGCATCCCTGGATTGAACCCAACTTGATCATGGTGCACCACTTGTTAAATATGTTTTTGTATGCAATTTGCCAAAGTTTTATTTAGAATTTTTGCATCTATGTTCATGAGGGATATTGGTCTGAAGTTTTCTTTCTTCAATGTGTCTCTGTCTGTTTTGGGTATCAGGATGATGCCTCACAGGATGAGTTTAAAGGGGTTCCCTCATTTCTATTTCATGGAAAATTTGAGGAGGATTTGTATTTATTTTGCTTTGTAGATCCCAAATGAGAATATGTCTTGTCCCAGACTTTTCTTGGTTGGTAGGCTTTTGATGGCGTCTTCTATTTTTTGTTTGAAATTAATCTGTTTAAATTGTGTATGTCCTCCTGGTTCAGTTTGGGTAGATCATATGCCTCTAGAAATTTATTGGTGTCTTCAAGTTTTTCTAATTTACTTGAGTATAATTAAAAAAAAATTTTTCTAACTGTATTTTGTATTTCAATAGTGTAGTGATATTTCCTTTTCACCATAAGTTTTAGTAATTTGAGTTTTCCCTCTCCTTCTTTTTGTTAGAGTGGCTAAGGGTTTGTCAATTTTATTTATTTTTTCAAAGAATTAGATTTTGTTTTGTCAACTTTTAAATTAATTCTTTTGTTTCAATTTCTTTTATTTAAGCCATGATTTTAATTATTTCCTGTCTTCTACTGTAAGCTACCTGGTACCGAAAACCGGGAGGAAAAACTCTCGGAGGCAGAGTTAAGCTTTTACTACTTTTACTTCTACTTTCTTAGAGAGAGCTTAGAGAGGGAAAGAAAGATTTTTAGAGAGAAAGATTAAAGCGAGCTTTTCTTCTTGTCTTCTTAGCTTAGAGTCTTAGAGAGAAAGAAAGATAGAGCTTAGCTTAGAGAAAGATTAGAGCTTCTTTCTTCTCTCTTCTTTCTTCCTTCTTCTTTCTTCTGTCTTCTGTCTTCCTCAGGAGCCTCGGCCTAACTCTGACCAGTCATTACTTCTTCTATCTGGTTTCTCTTCTGTCTTCTATCTGGTTTCTCTTCTGTAACCGCTCTGCCTACGTTCTGGCGGCTCTGATTCTTCTGACCGACCGAGTGACTGCCCGACTGACCGAATGAATTCGTTCTCCTAACTCGGACCGCTTTCACCCGGTTATATACCTTCAGGTTTGCGGGTGCCTACAGGTGCATCACATACATATCAGGTGGAACTTATGGCTTCCAGCTAGCTACAACAGCACTTCCTAATTAGGGCTCCTTCATATTCCTTCCCTTTAGTTTAAAAAGGTGCTTTAATTCTATTTTCTCTATTTTATTTTCTTCTATTTTCTTTTATTTTCTTGTCCCTACCTAGCTTTTCACCTTTTATTTTTGAAAGGGTGGATATTTGAGCCCTTTTTGAGAAGGTGCTGTGGCTTTAAGGAAGCCTACTGCTGAGGAGCAACTAACGCACTTAGTTAAGCACAATTGCATAAGCGGCTTTGACTTTTTTTTTTTTTTTTTTTTTTTTTCTCCTCTTCTTTATTTTTCTTTATGGCTTTCTTGCCAAAGCTCAATGGCTTTTTTTTTTTTTTTTTTTTTCTGCATGGTTTTTACCATGCTATTTAATTCTCTATTTTCTTTTAAGCTCATGGCTTTTTTCTTTATACTAAAGCTCAAGGCTTTTTCTCTATATTTTTTATGGCTTTTGGCCGGCTCGCTTCGGCTTTTCGCTGGCTACTCTGCTTCAGCTTAATTCTTAACTGGCCTCAACTGAGTCAGAGGCTATGCTCTCTTGTTTCTACTCTTTTTGCTGGTCTCAACTGAGTCTGAGGCTATGCTTTTTCATTGCTCTTATTTCTTAGCTTTTCTTCTCTGCCTGCCGAGCCCCGGACGGACCACCATTTGTAAGCTACCTGGTACCGAAAACCGGGAGGAAAAACTCTCGGAGGCAGAGTTAAGCTTTTACTACTTTTACTTCTACTTTCTTAGAGAGAGCTTAGAGAGGGAAAGAAAGATTTTTAGAGAGAAAGATTAAAGCGAGCTTTTCTTCTTGTCTTCTTAGCTTAGAGTCTTAGAGAGAAAGAAAGATAGAGCTTAGCTTAGAGAAAGATTAGAGCTTCTTTCTTCTCTCTTCTTTCTTCCTTCTTCTTTCTTCTGTCTTCTGTCTTCCTCAGGAGCCTCGGCCTAACTCTGACCAGTCATTACTTCTTCTATCTGGTTTCTCTTCTGTCTTCTATCTGGTTTCTCTTCTGTAACCGCTCTGCCTACGTTCTGGCGGCTCTGATTCTTCTGACCGACCGAGTGACTGCCCGACTGACCGAATGAATTCGTTCTCCTAACTCGGACCGCTTTCACCCGGTTATATACCTTCAGGTTTGCGGGTGCCTACAGGTGCATCACATACATATCAGGTGGAACTTATGGCTTCCAGCTAGCTACAACAGCACTTCCTAATTAGGGCTCCTTCATTCTACTACATTTGTTGTTTGTTTGTTCTTCTCTTTCTAAGGATTTGAGCTATAATGTCAGGTTGTTTTCTGTTGTTGTTGACTTTTTCTTCTTTTAATGAGTGAGCTTAATGGAATTAACTTTCCTTTTAGCACTACCATCATAGTATTCCAGAGATTTTGATATGTTGCATTGGAGTTCTCATTTACATCTAAGATTTTTTTTTTTTAATCTCCTCCCTGATGTCTTCTGTTATCTATGGGTCATTCAGTAGCATATTGTTTAGCCTCCAGGTGTTGGAGTAGCTTCTATTTTTTTTTTTTAATTTTATCATTGATATCTAATTTTATTCCATTATGGTCAGATAGAATGCACAGTCATATCTCTATTTTTTGGTGTTTGCAAAGATTTGCTTTGTAGGGTAACATATGGCCTATTTTGGAGAATGACCCATGTACTGCTGAGTGTACTCACTTGTTGGATAGACTATTCTATATATGTCTGTAAAGTCTAAATTATTGACTGTTTAATTGGATTCTATAGTTTCTTTGTTTAGTTTTTGTTTGAAGGATCTATCCAGTTGTGACAAAGGTGTGTTGGAGCCACCCAGTATTATTGTGTTGTGGCCTATTCTTGAAGTTGAGAAGGGTTTGTTTGATATACATAGATGCCCCATTTGGGGGGGTCATAGATATTTATGATTGTTATGTCTTGATGTATGATTCCCTTATAGTATGAAATGTCCTTCCTTATCCCTTTTCACTACCTTTGGTTTGAAGTCCACGTTATCTGATATGAGGATGGAAACCCCTACTTGTTTACACTGTCTATATGACTGACAGGTTTTGTCCTATCCTTTTACCTTCAGCCTGTGGATGCCTTTTCCTGTGATATGAGTCCCTTTGAAGGCAGCATATTGTTGGGTCGTCTTTTTTTTTTTTTTTTTTTTAATCCAATCTGCCAGTTTATGTCTTTTGATTGGTGAGTTTAGGCCACTAACATTCAGGGTTATTATTGAGATATGTTTTGTATTCCCAGGCATTTTGGTTTATTTTTGGTTTTTAACTTAACTTGGTTTCCTCCTTTGATTGTCCTTTCCTTTAGTGTAGTTCCACCTTTTGCAGATTTTTGTTGTTTTTCATTTTCTCTTCATGGAATATTTTGCCAAGAATGTTTTGCAGTGTAGGTTTTCTCTCTGTAAATTCTTTTAACTTTTGTTTATCATGGAAGGCTTTTATTTCATCATCAATTCTGAAGCTTAATTTTGTTAGATATAAGATTCTTGATTGGCATCCATTTTCTTTCAGAGCTTGGCACTTGTTATTATAGGATTACCTGGCTTGGATGATCTGAATTGAAAAATCTTCTGAGATCCAAATTGGTCTCTTCCTGTATGTAATCTAATTCCATCCTCCTCTTCCGGCCTTTAAAATTCTATTTTTATTCTGTATGCTAGGCATTTTCAATAGAATGGGTCTTGGTGTAGATCTGTTGTAATTTTGTACATTTGGTGTCCTGTAAGCCTCTTGCATTTGATTTTCTAATTCATTCTTCATGCTTGGGAAATTTTCTGATATTATTTCATTGAAGAGATTGTACATTTCTTTGTTTTGAATCTCTGTGCCTTCTCCATCCTAATAAACCTTAGATTTGGTCTTTTGATGTTATCCCATAATTCTTGGATATTCTGTTCATAGTTTCTTACCACCTTCACTGTGTGGTCCACTTTATTCTCAAGATTATATATTTTGTCTTCCTTGTCTGAGGTTTTGTCTTCCAAGTGATTTAGTCTGTTGATGATGCTTTCTATTGAGATTGGTTTATTATGTCCTTTATTTCAAGGGTTTCTGTTTGTTTATTTGTTTTTTTTCCTTCAGAATCTCTATCTTTTCCTTGAAGTAATTTTGATACCTGTATTTTCTCTTTTATCTTTGTTGGTGTGATCAATGGTTGCCTGTATTTGCTCATTAAGGTCATTCTTTAATTTGCAGATCATTTTAATTGTGTACATCTGAACTGTTTCTCTGACATTTCATCTACCGTGCTATCAATGGATTCTGTTATTGTAGTATCTTGGTTTGTTTGGGGGCACTTTCCTCCCTTGTATTTTTATGTATTCTATGTGTCTTCTTCTTTCTTAGTACAGCTCTTAGGTATTGAGGTTTCTACCCTATAATCTTGTAGTGTCCCTGCTGGTTTCTAATATCTCACCTTATGGGGAGATCAATGTTTACAGCACCCAAAACAATCAATATGCAGCCAAAATCAATTATCTTCTATTTAGACATTTAAAATTTTGTCATTATAAACAGAAATGATGAGTTCAATTATCTTGTACTATATAGCCAGTAGGTTTACATAAGAGTTATAGTTTCTAATGGTAGACAGAGAGAGAATGGGTGGGATAGGTTGTGATGTTTATGAGGTAGGGTGTTTGAATATAGAGGTATTAGATTATAAGATGAGTGAAAGTGGAATAAAAAAATGTTGTCTGTTAGCAGAAGAAAAAAGAGAGAGAGGCAACGCCATGCAAAGTTCCCTGTTGCCTCTGCAACAGGATGGTGTCTGTTAGCACACATAGTAGGAATACCTCTTGTGCAGCTGGGCCTACGGGGACCTTGGTGATGGTCTTCCAGGTCCTGGTTGTTGTCCCTAGATGGAAGTTGTCATGTCCCTACTTGGTGGCAGTAGCATCAAGGCTTTTGGTAACTTGATGTTAGGCTTCCAGGCCCCAGTCAGTGCCCCAAGATGGAAGCTGCCCCAAGTGGTGGCAGTAGGAGTAACCCAAGATGGTGGTGGAGGTGTCCCAAGATGGAGGCAATCATTTTCAAAGATGGGGCTGGAAGGATGGGCTGTGCAATGGCATTGGGTGGCCTGTTCAGTAATGCTGCACTGTGGTATGCGGTACTGCAATAAGCAGCTTCCTCCTGGGCCTGTCCATTGTCCCACAGTGGAGATTACCAAGAGGAGAGGGCTATGGCCGTGTCCCAAGATGAAGGTGGTTTGGGTGAAACCACCTGTTGGTGGATAGGGAACTGCAGTGTCCCTCTCAGCAGGGGTGAGTGGTGTTCCTCTCCACCAGCAGGCACGCAGCGTTCTGCTTCAAGCAGATTTTTTAAACCCTAATAAGGAATTTCTCAAAGTTGCATGATATCCATTTTAACAATGTAAAATTCAAAGAATGATGTATTCATCCCCATAAGAGGCATCATGAACTCTCTCGGCACTTCAAGTAAACGTAAATATGTAAAGACACATGAAGTTGTGAGAGAATAGAAACCTCTCTGGTTTGTGGGAGTTTAGAGAGCTACTCCTAGTTTATATATATAATATAAAAAGAAACATATGTAATAGAAAGCTTTAGAGTAAATGAACATAGGGACTGTTTAGTCAGGTTTGCTTTGTTTGTTTGTTTGTTTGTTTCTTGTGACCAAAAGACCAGACACAAACAATTTTAGAAGAGGAAAAGTTTCTTTGGGGATCATGGTTTCAGATGATTAAGTCGATAGATAACCTGCTCTATTGCTCCAAACCCATGCTATGTCTGAATCTCATGGAAGGAGAGTGTGATATATGAATGCTTCAGGACAAGGCACAGGAAGCAGAGAGAGTTCTCCTTCCCCACGGACAAAATATAGAACACAAAGGCACACCTCCAATGACGAGACTCCTCCAGCTACATTCTACATGCTTACAGTTAGCACCCAGTTAATTCCTATCCAGGGATTAATGCACTAATTAGTTTAAGGCTCTCATAGCCCAATAATTTCACCTCTAAATGCTTTTTATTTTCTTGTACATGAACTTTTGGGGTTCACCTCCTCTTTGAACCATAACAAGGAGTCTATTAAAACGTGGATAATTTAGCTGGGCATATGGTGGTGCATGCCTGTAATCCCAGTGGCTGGGGAGTTTGAGGCAGGAGGATTACAAATTCAAAGCAAACCTCAGCAACTTGACAAAACCCTGAGCCACCTAGCCAGGACCTGTCTCAATAAGATGTACAAAAAAGGCTGGGATGTGGCTCAGTTTTTAAGTGCCCTGATTTCAATCCCTGGTATCAAAAACAAACAAACAAACAAACAAATAAACAAAAGCATAACTTAATATTCTAACTACACTTTAGTAATTGGATTTTTTTTTTTTTTTTTTTTTTTTTTTTTTTTTGTGCCGGGGATTGAACTCAGGGGCACTCGACCACTGGGCCACATCCCCAGCCCTTTTTTGTATTTTATTAGAGACAGGGTCTCAATGAGTTGCTAAGATCCTTGCCATTGCTGAGGCTGGCTTTGAACTCATGATTCTCCTGCCTCAGCCTCCCAAGTGTTGGGACTACAGGTGTGTGCCACTGTTTTCAGCTTAGTAATTGGATATTAAGAACAACTTTTCACTAAACAATAATTTCTCCACTGACATGGTTTTGATTAATTTATTTCCCAATATGCAAGTGTTATTGATCTTTATCATGATTTTTGTGTGTCTTACTCACACCTCACCCCTATTTTCAGGAACTATGACATAATGAAAAAGTTCACTTCTTATTGCAACAGCTAATATTCAAGTCATATTTAAATTATCACATATTTATCACAAGTTAAAGAGGTTTACTTTTTTTATCAAATCCATTTCTCATCAATTGTGATTTAACTATGGGAGTATACTTAAGGAAAATGCTTATTCTCTAAATTTAGACTACAGATCATTTAATGCTATTTAAAGACACATTACCATGCAGCTTCACCATCTTGTGGTATACATTATCTTTTGGTCACATAAATTTCAGTATAAATATTGAAACAAATTTAAACCTAGAACTTTGTTTAAATGTGCATTTATACCATACCATTTAATAGGTGTTTTATACAATCCTTGAATAATTATCTCATTTCTCAGTCACATAAATGTGGGAGTATAAGACTATATTGATAGTCATACATTTTTCACATGAACATATGAATTTTCATTTCTAAATACCTAGGCACATATATATATATGTATGTGTGTATATATATATATATACACACACACACATATATATACATAACATGTATATATATGTATATAAAATATCATTTTAAACAGAAAAGTAAATTTGCTTGATTGCTATTAATATTACTATTCCAAATATCTTCTATTTCTATGAAAGATTTTTCCCTAGGATCTCTACATAACTAGATGTTCATGTGTTATAGCCATGTACAACATAATTGAATATTTCCACAAAAGAGCTTCTGGGGATTTTGGTAAGATTATATTAATATATAAATCAATTTAGATGTAATTGATAGCCTTCAAACTTGAATCTTCAAATTACATGTGCATGGAACATCCCACCATTGATTTAATTTGTCTTAAATTCATGCAGTAATATTTTGTTATCTCATAATAATTTAAAGACATTTTTAATTTTAGATTTTTCCCAAGGAATTTAAAGAGCTTGAATGCTATTTTAAGTGATATAATTAAAAAAATAATTTTCTAGATGTGATTGGACTATATAATTGATTTCTCTATAACAATAATAACTCATACCAATAACCTTACTAAATTCACTATAACAATTTATACTTATCACAACTTCATCCAAACCTTTTCAATAAGAGAGCTGATTGAACTCTAGCATGACTTATACCAGCAGAAAGTCATGTCCCCAGGATGGCTTCAGTCCTTCATTAAAATACATGCCCGAGAAATCCCAGTGCTGCAAGGGCATTTACTATTTGCTATATATAAGGCCTATTGTTAGGTTTCTGATCTCTCTTGCTAGGAGAATTCACTGAAAGATTTCTAATTGTGAATATATATTTCTTACAATGCATAAGAATCTCTATCAAGGACTTGAGAGACATTCCTTTGAAATGATCATCAGGGAGGTAGGTCCTTGGTCTCCCAGTATCTGTGGGAGGTGGAGTCCTAATTTTGATAACTGCACATTAGCAGACACAGAACATTTACACCAAGCAACCTTTTGTAATCTTCCTTCTCTGACTCCATTGAGCTTTCTTTTTAACTCCTCGTTTTCCCTTTAAAATACCAGTCACCTTCAAAAACAGAGCTCAGCTTTTTCTTCTATTCTCAATAGTTCCTCAATAAAATCTCTTCTCACTACTTTAAATCTATGTCCGGCTGTGCTCATCTTTAACATGTTAAACTGAAATTTTATCAGAATATTCTGCTTTGCCTGGTTTTAAATTGGCTAAAAAACAATCTTTGTGATATACAAATGGTGAAATTAAACCAGAAATATAACTCCCTACAGATCATTATCATTCGATTGAGTGACATAAGGGAAGTTTTCAACCCATTTTTGCTCTCTTCCTTTTGACAGCCAGCCCTTCTTCTTACACTGGAAGCCTTGTCAAACATAGCAGTCTCAAGCTCTTCACTGGCACTTGGCTGTGGTTTTAGAAATGTACAAAGGCAATATATTTCGAGAGATTCTTCCACAACTTCCTCTTCATATCTGTGCTCCAGCAGCAATGTCAAATGTTTTCTCAAGATTCCACTTCAATTTATTTGTGTGTATAGGGTGTGCGGATACTGGGAATGGGCTTCATTGGATTGAGTGAAAATAGAAATACATGTTATATAGAGAGGCTAGTGTGTTGTGAACACTTGATGAACAAGTATATTACCCATAACCTGCCACTTTCTGTTGAGATACACTTTAGTTTCTATTTTATCTACCTAAGTCCATGTTTTGGGAGTGTGCTAGTCAGGTTTTTGTCACTGTGACCAAAATACTTGATATAAACAATTTCAAAGAGGAAGGGTTTATTTTGTCTCATAGTTTCATGAGGTCTATGTTCATTGATTAGCTCTATTGCTATGGGCCTGTGGTGAGACAGGGCACCATGTTGTAGAGGGTGTGATGGAGCAGAGCTGCTCACCTCATGGAAGGCAGAAAATAGGAAGAGAGGAAGCATCAGGGACAAGATATGGTCCCAATGGCAAGCCCCCAAAGACCTATTCCAAGGGCACACCTCCAAGGACCCATGCCCTTCAAAGAGATTTTACCACCTACAGTTTCCACCACCTCCCAGTAGTCCATTCAGATTATGAATTCATCAATGGACTAATATACTGGTGAGATTAGTGCCCTCATAATCCAATCACTTTCTATAGTCCCACCTTACTGCCTTGGGACTCAAGCCTTCAACACATGAGCCAATAAGGGACTTTCCAGTCATACAAAGAGTTTTGTTCATGAATTTTCTTTTTTGGTCTTATTTTTAAACTTGGGATTCTTCTGCTTTCCCAGTTTCTGATATAGTTATGTATGTTTTTATATGGTAAATCCCAATTCCATAATATCTATACTCATTCTGCTTCCCTGAATGAAATTTATTATATACAGTTGCAGTGCTAAATTTGTGTATCCCTATTTAAAAAGTCTAGCATGTTTTACTTTATAATTTTAACCTTATTATCATTGTGATTGGACATAATAATTGTACATATTTGTGATAATTTGATACCTGAATGCATTGTGTGATGATCAAATAAGGGTATTTGCATATCCATTGCTTACATATTTACCATTTCCTTGTGGTAAGAACTTTTAATATCCTTTCTAGTTATATTGAAATATACAATTTAATATTGTTGATTATAGTCACCCTACTGTGCGATAGAATACATATTCCACCTAACTGCAGTTTTGTTCCTGTTTACCAATCTCTCCTCATTCCTACCTGCTGCCTCCAGTCCCCAGCCTCTGGTAACCATGATTCTAATCGGCACTTCTATAAATAGCTGTTTTTGGTTTTGGTTTTTTTGTTTGTTTGTTTTTTAGAACCTACCTTTTTCTGAAATTATGCAGTTTGTCTTCTTGAACTTGTTAACAGAATGTTCTCAAGAAGCAATTAGTGGGTGTTAGAAAAGCAATAATAATAAAGCAGTAAAAATATTGTTATTAGATGTTGAAAGCAAAGTGAATTATAATAGGTATGGAGGAATGTTTGCAACTGTTTGATTTAGATATGAGGTGCCACTCCACAAAGCTCCTGGGTTAATGCATGAATATTCAGAGGTGAAATAATTAGATTATGAGAGCTTCAATCTAATTGTTCCATCCTAGTTTGACTGGATTAAACGGGTGGTACCTATAGGCAGATGGGTCAAAGCTGGAGAAAGTGTGTCACTGTGAGTCACTTGGGTCACTGCAGGTGTGCTCTGGAAGAGTTCATCCTCCCTGAGGCTCCTTCCCTTCCCCTCTCTGCTTCCTAACACATTGAGGGAAACAGCTGCCCTTCACTACCACCCTTCCACAATAATGTTCAGCTTTATCTCAGGCCAAGAGCAATGGAGTCATCTAACCCTGGCATAAACCTTTAAAACCATGAGCCAAAATAAACTTTTCCTTCTTTAAGTTGTTCTTTTCAGGTATTGTGCTCACAGTAACAAAAATCTGAATAACGGCAACACCTTTTTAAATTTAATGTAGAATATGGAAAATAGACAGTACTTTTGTCATTTGGAAAATAAATTATTTCTTACCCTCAGTTACTCTAGCAGGAGCAAAAATAGGAGGTCTCAAGGTTAAGGAAAGCCTTAGGGGGTGAAAAGGAAAAGATCATATTCAGGGTACTGGTGGCAAAATATCAAGGTAAACTCAAGGACATAGCACAACTTTTTATTAATCATTTTATTAAAAAAAGTTACAATATTACATTTTAAACTCACTTAGCCATTCAAAAGGACTATAAGGATCATAAAGGTCATGCATCATGGTGCCATGACTCAGCTAAAAGTGGACAGTAATCTATTTCAAAAAGTTTTGTTGTTATGGTTTTAAAGGGGAGACCATCAGCAAGATTTATGCACAAGAAACTTTTGTAGTTTTCAGGAGGATGACATAAGCAGAACAACAGATAATTTGCACTAATCCACCACCTTGGATGAAAAAGGATAGAAGCACTTTAAAATAAAAAGATCATAGGGGCCATTATAGGAAAGTGGCTGAGAAAACTGCTTAGTTAAAATTCCTTTATTACAACAAAAACAAAAATAAAGCAGAAAAAAATAGAATGTGTAATAGGATAAAAGAAAAGCCAAGAAACTTTAAAAAAAGGAAAGAAATAGCTAAAATAAATATTTCCAAGGATCAGACATTACTCTTAATCAGTGTTCTTAACCTTCTATCAGTGCAAGAGAAATGGCCATATAAGCTTCTCTGTGTTTCAAAACTTCTATGAAACAATGCTATGTGGTTTCTGACCACCCACCACCTCCTCCCCCTTTTAAGTGAATGTCTACTACAGATATTTTTTTATTACTTCTAGTGGTCTGCATGGTATTACCTAAAGAGTTATGTTCACATTCTAATCCACTGCTACTATGAATAATATTTCACAAGGTAAAAGTTGATTTTTTTGATAGAATGATTAAGTTGAGGATATTGAGAGGTGGAGCTTATTTTGGGTTGTTGGTTATATTATAATTTCTGTCATATGTATTCTTCTATGCAAAAGACACCTATGGACTGAAAAGAGATGCAGACTGTCATAAAGAGATGTGGACAAAGTAAAGGGAATCATAACCTAGAAGCAATAAGGAGCAATTTCTCTCCTAGAGCCCCCATCAGGAGCACATCCACCCTGTGTCCACAATAATAAAATAATTAATCTATTTTGTTCTAAGTCACCATGTTTGTGGAATATGTTACAGAAGTGTTATGGCTTAGATATGGGTGTCCCCCCAAACCTCATGTGTGAGACAATGAAAAAATGTTCAGGAGTGAAATGCTTGAGTTATGAGTTATAACTTGATCAGTGGATTAACAGAGTGGTAACTATAGGCAGGTATAGGGTATGGCTGGAGAAAGTAGGCCACTGGAGGGGTGTGACTTTGGGGTTTATACTTTGACCTTGGTGAATGGCTCTTTCTCTCTCTGCTTCCTGGTTGCCACATCCTGAGCTGCTTTCCTCCGAAACATCCTTCTCCATGATGTTCTGCCTCGCTTTGGGCCCAGAGGTATAGAGTTGGCTGACCTTGGACCCAACCTCTGAAACCTGTAAGCCCCAAATAAACTTTCCTCCTCTCCATTGTTTTTGTTAGATCTTTTGGTCACAGTGACACAAAGCTGAATAAAACAGGCAGCCACAGGGAACTAGCATATTATCTCACATTTAATATTAATGCAGTGTTTAAGTCACAGATCTTTGGCCCTAATATTGTTTCCAAAGCTCCACATGGAAGGCTTGATTTAGATAGTCAGATTTTGAGCCTAGAACCTAAGTTTTTATTAACTGCTGGATGAATGCTTTAAGGCCTAGCATATATTTTGCATATGTAAATAATATTTAACTACAGTGTATCCTGTAACAAGTTAAAGATGGTCCCAAATTCTTTGCTATTTCTCCAATCTGAAAGGAAGTCTAATTCTCCTTCTCATAAACTATGACATTGTCATTTGAATTGTTGGTTTCACATAAAATATTTCCTTTTTTTTTATTACACAATTTCATGATGTTTAAGTTTTTCTTTTTTTAATGACTTTTGTTCCAATTCAACTTCTGTATTGGGCAAAGTTAACAAAAATCAAATAAGGTAATTTTTTTTTTTTTTTAATAAATTTGCAGTAGAGCCATAGAGACAGTAGGTACTTAAATCCCTCATGTACACACATGCACAAAGTGAAATGACAGATGGGCTACATTAAAGGAGAAATCTGACATTCTAAAACTATACACTAAGGCTGGAGACACAGTTCATTGGTAGACAGAGCTCTTTCCTAACAAGCATGAGGCTCTGGGTTTAATCCTTGGCACAGCTTTGCCCCTGAAAAAAATAAATGGAAGAAAAACAAACAAAAAAAGACTATAAACTAAAGAGGTCAACCCTGGTTATAGGGATCAGGAATTTTGTAGTTGTTTTGGTTTAGTTTTTTTAAGCTGAGAATGTGCAAATAATCCAAATTTATCTTGGATGAGAGGAGAGAAAATTACTATTGAGAGAAGGAGCATTTTGTAGAAAGGCCAACGGACTCATGCATCTGAAATAGGACTTCTGCACTGAGAAAGCAAAAAGATGATGATTCAGATTGAAGCCCGAGCAGTTCATGGGCTCCAGACAGGTCTTTGGAGCACACGTGAGAAATTTTTAAAGCTTTTAAAAGCAATAAGAACCTGTAAGGATTTTAAACTAAAGGCAAAGCACAGGGTTTGAGTTATTTTGTGAAATGGTAGTTTTTATTTTAGAGAAAATAATGTTTAAATCTGACCAAAGCATCTGAGGTTAGTGAAGTTCTTTCAGTTTGATCAGGGGACAGCTGATGGTGGCAATTTAGATGAATGAGTTGGGTAAACAGAAGTCCTGAATCTAGAAATGTTTAAATGGCAAGAAAGAACATTCTTGGTGACATAATTTCAATAGATTTTGTGGAAGATTAAAATCACAAGAATATTTGTTACAGTTTTTTTTTTTTTTACTGTTGTTAGTGTCCTTATACTATTAATCCTTTTTAATGAAACGGGAGGATTTATTACCACAATATGTAATTTAAATTTTCCTCTTAATCTAGCTTAAATTCTAAATATACATTCTCTAAATATATATATTATTAAAAATGGGGCTGGGGCGGCAGCTCAGTGGTAGAATGTTTGCCTAGCATGGGTGAGGCACTGGGTTCCATTCTCAGCACCACATAAAAAAATAAATAAAATAAAGGTATTGTGTCCATCTACCACTAATAATTTTTTTAAATATTAAAAATATAGCAAACTAAAATTTAATATTGTTTAAAAAGAAATAAACTAATGATAAAAGTATACATTAAAATTAAACATTTATTCTGGTGAGAAATAAAAAATGTAATTCATTAAGTTAAAAATATTTTTGAATTTGGTCAGTAAAATGTTATTTCACTGGTGATTAGAATAAATTTTAAACATAGTAACAAAAATTCTGGAAAATTTTACTGCCTATCTTAACATGAATGTATGAAAAAATGAATACATTCATGATTACACTATAAATTCTGGAGATATTTTAAGCATATTTATGATAATAAGTGATTCAGTCTCAATTTTCTCTTACTTTAGAGAGGACATAAATTTAGTCTTTTAGGTCACCTCAGGACAAAATTATTGAAAACAGAAACACTCTTTATATGGTAATGTTTGTAAATTTTGACCTCTATGAGGTTTTTATCTATGTGCATAAATAACCCCTCCACTATTTGTTGGGACATGAAGCCTAAATACTCCACGCTTAAAAATTTTTGAAATCTTATCAAAGTGACTAAATATGTCCACATGGAACTGTGATTTAAAATCTGCATTCCTGATTGTTAATTTCTACCATAAAATTATTATTTCAGATGATTTTCACTGAGCAAAACAGTATAAATAACTAAAAAAAAATTTATTGTGTGATAGAGCCTTTCTTGCTATTAAAAACTTAGAAGCTATCAAAAAAAAATTATAATCCACACAAGTTTGAATCTCTAAGCCCAGATAATTATTGAATATTAAAGACAGCTTTCTTTCCTCCTCTTTTTTAGGAACACTGTGTTAAGGATAAATAATAATGTCAATTTTTATCACTTCAATAAATAATTCTCTTTTTACATCATACCAGTACTTGCTGGGCATGTAATCCCAGCACTTGGGAGGCTGAGGCAGGAGGATCTCAAGTTCAAAGCCAGCCCCAGCAATGGCGAGGCACTTAGCAACTCAGTGAGACCCTGTCTCTAATAAAATATAAAAAGTCTGGGGATGTGGCCCAGTGGTCAAGTGCCCCTGAATTCAATCCCCAGTACCAATAAATAAATAAATAAATAAATTATACCAGTACTTGTTTATATTTAAAATAATCATTTCACTTTTTTACGTGGATATTGCTTTTTTAAAAATTGGTTCTTCTTAGTTATACCTGAAAGTAGAATGCATTTTGATAAAATTATATAAGCATGGAATATACATTATTCTAATTAGGTGAAGGAGCCCTAATTAGGAAGGGCTGTTGCAGCTAGCTGGAAGCCATAAGTTCCACCTGATATGTATGTGACGCACCTGTAGGCACCCGCAAACCTGAAGGTATATAACCGGGTGAAAGCGGTCCGAGTTAGGAGAACGGAGAATTCAGTCAGCCGGGCAGTCACTCGGTCGGTCAGAAGAATCAGAGCGGCCAGAACGTAGGCAGAGCGGTTACAGAAGAGAAACCAGATAGAAGACAGAAGAGAAACCAGATAGAAGAAGTAATGACTGGTCAGAGTTAGGCCGAGACTCCTGAGGAAGACAGAAGACAGAAGAAAGAAGAAGGAAGAAAGAAGAGAGAAGAAAGAAGCTCTAATCTTTCTCTAAGCTATCTTTCTTTCCCTCTCTAAGAAAAATCTTTCTTTCCCTCTCTAAGCTCTAAGAAAGTAGAAGTAAAAGTAGTAAAAGCTATACTCTGCCTCCGAGAATTTTCCTCCCGTGGCGGCGCCATGGCTGGCCGTGACAGGCAGCTTACAATTAGGTCCTCATTCTTTTTTTTTTTTTTTTTTGGTACTAGGGATTGAACTCAGGGGCACTCGACCACTGGGCCACATCCCCAGCCCTTTTTTTTTTTTTTTTTTTTTTTTTTTGTATTTTATTAGAGACAGGGTCTCACTGAGTTGCCAAGTGCCTCGCCATTGCTGAGTCTGGCTTTGAATTCGCGATCCTCCTGCCTCAGCCTCCCAAGTGCTGGGATTACAGGCGTGTGCCACCGCGCCAGGCTGGGTCCTCATTCTTATGGGTAGGCACAATGGCAGGATTCACTTAGGTATTTTCATAAATGTACATAGGAAAATTATATTAGATTTATTCTAACATAAATAACATAACTATCTTTCCTATTCCCATCTCCCCTCCCTTCCTTTTGTTCTCTTTTGTCTAACATTCTGAACTTGTTTTCTTCCCCTCCCCCACATTATTATGGTTTAGCTTCCACATATCAGGGAAAACACACATGGTGTAGTGATATATACACATAAAACAAAAACAGATATACATACAAAAACCAAAAACACTCTCAGGTAAAGGATTTGCTTTTTACATTAAGTTAAAAATGATCTGACTTGTCTATCTATAAAACATAATTTAAATTAACTTACAAAAATATTGAATATATTTCTTTATGGACGCTGAATACACAAACAAATATATATAGTTTTATTTTGTTGATCAAATTGCTTTAGTTAAAAAATATTGCAGCATGGCACGGTGGCACAAACCTATAATCCCAGTGCCTCAAAAAGCTTAGGCAGGAGAATCAGAATTTCCAAGACAGCCTCAGTAATTTACAAAGGCACTAGGCAACTTAAGGAGACCCTGTCTCAAAATAAAATATAAAAATTAGCTGCAGATGACTCAGTGTTTAAATACCCCTGGGTTCAATCCCTGGTACAAAAAAAAAAAAAAAAAAAAAAGACAACTTTCAATACAATACAACTAAGGAATAATTTTACAGCAAAAACAAGTTAAATATTATTTTATCTCCAATTACTTTGTATAATAAAGATGTGAACTATAGTAGCTCACATTAATCAACTATGCATGAAAAGTTTGAGATGTTCTCAGTATCAAATTTTGGCAAAGTTAAAAATCAGAAAAATTGATATTATATTGTGTTTTAAATTTGAGACTTCTCTAAAATAGCATGAATCATCATTATGGTACAATTTTATCTATTCTAGTGATAAATGTTAATTAGGATGGAGAAGGTAGAAAAAACCTATTGTGCCATTTAACCATTGCCACAAAAAACAAATATAAATACACTGACTGCCACACTGTATCTAAAATATATATCAAACAAATTAGTTGTGTAATCAAATGTAAAATGTATTTAACAATCTTATAACTGCACTACATTTATAAAAGACAGTAATTATTAAAATATTGACACATAAATATATTTATTAGTTTTTAATTGTAGGACAGTTTAGCTTGTTTGTTTTTTATTTCATAAAATATTGGACTATTTTTTAATGAAGGAACAGCAGCTCTCTTGGCTATCCTTGATTTGTGTACATTAGTGTCAGCAAAAGTCAGAATCATTGCAATCTACCCAATTTATACACAAGAACAGATTTCCCAATGATAATTGAGTCTCCACTGGAAATGCAGACAGGCATATGGATTAGGTCACCTATGTTTGCTTCCAGTGTGTCTTCTAATTTATTAGACTATTAGAACTTTAAGAAGAAAAAACTAAATTCTTGATTTTCTTTACGTTTCAAGAGTAAATATACACTTCACTTATTCTCAGCTAATGCCCTCTCCTCCTGCCCTTCCTTCTGAAATTATAAGTTAGTTCTAATTCGGAATAAAAAGAAATTACTCTCTGGAAGAATTTTAATTATTTCCAAATGCCTTTCTAACATATAAATGCTAAATTGTGTGACTTTTCCATTTATGGGCTGTGAGAAATAAACAGCTGGGATAAACAGCAGGCGTTTCAAGATATTTTATTTATTTCTCAGCAGAAGTTTAAGCATATGTCATAATGATGGCATTTACATCATAATATATGTTGCTTCTTACAGCTCTGCAAACCCATCAGAATCTGCACAAATGACTGTGGAATGGTAGAATAAGAAGAGCCCATCAAACAGACTTCCATCTGCTTCGATTCCAAAAGTTCAACTTTTATTATAAACTAAGCAACTGAAAATCAAAGTTCTGAAAATGTAACTGCTTCCCTTAAATCCTAGTTTCAGTTTAACTTTCAGAATGAGCTAATATGCTGTGACATAGGCATTTACATTTTCTCTTGCATTTTCCTTTCCTCAAAATTCTTTTGCTTTTTTGCTGACATTTGATCAATGACAGTTATCACTATAGAGAGACTATATACTGTTTAACATCAAATGGTCAATATTCTGTTAACTCCATAATGAGACATCATTTTGAGAATTCAATTTGATGAAAAAAAAAAAGAAGAAGGAAAAAGGAGAGTTTTTTTTTTTTTTAAATAACTATATTTTATGTTGGTGCAATCAGGGCAGGTCATAGAGAATTGCCCACATAGCAATATTTTTATTTGGGCACAGACCAGAGAGAATGTAGGGTATAATATATCAGTCATCATATTATTTTAAAGAAGAGAAAGTAGAAAATCCATCTTTTACACTTCAGACAATTGTATTAAATAAGTGACTGATTAGTTTTGCAAAGGTTTTGTCTTTGCTGGGTTCCTTTTGTACCCCTACAAGACTGGCATACAATATGGCCCCGAGATTATGCTGTAACAGAGGATATGAAAAGATGAAATGATGGTTTTGGGTAGCACTTCTTTCTGCTATTCATTCATAGGTGGAAAAAATCCAGTTTTCCATAATTTGAGGCTGAGGAATGGAAAGACAAGACAAATGCCTATCTAGGATTATTCTAAACATTGTCTTTGATGTGGGTAAGTGACTTTGTTAGATGAGGAATTCTGTGCAGTTTGGACGCAAACAAAAAAGTAATAGGTAGAAATTGTGGATAGACAAGTAACTTTAGAAAGAGCCAAAGTCAGATCAAGCACCAAGAGCATTAGATGGAGTCCTGGAATTTTCAAAATAGGAAAAGACAGTCCATGGCTTCCCTTGTCATTTCATTCATCAGTAGATGACCAAAGAAAACCAGCTAACTCCATGGCAGAAATTAACAGCAGTTTCTAATCTGCCCCAGACCTGCTGCTATAAATGTGACCAAGGGGACCAGACTAATATATTTAACTGCCATGTTCATAGAATATTTAATATTCAATCTTGTTTATATGAAACACATCATTGGAATAAGAACTAAAACACAGGAAAAAAATCTCTTATATAGTAGATCTTAATCTATGAACATTAGAACATCCATAATTGAAAAGTAAAAAAAGCCAAGCATGGTGGCTCATACCTATAATCCCAGCAGCTGGGGAGTCTGAGGCAGGAGGATTGTGAATTTAAAACCAGCCTTAGCAAAAGTGAGGCACTAAGCAACCCAGTTAAACCTTGAATGTGGCTCAGTGGTCGAGTGCCCCTGAGTTCAATCTCTGGTACCCACCACTGCTAAAAAAAAAAAAAAAAAAAAAAAAAAAAAAAAAAAAAACAGAAAAGAAAAGAAAAGTAAAAAGAAATATGAAGTATTTTCAATAACTTCTGACAAAATTTACTATATTCATAAATTTATAATATAAAAAAGAAAGCATACTTATGTTATACTTGCAACTTTTTTTTACCATTTTCATATTGTATTTCAGTTATTGCAGGTATCTCAAATTACCTTTTACAACCATCACTATTGTGCAGTTAACATAATTAATATTGAATTAATATTGCTTCTCCTGGCTCCTGCTATTTAATTCATTCAAGACTCCTAAAGTGCAGGAAGTAAAATCAAGAATCAATAAATGGGATGCAATCAAACTATAAAGCTTCTTCACAGCAAAGAATCAGTCAAGAACAGGAAGAGAAAGCCTACAGAATGGGAAAAATAATGTTTGCTACCTGCACCTCAGATAGAGCATTAATCTTCAGGATACACAAAGAACTCAAAAAACACCAAAACAACAAATAATCCAATCAATAAATTGGCAAAGGAACTGAATAGTCACTTCACAGAAGAAATATGAATGGACAAAAAATATTTGAAAAAATGTTCAACATTTTTAGCAATTAGAGAAAGCAAATTAAAACTACACAGAGATTCCATCTCATTCCAGTCAGAATAGCAATTGTCAAGAATACAAGTAAAGATAAATGTTGGCAAAGATGCTGGGAAGAAGGTGCACTCATACATTGCTGGTGGGACTGCAAATTGGTGCAATCACTTTGGAAAGCAGTATGGAAATTCCTTAGAAAACTTGGAATGGAACCACCATTTGCTACAGTTATCCCACACCTCAGCATATATCAAAAGGACATAAAATCAGCATATACAGTAATGCAGCTATATCAATATTTATAGCAGATCAATTCACAGTAGCTAAGCTATGCAACCAACTTAGATGACCTTCAACAGATAAATAGATAAAGAAAAATATGGTATATATACACAATGGAAAACTATTCAGCCATAATGAAGAATGAAATTATGGCATTTGCCAGTAAATTCAAGGAACTGGAGATATCATTTTAAATGAAATAAGCCAATCCCAAAGCCCAAATTTTCTCTTTGATATGTGGATGCTAACATACACTAAGGTGTAAAAAATAAAAGTTCATTGGATTAGACAAAAGGGAATGCAGGGAATGAAGAGTTTTGTTTATATAGAATACATCATTTGGAGGATGCATCCATCACCATGCTCCAATGTGATACAGTGTACAAAGAGGAAAAGAAAACTTACCTCCAAGTGATGTTGATGTTGCTTTGACTAATTACTATATCATGGATGCTTAATGAAAGAGTATAAACCTGAAATGCTGAGCTATTATTAACATTTAAATTGTTTAAAGAGTCAAGCTCATGAAAACAGAGTAAAAAGGGTGGTTACAAGGGGGTGGGAAATGGCTTAAATGGGGAGATGCTGGTCAAAGTCTACGAATTTATGGTTGTAAGGTGAATAAATTCTAGAGATGTAATGTACAGTGTGGTTACTATAGTTAATACACACTTGGAATTCACTATTGGATTTGATCTCAAACATTCTTACCACAAAGTAAAGTAACTATGTGAAGTAATGGATATGTTAATTAGCTTGTACAGACATATCTAAACATCACAATAAATAGCTTGAATATAGAAACTTTTATTTGCCAATTACACATCCATAAAGCTGAAAAAAAAGTTGTTTTCTTTGTCCATTTGAATGTTTACTTTCTCTGCTGTCAGCAGGATTGTAACCCTGAATAAAATTAGACCATTAAATCAGTTACAAAAAAGCATTGAACCTATATTTTCTTTATATTCTAGAGTGGCAGAGAGTAAATATGTATTTTCTCATGCAAAAATATGCATCTTTACTTACATGGACAATGCATACTTATGGAGGATGAACACATTCCCTTCTCATTAGGGAGCACTTCATGCCAATGCTGAATTTCTAGGGTCACTCTAAGGATTATGCACGATCTTCAAAAGAATACAGTACATAGAGTAAGATTTTTACACTTGTAATGATGA
This sequence comes from Tamias sibiricus, assembly GCA_025594165.1. Taxonomy (NCBI): domain Eukaryota; kingdom Metazoa; phylum Chordata; class Mammalia; order Rodentia; family Sciuridae; genus Tamias; species Tamias sibiricus. The sequence goes on from CM046662.1 coordinate 147,602,096, forward strand.
TTGTTAAATGAACATACACAATAGATGATGAATCATTCACAACTCTGTAAGGTATCATAGGTGGAAAATAAACCACTAAAATAAAATATTAGACTGATCCTCAAATCACATTGTCACTTTTGAAAAAATTCTCTACAATGCTAAATAGAGTAATTTTATTAAACATTATAATCTTCTTTCCAAAATAATTTATATCTAAATTTGGCAAATGAATGCAATTTGTAAGCTTATTTTACTGATTAAAATGTGCATTAGAAGGAATTTGCCTTCTGTAAGCAACATCTGAATATATTTATAAATGATAATTATATTCAAAAATAATCCACATCGGCCCTAAGTATTAACGATTGTATGGTATATAGCTAATGCAAAGTGCAACCAAAGGTGTATTGGCTTAATCTGAAACCTTTCAATCCTTGCTATTGTTCAGCATCTTTTGTGAATATTTTTTTCATTGTATATTAATTAATACTTACCTCAAGAACAAAAATTTTAATGCAAAGATATTCAAATCTATACTTATTTATTCAATGCTTACTTTTCTAGAGGACACTGTCACCGACTGTATTATATGGCTGTTTAAGATCCCTATTCATCTACCTCTCCGAGGTTGTAACATCTGAAGGTAATATTTGAAAAAAAGTGCTTTATTCCCTGGCTTCAAGCCCATATTTATCAAAGAAAAAAAATTACATATTAAATTATTTATGGAAGATTGTCTTTATCAAAGTCAGTTGAGACAGTAACCATTGAAAAAATTTTTCCACAAAATAACAGACATGTGACATACATATATTGTAAATACCACAGAATTAGATGTTTGGAGAAAAAGAATCGATCAAGTTTTGCATATGTAGTATACTTGGGACACATGTCAGAGTCATTAAAAACTCTGTATCTTTGACTTGATGAGTTTAGAACACCAGTTTGCCTATACTAGCTCTTTTATATGAGTAGTTGCTTAACCCCTATCTAATTTACCTCTTCAGTTACCTGGAGATTACAGCATTACAGTGAGGTTGTAAGGAACTCTGGCTGGCATATTGCACATGATAGGGAAGTTTAGACACTAAAGTCTAACCTTCATGATGGATGTGAGGTAGCCAAACCCTATGACTAGCATATAATAGATACTAAATAAATACTTAATTTAATAAATAAATAGCATAAAATAACAAAATTTAATTCAAGCTACACAATATGATTTTTCTTCTCAAATATTTTATTTCATGCAACTCAAATGTAATCCATTAAAAAAAATCACTGTACATGTGATTTCACAAAAAGGTGGATTCTGAGGGTGAAGAGAACTAATGTAAGGGAAAAGTATTTATCCCTACTATGCAGAACACTTTATCTCAGGCTTTAAACTCAGTACCCAAATGAAGTGCATGGTAGCATCTTTTACTTGAAGCAACATGGAAATATTTCATTTGCCTAAAAACAAACCAAACTAATGATCTACCTAATACCCTCATACCTTCACTTGAATAATTTATTGCATATCACATTTTATATACTATTTTTATTTTACAATCTTGGCAACTAATTTGAAGATATTCATACAAGTGGAGATTTTTGGAGAGATTTTGGAAGCACAGTGCTCAATGAGGATAAAAGTTTAATTGGGAGAGGAAGAAAGAAAAACAGAGAATTCCATGAATGGTCTTCCCTCTGTGCCTGAGTAAATATGTCCTAATAGAGTTATAAAATGCTCAATTTTAGTTAAATAACTAATGAAATCACAATTTTATCTACATTAATTCAAAAGGTAAACTAACTGTAGACTTTAAGGACCATGATTTTTATAAAAAGTTGCTAATTTTGATTATTAGAGACCATAATTTTTATAAAAGTTTGCTAATTTTGATTATTTTCTGAGAGAGAATGGTAATCTCTAAGTGTGAGGGTTGCTAACTCCAGGCCTTATGATTCTTAAGGTTACTTTTTGCAATATATATTCATACATCATTGAAAGAAATCACTGATATGATAGTCAGGGAAGGTTCTTCTCAAATCTTAAAACTTAAATGAATTAAATTATTTAAAATCCATCATAACATTATTACCATGAATTCCTATTACAATATGTACATAGAAAAACATTTCCCTTCATCCTCACAATGTCTGTGAAGGAATAGATAACAATGCCAATGCTATTTATTTGGGGGATGTTAGAGTAACATTTGATATCTATATATATTTAATAATGGGTTGGGTTACAATATAATTTTAGGTAAATTTATATTCTCATTACCTAAGGAAATTAACATAGTTGGGTATGTCTTTAGTAATTTATTATTAACATCTGAGTATTGTCTGTATATCACAACAGAACTTCTCAAAGCATCCTGAACACAAGAGTCCCTTGTTAAGTCCATATTCTGATCAAGTTTTTCTGTGTTGGAAATAGAGAGTGTGCATGTCTAAAGAGATGACAGTCCATTCTGAGGACCACACTTGAAGTAGCAAGCTGTACAACAGCCTACTGAACACTGAGGCCAGATTCAATAAATCTGTTATCCAATTTCAGAAAATTGGTGAGCTAGAAGGAAATTAGACACAATCATGCTCATTCCTCTGAAATTAAAAGAGTCAACAATACTTTAAATGCAAAACAACCTCAAGCAGGAATATAGCATAAAGTCCACTGGTGTTAACTCAAGAACATACTTACTTTTTCAAACTGTAAAATATCTGCTAAAGTTACCTATACGTGTTTAAATAATATATCTACTTAAACCTCTAACATAAACAGAAACAACAAATAGAAAGCATCTCTGATAGGAAGGCATGGAGAATGGTAAGTCTTTCCCCTGAAGGAGGTGTCTGCAATCCATAACCAGATTTACCCTACCATCTGTTTTGTGGTAGTCCACATGCTAAAAGATGGGTTTTACACTTTATTATGGTTCAAAAGTATTTAAAAATATTTCTTGCTGGGCATGGTGGCACATGCCTGTAATTCCAGCAGCTCAGGAGGCTGAGACAGGAGGATCACGAATTCAAAGTGTAACCAAAAGCTGGTCCCTGTCCCCAATGCCAATCCATGCCAATTTATTAATGAGGACATGGTTTTGAGGAAAAGGAAAATAAGTTTATTGCTTTGCTAGCAAAGGAGAAACAAATGGGACACTTGTCCCAAAGGCTGTGACTCTTCCCATTGTTGCCGCCTTAGGCAATGATACAGAGGGAAAAAAATCGGAGGCAGACTGGGAATGAGTGGTTCCTTTATTGCTCCTTCTTCTTCTCTCTTCCTCTATCTTCCCCCTTCTCTGGTGGCCCCAGCCTGGTTAAATACTCTTTACCCATCAAGCTACACGTGTCACAAGCTCGACTTACAGGTGTGACACGCAATGCCCACGAACACAGAAAAATTCTTAGTCAATTACATTAAGGTCAGGTGTAAACAAGTAAATGCCTCCTCTTGGCTCTCAGCCAGCCTCCATCTTAGCTACTTCCTCATCAAAGGCTCTTACATTTCCTCCCTTTTGTTTTAAAAGAGGGATAGCTTAAATGGATGGGTGATGACCCTCACCACATCAGGATTGACTGTGCCTGTCTTTAGACGTCTGCATGTGCAACCGACATTCTTACCTGTCATTGGATAATCAAGGCCATAGATAAAGTGCCCTTGACTCCTGTCTTAGGTTGATGTGTTGGTTACATGAGACTTTCCCGTCTTTGAGTAGCAGCCATACTATTGAGCCAACCAACCATGAGGAGATGCTCCGATTCTAAGGTGGCAAGCACATTTTTCTTTGCGCTGACGAGCCAAGTTCCATTAAGTAGCGTACAAAGTTCTCTAGACAAATCAGCTGCCCTAAGTTCCATTAAGTAGCGTACTGAGTTCTCTAGACAAATCAGCTGCCCTAAGTTCCATTAAGTAGCGTACTGAGTTGTCTAGACAAATCAACTGCTCTATTAAGGTTAAGAAAAGGGATACCCGTAAGGCATTGTCCTGTGTAATGTCCTAAACATCCTACGGTAGAAAGATCTGCCAAAATGTCCACTTGCTCTTGGAGAAGATCAACAAGTTGATTGAGAAGAACAATTCCAAAATGTAGATGCTGATCTAGGAGCCCCATGCATGCAGAGCAGAGACCACACTGCTGGTGAGGTTGTTTAATGCTTGAACAGTAGGGATGCTTGTAGCGATTGCGACCCCTGCAGCTGTGGCAGCAGCAGTCGTCTCTTTTATGTCTAGACAATGCCACCAGCAAGTCTTCAGGGCCCGCTAAGACTGGCATAGGGATGTACCTAGGAACTCAAGCAACAATCGTTAGAGGAAAGGCAGTGCCATTCCAGCACTAAGTCAAGAAGCAAGTTGTAGGAGTGCAATTCAAACTATCATTAAAAATAGAACTATTAGATCTTAGGTCAGGTGTTTTAGTTCTGAAGTTGATCTCTGCTCACATACATTGCTGCTTGAGCTCCCATGAACATTAGCTGGCAAAATATCACTTTAGAACGGATTAAAGAAAGGCCGAGAGTATTTAGCTGACAAAATATTACATTTAAAACAGATTAAAGAAAGGCTAAGAGCATTTAATTTTTTTGTGGAAAAGTAGAAAAATATTTTGTTAGCTGGAACTTTTGAGCCTCTGCATACACAGCAACCTTTTATGAACCCTTATATAGAATCACACACATCTGTTTATACCTGTTGAAACAATTTAACTTTGTAAATTAATCAGCTGTTTAACAAATAAAGTTAATTACAAATAAATAATCCCATGTCAAATACCAAAATATCAGGCTGAACAGTATTAGTCATATTCCTTGCTGAAGAGAAGTCCTAGAGAAACTTATAAATTAAGTTTGAAGGTACCTTCATTTTTTATTTGTTTACCCAATTGGAATTGAACACTTTTGACTTAAATGAATTAAAGGTATTTGGATCCATTTTTTTTTAAATTAATTTTCATGAGTGCTCGGTTTTTGTTATTTGTGACATCACATTTACATGAAATCTGGACAGATGCACAGACATAAAGACATATATAAAAAAGAAAGACACAATTGTGCGCACACTAAAGAGAGATCCTCTCGTCCGGGAATGAGACGTAAGTTGTGAGTTTATTGAAGGAAAAAGCGCACAGCTTAAAAGTTTCTTAGCTGAAAAGGCAAAGATGAGGTCCCCTTGTTGGAAAAGAGACAAACTCGCGCAGGTGCGCAGATTGATAACAAATTATCTCTTTTCCATTATGTAAGGGAATCATTAAGAGGAGGAGCCGCAACAACTTCATCTTGGCCCTTTTGACTTGGCACCTGTTTTATCAATCTTAATGGTATCCATACCGGCAGCGAGGACGTGTACTTTGGAAAGACACAAACAGTTCCTCGCCCCAAAATTAATACTGGGTCTGGGCCCTGCCATGTGCCTGAAAGAACATCTTTCCAGTAAACCAAAGGTTTATATTGTTGATGTGGGTTCCAGTGTCTGTCTCCAGCCGAATATCCTTCGGAATCCAAAGTTAAAAAATTTAAAGTAAAAAGGGCAACGGCTAATCTACTTTAGGAGCCGCCCAATCTCCTCCTTTTTGTTTTAAAAGCATAAGTTTGAGTGTGCGATTAGCTCGTTCAATTATACCTTGGCCTTGAGGATTATATGAAATACCAGTCTTATGAAGTATGTCGAATTTGGAGCAAAACTGTTTAAAAGATGAAGACATATATGCAGGGCCATTGTCTGTTTTAAGCATTTTGGGAATGCCCAATGCAGCAAAAGCTTGTAGACAATGAAATGTAACATCTTTAACCTTTTCTCCAGCATGTAAGGAAGCAAAAATCGTGCCTGAGCATGTATCTATGGACACATGAACAAATTGCAATTTTCCAAAACTTGGCTCATGAGTAACATCCATCTGCCATAAATGATTGGGCATTAATCCTCTTGGGTTAACACCATGATGAGGATTGGGCAAATGTGTCACACAAGATTGACAAGCCTTCACAATTGTTCGAGCTTGATCTTTAGTTATTTTGAAACTTTGTTGTAAAATAGTACTATTAACATGAAATTGAGAATGGAACTATGTAGCTGGTTGGACTGCTAAAAATATAAAGATTGATTGAGTAAGGGCATCGGCCTTTTGATTACCTTCATGGAGAGGACCAGGCAAGTTAGTATGAGCTCTGATATGTCCAATAAACAAAGGTTCTTTACGTTCCCATAGAAGGTTTTGAATTTGGAAAAACAATTTAAAGGTGGGAGTATGAGGTGCTATTGGACCTGCTAGCTCTAATTTAGGGATGCCATGTACAATATAATGACTGTCTGAGAAAATATTTATGGGCTGCTCTCTAAAACTTTCAAGAGCTATAATAACAGCTTCTAACTCTACCAATTGAGCTGATTTATGGGCAGTAATATGAATCATATTTTGTTTTTGAGTGACTACTGCAGCAGTACTGTTAGAAGACCCATCTGTAAATACATTTAATGCCTCAGGAATAGGTTGATTTTTTATTACCTGTGGAAATATAATGGGATGATTGATACAAAAAAATAGCATAGGAGACTTAGGAAGATGGTTATCAAAATTTGCAGAAGTAGAGCATCTAACTATAGCCCAATCATTATCATTGAAGCATAAATATTCAACCTGTGAGGATGGGTAGGGAGTAATAATAGTAGCGGGGTGAATGCCAAATATTTTAATAGAAGACTTAAGTCCTTGGAGAATAAGTTTAGCCACCATGGAGGTGTAAGACTCAATTGTACTTTTAGGAGAGACGGGCAAATGTATCCATAATAAAGGCCCCTGTTGCCAAAATACTCCTGTGGGTGTATATTGTGAAGAAATAATGATCAATATCAGCGGTTGATTAAAATCAATTCTATCACAATGGGATCCTTCGATGGCCTTTTCTACCAACTTTAAAACTTCCCTAGCATTAGGAGTCAATGTTCTCGGTGAAGATGAATCAGGGTTCCCACGAAGTGTTGCTGCCTGAAGCGGAAACCACCTTGGAGCAATGAATGCCGCAGGAAAATTCGGAGGCAGGATGAAAATGAAAAAAGGTCTTTTATTCTTCTTCTCTCTCCGGCTCCAGCAATCACTCCAAACGCTCTAACTCCAACCACCACCTTCTTCTTCTTCCCACACACACTAACCAAACTCACCCAGTTATATACATATCGCTTTAACAAGGACACGTGCTTACAGCTCGAGCTTACAGGTGCGTCACGCAGTGTTCACGGGCATACAAAGATTCTTTGGATAATGTATTACTATCAGGTGGAAACTAGAACATCTTTTATGGCTCTCAGCTAACCGCAATCTTTAGCTATCTCCTTGATTATAGGCTCCTTCAATTCCCCCTTTTAGTTTTAAAAGAGGGGATGTTCTAGGACGTCCATGTGCAACCGACATTCTTACCCGTCATGGGAGTCTAGGCTGTCCTGACTCCTGGCTTAGGTTGACATGCCGGCCACATTAGACTGTCCCGTGCGACTGTGCCGTGACTTAGGTTGTCCCCTTCTGGGGATCTTACCCGTCATAGGCTAACCAGCCATCCAATAGAGCCCTTCAGGATCAACTGTGTGTTGACTAACAGCCGTCCAATTTTTAGGAGATGCTGCAGCTTTAAGGCAGCAAGCCTACTGCTGACGAGCCAAGTTTCCATAGCGTATCAAGTTCTTTAAGCCAATCAGCTGCCTTAGTTTCATCAAGTAATGCACTGAGTTCTCTTAGACAAATACCCGCAAGGCATTGTCCCGTAATGTCCCAAAATAATGCAAAATCAAAATGTCCATAAGTTATAACACATAGATTCAAGAGACCCCATGCATGCAGAGCAGAGGCCACACTGCTGGTTAGGTTGTTTGATGCTTGAGCAGCAGGGATGCTTGCAGCGACCGTGGTCCCTGCAGTTGTAGCATCAGCCGTCTTTTTTATGTCTAGACATTTCCACCGGCAAATCTTCAGGGCCCGCTACCTAAAAACTCAAGCATCCATTATTAAGGGAAAGGCAGTGCTATTCCAGCACTGAGATCAAAAGGTGAGCTGTCAAACTAAAAAAAGAATTATTAGAGTAGAAAATAAAAGTTGATCTCTGCTCACACGCATTGCTGCTTAAGCTCCCACAAACATAAGCTGGCAAAATATCACATTCAGAAATAATCAAAGAGAAACTGAGGGTGTTTACTGCATTAAAGATAAAGAAAAGCTAAAGGCACTTTGGAAAAATAATTTGTTAGCTGGAATCCTCAAGTCTCTATATACACAGCAATCATATACCTGTTGAAATAATTCAAATTAATCAGCTATTAAACAAATGAAGTTAATAACAAATAAACGATCCTCTGTCGGAACACCAAAATATCAGGTTATACAACATTAAACATATTCACAGCTGAAGAGAAGTCCCGGAGACAACTATAAATCAAAATTGATTATCATTATAATAGATTATCTAATTAAAATATTTTGAACTTATATGAATATCTATTTATCTATCTATCTATCTATTGATTATCTAATTAGAATATTCTAAGCTTAAATGAATTAACATTATTTGGATCTATATCTATCTATCTATTTTTTTTTAAGCGCTTAATTGTTTGTGACGTCACACTAGACAGACGCACATATAAACATATATTTGTGACATCACATTAACATGAAATTTAGACAAATGCACAGACATAAAGACATATATAAAAGAAAAAAAATACAATTGTGTATACACTGAAGAGAGATCTTCTTGTCCCGGCCGGGAAGATGAAATTTAAGTTGTAAATTTAATGGAGGACTCTTAAGGGAATCACTCCATACCTTCATTTTGGTCCTCTTGATTTTGTACTTGTTTATTCAATCTAGACTCCTCAATAACTTCGTCTTGATCCTTTTGACTTTGTACCTGCTTTATCAATCTAGATGGTATCCATATTGGAGAGGACTCGTGCTTTGGAAAAACACAAACAGATCCTCTCCCCCAAATTAATACTGGGTCTGGACCCTTCCATGTACCTGAGAGAACATCCTTCCAGTAAACCAAAGGTTTATGTTGTTGGTGTGGTTTCCAGTGTCTATCTCCAGCCGAATGTCCATTAGAATCTAAAGTTAAGAAAATTAGGGTAAACAGGGCAACTGCCAATCTGTTCTTAGGATTTTTCCAGTTTCCATCTTTTTGCTTTAGTAACATATTTTTAAGTGTCCGATTTGCTCTTTCAATTATTCCTTGTCCCTGAGGATTATAAGCGATACCTGTTTTGTGGATAATATTGAACTTTGTACAAAATTGTTTGAAGGATGTGGATGTATATGCAGGGCCATTATCTGTTTTAAGCATTTTGGGGATGCCCAATGCAGCAAAAGCTTGCAGACAATGAGATATAGTATCTTTAACTTTTTCTCCAGAATGTAAAGAAGCAAAAATCATGCCTGAGCATGTATCTATCGTGACATGAATAAATCGTAATTTTCCAAAACTTGGCTCATGTGTGACATCCATCTGCCACAAATGATTGGGCATCAAACCTCGTGGGTTAACCCCATAATGTGGATTGGGCAAAAGTGTTACACAAGATGGACATTCTTTTACAATTCTACGAGCTTGTTCTTTTGTGATTTTAAATTTTTGTCTTAAGGTAGTGCTGTTAACGTGGAACTGGGAATGAAATAAAGTAGCTTGTTGTACTGTAGTAAATATAAATATTGTTTTAGTGAGGACATCAGCTTTTTGATTACCTTCATGGAGAGGACCAGGCAGATTAGTGTGAGCTCTTATGTGACCTATAAATAAAGGTTCTTTTCGTTGCCATAGGAGATTTTGGATTTGAGAAAACAATTTAAAAGCTGGAGTATGTGGTGCTATTGGACCTGCTAGCTCCAATTTAGGGACAGCATGTACAATATAGTGGCTGTCTGAAAAAATATTCATAGGCTGTTCTTTAAAATTTTCCAGAGCTATTATTATAGCTTCGAGTTCCACTAATTGAGCTGATTTTTGATTAGTGATATGAATCATTTTTTCATTTTGAGTGACTACTGCAGCAGTACCGTTAGAGGATCCATCTGTAAATACATTAAATGCTTTAGGAATGGGTTGAGTTTTTATTACCTGTGGGAATATGATAGGATGATTGATACAAAAGGACAGTATAGGAGATTTAGGAATATGATTGTCAAAATTTGCAGAAGTAGAGCATCTAGCTATAGCCCAATCATTATCATTGAAGCACAAATATTCAACCTGTGACGATGACTAAGGAGTAATAATAGTAGCAGGATGAATTCCAAATATTTTAGTAGAGGTTTTAAGTCCTTGAAGAATAAGTTTAGCCACCATGGAGGTATAAGACTCAATTGTACTTTTAGGAGAGACAGGCAAATGTATCCATAATATAGGTCCCTGTTGCCAAAATACTCCTGTTGGTGTATATTGTGAAGGAATAATAATCAATATTAGTGGTTGTGCAAAATCAAATCTATCACAATGGGATCTTTCAATGGCCTGTTCTACTAATTTTAGAGCTCTCCTGGCCTCAGGAGTTAATGTTCGCGGTGAGGATGGATCAGGGTTCCCGCGAAGGATGTCAAATAAAGGTTTTAATTGTCCAGTAGTGAGGCTTAGTGTAGGGCGAAGCCAATTAATGTCTCCCAATAATTTTTGGAAATCATTGAGGGTGGTCAAATGTTCTTTACTTATTAGAATTTTTTGGGGTTTAACAAAAGTATCCATGATTTTAAAGCCTAAATATAGTATAGGTGATCTGCTTTGAACTTTTTCTTCTGCTATATATAATCCATATTTTTTAAAATTTTTTGTTATTTCACTAAATATATTAAATAAGATTTTTTGATTAGGGTGAGCTAATAAAACATCGTCCATGTAGTGTAGACACATGAGGTCTTGATATTTGTTTTTAATGGGCTGTATAGCTCTGTCCACATATAGTTGGCACATTGTAGGGCTATTTGCCATTCCCTGTGGCAATACTTTCCATTGATATCTTTTATCAGGGCCATTATTATTGATAGAAGGAATTGAAAAAGCAAATCTGGGGGCATCCAGAGGATGTAGGGGAATGGAAAAGAAACAGTCCTTTATATCAAGAGTTATAAGGTAATAGTTTTTTGGAATAGCTACAGGATTAGGAAGTCCAGGTTGGGTGGGTCCCATAATTTGCATTGTTTTATTAATTTGTCTTAGGTCTTGTAATAGTCTCCATTTTCCCGATTTTTTCTTAATTACAAATATGGGAGAATTCCAGGGAGAGGTGGAAGGCTCTATGTGTCCTGCTTCTAATTGTTCTTTAATTAATTGATGGGCCGCTTGCAATTTTTCTTTGGATAGGGGCCACTGAGGGACCCAAACTGGCTTATTAGAGAGCCATGGTATTTTTAAAATTGTTTTCTCAGTGGCCCCTAGAAAAAATGTCCTTTGCCTTTTTGATTATGATTAGGATTTTTATTCTTAACACCTGCAGGCTTGGTTGCTAGGTGTAGCCCCATTTGATGTAAGATATCTCTTCCCCATAGGGTAACTGGCAAGCTGTTTAAAACATAAGGTTGGAATGTTCCTGTATGGCCTTCATTGTCTTGCCAATTTAAGATTACAGCACTTTGTGCTGGGGTATTACTATATCCCAAGCCTCTTAAACTGGTTGAGGCTTTCTGCAGAGGCCAGTGCTTAGGCCATTGTTGTAGATTTATGATGGAAGAGTCAGCTCCTGTATCAATCAGCCCCTCCATCTCTATACCTTGAATTTTTAATTTGCACATCGGCCTCCGTGAACAATCCTGAACCCAGAAAGCCATAGGTCCTGAACCAGTGGAACCGAATGCTCTGCTATTTCTATTTTGTGGCATGCTTTTAAAAGAACTATGGAGACTGGGAATGAGGAGCAGCTGTGCGATTCTGTCTCCTTGATTTACGGACATGATACCCCTGTGTGTACTTAGCATTATTTTAATCTCTCCATTATAATCTGAATCAATAACCCCTGGTATAACATTAAAGCCTAATAAACTCTTGGAACTACGCCCAAGGATTAGTCCCACAGTTCCTGAAGGGAGAGGTCCCCTGATTCCCGTAGGAATCAGCTGAACCCCCATTTCAGGTGTCAGGACCATCCGGGCAGTAGAACAGAGATCTAATCCTGCACTTCCTCTTGTCCCTCTGATAAGGGCGTTAATGGGTAGGAGGGATTGTGATGAGGAATCATTTGGATCTGAGGGCATTCCTCCTCTAGTGCGCATTCCTCCTCTAGTGCCTCGTACATTTGTCGGCCCCGGGGCATTGGGCCCCGTGCCCCGTTTTTTGAAATCCTTGATAAATCATTTCCATATATATCATATCTGGAATGGCATTGATTGGCCCAATGTATACCCTTTTTGCACCTGGGGCATCGGCCTGGAGCGCGGTATGAATTTGATCTTATTACCCTTGGGGGATATTGCTTAGCATATCTTGGTTGATTATAATACTTTTGTCTGGAATATCCTGTTCTAGGTTGAAACCTTTGGGAATTTTGAGGGGAGGAATTTTTCATCACTGCAGCAATTACGTTGCCTGTGATAACAGCCTCGTTAATGTCTTTGCACAGTCTGATATAAATTGATAAGTCTTTTTTACTTCTCCACGGCCTTATTGCATCCTGGCAATATTTATTAGCATTCTCGTATGCTAATTGGATAACTAGAGGCATAGCTTGCTCGACTTCGCCAAAAACTCTAGATGTTGTTTTTAAGAGTCTATCTACAAAATCAGCGTAAGGTTCGTTAGGCCCTTGTATAACTTTTGATAGGCTGCCTTGCAGATCCCCTGTGCCTGAGATTGTCTTCCAGGCTTTCACAGCTGCAGTGTGTATCTGGGCATACACACCTGGATTGTATTGTAGCTGATTTTGTAGTTCGGCAAACTGACCCTCCCCTGTGAGCATATCTATATTGCGTTGAGGGAAACCTGCTGCAGCATTTCTCTTTGCTATTTCTGAACAAAGTTCCTGGAATTGAGTTTTCCAGATTAGGTATTGTCCCCCACTTAGTACCGCTCTGCATAGACTTTTCCAATCTGAGGGGGCTAAGGTTAGGGTGTTAAGTGACTCTATCATACTTAATGTGAACGGAGCTTGAGGCCCATAGGTCATTACCGCCTCTTTAAAATTCTTTATTGTTTTAAAGTCTAGGGACTCGTGATATCTTTGTCCCTGTTCATTTTGAAATACTGGCAGTTCTAGGTGCTCCTGCGGTCTATGTTGTTCGAGAGCGTATAAGCGCTCAGAAAGGCTGCCAATTTCTACCTCAAGGGCACGTACATTCTGATCAATACTCCTTATTGTTTCTGTTAGGTATTCTATCCATGAAGGAGCAGAGGGCACTAATGGTTCCTCTATTTGACGGTCTTTTCTCTTTTTTAATTTCTTTTTGTTCTTTTTATTGGAGACTGTGCTCCCTGAATCGCTTTTTGATTCCTCCTCACTACTAGCTTCATAATTCCTAACTGGCTCAGTGGAGGAGACCGTACTCTCATGGTTTGGCTCCTTGTTACTATTATCACTTTCACTAGTATCCTGAGTTTCAGCTTCTAAGGAGAGTACATACTCCTCAGCTAATTTTATTAAGCTTCTGATGGCTTTTGCAGTTCTTACTTTTGAATTTATATTACTGCTCTCCTTGCTGGTCTCAACTGAGTCAGAGGATATGCTTTCTTGTTCACTTTTCTCACTATCCTCTGAGTTCTCGCTATCAAAAATTTCATTCGTGGCTTTTATAAACCAACTTTTTGTTATATTCGCTCCCATATTTTTAAATTTTCTTTTTTCTTACCTTGCCGCCGAATTCCCCGTACGGGCCACCACTTGTTGCTGCCTGAAGCGGAAACCGCCTTGGAGCAACGAATGCCGCAGGAAAATTCGGAGGCAGGATGAAAATGAAAAAAGGTCTTTTATTCTTCTTCTCTCTCCGGCTCCAGCAATCACTCCAAACGCTCTAACTCCAACCACCACCTTCTTCTTCTTCCCACACACACTAACCAAACTCACCCAGTTATATACATATCGCTTTAACAAGGACACGTGCTTACAGCTCGAGCTTACAGGTGCGTCATGCAGTGTTCACGGGCATACAAAGATTCTTTGGATAATGTATTACTATCAGGTGGAAACTAGAACATCTTTTATGGCTCTCAGCTAACCGCAATCTTTAGCTATCTCCTTGATTATAGGCTCCTTCAACGAAGGATATCAAATAAGGGTCTTAGTTGGCCAGTAGTGAGGCCTAGTGTAGGGTGAAGCTAATTAATGTCTCCTAACAATTTTTGAAAATCATTAAGAGTAGCTAGATGTTCCTTATTTATCAAGATTTTTTGAGGCCTAATAAAAGTATCCATAATTTGGAATCCTATATATAATATTGGAGATCTAGTCTGAACCTTTTCTTCAGCAATATTTAGTCCATATCATTTCAAGTTTTCTGATATATTGCTAAATATGGTGAATAAGACTTCTTGGTTAGGATGAGCAAGCAGAACATCATCCATATAATGGAGGCACATAAGCTCCGGGTATTTGTTCCTGATAGGCTGAATAACTTTATCTACATAGATTTGACACATAGTGGGGTTATTAGCCATACCCTGGGGTAAAACTTTCCACTGAAATCTTTGGTCAGGTCCATCATTATTAATAGAGGGAACTGTAAAAGCAAACCTAGGGGCATCCAGGGGATGTAAAGGAATGGGAAAAAAAGCAATCTTTTATATCAATGGCTATGAGCTGAAAATTTGGAGGAATGGCTATAGGATTAGGAAGCCCAGGTTGAGTAGGGCCCATATTTGCATGGTTTTATTATTCTCTAAGATCATGTAACAATCGCCATTTTCCTGATTTTGTCCTATTCACGAATATGGGGGAATTCCAGGGAGAGGTAGAAGGTTCTATATGTCCTGCCCCTAGTTGTTCTTAGACTAGTAAGTGGACCGCTTGTAATTTCTCTCTAGATAGGTGGCACTGAGGGACCCAAACTGGATTATCAGAAAGCCATGGTATTTTCAAAATTGTTTTCTCAGTGGCCCCTAAAAAAAATATCCTATACCTTTTCGATGACGATTTCCTTTAAGCTCAATAGGGTTAGGATCACCTTGTAGATTTTTTCCTAGTCCTTTACCTGGAACATATCGCTGTTTTTCCATGAGACTCCAGCTTTTACTTGTAACACATATGGGCTCAGTTGTAAGGCATAGTCCCATTTGTTTTAATATATCTCTTCCCCATAAGGTAGCTGGCAAGCTGGACAGAACATAAGGCTGAAATGTTCCTTGATGCCCTTCATCATCTTCCCACTTTAAAACTGTTGCACTTTGTTCTGGGCTATTGGAATATCCTAGCCTCTCAAACTAGTTGAAGCCTTCTGTAAAGGCCAATGTTTGGGCCATTGTTGGATGTTAATAATAGAAGAGTCAGCCCCAGTGTCAATTAACCCTTCAATTTCTATTCCCTGTATTTTAAGTCTGCACATAGGCCTCTGTGAACAATCCTGAACCCAGCAAGCCATAGATCCCGAGACAGTGGAGCCAAATCCCCTATTCTTCTTATTTTGAGGCATACACTTAAATGAGTCATGTAGACTGGGAAGAAGAAGTAGCTGAGCAATTCTATCACCTTGGCTAACAGAGCCAATGCCTCGAGGTGAACTGAGCATAATCTTGATTTCTCCTTGATAATCAGAATCTATCACTCCTGGAGTAACTTGAAGTCCGGATAAGCTAGTTGAACTTCACCTCAGGATAAGTCCCACAGTCCCTAAGGGAAGAGGTCCCCTGACTCCCATGGGAATCAGTTGAACCCCCATCTCAGGTGTTAGCACTATTTGGGCGGTGGAACAGAGGTCCAGTCCTGCACTTCCTTTTGTCCCTCTGACAAGGGAGTTAATGGGTAAAAGGGATTGTGTCGAGCAATCATCTGGATAGATGTTTGAGGATACTCCTTCTCTAATGCCCCGTACATTTGTGGGCCCCAAGGCATTGGGCCCTGTGCCCCATTTTTTGAATTGCCAGACAAAATGTTACCATTAATATCAGTTTGGGATCTGCATTCACTAGCCCAATGGTTTCCTTTTTTACACCTGGGGCAGTGGCCTGGGGCATGAGACAAGCTTGGTTTTATTTCTATTGTCTCTTGCCTTCTTTGGGGACATTGTTTTTTAAAATAACCTGGTTGACTATACTGATAATAACTTTTAGGTCGAGCCCCTCTTGTAAAATTAAGAGGAAAAGCACCTCTCATGGCTGCTGCGATTACACTACCTGTAATAAATGCATCATTTATGTCCCTGCAAAGCTTCATATAAACAGAAAGGTCCTTTTTAGATTTCCAAGGTCTGATAGTGTCTTGACAATATTTGTTGGCATTTTCATATGCCAGCCGAACAACTAATGGTATGGCTTGATCAACATCTCCAAAAACCCTACTTGCTGTCTGTAAAAGATGATCAACAAATTTGGCATATGGCTCATTGGGTCCCTGAATTACCTTAGACAAGCTACCCTGTAAGTCACCAGATCCTTGCAATGTTTTCCAAGCCTTAACAGCTGTGGCGTATATTTAAGCGTAAACTCCAGGATCATACTGAATCTGAACCTGTAAATCAGCATATTGCCTTTCTCCAGTTAACACGTCTACGTTATGATCTGGAAATCCTGCTGCCGCATTTCTACGAGCGGTTTCAACACAGAGCTCTTGGAATTGAGACATCCAAACTAAGTATTGTCTCCCGCTCAATACTGCCTTACATAAGCCTTTCCAATCTGTAGGAGTTAAATTGAAAGTATTAAGAGATTCTAACATGCTTATGGTGAAAGGAGCTTGGGGCCCATATGTCATTGTTGCTTCTTTAACATTTTTTATAGTTTTAAAATCTAAATACTGATGGTATCTTTGTTCATTTTGATCTTCAAACACTGGCAGATCCCATAGTTCCTGTGAACTTTGACACTCAAGGACATGCAAGCGCCTAGAAAGACTCCTAATAGACTCTGCAATTGAGTCATCCCATGGGGGAGCAGAAGGCACAAGTGGTTTCTCCACTTGACGATCCTCCATCCTGGTCCTTTTTAGTTCCCTTTTGTCATTTTATCGAAGACTGTGCTCTCAAGATCACTTTCACTTAATTCCTCCTCACTAATACTACTACCATCACTAGCCCTAACTGACTCAATAACACTTTCCTGAACCCTAGGTCTAGTTGAGAGCAGGCATTCCCTAACTATGTTTAACAAATCTTCAATAGCCTTGACAATTCGGTTCCTTGAAATTTCCGAACCCATTTTCCCTTGCCCTTAAGCACTCTGGCTAGAGACTCCTGCGAGGTTCCTCAGTACTAACCTGCCGTGTTGATTCCCCGTATGGGCCACCACTTGTTGCCGCCTTAGGCAACAATACCGTGGGAAAGAAATCGGAGGCAGACTGGGAATGAGTGGTTCCTTTATTGTTGCTTCTTCTTCTCTCTTCCTCTATCTTCCCCTTCTCTGATGCCTCCAGCCTGGTTAAATACTCTTTACCCATCAAGCATACACGCGTCACAAGCTCGACTTACAGGTGTGGCACGCAATGCCCACGAACACAGAAAAATTCTTAGTAAATTACATTAAGGTCAGGTGTAAACAAGTAAAAGCCTCCTCTTGGCTCTCAGCCAGCCGCCATCTTAGCTACTTCCTCATCAAAGGCTCTTACATCCCATCAGGAGGGACAGTGCGGCGGGGGCGGGGGGGGGGAAGCAGTGGTTAAAGGAACTCTTCAAGGATTACATTCCAGGTGTGCTTGTAGGGGGTCTTAGAGCACCCTGATGGATTGTTAGGATTCACTTGTTAATTTGGAAGATATTCATTTCCCAGATGCTCAGCAGGCATCTCCTTCTGTAGTGGGTGTGTTGAAGGGCAGCACAACTAGGGGAAGAAAAAAATAACACTGTCTCCCTAATCTTGTTAGGGAGGATGAGAGGAGAAAAGAGAGAGAAAAAAAATAGAAAAAAATAAGCCTTAGAGCAATGAGGGTTATATTCAGAAGGTCACAGGTGAAGGTACCTTTGTTAAATAAACCAGCTACAGGAAAAACAATGTACTAAGCAATTCAGTGAGACCCTGTCTCTATATAAAATACAAAATAGGGTTGGGTATGTGGCTCAGTGGTTGAGTGCCCCATAATTCAATCCCTGGTACCCTCCACAAAAATAAATAAATAAATAAATAAATTTTAAAAAGAATTTTATATCTATATGTATATATATGTATATATGAAAGTATATGTAATATATAATAAAAATATATATATATATATTTCTTGACACAAAAAAGTCATAAATAATTCAGTATTCATAAAGACATTTGGTAGGCAGCCTTGGTAATTTGTTTATATATTGTCTATGGCTATTGCTATGGTCTGAATGCTTGTGCTGTCCCTAAATTCATATGCTAAAATCTAGTCCCCAAAGTGATGGTCTTAAAGAGAGTCTTTAGAAGGTGATTAGGCAATGAGGGTGGAAACATTACAAATGAGATTAGTAGCCTTAAATAAAGTACCTAAGAGGCTTATAAGGACACTGCCAGAAGATGCCACCTTGTGACAATGCAGCCGCAAAGTGCCATCTATTAGTCAGGAAAGTTGAAATCTGCAGACATCTTGAACTTGTACTTCCCAATCTACAGAGGTATGAGAAATAACTTTCTGTTATTAACTACTTGTTTTGGTTAATAAACCACTCATTTCATGGATATGTTTTTAATAGCAGCTTAGACTAAGACAGCTGCCTGCATGTGATAGCAGTAGAGTTGAAGAATTGTGACAGAGATTTCATGGCCCACAAGAATAAAATTTGTATTTTATGTAAATTTTATAAAATTATGGAAACCTACCAATAAAATTAGTTGGGTATGCATTTATTTTTCCCCCTAGTATAATAGTCATTTTTTTTCAAAGAGGACACTTTTGAATTAGGTAAAGACTATAGTACTTGAAGGCAGGAATCAGGACATTAAGACTTTTAGATAAGCAATTCCAACTATGTTCAATGAGAAGTTCACACTTCAAACTTTCTGTGATCCTTTCCTGACTCAACTTATATTTATATGTTATGCATTTATTTGTTTTTTTATTTATTTGTGCTTTATCAACTCTATGATGCAATATTTAAAAACTTAAAAATTTGGTACTATTGAAACTGCTTCACACATGACATTCATTTCTACAAACCTCATATTCTTGTATTAAAACATTTTATTATCTTAGCTTTATAAAAGTTATTTCTATGGCATACTTTGGGGGCCTCAATAGCTTATATGTATAGTCTTCCGATCAAAGCTAATGAAGGTTTATTGCTACAATAAAATAATGCTTAACATAAACTCCAAATTTTAATAAAAAACCCATCTAGATCTAGATATAAAATGAACTGTGTAACTTAGTTGCAATTTTTAACTAAAATACATGATAAAGACCCATGAAGAAAACCTAAATATATGAAGTATTTAAATAGTCAGCTTAGAAACAGAATTACTTAGGCTTGAGAACACTAACTTTCTCCAGAAAAAGTAAAATAAATGAAAATGTTGAGCCATTATGCAAACTGCATTTGGCATTTAATATAAAAAAAGCAAAATAGTATGAATTCAATGAATAATCAAAAGGATCCATGGGTTATTGGAAAATTTCTCATATAAAAAGATTTCATAGTGGAATAAATAATTAATACAATGGAACAAAAATATTCCAAACATTCATATTCTTTAGGAAGGTGCTATATATGCTCTGCTTTAGACTGTAATTCCTGGTGCTTACTAGCTGGGTAATTTAGTGCAGAGATTTTGTTTTCTATCCTTGTTGTGAGTGTAAGTTGTTTTGTTTGTGTGTGTGTGTATGGCTACATGTGCCAATGCAAATAAAATGTGAAAATTAACTATCATATGTGCCGGGGTCCAGCCCCAGCAGGGTCGGGGGTCTTCCTGGTCCATGGGATGTGACGAGGTAAACAGCGTTGGCGATGGATGGACAACAACCACACAGACTCATAGGCCAGTGCAGAATGCTGACAAGTTTATTGAGTTCACACACAGTTTTTATACATTTTTTAAAGTATAACATGCCAAGAATGTAGTTAACATAAAACCCATAGAATTCCTGGTACAGAACAGGCTTACTGGAAAAAGTGATTGTATGAGATAATAAACACCCCCACCACATCCCCTACTATTGTTTTGATTTAATATCTAAGCTATGAACATAATAAGCAAAGTTGATCTTAAGTTTCTATTTCATCATAAATGCTCTTGACATAGTGCTTAGCTGTGGTAAACAAGCTAGACTCTTAATTCTATTAGCCTAAGTTAAACTTTAAGTTTGGGTTAGTCAAGAGGGCAGTGATCTCAGTGGTTGCCATGGCAAGGGTTAGTCAAGAGGGCAGTGATCTCAGTGGTTGCTATGGCAAATTTCCTTGTAGATAATTGCCATATTGTTTAGTAAAGTAAATCTTACTAGAACGGGGTCACAGGTACCAGAATCTAACATTTAATTTATGCCTATGAATACTTTTACCCCTCCACCATATAACATTTCCTGATTCTGGATCTAACTAACCCATGGGACACAAGAGAGGGTCTCTGTAGTAGGAAACACTATAATTTTATTCTGTTTCTGATTACTAACAGTGAGACTATGTACTTTTTGCAAACTCATGACTGGAGAAACAGGTGGCTCTGTGACTATTCTCACATATAACAGTAGATGTTTATAACAATCACCCCAGGAAGAAAACACATCACACGGTGGCAGGAAATTATTTACTATTTGTGGTAGGGAAGGGGCTATGGTTTCCTATATTTTATTAATATTCTCAGAAAATGCTGTAGTATTCCCCTCACCCCCAGCAACCACCACTAGAAAATAGTATGAATATTATATTATTAGGAAAATAGTGCAAAAAAGGCACCAGAGCCCAGAGGCATACATCCGGCATTATCTCGAGATGATGAGTCCTTGCAAACATCATTCTCCCAGTGGATCCTTGTCAAACACTGGTTGGGTTGCCAGGTGCCCCCCGCACATATGTAGTTTGTAATTATTAATTCTCAAAATATTTTGTGTTTATTTAATAAAGTAATTTATGAAATATAATAGACATTATCTTAACAATAAATCCTTTATAAACATTAAACATTTGTTATCATTATCAATTTTATGGGCATACGCTTTATAGACAACAAATGTTTAAGAACCAACATTTTCAAATATCTCTAAAATTTTATATAAACACATAAATATGCATATTTATATACTGTGAGTATGCATACATATATATTTATAGAGAGAAAGAGAAAGAGTGAGTCAGAGACAAAGAGAAACATATTTAGAGAGAGGGAGGGAGAGTGTGCTGTATGGTAGAGCTCTAGAACTTATTTATCTTGCTTGAATAACTGAAATATTATTCCCATTGAGCAGCAATTCTGATATATTTAATTTATTACTCAAATAAGTCATAAAACAGTTGACCCCTGGTATCCATAGATCAAAAGATTTGGGGAAAAAATTTTGTCTCTATTGAACATATAAAGATGTTTTACTCTTCCTTACTCCCTAGACAACACAACATAACAACTATTTATGTAACACTTATATTGTGTTAGGTATTAAAAAGAATCAATAGGTAAGTTAAAGAATACAGGAAGTTATACATAGGTTATATACAAATAGTATTCTATTTCGTGTGAGATTTGAGCATCCATAGTTTTGAGTATCCTAGAACCAATTTCTCATGGATACAGAGGGAAGAGTGTATTTTCATTTCATTTGCTAAATAAAACAAGAGTGTAATAGAATTTTTCCCATGGCAGTCTATGGCTTTGATTTTTCAACAAAATCAGCGCATTAACTGTATGAAGTCACTCTTTTAGAAAGAGGTAATATAGCAGAGAAAAAAGAAGAAATGTCATTGCTTTTATGGAGAATATATCATAGTAAATAAAACAGAATTAAATAGATGTGATAATTATGCATATATTACATGTAGATATGTCTGTAATAAATGAGGTAGTAGTAATACATATGTTATTTATAACACAGAGTAGAGGATATAGTTAATGACTGGAGAAGACCCAATTTATAAGTTGTTTCTGTAAATTGCTTAAATATGTAGGATAAGCAGTTATCTGAACGTGGAGGACAAGTGTCTGGTCCCCGAGGTATCAACAGGGGTAACAATAAGATTAAATGTGGGCTAGAAGAGATCAGGAGAATGGAGATAAAGCCAAGAATCAGTCCATCACCTTTGTGAGCACACAAAGGCTAGGATCCTGAATGAAGACTCAGGGGAGAAGCAGGGTAACTAAGGCTTCTAGGAGGAGCAGCCCCTGTGCTCTGGATTTGATAGTGTGTATGTGTTGGGGGTATTTTGTTAATGGCAGTTTGAACAGAGGAGTGGAGTCTTGAAAAAAAGAATCAGAAATGTGTATATGTGAAAACAACTCTCAACACCTGTCAAGGCGTTTTACTGTGACACATGTAAAGTTGTGAGCAGTAAATAAATCATTGCTTTGAACTACGTAAGCCTGGACAGTGAGATGCCACTTTTGGGAACCCTTAGGTGTGAGAGTGCCTAGGGGAAAGCCCATTTGCAAGAAGACTCCTGTTGACAGGGCAAATTCCCTGCTTGTCATGGAATTCTCTAGTTCAAAAGCCTAGATTTCAAATCCAAGCTGCCAGAGATAGAGGAGATGGGCATAAACTGATAAGCCCCAATCAAGCTGTTTTGCTCAACTTGGAAAAGCCCTTTCACAGTGACTCCTTTTGATGTCTTTACCTATATAAATAAGCATGCCAGCTGTCTCTTGCTCTTTACTACAGGAACTGCATCAGAGTTGGTTCACCCACTGAGTCCTGCTTATAAGTCCTTTCACTTATAATTGAGTCTTTGTCTATACTTTTATAATTTCTAATTTTCTCAGTCTGGCTCACAGCCGGCGTTCGGTGAACCATTCATCTGCTGCGCAGGCTGCAGCGAACAGTGGAAAGCAACAGACATTAGCTAGGAAAAACTGTGGCTTAGGGAAGGATATTCTATAAAGAGAAAACATCATTTAAATATGCTAATGGATTATTGATTACAGACACAGGAATTTATTATCTAGGGAAAAGAGATGCTTCAAGAAACAGTGAAATGGGCTTCTGAATACAAGTAGAGACTGGCCTTTGTTACACTGTAACAAGATGGAAAAGGGAGTGTATGTTGATACACAAGAAAGAGGATAGATTTATTTTTACAAATGATTCCTGAGTGCTTGTTATTTATTTTTGTTTAAAAAATTCAGATCATTGTATAACTAATTAAAACAAATTAAAAAAATTAACAAATGAAAAAATAATAAAATAAAAACACATCAAAAATGCAAAAACAAAACAAAAAAAAAATCAGATCATGTATGAGGCAAAGAGCAAGGAGAGAGACAACACCATAGGAAGTTGAAGTGTGTGAACAAAAAGTTTTACTTTGGATAATGGATACTAGAATCAGGTGTTTTTAGAGCAGGTAGGAATATACACATTTCTGGTTTTAACATAATGAATTTAAAGCTAACCTTAACCCTAACGTTGTATACGCAGTTACATGCATCTCCACTAAGATTCAGATACTTAGAGTAGGTGATTGTGTATACTTAATGATGCTCCTAAGATTTCCAATAATGTAAAATAAAGGTAGACAGAGGAAGAGTTGACTTTGTATGGAAAAGTGAAACTTTTAGGAAAAGCGAAACAAACAGAGGTATTTCAATCAAAGAAGTCACTGGTGTTGGGTGGCTAAATAGCAAACAAGGAAATGATAAGTCAACCCAGAGTGTAACAAGTAAAAAATAACAATAATAAAAATAATAAAATAAACAGTCCTCTATGGCTGGTAGGAAACAAAAAGTTGTGTTTCCAGAGCATGGGAATCAAGACAGGTCCCTAAAACTGGGTGCTAGGAACAGTGAGAATGCCCACAGATCATTTTGGATGTAGGTTTGGGGCAGATGGGTCTCAGAGTCAGTCTGAAAACTGGAAAAGGATTCCTTCTCCCCTTCGGCTATCCAATTCCTGCTTAGTGCTGACCCGTCAGAACCTAATTGGCAAGAAATTAGAAAGGACATTTCAGAAACCAAGTTGTCAAACTCTCAGCCTCAGTATCAAAGCAGAAACACATAAAGGTTTTAATTGACTCATACTGATATTTTCTTTGTGTTTAAATTATAGTTAACTCCCGAATATGAAAGTGTCCTGGGTATAGCAATTTCAAAGGTTTTTTTCAATATGCATTTAATTTCTTCATCTAAGACAATGGAAAAAGTAAAAAACAGAGTACTAGATAAAATGTTTGATCTTACATTAGAAACTTGCCTCAATGACTTTCATCTAGTCATATGCCTTGTGGATAAACAGTCCTATTATTTAAACCCTGATTTGTGCTATTCTTTATTATTATTATTATTATTATTGTTATTTTTAGTTGGAAACAATGTCTTTATTTTATTTATTTATTTTTATGTGCTGATAAGGATCAAACTCAGTGCCTCACATGTTCTCAGTCAGTGCTCTACCACTGAGCCACAACCCCAGCCTTATTTGTGCTATACTTAATGCAATGACTAAGTTCTGTTGTTGCTTTATGTATGCTGTGATCGATTCTCAAACCAAAGGACAAGATAGGCCTTTTTAATCTCTGTTTGGAGAGCAGAAAGACCAACAAACTTGTGCTCAGTTATCCAAGTTGCTACCCCCTTATTGGACCCTCACAAATGATTGTCTATAATTATCTGCTTCTTCATTCTTTATGTCTACTGAGATAATCTTCTGGTATTCAGTCTCTGGTGCTTACCATTATTATATCATGTAAATACTATACCTCATTTGTCAGGTGAAACTCTTTGCTTCTTGTGGGTGGCTGATGCCAGGTCCTGATGCCATTTACCCTCAAATACCTTATGTCATTATGACTAGATGACAAAGCATTGAGGCATAAAGCAGCATTCAATAACTTCAGCACATAAGTCTTCATTTACAACCCAAAAGAGATGTTCTTTAACAGTCTTCTCTAAATTCTAGAATGATGGTAAAATCATTAAATATTTTTTTCTCTGTAGGAAAGCATTAATTTAGTTTTAAGATCGATATAGTTATCAAAACATATTAGGTTCCTCATAGTCACCAGAAAAACCGACATTTGAACAAATGATATTGTTATAATTTGGATATTACACATTCCCCAAAGGTCCAGGTGTTAGTGACTTACTCCACAGCTTGGAGCTAGCTATTGGGAAGTAATGAAAACTTAAGAGGTGAGATCTAGTAGGAGGTATTGTAGTCACTGGGTGTCTCCCCCTGAAAGGGATATTGATACCCTGGTCTCTCCTCTTCCCCTCTTTCATGTACTGGCCATGAGGTGAACAGCTTGCTCCATCATATGCCCTTTGCCATAATGTACTGTCACAAACTCAAAGGAATAAGACTTGTCAGTCATGGATCAAGGCCTACAAACCTATGAAACAAAATAAACATTTTGTTTTTTAAAAATTATTTATCTCAGATATTTTGACACAGCAGTGGGAAGTTAAATAATACTGATGTCTTTGTGTGTATCAATAATAAAAATAGCTTTGGAGGTTGTAGATTTAATCAAATTACCCCAATGAAAATGACATTCTTTCAAAACAAAGATAATAACATGATTATTATCCAACTTCCCATTTAGTCAACACCATGACAATATCTTGATAAAATCATGTATAAGTATGTTTTCTCAGTTCAGGTCCTTTTCTAATAAAATAGATATCATCAGGGCCACAGTTGAGCAGTTTCAGAGTGTACTCTCATGATGTTTTTTTAGACAATAAAAATTGACAAAATTACAAAAGACCATATAAGTTAGTAATAAAAATATGGGTTCAGAAGAGTTAATAATTTGCTGAATGCCAGAGTCATTGTTTGATGAATGTGCAATGAGAAAACTAAGAGTTACTTTAAGCAATCCTATTTTCTTCTTTTAATGTTTTGATGAGTCATTTAGGCTACTTTTGAAAAAAAATTTTTCTATTTCTAAATATTAGGTATTACTAATACATTATCTATAGTTCAAGTTTTTAAAAATATCTTATAATTAGCTTTAAGTCTATAAATCCAATGCTTAATTCAGATATGTCACTGCTATTTTGATTTGACTATCACTTTTTTGATAACTGTGGTTGATTAATGCTTATAAATTCCTGACCTACTCTGTCACAGATATTTTATATTCAATCCAAACATTTGCCCTGCAATGACTTCAATGATTTTCTATTCAACAGTCAGTGTTTAAGCAAAGTTTATTTTGGATTTTTAAAATTCTTTTCAACCTTTCCCTTTTTTATGATTCAAATTCTCAGGGGATCATATCCATTAAAATGAAACTCATCTTCAATTAGCAAGAAGAACATATGTATGCTTTTCATTAAAATCCCCAGGTATCATGAGTAGCAGTTCATTTTGGGTTTTCAGATAATTAAAGCCTCATACACATTTTCTGATACTCCATCTGGCATTAGAATGTATTCAACTACAGACTGCTTGAGTTAGCAGACTTTTGAAATGCTTAGAAACAAACATTAATATTGGAAACAACTCTGCTTTGCTATTGTATGGATGAGTGCTTTATTTTAACCTAAATATCTTCATAACCAGGAAAAAATATAAAGATTGTGGATCGAATCTTTTTTGATAGTGTTAGTAGAATAACATTTAGGTGTTTTGAAATTTTTCACTCAAACAGTTCATATATAGTTGTTAATATGAAAATAAGAGCATAAAATAAGATTTGCATATTTATTTAAAAAACTATTATTTTTATTCCTCTCCTAGTGACAATCCTCCCCACTGTCATAGTCATTAAAATATATGTGTGTGTATACTCATCAAGATGTTTTTGTATGTGTGTATACAACATAAAAGGTGTGACAATGTAATATTTCTTGACTGAGTAAAGTCTAGTACATCATTGATAATAAATATTTGTTGAAATATTATGTCTATTCCTAAACATTTTGAAATTTAGGATAAATTTGTTTATTATTTGGCTTAGCTTCAAATTTATATTATTAAATGTATTATAAAATGTTCCTTATAATTTAAAAAAAATACTTCATAATTGTATACTCTTCCTATAAATAGGAGTCATGGCTTTTTAAGCTGAGGAAAATTTTTCCTTCATAAACTGATTTTTTATATGCTGTATTTTTAATATATGAATCTAATCATGAATTATTTTGAGAATAAATTTACCTAACATTTAGTAATCTTCCATCCAATATTAAGTGCCAGCATCTAATCAATTATTACAAACACTTAACTAAGGCCTCCTTCCCTCAAGGTGAAAATTGAAGAATTTAATAGTAGTGAATGTCTAGATATAGCCTCAAGGGGAAAAAAAGGTCCAAGTTTTAGCCAATGCTAGTCTTAGCACAACAGTTATACTATGTGTGGGAGTTAGCCACTCTCACCTCAAAGACTCCAAAGTTCATTGGAGAGCATATTTGTGTATTGTTATTTGCAGGTTTCTCTTGCTCACATTCTTCTAGTGACCAGGGATGGGAGTGCTAGGGTATGACTCTTGATATTCTTCCTCCCCATCATTGGTGAATATGCACTTGCTGTGTTCAAGGGTTACAGAGGGAGAGTCCGTTGACTGAGTTGATAAAATAGCACATTAGTCCACTTTGTGCTGTTTTAACAGAATATTAAGAAAAATCATTTATAATGAACAGAAATTAATTCATTCATTGTTCTGAAGGCTCAGAAGTACAAGATCAAGGCACGGGTACATTTTGAGGCTTTCTTTTTTTAAATTTTATTTTATGTTAATAAGTGGTAGAAGACAGCAGATCAAGAGAGAATGAGAGAGAGAAAAATGGAGCTAAATTAGTTCATAGCACAACTATTTTCTTAATAGTGCCATTAATGCATCCACTCCACACTCATGACCTAATAACCTCTCATTGGGCCCCACCTTCCAACATAGTTGTTTTGAGGATTAAGTTTCCAAACCTGTGTTTTTGAGGAATATATTTAAACAAGAGCAAATAGTGAACTGGAATCAAATATACCAAATACTTGTATAAATTCAGATTTTTTTCTTATATTAAAGGCAATCTAGTTATTATGGTTATGAAAACGTTTGACCATGCTGCTGTCATTTTTGAAATTAGTTTTGAAGTACATGGAAACAAGGATACTGATTCCAAGTAAAGTTAGAGTTGGCTTTGACTACTATCATAAATATGATTGATTCCTGCTTTTTGATACAAACTAAAAGTGCACAATGCACGATTGCTTTATTGAATGCAATTGATGTTCAGTTATTTCTATTGGTGCATAATAATTATACATAATGTTGGGATTCATTATGCCATATTCATACATGCAAATAACATAATTTGGTCAGTCTCATTCTCCAGTATCTTATTTTTTCCTCCCTTCCTCCTTAACCCTGATCCACTTGCTCTACTTTAACAAAAACATATTTCAATTAGGAACACTAAATTGAGATAATTATGAAATATGTACATTTTTAGAAGTTTAACTGCATAAATAAGCTAATGATATTTATCATTTACTGACTATTCCCAATGAACTAAGCACTAACTTAAAATATTGCATATATTCCTCATTTTAATTATAATTCATAATTTAGAAGAAAGTGAGTCGTCTTCTCCCTTTGTCAGATGAAGATCTAAGGGCTTAAAGCATTTACTCTGACAGGGATGGAGTAAGGATTTACAGAAAGTTCTTTTTCACATAGAGAGCTGTATACTTAACCATCATTAATACAAAAAGCAGTGGTGCAAACATAGTTTTGTGTTGGTTTGTTTGAGTGTGTGCATGTGTGTGTGTGTGTGTGTGTGTTCTGCTGTGCTTCTGGTTTCCTGATCAGTATTCATTGCCCAGAAATATACCACTTAAAACGCTTTGCTGTAAGAAATGAATCTGGCCAGGCCTGGCATACTATAATCCGTTTCATCAGTTCATGTGGACAGGTTTAGTGTGTGATTCTTTTCTCCCCTCTTTCCCATATGTCTTTGGAATCACAAGGTCCCCAGTAGTGGAATATCCCTTTATTTTATGCTGCAAACTTTTAGGGTCGGTGAAAAATTGGTTCTTTTCCTGTTGCCTGATTGAAAGGGGTATGAATTCAAATCACCTCCTAGTTTCAATTGGGTTTTCTTTTATGGAGTCCTCCCCTCACATATTTGTCCTGGTTGACAGCTGAGATTTTTCACTCCTAAGTGCTTTCCTTACTTCAGAGGGAGGGCATTATCTAAGTGCAAAGAGTTACAATTAATATTAAAATGAGAATCACTGGGTTTAAGAAGACTATTTAAAAGAAGCACAAGGAATTGCAGAAGAAGAGCGGCATGTGGCTCTTTGTATTTTGCTGATATGCTTTTTTACAAGGTGGACATGGTTTTTCAATGTGTAGTTTTTAGAAAAGAAACAAAAAAGCTGAATATGCAAACATGCAATATTAAAAATTCAGAAATATCAAAAAGGCACACTATGGGAAAGATATTTTTCATGTGACATATTCAATGTGAACAGAAATAAAAATTTCACTTGGTTCTATCGTATAGCTTTTATAATTGATCAAATTTATATTTGACTGTAACTATCACATAGTTTTGGATCCTAAGAAATGTTTCATTGTTTCTTAAATGCTGCAATGATACTGAATGAGTCAGTGAGAAAAACACCAACATAATGACAACTGTTTTATAATGCCTTGAAAACAGTAAAAATAGTTCTCATCTAATACTGAGTTCTGTCTTTGTTCAATATGGAAATAATTCCTACTTTATGAATACAAAAGAAATATGAGTGCTGTTTTGAATAATTCAAAGATTATATAATGAAATTACATTTTATTCAAACTTATGTTTAGTGTTTGAATTTGGTCAACTAGCACAATAATAATATGGTTCCTTAAAAGAAAACATGAATAAATCATGTTCACTACAACATATTTTCCTAAAGCAATTACAGTTCATGATTTTATGGTATAAATATTAATAAAATACCTTCCTTTAAAATACAAGATAAATTCAATGTCATTATAGAGTTCTCTTTCTTTATCTGCTTATGTATCTGTAACTGTGAAAATAACTATTGCTATTATATCTAGCTATTCCTTCAAGCAACATAGATCACTTGATTCATGATATCTGAGAAACAATTATAATTGGTTATAAATAAAATGTCAAAATGGCAGTTACTAAAACATACATTTTAGTGATATTTAAAATTTTAATCTAATCAAAATATGTTCATAAACTATATTGTTTCATATAGCATTATGCTATAATATAGCATGTAATACAGCATTAACTGTATACTGTTTCATATAACAATGTCATAATGTTATGTGAAACATTTAAATTAGAGTACTTTCATAAAATCTAATCCATTTGTCAGGAACAGAAGCAATTTATCTAAATATTGGAGACAACTGTAGACCTTTATCAGCCTGTAGATTGCACCAGAGAAATCTATATTAAATGTTACTAAAGAGCTATTATCTGCCACTCGCTTGCCTTCCCCCCATATACTACTATAAGAGAGTCAATGTCCTTTTCCTTTGTATTGTCACTTCTCCAAAAAATTTACTCTTCTTTTTTTAAAATTCTAAGAATTCAAAGCCACTTCTTTAAAAACTATATATTTCCTAGTGAGAGAGAGAGATGGTAGATGGGTGGGTAGATAGATAGATAGATAGATATTCTGATTGATGTCCATTCCAATTAAGAAGTTGAGAAGGCTGAAAAATAACTGTTCTTCCTTCAGTATTATCTGTCTACTCTTCAGTGCAGATGCCTATTTTTTTTTAAATCATATCCCCAATAGGAATGCATCATTTAAAATTATCAGTGAAAGCAGTTCATCTATTGGCTTAAAAAACAAAGACTCAGATACATACACACACATATACACAAACACACAGATATTGTTTATGATAAGTAAGAGTAAAATTATTTCCTATTGTTTTCTGAAAAAGTCTTTGGGAATGAATTATATCATTTTTAAGACAAAAGACAATTTAATAAATCAGATTATTTTAGACATGTTCTTATTTTCAGAATGTCGTATATACATAAATACACACAGATTTATAAAAGAAAATTTATCAAAATCTACCTTTTGTGGTGCTCTGAATATTTTGGCTTTGTACACATACACATACATACACGTATATGTAGTATATATCTTTCAGATATACAATAAATATTTAGAATTTATTTATAAAATGATTTGAACAAACTAGTTTCCCTTTTAGCAGTATAATCATCACTTTTCTTCCAAGGTTTACCACCCAAAATATATCTAAACTTAACTTTTATTGTTTCAATTAATTTCAAAACTTCAGTTATTTAAATAATACATATAAGAACTTATTTGACAGCTGCATAAACTGTAAAAAAGTTACTCTGTGTAATTAAGTTTACACACATTTATGCACTAATTGATACACAAACTTTTTGTTCCAGTAATGTTATCCATGGCAAAGGCAGGGGAAGAGACAATCAGAACAGGTTTTGGTATTGTAGCTCATAAACATTAGTTACACTGAATGAATGAAGAGTACATGTAATAAAAATTCTAATGTTTTTCCCTTGTAAATGTGCCAGATGTTGAGTCACATAATATGGGAGGTTTAAAATTAATTATTCAAATCATTTCTCTGTCATTCTATTCTCTGTTGTCATAGAGCTGTAGTTGATAAATACAAAAGGCTAAATGTCTCTTTCTGAATGTAAACTTATGACCTTGATTAAATATGTGGAATGAGAAATGAAAAGGAAAACAATGTGTACTCTGCAGGGTTTATGTAGATGGTATTCTTGAAGCATGTGTAATATTTATTAATTTAGTAAGATGTTACCATTTAAAATAGATATCATAATATTTTAAACTTACCTCTATGTGTCACAGTACAATCAGCTGTAATAGAGGCCATGAAAAAAAACATAACAATTTAAACAGCAATGCTGATCTGAATAAGGAATACTATACAATATGTTATATTAATTAGTGATGAGCATTAATTTCAGATATTTCATATTGTTTCTAAAAATAAAGTTGTCATAAAATAATAATTAGAAAACAGTTTATCACAACATTTAAGGACATTTTCCTAAATCTTATGTATGGCATACAAAAGTATTGATAAGAAAATAATTCAAATAACATGTCCTATATGAATTTTGTCCTTTCTTTTGAATTTTTTTCATTAAAGTTTTAAAAAGACAAGAAAAGTTTTGGACAAATTATTAATTATTGATTTCCTTAAAATGTCCTCACCTATAAGTTAAAGAGGCTACCACCTGACTTTAGATAATTCATTTTTTCATATGTGAATAAAATATTGGAAAATTCATCAAAGAATCAGATCATTACTAGATGGCAAACTAAGCACACTAAAGATACACTATCCTATCAAAATATGGGCAACTGAAAACAAATGTAAAAGTTACTTATCCTTGAAAAGCAGTTGGCAATCAATGCTTTAATCTACATTAATATAATTCCAGAAATGTCCTAATAAATGCAATTCAAAATCACTCCAAAGCATGATCATAAGTAATGTACATTTTAAAAAATTTAAGTTTACTTTGAAAAATTTATTCCCATCTAGTCTGTAAGAGGCAGTCATTTGTTGGTACAAAAAAGTCTGGAAAATTTATTATAATTTTTTTCTCATCATCTTTTCCTTGATCTTTTTTCCCCCCTTATCCTTCCTGACTGCTTCTCCCTAATCTTCTTTTCCCTTACCTTTTCCCTGATCTTATTTTCCCTAACCTTCTCCTCCCTGATCTTCTTTTCCCTGATGTTCTATTTCCTGCTCTCTCCTCCCTAATCTCATTTTCTCTGAATCACTTCTATAAAAGTTTCCTATTCCCCCTGATGGGCAGAATCACAGCCTTTGGGACAGACATTCCCCGTGTTTCTCCTTTGCTAGCAAAGCAATAAACCTTCTTTTTCATTTTTCTCAAAGAAAAAAAATTATTGTAAGTTGTAGCACATTTTCAGACTGCAGTTGTGAATAGGAAAGACTAAATTGATACCACTTCCTTTAGTAAAGGTATTGTTTATCTACAGATGAAATGTTATTAAGACAGTCATTTGTTTTTATAAATACATTATAGCAGTATGTCTTCACTTGTCTAAATTTAAAAGTTTAATTAATACCTGGATGTTATGATTAAAACATCAAACACTACATATGCTGTTTGCACACCACATACAGGACTAACACATGGACTATTTGAAAAGTTTAGCTTTATACACTGCTCTGGTCATAAGACTTTATTGAAAATCCCTTGAAAAATAATTAATTCATCACTTTTGTGTAAATGATCAGATGGCATTTGTTTATCTTTCACAACATTTGAATAAAATGTATTCCAAGAAAAATATATATTCAACTTTGGCTTTAAAATTAATATATCCTAAAATTCCACAGTGCCATCATTATTTTAAAAGAATGACTTTTGCATTAAATGTAGTTATCAAAAAAAACCAGAGGTTATTTCTGGGGAGTATGTCAGTATTATTTACATTGCAGTCATGAGAAGCAAACATTAGATAAAATATAAATTCCACAGCTTATTTTTGAGTTTTAGATCCATCAAAAGGAATTATGTGCATAATAATAACAGATGCTAAATTTCTGAGAGGTTGCTTATCTGGAAATAATATAACCATTTTACAAAAATTTGGTAAAGATAGACAGTTGAAAGAGCTTATGGTAGCACGGAAGAACATGCCTGTAATCCTAGCAACTTGGGAGCCTGGGACAGGAGGATCACATGTTTGAAGTCAACCTCAGCCATTTAGTGATATCATCAGAAATTTAGCAAGATCCTGTTTTGAAATGTGTTTTTATTTTTTTTATGTGACTGGATATTAGCTCAGTAATAAAGGTTTCAATGTAGTACAGAAAAAATAAAATGAATAATTGAAAGAGTTTAGGGTGGGGATTAGATAAGTTGAATGTGATGGTTTGCATATGAAGTATCACCTAAAAGCTCCTGTGTTAATGCAGGATAAGAAATGATTAGGTTGTAGAGCCAAAACTTAATCAGGAAATCAATCCATTTGCTGGATTAATAATTTGAATGGACTAATATTCTAGGTGGTAACTGCAGGCAAGTAGGGCATGGACAGAAGTAGGCCTTTGGGTGTGTGATTGGGGATTTTATCTTGTTGCCCTGGCTTCTCCCTCTCTCTCTTCTTCTTCCCAGGTGCCATGAAGTAGAGCAGCTTTTCTCCACCATACCCTTCCATGACGCTATGATGATTTGTCTTGCCTTGGGCCCAGAACATGGAATTCATCATCCATAGACTAAACCTCTGAAGCTGTGAACCAAAATAAGCTTTTCCTCCACTAAGTCGTTCTACTCCAGTATTTTTGTTATTGTGATGCATAGCTAACAAACATAATGGGAATGGGAGTCTTGTTGACTATTTATAAAATTATTTCATTAAGATTACACATTAGTGTTGGTAGAAAGGATGATAAATATACTAAGAATTTCTTTTTTCTTAGAGCCTTATTATTTGCTGTGTATCCAAAAGGACAGAAATTACCTAAGAATAGTCATTTTAGAATGAAATTACAAATGGTCCCTGATTTATGGAAAGACAGAGAATGTGATGTTAAGCTAGAGAGGCAAATGCATGTTGGAGGACCAGTTGCTGACATGCCCTCTATTCCATCATTTAAGAGTCTTAATTTTAGGCTGCGGTCATAGTTTGTTGGTGGAGTGCCTGCCTACTATGTGTGAGGCCTTGGGTGGATAATCCCCATCACCACACATACACACACACACACAAATCTTAATTTTATGATCTATAACTTTTCAAAAAGCTATGATGATGCAAAAACAATATGTGCTCACATTGTGAATTTTGATATTTTCTTGGAATAACAATGTATAGTACAGTATTCTCTTGTGACTCTGGGATGTGACTGTGAGCTGTTTCTCCTAGTTAGTCACACAATCAGGAGGATAAAAACCCCATACTCTACAGTATACTATGTTGCTAAACCATGAAAAATGAGGGGTTATAAATACTAAATGTATTTTCTACTTAATGAGAGTTTCAACTTTCCATTTTATAATCTGAGTAACATCTGTATGCTTACAGATGCTATGATAATTGTGATATTGGTGTATTTCTCTCTCTCATTCTTAGCTTTTTCTTGAATTTATTTTTGCTAATTTATAACATCAACATTATCTGTTTGGGGTTTTTTGTTGTTGTTTTTGTTGTTCTTTTGCATCTAGGGAATGGGGTAAAATTAATTTTTTTCAATTTTTATTTTAAGAAACAACATTTTTATTTCAGTTAAAATATTACCAAAGTCTTAAAAACTTCCTGTCAAGTCTTTACTAATGGTTGATATAAAGTCATCATTCTAATTTGAACAATAATCTTATTGGGGATTCTTGTGTGTTTAGAACATTAGATCAATGGTCATAGTAGAGTTTTATAAGTTCATATTTTTCAATGGCATATGTGAGCTACATAGGCATTCAGAGTATAATGATGATGGTTAAAATAATAATAATTTTAGTATAATATGGCTTCTTCTCATCCCTTAATCACCTCCCCATCTTATACAGAAGACAAAGAAAAGAGGACAGAATGACTTTTCTGTTTTTAGGAATCAATGAAAAATTTAAAAACCTCACTTACACTCATGTACTCTTAACAAGAATTTAGTCATATGACCTGGAAAGACAGAGAATGTGATGTTAAGCTAGAGAGGCAAATGCATTTGGAGGACCAATTGCTGTCATGTCCTCTATCTCATCATTTAAGAGTCTTAATTTTAGGCTGCAGTCATAGCTTGGTGGTAGAGTGCCTGCCTACTATGTGTGAGGCCCTGGGTGGATAATCCCTATCACCACACACACACACACACACACATACACACACACACACATAAATCTTAATTTTATTTTTGTGGGTGATCTTTCAGCACTGTTAACTACAAAATCTTAGTTCTCAAACTGTAAGGAAGTCAAGATGCCAGTAATTGATTCAGGACATTTCTTTACATTTTTTGAAATCACTTAGATCTTTCTGTGACTGAGCCAGTCATTTCTTAAATGGCTGCTTTCCTTGAATTCCTTGTCCTGGACTCTACCTTTGAAAAACACTCTTATGTTTGTTTTCTTCCCTCATTTGTTCTGTTTTGGGAATTGTAGATTCAGCATCATTTTATGAACTCATGACATAAACATTTCCATGTTCTCCGAGATTCAAACTAACCCCATCTCTACTTATACTGTTGACAATTCCTGCATTTTCAAGGACTTAATATCAGATGTTGATCATGTTTAGACATGTATCTCCATATTAGACAATTTCTTCAACTCAACAGATCATATAGCATCTCAAATTGGCTTTCTAATGGATACCTTGAAGTGATGGGTGTCTAAAATTTCAGTAATACTTATCTTCACATCTTACCCCAATTTTTGTCACAGGTAGATAACTTTCTTTGTGGTCATGAGTAAAACCCTGTCTTTGAAGATGCTCAGTCTAAAATCATATGAGTCAGTCTTGACCCACAATCCAATATGAAAATAAATCAGAGAAATTCTTTGAAAATACACTGTGGGTTGCTTTTCACCTGTTCTGAACATGTTTCTACAGTTTCTCTTTCACATTCAGTAATGACATTGTCCCTACCATGTGATCTAAAGAGTCCCACAGGATACATCATTTCCTCCACTCTCTGATATCCCTGTCTCTTACTACTTGACCAAGGTTCACTATTGTAGACGCACAGACCTCTTTGTTGATCTGAGAACATGGTAGGGTGTACTCCCAGTTTGGGGCATTTTTGAGTGCATCATTTTTGAATGCATCAGATCTTGTACTTTCTGAACAAATATTCACATAGCTAATTCTCATATTTTTCAAAAATTTGTTCAAATCCCAACTTCTTGCTGATTCATTTACTACTGCTACATCTATTTAAAATTGCACATCTTTGCCTTCTGCTAGCATTCTTGGTTCTCTTCACCTGTTCTTTTTTCCTAAAGTAATTTCATCTTCTAATATCCTATGCAATTTTGTTATTTATCATGAACATTATTATTTGTTGTTGTTGTTGTTGTTGTCTCTCTACAATGGTAGCTGGGCTAAGCAGTAATAAAACTTAGTTGTGTGGTCTCAGTAAAGCAAAGGAGGCTGAAAAAAATTTCTGTTTGTTGAGGAAGGTCAGAAAATGGAGTTTGTTGATTGGCCATCCTGCTACAGTCTGTATTACGTATCATTAACAATTCAGTTGGCATTCCTTCTCATATGTAGGGCACAGCCATTATCCAAATGACAATCCAAGGTTCCAGTTCTACATGTAGGCTCTCTGATGAATAGACCCCTGAAATTAGTTCAGGTGTACTTCTCATAGTCTGGCAATTTATATACTCTAGGTTTCTAGCTCCACCTACTATTAATTTCCACCTCCTAATGATGTTGAAGTATATGTTTAGGAGTATGAATTTCAATGTCTTCCAGTTCCACCTACCAGTATTTCTCTTATGAATGATTTTCATTTATTAGTCATGATAAAATTTGTGTTGAAGGGGTTATGCTTTTATTGAGGACTATCAAGCCTTAGAAGACAATGCTTCCACTGTAAGAATGGAGTCTTAATTTTTAAAAAGCGGTTAATACTTTATTATGATATATTCCTTCCTAGTCTATCCATGTTTCGTACAAATCTCCAAACATAGCTGATCTATAGACATACTTGTTTCTTTGCTTTTTGCTCACATGGTTTTCTCTTTCAATGGTTGCTACCTTGATGTTATTACATATTAGTGGACATCTCTTTTTAGTCCAATTTTTCTTGCATAGATGATCTCAATTGGCATTTCATGTTTAATGATGTTTTAAATATTTTCACTTCAAAACACTTTTAAAATAAAAATATTTTAAAATAGTGTTAATAATAAGATCATTTTAAATTATTGATTTTTTTATTATTTGAAGTATAGATTAAGTTGGTTTTTCCAAACTCCTAAAATATGGGTTCTCTTGACTTTCAGTATTTCCTGCACTCCAGCTAAGTTATACCTTGCTAAAGTTCAGCCAACAACAAATAACACATACTTTTAATAATATCTTCCCTCACAGCTATAGACTTAATATATAGACCAACTAGGTCTGGATGCCATGCCATTAAAAGTGACAGAATTATCTAGTAATTTCACTCTTCAGAGCATACATTTCCATTTCCTAGACTCAAATATGTTTCCTCATGGCTGCTACCTGACAGCAATGAAAATGCTGCATATTTTAGGTTGTAGCAAAGCACACCTCTTTATTAAGATACTTGTAAGAAAACAAATTTTTAAACAAAAGAATGAAGGTATGAATTTAATGTAAAAGCCGTTTCTTTTGTGACCTAAAAATCTCTATTGTTTATATTTTGCTTCTACACTAAAATTTTAAATTTTTATAAAATTAAAGAATAACACAAAAAATTCTATACAATAAAAATATATAACAACTGGTTTTCATCATTCATAATTGGTAGCAATGACATTTTGTAATATATCACCAGCTAGTTTTTTAATAAATAAAATTTATTATAAACAGCACCTTGGTGGTGAGGTACTTTACTTTTTGGAAAGCCTTTGGATATGTTTTAATTGCTTCTTACATTTAAATACATACCATCCATGAGTGTGACTATTCCACTCACATCCTGATAACCAATCAAGAGTTGAAAATAATTCAGTGTCATTTTCCTTGTCATTCTTTCCATTAGAAAATGAGTGTATTTTCATGTACTTAGGAATGAACTGCATTACTTTTCCATAAATTGCCAGTTCACATCTATTGCTTGTTGAGTTATAGGTCCTTTTAAACTTCATTTATAATTCCTACTTATAGGAATCAATTCTTTATTATATGTAATGTAAATATTTATGTTGATTTTGAAAAATAAAATTTGTTATTTTTTTCAGGTTTTGTTCAGAAAAAAAGTTTATGTGTAATCAAAATTATTAATTTCAAATTTTATGACTACTTGGTTTCATAATACAAAAATTAAATATACATGCATATATGTGTGTATATATACATATATACATATATATGTTTATATCCATACATACATATTCTGATTTAATCAATTCATTTTTTATTTAATCTTCAACACAGAAGAACTTTTAAGGGAAAAAAATATGAAAGAAATGTCTGACAGATGACAGCTCATAGCTGGTTATTTGCTCTCAGAAAGACAGTATCAATATTCTAATCATATTAAAAGCACACAGAAAATCAGACTAGGCCTTTTTGTGACACGAATAGACACTAGCAATAACAACACATAACTTATAATTTCTAAGTTGAGACTATAAATGACAGTATTACACAAACTAAAATAACCAAACATTGATTTCTCACAATGAATGTTCTCCTTGGGTAAGAGAAGAAATAAACACAGATATTTTAGCCATATTTATGTTCCTTTGATATTTGGATTGTAGACATCAGCTTGAGTGAGATATGAGTTCAAAGTTCTTTCTTCCAGATGACAACCTCTTTTATCAACAACTTAACATATATTCTCGGCCAACTCCAGAATGCAAACTGATATGCATATGATCAGTAAAAGATTAAAAATAAAACTGAATTAAGAAGTCAATGCAAACACCAAATATAAGTTCAAAACTAAGTAATTGCCAAATAATCCACGAATATCTGGGTAAACCTGAAAGGGAAAACTAGATTTTGGTATAAATATAGTTTTAATTCACTATTATTCATTTCTATAATAAAATCACTATAGAATAACAGAATTTCTAAATATCTTTGGCAATGGGCTGTATATTTACATTGCTTGCCAAATTAAAGTTTATGAAGATAACATAAATGTGTGTTAAGGAAGAAAAACAGTGAAATAGGTCCCAGTTTTCTTTTAGTTTTTACTTTGGAAACAAGTGTAGTATATTCAAGGTAATGGTTTTTCATTCATCCTGAGGAAAGAAAGATGTAGGATTCTTGCAGAGAATTTTATATTATTTATCTGTTACTAAGTGGAACTGAGTAAGTAAGTTACTAGGAGAGATTTTAAGAGAGATTTGATAGGTAGTTAAATAATAGATTAAACAGGAACATGTATATCCTGATTCATGATTTTGGAAATTATTGAAAATAGAATTAAAGCTATTATATTTTGTTTTGAAAACTGGGATTTATTGATTTTTAAACATGAAATAGTCATTTAAAATGCTTTTTTCCTTTAAATAAATTCACATGAAGAAAGAGAAAAAAAAGTGATGATAGTAACCACAAAAGTAATAATTGCATTCATCTTAGTGTGTGTTTGTTGTTGTGTGTGTGTGTGTGTGTGTGTGTGTGTGTATTCTATTTTTACTAACACTGAAAAATCCCAAACCTAGAATCAAGAACCTCAGATCACCAGGCTCAATGATGTAAACCTGTAATCCCAACAGCTGGGAAGGCTGAGACAGGAGGATCTAGAGTTCAAAGCCAGCCTCAGCAACTTAGTGAGGCACTTATCTACTCAGCAAGACCCTGTCTCAAATTAAATATTTAAAAAAGGGCTGGAGATGTGGTTCAGTGTTTAAGTGTCCCATTTCTTGGTACAATCCCTGGTATCAAAAACAACAAAAAAGAAAAACCTCAGATCTGTAAATAGAACAATAGATTGCCTTGAGATGAGCATGTGGAAGTCAAAGGGCTGCTCTTCCCCCGCCATCTCTTTTCTCTCTCCCTCCTCTGTTTCTTTCAGAAGGAATACATAAAAAGTTCTTTGCTTTCTACATTGTCACAGAATGTTTACATACATTTTCAGTCTTAACTGTGAAAAGTCTAAAGAGAAAGAAACTCAATTTGCAGTAAAACACAAAGGGGGGATTTCTAGAATAAATAATCCAACATTTTTGTACTTTTTAAAATTAATTTTTTGGTGTACAGATGATACAGTCCTATACTTAAAAGATCTGAAAAAAATCCACCAAAAAGACTGCTAGAGTTAATATACAAAGTTAGCAGCAAAGTAACAGTTTACAAAATCAACACAAAAATTCTTTGCTTTCTTATGTACCAACAATAAATCTGCTGAGAAACAAGTCAGTATAACAATCCCATTAACAATAGCCTCAAATCAAATCAAATCAAATACCTAAGAATAAGTCTAACCAAGAAAGTGAGAAACTTCTACAATAAAAATTGTAGAACTTTGCCCTCTTTCAGGAGAAAACAGGTTAGAAATGTCATCGCTCATTTTTCCATAGAAATTGAAGGTAGAAATTGACAGTGGGGAAATGTATCAGTGGTCCACTTTATGCTTTGGATATAGCCCTTGCTGCTCTGCCACTGCACCTGATGTTTTAAAAGGACATGTTTTTTTCTCTTCCTCTTTCCTGCTCCTCCTTAATCCCCTGCTCTCCTAATCTCAGGAGAAACAGTATTACCTTTCTTCCCCATCCTAGGCAGATTTATTGGTCCCTGAGTACATACCCACCATAAGAAAGAAGTAATCCAGACTTTAGGGATAGCACCAGAAGATCTCAGAAATGACTATGGCCCAAATTAGCAAGTGAATTACAACTCCAACAGAGAACAAGTAGAATGTAGCCTTTGAGTCACTTCTTTAAAAGCCCCTTGTTCCTGCTGATGGGCAGAATTACAGCCTATTTGACAAGAGTCTCCAGTGTTTCTCCTTTGCTAGTAAAGCAATAAACCTTCTTTTTTCCTTTTTCTCAAAACCATGTCCTTGTTATTGGATTGGCATCAGGGACAAGGACCAAGTTTTCAGCAACAGAGCTACAATAAACAAAACTGCAAGATATTGACATAAAAACAGACATAAAGACCAATGGTACATAATAGAAGACACAGAGACAAACCCATACATCTACAGTCATCTGATCCTTGACAAAGTTGCAAAAAATATACATTAAAAAAGAAAAAAATACAGCTGAAACTATGCAACTCCTAGAAAAAGGCTAGGATCAATACTCTAGCATACAGGCACAGGAAAAAAAAAAACTTTCTCAATAGGAACCTGAAAACTCATAAAATAATGCTAAGGGTTGATAAATGAGATTGTTGCTAAAAGTGTGGTCCTTGTCCCAGATGCCAATTCAATAACAAGGACACAATTTTGAGAAAAAGGAAAGAAGAAGGTTTATTGCTTTGCTAGCAAAGGAAAAATATAGGGGACTCCTGTAGAAAAGGCTGTGATTCTGTCTATTCACAGGAACCCCTTTTGTAGAGGTGACTCAAAGACTACATTCATGTTCTCTGTTCAAGCTGTAATTTACTTGTTAATTTGGGAGATAGTCTTTTCTGAGATCTTCTGGTGCCATCCCCAAAGTCTGGATGACTTTATTCCTATGGTGGTTGTGGACTCAAAGATAGATAAATCTGCCTAGGATGGGGAAGAAAGGAAATCCTGAGATTGAGGATGGGGAAAGATTAGGGAGGAGCAGGGAAAGAGGAAGAGAAAGAAATGTGTTCATTTAAAATGTCAGTTGTGTAAAATGGTGGTTCCATTCCAAGTTTTCCTAGGAATCTCCATACTACTTTCCAGATTGGCTTCACCAATTTGCAGTTCCACCAGCAAGGTAAGAGTGTGCCTTTTTCCCCACATCCTCACCAACATTTATTGTTTTTTTTTTTTTTTTTTGATAGCTGCCATTCTGATTGGAGTAAGATGAAATCTTAGAGTTGTTTTGATTTGCATTTCTCTAATCCCTAGAGATGTTGAACATTTTTTCATATATTTGTTGATTGTTTGTATATCATCTTCTGAGAAGTGTCTGTTTAGTTCCTTGGACCTTTTATTGATTGGGTTATTTGTTTTTTTGGTGTTAAGGCTTTTAAGAGCTTTATAAATCCTTGAGGTTAGTGTTCTATCTGATGTGCTTGTGGTAAAGATTTGCTCCCATCCTGTAGGTCCTCTATTCACCTCGCTGATTGTTTCTTTTGCTGAGAAGAAGCTTTTTAGCTTGAATCCATCCCATTTATTGATCCTTGGTTTTAGTTCTTTCACTATAGGGGTCTTATTGAGGAAGTTGGAGCCTAAACCAACATGATGGAGATTTTGGCCTACAGCTTACTACAGGGACACAGCCACATCAATGTTTATAGCAGCACAATTCACAATA
Source organism: Tamias sibiricus (assembly GCA_025594165.1). Lineage (NCBI taxonomy): Eukaryota > Metazoa > Chordata > Mammalia > Rodentia > Sciuridae > Tamias > Tamias sibiricus. The sequence goes on from CM046662.1 coordinate 147,645,311, forward strand.
ACTAGATTGTGGAACCAACCCCGATGTCCATCAGCAGATGAATGGATAGGGAAACTTTGGTATATATACACAATGGAACACTACTCAGCATTAAAAGAGAATAAAATCATGGAATTTGCAGGTAAATGGATGGAGTTGGAGAAAATAAAGCTAAGTGAAGTTAGCCAATCCCCCAAAAAACAAAGGTTGAATTATCTCTTTGAGATGAAGATACTAACTTATAAAGACAAGAGAGAGGGGATGAGAGGAATGAAAGAGCTTTAAATAGAACAAAGAGGGGGGAGGGAAGAAAAGGGGCAAGGGGACAGGAAAAATGGAAGACTGAGTTATTCATGATTACCCTAAATACATGTATAAAGACACAATTGTTGTATAAATACTTTTATATAAAACCAGCAGCTTGAAAAATTATGCTCTTTATATGTAATATGAAATGAAGTGTACTCTGCAATCATGCATAACAAATTAGAATAATAAAAAAATTAAAAAATGTAAAAATAAAAAAATAAAATGTCAGTTGTGGTGGCACAGCAGCATGGGCTGTATTCACAGCATCAAGTAGACCACTATTACAGGATGACATCAAATTAAAAAGCTTCTTCACAGCAAAGGGAACACTGGGAATGTGAATAGAAAACCTATAGAAGGTGATAAAATATTTTATAACTATCCTTCTTGAAGGGTAAAAAATCACACCAGAGACAACCGTGAAGCCAAGAGATTTGTTCACCAGCCTTTATGGCTGGTTGGAGGTAGAAGAAGTATGGGGAGAGAGGAGTCAGGGAGAGGGAAGTGTGCAAGCTCTAGACGGAGGGCTGGTGCCTGGTCGTGCCGGCTGTGGTCTCTGGAGCTGTCGGCTGGGGCAGCTGCCAACGAGCTGGAGGCTGGAGCTGTTGGCTGGAGCAGCGCAGTTGGGCTGGAGACGGTGAGTCTGGAGCTGTTGCAGTGGCTGCTTCCTCTCTGCAGGGACAGCTGTTGTGTCTGAGCTCCAGGCAGGCAGGGACTTAAGTAGGCATTTCTGGTAGGGGTGGGAGGTGCCTGAGTGACCTTTAACACTATTGGCTCTTTTCCCAGTAAACAGGGCTAACTTTAAGCCGATTGGCTCCTGCCTGGGGAAAATGAAACCAGGTTGCTCCTAATGGAAATTTCCATGGGGGAGGTGGCCTGTCGGCCCAAGCCTATCACCTCTGACAAAATATTAATACTTCAAATACTTAAAGAACTCAAAAACTTTGCACCAAAATAATAATAATAATAATAATAATAATAAACTAAATTGCATTATTCTGTCATACATAACAAATTAGAATAAAAAACCCAATTAGTAAATAGGCAAACAAATTAAACAGACACTTGTCAAAAGGATAAATACAAATGACCAATGAACATATAAAAAAATATTCAACATCATTAGCAATTAGGGAAACACAAATCAAAATTATATTGAGATATAATTGTCTCACTCTAGTAGAATGTCAGTCATCAAGAATACAAACAATAATAAATTCTGAAGAAGATGTAGAGAAAAAGGAACATTTTACACTGTTGGTGGGATTGTAAATTAATACAAACACCAAGGAAGTCAACATGGAGGCTCCTCAAAGAACTAGGCATGGAACCACCATATTACCCAGCTAGCACTCCTTGGTATTTATGCTGAAGAAATAAATTCATCATACTGTAATGATATATGCATACTATTCATAGCAGCACAATTCACAAAAGCTAAACTATGGAGCTAGACTAGATGTCTATCAATGGATGAACAGATAAAGGAAATGGGGTATATATACACAATACAGTTTTATTCAGCCATAAGGAAAAAAATGAAATTATGTCAATCATAGAAAAAACAAATAGAACCAAGGACTATAGTATATTAATTGAAATAAACCAAACTCAGAAGGTCAAGTGTTATATGCTTCCTCTCATGTGTGGAAGCTAGAGAGGAAAAAGAAAAGAAAGGTGTGTATGGTGGGGGGTCTTATGAAAAGCAAAGCGAGATCAGTAGAACAGAGGAAAGAGGAGAGAGGGTGAAGTGTGCTAGGAGTGATATTGGCCAAATTATATTTTTATATGCATGTGCTAATATGTAACAACAAATTCCATCATTGCGTACAATATAATGCACTAGTAACAAAAGTTGACCCAGGTGCTTTGGCCACACCTATAATCCCAGTGACTCTGGAGATTGAGGTTGAGTCTAAGAAGGGCCACAAATTAGAGGCCAGCCTCAGTAAATTAGCAAGGACTTAGGCAATATAGTGAGACCCTGTCTCAAAATAAAATAATAAAAAGGGCTGGGGATGTAGCTCAGATGTTAACCACACCTGAGTTCAATCCCAAGTACCAAAGAAAAAGTAAAAAAAAAAAAAAAAATGAATAAAATTCATTTTATTTTTTATTTTTTTTAAATAAAATATCCAAAAAAATAGAATCATTATATTTTTCTAACTAGCTGTATTCAGATGTCCTTTAGAAGTATCATATGAAGTTCTGAATATGTATTCATGATAATTTATCTTTTAAATATTTTTTAGTTGTAGTCAGACACAATACCTTTTTTTTTTTAATACTTATTTATTTGTTTTAGTTGTACACAGTACCTTTATTCTTATGTGGTGCTGAGGATCAAACCCTGGCCACGCGCACGTGCGAGGCAAGTGCTCTACTGCTGAGCCACAACCCCAGACCTGATAATTTATCTTTGGAAGAATTGTTTCAGTTTATTAAAATGATGCATTTGTTAAGCATATTTTTAAAGTTAGAAGCTTTAAGCTTATCATCTACATAATTAATTTAGCAAAGCACTTCTTAATTATTAAAGCCATTCATTTTAATTATTGTACAAATATTGTCCAAAATAACTATATGTTACTTTCATATAATTTTAACATTTCTTTTCTAATAATTCTTGATGGTTTTCTTTCTAAAATTAAGTCCAAAATTCAATATATAAATATGTGAAGGTGTATTTAATACCTTAACTTTCTTTGTTTTTTCTTGAATGGTCACCAGACAATATTGATTTGCCTTTCCATTTGGTCAAAGGAAGAATAACAGAAATAATTTTTTTTTATATTATCACAACAGTAGTGAACTCAAAATATTTTGAGTTTGCTATTGTTTATCAAATTTACCATCAAAAGAGGAAACAGTCTTCCTGTGTTAATTTTGTGGAAGCAAATATATAAAATTAAAGTATATAATTCAATGATTTCATAACTTCCAGAATTAAAAATAAACCCACTCACAATCACGAGAAACTTCTATAGTAATTTCCTGCCTATCTAATCTATTTATCATCTTTAACACCTTTATCAAGCAGAGGCAATATGGTATGCATCTCTGACAATTATGTGAATTTTTTTTTTTATTTCAAAAAGCACTATTCATGCTATGTTCTTGATCAAAAGAACATACTTAAGTACATATCTGCCTATTATTTGTTTAACCTAAAGAGAGGATTTTGTACTCTTCTATTTTTGCTAATAGTTATGAATATAATAGATTATCTAGAGTATTTGGTCTTAGACTACTATAAATGAGAATTGGCCACTGTCCTCAATTTATCAATTTCTGTGGGGAAACTATGTCTCTGATGCATGTTTTATCTGTCACAATTCTAATTCCACTACAATTGAAATATGAGACATTTACAAGAACCCAAATATTTGGATTTATACCTGCTGGATTTCATGCAATGAATCTGCAAATCATATTCAATATGTTCCTTTCATTTTATCCTTATTCTTTAGGTTGTTGAACTTTTATATTTGGGGGGGACTGTAGCTCTAATATTCAAAAATAATTGCTTGATTTTTGTATTCTCTTCCTAGAAATCCAAAATAACTCTTTAATCATGGAAGCGTTCAGTTTACTGTGACTTTTACTAAATGCCTATGTAAAGCCGTGAGAGTTAGAATTTATCCCTATCATTTCTAATCTTTTAGAATGTAGTAAATGTAAATGGAGTTCTGAGACTAAAATTGGCAAAGGTTCAGAGATCTTTAAGCTATGATGGTTCAAGGTATTCCTATTGCTTTTAATCAAAGTAAGATTAGCACAGTCTGGGGTCATCAACCTTTTTTAAAAATTACATAAAGCCTTAAGATGTTATTCTAGGTCTTTAAAATAGCACTATAGTCCTAGTTTTCACATTCTGTAAACAAGTCCAAAATTGCTAGTGTCCGGGATCCATTCTTCCATATCTTCCTAGAACAATTTCTGCATGAACAAAAGCTGCAGAACTGGTCTCTGAAACCACAGGAAAGAGAGAGCCATCACTTTAACTCCAGTAGAAAGGACCTTGGTAATGCCAACAATCATCACATTAGTGAACTTGAAATGCTGTGTCCCTGTGTCAATATTTGCTATGTAGAAACATGAGCAATTCTCAAATTGCTTAAAGATTGTTTAGATCAGTGAGGTTGTGCTGAAGATTCATGGAAATCTTTCACAAGCAAATAGCCAACATGAAGTAAATAGGTTCCATTTTAGATGCAGAAATGAAATATAAATAGCGAGAGTGGCTTATTATCACACGTTAACATGCATATATATGTGTGTATATATATATGTATATATATATATATATTTACTACATTTTTCTACCTATTTTATTCTCCTTTGACTAGTTTAGGATTTAGCACTATTAATACATGTGTTACCTATATGATTCACATCTTTAAAATTGCTTTTTGTATTGTTGCATATTCCTAGAGTGAGTCAATAACTAGTTGCAAATATCACCAAGCTTTAGCCAAAGAGAATGATCAAACTCTGGGTCTGGGTACATTTCACTATGGGAGCCACCCAGCTACCCTTGAAACCAGTTTAAAAATCAGTTGATATCTTATGCAATTTAATTCAACTCCTACGTAACTTTTGACATGACTAACTTCACAGAAATTTAGACATTTAGAAACTAAATCTCTTTACTACAAGCTTTCTAACTTACTTTTGACTCTACTCAAGGCTTTTCAATTTATTCTTTACAAGAGGTGCATACAAAAGGGGTGATACAATAAATAGTTCTGAAACTAGCAAGAAAATGAGAGAGAAAAAAAAAAAAAAGCACCAAGATACAGAACTCCTTAACCAAAAGAGCTCATTAAATCAGAAATTATTTCTGAATAGGCCACCAGAGATATAATAGGGACTCACCAAGAAGAAGCACTGTTTAAAGGTACAATATTGTACCATTGGTCCACCAGTCTGTTTTGGTGCCAATACCATGCTGTTTTTGTTACTATTGCTCTATAGTATAATTTAAAGTCCGGTATGACTAATACATATAATTTCAGCTATCTTATATTAGACAAAGGTGCCAAAAATGTACAGTGGAGAAAGGATAGCCTCTTCAATAAATGGTGCTGGGAAAACTGGAAATCCATATGCAACAAAATGAAATTAAACCCTTGTCTCTCACCATGCACAAAATTCAATTCAAAGTGGATCAAGGACCTAGGAATTAGACCAGAGACAATACACCTAATAGAAGAAAAAGTAAGCTCCAATTTCCAACATGTCGGATTAGGCCCCAAGTTCCTTAATAAGAATCCTGTAGCACAAGAACTATTACCAAGAATTAATGAATGGGATAGATTTAAACTGAAAAGCTTCTTCTCAGCAAAAGAAACAATCAGTGAGGTGAATAGAGAGCCAACTAATTGGGAACAAATATTTAATACATGCACATCAGATAGAGCACTAATTTCTAGAATGTATATAGAACTAAAAAAACTTAACACCAAAAAAGCAAATAACCCAATCAATAAATGGGCTAAGGAATTGAAAAGACACTTCTCAGAAGAAGATACACGATTAATCAACAAATACATGAAAAAATGCTCAACATCACTGGCAATTAGAGAAATGCAAATCAAAACTACTCTAAGATTTCATTTCACCCCAGTCAGAATGGCAGCTATCAAGAACACAAACAACAATAAATGTTGGAGAGGATGTGGGGAAAAAGGCACACTCATACATTGCTGGTGGGACTGCAAAATGGTGCAACCGCTATGGAAAGCAGTATGGAGATTTCTTGGGAAAATGGGAATGGAACCACCCTATGACCCAGCCATCCCACTCCTGGGTCTATTCCCAAAAGACTTAAAAACAGCACATTACAGTGACACAGCCACTTCAATGTTTATAGCAGCACAATTCACAATAGCTAGGTTATGGAACCAACCTAGATGCCCCTCAGTAGATGAGTGGATAAAGAAAATATGGTATATATACAAAATGGAATTTTACTCAGCAATAAGAGAGAATAAAATAATGGCATTTGCAGGTAAATGGATGAAGTTGGAGAATATAATGCTAAGTGAAATTAGTCAATCTCAAAAATCCAAGTACCGAATGTTTTCTCTGATATAAGGAGGCTGGTTCACAGAGTTGTTGGAAGGGGGTACATAGGATCAGAGGAACACTAGAATGGTCAACGGAAAGGGAGGGGAGGGAGGGAGTAAGGGGGGGGTTGGAAAAAAATTGGTGATTGAATGAGATGGATATCATTAACCTAAATGCATGATTGAAGATCTGAATGGTACTTATATACTTTGTATACAAGCAGTGGTATGTAAAAAGATACTATACTTGTGCATGATGAATAAGTAAATAAATAATAAAAAAATTAAAAAAAAATCTTTCATTACAATATTATTAATAATTAATTTTTAATAAAGCAATAAATAATTAATTAATAATTAATAAAGCAAATTTAGGTCTAAATGTTCACAGGGGGCTGGTTAAATAAGTTATTATGTTTTCTATATAATAAAATATAATGCAACTATTGAAAATGATATTTTGATATGGGGGAATAATAATATACATTCCTGAACTGTCTGAAGTTTTGTAGTAGAAAATATTTACTTTAATGACAAATAATATATAAAAATAAAATTTTAATTTTAAATAATTAAAAAAAAAAAAAAGGTACAATATTGTGAGTACATCTCTACAGATCTTTGGGCTTGTTTATCTTCCTCAAGAGATCTGAGGAGCACAAAAGTAGATACTGATACCGTTGTAAATATCTGTTACCAGATATCTGTGGGCTCTTCAAATTGGAGATAATATCTCTTTTCTTGGAATGGGTCTTGACTTAGGAAATGAAATCATGGGCACTTATCATAACACCTCTCTTAGTATTTTCTGCATTGTTTTGTTCAAGTGTGTATTCTCTGGAGTCTTAAATGCTCTTCTGCAGCTGCTGTCCTGTGAAATGAGGCAAGTAAAAAAAAAAAACAGAAAAATCAGAAATTCATGAAGATTGAGACAAATACTGTCAAATAATTAATATATAATCATAATGCTTCATATCAAATGAAGAAATGGACACTGCTGCTGTTCTATCTAGCCTTCAGCTTATATTGAAAAATAAAAACAGAGGATGATTGGCATTAAAAATCAAGTCTGTTCACACACACAGCTTAATGTCTTATTATTACTCAATCTTACTATTCACTTCCTCATATTAATATGGTTATATAAGCCTAGAAAGCCTTTCTTTAGAATGGCAGTATACTAAACTTTAGTTGTTTAGAAATCTCCTGGAAGTATCTAACTACTAAAAATAGATGGTAACACTAGGCTCAGTGACTACAAGACTTGCCTCTACCTTGACCTTAAAATTCTTGAGCCTTTGAAGACCTTGTCCTGAAGACTTCTTAAATGAGACTCAATTTCAAAATTATTACACCTAACCTCATCTCCTTTGAAGACACTTCTAAGACTTGGTCCAGAACATTTCACCATGACTGTGGTAAGCATTAAACTCCACTCTGCTTTAATCAACAGATTGTTCTGGTGATATCACTGGGGAGCAATTTTGACATTTTGAAACTTCTAGTGGGTAATAGTACAAACAAAAATAAATAAAACTACAATTAGAACTTGGATATCATAAAATTACTTGAACGATTATGGAACAAAAGTGAGAAAATTGAGAACATAATTTTTTCTTCTGAAAACTTACCAGATAAAACTTTTGCTTTATCACACATTGCACATGTATTAGAAGAGAAATGCTCTTTTAAATACAGTAGTTTAGAAACTTTAGTGAATCCATATAAATCATATACCAGTACAAATGCATTTATTTTTATATTCTCAGTATATTTTCATTAGATTCAAAGTACCTGACTGAATGAGCTAGGGGGGGTGGTGGGGATGACTTGATTGAACTGCCTATGCAAATGGTACATTATCACTACTCAATTCCATCTGTCTGTAACAGCAAAACAAGATGAAGTACTCCGAGCATGCATTAATAGTTTGAAAGTATGCATATATTCTGTTTAGTTTTTCACTTTTATTCCCAGAGCAATAAGATCTACAAGGATAAATGGTCTATCCAAATCAAATGAAATATCATTTAGGAAAGTTTCTTTTGCATCATATCTTAAAAATTACAGAACTTCTGAAGACAAACACACCTTTAGTTTAAAGAAATTTGAAGTCAAGTACAATATATATTATATAATTTTTAGTAGAAAAGTATAAGTAAATTCAGTGTCTAAAAAGTTTTAAAAGACCTACATTTTAGTATGCTTTTTGCACTTACCATCTAAAGATGACTATATTTTTCCTTTTTATTTAAAAATGTTATGAAATTTATAAAATTCATAAAATATTCATCTAAATGTACATATGTTTTTTTGGATTTTTATGTCATATAGAAATGCACAAAAAAGAAAAAAAATAAGAGGCAGATATTCCATGAATATGAAAAAAATAAACTTTTCCCCCATTTTGCAATCTTTTTTTGCAATCTTTAAACAGATCTCAAAAATCCCCCATTTTTGAGATCTGTTTGTAAATATGAGAGATTCTTACACTAGGCGCTTTTGCTGATTTATTGTGTATACTCTTCAGTGTTCCAGCAGGGTGAAAGACTGAGCAAAGCAGATGGAAAACAGCAGGTGCACCAGGTTTTGATGCAAGAAACTCATTCATGATGATGACACTATTACTGTTCAAGATAGAAACAATGAAATGTAATTTAAGGTGAATAAGCAATAGAAATGCAATAAATCAAAGTAAATGAATAGTAGCTGAATCTGAGGAAGAAAAATATTTGGTAGTATACCTCGTTTATATGTAACTACTTTCTTAAAAGTAAAATGGAATCTTATCCTTTCTTAATGAAATTAATTATATTTCCTCATTAATAACCATTTCTTTATTATTACCTTAAAGATATAAGCATCATTCCAAAGACTTCCAATTGAAAAGAAATATCACACTTCAAAAGTTTTGGAATCATTACTTAAAAAGAGCTTTTGAATTATATTATTATTAATCAAAAATGGTATTCCAATTGAGAACTAAAAAAAAAAATAAAAATTCTGTTTTTCTGGTCTTCCTAAGCATAATGTTTATCATGCTTTCACTATATTCCATCTGGACATGTAGATATTATTTAGATCTTCCTAATCTCAGTCTGTATGATCACAGATCATTAGTTTCCTCTTATTTTCCTTAGAGAAAGTGAAGAGTACTTGTTCACCATCTCCATATCATGTTCCTTATTCCACTTTGTGACCCAGATGGTGTGAATTCATTATTTTTTGCCTTACTTATTTTGTGTGGATTCCCAGTCTCTTAAATAGTCTTTTCCTACCCTTTGAAGTCCATTTCTTTTCAATTTCATGAGATATTACATATAGCACAATAGTCAGGGTTTATGCTTTGTTGAAAATAAACAAGGACTAGTTTTATTCATTCTTCCGAATGGCCTATTCCACATTGGGATATTCATTTAGGACAAAATATTACATATTCAGCCCATCACATATTTTATTTCTTTAATTCTTAACCAGATGTAGTGAATTCTTCCTATTATCTATATTAAGCTTTTGTATGAAAGCGAAATAGCAGGCAAGGGGCGACATCACTGGAAAAGATATCTATATTAGGGGTACTGCTTCCTTTACAAATATGCAAATGTCTAAAAATCAAACAGAAAACAGTTTTAAAAATATGATGGGTAAGCATGGCTGTCAGAATTTTTTTTTTAATACAGATTGAAGATGCATAGTGTAGTTAAGAAGACATGAGCATGATAGTTTAACAAGAAATGTTTCTTTGGTCAGAAGAAGTTATTAGGGAACCTGTTTTTCTGATTAAGCTTAGCAATGAATCAAAAAAAGTCCAGGAGCCTTTGAGGAGGAAAGATGTCTGAATAAAGTTTGATTAAACTAAAAGACAGTTGTGAGTACCTGATCAGCAGAAATGCACTGCTTAAATTAAACCCATTAAATTAGAGAACCTGTGTTGTCAGGTAAGTCATGAGAATGCTTAAAACAGTTAAATCAGACTTTACAGAATTAAGTCTCAGTTTTTGTATAGTTCACATTTACTAATATCTTTAATTTATGATACAGAACATTTTGTGTTTCAATATACTATCTTATCTGTATATTTTATTATAAATTATGCTCTACATATTATGCAATCAATTTTAGCAAGATTCTAATAGTTACGAAATAGAACTTAAATGGATATTGGAAAAGATGCAGAGATATAGAGTAATTAAGTTCTTTTGGAAGTTAACTACATGTATACAAAGAATGCACACTCTGAAAGCATAGCTGCATAATTCAGTTATAATAAAATATAGAAGATAGTTATATGAAGAAGATATCTTAGTGAAAATATGGTCTACCCTGCCTTCAATATTTCTTAGCCATAAGGTTTGGCTAATACAAATCTCTCAATTTTGGGGTAAACAATATATGCCCAGCCTGTAAGATGAGCATGTGTCCTGCTATTATAAGAGATGTGAACATACTATTGTGAGTTAAATGACTTTCCTATCTACTTCAGAGGGGACAATTGTAGTTTAAAATTATTAGATGCCAAAGAAATTTTGACCCATAGGATTAACTAGCATACAAATAATTGGTATAAAATTTTAAAATCCAGAGACATATGGAGAGATTTTCTAGACTATTAGAACCCTCAAAGTTAAGATGCAATTTCCCTTGATCACATTTTCTTTCAATTCCCCAACAAAATTGAAGTGGTAATATTGAAGTTGGGACATATTTAAAGGAGAATATTCTTGCTGAGTTAATTTTAGCTCATAGAGGTTAATTAATTATATAGCTCAAATTTGTAAAAGGAAATCAGGGCGAAACCTCTGTCTCAACCTTCAACCATTTTATTTACAAAAGCATATGAAATAGTCTTATACATCTTGCAGACAAAAATGAGGGGACAGCCATTTCAAAATTTTAATTGAAAACTCAGACATTTCCAGATATTTTTCTGGTTCCCCTATTGCAATCCTGTTCTATTAGAAGAGAAACATGAAGAGACAGTAAACCATATCTCAAGATTATTCTTCTGCACTTGATTTATTCATACATTGTTAAAATAATATTCTTTTACATGAATATGTTTTGATCACATTTTTTTGTATTAAGTTACACTCTGCTTCTTAAAAATAGAAAACTTAATTGAAAAGAAACACTAATGAGCTGTCTGTCACTTGTATTTGAATGATTTTTTTTTTCTTTTTAGCTTTATCTAAAATAGGCTCAGTGTGGGCACTAAGGTATTTAGTGTAGCCTACTAGGCACAGCAGGCCTGTACACCACTTAGATTTCAAAAGATTAACCATACGGAAATACAAATATATAATAGGCTCTGGTAGCATCCAACAATTCATTAAAAAGGATGCTCTATATCTGATACTATAGATCACAATACATTAGTAAGTAAAAATTCACCTACTTATATATCATTTGTATGCCATGTTTGTGTTTTACTTTGTTACAAATAATTTAATTGGTTTCAAAGGATACACTGACTCAAATAAATTAGCCATTTCATTTTCTTGGCTTGAGGCCAATTTTTAAAATTTTAAGATATATTAATTAAGTGAAAATTTAGGGTTCAAAAATTCATTATACAGTTAGACACAAATTTAAAGCTTCAGGGGTTTATTGGACAGTGTTAATTTTATTAAATAATTTTGATATAGAACCTCTGTAGTGCAAAAGCTCTTATCAGTAATCATCTTATTTTATTGATACTCATTGTATTGTATGACATGTTTAAAATGTAGTATTTAGTGAAATTTCTATTTCTTTTGGTTTAAATATTGGTTATTTTATGTCAGATTATTGGAGTTTTGTCTACAGGATATTTTGACAATGCTCAGTGAACATAATGTTGAAAAGAGCAAAGCTAGGATCCCAAGAATGAATCCTACCATGATAAAAGAAGATTCAAAATATTATAGAAAGTTACCATCAAGTTCATGATTAAGGCTCAGAGGCTTCAGACTGATTATATAAGCTTAACACCAAAACCTGAGAAAGATACAAATTCTGTAAACCACAGATTAATATCAATTCATTTTATAACATAATGTTCGTAATTGAAAGTTTATGCAATGATAAGAGATATCTTTAATTTTAAGGAACTATTTTTCTTGCTAGCAATATATCATATTATTATTTTTGGCATATGTGTAATATAATTTTATTGTTTCAAAAGCTGGCAACATTTAATATCTCCTTGAAATATATCAATACACAAATAACTTTAAATATGTTTTATTTATTCATTTTCAGTCTTCATTTCTCTCTCACATGCATACAATTCACATTATTGAATATGCTATTATATTATTACATATCACACTTTAATATTTTCACATCTTCTGTTTTGTCTCTTGATAGTTCATATGGACACACACACAATGTGTGTGTGTGTGTGTGTGTGTGTGTGTGTGTGTGTGATGCTGGGAATTGAACCCAGGGCCTTGTGCATGCAAAGCAGGCACTTTACCAACTGAGCCATATCCCCAGCCCGTGGCAATATATTTTCATATTTTCTGACTGATTGATCATGCAGATTCTATTTTGTCACTTTCTTTTCTTACAGCTTCTCCCACATGAATATTTCAGGAAACTTCTAGGTCTACTCTGTCTCAAAGTGTTATTTATACTTCAAAAAAAGAAGAGAATTTTCAAGGTTCCTTGGCCTTTTTTATGTTTCTCCTACTTCTTCCTCATGATTCTGCAATTTCCAGAATAGATGACACTCTACAAATATACTTTAAATTCTTGCAAGCATTACGGTCTGATGCCACTCTTGGCTTTCATGGTGAAAGGACTACTCAACAGTGTATGCTTAGATATTATTTCCCCCCAATGTCTGTGTCTACTATGCCTGAGTAGCTTGTGCTGCAGGACTTACAGACTAAGCAGTAGTGTCTTCCCATGCATCAGAGATTTGCTTGTTAAGCCTAAGAGGTGAGTCTTGGGCTCTGGACCTCTGTCAGGGAACTGAGGGTAACACTCCATATTTGGGATCTCCTTTCATCATGTGTACTTTCTTTTGGAATATTAACTTTACTCTCTCAACAGTAGCTCTCATTTTGTGCCATAGAAACACGTGTGTATATGTGCGGGAAGTGAGCTTTTTTCGTTATGACAATATTACAAAACTATTTGCAATAACAAGAGCTCTTTCATGAGTTAGTTTGTCAGTTTTCAGTATACTTTTCACACTCTTTATTCCTTTCACTATCATGTGGTGGTTAGCAACATGTTTATATTTGGGTATCCAAGACATCAAAATTAAAAGGATCATATGTTATTATAAAATAAATTGACAAAGACTTATCTTTCCATAACATGAAGAAGAACCAGTTTATTTTAAATATATTCTTTCACTTTGCATCATCATAGATTCTTTAGGATATGTTCTGGAAGACCTTCATATTATCAAATTAGCTTGAAAAATTGATGATGTTGGTATCTTGAGGATATGTAAGTCTTCTTTAATTAATTTATTGTTCTGAGTCACTTGTGAGAAAAAATATTTACTGGTATTTGTGTTGACTTATTTTATTTTTCTGTTTTAAATACAATGGTTAGTATGTATTTGTAATTGAATTCTTCGAATTTCTTCCAACTTAGAAAATTAGTGATTTTTTTCCAGAGTTTCCTACTTTTATTCTTTTTAAAAGAATTCCCATATACTCTTGTCATTTTGTTTTCTGAGATAAGCTTGAATAATCTCCTTTTGGGGAAAGATGTTAAATTTTATTGACTGTTGTTTTAGAATTGAATGACCCAAACTATCCATATTATTTCAATTAAATATCTAAATAATATATTAGTTGTTTTTCCAGAATTAAATTATACCAACAACACTAGGATGCATCCTATAATGGGAGAGTATGGAGGGTTTATTTTTTTAATATTTCTGATGGTCTTTACCCTCAAAGATCTCCTGGAGGTACTGCTCTGATTTAGCTTCTCTTCATTTTGAGGGTTGCTATCTTTTCACTGCAAAAATTTTCATTGGTTTGGTTTACTCGTTGAATCTCTCTTACAACTGTGGCGTAGTAAATTAACATATGAAATATTCCTTTCATCTTCCAATTATCTTTCCCTTTATCTTAGCTTTAGAGAATGGATTATTTCATAGTTCCAAGGTTGGCCATGGGCTTCATCTCTTTAAATGGCTCTGAAGTTGCCCACTGTCAATTGTTATCTGAAATGGAGGGTAAATGAGTGCTTTTAGTGTTTATTATATTATCATTTAAAAAACCAGGATGGAGTGAGTCATTTAAGGTATTATTAAGGCTGCCTTGCCATACCCCTGCCTTTTCCTCTACAGTGAAAAAACTTACATTTCCTGAAATGATATCTCTTAGTTCTACAACTCTTACCTGTATTTAAAAACTGTTGGAGGAAATATAAATTTGTCGCACCATTATGGAAATCAGCATGAAGGTTCCATCAAAAACTAAAACTACAATCTGATCCAATGTTGGTATTTAATTGAAAGCACTAAAAAAATAAAAAAAATAGAGTTGTCAGAATAGTCAGCTGAGGTAATTTAAAACCTGAAAGAAAACTACCTATTAAAAAACTACTATTAGCCAGGGCGCTGCCATGGCGCATGCTTGTAATCCAAGCACTTGGGGAGGCTGAGGCAGGAGGATCTCGAGTTCAAAGCCAGCCTCAGCAATGGCGAGGCACTTAGCAACTCAGTGAGACCCTGTCTCTAATAAAATACAAAAAAGGGCTGGGGATGTGGCCCAGTGGTTGAGTGCCCCTGAGTTCAATCCCCAGTACCAAACAAAACAAAACAAAACAAACAAAAAAAAAAAAAACTCTACTATTAGAAACAGACATAAAATTATTAAATAAAATAAATTTTACTTCTTTCTTAATATTAAAAACTATAGTAATTTAATAAATATATATTAATCATTGGTTAAAAAAATCCCTTCTTTTTTTATAAGCATTTTATATTTAAACTGTTAATTAAATATATTTCCTTTCTCTTATGTCAGATATCACACACTATGTTGATTTTACTAACAACATTCCTTCCTCTTTTTCTTGTATCAGGTGTTACTTAGTGAATTATTCAGCAAATAAAAACGAGTGGCAGGAATTATTTCAATCTATACAGTTTCATCATAATTTCTCTTTATTCTTTAATTTATAATGATTTAGCATGATTTTTTTTTTTTTTTTTTTTTTTTTTTTTTTTTTTTTTGCTGGTCAGGATGGGGAAAAGCAAACTAGGCAGGAGATAGGTGTGCACTCCCATGTATTTATTTATTTGTTTTTGGTCTAACTTATAGAGAATTATGTCCAACCTTTAAAAACATTGAATACTAGCTCCAGGTGAATAACTGTACAACTCCTCACCTCAAGTGAGTCACTCTCACTCTGCCTGTGATTCCTACTCATAACATCTGTAACAGTGTAAGAGGCAAGAACGGAGACATCGTACCAACCAGAATTCTAGTAAAATCTGAATTATCTCAAAGTCAAAAACCTTTTGCAAAGTATCTGGCTGGAGAAATCAATGAGATACAATTTTTTTTTTTTTCAGTGAAGCATATAGTTTGGAAGTCTTTAATCACAGATAATACAAAAACTTATGAAAGTATCATTGGAGTCTTGAAGATTGACAAAAGGCAGAGATTAAGAAATAAAATCCTCTAATTGTGGGACTATGCATTTGCAGTTTCATAAAACAATTAATTTTTTCTTGAAGCACTAGGGATTGAACCTAGGAATGCTCTACTGCTAATCTACCTCCTCAGTGCATTTTAAAAATTTATTTTGAGACAGGGCCTCACTAAGTCACTCAGGCTGGCCTTGAACTTGCAATCCTTCAGCATCTGCTTCCCAATTGCTCATATTACAGGTGTGCACTACCTTTTCCAGCTGAAAGTAAACCTTTGTTGGAACATATTTTTTGTTGAGTAGATGATTCATGGATTCTTCTAAGTCCTTTTTTTTTTTTCCTTTTAAAAGGATATTCATTAGCTATTTGTGCCTTAAAAGTAATGCAACATAAATTGGTACAATGGAATAATCCTTTGGCTGGAATTCAGCAATAATGAATCACACATGGCCCTTGCCACTATTAAATTGACAGACCTTGAACAATAGATGTTTAAAGATTGAAGAAATCAGCTAAAATCCAGACTGGGAAGACATTCTTGATATTTGGTAAATGAAGTCCACACAAATCAATCAAGAAAGGCAGTATTTCCTACGAAGAGCTAGAAATTATTCCTCTGAATAACAGAATTCAGAAAGCAAAGATAATGCCACACATTCCCTTCTGCAATTGATTTCGAAAAACTGTTCTCTAAGCTCTCCCGTAGAAGGTTTAAACAAAGAAGAATTCATTAATGCAAACTAAAACTGTGTAACATTTGGGCTTGTAAGATAACTTCATTTTCTTATCACAAAATAGGAAGTGTTTCAAGGTCACATTGGTCACCTCATCTTTTCTCTGGACCAATGAATCAAAATTGGAAGAAATCAAATGCTGTGTGAGATAGGACTAGGAAATAAAAAAAAAAAAAAAAAAAAAAAAAAAAGCATTGAAGGAATCACCATCACTGTTTAATCTCAGAATCTATTTGATATTAACTGTCTGATTATCTCATTTCATCCCCTTTATGATCTCATTCTAAATCATTGCTTTCCAAAAATGAGTACTGTGTACTTGTACAAAGGTAAAATGAACATTCAATAAATGATGTAAGAGTGCCATAATGACTTAAATTTCCCTTAGCTAACACAACTTGAAATTTTTTTTCTAAATATGATTTTATTTATGATACAACACAGTTTACTTAAATATGACTACTAGAATTCATAAATTTTAGTAGTGACCATTTGCCTTAATACTTTTTAGATAACTAAAATGTTTAGAGTATACTTTAAGACCTTGTAAAAATAGCATGTGTGAGAAAGTTTTGTGCCTTTCTGATGTTGATGTAGTTTCTTTGTTATGACATATCCCTTCACTTTGAACATTTCACTTTCATTATATCTGATGTGAATACTTTTATTAAATCTCTTAGAATTCTATAAAATATCTAAGAGTAGATTAGTTAGATTCCTTTTTTATTTTCCATAGTGAAGTAAAATTGAATCTAGGGCTTTGAACACCCTAGCCCTAGATTCATGAGCAGTCCTAGATCCATGCCCAGTCCTAGGTTTATTTCAATTTCAACAAATATGTATTTACAGAACTATGAAAGCATTTGAAGAATATAAATTCAGACAAAAATGGACATTGTTTTATCATATATATATATGTGTATATATATATATATACTTGCAACTTATTGAATTTGAAAGCCAATATAAAAATGATTTGCAAAGATACTCTCATTCTGTGATATTTTAAAGGATGGACAAGTTTTAAAAATATGTTTTAAGGAAGATAAACTTGGGATGATTGATACTCGGAAGGCTGCAATGTTCCCTGGTAAATGATGACAACATTCATTAGGGCAGGGTGTGTATCTGAAATAGATAATAGTCACGTGATGCAAATATCTACTACTATATTTGTAATAAGCAATTAAATCAAGTTAGTGCCTACATATATATATATATATATATAATGTGTGTATATATATATATATATATATATATATATATATATATATATATATATTTTAGGTGTAGGTGGATACAATACCTTTATTTTATTTATGTGGTGCTGAGGATGGAACCCAGGGCCCCACACATGCGAGATGAGTGTTCTGCTGAGCTATAGCCCCAGCCCCACGTTTGTTTATTTTAGCAAACACTTTTCAAGACAAATCATCTGAGATATTAAGGAGTGAATCATATAGAACACCTTTTTTCTTATAAAACCTACTTTATTGGGTGTGAAGTTAAGAAGCAAAGGCATGACTACTGAAGAACTTTTATATTGCCAACTGGTATATCACTAAGCAGACAAGAAAAGTAAAACTGTATGATTGGTAAAGACTGCAGATGAGGCACAAAGCCACATAGCTTACAACATGAAACTTCTGTCTAAATGAAGTGTGATGATATTTCAGATGATTTCTAACCATATTTTCCATCTGTTTCTACCATTTTTTGCATGACTCAGGTAAAAAAAAAAAAAAAGATAACTACATTTTATCTATGACTTAAAAGAGAGTAGTAAACTTTGTTAATTTCAGTTGAAGATGCTGTATTATTTTTCCTATTTCTTTAAAATATCACTATTGATATGGATGTGTCTCAGTAGTAGAGTGTTTGTCTAGCATGCATGAAACTCTGGGTTCATTCCCAACACAACAACAAATAAAAAAAAAAAAAAGAAGAAGAAGAAGAAAGAAAAAAAAAAAACTTTTCCAAATTTCTTTATTTGGTTTGCTTTTCTATATGGCCCTAGTATGAAAAATGTACCCCCCGAAAAAAAAAAAATATATATATATATATATTGTATAAGAATATCTACTAATTCCACATGAATGATAGTTAAAACAATTTAATGAACAAAATAAAATTGTATATAGCAATAAAAATAAATCTTTTTTTCTTATTATAATGCCAGTGTCATTTATATTCTGGATAAAGGACACGTGTGTTATGAAAATGGCTTAGTATGTCAAATTACAGTAAGATAACATTGAAAATTTCTATGCTTTTATCTTTAATTTTCAAAGTTCTTATTTAAGAGCTGAGGGTAATAATTTCTATATTATGTAAGGATTTATACCTCATTTTCTTTAATATATATAAGCTGGAGAATAGGAAGCCTTTGATTATAATGAAGAGTTCTTTTAAGAAATCTTGTTATGGCACTGACAGTATTTCAATATATCAATAAAATGAGAAAATATCCTGAAAGTAAGTCAATAACTTTTACAATGCCAATTTGTTTGCAAACAAAACTTCAAATCAGTTGAAAGTGAATGCAAATGACTCTATTAAACTTAATCTAGATTAAAAAGAGTATGCTTAAGGATGTAATGAAAATTGAAGTACTTCTTTAATTATCTGCATAAATTACTTAGCCATCAGTATTAAGAAATGCGGGGATGCTTTTTGGTTAACAATCAAATGTTTAAGCAAGACAACATTGGTAGGTTTCTACTGAAAGTCTAAGGAAAACCTACTACCATATCAAAATTTGATATAGGAATTAGATAAAAGATGAATATCATTGGCATTTTACTCTTGGTAACTAGTAAGAAATGATCAAATATTGAACACTGTAGGAATTTATTATTACTACAACACATTTTATTACAAGTGCTCAAGACAGTATTTAAGTTATGTTTTTACTATTCTCAAAACTTTACTTGTAATTGAGTAATTTACAATATTATGGAACTTCTTAGGTAAAAATTAATGTATGTCCATCTTTATACACTTAAAAAGAACTTTTAAGATTATGGAGACTCAGGATTTTTTTAAAAAAATTACTTTATACAATAAAAGAAACAAACAATAAAATCAGTGCAAACACTTCATTTCTTTTTCAAGTTTCTATTAATTCACATGATTCATTTTCATAAGTATGATGTAAGTTGGCTTCTATAGATTGGCAATATTAAATAATTTATAACATGTTTACTTTGTTTTCTTCATGCAGTTAAATGCTCTATTCACTAACTTCAAGGGTGTCTTAAGAATCTGAAATGTTTGAAATATACTTTTTAAAAGAATGAAATGCAGTTTGAAAAATTATTTGGAGGTGAGAAAGAAGTATATTACAGAAAGGGAAAGAACATTTTTTTCTCACTTTCCTTGTACATTAATTTAATTAATTTAGTTTAATCTACTGTAATATTTTATAATGAAGGCATTTATAACCATGTGAAAGTATTGAAAGAAAGGATGCCTATATTCAAAAAACATTCAAATATTTCTCTGACTCTGAGATGCTAGGCAGCTTTTATCCCTAAGTTTAATCAATCCAAATATTTCTCCATATTTAATTCCCAAGAGCCTAATGACCAAAGTGAACCCCTAAGGAATTACTTGAAGGATTAAAAGGAGTAGAGGGTGGTGCCATAGTGCATGCCTATAATCCTAGCCAGCCTCAACTATTTAGAAAGGCCCTAAGTAACTCAGTGAGACCTTGTCTTTAAATAAAATGCAAATTAGGACTGGAGATTTGGCTCAGTGATTAAGTGCCCCTGGGTTCAATCTCTAGTACGAAAAAAAAAAAAAAAAAAAAAAAAAAAAGGCAGGAGTGGGGTTCTAAAGTTTTTGGAGAAAATATGATATCACTAATAGAGGCACAGTATATAAATTAAAGCATATGTATCAATTTGTATCTGGTGAAAATTGCATTGATATCTGTAAAGCACAACAATATAAAGAAAACTCAGAATTTTACTATAAGTCTAAGACAAGTCAGCAAACTCACGTCTAGAGAGAAAGATCTATCCCCCTATTTTTTAAAACATGAATGTCCATTGATTTATATACTCTGTATGCATGCATTCTTGCTATGCAGCAGAGTCAAGTAAATGAGAGAAACTATATGCTAGTAATCCATAAAACATTTACTTATAGAAAGAAATGCTATCCTACTCCTTGACCTATTCCCAAAGGACTTAAAAACAGCTTACTATAGGGACACAGCCACATCAATGTTTATAGAAGCACAATTCACAATAGCTAGATTGTGAAACCAACCCCAATGCCCATCAGCAGATGAATGGATAGGGAAACTTTGGTATATATACACAATGGAACACTAGTCAGCATTAAAAGAGAATAAAATCATGGAATTTGCAGGTAAATGGATGAAGTTGGAGAAAATAATGCTAAGTGAAGTTAGCCAATCCCCAAAATCCAAAGGTTGAATTATCTCTTTGATATGAAGATACTAACTTATAAAGACAAGAGAGTGGGGATGAGAGGAATGAAAGAGCTTTAAATAGAACAAAGAGCGGGGAGGGAAGAGAGGGAACAAAGGGATAGTAATAATGGCAGACTGAGTTATCCATGATTACCCTAAATACATGTATGAAGACTCAATTGTTGTAAAAATACTTTATATAAAACCAGCAACTTGAAAAATTGTGCTCTTTGTATGTAATATGAAATAAAGTGTACTCTGCAATGTATAACAAATTAGAATAATAAAAAATTTAATAAAAGGAAAGAAATACTGATTTAATTGAAGATCTCAGGTGAATGTGAGAGTGAATTATGACAAACTGAAATCACTGAGATTCTGCACTTTGTTTCCAGTCATAAAGACACAAAAACCCAGAGACCCAAGATGTTCTAAGGCAAAGATAAAAAAATCCAGTATTTGAAATTATTTTGGATACTTCTTACAAGAAGAGTAATTTCTTAATGGCAGAAGCAATGAGACATGAAACTTAGTTGAATACAATCAGTGAGAATATATGAATGGCAGAATCTTAAATCATAATGAAATAACAGTAGTATAAACATAAATTTCCAGTTCCTTCCATGTTGTTGCAAATGACAGGATTTCATTTTTTTTAATATGGCTGATTAGTATCCCATTGTATATGTGTCTCATGTTTTCTTTATTCATTCATGAGGTGACCACCACTCAGGTTGTTTCTATTTCTTGGCTATTGTGAATAGTGCTACAAAACACATGGAAGTACAGCTGTCTTTTCAGCAGCCTAATTTCACTTCCTTTGAATACATGCCCAGTAATGGTATTATTGCACTTTATTTTAGTTTTGTTTTTAATTCTTGAGGAACCTCCACACTGTTTCCCACAATGGCTCTACTAGTTTTTGTTCCTACCAACAGCATACAAGGGTTCCCCTTTCTCCATACCTCACCAGTACTTGTCATCTTTTTGATAACAGCATTCTTTCTTAGCTGAGATGATAGTTTAATGTGGTTTTAATTTGTTTATCCCAGAGGATTTTCATGTTGAGTAAAATAAGCCAAGGAAACAAACACAAATACCACATGATCTCATTTGTACTTACAATTTAAAAAATTTGGTCTCATAAAAGTTGAGAGAATGGTTGGTAGCAGAAGATGAGGAGAATAGGAAACACTGATGGATGAAGAGGTTGATGGGTGAGAACTTAGTAATACAAATTCACAAAAAGTTCCAGAGTGCTATTGTATAATAAAGTGATGACAATTATAATGTACCAATAAAGTACCATACTTGTGTGTGCATGTGTGTGTGTTGTGTGTGTGTGTGTGTGTGTGTGTGTGTGTGTGCACGTTCACTGGGGACTGAATTTTACCACTGGAGTACTATAACAATGACCTACATCCCCAGTCTTCTTAATTTTTTTTTTCCTTGAGGCAGAGTCTTACTAAATTTCTGAACTTATGTACAAGTTGCCAAGACTAGCTTCAAATATAATGATCTTTTCTGATTTGACCTCCCACGTCTTTGGGATTTCAGTCATGAGCCACCATTCCCAGTTCATACCATACATTTTTAAAAGTTTGAAGAAAAAATTTTCAAAGTTTTCACCAAAAGAAATGATAAATGTTTGAGGGTATATATGTGTATAATATTTTAAACAACATACAATGTATACATGTATTAAAACATGGCTTGTACCATTGAATATGTGCTATTTTTGTATATCAGTTAAAATAAATTTAAATTCAAAAAGAAACAGAAAGGAAAACAGCATAAATATGAAAATTTGTACTGTTATTACATATTTCATATTACAGTTGAAACTAAAATTGGAGAATGGAAAGAAGACAGGAAGAGCAAAACTATGATGACTGGTGAGATTCTTTATCTAGGGAAGATACAGACACTGGAAAGTTATTAAGATAGATTAGAAATTTTTGCTTAGGTCTTTATAAGCCTGTCATCCATCACAGGTATAAAACTAGAAAAGATATATTTCGCAGCACCAGGAAAAATGATATGTATATAATTAACAAAGGGAGAAAGGGTTAAAAATAAAGAAAAATAAAAGAACATTTTAGGAAAAAAATGTAATGGATTATTTAATGATTGGCAGAAAATTTTTTCAGATTAGATATTAATAATAAAAAAGATAAAAGATTTAAATGTAAGACTTGAAAATTTAAACTCCTAGAAGAAAACAGTGGAAACATGTCAAGACAAACATCATGAACAAATAAATAGTTACCAGGTAAGGCCCCTAAATTCTGCACAGTAAGTAAAAGTGAAAAAATACAAAGAGGTTATGTCAAACTAAGAGATTTCTGTGATTCAAAGAAAACAATCATCAGAGAAAAAGATAACCTACAGAATGGGAGAAAATACTTGCAAAATATATTTGACAAAGTGTTGATATCCAGAATACATATCAAACTTCATAAACTCAATAATAAAAGCACAATTAAAAATGAACAATGAACTTCAAGATGTAGCTATTTCTTCAAAGAATACATAAACATATCCAACTATATAAAAACAATATTGAACATCTGTAATCATCAGAGAAATGAAAGTTAAAATCATATTTTGATATCATCTCAACCAATTTAGAATTGCTATTATCGAAAGGCATAAAGAACAAATGCTGTCAAGGATGATCAGAAAGTGGAGCCCTTTGGAGCTTTGGTGGGATGTAAATTAGTGTAGACATTCTGGAGAACAGTATGAAATGTCCTCCAAACACTTAGCACTCCATATCATTCTTCAATCCCAGTACTGGGTATATAGACAGTATGTCAAAAAGTTGTCTACACATCCCTGTTCCCTGTTTATTACTGCACTATTCACACTAAAAATTTGAAGTGAATATTTCCTGCTTCTTTCCATATGTAGTGAGAGCTCATGAAGACTCAAAAAGCTTTAGATGAAATTAGAAAATAGTTGTTTCCTTCAACAACTTGACGTAGTGTGAAAAGTTTGTGAATTTGTCACAAAACTAAGAAAACATTTTCTACTTTAGTTATTTTTCATTAATGTGCTGCTAAAATATAATTGCCCTAGGTTAAATTTTAATCCTTGTGCCAGAGAATATGAAATAACTCTTTACTCTGAATTGCTATTTTTAAAAATATAACCTGCTTAAAAGAAGTAACTGAAGAGTTTTCTGTCATATACATGTACAAGTTCTAAATTAGACATATGTGAAAACATTCATATAAAGAGGGAGAAATGCACAATATTAAATATTTTAAAAATTGTTGTTTCAGAATGTTAGTAGTTGAACATCCTTGAACAATATCGATTTCTTATTTAGGATTTACTCTTAGCAGAAAATATGTTTAGACAATATCCTAGGAGAGAAGAGAGAATACCTTTGATTGTAGGAATAATCCTTACTTTTTTTATTCAATTTCTTTCTTAAAGCAATTCAGGAAGATTCAATGTATTCCAATTTGTTCTTACTTCCCAAGGATTTTTGTTTGTGTAAATCAAGAGATTAACTTTAGGGCTGAAGTTATAGATAAGTGGTAGAGCATTTTCCTAATGTGTGAGGGATTGGGTTTGACTCTCAGCACCACATATAAATAAATAATATAAAGATCCATCTACAAGTAAAAAAATAAAATAAAAAAATATGAATTGGCAACCACCTTTGTATCTATACTAATTTGTATAACTTTGTAAATGACCAAGTGTTTTCTGACACTTCTCTACTGTTTCTTATAACCCTGAGTGAAGGAATTATCATCTTTTGTCGCTGCCTGAAGCGGAAGTCGCTTGGAGCAGCGAACGCCACAGGAAAATTCGGAGGCAGGATGAAAATGAAAAAAAGGTCTTTTATTCTTCTCCTCTCTCCAGCTCCAGCAATCACTCCAAATGCTCTAACTCCAACCACCACCTTCTTCTTCCCCACACACACTAACGAACCTCACCCAGTTTATATACATATAGCTTTAACAAGGACACGTGCTTACAGCTCGAGCTTACAGGTGCGTCACGCAGTGTTCACGGGCATACAAAGATTCTTTGAATAATGTATCAACATCAGGTGGAAACTAGAACATCTTTTATGGCTCTCAGCTAACCGCAATCTTTAGCTATCTCCTTGATTATAGGCTCCTTCATTTCCCCCTTTTAGTTTTAAAAGAGGGGATGTTCTAGGACGTCCATGTGCAACCGACATTCTTACCCGTCATGGGAGTCTAGGCTGTCCTGACTCCTGGCTTAGGTTGACATGCCGGCCACATTAGACTGTCCCGTGCGACTGTGCCGTGTCTTAGGTTGTCCCCCTCTGGGGATCTTACCCGTCATAGGCTAACCAGCCATCCAATAGAGCCCTTCAGGATCGACTGTGTGTTGACTAACAGCCGTCCAATTTTTAGGAGATGCTGCGGCTTTAAGGCGGCAAGCCTACTGCTGACGAGCCAAGTTTCCATAGCGTATCAAGTTCTTTAAGCCAATCAGCTGCCCTTAGTTTCATCAAGTAACGCACTGAGTTCTCTTAGACAAATACCCGCAAGGCATTGTCCCGCAATGTCCCAAAATAATGGAAAATCAAAATGTCCATAAGTTATAACACATAGATTCAGGAGGCCCCATGCATGCAGAGCAGAGGCCACACTGCTGGTGAGGTTGTTGATGCTTGAGCAGCAGGGATGCTTGCAGCGACCGCGGTCCCTGCAGTTGTAGCAGCAGCCGTCTTTTTTATGTCTAGACATTTCTACCGGCAAATCTTCAGGGCCCGCTACCTAAAAACTCAAGCATCCATTATTAAGGGAAAGGCAGTGCTATTCCAGCACTGAGATCAAAAGGTGAGCTGTCAAACTAAAAAAAGAATTATTAGAGTAGAAAATAAAAGTTGATCTCTGCTCACACACATTGCTGCTTAAGCTCCCACAAACATAAGCTGGCAAAATATCACATTCAGAAATAATCAAAGAGAAACTGAGGGTGTTTACTGCATTAAAGATAAAGAAAAGCTAAAGGCATTTTGGAAAAATAATTTGTTAGCTGGAATCCTCGAGTCTCTATATACACAGCAATCCTATACCTGTTGAAATAATTCAAATTAATCAGCTACTAAACAAATGAAGTCAATAACAAATAAATGATCCTCTGTCGGAACACCAAAATATCAGGTTATATAACATTAAACATATTCACAGCTGAAGAGAAGTCCCGGAGACAACTATAAATCAAAATTGATTATCATTATAATTGATTATCTAAAAATATTCTGAACTTATATAAATATCTATTTATCTATCTATCTATAATTGATTATCAAATTAGAATATTCTAAGCTTAAATGAATTAACGTTATTTGTTATTTGGATCTATATCTATCTACCTTTTTTTTTTTTTTTTTTAAGCGCTTAATTATTTGTGACGTCACACTAGACAGACGCACATATAAACATATTTGTGACATCACATTAACATGAAATTTAGACAAATGCACAGACATAAAGACATATATAAAAGAGAAAAAAAAAAATTACAATTGTGTATACACTGAAGAGAGATCTTCTTGTCCCGGCCGGGAAGAATGAAATTTAAGTTGTAAATTTAATGGAGAACTCTTTTAAGGGAATCACTCCATACCTTCATTTTGGTCCTCTTGACCTTGCACTTGTTTATTCAATCTAGACTCCTCAATAACTTCGTCTTGATCCCTTTGACTTTGTACCTGCTTTATCAATCTAGATGGTATCCATATTGGAGAGGATTCGTGCTTTGGAAAAACACAAACAGATCCTCTCCCCCAAATTAATACTGGGTCTGGACCCTTCCATGTACCTGAGAGAACATCCTTCCAGTAAACCAAAGGTTTATGTTGTTGGTGTGGGTTCCAGTGTCTATCTCCAGCCGAATGTCCATTAGAATCTAAAGTTAAGAAATTTATGGTAAACAGGGCAACTGCCAATCTGTCCTTAGGATTTTTCCAGTTTCCATCTTTTTGCTTTAGTAACATATATTTTTAAGTGTCCGATTTGCTCTTTCAATTATTCCTTGTCCCTGAGGATTATAAGCGATACCTGTTTTGTGGATAATATTGAACTTTGTACAAAATTGTTTGAAGGATGTGGATGTATATGCAGGGCCATTATCTGTTTTAAGCATTTTGGGGATGCCCAATGCAGCAAAAGCTTGCAGACAATGAGATATAGTATCTTTAACTTTTTCTCTCCGGAATGTAAAGAAGCAAAAATCATGCCTGAGCATGTATCTATGGTGACATGAATAAATCGTAATTTTCCAAAACTTGGCTCATGTGTGACATCCATCTGCCACAAATGATTGGGCATCAAACCTCGTGGGTTAACCCCATAATGTGGATTGGGCAAAAGTGTTACACAAGATGGACATTCTTTTACAATTCTACGAGCTTGTTCTTTTGTGATTTTAAATTTTTGTCTTAAGGTAGTGCTGTTAACGTGGAACTGGGAATGAAATAAAGTAGCTTGTTGTACTGTAGTAAATATAAATATTGTTTTAGTGAGGGCGTCAGCTTTTTGATTACCTTCATGGAGAGGACCAGGCAGATTAGTGTGAGCTCTTATGTGACCTATAAATAAAGGTTCTTTTCGTTGCCATAGGAGATTTTGGATTTGAGAAAACAATTTAAAAGCTGGAGTATGTGGTGCTATTGGACCTGCTAGCTCCAATTTTGGGACAGCATGTACAATATAATGGCTGTCTGAAAAAATATTCATAGGCTGTTCTTTAAAATTTTCCAGAGCTATTATTATAGCTTCGAGTTCCACTAATTGAGCTGATTTTTGATTAGTGATATGAATCATTTTTTCATTTTGAGTGACTACTGCAGCAGTACCGTTAGAGGATCCATCTGTAAATACATTAAATGCTTTAGGAATGGGTTGATTTTTTATTACCTGTGGGAATATGATAGGATGATTGATACAAAAGGACAGTATAGGAGATTTTAGGAATAAGTAGAGATTGCTATCAAAATTTGAAAGCACAAATATTCAACCTGTGACGATGAATAAGGAGTAATAATAGTAGCGGGATGAATCAATATTTTAGTAGAGTTTTAAGTCCTTATAAGTTTAGCTACCATGGAGGTATCAATGTACTTTTAGGAGAGACAGGCAAATGTATCCCATAATATAGCCAAAATACTCCTGTTTTGGAGTATATTGTGAAGGAATAATAATCAATATTAGTGGTTGTGCAAAATCAAATCAATCGCAATGGGATCTTTCAATGGCCTGTTCTACTAATTTTAGAGCTCTCCTGGCCTCATGTTAATGTTCGAGGTGAGGATGGTCAGTCCCACGAAGGAATCAAATAAGGGTTTTAATTGTCCAGTAGTGAGGCTTAGTGTAGGGCGAAGCCAATTAATTCACCCAGTAATTTTTGGAAATCATTGAGGGTGGTCAAATGTTCTTTACTTATTAGAATTTTTTGGGGTTTAACAAAAGTATCCATGAGTTAAAAGCCTAAAAATAGTATAGGAATCTGCTTTGAACTTTATTGTCTTCTGCTATATATAATCCATATTTTTTAGATTTTTTGTTATTTCACTAAATATATTAAATAAGATTTGTTGATTAGGGTGAGTAAAAAAAACATCGTCCATGTAGTGTAGACACATAAGGTCTTTGATATTTGTTTTTAATGGGCTGTATAGCTCTGTCCACATATAGTTGGCACAGTGTAGGCTATTTGCCATTCCCTGCGGCAATACTTTCCATTGATATCTTTTATCAGGGCCATTATATTAATAGAAGGAATTGAAAAAGCAAACCTGGGGGCATCCAGAGGATGTAGGGGAATGGAAAACAAAAACAGTCCTTTATATCAAGGGTTATAAGGTAATAGTTTTTTTTGGAATAGCTACAGGATTAGGAAGTCCAGGTTGAGTAGGGGCCCATAATTTGCATTGTTTTTGTTAATTTGTCTTAGATCTTGTAATAGTCTCCATTTTCCTGATTTTTTCTTAATTACAAATATGGGAGAATTCCAGGGAGAGGTGGAAGGCTCTATGTGTCCCTGCTTCTAATTGTTCTTTAATTAATTGGTGGGCCGCTTGCAATTTTTCTTTGGATAGGGGCCACTGAGGGACCCAAACTGGCTTATTCGAGAGCCATGGTATTTTTAAAATTGTTTTCTCAGTGGCCCCTAGAAAAAATGTCCTTTGCCTTTTTATTATGAGTAGGATTTTTATTCTTAACACCTGCAGGCTTGGTCGCTAGGTGTAACCCCATTTGATGTAAGATATCTCTTCCCCATAGGGTAACTGCAAGCTGTTTAAAACATAGGTTTGAATGTTCCTGTATGGCCTTCATTGTCTTGCCAATTTAAGATTACAGCACTTTGAGCTGGGGTATTACTGTATCCCAAGCCTCTAAACTGGTTGAGGCTTTCTGTAGAGGCCAGTGCTTAGGCCATTGTTGTAGATTTATGATGGAAGAGTCAGCTCCTGTATCAATCAGCCCTCCATCTCTATACCTTGAATTTTTAATTTGCACATAGGCCTCCGTGAACAGTCCTGGACCCCAGAAAGCCATAGGTCCTGAACCAGTGGAAACCGAAGATTTCTATATTTGTGGCATGCTTTTAAAAGAATTATGGAGACGTGAGGAGCAGCTGTGCGATTCTGTCTCCTTGATTTAACGGAGAATTGATGCGTACTTTAATTTTAATCTCTCCATTATAATCTGAATCAATAACCCCTGGTATAACATTAAAGCCTAATAAACTTTTGGAACTACCCCAAGGATTAGTCCCACAGTTCCTGAAGGAGAGGTCCCCTGATTCCCGTAGGAATCAGCTGAACCCCCATTTCAGGTGTCAGGACCATCCGGGCAGTAGAACAGAGATCTAATCCTGCACTTCCTCTTGTCCCTCTGATAAGGGAGTTAATGGGTAGGAGGGACTGTGACGAGGAATCATTTGAATCTGAGGGCCTTCCTCCTCTATGCCTCGTACATTTGTGGGCCCCGGGGCATTGGGGCCCCGTGCCCCGTTTTTTGAAATCCTTGATAAATCATTTCCATATATATCATATCTAGAATGGCATTGATTGGCCCAATGTATACCTTTTTTTGCATCTGGGGCATCGGCCTGGAGCACGGTATGAATTTGATTTTATTACCCTTGGGGGATATTGCTTAGCATATCTTGGTTGATTATAATAATTTTGTCTGGAATATCCTGTTCTAGGTTGAAACCTTTGGGAATTTTGAGGGGAGGAATTTTTCATCACTGCAGCAATTACGTTGCCTGTGATAACAGCCTCGTTAATGTCTTTGCACAGTCTGATATAAATTGATAAGTCTTTTTTACTTCTCCATGGCCTTATTGCATCCTGGCAATATTTATTAGCGTTCTCGTATGCTAATTGGATAACTAGGGGCATAGCTTGCTCGACTTCTCCAAAAACTCTAGATGTTGTTTTTAAGAGCCTATCTACAAAATCAGCGTAAGGTTCGTTAGGCCCTTGTATAACTTTTGATAGGCTGCCTTGCAGATCCCCTGTGCCTGAGATTGTCTTCCAGGCTTTCACAGCTGCAGTGTGTACCTGGGCATACACACCTGGATCGTATTGTAGCTGATTTTGTAGTTCAGCGAACTCACCCTCCCCTGTGAGCATATCTATATTGCGTTGAGGGAAACCTGCTGCAGCATTTCTCTTTGCTATTTCTGAACAAAGTTCCTGGAATTGAGTTTTCCAGATTAGGTATTGTCCCCCACTTAGTACCGCTCTGCATAGACTTTTCCAATCTGAGGGGGCTAAGGTTAGGGTGTTAAGTGACTCTATCATACTTAATGTGAACGGAGCTTGAGGCCCATAGGTCATTACCGCCTCTTTAAAATTCTTTATTGTTTTAAAGTCTAGGAACTCATGATATCTTTGTCCCTGTTCATTTTGAAATACTGGCAGTTCTAGGTGCTCCTGCGGTCTATGTTGTTCGAGAGCGTATAAGCGCTCTGAAAGGCCTCCAATTTCTACCTCAAGGGCACGTATACTCTGATCCATACTCCTTATTGTTTCTGTTAGGGATTCTATCCATGAAGGAGCAGAGGGCGCTAGTGGTTCCTCTATTTGACGGTCTTTTCTCTTTTTTAATTTCTTTTTGTTCTTTTTATTGGAGACTGTGCTCTCCGAATCGCTTTTTGATTCCTCTTCACTACTAGCTTCATAATTCCTAACCAGCTCAGTAGAGGAGACTGTACTTTCATGGTTTGGCTCCTTGTTACTATTATTACTTTCACTAGTATCCTGAGTTTCAGTTTCTAAGGAGAGTACATACTCCTCAGCTAATTTTATTAAGCTTCTGATGGCTTTTGCAGATCTTACTTTTGAATTTACATTCCTACTCTCCTTGCTGGTCTCCACTGAGTCAGAGGATATGCTTTCTTGTTCACTTTTCTCACTATCCTCTGAGTTCTCAATATCAAAAATTTCATTCATGGCTTTTATAAACCGACTTTTTGTTATATTTGCTCCCATCTTTTTAAATTTTCTTTTTTCTTACCTTGCCGCCGAATTCCCCGTACAGGCCGCCACCTGTCGCTGCCTGAAGCGGAAGTCGCTTGGAGCAGCGAACGCCACAGGAAAATTCGGAGGCAGGATGAAAATGAAAAAAGGTCTTTTATTCTTCTCCTCTCTCCAGCTCCAGCAATCACTCCAAATGCTCTAACTCCAACCACCACCTTCTTCTTCCCCACACACACTAACGAACCTCACCCAGTTATATACATATAGCTTTAACAAGGACACGTGCTTACAGCTCGAGCTTACAGGTGCGTCACGCAGTGTTCACGGGCATACAAAGATTCTTTGAATAATGTATCAACATCAGGTGGAAACTAGAACATCTTTTATGGCTCTCAGCTAACCGCAATCTTTAGCTATCTCCTTGATTATAGGCTCCTTCAATCTTTCACTTATAAAGGACAAAAAACGATGTGCAGACATGAAGTCATACAGTCAAGTTGAATAGGGAGAAATCAGTTTAAAGTATGCAGATACAAATATCTCAACTCAACTGTTCCTTCAACAAATAATTTGCCAAAATGAAAAGAGCACCTTGTCTGAGTTGGTCTTGGTTGTATTGCTAATATGTATTTTCTGTTCTGATTCTGAATTTATCTATATGCAGCATGCTAATTTATTTCAAATAGCAAACTAAGAATATAGCAATCAGTGTACAAACTGAGATATGAAAAAATGTGCTCTCTCTATATAACATAAATTGTAATGCATTCTGCTGTCACATGTAACTAATTAGAATTAAAAATCCCTAATGTCAACTAAAATATTTTTTTTTATTTGAAGTAGTTTTCAAACTAGGAAAATAAAAGAATATAGCAGTCAAAGGTTAATGATGATATGACCAACAAAATATTTTCAAAGCTGTGTTGTGAGATACGAATGTTGGCTATGAACACAGGACGCTGGAAATTCATCTGCTTCTCTGCTTAAACATCTGTGCTATTTTACAATTGAATCTCTGATGCTTAAGTCATGGTAAACATATAAAACTATTTCACATTGAAATATAACTTTAACATTGTACGCTAATGTAATGAAGAATTACATACCTTTCACTTTTGTTTGGTTGCTTTTTATTTATTTAATATTACAAAGTGAAGAACATATTAAATATATTATTGCACAAAGATTATTCACTATGGCTCTTCTAGATAGAGGTAATCTATCATGTAGCATTGCTTCAAAGAAAAAGAGAACTTATATTTCCACAGACTTTCCTTACATTCTAATAAATTGTGGGTAATATTTAAATATTTGTATATAAAACACATGCATACTTATTGAAAATACAAAAATATCCACCATTTATTTTATCTAGTTTTACTTAAGTACAAATTCAGGATTGTTTTACTATGATGCATAATGTAATCATTTTCTCATTTAATAGCTTTCACTGTTATGGTGGTCTAAATAATGAATATTACTCTATTATAATGAGTTTGTAGCAATATCAGAAGATGTATCACATAGAGAGTTAATTCTTTATTCTACATAGTGCATCTGCATATGTTTCTTATATAAATTTACTTTTTGTCATTATGATAATGATGCCAGGAGATTACAATTATAACCTGATGGAGATGGAGATTCAATTATTTCAATGCATGGTGCTATTTACCTTACTTATTTCAAGGTAAAAATGATTTTATATTTTCTTACACTATTATTTAAGTTTGATGCCATCACATATACACAATACTTTTTTCAATATGAAAATTAAAACTGCATGATGAAGATTATCTTACAAGCATTGCAACAGTTTAATATATACTGAGATTTTGCTTAAAATTATGTAATGTCATGGAGTAGGATGACAACATTCATATTAGATTCATGTGTTTCCATGTCATTGCATAGAAAAAAATTCAACTCACCTTTGTTCACAAAGTGCATCACTTTTTAAATATTTTTTTAAAAATTCCTTAATTCTATTCAGAAATTATAAGGTTCAAATAATCAAAAATATTTGCTTGCAAGTAATATTTTAAATAGTTTTTTGTTATTTATGTTTCTTACAAAATAAAAAAGTATTCAAGATATAGAACTTGATTTGTATATAGAACATTTAGTTTGACTACAGTTTTATTTTTTAAACCAACATTGCACATGGTAACCACAAATATTAACCAACTTTGCCCCCTCTCAGCAGGAAGCAGCTTGGACATTGGGTAACAGTGGTCCATTTTATGTTTCGAATATAACCCTTGCTGCTCTGCCTCTGGAACTTCTTTTTAAAATCGACATCTTTCTTTCTCTTCCTCTCTCCCTGATCCTCCCTAATCTCTCTCTTAATGTTTTTTGTCTTTAAAATAAGAGAAAATTTAATAACAAATGATGTTTGAGTAAAGTAGTTTTGAGTTCTAGTATTTCAAAAACTCTATAAACCTCTCCTTTGCTCAAACAACTCAAGAAAGTATTTTATATACAATTATGTTCATCTATTACCACTGAAATTTACGTTGTGATAAGGAAAAAGTGAAATATAACTTGGGAAAATGATATAATCCTCAATATATTGAAAGCTTTTTTTTTTTTTTTTTCTTTTATGGGAAAAAGGAAAAAGAAGTTTCATTGCTTTGCTTGCGAAAGAGAAACACGAAGGATTCCTGTCCCAGAGGCTGTGATTCTGTCCGTCAAGAGTTTTTAAAGAGGTGATTCAAAGGCTGCATTCCATGTGTTCTCTGTCCAGAGTTAGGATTCACTTGTTAGTTTGGGAGATAATCATTTTTTTGATCTCCTGGTGGCATCCCCTAGGTCTGGATTACTTTCTTCCTATGGTGGGTGTATGCTCAAGAATAGATGATTGTTCCTAGAGTGGGGAAGAAAGTTAATCCTCCCCTCCCCAGATTAGGGAAGGGGAAGATTAGGAAGGGGAGGATTTAAGGAGGGGAGGGAAAGAGGATGAGAAAGAAAGAAACATGTTCAATTTTAAAAATAAGTCACGGTACAGAGCAGCAAGGATTATATTCAGAGCTTCAAATTGACCACTGTTACATTTCCCCACTATCAATTTCTACATTCTATTTTTATGAAAAAATGAGCATTTTCCTTCTCCCCAGTGCCAATCCAATAACAATGACATAATTTTGAGAAAAAGGAAAAAGAAGGTTTATTGCTTTACTAGCAAAAGAGAAACACAGGGGTCTCCTGTCCCAGAGGCTGTGATTCTGCCCATTATCAGAAACAAGGGGCTTTTAAGAGGCAACTCAAAGGCTACACGTGTTCTCTGCTGGAGTTGTAATTCACATATTAATTCAGGAGACAGTAATTTCTGAGATCTTTTGGTACCATCCCCAAAGTCTGGATTACTTCATTCCTATGGTGGTTATGTACTTAGGGACAGATAATTCTGTCTAGGATGGGGAAGAAAGGTAATCAGGTTTCCAGTGAGATTATGGAGGGGGAGAGATTAGGGAGGATCAGGGAGAAAGGAAGAGAAAGAAAGATGTCCATTTTAAAAAGAAGTTCC
Source organism: Tamias sibiricus (assembly GCA_025594165.1). Taxonomy (NCBI): domain Eukaryota; kingdom Metazoa; phylum Chordata; class Mammalia; order Rodentia; family Sciuridae; genus Tamias; species Tamias sibiricus. The sequence goes on from CM046662.1 coordinate 147,680,473, forward strand.
AGAGGCAGAGCAGCAAGGGTTATATTCAAAACATAAAGTGGACCACTGTTACCCAATCTCCAAGCTGCTTCCTGCTGAGAGGGGGCAAAGTTGGAAGAATTGACCCTAAAACCTTGTTCTCTATTAGGTGGAGCATAGACAGCTAAGGGTATTCTGTGTCAGGGCAGTCCAGGGGTCCATGGTGGCAGTTGGTGGGCGACTGAACAGGTGTACTTAAGGCAGGGACCATACAGATGCTAAGGGTGTCACAAATTTCACTGTGTCAATTTACCTTTCTCCTATTGAAAGTTTTTTAAATTAACATTATTCAGTGACAAATTTAGTCTTTGCAAAATACACACTGATTATGGGAGGATCTGATATCCTTTGATTATTTTTTTAATTTATTTTTTATTCTAAGTTGGTATAAATGACAGCAGAATGCATTACATTTCATATTACACATATAGAGCACATTTTTACATATCTCTGGTTGTATGCAAACTATATTCACACCATTCGTGACTTCATACATGCACTTAGGATAATGATATCCATCTCATTCTACCATCTTTTTTTTTTTTTTTTTCCTTCACCCTTTTACCCCCTCCCTTCCCCTCCCTACCCATTGGCCATTCTAGTGTTCCTCTAATCCTCTTATGTTCCCCATCCCAACCCTACTGTGAATTGGCCTCCTTATATCAGAGAAAACATTTGGCATTTGGCTTTTTGGGATTGGCTAACTTCGCTTAGCATTATATTTTTTAACTTGTTTTCCTCCATTCTCTCCATTTTACATAACATATTATGTTCTTTGGGTTTCATGTTTTTTTTCTTTTGGAATTTTTTTTTTCCTTTTCTTTTTTTGCATGGGGCAGACCTCACTACCAGGCTGGCCTCAGACTAATTGCCTCAAACAATCCTCCTCAGTTTCCTGAGCATCTAACACTACAGGCAAGCACAGCTACACCCAGCTTTGCATTCTTCTTGATTGTAAATGGTAGAAGATTTCAATTCTTTCTCTTTAGGGCGATCCTTGTCATTTTATCACTGGACTATTTTACCAGAAAACTTCCTCCTTTCTATAAAATCAGAGAACAACATTTTCCTGTTCTTTGTTTCTATTTTAACTCTAATATTTTAATTTAACATCTGTTTAAACATTTTTTTTTTTTTTGCTCAACACAAAGAAAGTCTCTAAGTGTGAAATACTGAATTCAATTTATATTCAAGCACATGAAATGAATTTATGTAGTCAATATTACCTTGTTATTTCCTTTAAAATACAAAAAATAATTAATACATTTAATATTTTGAGTTTTCCATGTATTTTATGAAATACAATGAAGATGAGAATCAGATGATGTAGTTGTCTTATATTTTGGGATAATGATGTGTGAAATACACATGTATCTTAATGCATGTTTAGCTGATATTGGCATATTTAATTTTGCTTAATGAGAATGTACATCTGATTTGATCTCACTATATTTCTTTTTTCTAAAAATTCATTAGAAAATATTCAATACAGTATTTTAATTGAACATTAACTATTGTTTGTAAATCTCCACGTGTTCATACTCTTAAAGAAGATCTGTATGTAAAATTTCAGCATTGTGAGTATAATTAAATGCAAAAATTTTCTCTAATCCTACGGGCGATTGATTTTACAATTCAATTCACCTGACTAAATATATGCTCACATAGCTAGCACATGTCTCTGCATATATCTGTGCAGATGTCTCATGAAGAAATTAACATTTGAATCAGTAGATACTTGAATAAAACAGATCTGCCCTCACCCATGTGTATGCCCATCATCCATTCTACTGAGCACCCAAATAGGAGAGAAAGGCAGAGGAAGACTAATTTATATGGCTTTCTTTTGGAGCTAAGACTTCCATCTTTTTCTACCCTCAGACATCAATATTATCAGTTCTAGTGTTTTCAGACATGGACTGAATTACAGGACTAAATAACTTTAAACCTCTCTCTTGCATATGGCAGATTATGGACTCCTTGACTTCTAGAATCAGGTGAGCCAATTTCCATAATAAATGTTTTTCCTCTCTTGCCCCTGACTCTCCACCTGTGCCTGTGTTTATGTGACATTTTTTTATTAGTTCTGTTGGTTCTGTTTCTGCAATTGTTTCTATTTCTCTTGAAAACTTTTATTAATAGTATGCTCTGCAATAGAATAATATAACAAATTTAATAGAAAAAAATTTTAAATGCTTAGTACGTATACACCATTTTTAACTGTTCTGATACTTAATCTTACTTATTCTTCATAGTAAGTCTGTTTACAGGCAACACACTTACCTCATTTTGCTGGTAAGAAAATTGAAGAATCTAAATTTATGTAAGTAGTGATAGGTCATTTTATTTCTGGAGCAGAAATATGAAGTCAATATATTCTGATCCCAGAACTATCACTGAATCACTGCACTATATTCGGTCCTATGTTCGAAAGAAACTCACAACCAACATACAAACATGCACTTTTTCACTTCTATGTGTGTCTTTTGAAATATCATCATAAATGCTGAATGCAGTCTTTAGAATTTTGAAATTCAAAACCCCATATAGAAAAGCAGATATGCTTTTGTGTGAATGAGCTGGGGATTGAATCCTCAGTAATAGGATATGATAAGTACATGCACTAATACAGAAGTGCACTTTCAAACCCAATAAGTATACATTTTACAGTAATTGGGACTTCAATATATCTGTCCAAATTTCATAAATATTTACAAAACTAACTGGATTCCAAATGCTCTGGTATAAAATCAGTTTTGTCAATCATTTGCATTGTTTCTTATTGCAACATTGAGTCAAATAAATCACACATTAAATGTGTCTAGATCATTGACAACATCTAAAATAAACAAAGGATAATATGATCAGTGATCATTTGATAAAGTGGAGTTGAAATGTAACTTTTGATATGAAAGATTTATAAAATAAAGTGACATTTAGATACAAACAAAATGTGAAAATGTGAAATCATAAATTCTCAAAAAATCTGTTTGACTTAGCCGTATTTAATTCATGTACATAGTGTTTAAAGTATTCAAAGTCTTTACTCAATAAAAATATTTTCACTATGAATGTCTACTTTAAATAATTTCATATTAATAGGGTATGAAATTAATTTTACCTCTGCTTAAAGTTTTGTATGATGCTGTAATTTATTTTAAGAATTACTGAAAAGTAAGAAGGCAAAACTGTAGTGTTAAGATAAAAACACACAAAAAAATGCAATTATAAAAATGGCATATGTGAACCAAGGGAGGAAAGATTGAAACCTTTTGTCAGGATTCCTAGGGTGCAAAATGAAAGATATCAAGGATACTATAAAATACAATTTTATGATCAAATTAGAAGAGAAGACATTTTGAGTGTACTTTTTTCCTTTTCGTCAGAATGAAGAAAAAATGCTTCCCTGTTGCTGCTAACCTGAATAGTTAACAAGAAGAAATCACTCTTCATATAGCATTTAATATGGAATAAAATCATCTCTCTCAAGAAGAAATGTGATGTGTGTGATGTTCATGACAGCATATTAATTTGAAAAGTGAAAAATGTTTCACGTTTAATATTGTCCGTTTCTTCAGTATGGAACATACCCTTTGGGAATGAGGGATATCTTATACAGATTTCATGTAAAATTTGTTCTTCATATACACTTGTAAAAAGTAAAGATCTATTCCTAAAAAATATACATTGAAAACCTTGGGGAAAAAATTGTCCATTTCTTAATTCTTTTTGGTTTTCTGCATTTATTAAACTTCACCGTGCATTAAGTCAAAACACTTAATACTCATTAGAGAAAATAACTAATTCAGACAATATTTTGATATTTTCTTTAAACACCAATTTATAATTAATATATCTGTAAGAAGCCACCCCTTGTATTACCTGCCATACTTCCTTTTTAGTTCTTTTAAATGGCAAAATGAGCCTAATTCATTGGATCATCCTTAACACAGAGAGAATTAGAAGCCCTTGAACAAAAAAAAGTTAATCAAACTAGCCCCAGAATATTATTGGAAATGTTAGTGGCATATTAATTGCCCTCCCTTTGGTCTTTCTTTCCCCCCACTCCCTTCTCTCTGGATCATTAGATACCTTCATCATCTCTGGAACACATTTGAAATGTTATTTTTTAAAAAGACTATATTTTAACAACACACTTGTATTAGGATTCTCTAGACAAAAAGAATCAATAAGATATGTACATAGGTAAAAATAAGGGAATTAATTAGGGGAACTTGCTTATTGGTTTTGGAAGCTAGGAAGTCCTATGACAGGTCATCAGCAAGCAGGAGATGTTGATAAGCCAGTAGCTCAGTCCTCTTGCAAAGGCCTCAGAATTAGGGAAACTGAAGTTATAACTATCATTCTGAAGTAGTCTTAGTGCGTAGTTAGGGGTCCACTGGCATAAGTACTGTGGTTCAATGATGTGGGCCCCTGCCAGGAGTTGTGTAGCAACAGCAAATCATCTCAAATAGGGGTGACAGGAGATTAAGAAAACGACAAACATTTTTAAGCAAAGCTGGGGCCAGGTGAGATATTCCCTTCTGATGGAGAACTGTCGTCTAGAACTAGCCCAGCATGGTTATTATATAGGGCCTCATGATCAGGAAGTTAAACTATAGAAGCTATGTAAATTGTTGAATGCCTGTGAGTTATCATGAGGCTTCTTTGTGTACTAGAAACTTACAGAGCTAGAAGCATCTTGCCAATATCCTGCTGTACCCAGGAAACACATTGCACTGAAAAATATGATAACTATTGATATTAGAGCCAATTATCAAAGATGTTCACATCCTTACCTTTTGGCAAGGAAGGAATCTTTCCCAGGTTTGGCTTTTGCCTAAACCGAAAGATCAGCCAATTATTGGGACTCATTTACTCTTCACAGGTCCCCAGTGTGGGAACCTGCCCTCAGTGAGAATTGGTCTTCCCTATCTAGTCCATTCAGGTTCTGAAAAAACCCCTCAGAGACACACCCAATATAATGCTTTACCAGGTTTCTAATTATCCATTAATCCAGTCAAGCTGACACCTAAAATCAACTCTCAAAAGTCCCTTGATACCAATTTTCTCCATCAGTCCTCTTTCTGTCACTATAATAAACACCTGAGATAGTTAACTTCCAAAAAGGAAAGTTTTGTTTTGCATCAGAGTATGAAAAATTTTAGTCCCTGGTTAGTCGGCCCATTGTTTTTGGACCCATTATTACAGGTAGTAAGATATCATACCCGGATTTAAATCATTACTGTATTTAAAGGAATACCAGGATTCTTTTTTTTTTTTTTTTTAAGTATTTATTTATTTGCTTTAGTTGTACACAATGCCTTTGTTTTTACGTGGTGCTCAGGATCGAACCCGGGCCGCACACACGCTAGGCGAGCGCTCTACCTCTGAGCCACAATCCCAGCCCAAATACCAGGATTCTTTAAAATAAAATTATATTGTATCCCATTATTATCAAAAATACATATGCTTATTTGTATAGATAAAAATGGAAAATATATATCAGTATAAATTCATAATGCAAAATGATTAAAAAGAAACATCTTTGAGGATCACAAAGAAGTATAAAGGAATACCAGGCACAACTGCATACCAATAAGTTAGACACCTTAGATTAAACCAGCAAATTCCCCAAAACACATAAATGATAAGAGCTTACTCAAGAATAAAGAGAAATTTTAAATATATGCAAAGCAAATAAATACATTTAATAGGTAATTTAAAATACCCACAAAAAATTATCTATGCCCATATTACTTCATGGGTAAATTCATTCCAACAATAAAAAAGTAATACTATTTCTTCACAAAATTTTTCAAAAATTACAAGAGAACTACTTATACTATGAAGCCAGTGTAGTCTGACACAAAAATAATTGTAAGAAAATAAAACAAATTCCCAGAAAAATTAGGTAACTGATTTCAGCAATATATAAATATAATTATACACCATGATGGAGGAAAATTTTTCCCAGGAAGTAAAATTAGTTAAACTTTAAGAAAGCAGTTAATATATCAGTAGAAAGCGCGCACACACACACACACACACACACACAATTTTAATAATATAGAAAATTCATGATAAAAAATACTCCATAATTAAGAGTAGAAAACTTCCTCTACCTCATAAAGATATGTACAAAAAATTCATATTTAAAATCATATCCATGATCAAAGATAGACCCACTCTTAGATAAGGGAAAAACCAAATGTCCACTTCTTTTATCTTTATATATTATTGTACATGTTATTGAACAGGTAGTTCCTCAAATGACACTAAATAAGAAAAGGAAATAGAAGCCATCCACTTTGGAAAGGAAGACATAAAATATTTTTTATTCAAAGGTAATGTTATAGTTTAAATCTGGTGTCCCCCAAAAGCTCATGAGTGAGACAATGCAAGAAAATTTCAGAGAAGAGATGATTGAGTTGTGGGAGACTTAACCCAATTATTGAATTAATCCCCTTATAGGAATTAACTAAGTGGTAACTGAAGTGGTAGGGTGTGGCTAGAGGAGGTGGGAATTGGGGTGTGGCTTGGAATATATATTTGTATCTAGCAAGTGGAGTCTCTCTCTCTCTCCACTTCTAGATCACCATGATGTGAGCTGCTTCCCTCTGACACACACTCCACCCTAATGTTCAACCTCATCTCGACCTCTGAGAAATGGAACCAGCCTTCTATGGACTGAGACCTCTGAAATCAACAGCCTTCAAATAAACTTTTTCTCTACAATTGTGCTGGTTGGGTCCTTTCGTAACAGCATAGTAAAACCTTACTACAAAAGGTAACATTATCTTGTACATAGAAAAGACTGAGGTTAAGGAATGTACTAAAAATGATAGGAACTTACAAACAAATATGTGTAACGAGGTATGAGATACAACATCAGTATAGTATAGAAAAGTTAGTTGTACTTCAATGTATTTGAAATTAGCAGTCTAAACTGAAATTAATTTTTCCACTTAAAATTGCTAGTATCAAAAGAGCAAAATAATTAGAAAGAAATGTGATTAAAAAGTAAAGAATTTTTATTCCAATTATGCCAAAACATCCTTGAAATAAGGAACTCTAAATAAATGAAAATACATTCTAAGATAAGGGATCACAATATTTAATATTATTAAAATATAAATATTTCAAAAATTGATCTATGTATTCAGTGCAATCCCAATTAAAATTATAGCTGGCTATAAAAATTAATAAGGTGATTCTAATTCATAGGAAATCACAAGGGACTCCAAATTGGCAAAGCACTATTGAAAGAGAAAATTTCACTAATTTTGTTTCCAAATTGATGACACAGTAATAGTAATCAAGACAGAGTTATACTCACATAAGGACAGACATTTTCATTAATACTATAGAGTTGAGAGTCTTGAAACAAACCAGTATATCTATGTTTGAACAATTTAGAAAAGCATGCAAAACCATTCAAGGGAGAAAGAATGGTTGTTGTAGCCAGGCGCGATGGCGCAAGCCTGTAATCCCAGCACTTGGGAGACTGAAGCAGGAGGATTGTGAGTTCAAAGCCAGCCTCAGCAATGGAGAGGAACTTAGCAACTTGGTGAGACTCTGTCTCTAATAAAATACAAAAAGGGCTGGGAATGTGGCCAAGTGGTCAAGTGCTGAGTTCAATCCCTGGTACAAAAAAAAAAAAAAAAAAAAAATGGTTGTTCTGTTTTTCAGTGCTGGGGATCAAATCCAGGGTCTTATCTTTGCTAAATAAGCACCAAGAAAGAATGTTTTTAGAAACAAATTTTGCTGGGACAACTGGATAGATGCATAAAAATAGTGAATTTTGACCTTAACCCTTATCATATACAAAAAGTAACTCAAAATGAATCAGTGACCTAAAGTTAAGAACAAAAACTCCAACACAATTTTTAATAAAATTTTAATTAAGATATAATTTAATATTTAAATACTACATAGAGATATAAAAATTACATGTGTTTGTGGGATACCATGAGATCATTATATGTATATACATATGCATGTATATATATATATTTTTTAATGTAAACTTGTTTTAACATGTCTATCTCTTCAAATGATTACCATTTCTTTATGTGAAAACAATCCTTAGAAGAAAGCGTAGGCCTAAATGTTCATGGCCTCAGATTTGGTAAAATATTCTTAGATAGGACACCAAAGTTATGAGCAACAAAAGGAAAAATAATAGATATTTTGTGCTTAAAAATTAAACTTTTTATGTTTCATAAGACACCATTGAGAAATTGAAAAGACAACCTATAGACCCAGAGGAAATATTTGCAAAACATATATCTGATAAGCACCTTGTATGTAAAAAACATAATATATGTGTATCTGTGTGTGTATAAGCACACACACAAATATATGTGTGTATACACAAACACACACACACACACACATATATACATACACCTCTTAGAACTAAATAATGAAATGACACCACAAAATTTTTTAAATGGCCTAAAAATCTGAATCGATATTCTCTAAAAAAGCATTATTAATGATCAGATGTACATAAGCACATGAAAAAATGTCCTTCAGCATCAGTCACTCAACAAGTATAGGTAAATCAAAGCAAAAATGAGAAGAAACTTACTACAAGTATAAACAAAACAAAACAACAAAGTGACAGTAAAACATGTTGGGGAGGACTTGGAAAAAAGCAGAAACCTTACATGCTGCTGGTGGTAGTAAAAAATGATAAAGCCACATTGTAAGACATTCTGGCAATTATTCAAATGGGTTAAATACACTGTCCCTATGACAGGAGTATATTAAAAACTTGCACACAACCATCAAGAGTGAAATTTTCATAATACCCACAAGATGAAATGTCCATTAATAGTGAATTGGTAAATAAAATGTGGTCTGACCATTCAATAGAATGTTATTTGTTCATTAAAAGGAATGAAGTATTGCTATAAGCTAGAGCACAGACCTTAGAAATATACTAAGTGAAATAATTCAGTCACAAAAGACCACAGAGTATGGTTCATCTATATGAAATGTCCACAGAGGCAAATGTATAGAGACATAAAATAAACTAGACATTGCTTAGAACTGTGGGGATGCCAAAGAAAGCGATAACTATGTGGTAGGAAGTTTCTTTATGAGGTGACCTAAGTTTTTTATTTATTTTTGCAACTGAGTATAGTGATGGTTGAGTACATCTTAGTACACAAAAACTCTTGCTTTGTATACTTTAATTTTGTGAATTACAGGTATAGGAATGCTATTTTATTAAGTCTGTTAAAAACTGAATAAACTTAATAAAATGCTACTTTATTAAGTCCGTTAAAAACTGAATAAACAAATTTTATATAGTATCACAAACAGTATGTTTGTTATGTGTGTATGTTTTCTTGACTTTCATATATATTCCACATTTTTCTTATTATGTATATTGAAAAGTATATCTCTACATATTTCTATTTTAATAAAAATGTAAATACAATAAAAAATGAAAGCAAGAAAAGGTACAATCATAATATAAGACATATCAAGCACATTTTAGTTCATTTTAAAGTAGATATAGAGATGAGAAAATATTTATGTATAAATCAAAACCATGATCAACATTCAAAATTGGGAAAACTCATATTCTTTCATAAATTCACACAAAGCACTGCATGAAGACATACATGTCTGATCTTGTGACAAATTCAGCTGATTCTATTTATTTTAACTAACACTTCTCTATATGGACATGCGAAGTTGTACCAAAAGTAGATTGTATAAGGAATGCTGGTATGTGTGCAGCATTATACATTTTTCTTTTAACATTTATCATTCATATATTTATGATAATGCCAGGGATCTGTTTGTTAATTGGATGGAATGATCTCTATCTGACATTGAAAAAAAAATTAGCCATCTTATTCTTCATGGAGCATAAATCAATACAGGAAAAATATAAAAATAATGCATTATTGATGTACAGATCTTCCTGATTTATGATGAAAAAATTAATCTTCTTAAAGTGTTATTGATATCAAAACCAGGCAGGTCATGATTCACACTTAAAAAATATAAAAGTAAATTTTGGATTTAAACAGATTCTATCTCAGAAAAAGTATTTTCTTTCTGGAAACACTAGATGGGTAACCCTACAATTTTTTTTAAAGGATTGGCAATTTTTTTTATATCATTCCTTACCTGTGCTGAGATTGAGTATATCACTGCTTTCCAATGATATGATTGAGAACTCCAAGAAATATTTTTGTATTGACAAAATTTATGTATCTATCTATCCACATGCTTGTATTTTTTATTAGAGTAATTCCATGTTTAATATTTTAGCATGTTTTTTATCAAGCAGAATATATGACATTGTTGAAATAGACTACATGCTTATAAAACACACACACACACACACACACACACACACACACGTCTATATCCCCAAACATTTCCTTTGATAGTTTCTAAATTTTCTTAAGTTACATTCCTCTGTGGAATTTTAATGACAGCAAATCGGCCCACCAAAACTGTTGAAAAATAATCATAATTAGCTTCCTGTATTAAAATTGTTACAGGCCACATCAAGGAAACTGATCTAGGGATAAAAAAAGCAATGAGTATTTCTCAAAGGTAAATTGCTGAAATGCTAAGACAGGTAGGCATTCTACAAGATTGCTGCTTTTGGTTTACATTTCAAATGATCTTGACAAATGGGAAAAGCGCACACGCCCACTCACTCTCATATGAATTTTGAACTCCCTTTTCTTTTTTAGAGCTTTTACATTTTAGAAATCTTCATATACCAGATGCATCTTTTCACAATTGAGAGAAATATTTATATTGCAAAGCCAGCATCTTGGGTGAATTCCACCTTCTTACTGGTTTAAGAAGGATAGTCTTGGGCCGGGCACGAAATCCCAGCACTTGGGAGGCTGAGACAGAGGAGGATTGCGAGTTCAAAGCCAGCCTCAGCAACAGCAAGGCACTTAGCAACTCACTGAGACCCTGTCTCTAATAAAATACAAAAAAAGAGCTGGGGATGTGGCCCAGTGCTTGAATGCCCCTGAGTTAAATTCCCATACCCCACCCACCAAAAAAGAAGGATAGTTTTGGGTTCTGAGATCATTCCTCATGGCTGTAGAACCATAAATTGGAACCTCAAATCCAATCTATTTTTGGTGATTTTTACAGAAGAGCAAGCTCAATCTTAGGTTTTCTTTCAATGCAAAATTTCCAACATTAACACAAAACAGATTCAAGTACCAATGGACAGATGAAGCAGTGAAAACCAACTCCTATTTCATTACCAGAGGCCAAATTATTTGCAGAATATCTGTAAAACTGTGTGTGTTAATCTCTTCCTTCTAAAAGTATTTTATTCTAGTGTCACTTAAGGCAAAGTTCAAATAGAAAAAAAAAAAAAAAAAAAAATCTGTCAACAATTGCCAGAAATCTCCTCTTCCTTTGGAAAGAGGGCTTCAAACTCCCCCACAAATGTGTTATTTTTTTCACATGAAATTTGTTTACTTGTGTCTGGATTAGTTGTCTTCAGTGTGGCAGCATTATTGCTAAGAAACCCTTCAAAAAGATAACCTGTTCCTTGTGATTTGCATAGGAAATGAAGTCAGGAGCCAAGCCAGAGTCAAAGTTCTGGGCAGCTAGAAGTAGCAAGGGGATTTTAGGAACAGCACTGTTGGAACCAAAGGCCTAGGACTTTCAAAATAACTATCAAGTAATTAAATTTCTATGGAAAATAGTTGTCCATTTGAATAGATTCAGAAAATTGCAAGTAATAAATAACTGTGTCTTGGTGAAAAAAACTATTTCTCCTTCAAAGCTACAATACTTCTGTAAAATGACAGACACGATCATCAACCTTCAACTCTCTACTAGCTCCTTCTGCAATAAGTGCCAATTCCTGTGAAAAGAAGAAAGAAGAAAAAGTATACAGAAGGGATGGAAAAATTCAAATATTTTTATTGATTCTTTTTAGTTATACATGATAATAGAATATACTATGGCATAATTATAGAGGCATGGAATATAATTTGTTCTAATTCAGTCCCCAGTATTTCCCTTTCCTCTCCCTTCCCTCTACTCTATTGACCTTTCTGCTATTAACTTACAGTTTTATTTTTTTTAATATTAGTTTCTTGTACATGTACATGCTGATGAGGTTCACTCTTGTATGTTCATAGGAATGTTATGTCAGATTCATTCCTTCCCTGTCCCATGCCTCCTCCCTTCCCTTCATTCCCCTTTGTAAAATAATTTAAAATAAGAGAAGGAGCACTTAACAAAAAAGATTAGAAGGAAAAAGTCAAATATTTTATTCCTGATTTTCATTAGGTTTACTGACAGGATTTCTGCAGGACAGTGTGATTTATTTTGGTCTTTCTCTATAATGGATTATGACAGCTGTGGTTCATGTTATATATTGCTCAGTAAATAAAGCAGGTGACCTATTGAGGCTCATAAATCAATAGTCTAGCTTGAATGAACACTTTAATTGAAATGCCCTATGTTATAATCCTAGCGCAATTATACATTTGGTGGTGCACATGCAGCAAAACACAGAAAATCATTTGGAGATAGATTAAGGAGGTTATATAATGAAGAAATGATAACTGACAATGGTTTGTCTTTTTTAAGGAACACTACAAATGTCAGTGACAATTCCTTTAAAAACGGCCCCTTTCACTGGTAATATGTGCATGAAGATGATAAAAGTATCCTACACTTTTACTCTATAAGTCATGAAAGAATGTATTTGAACTTCTGAAATTTGCACACAGCATTCCTCTATCCACCTGGCAGCAATATTTTCTCCTGATCTCCACCCCACGTAGCAGGGGTTTCATATTACTCTTCTTTCACTTTTCAGCAATATTTCCAAACCTGGATATACTTTTAAAATTACTTTCCTCTATTGAACTTTACTTCTAGCTTTACCTCAGGGAAGAGTAGACTCATGACTGTACGAGTCTAAATGTCCAATACTTTGTATTCTCTCTTTTTTTTTTATTGTTTTGTTGTTTTGTTTTTGCAATTACTGTTTTATTCTTTTCTTTATTTCTCAAATTATTTGATTTGATTGGCTTTAAATTATATTAAGTCATAGATGTGAGTCAACAGAGTGAATCTGGAACGGTGAAAGGACTGGTGAGATGTGTGGATTTAATGAAATTAAGCATGTCAAGATTCTTTTAATCTCATTAGCCCTCTCAGCTGGAAATGTGTATGAACCATATCCATGCATTTACCTAATTTCTTCCTAAGTACAGACTTTCTCAATGTTCTTGATCCCCTAACAATTACATTGGAAACTGGAAGCTTAGTACCCCAATAAGTTTTAACTCATAAGTTGCCATTATAATTAAAGCTAGTGACTACAAATGAAAACTAAATATAGTCATTTAATTTGGAAGGTTGTATTTTATGTGCTTGCAGTTTTAAAATGAGTTGAACCTTGAGATTTGTACTATACTTCCTATGTGCAAGATTTCCATTATAAGTCAACTACATGAATGTAATTCGGTTAATAGAAAACTTGACTTATTTTTTCCATGATGATGAGTGGAACGGGGTGGGGAAGTTGATAACCATAATTATGATGTATTTTTTTTTGTAAAATACTCTGATAAATTGACAATTTCTTATGAAGGATTAATTCTCCAATGACAGTATTTTAGTTTAAAAGTTAACCATTATGATCCTTTATAAATACGACATAGTACCAAGCTATGTTTTTTCTGAATGATAACTCCTGGTAGCAAGATGAACATGATTCATTTGGTTGTATCATCTATGTCTTTTTACAAGTAACTAAGAAAATGCCTTTTATGATACTTTGATTTTTATCTTTTATTCAATTTGATTTTTCCTCATTTGAGAATGATGTAATTATATTTTCATATATAATTGATTTCTAAGCTTAGTGTAAGTCCTAGTAATATTTCATACAATTTTAACAAAGAATGAACATGCAGGTTTGAATATTTCAACTCACTTTGAATTTTCATTTAGTTTCTTTCCCCTAAATATTAATTTGCCCAATTCTATAAATATATTACTCAAAGTTAATACATCAAAAACTATCACAAAATAAGGCATTTTATCTTTCATTTTTCAATAGAAAATATAAAACAAATTGATTTTTGGAAAAGTTTTCTCTTAAGGGGATTCTAATATTTTGTTCTTCAAAATAATCTAATTTTAAAGAAATGCATATATGTGTAGATTATTTTATTGTTAATACCAGTTCCATGTTTATAGAAAAATGTGAGTACAAAGTATAGAGAGTTTTCATATACCCCCTTACCCTATTCCCCATTTTCCCTATTAATAGCATCTTGCATTTATGTGGTACATTTATTGAAATTGATGGGATAACAATTATAAATTATTATTACCAAAATCCATAGGTTATATTAGAATTTTCTCCCTGTGATTTTTGTACATTCGGGGCTTTGATAAATGTATCATGACACCAAGACAATAGACAATAGACAATACTATAGGAAATAGTTGCACTGCCCTAAGAAGGTCCTGCTCACTAATAATTTATACTGCTGTCTCACCAACCAGCTACCTTTAGTGTCTCCATAGTTTTCCCTCTTCCATGTTGTTATGCAGTTGGCATCATACAGTATATAAACTACTCACATTCGTTTCATACACATAACCACAGGCATTTAAGCTTCTTCCATGTCTTTCTGTGGTTTGATAACTCATTTTCTCTCATCTCTGAATCATATTGTACTGAGTGAATGTGGCACAGTGCTTTTTGTTTGTTTGTTTTTGTTGGTGGTGTTGTTATTTGAGTGCCTTTGTTTCTAACTTTTGTGCTGGCAATTGAACCCTGGGGTTCTTTATCAACCGAGGCACATTCCTAGTCCTTTATATTTTCATTTTGAGATCTAGCTAAATTACTAAGGGTCTCAGTAAGTTGCTGAGGTTGACCTCAAACACAAGATCCTCCTTAGTTACAGGGATTGCAATTGTGTACCACCATGCCCAGCTCAATTTGTTTATAAAATTACTGAGAGAACAATATCTTAGTTTCTTTCAAGTTTTGGCAATATGAATATAGCTCTACAAAGAACAGCATGCAGGTTTTTGTGCAGACATACAAGTCCTTTGAGTAAATACTAAGGAGAATAATTGTTAGATTATCTGGTAAGGGAATAATATATACTAAGTACTGCATAATTGCTTTCTAAAGTGGTTGTACCATTTTGCAATCCTACTTATAAGGAACAGAGTAACTATTGTTCCATATCATCACCAGTGTTTGGAGTTGTCAGTGTTCTGGACATGGGTCATTCTAATAGGTGTATATTATATGTCATTGCAAATTTATTTATCATTTCACTAGTGACATATGCTATGGATAATCTTTGTTGTGGTTATTTACCATATCATCTTTATTGAAGTATTTATTCTAATCTTTTGACCATTTAAATTGTATTTTTCATTATCTTATTGTTGAATTCTAAAACTATTTGCACATTTTGGGTGCCATTCATTTATTAGATAAATCTTTTGCAAATGCATTTTCCCATTCTGTGACTGTGGCTTGCCTTTTCATTATGTTGCCTTCATATTATAATTTATTTTGCAAAGGAATTTTTTTTTTAAATTTTAATGCATTCTGAGTTGTAAATTGTTTTCAGGGATTATGTTTTTGCTCTTGCATCTAAAAAGTCATCATCAAACCAAAGGTTACCTTGATTTCTCCTGTATGTTTTCTTACAGTTTTGAATTTTACAAATGTCTAGAATTTATGTTGAGTTAATTTTTGTGAAAGATTTAAAGTCCTGTGGAGATTAATATTTTTCCATGTCAATGTCCATTTGTTTCTGTATCCATCATTGAAAAGGCTGTCCATTCTATACTGAGTTGACTTTGGTCCTTTGTCCAAGAAGTGTTGACTATACTTGTGTCCATGAATTTCTAGGATCCCTATTTTACTCACTGATCTCTTTGTCTGTTCTTTTGACAACACCACATTGTAGCTGCATATTGATTCTTGATTTCAGGCAGCATAATGCCTATCACTGTTTTGTTTTTTCAATATCTTGTTGAATATTCAAAACATTTTAGCAACTAGCAATAGAGGGGAACAAATTGATGAAGAATATCTACAACATTTATAGCTGACATCACACTTAGTGATAGAAATTTGATGTTTTCCCGCTAAGAGTGAGTATCAGGCAAGGTTGTTTATTCTAATTACTCACATTTACATTATTCTAGAAGTCCTAGCTAATGCAATATAAAAGGAAAAGGAAATGGAAAGAGTTCACGATTATTAATTTTTGTTGTCAGCTTGACAGAATTAAGAGGTTTCTCAGGTACTTTATAGAGCATGATTCTAAATATTTTTTAAGGGTATTTATTGAAAAGACTTGGATTAGTTATTCATTGCATTGTCCTATTCATGGACATGGAATATCTCTCAATTTATGTATTTCCTGTACTTCTTCCATCAGTTTTGTCATTTCCCTGTGGTTGGAGTTGGAGAGGTTGTGGGAGCCGGAAAGAAGTTAGAAGAAAGAAGAATAAAAGAAGTTTTTCATTTTCAGTAAGTTTTGTCCCGCGGTATCCTTGCTGCAAGTGGCAATTGCTGCAGGCAGCGACAAGTGGTGGCCCGTATGGGGAACTCGGAATCTGCAGGTAAGAACTGAGAAATCTATAAAGATGGGTGCAAAAATAACCAAGCACTGAGTAATAAAAGCTATGGAAGAGCTTTTTGATATAGCTGATACTGTGGAGGAAAGTGATCGTGAAAGCATAGCCTCCGCTGAGTCAGATGAGACCAGTAAGGATAGTATTGGTGTGAACTCAAAAATAACGAAGATAAGAGCTGCAAAAGCTATCTGAGACTTGTTGGAAGTAGCCAAAGTGTACGTACTCTCAATAGAATCTGAAACTCAGGATGCTACTACCAGTGAAAGTGATAGTAGTAAGGAGGAGCCAAATAACCATGAAAGCACAGCCTCCTCTGCTGAGTCAGTTAAGACCAGAAAGGACCGTCAAGTAGAGGAACCACTTGTGCCCTCTGCTCCCTCATGGGTGGAATCCATTACAGAAACCATGAGGGGTATTTCTGAGCATATGCATGCCCTTGAGGCAGAGATTAATGGCCTTTCTGAGCGCTTACATGCTCTTGAATGCCAAAACCCACAGGAACATTGGGACCTGCCAGTATTTGAAAATGAAAATGGGCAGAGGTACCACCAACCCCTAGACTTCAAAACAATAAAAAACTTCAAAGAGGCAATAATGACCTATGGGCCCCAAGCTCCGTTCAGGTTGAGCATGCTGGAGTCCCTTAACACTTTAACTTTAAACCCCTCAGACTGGAAAGCCTTATGTAAGGCAGTATTGAGCAGGGGACGATACCTGATATGGAGGTCACAATTCCAGGAGCTTTGTGTAGAAACAGCTAGAAGAAATGTGACTGCAGGCTTCCCAGACCATAATGTAGATATGCTAACAGGTGAAGGACAGTTTGCTGAATTACATATTCAAATGCAATATGATCCTGGTGTATACACACAAATAAACACTGCCGCTGTTAAAGCATGGAAGACCTTACCAGGAACAGGTGATTTACAAGGCAGCTTGTCTAAAGTAATTCAGGGGCCTAATGAACCGTATGCTGATTTTGCGGACAGACTTTTAAGAACGGCAGGCAGAATATTCGGGGATGTAGAGCAAGCAATGCCATTAGTCGTACAGCTGGCATATGAAAATGCCAACAAATACTGTCAAGACGCTATAAGACAATGGAAAAATAAAAGGGACCTCTCAGTATACATAAGATTATGTAAAGACATTAATGACGCCTTTGTCACAGGCAATGTGATTGCAGCAGCAATGAGAGGTGCTTCCCCTCAAAATTTCACAAGGGCTCAACCTAAAAATTACTATAATCAATCAGGTTATTCTAGATAATATCCCCAAAGAGAAATAAGACCAAGCTCCATCCGTGTCCCAGGCCGCTGCCCCAGGTGTAAAAAGGGGAATCATTGGGCCAATAAATGCAGATCTAAATTTGACATCTATGGAAACATTTTGTCTAGAAACTCAAAAAACGGGGCATGGGGCCCAATGCCCTGGGGCCCACAAATGTACGAGGCATTAGAGGAGGAATATCCTCAAACATCCATCCAGATGATTCCTCGTCACAATCCCTCCTACCCATTGACTCCCTTGTCAGAGGGACAAGAGGAAGTGCAGGACTAGACCTCTGTTCTACTGCACAAATATTACTAACACCTGAAATGGGGGTTCAACTGACTCCCACGGGAGTCAGGGGACCTCTTCCCTCAGGGACTGTAGGACTTATCCTCGGGCGAAGTTCTGAAAGCTTATTAGGTTTTCAAGTAACACCAGGTGTTATAGACTTCGACTACCAAGGAGAAATAAAAAATAATGCTTAGTTCACCTATAGGCATTAGCTCTGTTAACCAAGGAGATAGAATTGCTCAGCTGCTTCTCCTTCCCAGTTTACACAACTCATTCAAGAGTATGCCACAGAATAGGAACAATAGAGGATTTGGTTCCACTGGCTCGGGACCTATGGCTTGCTGGGTTCAGGATTGTTCACAGAGGCCTATGTGCAAAATAAAAATTCAAGGTATAGAGATGGAGGGGCTGATTGATACTGGGGCAGACTCTTCCATCATTAATCTACAACAATGGCCCAAGCACTGGCCTCTGCAGAAGGCTTCAACCAGTTTAAGAGGCTTGGGATATACTAACACACCAGCACAAAGTGCCGTAGTTTTAAAATGGGAAGATAATGAAGGGGATAAAGGAACTTTCCAGCCTTATGTTTTGACCAGCTTGCCAGTTACCCTATGGGGAAGAGACATTTTACAACAAATGGGGCTACACCTAGCAACAAAGCCTTCAGGTGTTAAAAATAAAAATCTAAATCATCATCAAAAAGGTAAAGGATATTTTTTCTAGCAGCCACTGAAAAAACAATTTTGAAAATACCATGGCTTTCTGATAAGCCAGTTTGGGTCCCTCAGTGACACCTATCTAGAGAGAAATTACAAGCAGCCCACCTACTAATCCAAGAACAACTAGAAGCAGGACACATAGAACCTTCCACCTCTCCCTGGAATTCCCCCATATTCATAATCAAGAAAAAATCAAGAAAATGGAGATTATTACATGATCTTTGAGAAATCAATAAAACCATGCAAATTATGGGCCCTACCCAACCTGGACTTCCTAATCCTGTAGCTATTCCTAAAAATTTCCATCTTATAACTCTTGATATAAAGGATTGTTTCTTTTCCATTCCTCTACATCCTGTGGATGCCCCCAGGTTTGCCTTTTCAGTTCCTTCTACCAATAATAATGGCCCTGATAAAAGATATCAATGGAAAGTTTTACCCCAGGGAATGGCTAATAGCCCCACTAAATGTCAAATCTACATAGACAAAGCTCTTCAGCCTATTAAGAACAAATACCCAAACCTTATGTGCCTCCATTATATGGATGATATTTTGCTTGCTCATCCTAATCAAGAAGTCTTATTCACCATATTCAGTGATATATCAGAAAACTTAAAACGATATGGACTAAACATTGCTGAAGAAAAGTTTCAAACTAGATCTCCCATATTATATTTAGGATTCAAAATTATGGATACTTTCATTAGGCCTCAACAATTTTAATAAATAAAGAACATTTGACCACCCTCAATGATTTCCAAAAACTTCTGGGAGACATTAATTGGCTTCGCCCTACACTAAGCCTCACTACTGGACAATTAAAACCCTTATTTGATATCCTTTGCGGGAACCCTGATCCATCTTCACTGCGAACATTGACTCCTGATGCTAGGAAAGCTTTAAAGTTAGTAGAAAAAGCCATTGAAAGATCCCATTGTGGTAGAATTGATTTTGCTCGACTGCTGATATTGATTATTATTTCTTCACAATATACACCCACAGGAGTATTTTGGCAACAGGGGCCTTTATTATGGATACATTTACCCGTCTCTCCTAAAAGTACAATTGAGTCTTATACCTCCTTGGTGGCTAAACTTATTCTTCAAGGACTTCAGACTTCTACTAAAATATTTGGCATTCACCCCACTACTATTATTACTCCCTATTCATTGTCACGGGTTGAATATTTATGCTTCAATTATAATGATTGGGCTATAGCTAGATGCTCTACTTCTGCAAATTTTGATAACCATCTTCCTAAGTCTCCTATATTATTTTTTTGTATCAATCATCCCATTATATTTCCACAGGTAATAAAAAATCAACCTATTCCTAAGGCATTAAATGTATTTACAGATGGGTCCTCTAATTGTACTGCTGCAGTAGTCACTCAAAAAGAAAATATGATTCGTATTACTGGTCAAAAATCAGCCCAATTAGTTGAACTTGAAGCTATTATTATAGCTCTTGAAAGTTTTAAAGAACAGCCTATAAATATTTTTTTTTCAGACAGCCACTATATTGTACATGCTGTCCCTATATTGGAGCTAGCAGGTCCAATAGCACCACATACTCCAGCCTTTAAATTGTTTTTTCAAATTCAAAACCTCCTATGGGAACATAAAGAACCTTTGTTTATTGGACATATCAGAGCTCATACTAATTGGCCTGGTCCTCTCCATGAAGGTAATCAAAAGGCTGATGCCCTCACTCAAATGATCTTTATATTTTCATCAGTCCAAGAAGCTACCTTGTTCCATTCTCAATTTCATGTTAATAGTACTACTTTACAGCAAAAGTTCAAAATAACTAAAGAGCAAGCTCGAACAATTATGAAGGATTTTCAATCTTGTGTGACACATTTGCCCAATCCACATTATGGGGTTAACCCAAGAGAATTAATGCCCAATCATTTGTGGCAGATGGTTGTCACTCATGAGCCAAGTTTTGGAAAATTGCGATTTATTCATGTGACCATAGATACATGCTCAGGCATAATTTTTGCTTCCTTACATGCTGGAGAAAAAGTTAAAGATGTTACATTTCATTGTCTACAAGCTTTTGCTGCATTGGGCATTCCCAAAATTCTTAAAACAATAATGGCCCTGCATATATGTCCTCATCTTTCAAACAGTTTTGCGCAAAATTCAATATATTCAATAAAACAGGTATCCCGTACAATCCTCAAGGCTAAGGTATGATTGAACGAGCTAATCGTACACTCAAAATTATGCTATTAAAGCAAAAAGAAGGAAATTGGACAAATCCTAGGGACAGATTGGCCGTTGCCCTGTTTGCCTTAAATTTTTTAACTTTGGATTCTAATGAATATTCAGCTGGAGATAGACACTGGAATCCACACAAACAACATAAATCTTTGGTTTACTGGAAGGATGTTCTTTCAGGTACATGGAAGTGTCCAGATCCAGTATTAATTTGGGGGAGAGTATCTGTTTGTGTTTTTCCACAGCACAAATCCTCCCCAATATGGATACCATATAGATTAATAAAACAGGTACTAAATCAAAAGGATCAAGATGAAGTTGTTGAGGAATCAAGATTAATAAAAGAAGTACAAAATCAAGAGGGCCAAGATGAAGTTATGGAATGATTCCCTTAAAAGAGTCCTTCAATGAATTCACAACTTAAGTCTCATTCCTCTCGGCCGGGACGAGAAGATATTTCTTTAGTGTACACACAATTGTATTTTTTTCTTTTTATATATGTTTTTATGTCTGTGCACTTGTCAAGATTTCATGTAAATGTGACGTCACAAATATATGTTTGTATGTTTGTGCGTCTGTCCAGTGTGATGTCACAAATAACAACCCGCTTATGAAAATTAATATTATATAAAAATATATATGTGTATATATATATATGTATATGTATATATACATATATATATATATATATATATATATATATATTTGGATCCAAATAACTTTAATTCATTTAAGTTTAGAGTATTGTAATTGGGTAACAATTTAAAAGTATAGGTACCTTCAATTTTGATTTATAGGTGTCTCTGGGACTTCTCTTCAGCTAAAAATATGAGTAATATTGTATAACCTGATATTTTGGTATTTGACATGGGATTATTTATTTGTAATTAACTTTATTTGTTTAATAGCTGATTAATTTGAATTATTTCAACAGGTAATTTCATAGAAGGATTGCTGTGTATGCAGAGACTCGGGGGGTTCCAACTAACAAATTATTTTTCCAAAGTGCTCTTAGTTTTTCTTTAATTTATCTTTAATATAGTGTTTTGTAAGTTAAATACCCTCAGTCTTTCTTTGATCAGTTCTAAATGTGATATTTTGCCAGCTTATGTTTTTGGAAAAGGTATTTAACAGGGTGAGGTTAGTTAGAGGGGTGGTTGTGGTTGGAGATGGAGAGATTGTTGGACCCGGAGAGAGAAGTTAGAAGAAAGAAGAATAAAAGAAGTTTTTCATTTCCAGTCTGCCTCCGAGTTTTCTCCCTCGGTATCGTTGCTGCAAGAGGCAATTGCTTCAGGCGGCAACATGTCCTTATATAGATTTACACATATTTTATTAGATTTATACAAAAACATTTCATTTTTGCAATAATGTAAACTGTTTTATATTCTTAATTTTGAATTTAAATTGCTTATTTTGGGCAGATAGGAAATAATCTTATTTTCATAGTAAGATGTTTCCTAAAGAAAGGCTAAAATGACTCAGTTCTAGAAATTTGTTGTTGTTAATTTTATGTATTTTTTCTCATAAAAATTCGTGAAATCTGCAAATAAACAAACTTTTAGTTTCTCTTCCTAGTTTGCACATGTATTAGCCAGGGTTCTCCAGAGAGACAGAACCAATACACTAAAAAAATACTTAGAATCATACTCTATAAAGTACCTGAGAACCTCTTAATTCTGTCAGGCTGACAACAAAAAATTAATATTTGTGATCTCTTTTCATTTCCTTTTCCTCTTTTATTGTATTAGCTAGGACTTCTGGAATAATGTAAATATAAATAATTAGAATAAGCAACCTTGCCTGATAGTCATTTTTAGTGACAAAACATCAACTTTCTGTCATTAAGTGTTGGGACCTTACACTGTCTGCCAAGGGGGTAGAAAAGCTCTGGCTTTCTGACTGCTTGCCACATTTCCAACGCCCTGTTACCTGACCTAGGCTAAGCAGGGGGCGTGGCTGTGAGCAAGCAGCCAGAAAGCCAGAGCTTTTCCACCCCCTTGGCAGACAGTGTAAGGTCCCAACATTTAGTTATAAGGGGTTGGGGTCTTTATCCTCCCTGTACCCGGGATGGACCTCTTTTGTCCAGCAAAAGAAGCCAGAGAGGCCTACCCCAACGAAGAGGCTAGATTGGGAAAGTGAAGGCTGCCGATATTCCCTCCCCCCACCTTTAGAAGGCCCAGTAACATACCTGGGAGTCCAGTCAGTGGGTGCAGAAGCTCGTTTATTGAAAAGGTGGACAATGCTTTATAATGGGCCATAGCCAATCAATGACCAGCAGGACAATTCTGGTTCTCACAGCCATGACCCCTGCTTAGCCTAGGTCAGGTAACAGGGCATGGTAATGTGGCAAGCAGCCAGAAAGCCAGAGATTTTCCACCCCCTTGGCAGACAGTGTAAGGTCCCGACAATTAAGTGTGATGTCTTATGAAGTTGTTCCCCTCTATTACTAGTTTGCTAAAAAGTTTTGTTCTGAGTGGGCATTAAGTTACATCAAATTAATTTTCTGACTTCATTCATATAATAAAATGATTTTGCTTCCTTAGACTGATGTTGTAAAGATTTTTGAAAGTTGAATGATCTTTATCTATGAGAAAAACTCCTACTTGGTAACTGTGTACAACTCTTTTAAAACATTTTTAGATTTAGATTCAATTTGCTAATATTATGTTGAAGATTTATATATATATGTGTATATATATATATATATATATATATATAGTTTCATGTGAAATGTTAGTCTATAGCTTTTTTGTTGTAATTGACTGTGTCTGATATCTGATTTTGTTTTTAGGGTGCTACTTATAGAATGATTTATAGGAAATAATTTTTAAAAGAAAAATACATATTTATCTATAAAAATCTAAGATAGATATTTTCATAAGATTAAAATATAATGAAATATTTATTTAATCAAATAATAAAATATATATTTTAACAGTTATGATTGATTTGAAATTCATTATAACTGCTATCATATTTTTAAATATATGTTGAATTGAAATATATTCTCAAATAAAAAATCTCAAACCAAATTAAAATTCTTAACTGTTCCTGATTTTTAATTTATGTTGTGACAGCATATTCTAATACTCTGTCAGAAATTACAATAAAAGTATTTCCCTACTAAATTTATTTAGCTGAATTATTTGATAGATTTTCCTTTGTACCTTCCTCAATAAATCAGTCCTATTACCAAAAGTTGTTCTTTATTTCATACAAAATACCCAGATTTAAAAAAATAATTTCTCTAAATACAGAAAAACCCTTAATCAGGTTTGATACCTGAACCCAAGAGCACTGATAGCAAAGATGTGACTATGCTACTATTTTATCATATGGCAGTGTATTGATATCTTGCTTTGAATTGAGCTTATTTCATTCCCAGATATAGCACATTTTCTAATTAATCTGTAGGGAAATGGTGGGAAAATATAGAAACCACTTGAAAAAAATGAATCTAAATAAAAATCATAGTGTCTCTCAAAGAAACAAGTCCATAAGTTTTAACAAGTTTTCAATAATAGACGTTAATAGTTTACTAAATTATAAGAGAAGAAAATCATCTCCTTCAAATGTCCCTTTCAACAACTTCACTTGGTTAAGTAAGTCTAATTTTATCATATAAAAATGTATGCAAACACAGTAAAAGCCAACAATAAGCATGTTTGTAAAATAAGACTTGTCCCCCTTGCAAGTTCTTGATCATTCTTTTTAACAGTGGGTTTTCCACTTTTTTTCTTCTTCAATACTACTGTATCAAACAGTGATTTCTAATATCATCCCCAGTGATTAATGTTCCCTTGTGTTCATTCTTTTATAAGACAAATTTAATTATTGCTAATCAATAAAATCTAGTAAAGTTGAAACTATATCACTTCTGTCATTAGGTTACAGAGATTGTGACTTCTGCTTTGTTATCAGATATTTGGTATTGCCTTCCAAGGAAGTATAAAGTGAACAATGTTTATGTAGTAAGAAACTGAGGGGAAATTCCACCTAGGAGATATGGAAAACTAAGGTTCTCAGCTTAACAACCTATGAGGAATTGAATGCTAAAAAATCTTCAGAAATAATGAGAAGATAAATATCTATTATTTAATCTATCAAGTTTTGGATTACTTAAATCCACAGTAATGAATAAATAACCTATCCCTTTTGGCCATCTCATTCTGCAAATTATACTTGTCTCAGACATCCTATTTGTCTCATTCTATAGACTTCAGAGGTAGTCTTTGAAAATGGTTGTGTGCATTTCTCTTTAGCACTAACAATTGTAGGCATACTACTTTCCATTCTGAATTTTAAAGAATTTGCTTAGGTATACAGTTTCCTTACATGAAAATGTCTGAAATAATTTCCTCATCATGAGTTATGCAACACTTACAATAGATTTAAGAAATTAGATTATCTTGGTTATTATACTTTTGGTTTTACTTATTAATCAATTGTTTTGTACAGATACAGCAATTTCCTCCTTAGTATTTTTAAAATTTTAACTCAAAATATATCTGTGTTGGTCAAAATTGGGTTTTAAAAATTTGCACCAAAAAGTGAATTATCTGAAATAGAAATCAAAAAAGCAATTATTAATAAAAGTTACAAAAATAAAATACTGAAGAATAAATTTAACTAAAAAGTTCAATAATTTCTTCAATAAAATTATAAAACACTGATAAAAGATTGAAGATAACGCAAAAGAGTGGAAAACATCTTACATCCTTGGGTTGGAAGAACGAATATTGTTAAATCATTCATACTTTCCAAAGCAAATTATGGATTCATTCCAATCCCCTTCAAAATAGCATGGACACTCTTCATGGAACTAGAGAAAAACAAATCTAAAATTTATATGGAATCACAAAAATCCCTGAATAGCAAAAGCAATCTTGAGCAAGAAGAATAAGGCAAGAGACATTAATTACCTGAATTCAAAACATACTACAAAGCGGTAGTATTCAAGAATGTATAGTATTGACATAGAAACAGACATACAGGTAAATGAAGATGAATGGAGCAGAAAGGAGAGCCTAGAATTAAACCTATGCATCTGCAACCAACTGATTTTTAGCAAAGATGCTAAGAACATGTATTGGATAAAGGAGAGTCTTTGCAGTAAATACTGGGATAATGAGATCACCACCTGTATAGGAATGGACATTGACCCCTATTTCTCACCAATGCAAAAATCAACTTGAAATGGACAAAAGACTTAAATGTGAAACCCTACTATGAAATTACTGGAAAGAAACAGGTGTTTTATGAAATTGAAATAGACAAGTATATTTTCAGAAAAGATTCTACAAAGACAATAAAAAAATAGACAAATAGGATTGTATCAAACCATAAAACTTCTGAACAGCAAAGGAAACAACAGAGTGAGGACACACATAGAGAATGGGAGAAAATATTTGCAAACTTTATATTGGACTAGGAATTAGCAACAAGAATATATATGGTACTCTAAAACTTCAATAGAATAAACCAAATAATCTAAATGTAAAATGTGTGTGTGTATACACATGTCTCAAAAGAAGACATAGAAATGGCCAACAGATATATAATAAATGATCATTATTACTGATCATCAGGAAACAAGTCAAAACCATAATAAGATGTCACTCAACTCTTATAAAAATGACTTGTCAAAAACTGCTGGCATGGTGTGGAGAAAAGGAAAAATTTGTACATAGTTGGTGAAAATGTAAATTAGTATAGTTATTGTGGGGAAAAATATATATGTAGGCTCCTGAAATTTTAAAAATAAAACTACCATATGATAGAACTATCCCATTCCTGGTTGTATATCCAAAAAGAATGAAATCACTATGCCAAAGAGAACTTCCATTAGGGCAAAGAGAACTTCACAACAGTTAAGAAATGGAGGCTGGGTGTCATGTAATCCCATCAGCACTGGAGGCTGAGTGAGGAGAACTGAGAGTTTAAGTCCAGCTTTAGCAATTCAGTGAGGCCCTAAGCAACTCAGTGAGATCCTGTCTCTCAATCAAAGGCCAAAAGTCAAATACTATTTTATTTTATATATGTACTGCATTTCCTTTATGCATTCATTAGTACATATACAAAATGAAATAGTATTCAACTATGAAATGTAAAGAATTCCTGTCATTTGCTGGAAATCATTGTTTTAAGTGAAATAAGAGGCACAGAAAGAGAAGTACCTCAAGGTCTTGCTCATATATGAAATTTAATAATATTGACCTTATAGAAGTTAAGACTAGAATTGTGGTTATGAAGCCAGGGAAACAAGGGGTGGGAGAGGGATGGGCAAATGTAATTAGCAGGTTCTGAGTTACAATTAGATGGAACAAGAAACTTCTGGTGCACTGTTTCACTACAGGATTATTGTGGATAAAAATTATATATTTACTTTTCAAACAGCTAGAAGAAAGTATTATGAAAGTTTTACTCTTCTAAAGAAATAATAAAAATTTGAGGAGATAAGTACTATTTACCTGATTTTAAACATTGTATAATATATTCATGTATCAATGTAGAAAACATTAACCAAATAATGTGCATACTTTTTATGTCCTTATGAACCCATTAAAATATATTTTAATTCCTCTACTTACATAGAGTGGGAGAGTATGGCATGAACCTGAAAATACCAAATCATATCTTATTATTTCAATAAATAAGGAAAATGTAAATAAGATGTTAATTCTCTGAAGGATATTAGCATATAAATCTGTATAACTTGAAGGCCATAGAATATAAAGTGTTCACACAAAAGTCAAAAGAATGATGCCCAGCTCTGAGATAAAAACAGGAAAAAAAAATTGGAAAGGAAAATGAAAATTGCTAACTGCCTTGATTCTCATTTTGGTGACTGGACTGAATCTAAGTGACAACTGAAAATAAGCAATGGGTTATTTTGAAAGCAAGTATTTTCTCTAAAGTTTTGTTAGTGGTAGTGATCACTGTTCAGAGAAGGAATATGAAATGTAAATATGATCTATCCTGGCAGCGGTCGATGGGATCATGGAGCTCATAATGTAGATGTACACACATCATTTATAGTGTTCGGTGAATGTAATATTTACCTTTCTGAAAAATGAGGATTGATAGGTTAAGCTAAAATGTGTTCTTACTAAAGCTAGTCTACCTAAGGTATATTCAAGATTATTTTGCAGTCCTAGAGTCCATCCATTTAAGATTTCCTGGGTAGCTGTGTTTTGGTCCAGAAGAATGGTCCTTGTAATGCACTGAAGGAAAAGATTTACAGGTTAGCTTGGTTGACAGAAATATAAAGATCCCTACCTAAGATTATAATCCTTCATTTATGTAATCTATCATTACTGAAGGTAGTGCTTTAAAATGACTTTTCAGTTGTAATTAAGTCTACTAGTCATCTGACCTTCAAATAGATTATACTGGATTATCCAATGGATCTAATGTAATAGTGTAGCTCAAAGTAGAAGAGAAAACTGAAGAGCCAGTCAGAGAGATAGGGTAGGAGAAGTGAGAGAGATCTCAAATGTGAGAATGATTTAACATATTGTACCTAGCACAGTGGTCTAGGAACATTCTTGCAGGGAATTACCCAGTAGGTAAGGGTGGTCACCAACTAACAGATCTCAGTCTTACCATCAAAAGCAATTGGATTCTGTCAACGATTTGAATGAACTTGGAAGTGAATTCTCAGAACTGCTAATAAAAGCTATACTGGTCAACACTTGATTTTCACAGTGAAAAACTTTTATGCAGAAAGACAGGCTGAGCCAACCTGGGTTTTTGAACTACTGGATTCTGAGAATTACTAAATGTGGGAAAATTACTTATGAACACAATGAAATATTAACACATCTGGTGTTGTGATGGACAGGAGTTGTATGGATCTATGAATCTAAATTCAAATAATCTGAAATAGTTTTATAGTTCCTGTCAAACTGAAGGTCTATTCTTAAATATATTTCTACCTATAAAGTCTTGCTTTACTTCAAGTCAAGGGTAAAACACACAGGGGGTAAAACATAAAATCTAATTACACCAAATGAAAGAAGGTGGTGATAGACTATTTATTGCACTTCATGAAACATAGAACTTAAGAGTTGAAATTCTGATATGATTTGATATCAGAAAGCAGTGAGAGTATGCAAATAAGATTATTAAAGGAAAGACATTTAGAAAGCAACATTTTCCTTTTTAATTTGGTTAAGACACCATCCTAAGAGGATAGGAAGTCTTTTTACCCTGAGAAGCAGGAGTCTCAGACTACAGTGACATAGTACATGTACCTCTTATGCAGTGAGAAGAGTAGAGTCAGCACTTCTAAGTGCTGATAGCTGAGTTCTATGTGCTTGACACAGACCTTGTAGTTGGATGTAGCTAAACAGGAAAACTCCAGACTTCTTACAGTTACTGGGAAGCTCAGTTCAGACAATAAACTTCCATGTTAGTAACAATTCCAAGTAAGAGGGAAAATGAAATTAAACGTGCAATTAAAAAAAATGATTTTAAAGTAAAGCAGAGCTAGATATACAAAAATTCATATGAGGCAACTTATTATAAAGAAAATTCAATGAGTGGATAAACCAGATTCTCATCCCTGTTTCTGACTTAGAGACATGTTATAGAGTTTGTGGCAATTTACTCAGAGCTAGAGTTTATGGGACACTTATTTTAATGCACCAAGAAGTAAAACAAATATTCTTGAAAGCTTTTTATATGACATTAACATATTAATCATCCATTATGTTCAAGATTTTTAGAATGTTATTTTTATTTTCCTTGAATTTTAGTAGCTTAGAGAAAACGACATTGAAGGCTTGTATACACATATGTGTGCTTATAATTTACTCAGTTATATTATTATATAGACCAAATATATGTAATCTGCATAATAGAATATCATTAAATTAGTAAAAGGGGAAATACATCTATAATACTGAAAAAAAAATCACATTCAAGCATTTGTATTGATTTCTTTTCAAGTGTGTGGTTAATGATTAGGTTAACTCATGCCAGAAACAAAAGCCTTAGAGAAACATTGATTATTCTAATTTTAATAAGAATAGAATAAACCCTTCATTATAATTTCCAGTAAGTATCACAAAAATTAGAAAGAAATTCAATCTTAAGTGAGATTAAACACACATGCCTCAGGAAATAAAAATTAGCAGTTCTTCTTAACAATTGAAGTTATTAAGTACTTTTCCACATTATGGTAAAAAACTCCAAATGATATAAAATTTCATCACTGTGCCTCAATTAAAATGTCTTTATAAAATATTCTATAGAATTCTTTATAAAGTGCTAATCATTATCTAACTTTAAATGTTGTAAACCTGTATGCACACTATTTACACATTGTATTGCCACTGAAAATGTATTAAAATTATTTCTAAGGCAGTACGATGAAGATTTAGGTGTATATATTTTAGAAATATCAGTTCAAGATTTTATGCTTAAATATGAAATGCTAACTAAATCAAACGTTGCTTTGCTTAAGTGACATTTAACAAGTACTTCAACTACCCATTGTGAAAAAAAGAGTAAACAAGAAAAACAACTTATCAACTTATTCTTACATATGTTTTTGAGAACTGGAAACTTACAAAACAGGAAATGAAACATTCAATAAATCTTCCAAATGGAGTGGTCATACCTAATGGATGGATTAAGAAGTCCTTGAACTTAATCCTAGAGCCTAAAGAAAAGAGCCATAGAAAATAAAACATTGCACAACTTAGAATAAATAATAATAATAATAATAATAATAATAAAATACAACATTGCATTCAAATGACTTAATAAACCATCAAAAGTAGTAAATGGAAACAAAAGTATGATAATTTATCAGAGGTAAAGATTCAACTTACATTTAAATTTTTTCCCCAAATTAAAGTAATCCTTAAGAAATCATAAGGAAAGATCATGTACATTTCCCCCCACCCCCACTGGGAATAAGGTTGTTGGAGAATAGTTGAATTGTTTTAAAAAAAAATCAGTTTGTAAAATGATTTTGAAATTGAAGGTATGAAGCAAAAGTAACGAGTATGTATAAGAGTTAATATAGAAAGCATTAATAACCATAAAGGAAAAGTCTCTTGGATTTAACAGGGTTTGCTATTTGGAAATAATCTGTTTTAAATAAAATGCCTCAGAATTGCATCTATTTAATCAAATAAAACAGAACATTAATCCAATTTTTATTGAATTAATCAATTATTTGATGTTAGAGAAGACAAAGCAAGAAAATAATTCAATAAATCCCACGTGTAATTTCAGTAGTTATACAAATGACAGAACCATAAATATATGTAGAAACTATAACAGTTAAATGTTTGTGAAAGAAATGAGAGGACCTGGTAAATTGGATTTCAGACATGGAGAGTTAGAGGAGCCTAAAGGAAAAACAATTAATAATATCAGACTATGAGTCTGGTGACATGGGAGATATCAATGTTGGAGACAGGTTGCAATATTACTCAGCTTTTATTAAAAAAAAATATATCAGGGATACTTATTTTATATTGTTCAGTTCTAGATTCATTTGAAATATCATAACATCATGATGTCACAAACTGTAATTGCTAAGTAACACTTCTCCCTTTTTTTCCTGACAATTGCTTATTTGATATCACCACCAATTTCTCTAATAAGTTAACATGACAAAGCAAGACGATAACTACACTCACATCTACATGCTCTACCAACAAGGGTAAATCTGCTCTTACTTCTTGAATGTATTTTTTAAATTTCACTGTTTTTATTGTGCTCATTGACTAGCAGTTCTGTCAAAATTTAAGTAATACATGAATTATTTTATTACTATTCTATTAATATTATTTTAGGCCATAAGTACCTCAGTGAGAACAACTCTTAATTATGAATGCCTTTTTGTTTTGTTTTGTTTTGTTTTTGGGGGGTGGATGGTAGAAGCAGACATAAGAATACTATTGGGGAATTTCTTCTTGTTTTTTTAAGGCATGAGAATGAGTTTGCTCAAATATGAAAAGCTAATAAATGTCTAAAAGATGTGATTTAGGCTGTGGTTTTTTTATTATTTTATTTTTCTATCTTTCTTCATTCTTTAACATCTCTTGGTGTGTTATAGCTGTACATAATAGTTGAGTTCATTTTGAAAAACTCACATATACATAGAATTTAATTTACTCCATTTCAGTCCCTAGTGCCCCTGCTCCCCTCACCTCCTCCCTCCCCCATTCTGGGTCTTCTACTCTGCTAGTCTACCTTGCACTCATTTATTTATTTTTAATTGGTGCTTTATGGATACACATAAAGGTGGAATTCACTTGGTATATTAATACACACACATAGCATACTTTTGTCAAATTCATTCTGCATTTCCTCCCCTTACCCATCCCTCCTCCCTGGTCCTTAATCCCCTTCCACTATGCAGATGTTCCCCCAGGCTTCTCTCCCACTCTTTTTCCCTACTTACATTACTCTAGCTTCTGCATGTGGGAGAAAACATTTGAACCTTGATTTTCTGACGCTGGATCATTTCATTAGGTATGCTCTGCAGGTCCATCCAAATGTGAAAAGTTTATTTATTTTAATGACTGAGTAATACTCTCTCTCTCTCTCTGTCTCTCTTTCTCTCTCCCTGTGTGTGTGTGTGTGTGTGTGTGTGTGTGTGTAATATATATGTCTGTTTGTAGACAGATAGATAGATAGATAGATAGATAGACCACTATTCTTAATCCATTGATCCACTTACAGGAACTTGGACTGATTCCATAACTTGGCTATTGCAAATTTCACTGTTATAAACATTGATGTGGCTATGCTGTTTGGTTACATTTTTCATCTAAGTTTGTAATGTTCTTATTGATAAGCAGTCCAGCCAAAATATAAGTAATATGTAATTTAAATTTTTCCTTCATAACACATATGCAATTCACCAGAAAATCTTAGCTGTTCTACACATTCATGTTTTGAAAAACTATTAGATATTTAACAATGTTGATTATAATACATGTGTTATTAATCATTTGTTTTAATTTTTTATTATGGTTGTTGTTGGTACTTAGAAATGCAATTGGTTACTATGTCTTAACATTATATACAGAGTTCTTACTATATTTACAAATAAATTCTAATAGTTTTTCTATAGATTCTGTTGGCTGTTAAAAGTACATATGTAACATAATAAATTATTTATTTTTTTCCATTCCATGTAGGATATTTTGCTCTTTCTTTACCTTAATGCATTAGTTAGAACATCAGCTCTACCATAATAAATTACTAATTTTGCCTCATTCTGAAGAACAAGGCAAACATATTTAGAATAGGATTATCAATATTATATTAGTAAAAAACTAAGTTTAACGAAGATGTTTATATATATGTATATATTTTCATAATTTGTTAATAACTATAAGTGTTTGATTTTAAATTTGTTCAAATTCCATTTCCTTTTGTGTCAGCTGGGATGATCACATTTTTTATTTTGTTCTAGTTTTAGAGAATTACATTAATTTTTAAATATTAACCCAGACTTTTAAAAAATATTAAGCCCAATTTACCATGATATATTATTCAGTAGTGTATGTGTACACACACAAGCACATACACAGAGAGACATGCACATGTGGATGACGTTTTTTCATAAATACATAGAACTATTCATATTTTGTAGCTTCTATATTTAACTTAAAATTCTGGCTCTCTGTTTATTTTGATTCATTAGTTTATTTCTTGTCTTCACATTACCTTTTTTCTACCATATTAAGGTCAATTTTTTATGTATTTCTTATTTTATTTTTAGTTGTAGATGGACACAATACTTTTATTTTATTTTATTTTACTTTATTTTATTTTATTTTTTATGTTGTGTCAGGTATCAAACCCAGTGCCTCACAGATGCTAGGCAAGCGCTCTACCACTGGGCCACAAACACGGCCCCTTTTTATATATTTCTATTTTTCTTCTTTTTTCATATATTTCTAAATTGTTCATATGTATGCTTAGCATTCTAAATTTTTTACTTTCTCTTACTGTAATAATTTTGCTTAGGATTAATAAATTCTACCAAAGCTTGGCTTTTGCAGAATCATTCACCTAAGCTATTCTACATCTTACTCAAGAGTTACTTAATTGCCAGGCACTGTGGCAAATGCCTGTAACCCCAGGATTTGGGAGGCTGAGGCAGGAGGATCTAGAGTTCAAAGCCAGCCTCAGCAATGGTGAGGCACTTAGCAACTCAGTGAGACCCTGTCTTTAATAAAATACAAAAAAAGGGCTGGGATATGGCCCAGTGGTCAAGTGCCTCTGAGTTCAATCCCCAAAAGTTACTTAAATGTGACATTATTTGTTTCTTGGTGCATTATGATAATGAGTAATATTTGAATTAATTATACTATATTTGCACATGCACATAACATAATTTGATCAATCAAATGTGTAATTCTCAGTTTCCAAATATATGGGAGAAATTTTGTGTCTTTAGACCATAGAAATGTAATTAAATTTGACATGAACAATGAATTGTTATATCATCATCTTCCCTAGGATGTCAGTACCTCAAGCTTGGTACTTGTATAGTGCACTTTATTATGTGTTTCTCATTGTCCTGTACTCAATTAAATAAATCCTTATTCATGTGTATTTCCATATCAATTCATAGGAAATTATTTAGCTCACATTTGTCCACAGATTATATTTTTGTATTTTATTTTTTGTGAAATATTCCTCGATTCTGCTTAGAAATTTATAGTAAATATGGAAAAAGAGTGTTTTCCCCCTCTCTCTTTTCATATAATATCTTCCCCATCCTTTCTGGAATTTTATTTTTATAGATTTATGTTAATTTTTAAAATGAAAGAATTATAGAAAAAGCTATTCTTTTGGTGGTGGTGCACGCCTGTAATCTCAGCACTTGGGGGTCTGAGGCAGGAGGATTGCGAGTTCAAAGCCAGCCTCACCAATGGCGAGGCACTTTAGCAACTAAATGAGACCCTGTCTCTAATAAAATACAAAAATGGGCTGGGGATGTGGCCCAGTGGTCCAGTGCCCCTGAGTTCAATCCTTGGTACCAAAAAAAAAAAAAAAAAAATTAAAAAAGCTATTCTACATAACAGTTAGTGAATAGAATAGTGTGCTGATTGTAATATTTGTTCTTGATATAATCATGCCCTGCAAAATGTTGTTTTAGCCAATGATGATCAGCATACATAATGGAGTGGTTCCTTAGGATTGTCATAGAGCTAAAATTTTACTATTGCCTACTGAATGCATAGCTAAAGGAAATTTAGGAGATAAGAAAACTGAAAGAGAATAAATACAAGAAAAATCTCATATAAAAGTTACAAGTAAGCAGAAGTGTTTGCAGTCCTCTCTAATGTCCTTAAAAAAAATGAGAACATTGACCCCCAACTTGGAAAGTTTTCATTACAAGAAGGGGATGTTCTTGGTGCCTTATATACTACAAGCAAATCCATGAAAGAAATAAAAGAAACAAACCAAGAAAATGAGAATTTTTTTTTTCAGAGTAACAGAAATGAGTGTACTGAAAGGATAGGAAAAGGGAAAGGGGACTCTCTCAAGGGAAGTGAAGATTTAGCAAAAGAAAAAATTGACAATCAGTGGCTAAGAGGGTCCTTTCAGAGATAAGGGGGACAATGTGCCTCTCCTGCACTCCAGTTTTATTGGGGATCCCAGAGCAGTTTCCAGAGATGCCAGCCCAGGTTCACTTCTTGAGTTTTGACTGACATCAGAGTGACCTCTGAAAAGAGTGGTACTTCTTCAAGAAGATCCTCATCTAGCTCTTTCTGGAGGGATTTCAGAAGGCACTTCCACCATAGCTCCATGCATGCTATTTCTCCTGAAGACTTTTAAGTAGAACAAGACTTGGAGGTGGAAGACAGTGATAGTGATGTTCCTAACCCTAGGTAAGCCTAGGGTAATGTGCATGTTTGGGCCTTAGTTTTCACAAAAAAAAAAAAAAAAAAAAAAAAAGTTTAAACAATAAAATAGTATAAAAGTTTTATATATTAAAATCCTGAAGAATAGGATGTAAGAAAGAAGATATTTTCTACTCTTGTATAATATTTGTTAACTGTAATAACAAAAGAAGGTTTTAAAAATCTAAGTTTAAAAAGTAAAAAAATGAAAGTGAGCTAACACTAATATTGTAGGTAGAAAAGTATGTTTATAATAAATTCACACAACCTAAGTGTACAGTGCTTATAGAGTTTAGAGTACTATATTGTAATGTCCTAGGTCTATACTTCCTTCCACTCACCACTTACTCAGGGACTCTCAGATCAATTTTTAATTTTACTAATTGTTATACTGTGTTTTACTAAGTATCTTTTCTATGTTTAGATACACAAATAATTATTGTTTTGTTAGAATTGCCATGAGCGTTCAGAGGAGTAACATGCTATACATATCTGTGGCCTAGGGGCAATAAGCTTTGTCATATAGCCTAAGTACATGGTACCATCTGTGTTTGAGTATACTCTAGTGACAGAATCACCTAACAGTGAATTTCTCAGACCTTTCCCCATTATCATTGGATGCATGACTATACTAAATATTAATGATGTGGTAGCTTGTCATCAATTAATAGAAGTATCTTAAGAGAAGCACACAATTTCTATTAACTTATAATTGAAAGAGATTTCAGAAGTGAGTAAATAATGTTTGAGTTTCCAGGGAAGAAAAAAATCAATATTTCTTAGTTATACCAAATAAAAGTGAATAAGAAGTGAATATTTGGCTAAAGAAAAAAATGACAAATGCTAAACAAACTATAATTCAATCTCATGTCATATGCAAAAATTAACTCAAAGTGATTAATAGACTTATATATAAAACTTAATCTATAAAAGTACTAAAAGAAAAAAAGGAGTAAAACATTGTAATTTTGGGTTAGGAAAAGATTTCTTAGATAAGGCACATAAAGTACATGCCAATGAATTTTTAAAAAAACATTTTTTTTAGTTGTAGATGGACACAATATTTTTATTTTATTTATTTAGTTTTATGTGGTTCAAAGGATAGAACCCAGTGCCTCACACATGCTAGGCAAACATCTACCACTGAGCCTCAAACCAAGCCCAAGTTTTTTTTTTTTTTTAATTGAATATCATTAAATTTAATATTCCTGTCAGGTGCTGTGCCACATGCCTGTAATCCCGGCGGCTTCGGAGGCTGAGGTAGGAGGATTGCAAGTTCAAAACCAGCCTCCACAACAGCGAGGAGCTAAGCAACTCAATGAGGTCCTATCTCTAAATAAAATACAAAAAAGGACTGGGGATGTGGCTCAGTAGTCAAGTGCTCCTGAGTTCAATCCCCGGTACCCCCCCACATACAAAAAATGTTAATATTTCTACTGTTTGGAAAGATCTTTTTAATCTAATAAAAGAACCAGTCACATACTGGGGAAAATATTTGTAGGTGACATAAATGACATGTGATGTGTATTCACAATACATATAAAACTCATAAAATTCACTAATAAGTATAACACAATAAAGAAATAAAGTATCTGAAAATATAATCTACAAAGCAAAATATATAATGGTATTAGATGGGATATATAAATGCTAATGAATATATGCTACAAATATTTCATCATTAAGGAAATAAGATGCCCTATACATTCATTAGAATATTTAAAATTAAGGACTATATCAAGTGTTGGTAAATTTGTAGAAAAATTAAAACTTTCATTGGGGATGTACTATGGTGTAATAACACTAGTGTTTGTTAAGCTACACATATACACTATTTGACATAGCCATTCCACTTTTTGATGTTTACCCAGGAGGTAGGAAAGTATATGTGCATATAAAATGTGTATATTGCTTCGTGTTGGGGTCCGTGCCTATGATCCTAGATACTTGGGAGGCTGAGCCATGAGAATCACAAGTTTGAGCCCACCCGGGGCAATTTAATGATCCAGTTTCAAAATAAAAAAAATAAAAAGGGCTAGGTATGTTGCTCAGTGGTATCAGAGCTCCTAGGTTCAATCCTCAGTATTTGGGGGGGAAATATCTGTATAGGAAATCTCATAAGATCTTTATTCTAACAATCCAAATATGAAAATAATCCAAATTTGAATAAACACAACAAAGATATTAAAAACATTAAAGTTATTAACTATTAATAGAGGTGACAAATTGAATGAACTCCAAAATAATGTTTATTAAAAGAAGCCAGAAAAAAAGAGTATATGTGATTTTATAAGCATAAATTTCTTAACAATGCAAACTCATCTATAGTTATAGAAAACAGAATGGTGAATTCCTGAGAAGAGAAGTAGTGGGGTTGGGGAGGGATCAGAATGAAGCTATGGAATGAAATCATATGGAATATGAATTGAAAGTGAAAATTTAATCTTTCTTTTCAAATAAGAGCTAAATACCATTGCTTTATTTAAAATGTCATGAAATTGATAATATGTCAAGTTTTTTATGTATAGCGAATACAGCACAAATTCCGAAGCCAGATCAGGATGTTTAAACACTTTGCCTTAACTATCATTCTTTACAGGATCTGGAAAATTGTTTTTTTACAATTCTGCTAAATGGGAAAAAGCAAAATACTGATAAAAGGAATCAAGAAAGCAATCATCATACATTCTGCCATTTTTGCTCAGTAAGTATTTGCGTTTTTGTTTTCTCCTTTTCTACTTTCTATTATCTCTTTTTATCATCTTTCAATTTTCTTATTCTCTATCAAGTGCCTAATATTGATGACTACTGATTTAATTAAATTTCCTCAGAAGTGTCTCATTATATCTGTCTCTCTTCTGTTTTCTAAGCAATGTACATGCATGCACATCTTTGGAAAATATTACATAATGCATTGATTAATAAGGCCCTTAGACTTTAAAATGTCACTAAAAAAAAAAAAAAAAGAAGTGATGAGAGTGATCCATTTTTAGTTTGCAATGTATGGAAAGCATTTTAGTTTATTCAATAGTAATCAACAGCTTCTGCACTGTTATTTACTGATTGCTGTTACATCTTCCTAAGGGGCCTGAGTAGAGATTAAGTGCTTCATAGAAAAGTTACAGAGCCTGAGCCTGAAGGCATTGCATAATGAAGGTAAAATTAGAGAGACAGTACTTTTGACATCTGTAGGAATCATATTTTGCAAATATAGCTTAACATTCTGAGGCTTTTTATTTTTTTCTTCCTTCAAATTCAGATGTGCTGCAAACCTCTGTAGAGAATGAAGGAGTAAACTGTCAGAGTGGTTTTCACAGAATAAATCCAAAATTCCCTCCTGGGTTCTTGGCAGACACGTTTTTCATTTACCGGTGAACTAGAATAGGTAAAAATCACACCTTTTCCCATTAATATAAATGTTATCAGATGACTCTGGAGTTCAGATTCTTCTTTAGCAAAGATAGAGGAGACAAAGAATACTCTTAGGAACAAATTCAGACTGATTACAAACTCCATTTTCTCTGAGCTCTGCAAACTTTTAAATATTTTTTTCTTCATTTGGTTTATTTATTTATATATTGTGATGTCAGGGGTCTAACTCAGAGCCTCATTGATGTTAGGCAAGTACTCTGTTCTACACTGAGCCACACCCCAAGCCCGGAAAGCTTTCTAAAGAACAATGTAAATGATTGTCATTTAAAATAAAATGGGCATTTAGCTCAGTGACAGAGCTTTTGCCAGAGGCCCTGGATGTTATTCCTATCATGAAAAAATAAATAAATAAATAAATAAAAATAAAAAGAGAGTGAAAGACCAAGGCAGGAAATAATAGCCTAGAGCATTAAAGCATCCAGGAAAATACAAACATGCTCCAAGCCAAACCCTGACAAAAACAAACAAATGAAGCAGACAAGCAGACCTAATTCAAATATGTCAAAGGATAGAGAAAACAAAGAATACTCTTAGGAACAAATTCAGACTGATTACAAACTCCATTTTCATTGAATTTCAGTTCAAATTAACATCTCAATTTGGTTTACCAATTGAGCATATGAACCATAATAATGTGGGATTTTAATAAAAGTAGAAACTGGGTGAGGGGTATTTGGGAATTAATTCTATTACTTTAGCATTTTTTTTTTCCAGTAAATCTAACTTGTTCTAAAATTTAAAAGTCTAAAATGTGTTTAATCACAGGATTTTTAAAAAATAACCTAAGTTTGGATCAGTTTGTGTGTGTACCAGGGATTAAACCCCTGAGTACTGAATTATGGAGTCATTCTTCAACCCTTTTCTTTTTTTATTATTTTTTTTTTTTTATTTTGAGGCAGAATCTCACAAAGTTGCCTAGGATCTCACTAAGTTGCTGAGGCTGGCTTTGAATTTGCAATCCTCCTGCCTCAGCCTACCCAGCTGCTTGGATTATAGGCATGTGCCTCAATTCCCATCAAGTAAACTCTTAATACATATACAAAAACTCTCAGAAGAATTTTTTTTTTTAAGAAATAGCTTAGTATTTTCAGTGTTCAACAACTTATTAATTATTATTCTTACAAGGAAGTATTTCAAGAATGATTTTATTACAAGTAACTTTCCCCTTACCCCTTGATTTCATTTTTAGTTTTCTGTGTAAGAAATGGACTATGACATCTTGGTGGAAGCCTCCATGAACCCCTAACTCCAGCATCTCACATTCTGTAGAACTAGCACCACAATGTGGATGCCAGGGTCTGTCGCCATCTAGTGCAGTAGTAAAGGCTCCAGGGAACCTAGCTGCAGCAGACTCTTGAGTGTCTGGATGGCAAAGCATGTTGAAAAACCTTCCTAGCCCCTTTTGTGCAAAAAGGATGCTCCCCTGGTCTCTTCTCAAGAGAATTTTTACTTTTATTTACTTGAGCCTAAGTTGCCCTCAAGCCATTTTGTTATTGTCTCTGGGAAAAGTCTTTAGCATTTCTTGAGGCCAGATGAAGTGCAGCAGGGTTGGAGTCCCTGTAGACAGCCCCCCGAAAGGGCAACATGTGGAGATGTGAGGAGGAAGATGAAGCTGCTGTGGAGACCCCCAAGATTAAGAAAATCAGTAACATGGGATAACATCCTAGGAAAGCTGCAGGAAGTGAGAAGAGACAAGCCAACAGAAAGGCCACTTGGGTTTCAACCAACAAGGACACAGGGACGGAGCAACACAAGCCCTTTGGAGACAACATCACTGTGCTGTATGCCCTGGATGCAGAACATTTAGCTACAACTGGTTTGCCCACTTGGATTTAAGTCTTAATTTGATCTATCCCTTTTTCTATGCCCCCATATTTCTAAATGGAAATGTGTACCCTGTCCCTTTATAT
Source organism: Tamias sibiricus (assembly GCA_025594165.1). NCBI lineage: Eukaryota > Metazoa > Chordata > Mammalia > Rodentia > Sciuridae > Tamias > Tamias sibiricus. The sequence goes on from CM046662.1 coordinate 147,721,884, forward strand.
ATTGGATACTTTTAAATTGCTTTTGATTTTTTACAGGAGCTCACAATGTGAGCTTGCCCTGAGTAACACAGGACACTTTGGAACTTGAAATTTTGGGCAGTCTTGGAAATGCTGAGACTATGGGGACTCTTGGAAATGGACTAAATATATTTTACATTTTGATATGGCCAACACCTTTTGGGGGTCAGGGGTAGAATGTTGTGGTTTGGATGTGAGGTGTCTCTCAAAAGTTTTTGTGGGAGACAATGAAAGAAGGAGAAATGGTTGGATTATGAGAGCCTTAGCCCAATCATTGAATTAATCCTCTGAAGGGATTAACTGAGTAGAATCTGAAGGTGGGTAGGGTTTAGCTGGAGGAGGTACAACACTGGGAACATGCTTCTGTGGTATATGTTTTGTTTCTGACAAGTGCAGTTTCTCTCTCTGCTTCCTGATCATCATGTGAGCTGCTTCCTTCTGCCACACTCTTCCACCATGATGTTCAGCCTCACTTCAAGTCCCAAGGAATGGATATAGCTGTCTATGAATTGAGACTGCTGAATCTGTGAGCCCCCAAATAAACTTTTCTTCCTCTAAAAAAAAAAAAAGAGAGAGAGAGAAATGGACTATGACAATAGGCACATGCTTAAACTTCAAAGTCAGAAAGATCTTCAGCAGAAATGAACTCACAGGAAGTAAAATTTTTCTGAAGATTTTAGGGCTTAAAATATTCTTATCCATACTTTTCTATTCGTTGTGGGAAGATAAGCAAAATATATGTAAAAATATGTATTACTGATTGGAACAAGTCATTAATTCAGTTTGTATTAAAAAGTCTATTTTGTAAGGTTTAGTTCATAGTTTGTGCAAGCTATGGATCCTTCATTATTGAAAAGGCAGTAAGACAGAGTAGGAACCTTTGCAAAATGTGATCCATGGAACCTATGTCCTTTGAATCATCACTTGCACTAGCTTTTAGGATATTAGAATAGCACATTTTGATATGAATAGCTCTAAGGAGTAACAAAATCCATCTAATGCTGTTTATTCCAATGTTGCCCAAATTAATTTAACTTTGAAATTGTTTTTTACCCAATAGTTATTAATCCTGTATAAATATTACATTCAGTGGAATATGATTTAGGAAATGCTATCATGTAAGAAAATATATGAGATATAAAGCTGATAATCTGGATATAGCATATAATAATTGTTTAGAGTTGTCAAAGACACATTTTCTTAGATTTAGCTTATTCAGATGTAAAACAGTTATAATATTTAACACAAAGACTGTGAGAATAAATAAATATATGCACATATGCAACTATATTTATGTATATTTGTGTATTTACATCTTCAAACCTTGATTATTTGAAGATTAATAGCATTCTAAAATTTTTTGTATTAAATACACACATGCATAGCAATTTTAGGCATAGAAGTGGAGCAGGAATTACTGAAATTATATTGCAAACTTTTATTGTGGTGTAGAACCAGCATTTCACAAGTGGTAGGAATTTTTCATTCCGTTTCATTATCAAAAGTCAGTTTATGAATCTAGTGATTTTCTTTCTTCCATTCTATGTTTATTAATTTTCTCAGGTTTCAGGTCTGGTTTTGACACTAATTATGATATCAAAGGACTTCTGATTACATGATGAAATTTGCCTATTGTTCTCTTCAATACTCTCTTGCTTTTGATCACTCATTATGACACACTTTCTGTGTTTCAAGGTGATAACCTTATCACTATCAATTACTTCTGTGAGTAAAAATTCTTACTCAAAATAAAAAAAGTAGCAAGTAAGCCAGGATTTTAAAAAACGTATATTTTGTATTATTCTGATCTTTTGGAAATACTTAATACTTTGAGTATATTATGTCCATTATCACTGATTCAAAAGTAATACAATTTTTCTAGTAGCACTCAGTGACCTACAGAGTAAAAGTAAATAGAGTCATGAGGAGAAAAAAATCAAAAGTATAAGATGTTTGTATATAGAAATACATATATGCATGTTTGTACGTATACTTCCTATTTGTCTATATTCAGGTAGACATTTAAACAAATTTGCAAATAGATATCTAATATTCTCCTCTTTGAATATATGTATTGCTGGAACTAGAACATTATAATAAATCGGGGTGATAAGTAAATTTGATAAGACATTAAAAGGAGTCTATGTATATTGATATTTATGATTTCATTTTTAATTATTAATAAATAAAATATTCCTAGGCTCTCAATAGACACAAATAGGAAAATAGAACAGGAAAGTTGATAATATAGACAATCTTAGGCAAAAAACACGTTGGAGAAACCTAGAATTGTAGTGTTATATGTAAAAGGAAATAATCAAATGCATTATTTATTTAAAGGTGAGCATCTAGAGCTCTATTCAATTTTATACCAACAAAAGCAATTTGACACCTTTAGCTTTGCATGTGTAGTGCTCTTTATGTATATAGCTATTTTAGTCAGTTTTTTCATTGCTTTGACCAAAAGAACTGACAAGAACAATTTTAGAAGAGGAAGTGTTTATTTTGGCGCTCACACTATCAGAGTTCTCAGTCCATATCTGACCAACATTATTGCTCTGGGTTAGAGGTAAGGAAGAACATCATGTCAAAAGAGTGTCAGAGGAAAGCAGCTGGGGAAATTGCACCAGGAAGCAGAGACAAACTTCTCTCACCAAGGACAAAATATATTCCCAAAGTCACAGCCCAATGATCCCCCTCTTCCAGTCACACCCTACCTACTTAGGTAAAGGCCCTCACAACACAATCATTTTACCTCTAAACTTTCTAGCATTTTCTCACATGAGTTTTTTGGGGGACACCTAATATGTAAACCATAATAAGCAATGAATGATATCCTGAGGTATATAGAAATAATGGGTATTGAATTGAAAAGCATGTCTCTATGATGAATATAGACCTGTAATAAGAGAAGTAGGATAGCATAAGAAGGAGATTACAATGAGATCTGGGTGGGAACACTGTTACTGTCTCTTTCTCTTATCAGCAGCATGTACTTCATAAGAACTTGATCCATCCATCTACTATTACTATTTAAGTATTGCTTAGCTTAGCGCAGTGTCTATTGAAAATTAATTACAAATACATACAATTTCTAAAACTAATTTTGAAGAAATTTGGAATTGAAATTTCATTTCCATTGAATTCTTATTAACTATTAAAGAATAAATACAAACATGGCTTGGAGATGATGTACTTTATTCACTACACATTATAAAAAATTCTCATGATAGTTAATGTCATATCAATTTGATGGGTCTGGTCTCTGTGGAACCACATATGTAGACTCAGTAAAGTACATTGCTCTAATGTGGGAGGTCATCATCCAATTTAGGGACTGAGTAAAACAGAAAAAGCCAAAGGGAACAATCAATCAAACAACAACAACAACACACACACACAAAAAGGGAGGTTTTATCCTTTCTGCCTCACTGCTTCAGATGAGAAGTGAGCTAAAACTTGAGCCTTCTCCTGTCCTCAGGAAATGTATACCATTAACTCCTTGGTGCTCAAGCTTTTGGACTGGAATTGAGTTTCATCACCAGCTTGCCTGCTTTCCTGGGTCTCCAGCTTGAAGATGGCTAACCACAAGCCTTTTTTCATAATTGTGTGAACCAGTTCCTCAGTTTGCACACACACATACACACACCTTTCCTATTAGGTTCTGTTCATCAATATAACCCTGATAAATGCATTACCCTGAGGTTCATGCTAATATTACATTCTGGGGTCCTTTGTGGAACTTTTTCCTTAACATGGTGGAGTGAAGTCCAGAAATGTGTATTTTAACTAATTATTGAGATGATTTTTATAATTAATATTTATCCCAGGGCAGAACTAAAATAAGAAACAACTGAATTAAACCACCAGGTTCATTCCTCAGGAAGTTCTGAGATTTCCACTCACTAAAGATGATGAGACATATAGCTGTTATATAGAATTATTTTAATAATTGATAGAAGAAAAATGTAAGTTGAAGGTTTAACACATTGGTGAAATTATTTTTGCATCATTAGTGGTAGAAATCAGAACTTTGTTCCATGGATTTGATGAATGAGCACCATGAACACAGAGGTAAGCTAGCAGGGAGTTTATTTAAAAGAGAAAGGAAAGAAAGCTTCTCCAAAGAGAGTGCCCCTCCCTCCCCTGTCCCCAGCCAGCAGCCCATGGGAAATGAGCACAGTTTACCTCTTTTAGGTTCCTAGAACTTTCTTTCTCTTTCTCTAATATCTCTGGTTGCCTGTGAGGAGTTCTGGTTCTCTAAATGTTGAAGTTTGAACATTAGAGAAGCATGCCAAGGGAAGCATATAAAGCAAGATTATTTAAAAGGGATAACATAGACTTCTCCCAGGAGGGGGAAGGGGGCCATTACTGGTATCCCTGGTGTCCTGGTATCCCCAGAAACGATGCATACTGACCTTTTTATATGTCCTAGGCTTCCTTTGCTCTCCTGCCCTCTTCTGCTTACCTTTCTCCTTCTTGTGTAGTTGACTAGGCCCAGGAATGCTGGGTGGGCTGGACAAAAAGTGGGAAACCGATAGGCTGAAGGGGGAAGGGCAGGATGGTGTAGCCCAGGACACATTAATTAACAACTTTATAGCTCCCTGTAGGGAGGGGCAATTCCTGGGACAAGTTACCTTAGCAACTGGTTGGAGCAGTGGCATGTTCTTGATAAGAGTGGAGGAAGGTCTCTGAAGGAATTAACATTTCAATCCTTCAGGGGAAAATCTCCAACTTCCCCAGACTCTCTCAAGATTGGCCTGACTCAGTCTGAACTGATTAGATTAACCTATCTACACTGACTGCCTATCTAATTCTGGCTTCATCTCCTCCTCTGTGCTCACTGCCTTCACTAATCTTTATTCGTTTCCCCCGTGTACACCTTTAGTCTTAGTATTTCCAGTGGATTCCCAGCTTGGAGGCACCAGTGGGTAAGTGTTTGACTGATGGGGTCCTTTGTTTGTGTTATCAGCTCAGGGAGGTGACTGTAATTGTGAGCAACACTTTGAAAAAGAAATGTCCTCTGATGTCCCCTTCAAGGACTCCCACTGTCTCCTTTACACTCACTCTCTACTTCTCCCACCTCAGTATTACATGGAAATTTCTCTGAATTTGTGTCCTTTCATCTATTTATGTTAGACGAGTCCAACCATAGACATCCTAGCATTGATACAATCAAAAGAAATAAGAAAATGTAAGAATTCCATATAATTAGGCATGATTTATGGCTTGATTTTAGAATTAACAGATCATTTGTTTATGTTTCTTAAAATAAAAATGAAAGTCTATCAAATCTTTTGAAAAGATAATAGAAATTTTCCTTGATTATAGGACTCAGTCATAAAATTTTCAATATTTTGGATGAAGATAAGTTATCTTTCAATTAGTAGATATATGTTTATTTATTCTAATTTTTTATTAAATTTTTAATTTATTCTAATTTGTTATACATGCATGCAGAGTGCAATTATTTTCATATTACATATAAAGAGCAGTTTTTCAAGTCACTTATTTTACATAAAGTATTTTCACATCATTTATGTTTTTATATATGTACTTAGTGTATTGATGTCTAACTCATTCTGCCATTATTCCTATCCCCTTACCCTCTCCCCTCTCCTCCCTCACCTTTGTTCTATTTAACATTCCTTCATTCCTCTCATCCCCTCTCCCTTGCCATTCTAATTAAGTATAATCATAGCAAAAGAATCATTAGACCTTTGGTTTTTTGGGTTTGGTTAACTTCACTTAGCATTATTTTCTCCAACTCCATCCATTTACCTGTGAATGCCATTATTTTATTCTCTTTTAGTGATGAATAGTGTTCCATTGTGTATGTATATCAAAGTTTCCCTATCCATCCATCTACTGATGGGCATCAGTGTTGTTTCCATAATCTACTTATTGTGCTGCTATAAACATTGATGTGTCTGTGTCCCCGTAGTAAGCTGTTTTTAAGTCATTTGGGTATATATAGACCAAGGAGTGGGATAGCTGGTTCAAATGGTGGTTCCATTCCAAGTTTTCCTAGAAATCTCCATACTGCTTTCCATATTGGCTGCACCAATTTGCAGTCCCAACAGCAATGTATAAGTGCGCCCTTTTTCCTACATCCTCGCCAGCAATTGTGTGTTTTTGATAGCTGCCATTCTGACTGGCTTGAGATGAAATCTTAGAGTAGTTTTGATTTGCATTTCTCTAATTGCTAGAGATGTTCAACATTCATTTTTTCATATATTTGTTGATTGTATATCATCTTCTGAGAAGTGTCTGTTCAGTTCCTTAGCCTATGTATTGATTGTATTTTTTTTTTCTTTTTTTTGGTGTAAAGGTTTTTAAGAGCTTTATATATCTTTGAAGTTAATGTTCTGTCTGATGTGCTTTTGATAAAAATTTGCTCCCATTCTGTAGGTTCTCTGTTAACCTCACTGATTGTTTCTTTGGCTGAGGAGAAGCGTTTTAGTTTGAATCCATCCCATTTATTAATTCTTATTTTTAATTCTGGTGCTATAAGGGGTCTTATTGAGGAAGTTGGGGCCTAATCCAACATGATGGAGATTTGGGCCTACTTTTTCTTCTATTAGGTGCACGGTCTCTGGTTTAATCCCTAGGTCCTTGAACCACTTTGAGTTGAGTTTTGTGCATGAAGAGAGAGGTTTAATTTCATTTTATTATGTGAGGATTTCCAGTTTTCCCAACACCATTTGTTGAAGAGGCTGTCTTTTCTCCAATGTATGTTTTTGGCACCTTTATCTAATAAAAGATAACTGTAGATGTGTGGGTTAGTCTCTGTGTCTTCCATTCTGTACCATTGGTCTACTGGTCTATTTGGTGCCAATACCATGCTGTTTTAGTTTCTATTGCTTTGTAGTACAATTTAAGCTCTGGAAGAGTAATGCCACCAGCTTCACTTTTCTTGCTAAGAATTGCTTTGGCTATTCTGGGTCTCTTATTTTTTCAGATGAATTTCATGATTGCTTTTTCTATTTCTATGAAGAATGATATTGGGATTTTGATTAGGATTGCATTGAAATTGTATAATGCTTTTGGTAAAATAGTCATTTTTGACAATATTAATTATACTTATCCATGAAAAAGGTAGATCTTTCCATCTTCTAAGATCTTCTTTAATTTCTTTTTTTAGTGTGCTGTAGTTTTCATTGTATAGGTCTGTCACTTCTTTTGTTAAGTTGATTCCCAAGTTTTTTTTTTTTTTTTTTTTTTTTTTTTTTGATTATAGTAAATGGGGTGGGTTTCCTAGTTTCTCTTTCTGAGGATTTGTTGCTGATGTACAGAAATGCCTTTAATTTATGGGTATTGATTTTATATTCAGCCACTTTACTGAATTCATTTATTCTAGAAGATTTCTGGTGGAATTTTTTGAATCTTCTATGTATAGAATCATATCATCTGCAAATATTAATAAATTGAGTTCTTCTTTTCCTGTCTGTATCCCTTTTATTTCTTTCATCTGTCTAATTGTACTGGCTAGGGTTTCAAGAACTATGTTAAATAGAAGTGGTGATAGAGGATATTCCTGTCTTGTTCCAGTTTTTAGAGGGAATGCTTTCAATTTTTCTCCATTTAGGATAATGTTGGCCTGGGGCTTAGCATAGATGGCCTTTACAATGTTGAGGTATGTTATCCCTATTTTTTCTAGTGTTTTGTACATGAAGGGGTGCTGTATCTTGTCAAATGCCTTCTCTGCATCAATTGAGATGATCATATGATTTTTATCTTTGAGTCTATTGATGTGGTGAATTACATTTATTGATTTCCGTATGTTGAACCAATCTTGCATCCCTTCAATGAACCCCACTTCATCATGGTGCACTATTTGTTTGATATGTTTTTGTATTCTATTTGCCAGAATTTTATTGAGAATTGTTGCAACTATATTTATTAGAGATGTTGGTCTGAAGTTCTCTTTCTTTGATTTGTCTCTGCCTGGTTTCAGAATCAGGGTGACATTGGCCTCATAGAATAAGTCTAGAAGGGTTTCTTCTTTTTCTATTTCATGAAATAGTTTGAGAAGTATTGGTGTTAATTCTCCTTTAAAGGTCTTTTAGAACTTGGTTGTGTATCAATCTGGTCCTGGGCTTTCCTTGGCTGGTAGGTTTTTGATGGCGTCCTCTATTTCTTTGCTTGAAATTGATCTATTTAAATTGTGTATATCATCCTGATTTAGTTTGGGTAGATAGTATGTTTCTAGAAATTTGTCAATGCCTTCATTATTTTCTATTTTATTGGAGTATAAATTTTCAAAGTAATTTCTAATTATCTTCTGAATTTCCGTAGTGTCCATCGTGATGTTTCCTTTTTCATCACATATATTGGTAATTTGAGGTTTTTCTATCCTTTTCTTAGTTAGCATAGCTAATGGTTTATAAATTTTATTTATTTTTTCAAAGAACCAACTTTTGGTTCTGTCAATTTTTCCAATTGTGTTTTTTGTTTAAATTTCATTTACTTCGGCTCTGATTTTATTTATTTCCTGTCTTTTACTGCTTTTGGGGTCGGTTTATTCTTCTTTTTCTAGGGCTTTGAGGTGTAATGTTAGTTCATTTATTTGTTGACCTTTTCTTCTTTGAAGGAATAAACTCCATGCAATGAATTTTCCTTTTAGTATTGCCTTCACAGTGTCCCAGAGATTTCAATATTTTATATTGGTGTTCTCATATACCTCTAAGAATTTTTTAATCTCCTTTTTGATGTCTTCTGCAACCCATTGTTCATTCAGTAGCATATTATTTTTTCTCCAGGTGTTGGAGTAGGTTTTGTTTCTTATTTTATCATTGATTTCTAATTTCATACCATATGATCTGATAGGATGCAGGGTAGTATCTCTATTTTTTTTATATATTTGCCTAGAGTTGCTTTATGGCAATATATATGGTCTGTTTTAGAAAATGATTCATATGCTGCTGAGAAGAAAGTGTATTGACTCTTTGATGGATAATATACTCTATATATGTCAGTTAAATCTAAATTATTGATTGCAGTATTGAGTTCTACAGTTTCTTTGTTTAGTTTTTGTTTGGAAGATCTATCCAGTGGTGAAAGAGGTGTGTTAATGTCACCTAGAATTATTGTGTTGTGGTCTATTTGACTCTTGAACTTGAGAAGAGTTTGCTTGATGAACATGAATGCTCCTTTACTTGGGGCATATATTTTTATAATATGTTGCCGCCGGAAAAGGGTTTGCAGCCCGGAATGGCGGCGCCGCGGGAAGGAGCCCGGAGACAGGATAGAAATGAAAAAATTCTTTTATCTTTCTCTTTCTGTCTCTTGTAATTTCTAACACCACATACACACTCTCACAAGAAACCAAGGCACGTACTCTTACAAGAAACTACAATATATATATACACAATAGCGTTAACCCCGTCCGTTCTCTCTCAGGTCTCATCTCATGCGCCCGAGCAGGAATGGCGCTGGCCCGATCTGCTGAGTCACAGCTCAAGTCTCTCGAGATACTGGGCCAAGTCCCGCGAGATCCTAGGCCAAATCCCGTGAGACTACGGAAGGTGACAATGCCCAAACATGTCCATGGCCCATAGTCAACCGCAAACTTAGCCATCTCCCCAAACAGGGCTCCTGCATTTCCCCCCTTTTGTTTTAAAAGAGGGGATGCTCTAGGATGTCTATGTGCAAGCAACATTCTTACCCGTCATCAGATAATCAAGGCTGTGCCCTTGACTCCTGTCTTAGGTTGATATGTCGGCCACATGAGACTGTCCTGTGCGACTGTGCCTGTCTTAGGTTGTCCCCCTCTGGGGATCTTACCCGTCATTGGCTAACCAGCCATCCAATGGAGCCCTTTAGGATCAACTGTGTAAGATGACTAACAGCCATCCAATTGTGAGGAGATGCTGCGGCTTTAAGGCGACAAGCCTTTTGGTGACGAGCCAAATTGTATAGCATATCAAATTCTTTAAACAAATCAGTTGCCCTAAGTTCCATCAAGTAACACAGTGAGTTCTCTAGACAAATACCCCCAAGGTACTGTCCCATGAAGTCCCAAACAATGAAAGATCAAAATGTCCACTTGTTATAACATGTAGATCTAGGAGGCCCCATGCATGCAGAGCAGAGGCCACACTGCTGGTGAGGTTGTTTGACGCTTGAGCAGCAGAGCTGCTTGTAGCGACCACGATCCCTGCAGCTATAGCAGCAGACGTCTTTTTAATGTCTAGACAATGCCACCGTCAAATCCTCAGGGCCCGCTACCTAGAGACTCAAGCATCAACTATTAAAGGAAAGGCAGTGCTATTCCAGCACTGAGTCAAGAGGCAAGTTGTCAAGATAAAAAATAGAATTATTAGATTAGAAAATTAAAGTTGATTTCTGCTCATACACATTGCTGCTTGAGCTCCCACAAACATAAGCTGGCAAAACATCATATTTAGAACAAAACAAAGAAAGACTGAGGGTATTTACTGCATTAAACATAGATTAAAGAAAAACTAAAAACATTTTGGAGAAATAATTTGTTAGCTGGAACCCTCGAGTTTCTCAATACACAGCAATCCTTTACCTGTTGAAATAATTGAAATTAATCAGTTCTTAAACAAATGAAGTTAATAACAAATAAGCAACCTTATGTCAAAACACCAAAATATCAGGTTATACAACACTACTCATATTTTTCGCTAAAGAGAAGTCCCTGGGACACCTATAAAACAAAATTGAAGGTACCTTCACTTATTAAATTATTTACCCAAATTGAATACTCTTAAACTTAAATGAATTAGAGTTATTTGATTCCATATATATATATATATATATATATATTTTCATAAGCGCTTTGTTATTTTTGATGTCACACTGGACAGACGCACATACAAACATATATTTGTGACGTAACATTACATGAAATTTAGACAAATACACAGACATAAACACATATATAAAAAGAAAAAAAAAATACAATTGTGTGCACACTAAAGAGAGATCTCTTCGTCCCAGCTGGGAGGAATGACACTTAAGTTGTGACATATTTTGAAGGACTCTTTTAAGGGAATCATTCCATATCTTCATCTTGGTCCTCTTGATTTTGTACCTTTTTTTATTAATCTTGATTCCTCAACAACTTCATCTTGATCCTTTTGATTTGGTACCTGCTTTATTAATCTAGATGGTATCCATCCATATTGGAGAGGATTCGTGCTTTGGGAAAACACAAACAGATCCTCTCCCCCAAATTAATACTGGATCCGGACCCTTCCACGTACCTGAAAGAACATCCTTCCAGTAAACCAAAGGTTTATGTTGTTGATGTGGGTTCCAATGTCTGTCTCCAGCAGAATAACAATGAGAGTCTAAAGTTAAAAAATTTAAAGTAAACCGGGCAACTGCCAATCTGTCCTTAGGATTTTTCCAGTTTCCTTCTTTCTGTTTTAACAACATAACTTTTAGTGTGCGGTTTGCTCTTTCAATAATGCCCTGACCCTGAGGATTGTATGGGATGCCTGTTTTATAAGATATGTTGAATTTTGCGCAAAACTGTTCGAAAGATGAGGATGTATATGCAGGGCCATTATCTGTTTTAAGCATTTTTGGGATGCCCAATGCAGCAAAAGCTTGTAAACAATGAGATGTAACATCTTTAAATTTTTCTCCAGAATGTAAGGAAGCAAAAATCATGCCTAAGTATGTATCTATGGTCACATGAATAAATCGCAATTTTCCAAAATTTGGCTCATGAGTAACATCCATCTGCCACAAATGATTGGGCATTAATCCTCTAGGGTTAACACCAAAATGAGGATTGGGCAAATGTGTCATACAAGATTTACAATCTTTTACAATTGTTCTGGCTTGCTCTTTTGTGATTTTAAACCTACGTTGCAAGGTGGTGCTGTTGACGTGAAACTGGGAGTGAAATAAAGTAGCTTGTTGTAGCGCTGAAAGTATAAATATAGTTTTTGTAAGGTCATCTGCCTTTTGATTACCTTCATGGAGGGGAACAGGCAAGTTAGTATGTGCTCTAATATGGCCTACGAATAGAGGTTCTTTTCTTGCCCACAAAAGTTTTTGTATTTGATAAAACAATTTAAAGGCTGGAGTATGAGGTGCTATTGGTCCTGCTAGCTCTAATTTTGGGACGGCATATACAATATAGTGGCTATCTGAAAAAATGTTTATGGGCTGGTCTCTAAAATTTTCCAGAGCTCTTACCACAGCTTTCACTTTCACTAGTTGAGCTGATTTGTGTGCAGTTATGTAAGTCATATTTTCTTTTGTAGTGACTACTGCAACAGTACCTTTTGAGGACCCATCTGTAAATACATTAAATGCCTTAGGAATAGGTTCATTTTTTATTACCTGTGGAAATATAATAGGATGATTAATACAAAAAGATAATATAGGAGACTTAGGAAGATGATTATCAAAATTTGCAGAAGTAGAGCATCTAGCTATAGCCCAATCATTATCATTGGAGCATAAATATTCAATCTGTGATGATGAATGGGGAGTAATAATAGTAGCAGGGTGAATGCCAAATATTTTAGTAGAAGTCTTAAGTCCTTGAAGAATAAGTTTAGCCACCGTGGAGGTATAAGACTCAATTATACTCTTAGGAGAGACGGGCGAATATATCCATAATAAAGGCCCTTGTTGCCAAAATACTCCTGTGGGTGTATATTGTGAAGAAATAATAATCAATATCAGCAGTTGAGTTAAATCAAATCTGTCACAATGAGCTCCTTCAATGGCTTTTTCTACTAACTTTAAAGCTTTCCTAGCATCAGGAGTCAATGTTCGCGGTGAAGATGGATCAGGGTTCCCGCAAAGGATGTCAAATAAAGGTTTTAGTTGGCCAGTAGTGAGGTTTAGTGTAGGGCGAAGCCAAATAATGTCTCCCAGTAGGTTTTGGAAATCATTGAGGGTGGTCAAATGTTCTTTATTTATTAAAATTTTGGGGGGTCTAACAAAAGTATCCATGATTTTAAATCCTAAATATAATACGGGAGATCTGGTTTGAACTTTTTCTTCTGGTATATATAATCCGTATTTTTAAGAATTTTCTACCACATCACTGAATATATTAAATAAGATTTTTTGATTAGGGTGGACCAGTAAAATATCATCCATGTAATGTAGACACATGAAGTTTGGATATTTATTTTTAGTGGGTTGGATAGCCTTGTCCACATATATTTGGCATATGGTGGGGCTATTAGCCATTCCCTGTGGCAAAACCTTCCATTGATATCTCTGATCTGGGCCATTATTGTTAATAGAAGGAACTGAAAAAGCAAACCTGGGGGCATGCAGAGGATATAGAGGAATAGAAAAGAAGCAATCCTTTATATCAAGACTAATAATATGGAAATTTTTTGTAATAACTACAGGATTCGGAAGTCCAGGTTGAGTAGGGCCCATGACTTGCATGGTTTTTTATTAATTTGTCTAAGATCATGTAATAATCGCCATTTTCCTGATTTTTTTCTTGATCACAAATATGGGGGAATTCCAGGGAGAGGTGGAAGGTTCTATATGTCCTGCTTCTAATTGTTCCTGAACTAGTAGGTGAGCCGCTTGTAATTTCTCTTTAGATAGGGACCACTGAGGGACCCACACTGGCTTATCAGAAAGCCATGGTATTTTCAAAATTATTTTCTCAGTGGCCCCAAAGAAAAATGTCTTTTTCCTATATGATAATGATTTCTTTTAGGGTTAAGCTTACCCTGTACTTTTTGATAATGATTTCTTTTAGGGTTAAGATTACCCTGTAGATTTTTACATTTAACATCTGCAGGTTTGGTTGCAAGGTGTACTTCCATTTGTTGTAAAATATCTCTTCCCCATAAAGTAACCAGTAGGTTAGGTAAAGCATAAGGCTGAAACGTTCCTTTATGTCCTTCATCATCCTCCCATTTTAAAATTACCGCACTTTTTTCTGGGAGTTTATTATATCCCAAGCCTCTTAAACTGGTTGAAGCTTTTTGCAGAGGCCAGTGTTTGGGCCATTGACATAAATTAATGATGGAAGAATCAGCTCCATTATCTATAAGACCCTCCATTTCTATTCCTTGGATTCTTATTTTACACATAGGCCTCCTTGTACTGTCTCGAACCCAGCAAACCATGGGTCTCGAATCAGTGGAGCAAGATCCTCTATTGTTCCTATTTTGAGGCATATTCATTTTAAATGAATTATGTATTTGGAAGAAGGAGCAGCTGAGCAATTCTATCTCCCTGATTAATAGAACTTATACTTTGGGGTAAGCTAAGCATTATTTTTATTTCCCCTTTGTAGTCTGAGTTTATTACACCTGGGGTCACTTGCAAACCTAATAAGCTTTCAGGACTTCCCCCGAGAATAAGTCCTACAGTCCCTGAGGGAAGAGGTCCCCTGACTCCTGTGGGAATCAGTTGAACCCCCATTTCAGGTGTTAACACTACTCAGGTGGTGGAACAGAGGTCTAATCCTGCATTTCCTCCTGTTCCTCTGGCGTGGGAGTGGATGGGTAGTAGGGATTGTGTCGGGGAAGCATCTGAGTGGATGCTTGAGGATACTCGTCCTCCAATGCCTCATACGTTTGTGGGCCCCAGGGCATTGGGTCCCGTACCCCATTTTTTGAATTCCTGAACAAAGGATTTCTATGGATGTCAAATTTTGAATAGCATATATTGGCCCAATGATTTCCTTTCTTACACCTGGGGCAGCAACCTGGAGCACGGTATGAATTTGGTCTTATTTCTCTTTTGGGATTTTGCCTAGAATAGCCTGATTGATTATAATGTCTAGGTTGAGCCCTTGTGAAATTTTGAGGGGCAGCATTTCTCACAGCTGCTGCAATCACATTTCCTGTGACAAAGGCATCATTTATATCTTTACATAGTTGTATATATATGGAAAGATCCTTTTTATTTTTCCATGGCTTGATGGCTTCTTGGCAATATTTATTAGCATTTTCGTATGCTAATTGAACAACTAATGGCATAACTTGATCAACGTCTCCAAAAAGTCTACCTGCAGTTCTCAAAAGTCTATCAGCAAATTCAGCATATGGTTCATTAGGTCCTTGAATTACTTTGGACAAGCTACCTTGTAGATCCCCAGGTCCTTGTACAGTTTTCCATGCCTTTAAGGCAACTGCATTTATCTGAGCATATACTCCTGGGGTATAATATTTTTGAGCCTGTATGTCTGCGAATTGCCCTTCTCCTGTGAGCATTTCTATATTATGGTCTCCAAACCCTGCAGCTGCGTTTCTTTTAGCTCTTTCTATACAAAGTTCTTGAAATTGCGATCGCCAAACCAAGTATTGTCCCCCACTTAATGTTGCTTTACATAGACGTTTCCAGTCTGCTGGGGTTAAGCTAAAGGTGTTAAGGGACTCTAGTATACTCAATGTGAAAGGAGCTTGGGGTCCATATGTTATTACTGCCTCTTTGAGATTTTTTATTGTTTTGAAATCTACTGACTCGTGGCCCCTCTGTCCATTTTCATATTCAAATACTGGCAGTTCCCAATGTATCTGTGAGTTACCCTCAAGAGTGCATTAGTGCTCAGAAAGACTTTTTATTTCTATTTCTAGGGTATGCAAACTCCTAGTGATACCCTTCATATTTTCTGTAATCGATTCCACCCATGGGGGAGTAGAGGACACAAGTTCCTCCACTTGACGATTCCTTATCTTGGTCTTCCTTAATTTCCTTTTGTTCATTTTCTCAGAATCACTTTTACTTAATTCCTCCTCACTACTACTACTCTCATTGGTTCTAACTGACTCAGTAACATCCTGAGTCCCAGGTTCAATTGAGAGCATGTATCCTTGAAGTATCTCTAATAAATCTTGAATAGCTTTAGCAGCTCGGATCTTTGTCATTTTTGGGATGCTTCTAATACTCTCCTTACTGGTCTTAGTTGACTCAGCGGAAGCTACGCTTTCATGATCACCTTCACTGTTTTCTAAATCCTCCTCACTAATGACAGACTCATCTATATCAAAGAATTCATCAAGAGCCTTGTACACTTGGGTCTTAGTTATTTTCAAACCCATTTTAACCGCTCTGACTAGAGACTCCTGCGAGGTTTCTCAGTTCTTACCTGCTGTGCTGAATTCCCCATACGGGCCACCAACTGTTGGCGCCAGAAAAGGATTTGCAGCCCGGAACGGCAGCGCCGCGGGAAGGAGCCCGGAGACAGGATGGAAATGAAAAAATTCTTTTATCTTTCTCTTTCTGTCTCTTGTTATTTCTAACACCACATACACACTCTCACAAGAAACCAAGGCATGTACTCTTACAAGAAACTACAATATATATATATATATATATATATATATATATATACACAATAGCGTTAACCCCGTCTGTTCTCTCTCAGGTCTCATCTCACGCGCCCGAGCAGGAATGGTGCTGGCCCGATCTGCTGAGTCATGGCTCAAGTCTCTCGAGATCCTGGGCCAAGTCCCGCGAGATCCCAGGCCAAGTCCCGTGAGACTACGGAAGGCAGCAATGCCCAAACATGTCCATGGCCCATAGTCAACCGCAATCTTAGCCATCTCCCCAAACAGGGCTCCTGCAATAATAGTTATTTCTTATTGATGTATGATTCCCTTAAGGAGTATGAAATGTTCATTGTTATCTCCTTTGATTACCTTTAGCTTGAAGTCTACTTTATTTGATATGAGGATGGAAACCCCTGCTTGTTTATGTAGTCCATGTGAGTGGTATATTTTATCCCATACTTTCACCTTCAGTTTGTGGGTGTCTTTTCCTATGAGATATGTCTCTTCAAGGCAGCATATTGTTGAGTCTTTTTTTAATCCAATCTATCAGCCTATGTCTTTTAATTGGTGAGTTTAGGATGCTAACATTCAGGGTTATTATTGAGATATGATTTGTATTGCCAGTCATTTTTAAATTTAATTTAATTTTGATATTTAGCTTGACTTGATTTCTCCTTTGGTTAGTTTTTCCTTTATTGTAGTTTTCATTGTTGTTTTTTATTTCCTCCTCATGAAATGTTTTGCCAAGAATGTTTTGTAGTGCCGGATTTCTTGTTGCAAATTCTTTTAGCTTTTGTTTTTCATGGAAGGTTTTTATTTTATCATCAAACCTAAAACTTAATTTTGCTGGATATAAGATTCTTGGCATCCCTTATCTTTTAGAGCCTGGTTTATGTTGTTCCAGGATCTCATGGCTTTGAGGGTTTGGGCTGAAAAATCTGCTGAGATGAGAATTGGTTTTCCTTTATAGGTAATCTGATTTTTCTCTCTTATGGCCTTTAAAATTCTATCCTTGTTTTGTATGCTGGGCATTTTCATTATAATGGGCCTTGGTATAGATCAGTTGTAATTTTGTACATGTGATGTCCTATAGGCTTCTTGTATTTGGTTTTAAAATTTGTTCTTCTTCTTTGGAAAATTTTCTGATATTATTTCATTGAAGAGATTTTGCATTTCTTTGGTTTGATACTCTGCACCTTCCCCTATTCCAATAAATCTTATATTTGGTCTTTTGATGGTATCTCATAATTCTTGGATAGTCTGTTCATGGTTTCTTACCATCTTCACTGTGAGGTGAACTTTATTTTCAGAATTATATATTTTGTCCTCATTGTCTGAGGTCTTGTCTTTTAAGTGATCCAATCTGTTGGTGATACTATCTATTGAGATTTGAAATGGCTTATTGTTTCTTTCATTTCAAGTATTTATTTTTTTTTTTTCCCGACTCTCTACCTCTTTCTTGAAGTATTCTTTTGATACCTGTATTTGATCTCTTATCTCTCTGTTGGGAGAGATCAATGTTTGCCTGAATCTGCTCACTTAGGTCATTTTTTAAATCTCAAATCATTTTAATTATGTGTATTCGGAACCCCTTCTTTGACATTTCACCTACTGTGCTTTCTATGGATTCTATTTCTGTAGTATCTTGGTTTGTTTTGGTCATTTTCCTCCCTTGTTTTTTCATGACATCTATGTGTTTTCCTCTCTTGCAGTGTAAGCCTGAGGTATTACTGCTTCTGCCCTACTGTCTTATAGCATCCCTACAGGTTACCTGATGCCTCACTTTTAAGGGAAAGATCAATATTACAGCATTCAATGTACCCTACATGTTGCCATATATCAGTTATCTTCTATTTTTATATTTACAGTTTTGACACTTTAAACACAAATGATGAGATCAGTTATCTTCTACCATATAGTCAGTATGTTTGTGTTGTGGTTTACAGTATCTAATGGTAGAAGGGGGGACTTACAGGTTGGCTAAGATATTTGTGAGGTAGGATGTGAGAAAATACAGGTATTAGATTATTTGATTAGTTAGAGGGTAATCATGAGAACTTAAGTGTTATTAGGAGAAAGAAGAAATAGGTATCCCCATGTAATACTACCTATTCCTGGGCCCAGGGCCTGTTCCTTGACCTGCATGCAGAGCAGGAGCTACTGGCAGCTCTGGAGTGGGCGGGCACAGCTGGGAACCCATGCAGGCAGGCAGTTCTGGCCTTCCTGGGCCAGGGTTTGTTTCCCTACCTGCAGTGGCTATGGGTGGCTCCAAAGTACTACTCTAATTTTTAATGCTAAAGAATTTGGCATTTTTCATACCATTATTGAGCAAATAATTCTTGCTTTTTCATTAATTTTAATCCTCTATATAATATATTTTAGCTATTTACATGTTCTAAAACATCTTTGTGTGTGTGTATATGTGAATAGATACAGGTATGTTAATTATAATGATATTCATATCATAAGCATATAAGCCATATTTCATAAAAAACACCAGACCAAATTTTTATTTATCTGAAAAATTTGTTGGCTCTGATAAAAGTTAAATGCACTGGAAGACATTAAATATATTTGCTACATTAACAATGATCAAAAAGAGATGTCTCCATAAATTGAAATTAATTACTTTTTCAGGACAAAATGATTTTAGCTGTCATGTAACTGTCAGTGTTATTGTTCACTTTCTTCTTCTAAGATATAAATAATACTTGAAAAAAATAGTTTTATCAGCAAATTGCAGTACCAAGTACAATTTAAAGTTATGATACAATTTAATGATACTGTGTTGCTATTCCTTTATTTTCAGTACTAATTTTTAAATTCTGAAGACAGAGTGCACTTAAGGGATTAGAATCAAGTAACTCTTTATTCTTTGATAATTTTACCTTTAATTCTTTGTGATGGATTTTTTGTCAATATTTCTATTGAATTTACAGAAAAAAATGTTTGTCATATCCATACTTTTAATTCTGAAGTAACAACCTACTGATTACTGTCCAGCAGAGCAGTCTGTCATAATCATTTGCTCACAATGGAGCACTACCTATACAGTAACTTACTTTGGCCAAAATTTAGTCAGCCTTTTCTTCCCAGCTTGTGTGCCTGGACTTGGGTTAAAATTTAATCTTAAGTAAGATCATAGGTGTAGAAACTCTGTAGCTTCACAGAACTGGCCAATCACAGGTGGAAATATTCCTACTGAACTTACACAGTGGTTCCATCTGTTCATCTTTATCTCATATAAAGTTCTCCTACTCTATCTTGTTAGACCGATACTACTTCTTCTACAGGAAAAACTTGTTTTGTTTGTTTGTTTGTGTTTTGATATTTTGATGTTAACACTTTGCAGAATTTGTGGTACAACAGTTCTTCCTATTGCAATATTCTTGAATAAAGTCTCTCCTTAATTAATTCAAAATTGTAACTTATGTGACATTTCTGTTAGTCACCTTTTTGTTACTGTGACCAAAAGATCAGACAAAAACAACATAGAGGAGCATAAGTTTATTTTGACTCACAGTTTCAGAGGTTTAGTCCATGCTTAGCTAACTTTACAGGCCTGGACTCAAGTGAAGTAGAACATCATTAAAAATATTATGTTTTTATGATGTTCTACTTCAGAATGGTGAGGCAGAGGAAGTCTGTTAAGTTAGGACAATCGGGAAGCAAAGAGAACTTGAGTACAAGAAGCCAGGGATTATATAATCCCCAAGGCCACACAGCTTCAGTGACCTATTTCCTCCAGATACCCTACCTCCCTGAGGTTATCACCTATTAATCTATTCAAAGTATTCACCCATAAAGTGGATTAATCCACTGATCTGGTCACAACTCTCTTAATTTAATTATTTCATCTGAGCATTCTTTTATTTCCTCAGATATGAGCTTTTGGGGGATACCTCATACCCAACCCTTAATACCTACAATCTTCAAATTCAAGTAAAGAAGAGCTTAAGATATTTGTGGGTTTGAATGAAATGAGAAGAAATTTGATCAAGAGAGAAAAATATACATCTGTGTATGTATACATGCATACATGTATATATTCTTATATAGAGAAAGATAAAATATGTGCATATATGTGTGTATATGCATGTATATATATATAATATGTATAAAATATATTTATCTATCCATCTATTTATGTAGAATAAGAGAGATTTTTAAAAAATTCCCAAATGCACAGATTCAAGTTGAGTACTTTAGGGAAATGAAAAAGTAAATGTTTAATAAGAAAACACATTGATTTCTTTGCACTATCACATGTTAATTAGTTAAATGTTCACAGCAGTTTTATGCAATGTATACAGTTTTATGCAATGTATACTATAATCTCATATCTTACCTATGAGTACAATGAGAAACAAGTTAAGTAATTTGCTCAAGGTTACAGTTTTGAAATCAGATGGAATGTGATCTTTGGACTCCTAATTTAGGGTCTTTCCCCCCAAAGGTCAAATTTTTTTGAAGAATTTTATTGTTGATTTAAAAATGCAATTTAATGACTAAAACTTGGTGACTGTTTAAAAAATAGTATCCCTAAAAACTGAATTTTGCTTTTAATCAGATGCTTCAGAAGCACTGCAAACTTTGCCTCAAAATAAAAGCATATATATATATATATGGAAACTTGGTAGTTGGGTTCAATTTTCATTTTAAAGTGAAACACAATCTTCTAGCATAATTTATCCTATCTTGTTTTTTTCTTTTCTTTTTTTTTTTTTTTGCCAGTTGATTTTAGAAGCAGAATTGCTCTCTCACCACTAGATTTTCTATCATATGATCTGTTATTGCTACATTAAAAATATATGCAAGTCATTAATAAATATATTTTAAGCTTACATGGGCATTATTTTTTAATTAAAAATAAAAAATGTTCTTGATGAATTTGATCCTTATGAAAAAAAAATATTGACAGGAACAGATGTTTCCATCTCATTTTTAATCCCTCGGAATGTCAGTTGAAGTGCTCCTGACTCCCTGAAATTCCAAAAATAATTAGTTTAAAAAAAAAAAAAAAAAAAAACTGCTTGGAAAGGCACCCAAGTTTCATAAAATCATAATCTTTTTTCTTCAAATAAATCTGACTAAGACTGGATGTGAATAACAACTGGCAATCAGTGACACATTCTGTATTTCCATAACTTAAAATGATGTCAACTTTTTTGTAACCAAATTTTAAAAATAGTAATTGAAAATGGCAGACATTTAGTTTGCACTATTCATTTTGTAGGTTTTAAGTTTAGAAAGTCAAATTAAGTACTAAAAGTCAGATTTTATGTTTGCAGTTCCTTCATTTTATACAAACAGTTGATGCTATTTTGTCTTTAAGATGAATTCTCTAATATTTAAATCAACTTATATTCTATTCTAGATTAAATTACTTTTCCAGTTAACAACATTCTGCCATGTTTCTTCCTGAATAGTATCACAAGAATCTAACTTATGCTGTAATGTTTAATTGAAATTAACTTAATATGAACATAAAACTGGGAAAATATATATGAATTAAGAAAAATAGCAAATTCACTTATGAAATAGGCTTTTAACTCATGAAAATTATA
Source organism: Tamias sibiricus (assembly GCA_025594165.1). Taxonomy (NCBI): domain Eukaryota; kingdom Metazoa; phylum Chordata; class Mammalia; order Rodentia; family Sciuridae; genus Tamias; species Tamias sibiricus. The sequence goes on from CM046662.1 coordinate 147,743,716, forward strand.
TTTTACTAATAAAACATAGCATTTTCTAAATCTGAACACTTTTTCTCACTTATATCCACCACATATGCATTCAAGAATTTTTAATTTTTGCTTTACATGTTTACTCTTAAAGAAGTTGAAGTGCTTCTATTCTTCACTATCTTCACAAATTTCTTCATTCCCTTCTTGTTTCTTTCTCTTTCTCCCTTCCATTTAAAGTTGCAGACCTCATGATATCTTATTCCCAAATATACACATGTATTTAACTTTTGAATAGCATACTGTATAATCATGATACCATTATTTTGCTCCAAAATATAATACTGTATTTAATAGTATCAAATACTTTCTATTTCAAATATGTCCCTATGTATATTTTATAACATTTTTTTGTTTCATATTTGTATTTCCAATCACGAACCCAATACAAGAACTTTAGATATCATTTGATTTCATTCCCCTTTGATCTTTGTCCTCCCAACATGCAAGAGTTATTGGCCTGTTTAAAAGACTAAGAAAGAGGTATGTTTCCTGATTGTTGCAATTCACCATATTATTTTTTTCCAAAATTTATATTACTTACTTATATGTATATTATTTATATGTACATACATAGCTATATCTGTCCATATCTAAATACATAAAATACTCATTAATTTATACTTTTGGGAAAATGTTGATTTAAATTATTTATCTTAATTTATATTATGACCAATTTTGGTATGAGATAAATGATTCACAGTACAAGGTATGCTATTCCAGACCCACTTGTAAGTAAATGTTAGACTTAGGCCCTTTCTATGAAACTATGCTTTTTATGCAAAGAACAGCATTTTAATAGAGACTATTAGGATATATCATTTCTATATATGAAACCAAAAGTTCTCAACTGATTTCTCTGGGGATATGAAACATGACATGGTAGTAGTGTTGGTACAACTGAGAGCAGGGAAAGATGACAGTAAGCTTTTCTACTTTACAAGTTTAACTGGGTGAAACTTTACCACCAATTTCTTGAAAAATACTATATTCAAGAAAACATTATTGTTTCAGGGAAACTGCTTCTGCACATGAGTCTGTATAATGTATTTTTATAGACACCAAAACACTGACAACAAGGCAGAAAAAACTAGTAGGATTGATTCAAACTAAAATGTTTCTGCACAGCAGAGAAACAGCATCAAGGAAAAAAAAACCCATGAAATGAGTGGAAATATTGGCGACCCATACCTAATAAAATATATACTTATAAAACATATAAGGAACTCAATTTAATATTTTAAAAAGACATTTATTAAGTAATACACAAAGAATCTGAAATACACATTTTTTTCAAAAGAAGACACAAATTTCTAGCCTGTATATGAAATGTTTTCAACACCAAAAACCATCAGGGAAATGCAAATTTAAACCATAGTAAGATATCTTAAATTACACATTAGAATAGCATGATTACAAAGACAAAAGATAACAAGTGTGGTTGAGGATATGCAACAAAGGAAATGCTTCCTTGTACACTATTGGTAGAAAAGTACATTAACACAGCTTTTATAAAACACAGTATGGGAAGTTCCTCAAGAAATTAAAAATAGAACTACTATATGATTTCACAGTCCCACTTGTGAATATACTTATAGAGAAAATATTGTCAGTACAATAAAGGGAAATCTGCAGTTACATATTATTGAAACATTGTTTATAATAGCCAAGATACAGAATTGATTTGAGAGTCCACCAACAGATTAATGAAAAATAAAACAGTATAAATATAAAAGGATGCTATTCAGTCTGGAAAAGAGATAATCCTGTCATTAACAATAGGGATGATTCTAGAGAACATTACATTAAGTGAAATAAATCAGGCACAGAAAGACAATTATTGCATGATCCTACTTATATGTGTAATTTTAAAAAGTTGGAAGTCATAGAAGCAGAGAAGTAGAATGATGGTTTCTAAGGACCAGGCGGACACTAAGAGAATGGGGAGCTATTGGGTCAAAAGTACAACTTTTCAATTAGATAAAAATAACAGGTTTTATTTTTCTCCTATGTCATGATGATTTTGTTTGATGATATTTCATACTTGAAAGTTGCTACGAGAGTGGATCGAAGTGTTCTCAACACACACACAAGTAACAACTGTGTAATATGAGGGATACAACAACTGGCTATAGTTTAGTTGCCATTTCACAATGTACACATATACCAAAATATGTATACCACAAATATGGACAATTTTATGTGCCAAGTATATCTCAAAACCAATAAAAAAGCTAAAATAAATAAACAAAGGAAGGCGTGATTATGTTCACTTAGTTCTGTTAACAGTCATGACTGTAAGTTGTCTACTTTGAATAGTGCATACAAGTGAATTGAGTAAACCTTTTAAGGTTAGTTAGTAGTAAGGTTAGCATTTATTAAAGACCTACTCTAAGGGTGTTCCTTATAGTTTGAGGAAAAAAAAACCAATAACCATAGTTCAGCTTATGAAAATGTTAAGTTTGCCAAAACAAAATAGTACCACTAGCAGTATATGCTATAATACTATGAATTTATGTATTTCTTTTTCTCCTTTTAACATATGTCCCAAAACATATAAAACATCTCAATTTCCACAGAAAAACTCTTAAGAGATTATGTAGATTTGCTTTACTTACCACCAACACTCATTTGGTCATACAGTCTCTATTGTAGTATTTGCAACTAACGATAACTTGCTTAGTTGTTAAACTATTTAAAATATATATTTTTGCAGTAGTGGGAACTGAACCCATGGCTGCAAGTGAGCTAGGCAAGTACTCTGTCATTGAGTTGCTTTCCTAACTTTTTTTTTTTTAATCATTTTCATTTTCAATCAGGGTCTCCTTAAGTTGCCCAGAATGGCCCCAAATTTGCAAACCTCCTGCCCCCATCTCCCAAGTTGGTGAGAAGCCAGGCCTGTTCCACCATGCCTGGCTTGGCTGTTAAAATTCTGAATCCTGGGTCACTTCCCTAAAAATGTTGTTTTAGTTGATCTTGGATCCAGTAGAGTCCAATGTCTTAATATTATTTGAATTCAATTGCTCTGATAGAATCAATTAAGGAGAACTTTCATTGTTTTTTGTTCTGTTGTTCTATAAAGTACCATGTTTTCAGCATGGAAACAGAATAGTAACAGCTAAATGGTAGTTTATTTATTAATTTAGAAATAATATAACTGAATCTTGTTCCAAGTTACATAATTGTCATGACAAAAGTGAATGAATTACAAGCCCAACTTGCTTCCCATTAATTTCTCAACTTTATACTCACATAATACCATCATAACAAGTTGCATGAGGGTTTGGTACTTCACTGAATTGTTTGAAGGTTAGCTAATAGGAATTATACCATTTGCATGTAGGCTTAATTTAACTGTCCCCTTACTCCATGCACAAAGTTAAAACACAAATAACAAATCCTTACCTTTTTCCAGAAGGCCACTGCATGCATTTACTTCAGTGTAAGCTCTATTCCCTGTACTTAGTATAAATATCTCCCAAGAGAACAACTCTTTCCCAAACCAAAATATGATGTCCTTTCTTTTTTCAAAGTCTGCAAACAGGAGAAGTAGCCTTACTCTGTGCTATAGAGTGAATGTTTGTGTCCTCTCGAACTTGTATGTTGAAATTTTAAACCTCATAGGAATGTATTAGGAAGCAGTCACTTTGGGAGGTGTTTAGTTCATTAGGATGAATCTTCCATGAATGGAATTAAGACTCTTCTGAAAGACTGCAGAGATACCCACCATTCTGATTAATTGATGTGCACTAATAAAAACTGTGTCAGAAATTATTATAGCACATAAGAAATGCAATTACTAACTAAATTTGGTAAGTACATATATGTTAATCATTGATCCATTTAATTTTTTAATTTTTGAAAATAAATTAAAAACTTAAGGGAATAAAAATCCAGGAGTCTTCCTTGCCTTTCCAAAATATGACTCAGTGGAAAATTATCATTTCTTAATCACAAGGTAGGTCCTCAACTGACAGCAAGCCTGTGTTTCTGTTTTTAAGACTACCAGACTGGTATTTTGTTACAGCAACCTGAAAGGAAGAATACAGCATGCTTTCCATTTTTATGTCTTATAATGCTTCTAAAAGATGGGTGAAAACAGAATATGAAATGGATAAATTTGTGCTGGGTTGAGGACTTTTAAGAAAGCTACATGTCTAGATGAAGGTAAAGCTGTATTTTGACACCAAGAAGTTTGGTTCTCAGGTGTGTCTCTCCAAAGGAATTTGTGTACATTACTTCCTTCAGGCTGCTGCAGTATGGTGAGAATGGTAAAAATGTGATCTTCTCTCACCACCTGCCCAGCTGATGAGATGAGCTGGGTTCAAAAGAGCTGGCTGCAACATTAAACTAAGAAAATGTTGAAGAAATCATGCAACACATGGACATGAGTTTCTCAGATCAAAGGTTGGATGACTCTGTGACTTTAAGGGTCAGCTGGGAAAGAGAACATGCACCTGGAATCTTTTTATTTTTATAAGGGGGGCCCATAAAGGAGATCCAATGGAATGTTTCTCACCAATAAGGCAGAGGATAATGTTTCAAAGGTGAAGTCTTGCTTCCTGATGTCTTGTGGATAGCAGATTGATTGACATCTTGGCAAGGCATACCCATCTCAGGGGCTGTGTGGAATAACAGGCAGAGCAAGAGGAAAAGGTACACTTACATCTTACAGAACAATCAGCCTGGAATACCAGACCTGTCCCCTCATATGGCTCCAATGCGCATACCTCACACACACAGCCCAGGGATGGCTCACGAAGATCTTCTTTCTCTCTCATTGGCAAGCATATATTTTTTATATGCTCATTTCTCTATGAATGCCAGATTTTATTATTTTCTGTAGTTGAATTAAGGAAAATTCATATTTGATTTCTAGATATTGTCTATATAATGGTTTTCTTTATGTATTTAGTAATTTCTTGATGGATAAGTAAAAGCTGAAAATTTTGCAGACATTAAAATAAACAATTTTTATATAATTGAACAAGTGCTATAAAACTATTACCCTGACACATTTAACATATTCTCAGTTTTCTTTTCATTGCCTTTTTTGAACATCTTTGGAATAAAATATTGTTCCTCATGTTATAGCTCTTGGGGATTTTTGTTTTTTTGAGAACATGAAGTTTATTCTGAGATAACATAGGAATCTTATGAGGGTTTTTGAATCCCATTTTCTGTGATCACGAAGCTATACACATTTATGTGATACTGAAACTAAAAGCTGTTTTCAGAACTTAGGCAATGTGCATTTCTATTGGATTCAGGCTTAAGGATAGGAAAATTATTTGAATGATATAAATCTACTTTTCCAAAACAGTGGGAAATGTGGCCTTTTGATTTTTCTTGAGTAGGATGAGGACCTGGTTCATCAAAACATGATCAATAGATAGCCTGCACTAACATTCAAATTCAGGATGCACTTATAGAAAATACTGACAAGTGGTTTTAGGATTAAGGATATCTATTTAAAACCAACACATTAAATACACTTCTTGTTTCAAAGAAAACCACTGTAATGATTATAGTAGTTTCAATAATGACTCCAATGTACCTTTTGTAATTTTACAAAAAAAAAGAGCAATATTTACATGTTCATGTAAAACGGAGAAATAACTCAAGAAAAATATTTGTCACACTTTAAATGAAAAGCAGAAGTAGAATTTTAGTGTTTCTGGAGATAGAGATTAAAAGGCTGGATCAGGAAAAAAATTGGTGCAGAGTTTGGAAAATTAGGGAAGGTGCAAACCATAATTTCAATGGCTCATTAATATTGCAAAGGCCAGAGTGAAGTGCTGATATAACATCAGACAGTCTGGTTTCCAAAATTCAAAGCTTTTCTCAAAATAGAGGTAAAACAGTGAAATAATAAAATTTAAACATATTTTTTACAACTAAAGCTTTTACAAAGTAAAAATTTATAAAATTAGCAAAGTAAATTTTAGTTATTTATTTACAAAATAATAATTTACAAAGTAAAATTTACAAAGTAAATCTTGTTTACTTATTTACAAATTAGTATTTACTGTATTTCAGTTTTCATAGCTTTTCATTCCACACACATAAATATGTGCAAGATCTTACACTGAATCAAGATTATGCCAAACCCTGTACTGGAAACCATATCCTCTTACTACTTCCTTAGCTGTATCAGGGAAAGAAGAAAAATCAATCTAGATGACTCAATCCTGTTGTACACTGTTCTAAGCATCCTGAACATGAATCTGTTAGGATTCTTGCCTTCAAAGACTTTGCATGGTTCCAAGCCATCTTTCCTTAAAGTGAGATTGCATGGTTCCAAGCCATCTTTCCTTAAAGTGAGATTGCATGGTTCCAAGCCATCTTTCTTAAAGTGAGATTGAAGACCAGGAGTCTCTGACATAACTGACCCTGTTTTATCAGCCCAACTTCCACGGGGCCAGCACAGTCCCACCAATCATCTCTGTATATCTCCTCACCTCAGGCTTCACCATAGGAACTCTAGAGGAGCAGCCTTGACATTGCAAATCCTACTCTTTTACCTTCAGAATAATCCTTAACTTTGAAAGCACCAGTTCCACTGAGAGCATTCATATGACTGTTTCTTTTCTCCTATTCCTATTATGCTTCAAGCAAGAGGAAGATTGATAAACTATGTGATCCATATATGTGCAAATAGACATTTCACTTCTATTGTTTCTTTGAACCTCTGATGCATTGGAATTTCTGCCATTCGGTAATCAGAGTAAATATTCCTCTGTTCTCCTTTTACCTATTCTCCACCAAAATATGGGATGCTTCTTTAAATTTACAAAAGAAAGTAAGGAAGGAAGGAAGGCAGGCACACAGGCAGACAGTCACAAAGGAAGAAACAAATGGAGGGAAGGGAGGAGCAAAGAAGAGAAAGAGAAGAAGAGAGAAAACACAAGAGCGCATTTGCACTTAAAGTTCTGCTCTTGCTTGCCTTATTTAGTGTCAATGGGTATTTTAGTATTCATGAGGTAACTATCAAACCCAGGCACTGTAGATATTTAAATTTTCCATGTATAAAGATTTTCTCATGGATTCCACTACTAAAACACACCAAAAGTCCTCACTTAGTTTTACCAGTTTTCTTGCTTCCATATTTGAAGCTGCTCATGCAAATATCCCATTTTCTACATAGAAGCTCTCCCTCCCCCAGTCTTGCTCACTCCATTTGTCCACTTCAACTATTCTTCAACCTTACTCACAGTTCTCTACTTTCAGTATAGCAATTCACTTTCTTTATGTCTCATTATTAATCTTATATTTCCTGGTCCATCACTTCTGAAATAGCTTTCTATTAACCTAAATACTCCAGCCACTCTGTCTTTTTGAGTCACAGTTTAGACAAATCTCTACTACTGATTGCTTTCACCTTTTTGCTCTGTCCATACTTGAGCCAGAACAACCTAAGCTAGCTAGAGAAAGTCACGGAACAGGGAATAAGGACAGGTTGGGTTTCTTGTAACTAGATTATTGTCATAATAAATTTATTTATTTTTACAGATGTAAAAAATGCAAAGCTATTTCCTTTCCACTTGTTAGGAAAAATGATAGTTCCATTACTATACAAATCCATACCCAGGTATTTATATTTTAGATTACATTATACCATTTTTAAACCTTCTCTTAATATATCATGCAGTTAAAATCTCCTACTCCATCTAGTCTTAGCATCTTACAAAATAACAAAAAAAAAGTAGAAAAAAAAAGCAGGGAAATACACAGAAACTAATTGAGATTGTGAGGTGTATGTAGGATTTCAATAGCAGATACCATGCAAAGATTGTCTTAATCTATGTTTCCAAGCATTTGATAATCTATAAATATGTTTTGAATCCATCATTTCATTCATTAAGACTTCATGATTGAAATTAGTAGATAATCTCATCAAATTATCACAATACAGATTGTGCATGATTGAAGATCTGAATGGTACTTATATACTTTGTATACAAGCAGTTGTATGTAAAAAGATACTATACTTGTGCATGATGAATAAGTAAATAAATAATAAAAAAATTAAAAAAAAAAAAAAAACAGATTGTGGGGCACTAGAGACAAATTTTATGATTTGAAATAAAAGGTAAAAAGTAAAACCGAAGAAAACATTGCAATATTTTACAGAATGTCTATGATATATGAGTATTAAACCAACTGCTTTGCATGGATAATTTTATTTCTTTCTCATTAAGAAATGATTTTACTATGTCTTCAATTCAAAGTCTTTTTTTTTTTTTTTTTTTTTTTTTTTGGTACCAGGGATTGAACTCAGGGGCACTCAATCACTGAGCCACACCCCCAGCCCTATTTTGTATTTTATTTAGAGACAGGGTCTCACTAAGTTGCTAAGTGCCTCACTAATTGCTGAGGCTGGCTTTGAACTCACAATCCTCCTATTTCAGCCTCCCGAACTGCTGGAATTACAGGTGTCCACCACCGCACCTGGCCAAAGTCATTTTTAATAAAAAGTAATAAAAAGAAACATGAAGAATACATGAGGATATGAGTACATCTGAAAGAAAGGAGAGGTCAAACCAAAGTGGGAGTAGTAGAAATGGTACACTAGTGGGAAAACTGGAGAGGTTTCAGTTAAAACATTTAGTGATTTTACAAAGAATTTCTTATATATCATGCATAATATTTTCTCAAGAGAAGTAAAATAGAAAAATTAGTCTAACTTTTTCATTGTTTTAGGTAAACAGAAGCAAATTTTGAACTGACTTAATGGAACTAGAAATGGGTGCAAATAACATTGGAAATATCATCATTATTATTACCATTAATTTAATAAGAATATTTCAAGACTGTTGCAGTGTAAATAAAAGCTTTATAATTTTTAAACTTTCTTATTTTTGTTACTACTCTGCAAATCTGTTCTGTACAACTGTGGATTATTTAGTTTTGTTGTTTTAAGAAAATATACTAAATACCTTCCTCCATAAAAATTTTTAAGGGGGGACTAATGCAGAAAATTAAATGAAAACATTTGCAAAACTGCATTTTCCTTTATCTTAATGATTACCACAGGCTTATATACATCATTATAGTTTTAAGTACCTAAACTTTCTGAAACCAATTTAGACTCTTTTAGTAATATGCATACTGAGTAAGAACAATGTGCGCTGAATGTTCTATGAATTAGAAATCAGTGCTGCAAAGACTGTGCTCAAAAAAAAAAAAAAAAAAAAAAGGCAGCCATAGAAACAGCTGGAAAAAAAATATGCTTATCCAGCCTTATGAAATGTAGTTTAAAATGAAAGAATTGAGGAAAACACTATTCATAATTTCTTTTTGCCACAAAAGAATCATAAAAAGTCCTCCCAGAGGACTACTCCACTCAATTCTCCCTGATGCTAAAGAATAGATTCCAGAAAGTGTCTGTAAGAATATAATAATGTGAGTTGTCAAAACTGGACTGTTTTTAGTTCTTAGATTTTAGGGGGAAAAAGAAGTAAAGTCCTCATTTTGAAATGCAGAACAAAATTAAAGTTATAATTATACAAAAGACTACACAGTGGCAGCTGCAAAATCCCTTATATTACTCCCCAACTTTAATTCCCAGAATTAATCCTGATCTTATTGACTGCCTTATTAGCTGCTGTAAATAGCAAAGCAAAGTGTGTTTGTGGGAGGAAGTTGGAGGCATCTGAGTATAGGATAACAAACTGCATTATAATAATGGATCCTCTTCATCCTGAGAAGTATATTCAATTCTCAACTAGATGACAAAGCATATCAAAAATATTGATAATGATATCAAAAGATTATTACTTTCAAAATTAAACCTGAAATATTTAATTTTTCTGAAATTTGCATGGACTGGGAGCATCTGTTCTCATGATTTATTATAGAACACAACAGAACATAATGAAATTATTATTGTTTTCTCACCCAGTAATTCTATTGTAATTTTTTTCTGTGCTGAATTGGGTTTTCTTTTACCCTTCATTTACACAATGTTACCTGCTTGTGTCCTTTGTGATTTTTCCCTATACTTTCATTTAAACTGTTATTCTAATAATTTAAATTACAAGGTATAATTTCTTCAAGTGTTATTTGCTTGGATCTATATTCTGGATTTCTCATAACTTTGTGTAGTAGATATTTTGATTAACCTCCCAATACCTATTTTACCTCTTCCCTATGGTTCTGGCATAACACAGCTTGGGAAATTTGATATGCTCTTGGACAATCCACCCACAGGTTTAGCTAATAATCAAAGCATCAGTCCCTGACCAAAGGGTAATTTCAGAAACCAGGTTTTACATCAGTCAGTTTGGACATTATGCCCCTTTTACAGTTGTTGATTCAGGAAAAGATCTGTGACACAGGTTTGCCAGTTCTGATGCTTCTTTGATATATGAAATTTGATTCTGAAGTTTCAAATAATTATAATTGCTCAGATTCTTATAATTTACTAAAGTAGATATTGTTTTAGTCACTTTTCCCCTACTATGATTAAAAGGATCTGACCAGAACAGTTTTAGAGGAGGAAAAGTTTATTTGAGGTCTCACGGTTTCAGAAGTCTTAGTCCACAGAAGGCCAGCTCCATTCCTTGGGGCTCCAGGGAGGTGAGGCAAAACATCACAGCTGAAGCAGCTCACATGATGATCAGGAAGCAGAGAGAGAGGTCTCCACTCACCAAATACAAATATATACCCCAAAGTCAGATCCCGATTCCCACTCCTCAATCCATACCCTACCACTTCAGTTACCACTCAGTTAATCTCTTTCAGGGGATTAATTCACTGATTGGGTTAAGGCTCTTACAACCCAATCATTTCCCCTCTGGACCTTCTTGCATTGTCACACGTGAGCCTTTGGGGGACACCTCACTCATATCCAAACTATAACACAGATTAAGAATGGAGTGAATGATTTTTAAAACAAATGAGTTTTTAAATTTTGAAAAATTAATCAAGAAATTCCTTAATGTAAATATTATTAAACAAATTTATATTCAAAAACTAGTGAAGGAGCACAATTTCATCAGACATATTTCACTTTTACCAGAGTGATTTATTTCTCTGTCACTTTACCGAACTTGCTTTTACAAAAGTGCTCCATTAGATCAGTGTTGCCAAAAATTGGATATTCTCTATCCCCAATCACATATTCACTAACAGCAGCCTTTAATGTAGATGACAGGTTCTTCCCTGGATTTTCTGACATGTCTTTTAGTTTTGTTTCTGGACCAATAGTCCCTCCCTCTTGTTCAGTTACACAGCCCAATTATTGATGATGAGAGTGTGATCTGATTCTATCTCTCTTCCCTATTAATGTTTAGTCTTAGTGTTACATGTCCACAGTCTCAGATTTATAACTATATCCTCTCTCTTGCAGTTTAATTACTTATATCCGCTTGCATGCTTAATGCTTTCACCTGCATTTCTAATAGCATTTGAAGTCTAACCGTTAGAAACATCTGTCTCTGTCCTTTCTTCTAGGACATGACATAACTCATGTCCAGTTCTCTTCCACTTCAGTAAATATCATCACCAGATATTCAAAAGCTTACTTCAAATTTCAGGATTTATTCATAAATTCCCACTTCCCCTCACATTCGACGTCAAATCCATCAGTGCGAGCTGCTGAGTCCATCATTACAGTGTATCCTTAACTTGTCGAATTCTCCCCAACTCTATTACCTTAACCATAACCAGTTCATGATGCTGAGCTGCCAGCACCCTCAAGAGAGAGTGCAATCTTTATCATAGTATTAGTTCTGATATTTTTCTCTTTATAAGATATTGAGAAACTATGCCTAAAATCCCTATGAAAATGGAAAGAACAGAGATTATTTCAGAGAAGAATAAAAAGCTAAAGAATAAAACTTGTTTGATTTCATGCCTACCATTAAGCTTCAGTCAAGAGAGTATAGTACAGCATTAATACAACCAAGATAAACAAATAGACAAATAGAAAAGGCCATAATATCCAGAAGTAGGCCAACAAACATAGGATCAATAAATTTTCAACAAACTGTAAACTTAATTCATTAAAGAAAAGATAGTCAGAAATAGTGGCTCAGGACTACAGTCCCAATGAATCAGGAGGCTGAGGCAGGAGGATTGCAAATTGGAAGCCAGCTTCTGTAATTTAGGGAGAATTTTTCTTAAAATGAAAGAAAGAAAAAGGAATTGGTTTTATCTCAGTGATAGATATTGTTTCAATATCTGGTAATGCCCCTGCCCCCAAATACACACACACACACAGAGGAATCATTTCAACGCGTGGTCCTAAAACAATGGTATATTTATGTTTTAAAAAGTAGAATTATGGAGCTGCAAAACTTTTAGGAGAAACCATAAAGGAAAATCACTGTAACTTTGGGGTAGGCAAATGATTTTCAGATGTATCAAACATATAAAATAAAACAAAACAAAACCCTCTAAAAATCGAAACCCACAAAAGCTCAAAAACAAAACCAAATAAAAACCCTCATAAAAGTAAGTTGAAAAAATCAATTTTGTCAAAATAAGCTGTTCTTTTAAAAATACCATCAGAAAAACAAACACAATCTTGAAAAAAGTTAGTTAATTAAATATTTAATTAAGGCTTGTATCCAGAATATATAAAGAGCCCTTGAAACTCAGTATATAAGAATACAACAGAAAGCATCAAATAATTTGAACAGACAGGTCACTAATGAAGTTATACATATGACAAATGAACACATACAAAGATGATCTGTAATATTAGTGATAAAATGCATGTAAATGCAGCAACTGGGGAGGCTGAGACAGGAGGATCTCAAGTTAGAGGTCAACCTCAGCAACTTAGTAAGACATTGCCTTAAAATAAAAAATCAAAAGGGCTGGTGATATGGCTCAGTGGTAAAGTAACCCTGGGTTTAATCCCCAGGAGGGCACTCCACCAAAAACAAAAACACAAACAAACAAAAAGACATGCACATTGAGGCAAAAATGAAAAAAACATTATCTTTGTATCAGAATGGTGAAAAGTGAACAGAGTCTGTACATAATAGTCATGTCAGAGATGGCAGGTAACAAAACAAGCACACATAGCACGTGGGAATATAAAATATTACTACTCTGTATAACATAATGTACACCTCTCATTTGACATTCCACTAGAATGTATTTACCTAGGTGAAATGAAGGGTACTCTGTGGATATAAAATCAATATCACAATGTGGATGTCAGTGTATTAATGTTTTTTGTTAAAGAGATGAATGTAGATGTTTTTGCTTCCTTAAAATGGATCTTAATGTGTTAATAATCAACAGCAAGTATTTTTCTGAGCAACATTTGGTTTTTTGAATATTCAAGCAGGTTTAAAGAACTTATTGGTAAGAATTATTCTACACTGAGGGAAAAAGTGTCAATGTTTACTTTGTGACAAGTAAAATTAAAACTTGGAAATTCACAATGGAATTCAAAAGTTCTTTGTACTTTTGGATCTAGAACTCTTGCAAAGGGAAATAGCACAAGCTTTTACCCACAGGCAATTTGAAGCATATTTTTAATGCCCATTGACTTGAAGTCAGTTTACTACTGCTTCAACATTATTCTGACCAAGAGTGCTTAGAAACTACTCCATGGAATCAGAGCTTCAAAAGCATCCTCAACTGTCTCTTGTCATCTGTGGAGATTGGTTCCAGAACCTGGCACAGACACTAAAATCATCACACCAGCCCCCTTGTATGAAGTAGTGTTTGCATTTGACACATGCTCATTCTCCTGTGTATCTCAAATCTCTTCTAGATTATTCATAATGCCTTAATGCAACTGCAGTATAGTTGGTATGCTACAATGTTTAGGGAATTATGACAAGACAAAATTTGTACATGTTTAAAATAAACATAACCATCATTAGGCATAGCCACATTGATGCTTGGTTCAATCTGTAGATGTGGAACCTGCAGACGGCATGATTTTGTTAGTAGTGTGTTAGGTGATCTTGGAGGAAAAACTTCTAATGAGGAATAATAGATATAGAGGATATGTTCTTGAAACTGGAATCTTGATAGATAGGGTTTTCACAAACATCTTAGATAACTTATTTGTGATTCATATTGTTTTTCTAGAGAGTCCAAAATATTTGCCTTCACAGATACAGATCAAAGAAGTCATCCATTCTAAAAATAACACAAAATTCATTTGTCATTAATCACTAGATACTCTAACTTAAAAACGTGTCTGCTTCACTAGACCCTGCACAAAAAATGAACTTGGAAAGGTTCAAAGGCCTAGGAATTAGAACAGAATCTAAGTAAATCCTACAAGAAATTGTAAGGTCAATACTTCAGCATAGAGACACAAGCAAGGTCTTTCTCAACAGTACCCCTAAATTAGCTCAAAACATAATGCCAAGAGTTAATAAATGAGACAGCATCAAATTAAAAAAGCTTCTGCACAGCAAAGTAAGTAATTAAAAGTGTGAAGAAAGAACCTACAGGAATGGGAGAAAATCTTTGCTACCAAAAAACTTAACACCAAAAAAAAAAAAAAAAAAAGTCTAAATAATTTAATTAATACATGGACAAATGAACTACACAGACATTTCAAAAAGAAGAAAAATACAAATGGCCAATAAATACATGAAACATGTTTAACATCATTAGCAATTAGGAAATGCAGTCAAAACTACACTGAAATTTTTTATCACTCCAGTCAGAATGGCAGTCATCAAGATATAAACAATAATAAATGATGGAGACAATGTGGAGAAAAAGAAACATTTACATTGTTGGGATTGTAAATTAGTACAACAACTATGGGAATCAGTATAGAGGTTCCTTCCTCAAAGGACTAGGTCTAGGCTTGGAACTATGCTACAAATTGGTATTTATTCTAAAGAATTAAAGTCACCTTACTGCAATGATGCATGCATGTCCATGTTTATAGCAGCACAATTCACCATAGCCAAACTATAGAACCAGTCTAGGATTTATCAATAGATGAATAAAATGTGGTGTATATGCATGATGGTTTTTATTTAGCTATAAGAAAAATGAAATTATGACATTTGGAGAAAAATGGATGGAATTGGAGAAATATGACAAACTCAAAAGGTCAAGCATCATATGCTATATCTTGTATGTGGAAGCTAGAAAGGAAAAGCAAGGTTGGGGGAGGTCTCATGATGAAAATCAAAGGGAGATCAGTATAATATAAGAAAAATACCAACAAAAGGGAAGAGGGAAGAGAAAGGAGAAATTCTGGGAAATGATATTGGCCAAATTATGTTGTTATATTATGTGCATTTATGAATAATGACAAACATCAAGCTTATGTACAACTATAGCGCACCAATAAATATATAGAAAAAAATAAAACTTGTCTTTTTCAAAGCTTCATATAAATCAATGCTGCAGTCAATAGACAATGACTATTAAATAAGAGGTACCTGGGATATTCATTTACATTTTATATCAAGGTATAGACTATATCAAAAAAGTTGTAAGTTTACAAGGTGATCCAAATTATTGTTCCTCATTACTTGGAAGATTATCAAATATTGCCCAAATCAAATTATAACATAATACCCTATGAACAAGTTAAGTGCTTCCATGAAATTTATACACTAATGATGATGCCTCAGTTGAAGGCAATGATATTGAGTGGCCAGCATTCACCAAGGGAATGCTACAGTCATGTACATGAGTGAATTCATCATTCTCTACAGGATGCCTTTGGTACAGGCCTTTTGCCTGAATCTTCGATGTAAGAAGAAACTGTTAACATCATGGAGTAAGGTAGAATACTATCTCAGAATTTGTGTGTGTGTGTGTGTGTGTGTGTGTGTGTGTTGTGTGTGTGTGTGTGTGTGTGTGTGTGTGTATGAAAGAGAGAGATATTAACTGGTAAAGCAACAGAATTGACAAGTATGTGATTGCCGGGGCTGTTGGGGTTGCTGAGTTATGAATGGAGTCGGGCTCTAAGTTGCGCTTCCCTTTTTGGGCCCTAAAAGGGAATTTTTCCTGCCTGTAGGAAAGATTGCAACTCACCCGGCGGGGTGAGCTTAAGGACAGAAATCGCTAGGTGCCTTACCTCAGAAAACACGCCACACCTAGGGAGTCTTGTATAGCACGCGGGATGCCCTAAGAACTCAGATTTATTGAACAAGCATTGACTTAAATAGGCCTAGAACTAACCAATCAGCAAGCAAGGCGGTTCAGTCTCTCACGCTAAGTCATAGCCACACCCCTTGGTTTAGCCCCGGTCCTTTAGGGCGTGGTAAGCAGTCAAACTTTGCCCCTTGGCAGACATAGTCCCAACAATTTTCCTTTTTTTTGTTTATTTAAAAAATGGGTCTCTCCATTTATTTTAAATGGGATGTCTCATCTTGTAGGGTGTCTAACTCATAGAGAGTGTGCCCGTCTAGGTCGACTTCTCCTCTCTGGGAAAAATCTTACCTGTTATTGGCTATCACTCTAGCAATTTAGGTGGACATACCTAGGGCCAGCAGGTGGCCAAGGGGAGCACACGGGACATGACAGTCACCTTTGGGAAGGCTTGACTGGATGGCATACCTCTACATCTTGTTAAGGACCGTGGCCAAGCCTATAGGGCTATAGCTTAGCGTGACAGTAGACCACCCAGCTGTATCTGGCTAGTTTTTTAGGGCTAAAGGTGCACACAAAGACAATGACAATCAGGTATTTTACCAAAAAGAGAAAGTCCACCCATTTAGCAGGGATTTCACCAAAAAGAGAAAGTGTATCTATTTAGTTTAGTCTAAAGGAAGCCTTTTGGCATAAAGTCCAGATGACTATCACAGGAATGGGACTCTTCTCTTAGAGTCCAAAGGAAGCCGTCTAGCAAAGTCCAGATAATTGTCATAAGATATAGCGCTCTTTTCTCAGAGTCCAAAGGAAGTCATCTAGCATGAAGTCCAGATAATTGTCACAGGGATGGCACAGTTTTTCTTTTCTCATCACAGAGGGTTGAGATGTTGACAAAGAAGGATTCTAGGATAGTGTCTTTGATGAATTTTGAAACGGATGTGATGAGAAGTTTAATCATAGTAGGACAGGAGATTTGTCATGGTTTTTTTATTTTTGTGGAAAAAAAGAAAGGATCACTCCTCAAGAGCTTGTGCTCTTGGGTAGTCATTTTGGTCAGATTGGCAGTATTTGAGATCTCTGGCAGGCACCCATATAGGGTTCTGTTCTCTCAAAGGGAAGACACATCCATAACCTCTGTCAGCACTTATTAATGGATCAGGACCTCTCTAGACTCTAGTTAATGGGTCTTTCTATCGGACCTCAACTTTTACATAAGGCGTTTGGTTAGACCAATGTCTTTGAAACGCAGATAGAGGCTGCTGTTTGGAAAAATTTAAAATATTTAAAGTAAGTATAGCTGTTTTTAACTGGTCATGGGGGTTGCTTCTCCCATTTTGTTTTATTAATTGGTCTTTTAAGGTTTTATTATGTTTTTTTTATTATGGCTTGTCCTTTTGGGTTATATGGGATCTCTGTGGTATGCTTAATATGTCAAGTTTGGAATAACTTTTGTAATGATTTGCTTACAAAACAGGGTCCATTATCAGTTTTAACTTGTTTTGGCAATCTAAGAATAGCAAAGCATTGTAAAAAGTGACTTTTAGCATGTTTAGCCCTTTCTCTAGAGTGTGCCGTGGCCCAACAAGCATGTGAATAAGTATCTATGGACATAAATATATATTTTAATTTTCTAAATGGCACATAATGGGTTACATCAGTTTGCCAGATAGCGTTGGGCCTTAGGCCTCTGGGATTTACCCCAGGGGACTGGAGAGGTGGGACCTGTAAGAAGGGCAAACAAGATTTACATGTCCTTATAATTTTTTTTAAATCTTTTATAGGAACTAAAGGAAATTTATTATGTAGACCTCTGTAATTTAAATGAGTAAGGTTGTGAAGACCTTGAGCTAACTGAAGGTCTTGTTGATATGGGACTGTAACTGTTAATACACCTGTGGTGGCTAAACGGTCAGCGGCCTGATTTCCCTCAGAGAGGGGCCCAGATAAGCCTTGATGTCTCCTAAGATGTTGGAGGAACATAGGTTCATTACGCCCCTTTAACAGGGATCGAACTTGGATCATCAGAAGGGTGATAGGATTATTATCTATCTTTATATATGAGGCATTTAGAGTAGGTAATAGGTTAATTATAAACTATCTGAGAAAAAATTTATAGGCTCTTGGACATGGGTCAAGGCTAATGCAACAGAATATAATTCTTTAAATTGAGCAGAACTAGTAACTGCTTCAAAGTATTGTGTCCTATGGCCTGAGGATGGGTGAAAAACTACAACTGCTGACCCTTTTTTTCTTCTATCTGTGAAGACATTTATTGCCTTGGGGAGTGGCTTGCTGGAGAACAAGATGGGGGGAGTTTACTCTAGTTTGGGGAAAGAAGAAGTCTATTTGCTTGACCCGTAATGACAGTCAACTTTTCCTAGAAATCTTTTTAATGCATAGGAGACTCTAGGGTTGTTTTTCTGTATCTATTCAAAATCTGACAAATGGTAAGGAATTGTTAAAATATCTGGATCTTTTCCATAATGTCTCAATGATGTATCTCTCCCTTTTATTACAAGATTTGCTAATTGATCTAATTGGGAATAAACTCGAGGTGCTCCTCCCATAGAGGAATGTATCCATTTTAATGGATTTCCCATCTGGGTTAGTACAGCTGTCAGGAGCTTAGCACCTGAGAAAACCCACAGATATAGAGGTTGTTTTGGTTGGTATCGAGCCAATTGGACTGAATTGAGGGCATCTTGAACTTTTTGTAATATTAACAGATGACTTTCTTTTAGTATAATTATATCAGAGGGGGATTGTCCCCGTAGCAATTTAAAGAGAGGTAATAAATCTTTAATAGAGATATGAAGCCAAGGTCTTAACTAGTTTAGCTCTCCTAATAGCTTTTGTAACTTTGTCAAGGAATAATATTTTTGAATGAGAAGTTGGGGTTTGAGAGGACAAACCGAGTCTAGGCTAATTTTTATCCCCAATATTTTAAAGGGAGGAATAGTTTGTATTTTATCATTGGATATGTGTAATTTTTCTTTTTCTAAGAGCTCTCCAAGGGTTAAGTAAGCAGAGTTTAGTTGTTGGACATCAGCAGCTCCCAGGATGATGTCATCTATATAGACATATAAGGTAAGCTGTGATTTTTTCATTAATGGTAACAGAAGACATGAAACATAATATTGACAAAAAGCTGGGCTATTAGCCGTACCTTGAGGGAGAATAATCTATTTATATCTTTTATCTGGTTGAAGAGGTATTGAAAAATAACAATTTTTAATATCAATAATAATTAAGGTTAAATCTTTTGAGATCTGGCCAGGGGAGCATTCTGGAGGCCGACAAAGACCATTGGGGTAGTCTTTTTTAAAATAGCCTTGTCGTCCATATTTAAAATAGGCTCTTTTTCCATTTAAAACTGTTGTTAACACCTTAGTACGAGCATTAAGGGGAGTGTTTAATATCTGAGACTGATGAGTTGTTGAACCCACATCTTTGGTGGTAATAATCTATCTTTTTATAGATTTATCTTTTAATTTAGCATAGGCCAGCTTGTGATTTGTGGTCATTTCTTTCCAAACTAATATTTTTGCAAATTGGTCATTAGGTGGAAGTTTTCTTTGAAGGCTTTTTTCTACTTTCTCAATAAATGTGGCCAGATTTTTATTAGCTTTTTGAGTGATTTTAGCTATAGGAAGTTTTGTTAAATTAACTGGAAATGTCATTACAGGTTGAAAGCCCACTAGAGGGCGCTGGCGCCTCTTGGTATAGCGGTGTTGCAGAAGGCTTAATAAGAGCTGACTCATGAAATGGCGGATCCCTCTCATAAAGTTTTAAGCCACGTGGCCGGTGGCCTTTGTTCTCAGGGAATTTGTTAGAGATCTCTAAAGGAGGGGCTGTAATTTCTAATTCCCTGGAGTGAGATTTCTTTAAATTCGCGGACCGGGAGGGGCTGTTTAATTTTTCGGACCGGGAAAATTTAGGTGTTTGTTTTTCTTGTAAAAGCGAGTACGCTTTTAGGGCGGATAAAGCTGGATAAACTCTCGGAGGCGGGGATTCCCCGTACTCAATTTCTCGGTCTCTTAAAATTTGTTTTATTTCATCCCATGTCTCCCAAGAATCAAAATCAGACTTTGGGAGCCAGGGAGCCACCCGTTTTAACGAATTTCAAATCACCTCCGATTGGCTATCAGATATTTGGAGACCTTGCTTTCTTAAAATATCACGCCACGCCTCGAGGGCTGGGTCTTGTGATTTCTTGAATGTTAAAATTTTTTCCCATAATAAAGGGTATTTCTGTCAGCGAAAGAGACACTGCGTCTCTAACCTTATTAAGCCCACCGATAATTTTTTTTTTTTCTTTGTTCCCGCCCCACGTTGGGCGCCAACCTGCCGGGGCTGCTGGGGTTGCTGAGTTATGAATGGAGCCGGGCTCTAAGTTGCGCTTCCTTTTTGGGCCCTAAAAGGGAATTTTTCCTGCCTGCAGGAAAGATTGCAACTCACCCGGCGGGGTGAGCTTAAGGACAGAAATCGCTAGGTGCCTTACCTCAGAAAACACGCCACACCTAGGGAGTCTTGTATAGCACGCGGGATGCCCTAAGAACTCAGATTTATTGAACAAGCATTGACTTAAATAGGCCTAGAACTAACCAATCAGCAAGCAAGGCGGTTCAGTCTCTCACGCTAAGTCATAGCCACACCCCTTGGTTTAGCCCCGGTCCTTTAGGGCGTGGTAAGCAGTCAAACTTTGCCCCTTGGCAGACATAGTCCCAACAATTTTCCTTTTTTTGTTTATTTAAAAAATGGGTCTCTCCATTTATTTTAAATGGGATGTCTCATCTTGTAGGGTGTCTAACTCATAGAGAGTGTGCCCGTCTAGGTCGACTTCTCCTCTCTGGGAAAAATCTTACCTGTTATTGGCTATCACTCTAGCAATTTAGGTGGACATACCTAGGGCCAGCAGGTGGCCAAGGGGAGCACACGGGACATGACAGTCACCTTTGGGAAGGCTTGACTGGATGGCATACCTCTACATCTTGTTAAGGACCGTGGCCAAGCCTATAGGGCTATAGCTTAGCGTGACAGTAGACCACCCAGCTGTATCTGGCTAGTTTTTTAGGGCTAAAGGTGCACACAAAGACAATGACAATCAGGATTTTACCAAAAAGAGAAAGTCCACCCATTTAGCAGGGATTTCACCAAAAAGAGAAAGTGTATCTATTTAGTTTAGTCTAAAGGAAGCCTTTTGGCATAAAGTCCAGATGACTATCACAGGAATGGGACTCTTCTCTTAGAGTCCAAAGGAAGCCGTCTAGCAAAGTCCAGATAATTGTCATAAGATATAGCGCTCTTTTCTCAGAGTCCAAAGGAAGTCATCTAGCATGAAGTCCAGATAATTGTCACAGGAATGGCACAGTTTTTCTTCTCTCATCGCAGAGGGTTGAGATGTTGACAAAGAAGGATTCTAGGATAGTGTCTTTGATGAATTTTGAAACGGATGTGATGAGAAGTTTAATCATAGTAGGACAGGAGATTTGTCATGTTTTTTTTATTTTTGTGGAAAAAAGAAAGGATCACTCCTCAAGAGCTTGTGCTCTTGGGTAGTCATTTTGGTCAGATTGGCAGTATTTGAGATCTCTGGCAGGCATCCATATAGGGTTCTGTTCTCTCAAAGGGAAGACACATCCAAAACCTCTGTCAGCACTTATTAATGGATCAGGACCTCTCTAGACTCTAGTTAATGGGTCTTTCTATCGGACCTCAACTTTTACATAAGGCGTTTGGTTAGACCAGTGTCTTTGAAACGCAGATAGAGGCTGCTGTTTGGAAAAATTTAAAATATTTAAAGTAAGTATAGCTGTTTTTAACTGGTCATGGGGGTTGCTTCTCCCATTTTGTTTTATTAATTGGTCTTTTAAGGTTTTATTATGTTTTTTTTATTATGGCTTGTCCTTTTGGGTTATATGGGATCTCTGTGGTATGCTTAATATGTCAAGTTTGGAATAACTTTTGTAATGATTTGCTTACAAAACAGGGTCCATTATCAGTTTTAACTTGTTTTGGCAATCTAAGAATAGCAAAGCATTGTAAAAAGTGACTTTTAGCATGTTTAGCCCTTTCTCTAGAGTGTGCCGTGGCCCAACAAGCATGTGAATAAGTATCTATGGACATAAATATATATTTTAATTTTCTAAATGGCACATAATGGGTTACATCAGTTTGCCAGATAGCGTTGGGCCTTAGGCCTCTGGGATTTACCCCAGGGGACTGGAGAGGTGGGACCTGTAAAAAGGGCAAACAAGATTTACATGTCCTTATAATTTTTTTTAAATCTTTTATAGGAACTAAAGGAAATTTATTATGTAGACCTCTCTAATTTAAATGAGTAAGGTTGTGAAGACCTTGAGCTAACTGAAGGTCTTGTTGATATGGGACTGTAACTGTTAATACACCTGTGGTGGCTAAACGGTCAGCGGCCTGATTTCCCTCAGAGAGGGGCCCAGATAAGCCTTGATGTCTCCTAAGATGTTGGAGGAACATAGGTTCATTACGCCCCTTTAACAGGGATCGAACTTGGATCATCAGAGGGGTGATAGGATTATTATCTATCTTTATATATGAGGCATTTAGAGTAGGTAATAGGTTAATTACATATAAACAATCTGAGAAAAGATTTATAGGCTCTTGGACATGGGTCAAGGCTAATGCAACAGCATATAATTCTTTAAATTGAGCAGAACTAGTAACTGCTTCAAAGTATTGTGTCCTATGGCCTGAGGATGGGTGAAAAAACGACAACTGCTGACCCTTTTTTTCTTCTATCTGTGAAGACATTTATTGCCTTGGGGAGTGGCTTGCTGGAGAACAAGATGGGGGGAGTTTACTCTAGTTTGGGGAAAGAAGAAGTCTATTTGCTTGACCCGTAATGACAGTCAACTTTTCCTAGAAATCTTTTTAATGCATAGGAGACTCTAGGGTTGTTTTTCTGTATCTATTCAAAATCTGACAAATGGTAAGGAATTGTTAAAATATCTGGATCTTTTCCATAATGTCTCAATGATGTATCTCTCCCTTTTATTACAAGATTTGCTAATTGATCTAGTTGGGAATAAACTCGAGGTGCTCCTCCCATAGAGGAATGTATCCATTTTAATGGATTTCCCATCTGGGTTAGTACAGCTGTCAGGAGCTTAGCACCTGAGAAAACCCACAGATATAGAGGTTGTTTTGGTTGGTATCGAGCCAATTGGACTGAATTGAGGGCATCTTGAACTTTTTGTAATATTAACAGATGACTTTCTTTTAGTATAATTATATCAGAGGGGGATTGTCCCCGTAGCAATTTAAAGAGAGGTAATAAATCTTTAATAGAGATATGAAGCCAAGGTCTTAACTAGTTTAGCTCTTCTAATAGCTTTTGTAACTTTGTCAAGGAATAATATTTTTTGAATGAGAAGTTGGGGTTTGAGAGGACAAACCGAGTCTAGGCTAATTTTTATCCCCAATATTTTAAAGGGAGGAATAGTTTGTATTTTATCATTGGATATGTGTAATTTTTCTTTTTCTAAGAGCTCTCCAAGGGTTAAGTAAGCAGAGTTTAGTTGTTGGACATCAGCAGCTCCCAGGATGATGTCATCTATATAGACATATAAGGTAAGCTGTGATTTTTTCATTAATGGTAACAGAAGACATGAAACATAATATTGACAAAAAGCTGGGCTATTAGCCATACCTTGAGGGAGAATAATCTATTTATATCTTTTATCTGGTTGAAGAGGTATTGAAAAATAACAATTTTTAATATCAATAATAATTAAGGTTAAATCTTTTGAGATCTGGCCAGGGGAGCATTCTGGAGGCCGACCAAGACCATTGGGGTAGTCTTTTTTAAAATAGCCTTGTCGTCCATATTTAAAATAGGCTCTTTTTCCATTTTAAAACTGTTGTTAACACCTTAGTACGAGCATTAAGGGGAGTGTTTAATATCTGAGACAGATGAGTTGTTGAACCCACATCTTTGGTGGTAATAATCTATCTTTTTATAGATTTATCTTTTAATTTAGCATAGGCCAGCTTGTGATTTGTGGTCATTTCTTTCCAAACTAATATTTTTGCAAATTGGTCATTAGGTGGAAGTTTTCTTTGAAGGCTTTTTTCTACTTTCTCAATAAATGTGGCCAGATTTTTATTAGCTTTTTGAGTGATTTTAGCTATAGGAAGTTTTGTTAAATTAACTGGAAATGTCATTACAGGTGAAAGCCCACTAGAGGGCGCTGGCGCCTCTTGGTATAGCGGTGTTGCAGAAGGCTTAATAAGAGCTGACTTATGAAATGGCGGATCCCTCTCATAAAGTTTTAAGCCACGTGGCCGGTGGCCTTTGTTCTCAGGGAATTTGTTAGAGATCTCTAAAGGAGGGGCTGTAATTTCTAATTCCCTGGAGTGAGATTTCTTTAAATTCGCGGACCGGGAGGGGCTGTTTAATTTTTCGGACCGGGAAAATTTAGGTGTTTGTTTTTCTTGTAAAAGCGAGTACGCTTTTAGGGCGGATAAAGCTGGATAAACTCTCAGAGGCGGGGATTCCCCGTACTCAATTTCTCGGTCTCTTAAAATTTGTTTTATTTCATCCCATGTCTCCCAAGAATCAAAATCAGACTTTGGGAGCCAGGGAGCCGCCCGTTTTAACGAATTTCAAATTACCTCCTATTGGCTATCAGATATTTGGAGACCTTGCTTTCTTAAAATATCACGCCACGCCTCGAGGGCTGGGTCTTGTGATTTCTTGAATGTTAAAATTTTTCCCATAATAAAGGGTATTTCTGTCAGCGAAAGAGACGCTGCGTCTCTAACCTTATTAAGCCCACCGATAATTTTTTTTTTTTCTTTGTTCCCGCCCCACGTTGGGCGCCAACCTGCCGGGGCTGCTGGGGTTGCTGAGTTATGAATGGAGCCGGGCTCTAAGTTGCGCTTCCTTTTTGGGCCCTAAAAGGGAATTTTTCCTGCCTGCAGGAAAGATTGCAACTCACCCGGTGGGGTGAGCTTAAGGACAGAAATCGCTAGGTGCCTTACCTCAGAAAACACGCCACACCTAGGGAGTCTTGTATAGCACGCGGGATGCCCTAAGAACTCAGATTTATTGAACAAGCATTGACTTAAATAGGCCTAGAACTAACCAATCAGCAAGCAAGGCGGTTCAGTCTCTCACGCTACATCATAGCCACACCCCTTGGTTTAGCCCCGGTCCTTTAGGGCGTGGTAAGCAGTCAAACCTTGCCCCTTGGCAGACATAGTCCCAACATGTGATGTATTAGCACAAAATTGTTTAAACTAAGAAAATAAATAAAGTCTTTAAAGGTTTTAAATGAGGATTAAAAAAACCCAAAATGAAATTTTAAGAGAAAGAGAAATAAAAGTTGGTCTTAAAGAAGATAGAAAAAGATTAGATAGTAAAGAGGTGGATTAAAGTCAAGCAAGGTATATTTCACAAAGTCAGAGACCATATTTGAGAAGAGGGCATTGGGATCAGTGCTGATTGACAGCCGCTGCTGTAGACAGAAACAGAGATGGCACTTCTTCACAGCTTGCATTAGAAAAGACACACTAAAATCAGCACCATACAAGTTCTGATCTATATGTTTTTTTTTAATGTACTAGAATATTTTGTTAGATTTGAAATTTGTTCAGGCATAAAGGACTCCAGGAAAACTAGCTTTAAAGATAAAACGTAAAAAAGAGTTAATATGTCCAGTTTCTAAAATAAAGTGATTTTTACAGAAACTCATTTTGATGATTTGGGACCTGGGACAGTACTGTTTTTAAACATGAAATTAAATGGTACCATTTGTTGGGATTATGAAATCTCTAGTTGGCTTTCATGGAAACTTTAACAACATAAGGCCAAGATTAAGATTGTCTGCCAACACGTTTAGAGATATGAAAAGAATATTCCTAAAACAATTGGATTAAGACAGAATGGAGGTTGAAACTGTATTTTCCTCATGCCAAAATACATCTCTCTTTTGGCTTAATTGTTCCTAAGAAGAAAACTAAATATCATTTTAATTTAAATCTATAAGCACAAAGGTGCTGTGTTATCTTTCACTGTGATAAAATGTCTAGATAATATAAAAGGAGGAAAAATTTATTTTTGCTCATGGTTTCAATGGTTTCATCCAATGCTCACTTGACCTCATTGAATTTGGGTCTGTGATAGGGTGGTACAGCAAGTTTGGGATCAGGTGTGTGTGTGGGGGGGGGGGAATTTGCTCACTTAATTATATTAGGGAAGTAAAGAGAGAGGAAATGGCTGGGGTGGCAATGTTTCCTGCAAGGGTGCTCCCCCAGTGACCTAACGTCCTTTGACTAGACCCCTGAGGACCAAGCCTTCAACACATGTGCCTTTAGTGGACAATTGAGAATCCAAAGGATAACAGGTACCAAAGATGAGATTTTCATGGATAAAATATAATCTTAAATTATGAAGACTGAATAATTTTCCTGATTGAAACAGATATAACTTTTCAATAAAATATGGCATTGTGCTACTAAAAATTTATTCCATTATTATGCTGACAACCAAGCATACCATTTCAGATTTAGTATCCATCCCTAAATAACTGGTAATGTAATTGATTCATGCAGTAATAATATATAGTACAGGCTCTTCACAGAATTATAACAAGTATCAATAACAATTTGTAAATATATAAGAAATATATGATTCTATAATATGCAAACTTTCTTAAGTTTATAAGTTTATATATTTGTATTGTTAGTTAAATGAACTGAATAAATAATATAAAATAAAAATAATCCCAATTTTCTGCTGTGGATTTGAAATTGAGGTACAATTGTATGGAGAAAGCTAAGTATCATATATGTTCTAAAAAGAGTTATATATGATTGGCAAACATTATTTGTTGACAGATGAATTATGTCAAATTTAATAATGATCAGATACTATTTTATATTATTATTTTTATTAAAAGAGTTATAAGAATATACTGACCTAGTGACATCTTCTGTATTAATTCATTATCTCATTCATTCAATATGTATTTGAGAGCATAGAAGTGTCATGGTGGGAACACACAGGCAATGTCTTTGTTAATAAGAAGCTCACATTCTTTATTATTATTATTATTATTTTAACAGAGAGAATCAACCAAAAAAAGAGGATTATGTGTTATAAAAAAAAATCCCTATTATATGAGGTGTACTATGAAAATGATAAAAAAAAAAAAAAACAGAGATAATATGCTACAGAATGACTAAAGGTAACAAGCATGACTAATGACACTGAATATTTAGGGAAGGCATTTTCTGAAGAAGTTACATTTGTTCACAAGTAGCCAACTGTGAGATGATACAAGGAAGATGAAACGGACGAACTGCAAGATATAAAAGCAGTGGTATAATAAAGGACAAAAAGGCATTTCTGGTAGATCATCATGGGAGCTGTGGTTCAAGAACAAGACTCAGTGGGAGAGAACAGCCTGATTCTGACAATAACGGAATCTGCAGGCAACGTCAGGAGATTTGCTGTTCATGAATATCACAAATTGCAAAAATCCTGCAACTCATAAAACCACACAAGTGTGCCTAGAGAAGCCAAAATGGATCAAGAGTTATAATGTACAAAATTTGCACCATTAATTTTCAAGACTGAACTCAATCTAGCACAAAGAATGAGTCCAAACTGCCTACCAAAAATCAGCATAGATATTTATTCTAAAGGTGAAGTAGAACAGAGAAATAAGGAATAAAATGAAGGAAATATGGTTTGCAGTGTTGGAAGGGTTATATTTAAAAGAGAGAGAAAAACACACAAGGGAGCAAATTGTAATTATGAAAATACATATGCAACCAGCAGTCATTTCTAGATATTCTGTAGTTAACAAAAGAATACATGATAGCATACAACAATTCAGGTCATAAGGAATAATCATCCAGACTAATCCAGAATAATCATCATTCTGGATTGCAGAAGTGTGTTTTGTTTTCTTCTGACAGCAACTTTGGTCTACATTATTTTGCTGCCAAATTAAGCTAGAATTTTATAGTAATCTTAATGTATGAAATTCAGATATTCTTAGCAGCTATGTTTCTATGCAGTGACTGGGCATGATTTTTATTTTCCTTTTCAGTTTAAGTTTTTAGTCATTATGTAATAAATTGTTAGGCAGCCATGTTCCAGCCTGCACTTGATCCTATGATAAGAAGACACTTTATGTCCACTGAATTCATTCATAAATTTTAGAAATAATACAGAGATCAATATTTGGATGATCATTTTACCCTTTAGACTTCCACAATATTTCATCAACTTAGTAGTCTAAAGACAGGAGATGATTATTTTGCTGTGAAAATAAGTTTGAGATAAACACAAAAGTCAATACATTATGAAACACATAAATGCTTCAAGATTTTTCTCATAGAAATAGAAACTACCTTTTTCATATAAAAAATGTTTAAAATCATGGTATTATTTGATTTAAAATAAAATTAATGAAAGTATTGGTTATAGCAAGAACACATCATATGTTATATAAATGGCTTTAAAGACAAAATACTAACAGTGTAATTTGGAAAAATAAAGTGATTTTTTCCTAAGGCTTTATGGGAATATAAAAGTCTCAACCACTCTCAATGATATTTTATATGTCACCAATAAAAAACAAATATTTTCCAAGCATTGTGAAGCAGTGTATTTATGGTTTTGGCCTTGCATTCTTGACAGATTTGTGACTATTTGGGGAAAGAAATCATTGAGTCATTTTCTCATCTATAAAAGAGCAAGTAACTATTGCAAGCACTAACCGGGCTTGCGAGAATTTTTTAGCTGGAACCCCAATACTATTAATGACTAAAATATCTGCACCATTTTAGGTAAATCACATTTTATTTGGCTGTGTAAGAAATATATTAAACCAATCAGAAGCATCACCATTCATAAGTTTTCCTGCTATACATTTAAGTTTAATTTCTTCTTGAGGAAATCATGAAATTGTACATAAGATGTAATGTCATATAACACAGGTATATTTGATCCTAATTTTTCTGACAATGTTCTTCTGATCACCTTTGTTATTCTTCTGTTATTAGAATGCTTTATTCATCTGCTTTTCTGTAGTTACTTGATATTTTTATTGTAGTTAATGTTGTTATAATTATTGTTGCAGTTGCTATGCAGTGGCCTCTTACCCATAGGCCAGAAAATTCTTTTTGTGTTTTTCCATATTGTACATAGACTACAATAAATCTACATGTCCATTGTATACCAAATTTATGACCATTGATTTGTGTTGCCTTGTTCTATAAAGCATGCATATCTTCAAAAAAGTAATCCACATAAACAAATGTGTCTTGGGAGATGCTACACAGAAAGTATATCTCTAAAAGAAAATCATTATAATTGTCTCCTCCATTTTCTCTGCCACCTGCAAAAAGAAGAAAGAAAAAAGAAAAAAAAAGGGAAGAAAAGAAGGAAGGAAGGAAGAAATTTTTATGTTTAGAACAATGCTTAGGATATAAAAATAGCCCCAAGAATAAATCTCAGCTATTCTTTGGGTACAAAAATGAAATAAAACTGCTGCACTAATCAATTTCTAAAGGATATATTTGGAGTAAACTTTGAACTTTGACCCATTCAAATGTTCCATGGAATTAGGAGATTATCATTGAGCAAGAGAACATTTCAGCAAAATAGAGTCTCAGAAAAAATATCCTGAGAAATACAATAGTAAATTAAAATTTAAAGGACTTTCAAGTGAGATAATGTCAGGCAATATCTAAGAAATGCATAACATAGGTGAGAAAGTTTTCTAGTATTACAACAATTTGAGAAAAGATAAAATCTCCCAAATTAAGGAGATCCACAATTAAAATAACAATGGAACAGTAACCATAAAACTATGAAAGTAATAAGAAAAAACAATACAAAGACCAATATAAATGACTACTGGTATAGATGTCAATGAAATGGGGAAAGGTAATCTCACAGATTAGTGATAGAAATGTGAAACATTATATAAAGGTCTTATAAAACAATAAGAGAATTTATGTGTATATATATATATATATGTAGGTATGTATAAATATATGCACATATACATGTATGCAGAATTTGCATTAGAAATAAATTTTGTATTAATTAATGTGATATGTAACTAAATACATTAACTAATAATGTTAATGCTTACCATGGAATACCATGGGTACATTATGTACATGGGAAATTATCTATTATGTTATAAACTGATAAATATTTATGGAACATAATTCCCATAAAAAAGGGGAGAAAATTTTGCAGTAAATGTGATTATACATATGTTTATGCTATTATTTGGAACATAAGAAAGCTTTGGGATGCCACAGAGATTACTTAATAAACAAGAAGAGCCTGGGGACCATCAAATGAAAATAAGAGGAGAGGTGAATTATAGAGAAAGAAGACATTAAATACTTGTATGAAAATAAACAGCTTTATAATTCAATAGTTTCACAACTTTAAATACTTGTTACTATTGGCATACTTAGTATGTGATGTTGTTCCTTTAAATTCCACTAAACTGAAGACTTTGATATTCCAGTTTGATTGTTTTTTTTTGTTGTTGTTGTTGTTGTTGTTTTGTTTTGGGTTTTTTTTTTTTTTTTTTTTTTTTTGGTACCAAGTATTGAACCCAGGGGCCCTTAGCTACTGGACCTCATCTCAAGCCCTTTTTTGTATTTTATTTAGAGACAGGGTCTTATTCAGTTGCTTAGGGCCTCAGTAAATTGCTGAGACTGACTTTGAATTCCCTATCCACTTGCCTCAGCCTCCTGAGCAGCTGGTATTACAGGCATGTGCCACTCTACTTGGCTTGATTTTGATTTTTATTTATGTATCCAAATGTCATCACACATTTGATGTGTTCTAAGCCAAATTGAGCTTTTTCTACAAACTTACTCCTCTTTATTTTTTTTTTTTTTTTTGCATATCAAGAAATTGCAACACCATTCTTATAAATCTTAGGCCTCCTCTCCCAAAGACTTCCTACCTCCATCCTGATATTATACGTAAATCTTATAAAACTCACTGTCTGTACAGGTAATTCTACAAATCCAAGATGCCATCACTTTTTCACCTAGGCAACTGCCATAATCCCCTGACCTTTGCTTTGACTGCCTCTCTTGATTTCTTTAGAGTCAGTTATCCAAACAAAGTTATAGTAATTCTACTAAAAATAGGTAATAGATTTGTGTTCTCTTAAATCCTTGGTGTTGTTTTCATTGTTGTATAAGATAAAGCCCAGAGATCTCTCACAAGCTTGGAAGGTCAGCTTACTGATTTTCTCTCTCATCTCATTTTTTAAGACTGCTTGCTATTGCTCATGCTGGTTCAGCCTTTCTGGCCTCATTGAGTCACTAATCCCACTTAACATTAGTGATGTGGCTTTCCCACATCAGGACCTTAAAGATTGCTTATTTCACTGGTTGTTTGTTTTTTTTCTCCTGGTTTTCATGGCTTTATCCTTCAATACCTTCAGATCACTACCCAAATTTAATTTTGTCAGAATGGGTCACCTTGGTGTCTTGCTGAATATGGATCCTTTATCCCACCCCTCCTACATATCATCAGTCCCTCTATTGGGTGATCCCCACTTTAAACCCACCCTTCCACAGGATGATGGAAAACCACATTAATCAAATAATCCATTGATTTTTCAATCAGTTAATCAATGGGAAATTTACTTATCTTCCTCAGCTAGGTTTTTCTTCTAATATGTCTCTGAAATTTTGTTTTGGGTAAGATATGAAAACTATTAGGCTTTTAAAAATAAGCACATTTGTTAAAAATGTTCTATTCTTTTATTTTTCTTCAAAATATTTATTTCTTTCCCGGCTTCTTTATTTTATACCGTGGCAGTGTTGGTCTATAACTGTCTGCTCTGATACCTTGTTGTAGATCTATGCACACTAGTTCAGCCCAGTTTTGCATTGTGTCTAGCACCTATTTTCTCCTTTACATTCTCACTGCCACCAACCCAGGAGAACTACCTTTTATTATTTCTTTCCTAAAGTCCATAGGCTAGTTGTTTTCTCTTAATAAACATATAGGTCAGCATTTTCCTTGTTTTTTGAGATCTAGTCATATGTTGACATGTAGCATTTTTTCACCTTGCTTTATTGGAGCTTTGTCCACTTGAAATGCCCAACCTGTATTTCCAACTTTCAAATCCTATGCTTTTCTAAGGGAGAAGTTAAAACATTGATATTATCATATTTTCCCCTAAAACCATTAGCTAAGACTGACATTTGTTAAATTTAAAGTAGTTTAGGATTTTATCTTATCCACTATCATATACTAGATATTTGCATATATCAAAAAGGTACATTTTTGAAAACATAAACTGTTGTATTCATCCTGATGGGCCTGAAAGTTTGCTGAGCTAAACAAGAAAGCTAAGAGAGAAACTTTATACCTAAACATCAAAAATTCTAAGGCAAAATTAAAGGTTAAATATCAATTAGTTGAAATGTTATCATAATAAAACAAATAAATGATTTCCTGGACCTACCACTTCCCTATGAAAAATGGAAACTGCATAAAAATAGTATACTCAAATAAAATGAATGATGAAGATAATAGTAAATAATCTACTGCTTAACAATTTATCAGCATGATAACTTTTAAAAATTTATTTTTCTCTACAGAGATCCCTAAGGTACCTAGGATTAAAATATGATGACCACTAATGATTTGGCTGTTTAATGTTTTTGTTGTTTTTCTGTCTTTCTGAGTTTTGTGTCACTATGAAGTCAGAGCCACCATTAAGGAGGCACTTAGTCATCACCCTCATTTCCTCCGTGGAGGGCAAATGCTAATCAATTTGCTCAGCTAAAACCATTGATATTTCTTGTGTTGAACTAGAGCACACAATAGCATGTACGAGAGCACCCATCCTCCTGGTTTGTAGAATCGTCTACCATCCTTGTATTTATCTGTAGCCATATACTCTGAGCTAGCTTCACTTGAGAGAAGTCAAATGTTGTGATAACTCACAAAAGGATATTACACTTCCACCTAGTGCACTTTGGAAGTGTCTCTCTTCCTTTTCAAGGACTACACATCAAGATCGGTATGGGGAAAAACTAATTCCCTCATGTAAATAAATCTACCAAGTGACTGCAGCTTTTACACAATTAACCTGATGGCTATGTCAATTAACATCCCATTCTATTAACATATAGTCCGATTTTTAGACAACATTGCTTAGTAAATCTGTAGGAATTCATGGTATTTTATGTCTTTTTCCATAATATTAAGTAACTTTGGCTTAATTACATTTCCTTGATCTCCCCCTTAACACAAATATGTACATATACAGCCATAGAATGTCTGCCCAAACCCTAGAGAAAAATATGTCTCAGTCCCATTCGTGCTGCTATAACAAAATACCTGAGACTGTGTAATTTTTAAAGACAACTAATTATCATTGTTCAGAAGATTGGAAATTCCAAGCTCAAGGAAACTTTGGGTTTTGTTTTATGGTGATACTTCCTCTTACAGAGGGATGGACCTCTGTGTGGGCACATAACAGAAATGCTGAAGAAAGAGCTAGCCACATGCTATATGAGTCTGTTGTATAAGGTTGTTAATTCTATTAATGAGGAAGGAGCCATCATGGCCTAATCTCCTCTTAAAGACTCCATCTTTTATTCTATCACATTGGTAACACCTGAGATTTGATGGGACACATTCAAACACAATAACCTGTCTATCTAAAAAGACTTAGATCCATTTATAATTCAAAAAAATCAAATATTTACATTTATTTCTCACAAAATGCATTCTATAAAAATGCATTCTATATTATAAAGAGTCTAATTCATCATTTGGTACTTGAGATGTCAAAGACAAAGATAGCATAAAAACGAATGCCCAATTCCATGTATTAGAAACTAAATGAAATGCAAAAATAAAGGGGAGGAGAAAAAAATAGGGAAGTGAAATATTTTTACTCAAAATGTTATATTTATTTAAATAGATATTGCTTGATGAAGTTTCTAGAATTATGTTCTAATAGACACAAAGAATTGGTTAATATCTATGTAACAGACTTTAGGAAAAAACTTTAGAACTTAAAGAACCTTAAGCAACAGAGACTCAAAAATAAGTAACTAAAAAAAAAAAAAAAAAAAAAAAAAACAGAAAATAAATGTGAATGCTAAATGCTAAATAAAGTATCATTTAATTATGCATTAAATAAAATATTAAATCATTTATATTACTGAAGTAAGGTATTATTTAACTATGTGCTATAGGTTTTATAAAAACAAAAGGCTAATTCCTTCATGAAAGAAGACACAAACCATCATATTTATAAGCAGCTAAAACCCCAAACATATTGAACACTTTTATAGAATGTACCAAAACAAACTTGAAGAGAGTAAGAGATAAAAGAAGTTACAAGCAAATTATTAACATCATTCTAACTTAAATAATCCATTTATGCTATTTTATTAGTACACATTAAATACCAAGAGGGAAAATACAGAAGGAAAAAATTGTGATACAAAAATACAAGAAATAACATAAAGAATGAAAATAGCAAATAAAAATGACAAAAGTACAATTAATCCAGTGACAAAATATACAAATTTTCCATCACTTCCACCATCTAGAATCCACACTCAATGAACTCTCATCTAGACTATTGCAATGGTTTTCCTGCTTGCCCTTTTTTTCTCTACCACCTAGCAGCCAGAATGAGCCTCATGAAATATTAGATCATTTCTCTTCTTGTGTAAATACACATAAGTGAAGTCTTACATCACTCTAAATAAATGTCAGAGTCATCCCCATGATGAAGGAAGACCCACGTGAGTTGCCCAGGCCCAGTTCCCCCTTGCCTATCAGAACTTGCCTCCTACTGTTTCCAGTCCATTCCAGCCACACCCATTGCTTCTGCTGTTCCCTAAACTTCACAGGTCATCTCCCATCTCAGTCTTTTCGGTTGTTCTTTAGGTGCATGAAAACCTCTTCCCCCAGTTATCCCCAAGGTTTCTTTTTGATTCCCCCAATGCATCTGAATAAATGTCACTGCTCAATGAAACTTCCCTGGCAATGCTGCTTAAAATAGACAACCAAAGCTCCGGATCTCCATTATCAAATCCTGTGTGCTTTCTGCTCATGACTTTTCACCATCTAAAAGTTGTGAAGTTGTGTTTTGCTATTTTTTGCCTATGTGCAAGTCATCCTTAGAATGTAAGAACTTTGATTTTGTGTGTGTGTTTTTCAGAATGTAATCAACATGATTTTTGTATCCTTTATTCATTGCTATGTGCTCAATTCAGACAGATGTGGGCAAAATGTAGGTTCTTAACATCATTTCTAGAATGATAGGGATGTTCAAATCCATCTAGTAAAATAAATTATTATATTTGAAGCAAATATTTTTTTAAAATTATTTTAAAAGCTAATTTTAATGTTTGATATTGTCTTCCTCTTTTTTATTCTCAACAATAAGAGGTAAATTTCTTGAAAATTATAAATCAATGTATTGAGTTCAAAAGTGATTAAACTCCTAAATAGAATGTTAACTGCAGATGAACAAAATAACTGTATTAAAGATATATCCTTTTTAAAATATGGTGATTAATGTAAGTTTGTTAATATTTGAAAGAAATGATTGCTATGAAATTTATAGAGAATTATACCAATTTCTTTCTTGGCTAATTTATAACTATCTGCTATTTTCCAAAGAGTAACTCACATAATCATCACAAAAATCCTATGAAATAAAAGGCTTGCCAACTTAACAAAGTAGGGTGTACAGAGAAGGAGCAAATGCTTAATACTGACCCAGGGCAGTAGCTGACAAGGACGGCATGACAGTGCTCACGTGCCCTATCCTACAGCACAGACAGGAGGAAGGTAGAAAGAAGAAACCATTTCTTCCTCCTCTTTTCATGCAGTAGTGTTATAATTATCTACTAAAAAATAAAAAGAAAATACAATTAAATATCCATCCCATAATCGTAGGCACAAATACACTTGGCACCTTCCTTGCATTTGCCAAGGTGTTTCTCAAGGGGTATCTCTGGGGTGCCTTCCTCAGTGCACCCTGGTCCTCATTAGTGTCATTCTGGCACACATATCTACATCTCTAAAACCCCATTATTGCCTCTAGTGACATTCTCTTCTTTCATAACAGTCTATTCTCAATGTAGAAGGTCAAATTATTATGCTGAAAGTGTTAGTTTGCGTCATTGCACTGCTCAGAATTTATCCTTAATTCATTCTTAATCCACTTAGAGTGAAAATCAACAGTCTACCAATATTCTAAAAGGCCAAGCTGAATTTGCCTCCTGCCATCTTTCTGATCTCATATACTAATGCTTCCCATTCATTGTCTCTGTCCCAGTACACAGGGATCCAGGGATTCTTGCTTTTCATCCTTTAGTCTGCTGTCCTCCAATTTCATGGTCTTTGCAGTGTCTCTGATATACCCTCCCACCAAACTTTTATCCTAACTTTCAGATTCTATCTTTTCCCACTGCTGTTTCTTATCTTCTTTATGTCTTTGTTCTAGTGTTGACATTTCTGTGAGGTACACCCGGGAAGACCTGCCTCATATCTTTGCTCTTCATTCTCATGCATGCACATATCATCTATAGCTTATATGTTTTGTCTAAAGATATAGTCAATACCTCAAATAGTGTCTGATTTATAAACAGAGTTCAATAAACATCTGGTAAATGGATGAATGACCTTGTTTTCCTTTATCGATAATTTTACATGCTCATTTTACATCCATCTTTATCAACTCTTCCAGTAATGTTCATCTTGATTTGGTGTTGATTCTGTTCCATCTGGTCCTCACATTGCCTTCTTTACTGTAGAGAAATAAATTTCACAAGCAGAGGCACAAGTCATAGAAATTTTTGGCCACCTGAGCATTGGGAACACAGGAGAGTTATTGGATTAATCACTGCTTCTTAGAGTAAGGATTTCATGTTTTTCCAGCATGGATGGGATTCCTCCAAACAGTTAATGTAATTTCATTAATGCATTGCATTTTCCACAAGTTTAAGAGAAATATTAAAAGCATGAATAATCCATGAAGTATAAAGTATGATGTGGATTTCATTTAGATAAACTTCATTTAGATTATTTTGGCTGCTGCTCATAAAATGAAGTCGAGATATCCAAAAGATGCCTTTGTTAATAATGCGAAATATTATATGAAGAATTCTGTGAACCATGTGGAAAATTTTTGATACTAGCTCCTCCCTTTGTTTAGAAAATTAAACCATGAATTAATTTTTTCTATCAAAGTTTTCTTTAGAAAGAAGGCATACTATTCTTTCACTGTTCATTTGTGGCTTCCTTCATTAAATGAACAAATGATTACTGAGTATCTCCTTCTCCAAGGCTTGGAGTTTTTAAGGATGAAGCTTGCTATGGGATTTCAGTGATAAACACATCACATTTAATTCTAATCAAATAAAAAACATTCTATGGAAAATGTAATATACATATGAGAAGATGTAGAATATTAACTAATTTAATCCTAACTTCCACCCAGTAATTTAGGTCTGGTAGTATTTGTTTTTCCTAAAGCAAAATGGAGAAACAAAGAATATTGGTAATTTATTCAAAGCCATGTATCTTGTATCTTGAAATCAACTCAAACACATCTAGCTCCAGAATCCCTGTTTGAAAGGACTAAATTTGATTGTCTTGATCACAAATAAGCACACTTTCTACCATCAAATCACGCAAACTATAGTAGAGAAAATGAACAATAAAATTATTTATTACTACAATGCAGGTTTGTGTACATTTTGCAAGGAAATTTATAAAAATTCTGATTAAAGTCATTTTCCAAATGCGAAGCAGGTAGAAAATCCAGGAATACTGAAACGTAATGAAGACCTAGCTGAATTGGAAATAATATTTAGAAGTGAAGTCCAGCCAATTCTAGGAAATTAGAAAAAGTATGATGAATTGTTGTATATATTTGTGAGGTCATATCCAATTACCTAGGAGTTGTACTCCTTCTCCCCCCATGGAATACTAATCTTATTGCTCCAAAGTGTAAATGTCTATTTTTGGAATACATAATTTTAACAAGTACTTGAAAACTGGAAGGGAAAGTATTAGTGTTAGTATTCATTACATGAATCCTAACATGTCTCATTTCCCTCCCTCTAACTACAAGTAGTACCTTTCAATTCCACATACAGTAAAAGATAATTGGGTACTTGGAAATAACATAACCAAAGATGAGAGCCATGAACATTCCATTGTCAGTCTGTCGCATTAATAAAAGTGCAATCATCTGGCTTTATTTTAAATATGCTATGTGAGAAAATTTTTTAAAAGCAATCCAGCACCCCTGGTATGCACCATTGTTCTTTTTATTGCCAGGTTATTCTCTAATGCAAAAATCACAGATGTTGACGAAAATTAAAGTAATAGTTCACTCTCATGAAAGCAGTGGTTTACAGATTGCTTAGATAATGTGATAACTATGAACATGGCCATCTGCTTTATGTCCAGCCATTAGTAATGTTACCATTTTTATTTGATTTTTAAACTTTTATTATGTAATCAGCCACTCCAAAAGTTTTTGTTAAAGTATTTTTAGATCGTACCTTATGGTGTCATCCTTGGTGGACCCTGTGTGATTTCAATTAATCTCACTATAGATAAAATTATAAAACATTTCTTGGTATGCTTGTAATTCTGCCAGTTATGCTGTCACAATATACATATGGTTTGGAAGGAAAAAAAAATTTCTCAAACTTCCATTATTGTAATTGATGAAAATCAAGAGAAATAATGTAACTTTACCCTCCTTTCCTTTCATTCATGGTAGTGCAAGTGCAGGTATAAACAGCATGGACATTTCTGTTCTCATGGAGCCTCATAAGTAATAGAAACAAACTAAATCATACTATGTACATACAGGTACTGTGTAGGTAATAAAGCCATTGTGCAAAAAAAAAAAAAAAAAAAAAAAAAAAACAGATCGTAGGGTTGAATTGAAGGTTAGATATATGGAAGGTTAGATTTTGTTGGAGGCATGATGAATACTTTAAGAGGGTCATACTTGAACTTTGTTTTCTGACTTCCAGTAAAACTAAAGTGATTTATAAATCGACATCTTTTTAAAATTAATATTCATTCAAAACTTGTGTCATGAAATGAGGAGTCAATTACACAGGACCAACTCATAGCTGTGAGACCTTTTAATGCTACTTTGTTCTTAGTAAGTTCAGTCATTGGTCTCTTTTTGGATGTTTTGAAGGTACAATGATTACTTACAGATTAAGTGTGCAAGAAGACCAAGTGCATGTGATGGCACGTCAAAGATTAAGGAAAGAGAGGTGAATTCGACCTCCTCCGTTTTAGACTTCAGTGTTTCCCATCCCTTCTTTCTCTTCCCTCTCTCCTTTCCTTCATTTTCCTTTCCTCCTTTCTCTCCTTCTTCTCTCCCTCCTTTCCTTCCTTTTTCTCTTTCTTTCTTGTTTTCTTTTCTCATAGCAGTAGTATTAATATAGTGCTTTTAAAAGTTTTAGGTATTTAGCTGCTTTTGATTCTCCACTTGTGTTTCTTCCTGCCTCTGTGTGCTCCGGCTCAGTGATACTCAGTTTAAACAAATTTGGCTTTCTTTTATTTATATCCATATTACTCAACAATAAGTTCATGCTCTTTCTGATAAATGTAGATGTGTTCAAAATTCTGAAACAAAATAAATGTAGTGAAGAAGACATTTGTGACTCATATAACTAATAAGCAATTACAAAATTAAAATCAAATATCATAATATTGCTCCTATTAGATTGCTAAGAGAAGTCAATAGTCATTTCAAAAAAGAGGCTAGCTACTGGATGATGATCCTGTGAAAAGGTGTCCTTCTTCATTAGTCAGGGAAACACAAAATCATGGAGAGAAAACAGCACAGTTGTGGCCCATGAGCTAGTGGAGATTAAAGCTTCAACATAAATTTTAGGGGGCCACAATTCAGAGAATATCACTCTTGTTTTCTCATCTGGTCCCCCCAAATCATTCTATGTCCTCATGCATTATTACATATGACAATTGAAAAGGGATGAAAAATCAGCAAGTCCTCGTTTCCCAATTACCCTGCCTGTTATGCTACTTATGGATGCACAGTAACCCATGTTTTGGGGTGAATGGCAACTAGCTCTTTTGTAGCAGGGTAATTACACTAGATGCCTTTCATCATGGAGAATCACTGCTTTCTCCACATTGGAATAAATGTATATCTATGGAAAAGATTTACATTATATGTCTATAGAGATGCTGCCAGCACCTGTATCCATAGACATTCAGATATATTATCCAACTCAGTTTTATTGTACACAAGTTCTCTTCACTTGCACAATTCAGCTTATACTGTTGTAGTGGATTCATTTCTAAAGAAATTAGTGATCATATGTTAAAGTGGTTTGATACACACAGAAATTTCTTCCTAGTGATTTAGTTACTCTATCAACTGGAAAACAATGCCCTGAAAACATGGTGACTGGTTTCAAAGATAAATTCATTACCTACTTTAAACCAGAAGCCAGTATATACTGCCCTCTTTCCATCTTTACCAGTTAGGAAACGAAAGAGGCAAGTTACATTGCTCCACTATTATAAAAATAACCCCTGAGGAAAAAAAGAATTTTTTTTTTTTCTTATACCATGACTTTGGGCTCAGTTGGTTTGGAGGCATTCATGGCCTGGAGGTACACTTCCAAGAGGGAGCAGCAATGGTTCCACAGAATCCAAGATGGACACTGGTCTGTGTCTATTTACTGTCCCACTGCTGACTAAACAGCAGAGGTGGGTGACACTGGTGAAATAGTATGCATCACTAGTGGTAATGTAGATGACTGGTAGATGTTGCAGAAATAGTGATGGCACAATCTTTCTCAATAATCCTGATCAATGAATAATAGAGGCAGTAAAGGCCAGGTCACCAACAACTCAATTGTTTCAGGCACAAAGGTTTGAGCCACTCTACATGGTAAGAGTCTTGTAAGTTTCAGTTCTGGTAGAAGGTAAAGGGAATGTGGGAAGGAAGGTGGAAGGAACAGCTATGATTATCAACTTAGGCTCCTGGGCAATTGTACAAATGAGGACAATACAATCTGTCTGAGATGTTAATTGTCCTCAATCTCCCTACTATTTAGTTTTTATAAAAGAAAAAAAATAAAGAAGAAGAAGAAAAAAAAAAACATTAGAACCTGGTATTTTGTATTGCAGGTGGACATATGCTTGTCCTGTCATCATACCAAAATGGCATGGTTGCTGGTAGTCTTTTCTGTGTCCTCTGTTGTACAACTTTTAAAGGTTAGAAAGGATAATATTGGATGTTTTGGTACAAAAGGGGTGTGATGTGCAGGATATCATCCTTTAACCCACCTTCACTTTTGTTCCAGAAGATTGACATATCCTGACCAAATCAAAGGCCTCCCTTGCTTTCTGTTCTCTGATAGCCAAACTGGGGTAACGGCAAGACAACAAAGGGAGGGAGGTGAGCAGGGTTGAAACAGTGATTGCCTCTGCTCCTCCTTTGAAGGTGGTTGCACTTTGGTGATGTGCTTGATAAAATGTCACAGCTCACATAAAGTGTCTCCTTTTGTGCCCTTCTTTCTTTGTGTTCCGGAAACACTTCTTCCCCTCCTTTCTCTTGCCCCTTCAGATCTCTAGTGCTTAA
This sequence comes from Tamias sibiricus, assembly GCA_025594165.1. NCBI lineage: Eukaryota > Metazoa > Chordata > Mammalia > Rodentia > Sciuridae > Tamias > Tamias sibiricus. The sequence continues at coordinate 147,785,454 of CM046662.1, forward strand.
AGTTCTGCATTGTTCACGATTCCAGGAAACTATCCAGTGCACACCATCATAAGTAGGTCATTTGTTAAACATTTCTAAAGTTAACAAATTTCATTTCCTATGACTGATTCATAGATTAAGAACAAAAAATGGTATTAATAAAAAATTGCATCAAAGATAATTTGACATGCCAATATATATGTTAAAATACCCACAGAGTCAACTAGTGCATCAAATAACGCTCCCCCCCAAAACAAAAAAAAAAAAAAACTTGCAAATTTTCTCCCGCTGACATATTATTTTTACCTGCCACCTAAAACTATTACTGTGTATTGATGGACAGAATGGTTTAGCAAATGTCTATTAGCGTTCAAGAAAACCAGGCAAGAAAAAAAAAAAAAAAGTCATTTATTTTCAGGGAATGAAACTTAGCAACTATTGGCACTTTGCCAAGCAAGAAGCAGATGTTTAACTATAACTGTGAACGAAACATGAATAGAAAAAAAAAATAGCATCATATTATGAAACTTTTAGTTTAGAAAGTACAAAATTGGAACAGTAACATAAACACCAAGATGGAAAAACAAAGGTGTAGTAGAATCAGTCACTGTTGTGTGATGTGTCTAAAAGAGAGAGGATTCTTTTTTATATCAAAGACTTTGATGATAAGAGTAAGTCCAAAGTCAATGAATATGATGGTTCACAAGATTTTTGGAAGTTTAAAATGAGACTCCTGGAAAGGAATGAGAGCAAAGTTCACTCATGTAGCTAGACTGCATTAACATTTGGAACCAATGTGGAGTTTTAATGAAAATAGAATCCAAGAAGCAGTGCACCACCATGTAGCGCTCAAGAAAAACCACTGATCTAAGAAGACTTGCTTATAAAACTGTCTTTCTACAGAAAATTAGTATCATTCCCCAAAGACTTTACTTAATAGCATAGAAAGAACAATCTTTCCCTCACATGAAAAGTTTCAGTACTAAGGTTCTTCTATGCTCAATTTACTGACCATTTGTGGATAAATATATAGATCCCCTTTCCCCTAGCTACATACATAGCATGCTTCCATGATGTTTCTGTGGATACTAAATGGAAAATACAAAATGGTTTTTCCTCAAAAGGCTCAATTTACATTTGTCATCTGACTATGCCACATTCACAATACCCATTTTAGTAATATAGTTCCATTATTTATTGTATTGGTATGTAATGGCCCTTGGTCTTCGGAACATTTTCTCCATCTTTTAGCATTTCCTAAAATAAACAATAAAATGAATTTAGGCGTGGGAATTTGTATCTATAGGAAAAACCAGTACTATATGTGCAAACATCTAAGACCAAAAAAAAACAAAAGAAAAAAAAAAAACAAAGGATTAGTAGAATTTGATGATTATTGCACATTCACAGGTATGGTTGTACACTGTGGATTCTGCAATAACCAGTATTATACTCACAGTTCTGTCCCTAGCAGATGGTGCAACAGACAATGCTATCCTCCTATGGCTAAACACCAGATTTTTAAAAGTATAAGATTGAATTTCTAAAAGAAATACAAACTGGAAATGCTCTCTTCATGCATAAACATGCATAAACATTCTTTTGAGTTTAAATTTTCCAGCTAACATGGTAGTGCAGATTTTTTTTCTTTTTTTGTAAAACAGTGTTAACAGTATTAATGTTTATATAGGTGTGTAGTTGAAGTCTTAAGGGTTTTCTTTTCTCTGTTCTATTTTAAATGTAGTGAACAGTAAGAAATATAAAAAAAAAATAAAATACTTGGTAGTATTTTAGTCAATATGCCAAGTTTTTTGATCTAGGGTATTTGTACTAGGTGTAAAAATTTTAAAAAGACAATGGTGTCAACTCAGTCTGTCACCTTGGTTTTATAAATGACAAAAATGAGACTCAGAGAGCTCAGGTGACATGAACTGGGACACATAGCTAATTAACAACAGAACATCAAAGACAACACACCAAATCACAGTTTAGGATTCCTTATGTTATCCCATTGATAATAATTCATGTGAAACTTTACAAAATTTATATAGCTTTAAAATGCATATATTCTATAGCCTATATTCTGTTTTAGGAGCTAAATGCCTAAGAAAGTCTAAATTTACACTAGTTTACACAAAGATATATTTTTTTTTTCCAAAAGCACAACTTCCAAAAAGATCCCATTAATTACATCATTATTGTAAGAAATAATGTTTATTAAATGTAGAATATCTATATTGCACATACAATTGGATAAATGATAATGTGTGTTATCTATTAAAGACAAAAATTGGTCCGTGATATTAAGATGTAATTATATTATTAAGAGAATCTATCACCTTTACTGAACTACCTGACATTTTGGTTCTATAAACAGAAACAAAACCTGGGCATTCCACCTGTGATCCTAGAGACTCAGTGGACTAAGGCAGGAGGATTACAGTTTGAGGGCAGCCTAGGCAACTTCTAAGCTTACCAAGAACAAAGTAGCATTAAAAGGTCTCACAAGGGTGAGCTGGCATATATAACTGACCCTCATTTCATGACAAAAGTTTTGAGTGAAATTCTTCCTGTGCTTCACTATGGTAAATTCATCCACAATAAGATAAACTGGACAAATTTATAAATTTCCTCTAAACATTGAATTATGGAGTAGTAGTTTTTACTCCTTTCTCCATGTAAGTAAAGAAAGTGAGCCAGAGTTAGAATTAGGAAGAGGCAAGAAAGGTAATTACTAGGAATCAAATATTTAAGGGGAAAGTTATGTCTGCTATATCCATATTTGAATATACAACCAGTGAATCTCTGTCAAACACAACCACAAGAATAGGATCCTACTTAGAAGATATATTTCATGAATGTACATAAAATGTATTTCATGTATGTACATAAATTATCTTTCATGTATGATCAATGTGCCAAAATACACTCTACTGTCAGGTATATCTAAAAAGAACAAATTTTTAAAAATGGGGAAAATATTTAAGGGAAACCAAAATATTCAGTAGTCTCATAATAGTATATTAATGCATTTTCAAAAAAATAAAAAAAGAATGCCCAAATTGTTAATGAACAAAATATTAAAAACATATGTGATAATATTCGAATCCTTAGTTTTCTCAATATACTTCATTCATTTCATCTGTACCAATTCCCTCTTTTAAGAACCTGTAGATAGCTGTAGAATAATTTGGTTTTCCTTTCCCATCATAACATTTGAAGAAGAGGATTTCCTTATTTCCTTACCTGTTCTTTGTCTCAGAAGTTTTCAAAATGTCTTTCTAACCCATATCCCATGTGAGGTAATTGAGTAACTACATCCACCACTGCTCCCTGTATGCTTCTTAGTTACCCTTCCCCATGAGAAAAACCATATGAGAGCATTAATCTGAAAGTACACTTGACTCAAACATTCATTGTCTTCATAAAGCACAAGAGGTTTGAAAAGTGTCTTACTGACTGCCATGTAACAAATTCAACATAAGTGATATTTACAGCATTTCCAACCAGATTAGCAAGCATGTTCTTCTTACAATGGAGGGGAAAAAAAGCACAATTTGTCTTTTCTGAATTGACTTTTGTAGCTGTGACTTTTACTATCTTGATGAGACTTTGATAAGGTAGAAGGCTAAAGTGGGAGAGTTTCTTCAGTTCAGGGGTATGAGATCAGCTTGGGTAACAAACATCTCAAACAAGACAGAACAAAGCAAATCATAACATAAACACAAGAAAGAAAACAAACAAAAAGAGCTTGGAAGCAAAGTATTCATGAGCATTCAAGTGAGGATCTATTGTTAGTTGACATCTTGATTGTAGCCTTGTGAGAGACTATGAGGTAGAGGATGCAGTTAGGCCACGGCCAGATTCCTGATCTATAGAAGCTGTGAGATAATAAACATCATCATCAACATGTGTTTTTCTATGCACTACAGCTGGGTAATTTTTTAGGCAGGGATTTTTAATTACTACAGTAATGACTACTGAATATTGTATGTAAGTACTGATCAGACAGTACCTACTAAAATAGTTCCTCAATAATATGATATTGTACATAGTTACTAGACCTCTAATCATTAAATATTATTTTAAAATATTGATCTGAAATAAAATAAAAATAAATTTTCTAGAGAACACACACAGAGTTGATTAGAAAATAGAGTTTTCAAGAGCCATCTGCTATTTCTTTAAAGTTTGTCTTAATTACTTTAAACTATAGAGTCAGTAGAGAATTCTTTACCCCTCTACTGAGACAGGTGGGTTGTAACTTTTGTTAGTATATGTCTCATGGAATAAGTACTTTCCAAGTCCTCTTAGAAACATACAGGTGGCAATGTGAGCCAGTTCTTGTTTCCAGGACTAACTTAAGGTACTGTAATTAAAACCTCCCTCCTTCCTGATTGTGGTTTCACTTTTCCCAGTGCTTTCCATAGCAGCAAGAAAACAGCACTATTTGTTATCTCCTTGTCACTTGGCTTTCTTTAGTTTAAAATTTAGCCACTTACACAAGGATCCTATTAATCATCTAAATTCCACTGATAGGATCTGTCACATGCCACAAAACTTTCAAAAGCTCAAAACTTGAATCAGTTGGCAATCATCCCAGCATGAAGATTTATTGCTGCCTGCATCTTCACCATATTTTTAAGTGAAAAAAATATTTTTGTTCTTATTTACTTGGGGTGTTGACTTTGCCTCTGTCTCACCATTGATATCATCTTGCTCCATGATCACTGACTCAACATCTGCTAATCTGTGTTTTAGGTAAAATATCCAAGTGCTTTTATTGTCATTTGAATGATACTATGAAGGACTGGCAGAAACAATGATTAAGAAAAGAGTGCTTTAAAGAAAAACATTGTAAAAAAGAAAAAAACTAGCTCTGCACGGTGGTGCATGCTTACAATCCCAGTGGGTCTGGAGGCTCAGGTAGGAGGATTGAGAGTTCAAAGCCAGCCTCAGCAAAAGCAAGGTGCTAAGCAACTCAGAGAGACCCTGTCTCTAAATAAAATACAAAACAGGGCTGGAGATGTGGCTCAGTGATTGAGTGTCCCCTGACCCCTGCCTGTATACTCCCCCCCCCCCCAAAAAAAATGGATACTTGACAAAATGAATAGAACAGAGAGTGATACAGCTAATAAAGAACTTGGTTTTTTGGACATTAACAAGCTTATTATCTCTATAAATTATAAAACTCTATCTCTGAAGTTCTGTGACATTTATGAGGACAATTTATATATGATTAATAGCACTTAAATTTAATGGTTTTTATACTCCTTATAATCTTTTTCTAAGAAAAAAGGTGAAATTTAGATTTTTAAAATCTGACTTAATCATGAAAAAGATTTTCTAAAATTATCTGTCTTTTTTTTTCAAACAATTTTACAAAGATATTTTCAGTTACATAGATCTGTTACTGATATCACAAAGGATGCTAATTAATATTTATGCTGTGGAAATATGAATTGTTTTTCATTTTTGATAATGAAATAATGGTGAAAACAATGTTTTTAATACTCTCCCTTCTAAGCAGGTTACCATTTTAACTGTGACTCTTATCAGATTTTGATTTATCTCTTTATCCATTCTTGTACCTAATTGGGAACAAATTACTTATTACTCATGAAAGACACTAACTACCTAGTGTTGCAGAAAAAGAGAATATTACAATTTACATTTAAATGAGATTTGAAATGTTAATGAACAGATCCAGTATTCTAATTATCTCTACAAATACTTTAAATTAAGGTGAACTTTAGTAGATGGATCATTCCCCGTTTCTTAGTCTGGAGTACTCTACAGGATTGCTTGGCAGCATTTAAAGCATATAGTACACACATTAGATACACTTACTGTTATGATGTGAAATTATATAGTCAAATCTCTGTGATTAGTACTAATAAACATATAATTTTACTATATTGAGTAATCATAAATCAAATAAAATATTTTAATTACAAAATTATCTTTCATAGCAAGGTTAAGTCATAGGTTTTATTCTATTTTTTTTTTTTTTTTTGGAGTTAAAAAGAGATATGAATGGTTGGATATATAGATATTTCTGACATAACAATTTCTTAGGTCAACATAAATATTTCCTACTTTCTTTATCCTTTCTGTAATGCACGAATGTATCTGTAAACAGTACAAAACACTACCAAAATGAAACATAAAAACACATGATTCTTCATCAGTTGACCATGCTTTGGACTAAAAGGAAAACGAGTTAAATATGAAACCTTCCATTTCCCTAAATGTAGCAATTCATAGATCTAAACACAGAATACTTACACTTTTTCTTTATTGCTAGTTAATATTTTCACTACTCTAGAAAAAGGTAACATGCTCTTCTCTCACATTCTCATAATTTTCTGTATATATATATATATATATATATATATGTGTGTGTGTGTGTGTGTGTATATATGTGTGTGTGTGTGTGTATATATATATATATATATATATATATATATATAAACATTCCAAATATGAGAGATCTCCACCATATTATCAGAACTTAAAAAGTGACTGTAAAAGAGAGCCAGGAATTCTAAGAGTTCACAGAACATTTTTAAAGAATCCAGATAGAGTAATTGCCCTAAAGGAATCCTCACAGCACACAGGAAACAGCAGAAACAAGAGCTGAACACATCAAGTTATCACAGTTAATATCTACTTTAAATGGGATTCTAGAAACACTTGCAGTGGATTGAAGATGATTGTGCCTAGCACAGGAAAATACCATTTCATAAGTATTTGGTTTCATTTGGAGGCATATGAATATTTTCTGGATAAAAACAGAAAAGCGGCAAAACAACAACAACAAATCTATTTTAAGTCTGTGCAAAAAAGGAATAGGAAATTGAACCATAGTCATCTGTCAACCACTGATGTTCCCAAATTTCATCCAAATCATGATGATATCTTCTAAGTTTTCTCAGGCTGTTATAACAAAATTTCTTAAAGTGGGTGGTTTAAACAATAGATATACACTTTCCACCATTCTGGAGTCTGCTATTCTGAAATCAGGATGCTAGGATAGTTGGTGTTATGTTTTATATATGAGATACCCCTAAAAGCCCATATTATGGGGGTGAAATTATTAGATTATGTAACCTGATCAATGGATTAATCCATTTGATGGGCTACAACTTGAAATGGCTGTATGGGATGGTAACTATAAGCAGTTGGGGCATGGCTGGAAGAGGTGGCTGACTGGGATTGTGTCCTTAGAGATCACATCTTGGTCTCCTGACTTCTCCTATCTATCTGCCTCCTGGAAATCATGAGATGAGCAACTTTCCTCTGCCAGACAAAAATATTAAGTCTAAACCACTTTCTTTCCATCTTTTCTCCATAATTCAAAAATCATATTTTAAACAAGGGGAATGAGAGGCTTTTCTTCATATGTTATATTTACTGTATTTTCAGTCTATATTTTAGGAAGCTGAACTTTTTTAAGATTAGTGGAAATTTTTTTCTTGGGTTTATACAATGAAAACGTTGATCAGGAATGTAATGTTTTGTCTCAATTTTATATCAAGTATGACCCTATTGCAAAAAAAATATCATAATGCAAAGATTTTAGGAAGATCAATACAGTGTTTGACAAAAAAGAAAGAAGACCAAATAAAAATACTCTAGCTGGATACTATGGTGCATGTCTTTAATTCCAGCACTTGGGAGGCTGAGGCAAGAGGATCATGAGTTCAAAGCCAGCCTCAGCAATGGCAAGGCACTTAGCGACTCAGTGAGATCCTGTCTCTAATAAAATTTTAAAAAAGGCTTTGGGATGTGGCCAAGTCATCGAGTGCCCCTGAGTTCAATCCCTGGTTAAAAAAAAAAAAAAAATACTCCAGAGTATGAACTTTCAATATCAAATTAAAATTTAATACTAAATTTAGTATTTTATTTTAATTAAGATATGAATAAAAATTTCACAAAAACTTGCACAAAAGTTAAAATAGAAAAAAAATGTAATCATTTGGAAAAATTCAAGCTGTAAGAAACTTAAATTAACTAGTAACTCCAAAATTAGTATTTTAAAAGCTTTTAAATTTAAAAGAATTGGATACAAAAAAAAGAGAGAAAATAAAGGTTAGTAAGAGAGGAATTAAAGTAGCCTTATAACATTAAATTAGTAGAAGACAAGATATGAGGGAAAAGGCTAGGTTTCACAACATAAATAGAAGAAATTTTAGAAATACATTTTATAACATGCAAAACCAACTTTATTAGCACATATTTAATTAATGTTATAGCTGATGTTCTAATTAAATTTTGTGTTTTTAACTGGGGAAAAATACCAATGAAAAGAAATTCAAGATGTGCCCAGAACACAGGAAAAACTGACTTAAATTTTATGACATGCAAGTGAAACCATCAGAATTTGTAATTGTTTGTACTATTAAATTCACATAATAAATAAAAACTTGTGCTTTTTTGATCTTTTCCCCATATGTAGAAATTTGATATGTTGAGAACATCCCAGGGAAGGTAATTAGGTTCTGATCTTGCATACAGTTGTTTGTTGTTGGTCATAAAGTCCCAATTAGGCCTCCGCCCCACCTCTGTCTTTCTCTCTCTCTCTCTCTCTCTCTCTCTCTCTCTCTCTCTCTCTCTCTCTCTCACACACACACACACACACACACACACACAGTATTTTTGAGAGGTAATGCATGCTCAGAAAGAAATAACTGACCTGAAGAAGAATTTGTTCTGAGGAAATTTACCAACATGATAAAATAAAGTGTGTGTGTGTGTGTGTGTGTGTGTGTGTGTGTGTGTGTGTGTGTGTGTGTGAGAGAGAGAGAGAGAGAGAGAGAGAGAGAGAGAGTTTTCTTCATGGGTTCAAAGAATCAGAGAATGACAAAATTAAAAAAAAATATGATAAATGAAGTACATGATTTTAATGAGATATTAGAGAACTGTAAGGAGTTAAGATGGTCATCACACTCTTGTTCTGCTTTCTCCTCCATCTCAGCTATGCCATAATGCCTGAGTTCTCCATGAAACTAAAGTTGATGTAACAAATTTCTTCTAACAGAGGCAGTCTTTGTCACAGGGTCATATGATGGAATATCAAGAATCAACAGAGCATACACACAGAATTTCATAAAAGCTAAGGATATTGGAGGGGAAAAAAATAGCACAAATAAGCAGTGGACACTAAGAGACTCCCAGATACTCCTGGCTTCCAAGGATGTGGTTATCTGGGTGATAGCTACCAGGAAATGTGCAAGTAATCTCAATTTCATAGAAGCTTGCACAAAATCTTTTATCAGTGTCTTTTCATGTCTTACTGGTTACAGATCCAAGCCAGGCATATACCCAAATGATATAAACAAGCTGACTCTAGGTATCATTGGAGAAATTTACATCCTTAAACCTCATAGAATATTTAATGACACAGCACATCTCATTCTCAGATGGCAAAGAAAAAGAAAAACTAAGATTTTCAGGCATAGCTGGAGATATTCTAGTCCAGCTGTAAAATAGCTCTATCTAATAATCAATCTAACAAATGGCTGAACCTAATGTTAAATATATATGGATTTTTTATTAGTACTTGGCTTCCTAAACATTTCAATTAATGTTTAAAAATACTTTGTTACAGTAAGTTTTTACAAATTCATGTATTCAAAGGTATGACTTAACAATTAAAAAATCACTTACCTGTATACTAGAATTGATAAATTAAGTAAATAGATCTCAAGCAAGAGTCAGGTTTGTCATTGTTGGAGAACTAGGTTGATAAATAGGGAGGGGGAAATCCACTTGGTTATGGATTTGAGTTGAAAGTATCACTATGAACTTATATGTAGCTTTATATAGGTGCAGATAGTTGCATGTAGAAACATTTATAGATGTATTTACATAGCTGTGTGCCTATACATGGTAATTATAGACATATATGTTCTCTTGGCCTGTCAGATGAAAGGGCATAGAAGCATGGACATTCTGATAGCAATGAGGACATCTAGTACCAAGACTTGTCTTCTAATATTATTTTTCAGTCTTAAAGAGAACCAGCATTGGTTGAGGAAAAAGCTGATTCCAGGCTTGGGATGGGGACTGTGTAAGATAAACGACCTAAAATCTGATCCAGAATTTTAATATTTACACAGTGTTTTCTAAATGAAAAATATTGCCACAGTCCAGAGGTAGACAAGACATATTATCACATTATTTTGCCATTTCTATAGTTCCATTAATTGACAGTCCTTGGTGAATTAGTTTATCTTCTCTCTTTCCCACCCCTCTCTCTCCCTCACTACCCTACTTCCTCCATCCCTCTTACCCTGGCAACACCTGAGAACAGAAAACTCTCTAAGCATTCATTCAAAATAAGGAAAAACAATAAAGCTATGGCTATTTCCATGTTTGTTTGCTATTTTTTTCTTTCAATACATTTACAACCTTTTTTATGGAGCTTTCATTTCATAGTGCATAATAGAACAAATAAATGTGAATGAATTGGGCCATGTCTCAGTTACATACTGCTCTTGTAATCCAAGACACAGTTCCAGGGATTATTGCAGTATTAAAATTTAGATAGAGGAGTAATGAAAAAGATGCATTGGACATACATAGGCAACTATTATCATTAATTTTAAAGCTATTTTTCATGGCAAGACAGTTTTGCTACAATACTCAAGAGTGTGTATGAAAATGACAATGAAAAAGGTATTAGATGATGCTTCTGTCAAGATAAAATCGTGCATTGTATATATATTTGATTACACAGCTACATTTTCAGAAGTATTTTCTACATAAAATCTCATTGACTTCAATTAGAATTTGCAATCTAAGTACACCATATGGCTTTGCTTAAAAGCAATGAGACTATTAAATTTAATTACTTTTATATGCATCTCACATGGTAAAGGTGCTTGTTAAAAGAGCAGCACTATATGAGAATTATTTCTGGTAAAATTGAAAACTAAGAAGATGGCTACCGTCTGGTGGTTACTAATTGACAGTCAATTCAACAAGAAAAGTAATTTTCCATAATACTAAAAAAAATAGCATGCAGAAAACAATGTCACTTTCCTAATTTTATTGCTGCTTTATATAGCAGTGTTTGAATAGATGTGAATAAACACTACTGCTCCAACAGCAAAGTATTTCTTCTACTTATAAGTCCTGTCTTCTCTTCTCCCTTTCCCATGAAGAAGATATATATATATATATGTGTGTGTGTGTGTATGTGTATATATATATATATATATGTATGTATATATATACACATATATGTATATATACATATATATTTACTGTATATATTTACTATGTATATATTTACTTTATATATATATATTTATGTGTGTATATATATATACATATATTCATATGTATTCTCCATATGAATAGATAAGTTTTTCTATATAAAAAATTTAGGATGATACATTTAGCATTACAATTATTTTCTTCATTTTATTGCCTTACAATGGAATTCAGATCTCTAATAAAGTTAGACATGCAATGTAATAAATAAAGATGGCTTACATTTTATTGAGCTAATCTAGTACCAACATCTACAGCAAATGGAAAGCAGGCATCATTTTCAGAGTATAACCTATGATTAGTTTCAATTATATTTCCCTTGAGATAATTTGACTTTATCCACTATTGCCAGATTGATTGCATATATTTTTAAAAGTTGAAAATTCAGAAATAATATAAAATACTGAAGTTGTGAAAGCAGAAAAATAACTCAAGTAAATAATTTATGAGAAAAACATATGTACAGGATAAGTATGGCTCAAAGGCTGCTTTCTCTTTTTCTAGCATTCTGGCTTTATGTCAACAAATGGGTACAAATTAAACAAAAATCACTATTTCTCTGCTTGTTTAGGAAAAGAAATAAACTCAGAAGTATCAGAAATTCTAAGCACTATAAAAGGCAAATAACTGTTTTTCTCTTAAAGAACAAAATTCTACAGGGCTGTGGTTGTAGCTCAGTGGTGTAGTGCTTGCCTAGCTGGTGTGAGGCACTGGGTTGGATCCTCAGCGTCACATAAAAATAAATAAATATGCCCATCTACAACTAAAAAAAAATTAAAGAAAATATTATAGACACTTTAGAATACAGTCCAATAAAACTAAAAATAATGTTGCATTCTAAATTTACTAAAAACTGGTGAGGTTACTTCAGCTAATTGCTAAAAAATAATAAAATTTCCTTTAGACAATTTCTAAAAAATATCATTTCCCTTATAGTAATCTTTTCCTTTGTTGATTTTGTTGTTGTTGCTGTTTTGATTTTGACATCTGTCCATTACTATCACAAACACGTTAGGCTCACATTTTCAGAGGCTTCTGTCCGTCATCAATTGTCCCCATTGCTTTCTGGGTTTGTGGCTGGACAGCACATCATGGCAGAGAGCAGCAAAGTAAAGCTACTCACTCACTGCCAAAGGGAAGAAAGAGAAAGAGCAACAGCCTGGGTTTGCATAACACATTTTAGGGGAATTTTACTATCAAGCTGAAAGATAAACCAAACTAGGGACCAACAGATAAAACTTTGGGAGAAATTCCATATCCAGACTCCAACAATTTTCCTTAAAAGTCAATGATTAGTCTTGGTTAAAAATGGTTCACTTCATGGCATTTGCAGGTAAACGGATGGAGTTGGAGAACATAATGCTAAGTGAAATTAGCCAATCCCCAAAAAAACAAAGGCTGAACATTTTCTCTGATTTAAGGATGCTGATTCATAATACGCTGTTGGGGGTGGGGGGACATGGGAGGATTAGATGAACTCTAGATAGGGCAAAGGAGCAAAGGGGAGGGAGGGTAAGGGTGGGGGCATGGTGGTAGGAAAGATGGTGGAAGGTGATAGTCATCATTACCCTAAGTACATGTTTGATGACACAAATGATGTGACTCTACTTTGTGTACAGATATATGAAAAATTGTGCTCTATATGTGTAATATGAATTATAATACATTCTGCTATCATATATAACAAATTAAAATTAAAAAAAAATAAATTTAGAAAATGGTTCACTGAACATAGATGATTATTACTTCTTACACAAAAATGTCATCAAAAAACATGATGCATATTTTTTGTATCACCACAAATTTCAGTGGTGAGAAATATTAAGGGTATTTTACATTAATTAATAGTATTCCTATAATAGAAGTGTTTCTTAAGGTATAATGCATCTGATGATGAATTACAGAGATTATTGATTTCAATGGAATTGAAGTTTGCTGTTGTATAAAAGCCAAAGAAACTTCTCCACCCCATCCTCAAAACGAGAAAAATATTTTTTTTTCTGTTACCTTCGGGTCATGCTTGGATTAACTCCAAAGTGAGAGAAATTGAGATATTAGGATTTTTGTTGTGCTTTGTTTTGGCTTGTGGAAGTGGCCCTGGGCCCTCAACAAAGTAAATAAAGGGCTGTGTAACAGCTGTACCTGTCACCTGTTCACTTAACATCTTGGTTGTGCATTTTCCTCCCATATAAAACTATGTGCACACCAATCTGCCTCTGAAACATGCAGAGTAGAACCAGGGAGCTAATGAAAACTCCTAATGAAGCCCCACTCTTAGAAGGTACTTTTTCCACACAACTTTTAAACAACCTATGCTTACATACCAATGAGTCAACATTAGTACAGCTCTATTAGTCTTTGTCAGAGGGACAAAAAGTGTCACTTATACTAAGAAAGTAAATTATTTGAACAAAGAACATCTGTAGATACAGTTCCCTATTTAGAAATATTAAATTTATAGTCAATTTAGGGAAGCTAACAGTAGAAAGGAAAATAAATGTAATACGTGTTCAAAAAAAGAGATATGATGCTGGGAAAATAGCATGCATTTTGAATGACTAAAAATATTACCCACAAAGTGACAAATAAAAATAACTGAGATTGGAGTCTTATGAAGAAGCAGAGTTCTAAATTATTTAAACTGAACTTTAATACTTCCAGAAATTTTTAAAATAAAAATTAGGCACTGTAAAGGAGAAAATTTTGGAACAAAGAGACTATAACTCTGCTACATTTTAAAATGTTTTTACAGAGTCAGGTGTGGTGGCACACATCTGTAACCCCAGCAGTTTGGGAGGCGGAGGCAGGAGGATTGCAAGTTCAAAGCCAGTTTTAGTAAAAGCAAAGTACTAAGCCACTCAGTGAGACCCAGTCTCTAAATAAAATACAAAATAGGGTTGGGGATGTGGCTTAGTGGTTGAGTGCCCCTGAGTTCAATCTCTGGTACCAGAAAAAAAAATGTTATGACAGAAAGTAAAATTTTATGTTCATTATTATGGAAAATTACTTAGATAATACCCTTTTCTCCTCTAGGGACAATATTTTATATTCATTGATGTAATAGAATGTGAATAAGTGTCAATAAACAATGTGTGATTTAAACAGTAAAACTCTCTAAAATGCTCCACTGAAGTTCAGCTTCTCTTAGTGCAGTCTGCTGTTACATCTATGAAATTCTGTGCTTCCATGCCTGGGTCCAGCGTAGCCCTGAAGGGCTGTTCTAAAGAAGATATGTGTGATAGGAAATAGAAGCACTACATTCAGAATAAACTTGGGAAGTTCTTATTTTCCATGGAATTACATATGCCCACGAATTGTGTTTTTTTTTTTTAAGTACATTTGCTTTAAATATCAATGTTCTAAGCTTTACAAATGTGTATTAATTTTTTTTTCATAAAATTGAATTATTTAAGGGAATTTCCAAATAACAAGGGAAAACATGGAATTTTGATTAGCTGATTATCATGCCCTGTGACATTTACCTTACAGTTATGGAAAATCATTCATTGTTGTCATGTTTGTTAGTAAAATGAATTGAGATAGCCAAAATGAAAGCTCAAGTACACGTTTCTGTCTGTAGAAACATGATTGCTCAATTTCAAAATGTGAAGTCCAATCATTAGACTTTTTTCGTTTTAAGTACATAAAAAATTTATATAGACATAAACTTATTGGAAAACTAGTGAAATGTTTAGATATTTCAATCCAAATGTAACATAACACCACATTTTCATTTTGAATTGGGTTTTTAGGCTTCAGGGTTTTTCCTGGTGAACTGCAATCCTATAGCAATGCCTACATTGATCAGGGTATCCTGTGGATTAATAGCTCCACATGTTAAAATGTACTTTATGTCCTTGGCATGGCTGAGAGTTTCAAGGACAGGACGACCTCTTAACAGTGTACCATGCACTTTTCCTGCAGTTAGGAATATATTCCTTCTGATTTTGGAAAGGCATTAAACTCAATCTTATCATGTTATAAATTTATTTCTAAGTGTATTATACCTGATTTTATACATAGCCAAATATTTTATTTGTGATTCTTTGACATTGTCTAAAATTGAACTATATATCCTTTTTGAAATTCTTTTTTTAGTTGAAGTTGGACATGATACCTTTATTTTATATATTTATTTTATGTGGTGCTGAGGATCAAACCCAGAGCCTCGCATGTGCTAGGTGAGTGCTCTACCGCTGATCCATAAACCCAGCCCTTTTTAGAAAAGTCTGGAGCCACATTTCTTCCCTTTGTGATATATCTTTAAATTTATGTTAGTGTATTCGTATTCTCCCATATGAATGCAATATCACCGAAGAAGTTAACAATTATCCAATCATATGAAAGAAAAAACAGGCAGGGATAGAATTATTTTGTAGCCAAAACTAACCTGAAAGAATGTAGCTAGGAAAAACTCATACTAAATCACTTGACTGAAACTTGTATACAGAAAAAAAAAAAAAAAAAAAAAAAAGGCAGAGATGAGGCTTCAAATCTAGGTTTACTTGTTGAACTAAAGGAAGGCTTTCCATGTGTTAATGTAACTAATACAATACATAATTAAATACATAGAATTCATTCATATTTATAACATTTATTTATGTTTTGAGTGGAGATTTTAAAGCATATACACAATTTAAAAAGAGTACCACTTGAATATGTATTTTTAAAATTTTTTTTGTAGTTGTAGATAGATAGAATGACTTTATTTGTTTATTTTTACGTGATGTTAAGGATAGAACGAAGTGCCTCATACTAGGCAAGCACTCTGCCACTGAGCTACAGCCCCAGCTCCAAATATGTATGTTTTTATATATATGCATATACATGTAAATGGATAAATATGGATTATGATTTTATAGGGTTGATTTTTTTTAGCTTCCAAGTGCTAAGCTTTATACATCTCTTTCCGCAACCTTAGAGTGGAATGGTTAATGTACTTGTCAGTGTTCAATAAATACTCATCTCATCATTTTAGAATATATGTATTTTTATGATTTGCTTTTATTCATTCCAAAAATCCTCAAAATAAATTTTTTCTTCAGGTATAATGATGTCAACACATTATACATAAGATTCATGTGAGGCTTATAGTTCAGTTAATTGTTCATAGTTGAGCAGCAAGATTTCAACCCAAGATGTGTCAACTCAACATAATTATGTTATAGAATTTCAGATACAATCATCATCCCTTACAAATTAAGTATTTTAGCTCATATATGATGTTCTCAGTGTTGTTTTGGTCTTTTAATCATTTAAACAATGTAAAATTCTCTAAATTTCCCCTCTTACCCTGCCATGAGGCAAACACCGAAACTCAGAACACTGGTTAAATAGTCTATATCAGTAATTGGAATCTAAAGAGCCAGGCTACATTTGTGGAGGTTTCAATATTAGGGGAACAGGAGACTGACAATCATAAGGGTGAGCTGATTTTACTGTGTATTTGATAAAGCTGAAATTCAACCATCAAAACGGTCCAAGACAGACTGTGGTAAAATCAGACATCTAATGAATATGAAGTAGATGCCTACTATGAACATGCAAGGAGGGTGGATCTGGGGAACTACAATAGGTTAAGCAAGCTTCAGAAGACATATTCCAACAGAAATTGCCTACTTCAATGTCTGATGGTTGTCATCATGCTCCTTGTACACAATGTGGTATTTGATAATGACTCCCAAAGATATGCCAACAGCATAACACCTTAAGTCTGTCATATTACATTATATGGCAAAATTCCTTCAGATGTGATTAAATTTAGAATTGATTATCAAGAGATTTTCCTGAACTATTTTGATGGACCTTGTATCCAATCATACTGTTACAAAAGAATGGAACACCCATATTTGATACCCACAGCAGAAGGGGAGGTAATATAAGTAAAAGATGGATGAGGTAAGCACAAACTAATGAATGCCAAGGAATGCCAAAAGTTGTCAGAAACTAGAAGAGACAAAAAAAAAAAATAAATAAAAAAATAAAAAAAATAAATTCTCATTCAGCCTCTGGAGAAAGCATGGCCTTGCTAACACCTTGATTTTGACCTCTAAAGGGAAGAAAATTTCTGTGGTTTGAAGCCACCAAGGCTGTGATGATTTTCTACAATAGCCAGAGAAAACCAATTCTTTCCTGAAAACGTTCAGTAGTTACTGAATTTAGCCACTGAGAAGGTGGCATCTTACACAGTGTAAAATATGGTGCTGGGTGAAACATGGTGATATTACATAGTAAAAGGTATTATGTGAATGTATTTATTTCTGTGCTTGTAAATAAACATGATTTTTTTTTACTATAAATTCAACAAATCATTGATATCTTAATAAAATTAGTCTGTTTATAAAGTGAAGTAGGCTCTTATATGAGAATCATCAAATATTGTCATAAAAACTCATGCTGGAAAATAGAGTCAATCATTGTAAAAGGTTACACGGTGTCCCTACCGCAAAAGACATATCTATATTCTCATCTCCAGAAACTACGTATTTCACTTAATATGGACAAATATGAGTATTACCTTGTAAGACAAAATATGTAATCAGATCATGAGAAGAGGAGTTTATTTTACATTACTGGGGAGGATTTAATTGCAATCACATGAATACTTGTAAGGATCTTATGAAGGAGTAAATGAAGTTTGGAGACAAATATACATGCAGAAGGCTATATGGAGATGAGACATATATTGGAAAACTGTAGGGAAAACAAGTACATTTCAGAAGCTAGTGAAAAGTCTCCCAGAGTGCCATGGAGATCTCAGTTCTGCTGGCTTTTGAGTTTGGAGCTTCTAGACTCAGTGACAGAATATACTTCTGTTTACTGAAACAGAGTGTGGTTTTAGCACAACTGTTTGATATTTCATTATGGTAGTTATAGGAAACAGAGCAATGAATAGAAAATGGTAGCAGTGTGATAATGATATATAGAATGTGATACTGATATACAGAACGTGATACTGATATATATGATACTAATATATAGAATGTCAAAGAGGGGCAATACCAAACAATTGTTGTTGTGGTTTGGATATGTAGTATCACCCAAAAGCTCATATACAAGACAATACAAGAACATTCAGAGGTGAAATGATTAGATTATGAGAACTATAACCTAAGAGTGGATTGATCCACTGATATGAATTAACTGGGTTGTAACTATATGGCTGTGTGCTGTGACTGCAAGAGTTAGGTCACTGGGGGCATGACTTTGGGGATGCCTCAGTGGCTAAATTCAGTAACTACTGAACATCTTGAGGAAAGAGTTGGTTTTCTCTGGCTATTGTAGAAAATCATCACAGCCTTGGTGGCATCAAACAACAGAAAATTTTCCATGGTGAGCAAAGCTCTTTCTGTGCTTCCTATTTTCCCTGTCTTGAGCTGCTTTCCTTCCCACACCCTTCTATTCTTCTGCATCACCTGAGGCCCAAAGCTATGTAGTCAGCTGGCCAAGGACTGAACATTTGAAACCATGAGCCCCAAGTAATTTTTTCCTCCTTTAAATTATTCTTGTCTGTTTTTTGTTTGTTTGTTTGTTGTCACAGTGATGCAACAACTAATGAAAACAAATGTCAATGCAGATTAAACTGTCACCACTTGGATGACTAAATTAACCACAAACACTACTTACGATACTTTGAAATGCATTTACACAATGCTAAATTATGCCTTTCATATCCTGTAATAGGAAAAATCACTCAAAATGAAGCAAGTATCACATGATATTTTTAGTTGTTGTTGGTTTTTAACTCTGAACAAGCATCTTGAGAGTAAATTACCCACATGGGAAAGAAAACTATTGTTGAACAGGGTCCATAGTGATCCTGTCTGTGTCCTGAATCTAGAGAATACATTTTCAGCATTCCAAATAAACCATCTAAGAACATTTTGTTTGCCCCCCCCCCATTATATACATTGTCATTCTCCTAAACAAACTTTGTGGTGATCATTAAATTGGAGATGGGATAGGCAAGTAAAAAAAAAAAAAAAAAAATCAGAACTGTAAATCTACCATATTATTGAAAAATTTCCTCAAATGATAATGTGACAAAAGCAAGAGACAAATTAATACCTCCACTTGTTTTGTATTAGTTCCAAATAAAAAACATATTTTTCAAATGTTCTATTTTTCTATAAAATAGAAATCTTGGAGATAAATAGTATATTAAAAACTTTTACTAGTAATATGATTAATTAAAATATATTGTCATATAGTATGCATATGTGAATATATAATGACAAATCTCATTATTATGTACAATTATAATGCACTAATAAAATATGAAAAAATATATATATTTTAAGATTATTGCAGTTTCAGTATACTTTATTTGAAATGCTTAGTATAAGATCTTTCTCAGATTTTGGATGTTTTTGACATTGGAATATTTGCACATGCATAAGAGATATTTTGAGGATGGGACCCAAAATAAACACAAAATATATGTTTCATATATGCTTATACTCATAGCCTGGAATTAATTTTGTATATTTTAACTGTGACCAACCACATTAAGTAGAATTTTCTGCTTCAGTTATCATATTGGTGTTCGAAATGTTTCAGATTATGGAGCTGTTTGGATTTCAAATTTTCAGAATAGGTATGGTCAACTTGTGTGATTTTTTTATTAATAAATAAAAAATGTTGTTTTTTACATTAACATGTATATGTATCATTATACTTAAATAAAAACCTAGTGAGGCAGGGAGTACAATTTGGTAGTAAAGTGCTTGCATAGAATGTGCAAGGCTATGGGATTGACTCCAGCACCATAAATAAATAAATAAATAAATAAATAAATAAATACACACAACAAAGAAACTTAGAAATTTAAGTCACAGAATTAATCACAAAATATTTTCATGTAGTGAATTTAATTACAAATTCAAAAACTTCATTATAGCTCATAAGGGAGGTTTTTGTATTGTTTGCTATGATTTATTAATATATTACATAAGTTAAATATTTTTTCTTTACTAAAAAAATAGCAATTTAAATGTAAGCAGCACAATCCACAATAGCTAAACTGTGGAACCAACCCAGATGCCCTTCAGTAGATGAATGGATAAAGAAAATGTGGTATATACACACAATGGAGTATTACTCAGCAATAAGAGAGAATAAAATCATGGCATTTGCAGGTAAATGGATGGAGTTAGAGAAGTGAAGTTAGCCAATCCCAAAAAGCCAAATGCCAAATGTTTTCTCTGATATAAGGAGGCCAATTCACAGTCGGGTTGGGATAGGGAACATAGGAGGATTAGAGGAACACTAGAATGGCCAACGGGGAGGGAGGGGAAGGAGGGGGGCAAAAGGGTGAAGAAAAAAAAAAAAGCTGGTAGAATGAGGCAGATATTATTACCCTAAGTGCATGTATGAAGACACAAATGTTGTGAATATACTTTGTATACAACCAGAGATATGTAAAAATGTGTTGTATATGTGTAATATGAAATGTAATTCATTTTTCTGTCATTTATAACAACTTAGAATAAAAATAAATTTAAAAAATTTAAAAAAAATAAATGTAAGACATCTTTATTGAAAAGCTGATTTGTTCAAAACAAACCAATAACAACCTAAGATTTAACAAATGAAAAAGCATTTTCAGCAAAAAAAACTCTGAAAATATATAGCTGGCAATTGATTTATCTTCCATGCATTTTCTATTTTTTACATTAGAACAATTGTTTCTGGCTGAGGTAGGAGGCTCATGAATTCAAAGCCAGCCTCAGCAATTTACCAAGGCCCTAACCAACTCTGTGAGACCCTGTCTCTAAATAAAATACAAAAAAGGGGATATGCCTCAGTGGGTAAGTGCCCCTGGGTTCAATCCCCAGTATATATATATATATATATATATATATATATATATATATATATATATATAATACATGTAAAATGTTTCTACAATATCAATTTCACTTAAGATTTCAATTTTTTATTATTAAGCTATGCTTTCTGTGAGAGCAATATTTGCCCCAATTTTCATGAAAGACCTAACACACATGCAGCACAACTTTTTAAAAACCCTCTTGCATTATATGACATAGTCAAATTACTTCATTTGAAGAATGTTTATTATGAACATTTCATGGCAAGAAGAATATGTTAAACTAAACTAAAGTCTTTAACCTTATCAGCTTTTATAGAACAAATCTATAAGAATAAGTGAACTAATATTTGCCAGTTTTATTTTCAGACCTTACAAGAAAATGTTTTGATATCATAACACATACTGTAGACTCTATTTCACAGCCACAGCCTTTAGAATTTTTTTGAGTTTTCCTGTATCTAGTATTCTCTTTTTATTTTATATGTATGTACATATACGCATATAGAATGATTAAGTTCTTTCAAAGTTTTCTTCATTCAAGAATACAGTGTTATGTTGATTTGTAATGAACAGGCAGTCTTGTGATATATGTGTATGTGTGGCCTACTGAATCATGCAGCATCTAAAAATACAAAGCATGCTTTATTTTGATTATTAGCTCAAAACTACCTTGTGTATGAGCAGATGTTCATTACTTTTTGCCAAGAAATTACAAGATATCAATACAGCTGAGTTTTAAAGCTGATTCAAAAGATGCACAACATGGTGGTCAAGAGTTATTACACTGGTGAAGATATTTATACCGATACCTTCATTGATATCAGTAATCAAACACATCACACACATCCCACAACAAGCCAAGAAAAACTTAGTGGTTAGTAAATCCCAAATATAAAATATTTATATTGCTTGGCACAATGGTGCACACTTGTAATCTCAGCTACTCAGGAGGCATAGGCAGGAGGATTGCAAGTCTGAGGCCAACCTTAGCAATTCAACAAGACACTGTATCAAAATAAAATAAAGGGGGCTGGTGTTGTGGCTCAGTGGTAGAGCACTTGTCTTGCATGTGTGAAGCCCTGGATTCGATCCTCAGCACCACATAAAAATAAATAAAACAAAATAAAGACATTAAAAAATAAAAATAAAATAAAGAAGGTCTGAGAATGTAGCTCTGTGGTAGGGAGCTTGCCTTGTATGCACCCTGGGCTAGCTATACAATACTAAAAAATTTTGCTTATACGCAATATGTGCAAATGAAAGTCTTAGTTATAGTGAACTTTCACACTTGTAGTACAGAAGATATTCAAAGGCAGAAGTGTTACTTGATTTTAGTATCAGCTTTGTCACTGAAATATGTCTTTACTAACCACAAAATCACATTTGATTTACTTGGATACATTTGCTTGTTTTTAAGAATTTAATTGATTTCAACAATTTCTCTTCATGAGGAAGAGGAAGCAACAATAGTGCAATAAAGAAAAAAATAATTATACTTGTATTGAATAAAAAATATTTTTGTGTGATATATTACAAAAATATATGTATGTAATTCATTTTAAATAAAATGTAGCATAAAATTAATATATTGCAATTATTCAGAATGCAAACTAAAAAGATTATGCTTTAGTCTTAAGTAATATATTAATGTCATATAACCTAAAAATTAGTAATTTTGTATCAAAGACATACTTCTTGTAGTAAGCATATTATCCACTGTAGAATTTTAGCATATAGTCAAATTATTTTTAAGATGCACAGCAATCTATATATATGCTCATGTGCATGTTAATGTATGTGTACAAATATGCAAACAGAATATATTTTAGTTATATTAATATTGGTCTGCTCTAAGTATTATTCACTTATTTATTATTTAAAAATCCCTGATTGCCTCCCATCAGGCACTATTGTGGGTCCCTGGAACAACATTTCCAAGGTTGTTTTAATGGGGGAAGAGTCAGCAAACAAACAAATGAATAAATATTTGTAGTAATTTCAGGCAATGATAAAAGGCACAAAGAAAATAAAATAGTAGAAAGTGGTAGCAAGAAGTGAGATAGTCCTTGTTTGATCCTGTTATGAAAGAAGACTCATTTGTTTTGTGGAATTTTAGTGGAAACATAACAGAGACAAAATACAGCTATGTGAATATATAGAGGGAGTGTCCTCAGGATAAAGACTGCAAATAAACAGAAGTTGAATCTTTCTGTTTATGCCTGTGTGCTGATTTACAGCTCCCACTCCAGACAGTTCACCTTCAAATGCATATTTTCTTGGCCTTCAGGATATTCACAGCTATGCTTAATCACCACAATCACTTTTAGAACATCTTCATCACAGACATTTCCCACTTCTCCCGGTTACTATCCCAACCCTGGGCGAATATTAATCTAATTTAAGTCCCTCTAGGTTTGCTTATATAGTTCATAAAATTTAATGTAGATGAAATCATGCATTATGTGACCCTTTGTGTTTTAATTCTTTCAATGATTATACAGGTTTCCAGATTTTCTATGTTACAGCATGTGATCATAC
Source organism: Tamias sibiricus (assembly GCA_025594165.1). NCBI lineage: Eukaryota > Metazoa > Chordata > Mammalia > Rodentia > Sciuridae > Tamias > Tamias sibiricus. The sequence goes on from CM046662.1 coordinate 147,809,086, forward strand.
TCCTTTACATTGGATGAGCTCTATTTGATTTAATGGCTGTCCCATATTTTGTTCATCCATCAAATTATTTTTTGAAATTGATTTGTTGCCACTTATTGGCTATTGTGAGCAATGCTAATCTCAGCATTGCGTATGGTTGGTTTTTGTGGAATTATTTTATTTTGTGGGGTATATGACTAAGTAAAATTTCCAGGTGAGATCTTTGTGTTTAAGCTTTAAAGGAATTGCTAAATCTTTTCCAAAGTGGATGTACAATTTCTCATTCCGACCAGCAGTATAAGAGCTTTCTAATTTTTCTATATCCTTGACAACACTATTTATAACTTGTCTTTTGAAAGTTTAACTATTCTAGTAGGTGCAAATGGTATCTCATTTCAGTTTAGATTTGCATCTCCCTAGTGTCTAGTAGTTAATTCTCCAGTGCTTATTAGTAATTTGTGTACTTTCTTTGGAGAAATGTTTATTCATGTTTTTGTCATTTTTAAAGTTGTGTTATGTGCTTTCTTTCCTCACTGAATTTTAGGAGTTATTTTTATATTTTTTATGCAAGTCCTTTACTAAACACGTTTTGCAAGTATCTCTACCTACTCTTGCTTTGTGTTTTAGTTTATAGATACTGTCTTTAAAGCACAAAAAATTCAGTTATGACATAAGTTTAATTTATATAGTTTTCCTTTGTTGCATGTGCTTTTTATATTGTATCTAATAAAGCTTTGGCAGGCCAGTGCACACATATTTAACCAATATTTTCTTCCAGGATATTCTAATTTAAGCTCTTACTTTTATGTCTATGATACATTTTGAGTTAATTTTTTTTATATCCTCTAAGAAGGAAGCTAAGCTTCATTTTTTTTTGGCATGTAGATATTCAGTTTTCATAACTTTATTTGTTGAAGATACTATTCTTTTTCTTTCTTTTCATTAAATTTTTCTGGCACTCTTGTTGAAAATCCAATTTAATTATCAGATGAGAAAAGGTGGTCTATGGTGCACACCTGTAATCCCAGCAGCTTCAGAGGCTGAGGCAGGAAGCTCAAGAGTTCAAACCAGCTTCACTAAAAGTGAGGCGCTAAGCAACTCAGTGAGACCCTGTCTCTAAATAAAATACAAAACTGGGCTGGGGGCATGGCTCAGTGGTTGAGTGCCCTGGAGTTCAATTCATGACACCCCCCACCCCCCTACCCCGCCAAAAAAAAAAAAAAAAAAATGGTGGTCCAGTAAGGACCTGCAAATGCTGTTCTGCCATAAAAGGGATGAAAAGAAAAATAGGCAAAACCCATCGGAATCATCTTTTTCAGAACACTGTTGTAATTAGAAAATGACTGACTGCAAGTATAGCAAACTTTTTAAATTACCTCAGGCCTATCCTTTACTTACTTGGTTGGCAGCAGATAGGAAAGCAACAAGCAAGAATTCTGCATCTGAAAAAAACTACCCTTGCAAAATGAAGGAGGACTTAGAACTTTCACAGATAAACAAAAATGGAAAGAAAAAAAAAAGTAGCGGACTTTCCCTGTAATCAAGTCAAAAGAGTCCTTCCATGGAAACAGAAAAACACTGGACACCAGCTGCACTCCATGTGAGGAAATAAAGGAGAATGGATGTACAACCAGAAGTTAGACGCAGTGTGAGGGTGATTTTTGTAGGTACCTCCATATTTTTTTCTTTCTCATTTAAACAACAGCTAAAAATAATGATCAGTTAATGGAAAAAATAATGTATAAAGGTAGAATTTCTGGCAACATCATGAATATGGAGGGAGATGCAACTAAATGGATAAACCAACTATTGATATGTGCTGTATCCACATAATACAATATCATTCAAACCCTCATGTAATGGAACACCAGATGAATGCAAGGTACCTTTTATACAGAATGAGATATCATTATATTATAACATAGATTAATTAAGAAAATTATTTGAACTGAAAAAAATAAGAAAAAAAGGGTATATGTTTTGTGATTCCAATTACATAAAATGTCATCATTTTAAATTTAGAGTTTTTAATGGTCCAAAATAGGTTTTATCCTGAGTATTGTTCCATTTATATTTGAAATGAATAATATTCCCCTCTTGTTGAGTGAAGTGTTCAGCAGATGCCCATGCACTATCCATTATTGATTATTGATACAACACAACTATTAAAGTTTGCTTTTGTTTTTTGTTTTTTGTTTTTTTTTTTTTTTTTGCGGGGAGGGGGCTTTAAGATCTGGCTCCATTTTATTTATTTATTTATTTTTAAAATTTACATTTTTTATTCAAAATTGTATTTATGATAGTAGTATGCATTATAATTCATAATAAACATATACAGCATCTTTTTACAAAAACTGTATACAATGTATATTCGTATCATTCAAATGTTCAATCATGCATTTAGGATAATGACATCCATCTTATTTAACCACCTTTTCTTTTTTCCCCTCCATCCACCTTGCTCCCTTCCTTCCCCTCCCTCCTCAGGTAAATGGATAAAGTTGGAGAATATAATGCTAAGTGAAGTTAGTAAATCTCAAAACTCCAAATACCGAATGTTTTCTCTGATATAAGGAGGCTGATTCACAGTGGTGTTGGGTCAGGGTACATAGGAGGATTAGAGGAACACTATTAAAGTTTTTATTAATTACAATCTTTGGTATAATTTCCAAATCTAGTATTTCCTTTTGTTTGTTTCATAATTTATAAATTTTTATTGATCTTCTCTACTTGATGAGATACTGTCATTTTATCAATTTATATTTCTTTGATGGTTTCCTTATTACATGAACCCACTTTTTTTTTTGGTGGTACCAGGGATTGAACTCAGGGGTACTCAACCACTGGGCCACATCCCCAGCACCCCCCCTCTTTTTTTTTTTTTTTGTATTTTATTTAGAGACAGGGTCTCACTGAGTTGCTAAGTGCCTTGCCATTGCTGAGGCTGGCTTTGAACTTGCGATTTTCCCACCTCAGCCTCCAAAGAGCTGGGATTACAGGTATGTGCCACCATAACTGGCATGAACCCACTTTTAATAGTTGCTTTAAAGAATTTGATAGTTTCATCACCTGTGTCCTCTCCCAGGGTTTATTGTTTTATTCCTGTCCCCAAGTTATAAAATACTTTCTTGTTATTTTTCCATTTGTTAAAACATTTTCCTAAAAGCTGGATGATTTATACAATATACCATAGCAATAGAAACTCATTGTCCTCTTTTCTAGTGCTTGCTGTCATTTTTTGGTTTTTCATTTATTTAGTAATTTGGCTTTATTGGAATTATGCTGCAAAGTCTATTCCCCTAGTGTCGAGAAGCCTTGAATGCAATGTGGCTCAAATGGACTGGGCTTTGACATGCCCACCATCACTTAGAGGTGACGATATTTTCAGCAGGATTTTCTCTCTAGTAATGTCTCTTTTTCTAAGCTCCCTCTCTCTCAAAATCTTTCTCTATCAATTGCCATCTCAAAAACTTGTTATATCCCATTATGTCCAGATAATTGCTAAACTGTTTTTGACAATGATATTGTCCATAAACACAGTTTAATCCAGTGATATTTGTGTCCCTTCTTGGTGGAGGCTCTTAAGACCAATAATTGAGGATATTTTGATTTCCAGAACAATGTACTTAAGAGTTCGCTTTACCTGAGCTTCTTTGGTAAACTATCTGTTCTACAGTTTAGCTTATCTCTCACAGAGCACCAACCTTCTTCTTAATTGCTTGTCACCAAAATTTCTTTTAAGAGTTCTCTGAAGCTTAAAGTTCACATATAAAGTACTACATAAAATAAGCTCTTTTGAAGAGATCATTGGAGCTATCATGTCCTACACCTATCTCTTTGGGCAAAATTCCTGAACTATTCCACAGTTGGGATAGAGTTTAATGATTCATTTGTCCCAGAATTATTTCCAGCTTTAGAGGAAGGTGGGGAGGAGCAGTAGACTCTGATAGGCTTATTAGAATCCACTGGCATAGGGATTCCTCCCAAAATGCAAGCTGAGGTGAGGTCTGCAGGGCCATCTATTCTCATGACTATCATGCCAAGAGTAGCCTCAGGCATATGAGTGTAAATTAGGTAGAGAAAGGGAGCCACTAAAGACTTCAGCACTCACTAGCAATTTAGCCTCTTCAGCACAGAGTTATGGAGATAGAAAGGTTGATGGCCTTTCTTTCAAGAGGAGATAACATTGCAATTTAACTAGGATCTGGGAGATGAACTTTTGTTCACACACAACTGAGTTAATTTCTTTTTAATAGTTGTAGATGGACAGCATGCCTTTATTTGTTTAGTTTTCTGTGTGTGCTAAATATCTAGCCCAGTGCCTCACACATGCTAGGCAAGCGCTCTGCCACTAAGCTACAGCGCCAGCCCTGAGTAGAACTCTTGTTGTGCTAAACCTTAAGTGGAGGGTATGGAGGGAGGAGGTGAGTCAGAGCTAAAAATGACAAGGTCTCTCAAGTCCTTATCTAGATTTTGAGTAGATATTTTCTCAGAACAATTTCCAGATAACTTAAGCTTTTTTTTTTTTTTTTTTTTCCACCAGATATAGTTGTATTCTTGGAAAGCAGCCTATCTTTGGCAGGTCATAGTTTCTTGTCTTTGTTTTAATGACTTTCTCTGATAACAGTGTAAATAACATAGTAAAGAAGGCAATAATAGAAACAGAATTACCAGATAGAGAGATACAACAGTCATCATCAAAAGTACAGCAATATTTTGGTGTGAACCTGTACACAGTTCTAAAGAACATATGGAATATAATGTAGCCAATTCTCTTGAAATTCAACAATGAAAAATAACCCTTCCTTGTTGTATTTGATAAAAAAAAATGACATACTGTATTTCATCTAACATTAATAATAACTGTATATTTGAAAATTACCTCATCATTGGCTTCTATATTTGTCCAACAAAACACTAATGGCCAGATGTAACTTGTCCCGTATATAATCTCTATAGTTTGGCAATTGAACATAAAACATGCATATTAATGTTGACTAATATAGCACTTTAAATGTATGAGCATTATCTAGGAGAAAATTTGGAAATTTACTACGTTCCCAAAACCTATTCACATTTCCACTTTTTTTTTCCATTAATATTCTTTCTTTTCAGTGAGTAAATAGAAGCAAGCTGAAGAGAACCTGTTTACACTTTATCTATTTATGTTATCTGCACACTGCCCTCTTTTCTGCCCTATCACAGGGAGTTAATTAGCATCCCAGCTGCAATTAAATTCTAATTCTCCTATTGTGCACTAGATTCTGTTTCCTGTGTACTATTCAAGAACATAACTCCTAAAATTATCCTCTCTAACCAGCCTCAAATTTTTTGTTTATGACTTGACTTATAAAACCTGTACTGGGCTGAGATAGTAGTTCAGTCATAGAGTACTTGCCTAGCATGAAAGAAAAAAACATATTAATACATATTGACAAAAGGAAAAGAAAAACCTCCCTAGGAGATTCCATACAATCTTCCATGTATTGATCCTTATAACTCTTTTCCTTTACAGCAAAATCCTCTAAAATATTCTCTGTTAACAACTCAATTCTTGTTCATCATCTTTTCTCATGGTAAAACTCCACTGACAGATTCATACAGATTCATAGGTAAACTTTTTTTTTCTTTTTTTTTTTTAATTTTTTATATATCAAAAACACCCCTCTTCTCTTTTTCTTTGCATATTTCAATTAGAAATATGCTATTAAATTAATCATAGCTCCTGGGTATTTATTTAGATTTCTAACATAAATTTTTGAACTCAATTAAAAACTCAGGTATTGGGTATAAAAAAAATCTTCAAAACATATATCTGACAAAGGATTTCTATTCCAGATATAAGTACAAAATATTACATTAGCATGATGAAAGTGACAGAACTTCAAAAAACATTTAAGAAAACAGGCATACAAATGCAGAATAAAGCATACACATACAAAAATGTTCAATATCACTTATCTTCCTGGAGTTGCAAATTAAACAATAATGAGAAGTCAGTGTTCATCCTCTGAAATGATTGAGATTATAAAGTCTCCCAACACAAAATATTGGTGAGAATCTAAAGCAATGCTCTGTTATTGTTATTTTTATTGTTATTAATATGACCGCTGTGTAAATATATGTCAGTTTAAAATTTAAAAAAGTGTCAACACTATCCTATGACTTCAAATTTTTTTTTTTTTTTTTTTTTTTTTGGTACCAGGGATTGAACTCAGGGACACTCGACCACTGGGCCACATCCCCAGCCCTTTTTTTGTATTTTATTAGAGACAGGGTCTCACTGAGTTGCTAAGTGCCTCGCCATTGCTGAGGCTGGCTTTGAACTCGCGATCCTCTTGCCTCAGCCTCCCAAAGTGCTGGGATTACAGGCGTGCACCACCGTGCCCGGCTGACTTCAAATTTTCTAAGGTGAATTTAATATTAACTTTAGGTAAATGATAATATATGCTCCAAAAATTGTCCCAAAATGTTAATATCAATTTTATTAACATCAGGCAAAATTGTGTATAGGGAATGAATAAATAAAATTTGACATTCTTGTGAAGGGAAACACTGCCAATTATCCACACTAGCCAAAAAATAAATAAATAAATAAAAAATGTCAAACTATGTGATATGATGCATGTTATTTTCCTTTACTTTAATAACTTTAATTGCATCCAAAGACATTATATAGTATTCCTTAAATATACAAGATACATTTATTTAAATTTTTAAAGCACAAATAAATCAAAAATAAAATCATATTACTAATAAAATAAAAATTTGAGTCATAACATTGGACAAATAGCCAGAGAAAGTCTATGCTAATGAATAAAAACTTTCACAAAAAGGCTAAAATCTAGGAATTCATTTGTTACTCAGCTTTCTATCACTATAACAAGTACCCGAGACAATGCAACTTACAAAGGGAAAGGATTTTATTTTGGATCAGTTTTGGAGATTTCAGTCTATGATCAGTTGGCTCCATTGTTTGGGGCCGTGACAATGTAACACACTGTGGCAGAAATGAATGGCACAGCAAAACCACTCAAAACTAGGGAATGAAGGAGAGAGAAGGGAAGGGACCCAAGTTCCACAGTTCACTTCAGAGGACACCTTCAATGACCCAAAGACTTCTAATGGACCCACCTTTTAATGTTTTGACCATCTCCCAGTAGTGCCAAGCTTGGGATCAATCTTTTAACATATGAGCCTTTGGAACACATACCAAAATACAGGATGATTTATGTGGAATTTTAAAATTTTGAGAATATGCAAAATATTCAATGGTGAAAAATATCTAAATAGTGGTTCCTTGTATAATAGCAGTTAGGAATAAGCCTGAGTACACTTTCTACAGAGTTAGCAGTATTCATACACACACACACACACACACACACACACACACACACACACACACACACGTATAACAGCATATATATTTATAACATATAAATATGTATATATGTGTGTATGTATTAGTCACAACTTATCTAAATTTTTTTAAATTAAATTTTTGCATTTTGTTGTATTTAAATATTGGCTCAAACTAAAATTAAATGAATTATTTAAAGTAAGAGTCCCCAAGTCTAGAATTTATTTATATTTATTTTTATTCACTTAATTATGTATTTGTAGTGTTACAAATTGAGACACTCAAGCATGTTAAGCAAATGCACTACCAGTGAGCTATATCTCGGGCCCTTGACTTATCTTATAATGCATTTTATAACAATGTAAATGATGTGTTCATAGTGGAATAGGTAGTTGGATAGGTATGTCATGAAATAAGTTTAATTACATTATCTCTATATTTATGTGATTAGTATGAGGGTGATTATGATAAAATTATTTCCAATTTGCTATGTGCATGATAATTCTTATAATAAATTACTGTGTCAAAAAAGAAGCATAACAAACATTAAACAACAATCACAAGGGAAGATCATATTAGTCATTAAACATTCACAAATAATTTTAGTCTGAGTAAAATGGGATATTCTTCTCCTTCACCTTCTTTCATCACTATTTCAAGGAAGCATCCAATGCTCATAAATTTGGATTTTCTCCCTTTATTAATCAAGAGTTATATAACATATGATGAATGTGTTTTTTGCATGTATATGTTCATATGTAGTTCTGTGTGTGTGTGTGTGTGTGTGTGTGTGTGTGAAGAGAGAAGAGAGAGAGAGAGAGAGAGAGAGAGATTATTCTAATTTATTTCAGATAAAGGACGGTGTTTGGTAAAGTAACTTGTGAAACTCTTTGAAATGCCTCTACTTAATGTAATTTTAATGCTTGGCTTTTCATCTGTGGAAATAAACTATAACTTTCAGGAAAATTTTCTATTTTGAGATATTTTTCTCCCAAATTTCTCAAAAGATATACAACTGTTTCAAATTTTTCCTTTTAAATTTGTAGTGTCAAACTTATATTTAGTAATATTTTAAAACACTGAATTACATTAGAACATTAAATCAAATAATATTACTAATGATCTCTACAACATACAAATAATCTCAAATACCAAATGCTATTTCATGTTTTCTCTAGATGATTGTATGAATAGCACATGATTTAGTAAAATTCCCAATTTTCTATTAAAATGTCTTTTCTTGGCCATTGTGTGTCCCCAGATACAAAGAATCTGTCTTTAAACAAACATCCATTGTAAAATGGAATATCACTTTCAAGGGCATGTCCAAAGATTAAGCTGATTGGGGTTTATGATGATTGGGGAATAAGTTGGAAGAGAGTAAGCCATTACAGAGACAAAGTGCATTTTCTGTAACATCATTAAATGTACCATCATATTTTCTTGACTAATCTAATTCCCATCTCTCAAGTTTAAGGAAGAATGTAGGGATGAACAAAACTTTCTCCCAAACCTTTTGGAATTTACACAATAAACAGCACATTATGCAAGTTCCAGAAATAATATCAAGTTAAGTAATGTAATCATTGCAATTTTCCCCTATGTCACTGAAATGTAAATGGTCATCTCTTATTCTTAGTTGTCAATATTTTAGTTACATATTTTCCTGTATTTCTTATATCTTCATAAAAATTGGGGAAATGGAGTAGTGGTTATTACTTGTTTTTTTTTTTTTTTTTGTTTGTTTGTTTGTTTGTTTGTTTTGTGGTACCAGGGATTGAACTCAGGGGCACTCGTCCACTGGGTCACATCCCCAGCCCTTTTTTTGTATTTTATTTAGAGACAGGGTCTCACTGAGTTGCTAAGTGCCTCGCCATTGCTGAGGCTGGCTTTGAACTCGTGATCCTCCTGCCTCAGCCTCCCAAAATGCTGGGATTACAGGCTTGTGCCATCGTGCCCGGTGGTTATTACTTGATATCAGACAATAATCTTCAGTCTTTAATGCTTAGTTTGTATGAACAACTTAGTGTAATTGAATAAAAATTACATCATAAATACCAACTTTGAACAGATTCAACTTAAAAATGCCTAAATTGATTTGATAAAAATATCTTTTGTTCAAAGAGTACATTGACATACTTTGCTGCTTTACTCGAGGTAAAAGTTATCATTTTTTTTTAATGAAAAGACTAATAGGTGGAAGTTTGTATAAAGTTTTCCGATTATTTGAGATAGCAAAAACTTTTTAGTTAAAACAAAAACTATTTTATGGCATGTTAGTTTTGACACTAAAACAAATCACAAGATAATTAACTTATAAAAAGAAAATAGTTACGTGGGCTCATCTTTTTGGAGTTTCCAGTGCAAACTTGAGTGGCCTGAAGCGATTGCGGCTTGGAGCAATGAAGCCGCGGAGAGAAGTTCAGAGGCAAACTGGAAACCAACAGGCTTTTTATTCTGATAACTTCTCTCTCTGGCTCTAACAACGACTCTAACACACACCACCAAAAAACCCACAAACAAAATGGCGCCGACCCGATCCGATCTCGGCTCAAGTCTCGCGAGATCCCGGGCCAAGTCCCGTGAAACTACAGAAGGCGGCAATGTCCGAATATCTCTATGGCCCGCAGCCAACTGCAATCTCAGCCATCTCCCCAATCTGGGCTCCTGCATTTCCCCCTTTTGTTTTAAAAGAGGGGATGCTCTAGGACGTCCATGTGCAACCAACATTCTTACCCGTAATCGGATAATCAAGGCTGTGCCCTTGACTCCTGTCTTAGGTTGATATGTCGGCCACATGAGACTGTCCCATGTGTCTGTGCCTGTCTTAGGTTGTCCCCCTCTGGGGATCTTACCCATCATTGACTAATCAGCCATCCAATGGAGCCCTTTAGGATCAACTGTGTATGATGACTAACAGCCGTCCAATTGTGAGGAGATGCTGTGGCTTTAAGGCGACAAGCCTTCTGCTGGCGAGCCAAGTTGCATAGCATATCAAATTTTTAAAACAAATCAGCTGTCCTAAGTTCTATCAAGTAACACACTGAGTTCTCTAGACAAACACCCACAAGGCATTGTCCTGTAAAGTCCCAAACAATGAAAGATCAAAATGTCCACTTGTTATAACACGTTGATATAGGGGGCCCCATGCATGTAGAGCAGAGGCCACACTGCTGGTGAGGTTGTTTGATGCTTGAGCAGCAGGGATGCTTGCAGATGTAGCAGCAGCCGTCTTTCTTTCTTTCTTTCTTTTTCTTTTTCTTTTTTTTTTTTTTTTTTTAATGTCTAGACAATGCCACCGGCAAATGTTCAGGGCCTGCTACCTAGAAATTAAAGCATCAATTATTAAAGGAAAGGCAGTGCTATTCCAGCACTGAGGCAAGAGGTGAGTTGACAAACTAAAAATTAGAATTATTAGATTAGAAGATTAGAGTTGATTTCTGCTCACACACATTGCTGCTTGAACTCCCACAAACATAAGCTGGCAAAATATCATATTCAGAACAAAACAAAAAAAGACTAAGGGTATTTACTGGATTAAAGATAGATTAAAGAAAAGCTAAAGGCACTTTGGAAAAATAATTTGTTAGCTGAAATCCTCGAGTCTCTGCATACACAGCAATCCTTTACCTGTTGAAACAATTTTAATTAATCAGCTATTAAACAAATGAAGTTAATAACAAATAAACAATCCTATGTCAAAACACCAAAATATCAGGTTATACAGCACTAGTCATATTCTTCATTAAATAGAAGTCCCAGGGACACCTATAAATCAAAATTGAAAGTACCTTCACTTATAAAATTATTTACCTAAATTGAATACTCTTAAACTAAAATAAATTAAAGTTATTTGGATCCATATATATATATTTTCATAAGCGCTTTGTTATTTGTGACGTCAAACTGAACAGACGCACAAACATAGAAACATATATTTGTGACGTCACATTAACATGAATTGTAGACGAATGCACAGACATAAAGACATGTATAAAAAAAAATACTATTGTGTGCACAGTAAAGATAGGTCTCCTTGTCCCGGCCGGGAGGAATGACAATTAAGTTGTGAAATATTTTGAAGGACTCTTTTGAGGGAATCATTCCATACCTTCATCTTGGTCCTCTTGATTTTGTTCTTTTTTTATTAATCTTTATTCCTCAACAACTTCATCTTTATCTTTTTCATGTGGTACCTGCTTTATTATTCTGGATGGTATCCATATTGGAGAGGATTTGTGCTTTGGAAAAACACAAACAGATCCTCTCCCCCAAATTAATACTGGATCTGGACCCTTCCATGTACCTGAAAGAACATCCTTCCAGTAAACCAAAGGTTTATGTTGTTGGTGTGGGTTCCAATGTCTGTCTCCAGCTGAATAACGATTAGAGTCTAAAGTTAAAAAAAATTAAGGTAAACAGGGCAACTGCCAATCTGTAACTAGGACTTTTCCAATTTCCTTCTTTTTGTTTTAATAACATAATTTTCAGTGTGTGGTTTACTCTTTCAATAATGCCCTGACCCTGAGGATTGTATGGGATGCCTGTTTTATGGGATATATTGAATTTTGTGCAAAACTGTTTGAAAGATGAGGACGTATATGCAGGGCCATTATCTGTTTTAAGCATTTTGGGGATGCCCAATGCAGCAAAAGCTTGCAAACAATGAGATGTAACATCTTTAACTTTTTCTCCAGAATGTAAGGAAACAAAAATCATGCCTGAGCATGTATCTATGGTCACATGAATAAATCGCGATTTTCCAAAACGGCCCATGAGTACTATCCATCTGCCACAAATGATTGGGTATTAATCCTCTAGGGTTAACACCATAATGAGGATTGGGCATATGTGTCATACAAGATTTACAATCTTTTACAATTGTTGTGGCTTGCTTCTTTGTGATTTTAAACCTACGCTGCAAGGTGGTGCTGTTGACGTGAAAATGGGAGTGAAATAAAGTAGCTTGCTGGAGCGCTGAAAGTATAAATATTGTTTAGATAAGGTCATCAGCCTTTTTATTGCCTTCATGGAGGGGACCAGGCAAGTTGGTATGTGCTCTAATATGCCCTACGAATAGAGATTTTTTTCGTGCCCACAAAAGTTTTTGTATTTGATAAAACAATTTAAAGGATGGAGTATGAGGTGCTATTGGTCCTGCTAGCTCTAAATTTGGGACAGCATGTACAATATAGTAGCTATCTGAAAAAATGTTCAAGAGCTGCTCTCTAAAATTTTCCAGAGCTCTTACCACAGCTTTCAGTTCCACTAGTTGAGCTGATTTGTGTGCAGTTATGTAAGTCATATTTTCATTTTTAGTGACTACTGCAGCAGTACCATTTGAGGACCCATCTGTAAATACATTTAATGCCTTAGGAATAGGTTGATTTTTTATTACCTGTGGAAATATAATAGGATGATTGATACAAAAAGATAATATAGGAGACTTAGGAAGATGATTATCAAAATTTGCAGAAGTAGAGCATCTAACTATAGCCCAATCATTATCATTGAAGCATAAATATTCAATCTGTGACAATGAATAGAGAGTAATAATAGTAGCAGGGTGAATGCCAAATATTTTAGTAGAAGTCTTAAGTCCTTGAAGAATAAGATTAGCCACCATGGAGGTATAAGACTAAATTATACTTTTAGGAGAGACAGGCAAATGTATCCATAATAAAGGCCCTTGTTGCCAAAATACTCCTGTGGGTGTATATTGTGAAGAAATAATAATCAATATCAGTGGTTGAGTTAAATCAAATCTATCACAATGAGCTCCTTTTCTACTAACAATGGCTTTTTCTACTAACTTTAAAGCTTTCCTAGCATAATGAGTCAATGTTCGCGGTAAAGATGGATCGGGGTCCCCCCGAAAGTTGTCAAATAAAGGTTTTAGTTGGCCAATAGTGAGTTTTAGCGTATGGTGAAGCCAATTAATATCTCCTAGCAATTTTTGAAAGTCATTGAGAATGGCCAAATGCTCCTTATTAATTAATATTTTTTGAGGCCTAATAAAAGTGTCCATAATTTGGAATCCTAGATATAATATTGGAGATCTAATTTGAACCTTTTCCTTAGCAATGTTTAGTCCATATCATTTCAAGTTTTCTGATATATCACTAAATATGGTGAATAAGACTTCTTGATTAAGATGAGCAAGCAAAACATCATCCATATAATGGAGGCACATAAGCTCTGGGTATTTATTTTTGATAGGCTGAATAACTTTGTCTACATAGATTTGGCACATAGTGGGGCTATTAGCCATTCCCTGTGGCAAAACTTTCCATTGATATCTCTGATCAGGGCCATTATTGTTAATAGAAGTAACTGAAAATGCAAACCTGGGGGTATCTGGAGGGTGTAGAGGGATAGAGAAGAAACAATCCTTTATATCAAGAGTAATAAGATGGAAATTTTTTGGAATAGCTACAGGATTAGGAAGTCCAGGTTGAGTAGGGCCCATGATTTGTATGGTTTTATTAATTTGTCTAAGATCATGCAACAATCGCCATTTTCCTGATTTTTTCTTGATCACAAATATGGGGAAATTCCAGGGAGAGGTGGAAGGTTCTATATGTCCTGCTTCTAGTTGTTCCTGAACTAGTAGGTGGACCACTTGTAATTTCTCTTTAGATAGGGGCCATTGAGGGACCCACACTGGCGTGTCAGAAAGCCATGGTATTTTCAAAATTATTTTCTAAGTGACCCCCCCCAAAAAATCTCTTTTTCCTTTATGTTAATGATTTTTTTAGGGTTAAGCTTACCCTGTACCTTTTGATAATGATTTCTTTTAGGGTTAAGATTACCCTGTAGATTTTCACATTTAACACCTGCAGGCTTGGTTGCAAGGTATACTCCCATTTGTTGCAAAATATCTCTTCCCCATAAAGTAACCGGTAGGTTAGGTAAAACATAAGGCTGAAATGTTCCTTTATGCCCTTCATCATCCTCCCATTTTAAAATTAATGCACTTTTCTCTGGGAGGTTATTATATCCCAAGCCTCTTAAACTGGTTGAAGCTTTTTGCAGAGGCCAGTGCTTGGGCTATTATTGTAGATTATTGTAGATTATTGTAGATTATTGTAGATTGTAATGGCCAGTGCTTGGGCCATTATTGTAGATTAATGATGGAAGAGTCAGCTCCAGTATCTATCAGTCCTTCCATCTCTATTCCTTGGATTTTTATTTTACACATAGGCCTCCTTGAACAATCCTGAACCCAGCAAGCCATAGGCCCCGAGTCAGTGGAACAAAATCCTCTATTGTTCCTTTCTTGAGGTATACTCATTTTAAATGAATTATGTAAATTGGGAAGGAGAAGCAACTGAGCAATTCTATCTCCTTGATTAACAGAACTTATACTTTGGGGTGAGCTAAGCATTATTTTTATTTCCCCTTTGTAGTCTGAGTTTATTACACCTGGGGTCACTTGCAAACCTAATAAGCTTTTAGGACTTTGCCCGAGAATAAGTCCTATAGTCCCTGAGGGAAGAGGTCCCCTGACTCCTGTGGGAATCAGTTTAACCCCCATTTCAGGTGTTAACACTATTCGGGCAGTGGAACAGAGGTCTAATCCTGCATTTCCTCCTGTTCCTCTGGCGAGGGAGTGGATGGATAGTGGGGATCGTGTCGGGGAAGCATCTGAGTGGATGCTTGAGGATACTCCTCCTCCAATGGCTCGTACATTTGTAGGCCCCAGGGCATTGGGCCCCGTGCCCCATTTTTTTTGAATTTCTGAACAAATGATTTCCATAGATGTCAAATTTTGAATGGCATTTATTGGCCCAATGATTTCCCTTTTTACATCTGGGGCAGCGGCCTGGGGCACGGTATGAGCTTGCTCTTATTTCTCTTTGGGGATTTTGCCTAGAATACCCTGATTGATTATGATAATTTTGCCTGGAATATCCTGATTGATTATGATGTCTAGGTTGAGCCCTTGTGAAATTTTTAGGGGAAGCACATCTCATTGTGGCTGTAATCACATTTCCTGTGACAAAGTTGTCATTTATATCTTTACATAGTTGTATATATACGGAAAGATCCTTTTTAGTTCTCCATGGCCTGATGGCTTCCTGGCAGTATTTATTAGCATTTTCGTATGCTAATTGAACAACTAATGGCATAGCTTGATCAACATCTGCAAACACTCTACCTGCAGTTCTCAAAAGTCGATCAGCAAAGTCAGCATATGGCTCATTAGGTCCTTGAATCACTTTTGACAAGCTACCTTTTAGATCCCCAGGTCCTTGTACAGTTTTCCGTGCTTCTAAGGCAGCTGCATTTATCTGAGTATATACACCTGGGTCATAATTTTTTTGAGTCTGTAAGTCTGCGAATTGCCCTTCTCCTGTGAGCATTTCTATATTATGGTCTCCAAACCCTGTAGCTGCGTTTCTTTTAGCCGTTTCTATACAAAGTTCTTGAAATTGTGATTGCCAAACCAAGTATTGCCCCCCACTTAATGCTGCTTTACATAGATTTTTCCAGTCTGAGGGTGTTAATCTAAAAGCATTAAGGGACTCCAGCATACTCAACGTGAAAGGAGCTTGGAGCCCATACGTCATTATTGCCTCTTTGAGATTTTTTATTGTTTTGAAATCTACTGACTGGTGGACCCTCTGTGCATTTTTCTTTGCAAATACTGGCAGTGCCCAATGTATCTGTGAGTTACCCTTGAGAGCACATAAGCGCTCAGAAAGACTTTTTATTTCTGTTTCTAGGGTATGCAAAAGCCTAGTAATACCCTTCATATTTTCTGTAATGGATTCCACCCATGGGGGAGTAGAGGACACAAGAGGTTCCTCTACTTGATGGTCCTTTTTCTTGGTCTTTTTTAGTTTCTTTTTCCTCATTTTCTCAGGATCACTTTTACTAGATTCCTCACTACTGCTAATTTCACTGACAGCAATATCCTGAGTCCCAGGTTCCATGAAGAGCAAGCATTCTTCAGCTATCTCCAATAACTCCCAAATAGCTCTAACAGCTTGGATTTTTGTCATTTTGGGGACTCTTCTAATACTCTCTTTACTGGTCTTAGTTGACCTAGTGGAAGCTACACTTTCTTGATCACTTTCCCTTTTTTCTAAATCCTCCTCACTGACAATGGAGTCAGGTATATTAAGGATTCTTTCTATAGCCTCTATCACTTGGGATTTAGTTATATTCGTACCCATCTTTAGAGACCTTTCAGTTCTTACCTGTCCGCTCCAAAGTCCCCGTATGGGCCGCCACCTGTTGTCGCCTGAAGCAATTGCTACTTGGAGCAAGGAAGCCGCGGGAAGTTCAGAGACAAACTGGAAACCAACAGTCTTTTTATTCTGATAACTTTTCTCTCTGGATTTAACAATGACTCTAACACACACCACCAAAAATCCCACAAACAAAATGGCGACGACCCGATCCGATCTCGGCTCAAGTCTCGCGAGATCCTGGGCCAAGTCTCATGAGACTATGGAAGGCGGCAATGTCCGAATATCTCTATGGCCCGCAGCCAACCGCAATCTCAGTCATCTCCCCAATCAGGGCTCCTGCAATGGTAGAATTATGTGGTAGAGCAAAACTCCTTATATCATATTTCAGGAAGCAAAAAGGAGTCAAGAAGGAGCCACGTTTCAACAGTTCCCATTGAGGCAATGCTCAAAATAAGCTAGGCATCTCCCAGTAGATTGCACCTCCTAAAGGTCCACAGAAGTGCCAGCCTGGGGCCCTAGCCTTAAATACATGAACTGTCAGAGCATCAGAGCATCCATCTAAACCATAGCAAAAAGTATTTATATGTTCTATTTTGTAACATTTTAGGAAGATGTAGTCAAAAAGAAAAAGCAGCTTCATTACAATTTCTCTTTCATTCCTTGGAGGTACATTTCCATAATTTGGAATATTTACTTTTAGACAAACCCTTCTTTCAGAATTTCTTTTGATTTGCAATTCAGTCTGACAGGCCAAAGAAATGAAATGTGAATATTTTTCTAAATCCCTTATAAAATGAAAAGGATTTCCATCAAATTATATTTGAAAAAAATGCAGAACTTTCACAATTATGTTACTGAATTTGATAGGTAGCTTATCTTTCCAATCCTTGATACTGTAATTTACATATGATAAGGAAATGGATTCCTATCTGAATATAATAGCTTGAGTTTACTTTAACCACTAAAAACTTTCTTTTTAAACTTTTGTTCCAACAAACAAAATGTACCAACACATGCAACTTACTTATGTCCTAAATTTGCTTACATTTGGAATATATTACTCTTTTCTCCAATTTACAAAAAAGGAAAAAAGAAGAAACAAAAATATAGAGATAAATAATATTCCTACATATTAACTCCAACATTGAAATGGTATCTTATTTCAGTTTTAGGCAACCATCACTTGGGGAATTTATTTTTTAATGAAAAATTATTTATAAATTAAATATCCACAAAACTTATAAGAATTTTTATTCTTTATCCTAAAGATCTGAATTATGCAGCTTTAATTTGTAAAAAGTTCTTACTTAGTTTTAGAACAGTTTACACAAAATTAAATGTTTTATTTTTCTAAAGAATGAGTTCATATTTGCTAGTTCCAAATGTTAAAGTCAATGCCATATTTTTTAAACATTTCCCCTTTAGAGACTGCTTAAATGACAGAAAAATACATTAATAACAATAAACCATTAATATTGTTGATTAATATAAATAAAAACAACTGAGAAGTGAGGAAAAATCATATAAAATATGTTTTAATTTTAATGGCTCTTACAAATAGAACATACAAATGTGATTTTCCTGGTTTTTGATAAAATTAAAAACTCTCATATCTAGGATTAGGGAAAACCAAAATTAAAGTAATATTAATAAGTAGCCTTAATTAGACAAGTCAAGACTGTGTTCTTATTTATAAGTATAAAAAGATTCTGACTTTTTACATTGGAAATTAATAGGGGAAAATAATATAGCATAAAGAAAGGCAAACATTAAAATTAAAGATAGGTATAAGACTATTTTAAGCAAATATAAAAAATTTGAAATATATTTGTTCCTTCTATTATATACATTTCTGCTTAGAATACGTTTATCCGATACATTCCATTTCTCTTTTTTTAGCCGTGTAGGAAATCATGAGACCCTAGAAATTTTAGAAACTATGACAAAAACAAGAAAGATAATATTCACACATTAGAACAAGATATGAAATCAATAAAACAATAAATTCTCTTTGGTAGTGATCCAACACCAGATACATGTGTTTTAGCAAATGATGAGCACTGACTGCTTTTTTCACACATCCACACACACATTTTTAAAAATTCAGACAAGATGAGTCATAAAAAATTTTAATAAGGTAAAATTACCAATTAATGATTAACTGTGAATTTTTAATGCTTCCTGTAGTAAAACCTATAGATATCACTCTTGCGATGTTTTGCTATAATATTGATATGATAGATGAAATAATGTCCACAATAAGGAAATGAAGAAACATAAATTCCTAGAAAATATGTTAAATGTCAAACTTGCCACCTTTGTAACAATTGACAAGAATTACAAAACATAATATGTGATTATGTTGATCATTAAAAAGTTATCAATATAATGCATCAAGTTTATATACATTGGACTGTAAACCTGGCTCCCATGTTTTCATGAATTGATGTTCAACACCTGAAATCTACAAAAATACAATTAGAATCAAGAGTGTGAAATGAGATTAAACCCATTTTATTCCTAAAGACTGGTTTTTGATAGAAGCATAATTGCATGACTGTAACCACTTCGACAACTTATTTGTTCTTTATTCTGTTGTGTTTTTCAACACCATCAACCAGGTCACTGACTCTCTAGACACCAAGTGGGAATTCAGCAATTCACTTCAAACATAGAGCTAACTATTCAGAATTAGCACAGACTTCATAGTGTTTGATTCCACAGGACTGTTCTGCCCTCACACCTTGCCATTCAGTGGTCAGGTACAAGTTCCAGATTTGTACTTCTGATTGACCAAATAAGAACTGAAGATTCCCAGGAAACCCTCTCTAGATTCATTAATTTGCTAGAATGGTTTATAATGCAGGAACAACACCTATTACTTCCATTTAAACTTTTTAGAAGTAAAAACTATTATAACTATACAAATAAACAGCCAAATGTGAAGTTGAATATGGGAAGATCAAGATTCCAAGTACAGGAACTTGCGTTCCGTGGATTTGAGGAGCATAATCCTGCCAGCTTGTGGACATGCTCACCAACTTGAAGCAGTCTCAACTATGTCACTTAGGGGTTTTATATATATATACATATATGTGTATACACAAACACACACACACATATACACACACACACACACACACACACACATATATTTGCCAGAGAAATAAAAGGAAAAGAGGAAATAAACTATGGATGATGAACATTTGAAGAGTAAATAACATTCAAGTTGAGGGGAAAAAGGTACATTAACATGAAGAAAATGATAAAAGATGTCAACTTTTTCTATAAATGATAAGTCATAATGCACATGTGGCGGTCAGTGACAAAATAGTATTGTGTATTCTATAACTAGAAGATCTAATACAATTTGTAATTAAAGTTTTAGAAATATAATTTCAAGAATGTGCCCAGGATTGAAGCAGGACATACCAAATGGTACCATCATTATATTGGCAGATGCCCTCACATATATTCTGCTATTTAAAATGCATAAAAGATTTGGACAGACCCAAGATCTGGCCCAGGGATTCAAGTAAACAAAACACAGGAGATTAAAGTGCTCTGTGACAATAATATTCTTTTGGCTATCACTTATTTCTTGGTTTTGAACTCACTGCATAATGTCTGTCCCTTCAAGCTGTTCTCCTTACTTGATTTTTTCTTTTTTTCTTGTTAGATTACCTCAAAGTGAACTATGCCACAGTTTTAATTCAGCTTTTAACCTAGAGCCAGATTATGATTAATTGCTTTGCTGAAATTCTTCAGCTGTTCATTAGCAGTTTGGGCATGTTATTTGGTGAATTCTGTTTCCAAAATTGTGGATTAATGTTGAGGGAAGGAACAATTTCTACTGCATATTTGAAACAAATCTGAATGTTTTACATAAGAAAATAAAATCATACCTAAAGAAAAAATATCTCTTAGACTAAGAAATTAAGAGATTTAATGACTTGTGGAACCTGTAATGATTCAGGATTTTGACAGAATTTTAAGATAAAGTTAGGGTACTGGGGGTTTATTGCTTGTCTACTGGAGAGAATAAATGCAGACTTGACTAGATTTCAAAGTTCAAGTACAAAACTAAACTCTAAATAATTGTAAGGCATGAAGTTACTTCTGTGGTTATTTGTTTGCTTCTAGGATCTATGACCAAATAGAATAAGAGGGTTCCTTTTTCTTAATAGTATTTACTTTCCTTCTTTTTTAATTTTTTTTCCTTTTTTTATTCTCAACATCACAACTCAACTGCTTGATGATGCCTTCTTTATGTCAGGGGATGTTCCTTCTAGCTTCAAAGTAATCACAGTACCATGAACATAAGAGAAAGAGAAAAGATGAATTTAAAATAAATTCTTCCTATAAGCAGATGAGGAAGGAGCTAGAAGATAAACATTTTCTGTTCATAGCTATGAGATCTGGTAAATAAAAAGAATCCTTTAATAGATGATAAAACTAAGAACATTTTACAGAGAAAGTGACTTATTTCAAATGGGATAAGTGTTTTGAAGGACACCGTAGAGCTGGAAAGAGGTAGAAGAAAAATGAATGGAATACTAGAGTAACATTGGTCTAGGCAAATTTAAGGATAAGAATTTAGCAGTGCAGACAATCAAAAAACATCTGTATATTTCTAGTGCTAAACAGTTTTATGAGCAGCCATAATAAAGAATTTCATATAAAGGCAGATTTTTGGCTAGATTGCTGTATTGTCATCTCATGAATAATTCACATGAAATGTCATTGACCCTTTCTCAGGTGAGTGAAGCTGTACATTGCATGTTTTTTAAGTCACTAGAGGTAAACCATAATTGTATCAATTGTGATAAAGTGTATGTTTAATTTAGAAATAATATTCTACTCACCATGTTTTTAAATCTTCATCATTATTTAGTTGTTTTATTGAGAAATAAATGGTACATTTTAAAATTAGCTCCTTATAGCATACAGTTCTGTTTCTTGACAAAATTGTGCATTAAGAGAAGCAAACCAAAATCAAGATTTAAGAGTTTCATTACTCCAAAAAATTCCCTTGTGTCACATTTCAGAGAACTCTCCTGACCACAGCCCTTTGCTACTATTCTGTTTTTTGTTTGTTTTGTTTTTATCATTTTCCCTTCCCTTTTACCTTTTTTTGGAATGCTATTGATTTCTAAAATTTTTAATTAATTAATTTATTTATTTATTCTCATTAGGTATATACAACAGCAGGATGCATTTCAATTCATTGTACACAATCATCACACAACTTTTCATTTCTGTGATTGTACCGTATGTAGCATCACACCATATGTGAAGTCATACATATACCTGGGGTAATGATGTCCATCTCATTCCACCATCTTTCCCGTCCCCATGCCCCTTCCCCTCCCTGCTATTGAATTTTGATCATAGAATATATACTGTTTGTGATCTGGCTCTTCCATTCTGTATAATGTTTTTGAGTTTGTATATACCAGTAGTTAATTTATTTATTTTGCTGATAATATTCCATCGTATAGATAGAATGTTCACTCATTTTCTAGTTAATTGGTAGTCTTATCAGTTAGTGGCATTACAAATTACTGTAGTGCTACGGTAGTATTTATTTTTATTTAACCACTCTAATAGCATTTAGCTTTTAAAAAGTAATTTTGTAGTTATACATGGATACAATACCTTTATTTTATTTATTTATCTTTATGTGGTGCTGAGGATCGAACCCAGGGCCTCACATGTGCAAGGCAAGCACTCTGCCACTGAGCTACAATCCTAGCCCCAGCGTTTAGCTTTTGATATATAAATCAAATATCTAAATAATGGTACCAAACAGTTTTTTCTGTGCTTACTATACATACTACTTTCTTAGCAAGGTATCTGTTCAAATCTTTGCTCAGGCTTCTATTGAGTTGCTTGGTTTCTCTTTATTAGTAGAGATTTTGTATTTGAGAAACACATTATTTATCACTTGTTTAGTTTTCAAATATTTTTTCCTAGTTAAGAGCTTTAAAAAATTTTAATGAGATTGATAAAATGTTTATTAGGTTTTTACTTTATGGATCAATGTTTTTCATTTCATATTTGAGAAAACATTGCCTAATCAAGGTTTCAAATCCTTTTGTATATTTTTTTTCTTCTAGAAGTTTTATGGATTTAGGTTTATTATTTAATTGTGTGATTACACACATGAACATACACATATCTTTTCATAGTATGTATAAATACCCACAGTGTACAGTTTATAGTACATATAATGTTACTTCTGTTTTCCTTCTGATTTCCCTTTTCAAGGGGTTTTCTGTATCAATTAGGGTAGTCTGTCTGCCACTACATGTGGGATACATAAGGGCAAAAAACATTTGTCTTTTGTTCATTACTCCTTAGGGCAAGAGAAATTGCTATCAAAGTGATGTCCTTAAAGTCCAACCTATAATGAGCTTTTTCAGTACATAGAATGATTTTGATAACAATGCTCCAAAGTTATAGCTTATTTTATAATAAGGTGAAACTCATGGGGATTTTGAGATGGTGAATAAATATATTTTGCATGCAGGATAAAAATAAATAGTCTGTGGCTAGAGGGTAGACTGTGTTGGATTTGTCATGTCCAAAAATACTTTACTACTCCACCTTGTAAGAAACACAGCTTAATTTGCATCTCCAGCAGTGTTAGCTTAACATAGTCTCTTTCTTCTAAAGAAGTACAAAGTAGAAGTATGGTACATAACTTAGGAGTGTTGGCTGAAAAGAACAGAACAAAACATCCACCACCAAAAACTCATTGTGGTCTCACTGGAGAATGAGATTACTTGATTTATAAGATTTACTTACAGGATTAGTTTCAGATTACTTGATTTACAAGAAGATATTTTACATGTCATGAAAACACTTAATTAGTCTATGGAGAAGATCACAGTAGCATTTGAGAAGGCAACTGGCTACCAGTCAAGAGGGAGCTCTGGCCTCCTGCCAACAGCCACGTTAGTGAGCCATCTTAGATGAACATTTTCAGATCTTGAGATGACTTTTCATATCTAAACTATGACCACATTAAACACTTTGAGATGGAAACATGGGAGTCATGTCTAAATGCTGACCCACAGAAACCAAGAGATAATAAATGTGTATTGTTCAGAGACACTAAGTTTAACAGTAATTTATTATGCAGCAGTGGAAAATTAATACACCAATTCCAATATGAGTCTCGGTTCTTCTAGACACCAGTGCATCAGCAATTAGCAGGCTGCTCTATCACATGCTCTGCAAAACCCTAGTATCTAAAGAAGATTCATTATATTTGATTTGCATATGTTAAAGTAATATGTGTTTTATTTCAAATAATTTATATTGCATATGTTGAGAAATAAAAATTATTTTTGAATGACTTACTTATTTTCTAACAAAGAAAAGCTGAGAGAAACAAAATACTTGTCTGTTTATTTTTCAGAGAAAAACAATCAGAATATCTAGTTATTTACATAAATGTACAATAAATGAACTTCTTTTAATGAAGTTAAATTTCTAGAGGAAATATAGTTCACAGTGGGGTACAGCATACTCATTTCTTATTTTATGCATCAAAATATTATTTCTCTGGCATAGATATAAAAATTGTTCTGGGCACTTCATTTTTTTAATTTTGATTTACTGTAAAAACAATACTCATTAAATGTTTTTCACACTTTTAATGTAATATTGGAACTAAGATGTGTAACAATGTAACAAGACTGAAAATATGGATGTCTGTCAAACTGTTGACTTTGAAAAGCAATGAAAAAGAAATGAGGTTTTATCTAGCACATTTCCTTTAAAACAATCTTGACCTAACAATATTTCCATTTCCATTGTGAAGAAGTTAATTTTATTTCATAATGTTTATTCCTGTGATGCAAAGCTTCAAATATAATATTCATTTAAAACTTATTATTTTAATACATTATCAGCATTCCATTACTGATTGAGAAGTTAAGTTTCAAGTTCAGTTATGCAATATTGATGGGTTTAGGATTGTTGCATACTTGTCTTAGAGATACATATGTAATCTAAAGTTTAAGACCTCACTGGAATTGGTATTTTCCATATAGATTTATGACTGCTGAGCAGGAACGGGAAAACCAATGATCTTTTTACCATCACTGAAAATAAATTCAACCAAGGACAATGACTAGTCAACCATGAAATTGTGCACTTAAGCGGACTTCACACTGACAACAGAAATGCTGAAGGGAATTTATATATACTTCGTAATATCTCATCTGCTGAGTGTTATTCTACAAAATCTCCCCTATGATCCATTTGTAGTGAAAATAGCAGTATATCCATTTGCTGTTTCAATGTCTATTCTCAAGACTTATATTGATCAAGGATAGCTAATTTGGGTTTAATAAAGCAATAGCCCATATTTTCATTTTAAATATCCCTAGAAAAGAATCTTTTGAACAATCAAGAGTAGTTGAAATTTGAAGAATAAAATACAAATAAAAATCATTCCATAGTATCTATATAGTGAATATTAATACTATATAATGCTATATATTTGTGTGTGTGTATATATATATATATATATACACACACATATATATATATATTTACTGTAAAAACAATACTCATTAAATGTTTTTCACACTTTTAATGTAATATTGGAATATATATATATATATATATATATATATATATATATATATATCTCAATTATATATATACCTCAGTTACTTCAAGGTTATTCCGAGCTCCAAATTCTATAGGTGTAATTGTCATATCCATTTTGTGAAAATCAAGAAAATAATACAGAGAGGTTAAGAAAATTCTCATCTAAAAATTAATGTTGCATAACTTTAATGAAAGTGAGTAGAACAGTGAATAAATAAAATCCTCAGAAAATGATGCCTAATATCATCAGATATCTCTTCTACATTCTACTGTTCTTTTAAAACATTTTGAAACATGCATAGCTTATCACCTATTTTAAAAGAAGCTTCATAAAAATGATATATTTCAAAAGTTTTTGTAATTTGTAATCAATAAATCTTTCTTAAAGTATTTCTATAAATGCATTATAGTTATACATAATATTAATGTTCATTTTAACATAATTATACAATAATGGATTATAATTTGCTCCACTTAAGTCCCCAGTACTTTTTCTTCTTCCTTCCTTCCTCCCTTGTTTCCTTCCCCTGTTCCCCTTCCTCTACTCTACTGGCCTTCCTTCCACGCATTTATTATTTACTTAATTGGCACTTCATAAACATAAGGTAGTACTGACTGTTGTATATTCATATATGGTCATAGCATAATTTGGTTAATTTCATTCCACAGTTTTTTTCTTTACCCATCCCTCTTCCCTCCTCCTTTATCCCTTTCCTCTGCTGAAATCTCTTCAGTTTTCATGGCATTCCCATTCAACCCTGCTGTATTCTCCCCCTTAATCTGCTCTAGCTTTCATATATGAGAGAAAATATTTCACCCTTGACTTTTAGAATCTGGCTTATTTCACTTAGCATAATGTTCTCCAGTTTAATCCACTTACCAGGAAAATGACATAATTTCATTCTTCTTTATACTTGAGCAAAATTCCATTGTGTATATATACACAACATTTTCTATATCCCTTGATCTGTTGACAGGCATTTGGTCTGATTCCATAACTTTGCTATTGGGAAGTACATGGCTATAAACATTGATTTGCCTGTATCACTATAGTATGCTGATTTTAGTTATTTTAGATAAATACCAATAAGTGAGATAGTTGAATTATAATGTGATTTTATTCCTAATTCTTTGAGTAACCTCCATACTGCCTTCCAAATCAGTCACACTAATTTGTAATTCCACCAGCAATTTTGAGTATACTTTCCCCCCATATCCTCACCAGCATTTTTTATTATTTGTATTCCTGATTATTACCATTCTAACTGGAATGAAGTTTTGATTTGTATTTACATGATTGCATAATCATTTACGTAATCATTTCTTGGCTAATTGTATTTCTTGTTTTGAGTAATGTCTGTTTAGTTATTTTGACCATTTATTCATTGGATTATTTGGGCGCTTGGTGTTTTTTGAGTTCTTTAAATATTCTGGATATGAATTCCTTGTTGGAGGAGTACTTAGAAAACCTTTTCTGTAGGCTCTTTCTTCACAGTCTTGTTTCTTTTTCTGTGCAGAAGCTTTTAAATTTGATCCTTGAAATTTTCAAATCTCTGTTCTTTTTTTTCCATACCTTAGACCAACATTTATGTACTGCATGAAAATTATAGAATTATTTGTTTTTATAACAAAAAAATCACCTAACTACAGGAAGAACATCTAACACTTTTTTAACTGTTACAGATTTACTCAATCACTACAAATATTTAATTACACACAGTAGTATCAGTTATTTATAAGTTATAATATTCCTTATCAATGCTGTCCCAAATATCATCTAATATCATGGCACCCCCAATATAGGGTACAGCAGCTGATTAAATTCATTGAACAAGAAAATCATATGCTTATTTGTCATGAGATAAGCACATTTATAACTTTACTTCTGAAAGGAAAAAAAAACATGTTTAAAAATAAAGGAACATTTTGGACAGGAAATATCATTTACTGCTCTAAACACGGAAAGCAGATTTTCATTTGGGACTTTAAAAATGTGGTGTCTTTATTAACAAATACTTAAGTATCACAGAAGTTATGTAAATGAGTAAAAAATGCATTCACCTCAGATGCTAATTATGGCAAGGAAAAAATACTTCTGGGGTTGTTTTCTGAATTTTTTCAGCAATAAGATAAATTTCAAGCAAGAGGTAAACTTTCAGAATGCTCAATCTTTCATACTACCAGGATCTCCAACATGCCTAGATTTCCAATATGGCCACTTATTGGAACAGTAGAGAATTGTCAACACCCAAATGAACTACACTTTGGTTGGTTCCCACTTTAAGAACAAAAAGGAGGTAAATAGGACTGCCCTTTGGAGCCAGAACATTACCCTAAGCAACTATTGAACATACTATAGGAAGAAGTTGTAGATCTATGATAGAAAAGCTGTCCTTTCCAATTCTCTTGAAGCACAAACCTTAAGTTTACATTGTGGCACAGGAATGAATGATTGTAATGCCAATATCGAAAAAGAACTCTTCACGTGTATCCACAGGTACAGATGAAATTTCAAATTTGTGTGTGTTCATATCATGCACATTAACGTACACAGTTACAAGGCTCTATATAATGTGAATTATAAAAAGTTTAATGTGTCCATTGTTAAATTGTTATCTTAGTACAGCACAACTATTTTAATTAAATGTTTAACATGATCATTGTAATTATTGAAATCAACTCAAATGCACTTTTATACAGAAAAGCAAAGTAATGAATCACTAGGTTTTAAGTTTGAAGGTACTTCATTCTAACATAAAGGTAGTTTTATTATCTCTGTGTGTGTGCAGACATGTAAAATTTTCAGATGTATTTCAATGGCAAATTTCATGGAGCTATGCATCTATAATAAAGAAAATAAATCTATACTTTTCAGCAGATGGCCCCATAATCTACATATCAATCCTCTCATTTACTTGCATTTTGATGACTCATTTTACATCACAAGAAACCCTTTGCTAATCTCTGATTATAACACTGTTTCTATTATAATTCTCACTTGTCGCAATCACTCAATGTTCTTCATCATTGCAAGTTTGGCAGGAGATGGAATTTCTATGGGGACTAGCACTGATGAAATCAGAAGTTGTTCAAGAAACACCCCTAGACTCCTTGATGCAGGCAGATATGCTGTCCTTTCTTTTTGACCACATCTTATCTGCACTCTGAAACTTCCATCCCTGACTTATTTCTCAAACTTTTCTGCTCTGATGTTTGAATTTCACATTATAACCATTTTTATTTCATCCATAATCTTTGCTGCTTATTTCTTTGCAGACCCTCAGAGATCTTAGGACAATGTGGATTTCTTTGAAATGCCAATAAATAAAGGATATACCGTTCTCTATAACTTCTCTTATTAGTTTGTAGACCAAGAGTGGTCACTATGTTTTTAGAGGACATATGAGTGTTGAAAACTATTATTTTTTACTGTATTAAATATTGTCAAGCAGTGATATGATATTCCATTTGCTTATCTAGCTACTCTAATCTTTCAAATCTGAATCACTTGCATGTTTATTTAAACATTTGCTCACCTAACACTACATTCTTTTTGCTATTTTTTCAATTCATGTGAATGAAGAAATTCTAGTAGTATGTTAAGCGTTCTATGAATCATTTTTGAGATAACTGAAGGTTCATTCCCAAGAATAGTAGGGCACTATCCAAGAATCCTTTACTCATTTTTCCCAATAGTGACACTTAAAACAGTGTAATTCTATATCACCCAGGATGCTGACATTGATATTCTGAAGACATGGAGCATTTCCATCATCACAAAGAGGCTTGTTCCTCCATCTGGGTCAATTCCACATATTTTCAAGCCTCACTACTCTTTAGCTTTACCTTAAACTCCATGATAAGTTCTTTCTTTCCTATTTGTCCAGTTGTTTCCTTTCAGAATATCATAGAAAGGGATCATACAGAATGCAAACATATGATACCAATTCCTCTTAGTCGTGTAATGTTGTATGGTCTAGTCCTGGTGGTTGCCTTTATCGGAGGTACTTTCCCTTATATTGCTAAGCAAAATCCATGAAATTTATATATTAACATTAAATTTATAAATGATTTTGTTCCTCTCTTGGTATCCAGATAATTGCTGTTAATATGAAGGGTTATCCATATTTAAATGGCTCTGAAATCTCAAGTTCTAATATCCTTCTCTTTCATCATTATTTTTCATTATTCATTTCCATCCTTCCTGATCTCTTATAGAAACTTCACTTGTGCTTCAAATTATACTCCCATACAAGATTATTTTATTCCATGTCAATTTTTATTGTCTTAGAGTCATAATTTACCTCTGTAGTTAGTTTTCCACATTTCTGATTAACTCTTCCAGGCATATGTCTTTTCCTTGCTGGTCAAACATCTAAAATTGTTCAATTCTGTCTCTATGCCCACTCCTAAACAAAGTCCCTAACTTTACTCAATTTATAATATTTCTGTTTTTTCCCGCTACTTGTTTGCATAACTCACATGATAATTTCAAGCCTACATTAATTTATATGACATTAAACAAATGACATTGTCCATAATTTTGACAGTGAAAACAGGGTTCATTATGTAAAATGTCTGTCCTGTTGCTTTGAAATAATTTTGTCAATGTTACTATTTCCTGAGCTATCCAATCTTGTATTCTTATCCTGATATCACCTCTAGCAACATAATATCAATCCCATCTGACTCTACTAGTGCTTACCTTTACCTCTGTTCTGTCTGTTCTTGATATTATTGTGATCAGAATTAAACTTTCAAAATCAATTTGTAGAGTAGGAACACAGTTATTCAAAGCTATAACCCAGTCAAACACATTAAACCAGAGAGACAGAATGATACCAGCTGGGTTGGAATTGAATGGAACTTAATGGAATATATTTAAAAACATCAATAAGGAGTCACACCCCCAAATTTAGGACAGATTGGTTACCCATGGAAGAAGAGCAAAAAATAAAAAATAAAAAATAAATCTCAGGCATAACCATTGGTAATATCTTGTTTCTGGGGGTTAACCAGGATTGAACTCAGGGCAATTTGACCACTTAGCCACATTTTGTTTATTTTATTTAGAGACAGGGTCTCACTGAGTTGCTTAGCGCCTCACTGTTGCTGAGGCTGACTTTGAATTCACAATACTCCTGCCTCAGCCTCTCCAGCTGCTGGGATTAAAGAGTGCACCATCACGTATAGCTCATTGGTAAAATCTTAACAAGTGCTTCAAATATTCTAAACCCAGTTACAAGACCATTCTTTTTTTTTTTTTTTTTTTTTTTTTTTTTTTTCGGTACTGGGGATTGAACCCAGGGGTTATTTACCATTGGGCTACAACCCTAGTCCATTTTATCTTTTTATTTTGAGACAGAGTCTCACTAAGTTGCTTAAGACTTAGCTAAATGGCTGAGGCTGGCTTTCAATTTGTGATCCTGAGGCTGGCTTTGAACTTGTGATCCTCCTGCCTCAACCTCCTGAGTCACTGGGATTAAAGTTGTGCTCCACCACACACACCAGATACCATCTGACCTTTGTAAGACATTTAGAACTTGGCCTTTCAAAGTGTGGAAACAGGAAAAAAGTATAACACATGTGCTAACAAAACATACTGTTGTCCATGTAATAGTTATATTTTTTTATTAAAAGTTAACATATTAACATTGCAGACTTATATGAATCAATCTGCTATTTCTATTCAGTATGGTATATATTATACTATATTGTACATATATATCATATCTACATCAGGAGTAATGCTTTATTTATTTTATTACTATTTGTATCCTTAATTTGGTGTTTTTATATCACTTAAGCCATTCTTGCTTCAACAGAGTAAAGTACATCTTACATTCATGAGGTAACAAAAACAATCTTCAGAAACTGAGTGCATTAAGTTCTCTCAACTTCCCGAACTTGCATATACTTAACTTTTCTTTTTCTCTTGTATTAAAGTGAAAAAAATCAAATTCATCCTGCAAAAATCAGTCACTGTCAGTTTTTTTTACAGGGAGATCTATTGTTTCCTTTACCTTTCTGTTCTCCTGTCCCATGGTATCTTTACCTTGAATATGAATCTTGGAAACTGTGGACCATTGGAAATGCTTTCCCTTCAGGGTTGAGGTCCCCTCAAGTCAGCCTTTAGCTAGTGACCTGCTAGGACAGGAATATGAAAATGCAACACCCTTTCCAGGAGCATGAGAAATTCTGTACTGTGATTTTTATTCTTGAGTTTTCTGTGGGCCTAGGATCAGGCTGGAAATCCACAGGAAATCAAACCTTATAAGAACTTTATTCTATTTTGCTTCATTTACTCCCTTAACTGCTTCACCATGAACATTTCCTTAATGACTCACTAGCACATAAAACCACGTCTTTGGTGTCTTAGGGAACCTGGTCTACAATGAAAACTAATTACACTACCAGCTACATTTGGTCCACATCCTTTCTTATATGTCACAGGAAATTAAACGGTTTCCTGGTATTTTTATTGCATTAACATTTCCCTTTCTTTAGCTTTTTGATCTACCAAGTACCATTCTCCAATTATCACATAATCTTCTTTCCTTTCTATTTGAGTCTTCAGAAAGAGTGTCTATGCTCATTTCTCTAATGTACCACTTATTCTTCACCGTTAACTTAAATTTCAGCTGCTTCTTCCTTACTTTGGTAAATTATTTTACTAAGATTAGCAAAACCTTTAATTGACAAATTCTACAAAATAATGTTTGCACCATGTGGGGGTTTTGTTTGAGTTGCTGGGGTTTTTAGTTTCTCCCGACCTGGGTTTAGCTTCTTCTGGCCAGCAGAGAAGGCTAGGGGAAAAACACGCCCCAGCGGAGGTGTGATCGAGAACAGTAGAAGCTGGCTGGAGGCCCACACCAGCCCTCACGATGGAAGACAATCAGGGACACACCAGGAAGCCCGGTCAGAGCTGGGATTCAGTTTATTGAGGTAGTTGGACAGTCTTATAGAAGACATGGGCCAATCAACAGAAAGATCATAGGGGCACATGGAGAGCATGGGCGGATGCCATTGGCGGAGCCCCTGGACTATCCTTAGGGTGGTTTCAGTTCTCATCTTACGTCAAGGGAATGCCTCCTGATTAGACCAAGTTCTGTATCAGGGAGTGGGAGGCAACGAGAGTTAAGTTTTTCTATTCTTTCGGCGGATGTGTTCTTAAGTCCCCAACAGCACCACATAACACTTGTATCTGTTTTTTTCTTTAACTATGTATTCCTTGACCTGACACAAGCTTATTCATTTGTACTTCCACGAAAGTGTTTCTTTGATTCTTTTTTGAATGTCCAGCATGCATGACACCAGACAAAATGATAAAACATAACTACACTAGTAATAACATAAACAGTGTGTCCATGTCATAGATACAAATAATAAACAACAGATAATAAACATTTAATAAAAGAATCTCATTGGGATGAGAGAATTTTCCCTGAAAGATAAAACATTTTTGCTCATTCATATATGATTTGGAGAAAATACTTGTGTTATACTACTCTCCACTTACCAACTCATATCTTGAGACTGTACATAATCTGTCTAAATAAGAAAGTAAATTTGAAGTATGCAAATTAACCTCACCTAAATCTAAGCTTACAGTAGCACTTTTGCTGAGTTAAATTCTCATTTTTAATACCATACACTTTTAAATTGACATTAAAAATGATCACTTATTCTTGCTTCCTGTGCAAAGCTTAATCTTACCAAATTTTATTTATTTTTTTTTTTCTCTTTTCCTGGATAGGTCACTAGCACAATGATCTCTTCCTTGGATTGCAGATACCCAGATGATGTGGATGCTCAGTCCTTGGAAATCTGCTCTGCAGTGGTTGTAGCTCCTTAGCGTTTCTTCCCATTGGTATCCTTATCTGTCCTTGAAATGGAGTAGAAAAGAATGCTTTGAGAATCGAGTTAAGAGCTTTTGTTAGTTTAATACTTACAACTATCTGCTTTTAAAGCATATTGACAAAGGCTAAATTTTTTCTCTGAAATATCAGAACTGGGAAATGCAAAATGAAGCACAGAGAAACATTTGATTAAAATACACACAAAATGTAGGTAAAAATAGTAGCCCAGGGAGGTAGGAAAATCTCTTCTTGAATTAATAGGTAACTGGTAGAAGCCTTTACAGTAAACATCAGAGAAAAACAATTTTATTTACATTTTTAAATCCTTTTTATATAAACTGCTTTGAAAAATGTCTAATTAATAATAACACTGCCAAAAAGAGAAGAATCACTTCAGATGAGCTTTGTAAAATGGGAAAAATATAGGACAACAGAAGGCAGAATGAAAAGAGACATCTTTACTATAAGAGAAGCAAAAAAGAAAAGTGTAGTCCACCTCACCTAAACAATTCCTAAGAGAACTGCTTGTTCATTGACCTGTGTTCCTTCTGTATGTCAGGTCGTCCCTCCATATTCAGATAGTCTCCACATGGCCACAGCCTCTGACTTCACATGGTATGGGCACAAAAGTCCATTTTTAGGAATAGTGATTCTAACAGGGAGTTGTTCATAAACTGAGTCCCCAGATAATTTGAATTCTAAGACCACAGACATTTTAATAGCTTCCAAGAAGATGTAAAAATATATATCATTCATTCTTGTATTTAACAAATGCTTATGTAAAAACCATGTTTTTTAAGAAATGCAATAAATATTATAAAACTTCATAAAGTTGCAGGCATGTACTATAAGTCACTGTCACATAATTTAGGTTACTACTGGGCACATTTCACTACTGTGTGCTCCACTGAAATAGTCTTAGAAGATCCCAGAACCATATATCTTCTCAGACTAAAAAAATCACTAGCATATTTGTAAAATTATTATATATTTTTAAATGTGTTAGAAACTATATGAAAAGGGTTTCTAATGAATGTCTACAATTCATAATACATGAAGTCTTATAATCTTAAAAATACTTTTACTATTTTTATCTAAAAATAGACTTTTTAAAAAGACAAAGAAATATTTTCAAAACATACTGAATTTATTTTATTACAGGACTTATTATTGAAGAAAAGGTCCTAACAGCAGTTCTCACATTCACACAATACAGCTTTTTTTTTTTTTTTTTTTCAAATCTCCACAAATTTTGAAATATTATTCATGTTAATTTGTATACTGGCAAATTTTTAAAAGATGCTATTATGCACAATATGACAATTATGTATGTTTTAGATCTAATTTTATATGCATGAAAATACAGCAAAATACTAGTTTTTTATTATATTAATCTAGAAAAGCCACAAACGTTAATACCTGTTTACAACATAATATGCACAATTTTTAATATAGCTGAGCATCAAATGGCTTTATTTTCATTATTTCAAACAGAGGGTACATTTTAAAAGGCAACATACAAATTTTGGACCATGCAAAGAAAATATGAAAACCTTTAGACCAGCTGTTAGCTAGCATTTGAAAAGCAAATTAAGCAGGTTTGTAATATAATGCAGCAGATGGAGAAAATGTGATCACCCAGGGAATAAATTCTTTTATCTATCATTTTTACTTAAGTCTGTCTGTGTGCTCCTCAGAAAATAATTTTTTCTTATAACATTCTTCATGTTACCATAAAATCACATTCTTTCAGGTATTTTCTGATTATATCTGTTCTGAGATAAGGGTAAGGAAATGTTAATATGAAGATACAAAATCATATTTCATTTAAAACATAGATGTTTACATAATATTATTTTGCAAGTATGAGTAAAATATTTGAACAAAAATGACATTTGTTTAGGAAAATATTGCATTATTTTTATGGGTCTTAAATATATGTGGTTCTCACTAAAAGAAAGATATTCAAGTAGCAGATGTTATTAACTGCACTTTTTCTTCCCATTAAAAGAAAGCTTTAAATCTAGTTCAAGAGTTATCAAATTTCATTGAA
Source organism: Tamias sibiricus (assembly GCA_025594165.1). NCBI lineage: Eukaryota > Metazoa > Chordata > Mammalia > Rodentia > Sciuridae > Tamias > Tamias sibiricus. The sequence continues at coordinate 147,844,165 of CM046662.1, forward strand.
CATAACAGTATGCCAGTAAATTTATTAAATTTTTATTTTTTATTTTTGTTTTGTTTTTGGTTATGCACAACATTAAGGTCCATTTTAACATAATTATAAAAGCATGGAATATAATCTGCCCTAATTCAATCCCCAGTACTTCTCCCTTTTCCTCCTCTCCTCCCTCTCTCATCCTTCCCCTCCACTCTACTGATCTTTCCACTATTTACTTACATTAACTGAACTTTAAAAAAAAGAAAAGTTGATCGAAGGACACTTTTTAAAGAGAGCAGACATGAGAACAGAGGCAGACAGACCAGTTGAGACAAAATTTTTGCAAACTTCATGGGAGAGGAGTGGCCATTGAATATTATATTATATTCAGAAATATTCTGAAAATAGTGTTAACTGTATGCAGAAGAAAATAAAGAGCTAATTTATGTGTGTAGTCATTTATTTTTGCCTTATTATTTAATTTTAAAGATTTATAGTGTACAGTGTGATATTTTGACATATGTATACAGTATGTAATGATCAAATCAAGGTAGAAGACCAATTTTAAATTGAATTAAAACCCAGATTTGATATGACATTAAACATGTGATTAGTAGCTAGAGTGACAGACTTGGGTTTTAGTGAAGACAGTAATACAATTAACTGACACAAAGCAAAAAACTAAACACTCAGAAAAAAGTGATGTATTTTATTTGGAATGTTTTTATTCTTGAGTGGCTATAATAAAATTAGGAGGGCATATTCAGGAAGCAGGAAATGTACAATCATTTCATCAGAAAATTAACATTTTGGGAAACCATGTTTATAATTAATCTGAAGAGAGTGAACAGTTGAAGCCATAGTATGGGTGAAGTTTCTATCAGGAGTATATAATGAAAGATTATTAGAGGACTGAAGACAGAATTTTATTTAAGCAGGCATAATAAGAAATAAGAATTTCAAAGATATCAACAGTTCATTTAATGTGATGAAGAATCCCATAACAAATGTGAAATACTTTGAGTTTTTCAGAACCACTGAAAAGAAAATTGAAGCAATATCTCAGGCAAGTACTTAATTTACCTTCAATGATCAGTAAGAAATCTTTTTGATCCTTTTAGCTGATATACATCTGATTTTCTTGGTGGTATTTGAAATGCTTGATATTTATCAGAAATTATTCTCGTGGAATGGAAATGTTTTCCATAGCATCTTCTAATCTGGTCTGAAGACCTGTAGATAGTTTATCTACAAGGCCATATGTCTAATACAAATAAAGAATGTTTTGTGTTATTTTCAGAATTGTACTGCTTGTGGACAGGGACACAGATGATAGAGGAAGAGTGTTCTACTATACTAATTTTCGGTCATAATGCTTGGATTATGTTATGGTTCAGATAAGATGTGTCCCCTGAAAGCTCATAATTGCATTATGAGAGATGTAACCTAATTAGTGGATTAATCCATTTGATGGATTAACAATCTGAAAAGATTACTGTGCTTGGTAGTAATTTTAGGCAGGGTTTGTATGGTTGGAGGAAGTGATCACTGGGGTTTGCCCTTGGCAACAATATCTTCATTTCTGGCTGCTCTCTTTCTCTCTCTGCTTCTTGGCTGCTATGAGCTAAGCAGCTTTTCCCTGCTCTGCTCATTTGACCTTATGTTCTGCCTCACTTCAAGCCCAGAGCAATGGAGTTAGTTCATCATGGATCGAACCTCTAAAACTATGAGGCTAGATGAGGCCAAAACAACCTTTATCTCTCCTATGTTGTACTTCTCAGGTATTTTGGTAACAGTGACAAAAAGCTGTCTAGCAAGGTTACTTGGATTACTAGTATGTGAACTTTATTTTTTTGGTGGCATTTAGTTGGGCTCCTCCTACAATATAATATGCAGACATGCATTTTAAGGTGCATCACATTCAATTTTATTCCTATCTTAGCTTGTAAATTCCAAAAGAGAAAATAACGTCAATGTCCATCACATGCTTAAAATTCTGGAAACTTCAGTAAGTCTCTCATTACCTTAAATTTTCTAATTTTCTCCTTTTTAAGCCTCCTTTAGTTCATTACTATTACCACAATAACTATTCACCAATATTGTAGTATGAAAATAGAGCTTTTAAATATTCTCCAATGACCTTAATATTTTTGGAGTAATTGAAATGTTTGTTATAAAAAATTGATCAGAACATTAACAATACTACATACTCTAACAAAAATGATAGTCTAGGGTCTGATGTTTTTATGATGCTATTAATTATTTTTAACTATTTGTGAAGATATATGTAACTTGGGGATTTTTTCTTAATTTCCTCATATGAAAATAAAATATATTACCTGAGTGTAAAGAAATAATTTCATGAAGTATATTCATATGCTGTAAATGTATATCACAAACATTTGTGAAGAAAATACATATTTATATACTCTATTTTTATCACCATATATATTATATATAAATAGATTAAAAAGTAAGCAAATACAGAAACATCATATTTGTTTCTTAACACGGGATAGAACTGGCTCAGGATATTCAAAGATGTTTTTAAAATTTCATTTCCCAAATGCATGAGCTAAGTGTTTGGACCACTATGAAGAAATAGGGAAAAAATGCACAGAACAATACTAAACATCATAATTAAACTTGGAGAATGCCATCAACTATTTTTTAAATGTATATATTCCATATATACAAAAAATTATATAATATAGTTAAATAAACAATTCACTCCTATGGTTACAATTTTGTAACATAAGAATTTCTTTCATTTCAGCCTTTCGGGTCCCCTTTTCCCTCTGGGGGGAAGTCTTTTCTGCTATCCTTTAATAAAGCCTTTTACTTTCCACTCTACAAAAAAAAATTATTTCAGTTTAAAGTTTGGAGAAGGAACTAGAAGTGATTTTAATTTTAAAATGTATATCTCATTCTCAGTTTTGCAGAAACTTTAAAAATGAATCTGTAATAATACAAACATTTTTAATCTTTTCCAAATTTTAACACAACTTGCTATTAGTCCCATATTTAAATTAATAAATTAACTTTTACTTGTTATATTTAAGTTATCAAAAATTCTACAAATACACATATGTGTGTGTGTTTGTTTGTGTGTGTGTGTGTGTGTGTGTGTGTGTATTTAACCCAGTGTTTGTGATTGAACTTAGAGATACTCTATAACTGAGTGGCATCCCCAGCCCTTTTTAATTTTAATTTTTAAGACAAAGTCTCAGTAAGTTTCCCAGGCTGGACTTAAGCTTGCAAACCTCCTTCTTCAGCCTCTTGAGTCACTGAGATTACGGGCAGGCACTACCATGCCTGTCTACAATTATAATTTAACATATACTAACAGAAAGGTTGAAACTCCTCTAATTCTTAAGTCAAAATATTTTGTCCTCATAATAAAAAAAATGATCTGGGTAAGTTGCAATAAAATGATCTGTTAGAAGCACTGAGTGCCATATAATTAAGTAAAGCATATACTTTCATTTCTCTAAAACTGCTTCCCGTGGAAAAGACATCCTTACACAAAAACACCCTTCAAAAGTTATTATCTAAACAATAGGAGACACATGAAGGATTGAATGAAAATATGAGGAAATAAGAACTGGAAAATTTGCAGAGGGGGAAAAAATAGAGAAATAGGTAAAAAATGTTTTGGTAAAGCCAGGCACGATATCGTAAGCCTGTAATCCCAGCGGTTTTGGAGGCTGAGACAGGAAGATTGTGAGTTCAAAGCTAGCCTCAGCAACGATGAGGTGCTAAGCAACTCAGTGAGATCCTGTCTCTAAATAAAATACAAAATGGGGCTGGGGATGTGGCTCTGTGGTTGAGTGCCCCTGAGTTTAATCTCCACTACCAAAAAAATAATAATAATAATAATAATAATAATAATAATAATAATAATATCCTGGTAAAATCTGTGCTTTGTAGTTGAGAGTGTGTTACTGGAGAACACAGAATCTGTGACCAAGAAAATTTCCAAAAAAATCAAGAGTACAACCTGGAAAGGGCTTATGATGTAGCTCAGTGTTAGAGACTTCCCTAAGAATTTATTTGCAAGGGGGCGGCACATCTGGAAATAAATAAATAATACAATATATAAAATAAAGTCAGAGCCATTGGATGAAGTGGGGTCTAATTGCCTAAGAGCGGTTTTGAGAAATGAAGAGAAAAAATGGAACTTGAGCTGCTTTCTTTAAATCCTCCTGTGACACATCCAGACTTTTTTTATACATGACCACATTCTCCCTTAAATTCCCTGAATGGTCCCTAAAATTCCCTGAATGTCCCTTAAATTCCCTGAATGTCCCACTCTTGAGATAGCTCACATTCTCTTTGAAGGTGTATCTGCTGTCTTAATGGTTTGTAATATATAGTGCAGATTTATTTATGCATATAACAAGTTTCTAAAATAAAGTTATGCAGATATAATCTAGCAAGAAATCATAAAAATAGGGGAAAACTTCAAATATTTCAAGGAAATTTTTTTTCTTGTTTACCATTTTACATCAATTTACCTGTTGGAAAGACTGTGTTTTTTCAAAACCATCCATCTTGAAATGAAACAGATCTTGAAATAAAAGGTTAAATAGTTAATAAGAAAAATATTAAAAGGTCAGTATTAAAATGCATGAAGATCTTGAAATACATCCCTCTTCTGTGAGGGAGCAAGTTGTACTATAACTGTTTGGATTAAAATTAATGGAATAGTTGGGGCCCTGCCCATATAGTGCAATGTCTTGGGAGACCCAGCATTGACTTGCTTCCTGGAATCTGAAACAAGAAAAAATCCTGCACTTCCACAGACCCTTAGCTCAAATATGACCCAGGCTTTGAAAGGGACAAGTTGATGAAATGGAGGCAAAAAGCCTGAAAGCCACAGGACTGGGTGTTTTAGCTCTTACATTTACAGGTCACTATGCATCTCAGATCTGAAAACCTCTACAACAAGTAATCACAGACACTGCAAGGAAGATTTCATCTCCTAGCCTTTCATCCTTCTCTAAAGGAGGATGTGAAGAGAAAATGAGTAATCATTTTATGTGTAAGCACATCTCCTAGCAAAGGCAAGATTGGAATGGCTCATAGGAAAATCAGGGTTTTGTATTAGCAAGACACGTCTGTAAACCAACAACAGTGAGGCAAAAGACTGGCCAGAAGCAATAAGCAAACATTGATGCTCAAGGGCCATGCTGCAGAAAAAATGTGGGGGAATAAAACAGATAAAAAGTACTGCAAATTAATCTAAAATATGTATTTTTTAAATTTTCTTTCCATACCTTGACCGTATTTTTTCTTCCATCAATAAGCCATATAACAAGAAAAGATTAATAGTAAGTAAAAATGGAATAAACTTACATATACAAAAAATAAAGCATAAAAAAGAAAGTAGCATACAATTAATAGTGATTATTTGTGGTTATTTTATTCATACTTCTCTATTTTGATGTTCTTTTCAAACAACAAAATTCATACTGCAATTGTTAATGAAAAAAGTATTTAAGGGGCTGGGGCTGGCGCTCAGCAGTAGAGCTCTTGTCTCACGTGTGAGGCCTTGGGTTCGATCCTCAGCACCACATAAATAAAATGAAGGTATTGTGTCCACCTACAACTAAAAAAAAAAAAAAAAAAGTATTTAAAAATAATAATATCTGCATTGTTTCCTGAAAAACTTTTAGCAACATAAGGAAAGTTATATTGATATTGAAAACCTCAGTTAATAAATAGGGTGAGGGCTGGGATGTGTCTCTGGGGTAAGAGTGCTCGCCTAGCGTGTATGCGGCCCAGGTTGGATCCTCAGCACCACGTAGAAATGAAGGAATTGTGTACAACTAAAACAAATAAATAATTATAATAAATAAATAGGATGAGAAAAGAATTTTTTATAATTTATTATATTTTTCTTCCCTTAAAATTAGTTAACTTTGAAAAATTAAATGAAATAACATGTAGGTTAATAAAAATATCAATAAGGTACATATAAATAAGCACGTTCAATTTGAACTATTTCATTTTATATGGAAATAGTTGTATTAAGGTTAAAATGTTTAGCGTGTGTGTACAAAATAATTTCTTTTTTGTTTCATTTATTTTCTAATTAAATACGACATTTCTGTTGGAAATTTTTATATATTACTACTTAACTGAAAATTAAAGTTATTACACAAAATGTCATATAACAAAATACTTGTCATCACAGATTATTTAATTAAACACAAATAAATCTGTTTGTTCTATATAAAGTTTGGACTTTCAAACCTAAATAATACACTATGTCTTACTAAAAACTACCAGAATACCTTCTCTTCTAAATGGGTTAAAACCTTGTGTATTTACAACCAGTGACTCTTTCCATCTAATATTGATATTGGGATGATGTTTTGTATATGACTCTGAAAATCTGCTGGATATTTTACCTAAAAATTAATACAATGCTTCACAAAATATGTTATTAAACCACTTAACTTATAGTATGCTTGTGGATCCTAATTATTGACAACTGTTACTGAATTTAACTATCATATTTAAGTGAAAAATATAACTGTGAATTATTATTTCCCTCTAAGATACACACAATCATTTGTGAATTTAGGTAACTGAATGTAACTGATATAATAATAATAATATTCACTTATTTTAAGTGTCTTGTTTTTCTTTATTTAATACTTTAACAATTATTCCACACTAATTACACCTAAATATGCAAAATTTATGTTCAAAACACCTGTGCTACTAAATTGTGTTATAAGATAAAAATGAAAAATGGACCAAAACAAAGAGTTTTGAATAACTTATTTAAATGGAATTTATTTTTGTTACTATGCAGAAATGCTACTTCAGAAAGTGAAAACACAAGGACATTAAAATAATACATCAAAATGTTGGTTTTTTTCAATTGCCTTCCAAAGTGGACTAAGTGATAACTTTTACAAAGAGCTAGCAAACTGAGGGCTAAATTTTTACTGAAATTTATATATAAATATTAGCAGTTGTAGTCATTTTCCCATTACATAAATCTAATCTATCAATAAAGTTTGAACAATGTGTATTCTTATCAATTGTACAGAAAGCCAAATGCACTGATTTAGAACATTTCTTTCTTCACTTAAAAAGGAATCACCAATTAATCAAGGACTCTAAGTAGTGTTATATAAGTTATATTCTATTTAAAAATTTAAATTAATATTTACAACTAAACATACTTATTACTGTAATAGTTTAGTTTACATAATTGTTATTTGATACTTAACATTCTCAACCATGATTCTAAAATGTTAATTTTTGTCATTCTAATTTTGTCTCTATTCTTAATTTCATCCTGTGAAGGAATTTTCTCAGTCAATGCCTAATGTTAAAATGGTAAAAATGAACACTATTACAAGCAGATGTTTATTTTATCACATAAATATTTAAATTAGTGAATTGAATGGAGTTCTTTAATGAAAAGTGTTGACTTTATTGAAGAAAATTTAATTGTAGAATGGTTATTACTGTGAATAAGTTTTGCAAGTATGTCTATCTACCTGTTTTTTATTTTTATTGCATCATTGGTTTTAATTGCTTTAATTATATCAAGTTAAGCCATTTGCATACTATCATTGTATATAGGTACATATTTTGGCATGCAAGTACTTTGAATCACAGACAGACATCTATAATATACAGTCTGTGGATGATTCTGAAATAGATTTACATATTTATTTATGGAACCGTATTGGGATCACTGGGATAGTTTCCTGAAATAGAAGAACTAATTTCTGTGAGGGTATTAAGAAGACAGCTGTCATGTAATGCTTCCCAAGTAGTTTTTAAAGTACATAAACAATATCCTGTAATGAACACTCAGATTAGCATATCACATGAAAGAGTGGAAATTCATCCCAAGTAACTTTTTAAAAGAAAGACATTTAGAAGAGTTAAAGAAATGATTTTTTCCTTGTCCCATACACTTGTTTTTTTTTTTCTCAATATAAAGTTTGAGGATGGTTTTTCAGTGTAAGCACTTTCTTAGACATTACCACATCCAATGTAATGTTCTCTAATGAAATGAAAATAAATGAAACATCACCTTGTGATAACAGATGAGTAAGAGAGAGAATATCACTAATCATTTCCCTACTAGTAAAATACAGAGAAATAAATTAAAAGAATCAATGCTTGGGTTTAGGTATCACTCTGTAGCTTTTCTTCATTCATCATTCTTTCTGAATAAAACAAAATTCCAGAAATAACTAGTAAAACATTGTGAACAACTACATAATGTGTGTGTGTGTGTGTGTGTGTGTGTGTGTGTGTGTATGTGTATTTGTTTACAAAAACATGCTCTGAAGATTGCACTGGAAAAATATTTGGACTCAGTAGCCATTGAGATGTATGAAGGCCATACATCATCACTGATAAAAAGTTACAAGAACAAACACCATTATTCAGGAAACTACACAGCAAACAACATCTGGCATTCTGTACTCTATACACATAATATGAACAGAAGGTTAGGGGAGGAATTCATTCTTCCTTCCTCTTTTCAAAAATGGCATATAATTGAAATTGCCTCACAGCAAAAGTTGTGAAAATTTGATAGTTTTTCACCGAAAGTGAATCATGGGACCTTGTGCAAAAATGCTGCAGGTAGGTAACCATCACTGGAGAAACATTTTAATCATGATACCTGGAAAAGTTTAGTCATAGCCTAGTAGATATTTATGAGTTTTAGAAAACAGTCCCACTTAATATGAAAGTAAGATTGTAATGGAAATTAAGCAGGAACTAAGAGGAACTTAGGATAATCTGTACCTTTATGTGCACTTCTGCTTTTGGCAAACACTGATCTAACTACAATTATGAGAATATAAGTCAAATGAACAAATCAATAATTGAATAATAAAAATGATGAATAATATATTTTACTTTTGAGGATAATCTCTACTGAATTTTGAAGCAAATGAAAAAAAAATCTAAAACAAAACTTGAAAATCCAATTATATAACCAAAATGATGGGGAAATGACACATTAAATGCTGAGAGGAAAATTTCAATGATATAATTAGGTGGATTGTGGAAACTGACAAAAAATTTAGATGTAAGCAATAAGAAAGGTTGCAGAAAGAGCATGATGAGAAAAAAACTCAATAAATATAGAACTGAAGGAGCCCTAATTAGGAAGGGCTGTTGCAGCTAGCTGGAAGCCATAAGTTCCACCTGATATGTATGTGACGCACCTGTAGGCACCCGAAAAGCTGAAGGTATATAACCGGGTGAAAGCGGTCCGAGTTAGGAGAACAAATTCATTCGGTCAGTCGGGTAGTCACTCGGTCGGTCAGAAGAATCAGAGCGGCCAGAACGTAGGCAGAGCGGTTACAGAAGAGAAACCAGATAGAAGAAGTAATGACTGGTCAGAGTTAGGCCGAGGCTCCCAAGGAAGACAGAAGACAGAAGAAAGAAGAAGGAAGAAAGAAGAGAGAAGAAAGAAGCTCTAATCTTAAGAAGACAAGAAGAAAAGCTCGCTTTAATCTTTCTCTCTAAAAATCTTTCTTTCCCTCTCTAAGCTCTAAGAAAGTAGAAGTAAAAGTAAGAAAAGCTTAACTCTGTCTCCGAGAGTTTTTCCTCCCGGTTTTCGGTACCAGGTAGCTTACAAATGGTGGTCCGTCCGGGGCTCGGCAGGCAGAGAAGAAAAGCTAAGAAATAAGAGCAATGAAAAAGCATAGCCTCAGACTCAGTTGAGACCAGCAAAAAGAGTGGAAACAAGAGAGCAGAGCCTCTGACTCAGTTGAAGCCAGTTCAGAATTAAGCCGAAGCAGAGTAGCTGGCCAAAAGCTGAAGCAGAGTAGACAGCGAAAAGCCGAAGCAGAGTAGCCGGCCAAAAGCCATAAAAAATAAAGAAGCTAGAAAAGCTATACAAAGAAAAAGCCTTGAGCTTTAGCAAAAAGCCATAAAGAAAAAAGCCATGAGCTTAAAAGAAAATAGAAAGCCATTGAGCTTTGGCAAAAAAAGCCATAAAAATAAAAAAGAGACAGAAAAGAAAAAATAAAGAAGAGACAAAAAAAAAAAAAAAGTCAAAGCCGCTTATGCAATTGTGCTTAACTAAGTGCGTTAGCTGCTCCTCAGCAGTAGGCTTCCTTAAAGCCGCAGCACCTTCTCAAAAAGGGCTCAAATGTCCACCCTTTTAAAAACAAAAGGTGAAAAGCTAGGTAGGGACAAGAAAATAAAAGAAAATAGAGAAAATAAAATAGAGAAAATAGAATTAAAGCACCTTTTTAAACTAAAGGGAAGGAATATGAAGGAGCCCTAATTAGGAAGGGCTGTTGCAGCTAGCTGGAAGCCATAAGTTCCACCTGATATGTATGTGACGCACCTGTAGGCACCCGCAAAGCTGAAGGTATATAACCGGGTGAAAGCGGTCAGAGTTAGGAGAACAAATTCATTCGGTCAGTCGGGTAGTCACTCGGTCGGTCAGAAGAATCAGAGCGGCCAGAACGTAGGCAGAGCGGTTACAGAAGAGAAACCAGATAGAAGAAGTAATGACTGGTCAGAGTTAGGCCGAGGCTCCCAAGGAAGACAGAAGACAGAAGAAAGAAGAAGGAAGAAAGAAGAGAGAAGAAAGAAGCTCTAATCTTAAGAAGACAAGAAGAAAAGCTCGCTTTAATCTTTCTCTCTAAAAATCTTTCTTTCCCTCTCTAAGCTCTAAGAAAGTAGAAGTAAAAGTAGTAAAAGCTTAACTCTGCCTCCGAGAGTTTTTCCTCCCGGTTTTCGGTACCAGGCAGCTTACATAGAACTCAAAGAAGTAAGATATTACACATGGATATATTGTTGTATCCAAAAATAGAACAGACTAATGTAAAAACAATAAATAATGTATTATTTAAAATAAAATACATAGAAATAAGTTTAACCAAAATGATAAAGACAGTTATAAAGAAAATTATAAAATAAAGAAAAGAGAGAGAGGCAGAGAAAAATAAAGAAAAAAAAAAGTTGCCCGGTGTTTATGGAGTGGAAGAATCCATATTAAAATGTGCAAACTACTTAGAGTAATCTACTGATTCCATATAATCATTATACAAATGATAATCAAAATACAAGTGATAGGAAGAATTGTCAGAGTGAAGAGGCAACCCACAGATGGATAATCACATGTCACAAGCATGTCAGAAGCAAACTAGTTTATGACTAGTGGTTAATGTCAAGAATACATAAGAAATTCCAAGAAATCATTTGATAAAAAATGGGTGGGAATTCTAAATAGATGCCTCTTAAAAGAAGACATAAAATAATCTATTAATATGAGAAAAATGCTTAACATCACTAACAATTACAGAAATGGCAACCAAAATCACAATGAGATAAATCTCTCAACCCTGTTAGAATAGTTATAGTTATAGTAAATAATGCTGATAAAGAAGTGAAGAAAAGGGAGCATGTGTACACTGTCAGTGGAAGTGTAAACTAGTGTAATTAACTGGAAAACATTATGGAGGTTCCTTCAGAATTTTAAAATAGAATAACCATGTGGTTTAGCAATCCTACTCCTGAGTATGTATCAGCAGATACACAAAGAAAATGTTGTATGGGCTGGGGTTGTGGCTCAGCAGAAGAGCGCTCACCTTAGCATGTGCGTGCCCCTGGGTTTGATCATCAGCACCATGTAAAAATAAACAAATAAAATAAAGGTATTGTGTTCAACTACAACTAAAAATTAAATATTTAAAAAAGAAAAATGAAATGCTGTCTATATACACAATGGAATACTATTAAGCCATAAGAAATGTGATGAAATCTTGTTGGTTGTGACAGCGTGGATGGAACTGGAGACCATTATGTTAGGTAAAATAAGTCAGACACAGAAAGTCAAGTACCACATATCTCACTGCTATGTGCAATGTAAAAAAGTGGATCTCCTAGAAGTTGAGAGTAGAATCCTGGCTACCAGAGGCTGTGAAGACTGAGAATGGGGAAGGATGAGGGAATGTTGATCAATGACGTGTGCATCAAATTTAGAGAACAGCAAGAACTTTCAGTATTCCATTGCATGGTACTGTGTCTATATATAACAACACTGTGCTGTGTTTTTTTTTAAGAGGCGAAGGAATATGTAGTTAATATTCACCATGAAGAAGTGATACATTTTTGAGGAGACAGATATGTTTAAAGTGATTTAATCATTACATAGTTTTCACAAAACATACTTTTTCTTGGTATTGGAGTTTGAACCCAGTACATTTCCCATTAAGCTATACCCCAGTCCTTTTTATTCTTTATTTTGAGACAGGTTCTCATTAAGTAGCCAAGGTTGGCCTTGAAATTGTAATCCTTCTTTCTCCCTTAAATTCCCAAGTAGCTGGGATTACAGGAGTGTGCCACCATGCCCAACACAAAGCCCATTTTTATGACTCTGTTACTCATCAAATGTTGGTTTGAGAAAATCATTTTTTCTTCCTGGGACCTCACTTCCTCATATATAATAATAAGTGTTTTGCTGTTTCTCCAATACTGCCTGAATGTGCCAAGCTTGCAGCTGGACACCAAATTGAAGGATACAAGTGGCTTCCATCTCAAGAAGCAAGGTTAAGTCTTGCCACTTAGAGCTGTTTCCAGATGCTCCTCCATTCCCAAAGTATCCTTGTCACTTTTTGTGCCAGAGGAGTTTCTGCAAGAATGATGTTCTTAGTAATTCTACTTAAAGTGGGGGAGAAAATGGCATGAAATTTAGAACCAGAAAGTAACAAGATAAAATGTTGGCAAATTTGCAATATGTTGCAGCTGCTCAGAAGGGCCTTGCTGACATTAGACTAAACTGGCTCCCACAGAAACACCAATTTCATTATGCAAATACAAAAGACTTCTTTTTTAATGCCTTCCTTCACTAGGGTGGGTACTTCTTCCATGTTATTCAGGAGTAATCCATGTTAATAGAGCTTAAAGGCAGGTGCTAGTGGAAAGTTTGATTCTCCAAACTGATTCATCTCCCCTCTGAATCAGGTGTGGACTCAAAAATCAATTTGGATTAACCTTCCATGAATTGAGGGAAAGATGACCCACAAAAAACACAGGCACAAAGAACTCAGAGAGCTAATCAGCCTTCAGATTTTTAAGTGAGATTTTTGAAATCAACAGTACAAAATATCCATGAGTTCCTGGAGGTTCATGTCTGAAGAAGAATGGCAAATCCTTTTTTTTTTTTTTGAACAGTCATTTCCTCGATATAGATAAATGATTTAGCTACAGTGCCCTGATAGAAACAAAAACACAAAACAACAAACAAAACAACAATAAAAAAACAAAGTAAAAATACAGGTTCCTACAAAAAATTTTGTGGGCATAATTAGGTACATGTAGTATATATTGCACACACATACATATCATATATAGATGCTTTAATTATGTGTATGTATAATTTAAGGAAAAAAAACTTAAAATTAATATGCATTTTCATATGTTCATTAAATTCATGGAAAATGTCTATGTACAAAACATGTTCACATAATATTGAGTTCTTAAAATGAAATGAAAAATATCTTTCAAAATATTAAGTTATTAGGGGATGTAATCTGAATTTCTATTTACTCTTTAAGCTATGGCTAAAATATGATGGAAATCCTAACTGAAGTACAGAAAAAAATTAGGCTGAAAAGTGGGATCAATTTTTAATCAGGATTAAATTTTTAATCCTGTGGAATATTAGAATTTTCTTTACTATCCCCAGTTGAGTTCTGGATTAAAATAAATGTGTGTAGTCTTTTTTCCTCTCCTTTGCTTTTGTTTTTAAATCTTGGTCTAGGTTGTGAAACTAATAAAGCTAAAAGAGGTATTAAAAAATTATCTAGGGCTCGTGGTATAGTTCAGAGTTAGATCACTTACCTATTATGTGCAAAGCACTGAATTCAATTCCTAGCAACACACCCACAAAAAAAAAAATTCAGAAAAGAAATGCCAGTTTTGTGACTTAACAGAAACACTAGATGGAAGAATATAATTTGTGTATCTACAACCAGAATCAATTCTCATATTAGGTGCAATATGGTTAATTTTAGTAAAAGTTTTGTGGCTTTACATTTCAAGAAGAGAAAAAGAAAATGCCATTAAGAATATCAGGAATCATCTTCAATTTAAAAATGGAAATTATTTAGTCAAACAGTCCTAATATAAATCATAAAATTAAGTTATATTATCTAATACATTCTATATATTGCTAAGAAATATCAATTATTCCAATGTTTGTGAAAGTTATCATTTTCATTAGAATGACTCATTTAATAAATTATCATAAGTTAGTGTTCATGAGTGATTGTAATTAATATATCTAATGATATTTTATATATGCAATTTTGTAAAAACATAGCAATGACCAAATAATGTGGCACATGCCTGTAATTTCTGTGACACTGGTGGCTGAGATAGGAGAATCAAAAGTTCAAGGACAGCTTTCGCAACTTAACAAGACTCTCACGACCTTACCAAGACCCTGTCTCAAAATAAAATGTAAAAGGTCTGAGGGTGTAGCTCATTGATTAAAAAAACCCTGGGTTCAATCCCTTCTACCAATAATAATAATAAAAGCAATAATAATAATATTAATAAAATAAAGCACATCAGTGAATATGGAGATAGATAAAGGTATAGCTAAGCTAGATAATCTATATTTGATTGTTATGTATAATTCACAGGTTTTCTTAGAATTAATATTGATTTAGTTTAGTTTACTTAATTTAATATAGTTTAAGTTAAATAAATGTTTAAGAAAATTAGGAAATTGTAATGCATTCTGCTGTTATATAAAACAACTTTGAATAAAAAAAGAAAATCAGAAATTATAATTTAAGTATATATAATCTACTAACCCAAAGACATAGAAAAACTAAAATACTCTAGAAATTGTTAAATATTCTATATCTTTTAAGGTATAAGGAAAGAAAATGATATAAAAAGTTGCATCATGTGATAATAAAACAAATTTATTTGAAAGATGCATTATTAAGTGAAAATTACATGTTGAATGTTATTTCCTGTATGCTTATCAAAATCACCACATTTCTTACTGTGATTTTCTTGTAAATTTGATATCTATGACTAACATTTAAAATAAATTCTATCAAATAACCCTGTATCAAAGAATTCAAAAATTTCAATTTATAAATCATAAATAATATTACCAGTAGGAATCTATGTTATTAATAACTTCTCAACCATTGCCCACAGAAAATATAAATTGTATCTATCACTTGATGCTTTATAATTCTATATACCATGCATTTTTCCAAAATATTTCAAGAGTTACAGATTTTTCATTATCATTTAAAAATTACTAATTTTACTGTATTCAATTAAAATAGAAATAAGACTACTTCAAAACTATTACAATGGCAGACCCATTTCTAAAATATATCTACTACTAATACATTATGACTTGAAGCCAAAAACACAAAGTCAAAGTGGAAGTTAAACATAATATTTCTTTAGAACTAATCACTCAGAATAGATGAAAATGGCAAAGTGAATTGAGACATTTACTACAATAAATACTACAATTAATGCTAAAATTGATTTTTATTATTTTAAGTGAATAATTTAACATCATGCCACCATTTTCTCATAGATGAAAGAGATTAGAGCTTTTTTTAAAAAAAAATTTACTATCTTTTAAGTGAAATTCCACCCATAAAAATGAAAACTTATTCTAATTAAAATCCTATCTGCCAATGACTTAGAAGTTTTTAGGAAACTCATTTGATTGCAAAAGGATTCAGTTGACAGTATCATTCAAACAGAACAAATACCAGATGCTCTTGACACAATAAGTCTAATATTGTATGAATTTAGAATTTAAAAAAATGATATTAATTTAATGAGAAAAAGTTGTTTTTTCCTCTTTTTCTTTAAAAAAGAGAACAAAAATAGTTACAGAAACAAGAGCTTACTTAGCTATTTCTATGACCCAGATATTGCCGATATTAAAGTTCTAAGATAACAGGCAATTTAAAGTAAAATAGAACTTATTTGTTTTGAAGCAATTTCTCACATTATCATACAATTTAATTTGCTTCATGGTGGCAGACAAATTGTTATAAAATTTAAGTTAGAAATAAATCATAGTTGTTTGGGTGAAGAGCTAGCTCTTAGAGAACATTCAATCAAACCACACTGCATGGACTAGAAAATTGTGTTGGTGAAATTACTTAAGTTTATTCAGGAAGTGATAGGACAAACCACGAATGTGGCTTTCATTGGTTAAAAAATATATATTAAAACATGTTAAAATTACCACAGGTAAACCAGTTATAAAAATGTTTTTTTTTGTTTCTGTTTATGTTTTTGGTGGTACTGCGTATTAAATTTGGAAGCAGGTTACCACTGAAATCAATTACCAGTTCTTTTCATTTAATTTTTATTTTTACATTAGGTTTTTAGTGTTTACTAAAAAAGTGATCTGAACACTGATAGGCACTAAATAGGCATAACAGCCTCCTTTTTGAATTATGTTTACTTTAAACAGTGAGAAACTATATATAATTTTAGTAGAAATGACTTATTTTGGCTATCACGAGCTTATTTGAAAATCCTTCAACACTTTATTAATTTGTTGTTAAACAAATATCATTAAAATTACTATACATATAAAATAAATATTTTAAATATAAAAGCTAACCCAGGTATGGTGGCCCACACCTGTAATCCATGCAACTAAAGAGACTGAGGCAGGAGGATCACTAATTCAAAGACAGCCTGGGTAAATTAGCAAGGTACTTAGCAACTCAGTGAGACCCTGTTTCTAAATTAAATATAAAAAATGGCTGGGGTTAAGCACCCCTGGGTTCAAACCCTGGTGCCTAAAAAGTAAATAAATAAAAAAAAAAAAATAAATACATAAACAAATATAAAATCTACCATTGTTGTATTACTAACATTACTTTTATAATTACAGCTACCAAAATTATTTCATAGTTATAAAGTAAGGACATAATTGTATATTCATTATACAATCTATAGCTAATATTTTATAAAATTTAAGTATGTATGGAAGATTTATCTGTATTTCTAAGCCCATGATTGTTCCTAGGCATTCCCCACAGTTGTCACATGTATTAAATTTAAATAGTTCATACTCAAGTTAGATATTTGTTTGCTTTTGTTTATTTTTATATTTTTGGTAGTGCTGGTGATCAAATTCAGGAGCACTTTACTAAATCCCCAGCCCTTTTCATTTTACCAATTTCTTTTTTTTTCTTTTCTTTTTGATTTTGAATCAGAGTCTCCCTAAGTTGAAGAGGCCAGTCTTGAACTGGAGTTCCTCCTGACTCAGCCTTCTGAGTCACTGGCATTACAAGTGTGCACTATAATCCCTGGCTTCACACTTAGTTTTTGATTGCTCATACCTTGTAACTTTGAAAAACCCTGTTTATGCCATCTCACCATTGCCCTTAACATACTCTTCGATTTAGAGGATATACATTTATTGTATCTCTACTAAATATTAGGTACGAGATAAATAGTGGAAATGAAAGAAAGTCTTCAGGCTCAGAAAAAAAGATAATAAACAAATGAATATAGAGTTTATCATTGAAATTAATTACATAGAAAATAAGTTAAGTATTATGAGACAGTGTTTGAGAAAAGATTGAGTTATAATAATCAATGAAGTCATCTTAAATAAGAAGGCATTTGAATAAGACTAAAATAAAGTGAGAAAACAAGCAATATTGTTTAAGGGGAGAACATTCCAGAAAGATAAATAGCAAGAACTGTGGCTTAGAGAGGTATGTTTGGAAAGTTCAATAAGTTCCAAACAACCAGGGATAGAAGAGCTAGGTAAAAGAATCCCAGGAAATGAGGTAAGGGATATTATTAGGTGTGGGTCACTGTATCCTTCAGGGCATTATAGAGTACTACAAAATTTAAGTTATGTTAGTTATGTTTTGAGTGACAAGTAACTCATTGGAAGAGTGTAAGTAGAAAAGTTAGATGATCATACACATTTTTTCAAAGTATCATTCCAGGTTATGGGTAGAGACTAATTACATAAGCAAAAGTAGAAACAGAGGAACAATTTGGAAATTGTTCATGTTTTTGGAGTGATTAATGCTAACTTGAAATAGAATGACAGAAATAATGACTTGAGAATAGCTTATTTGCATCAATTTCAAATATTCTATTAGGAAAGAGAAATAGCTAATAGACTGGTCCTAGAGGGATATGAGAGGGAAGACCAATTCAAAACATTTACTAAAACCATTATAGCTCAGTGGTAGAACAATTGCCTAGCATGTGTGAGATGCTTGGTTCAGTCCTCAACTCAACATACACACACACACACACACACACACACACACACACACACACACACACACACACACAAATGCAAGCAGGTTACCACTGAAATCAATTACCAGTCCTTTTCATTTTTTTTTAATTTTTTTTTTTTACATTAGGTTTTTAGTGTGAGCAATTGGCATAAATGTGTCACTATTTAAGAGAAATGAATTTGGGGAAAGACATGGGATTATTTTGTACAAAATTATCTCTATAGATAATTGCATAATAGATATTAAGATAGGTTTAAAAAGTTATGCAGTTATCAGTAAAACAAAAATGTTACTATGTTCTATTGATAGAAACATATAACAAAGATCCTATCCTTAAAAAACTTGTAAGTGGAGGAAAAAGACACATATAACAGTAACTTTATTAAGATGTGCTATATTCATTAATAATTTATATATAATGCATTATAAAAATATAGATAAAAGTATATGACAAATATTAATGTTCAATACATTTAAAATGCAAAAATCTTTGGAAATAAAATATTTAATGATAAAATAAATCATATGAAATTGAAAGAAACTGTGTTAAAGTGATTCCAATAAAGACATATTTTAAGGAAGCTAAACTTCAGAAGCAGAAAAAAACTTAGTGATTCACAATTTTGAGAAGCTATGGAAATTCAAAATTCAAAGAAAGAGCTGGGCATGGTGGTGCATACCTCTAATCCCAGCAACTCAAGAAGTTGAGGCAAAAGTATTATGAATTGAGGCCAGCCCCTATAAAATGAATGATGCCCTGAGCAACTTTGTAACACTCTGTTTCAAATTTCCAAAATAGAAAAGGTTGGTAATGTAGATCAGTAGTAAAGTGCCCCTGATTTCAATCTCCAGCACACTCCGCAAAAAATAAATAAATAAATAAATAAATAAATAAATAAATAAATAAATAAATAAATAAATAAAAAATAAAAAAAAAAATTCAAAGAAAGTAGAAGTGAAAAGAATTACCCAATGAAGAGAACCAGAAATGACTACCCAATGGAAATAACCAGAAATGAATACCCAATGGAGAGAACCAGAAATGTAGATTAAACTTGCAAATACTTAGTGCAGATATAGGAAAATGGTGGAGGATTAAGGGAAGAAGAAACTATATTCAGACAGGTGTTACAATATAACAACATTGAAAATAATACAAATACATAAGTACGAATCCTGCCATTTTGTAAAAATATAATGCACTTGTAAAAAGAGTAAAAATAAAGTAAAACATAATGAACTAGACTAAGTTTTAAATACATAATGTATTCAATTTATGAAGCTATATTAACTAAAAATTAAAGTTAGCATCAATAAAAAATAGAGGCTTATTTAGAAATACAATTCTTGAAAGTATATAAAATTAAAGAAAATACATTTAAAAAGCATAAAATCTAATAAACAACTTGGCTAAAGACTTGGACAGGTTCTTGAAGAATATATACAAATGGTTATAAGTCTATAGAATTCAAGAAAAATTATTTCTTATAAAAGAATTTCAGAAGTAGATTAATAAAAATAGTCAATTAAATTTTGACAAAAATGACAGAAACATTTTTTTTATTTACTTATTCATCATGCACAAGTATAGTATCTTTTTACATACAACTGCTTGTATACAAAGTATATAAGTACCATTCAGATCTTCAATCATGCATTTAGGATAATGATTTAAGAATGACTCTTAAATTAATTAAGACTTTTAATTAGAACTTTAAAACTAATTATGTAGGGAAAAAATACTTACAAACCAAAATTATTCTTGAAAAGTAAACCACAAATTCTACAAAAAGAAACTTGAAGTAGGCTATAGACCTAAATAGAAAACAAAACAGAACAAAATAGCTACAAAACTTCTAGAAAAAGAAAACCCGGGGGAAATCTGTACAGCTTTTACTTAAAAGTAAAATTTTAGATATGATACAAAAAAATAACCCCACAATACATGAAGGAAAAAGTAACAAATTGAATAATATAAAAATTAAAAATTTTGTTCTGTGGAAGATTTTAAAAATGTCAAATTGAAATTGCAAATGAAGGACTGGAATGAATATTTACAACACACTATTCTGATATAAGAATGTGAATACATATAGATAATATGAATACATATATATAAATTTTTAAGGCTTTTTCATATATATGTATATGTGTGTGTATATATATATATATATACATATATATATATGTATATATATATATATATATATTTCAATGATTTAAATGTAACCTGATTTTTAAAATGATCAAATAAGATGCTTTATTATAGAACATATGACAGCAAATAATCATAGGCACAGATGCCGATAAACATTTTTAGGGAAAGGAGATTTCAAGTGCAAGATACCTTGCTAGGTGAAATACATCAGACACAGAAAGAAAAGTATCCCATGTCCTCTGATATGTGGACCAGTAAGGGTGTCAGGAGTGGGAAATGTGTGTGGAATAAAAGTGGACATATATGACCAGTGCACTCTATTTGCATGTGTGGAATATCACAGTGAATCCCATTAACATGTATAATTAATATTTGTTAATAAAAAGAAAAATGTTACACAAAATAGATGTAAAAATGAAATGAAGCAGTAGTGAGAAACCCAAGAACTACAACATACCAATCATAATAGGTAAAAATGAAACTGAAACTGGTAATCCCAGAAATTGCAACTCGCACACATTTCTTTTTTTTTTAATTATTTTTTTTATTTTAAGATGTTATAAATGACAGCAGAATGCATTACATTTCATATTACACATATAGAGCAATTTTTTACAAATCTCTGGTTGTATGCAAAGTATATTCACACTATTAGTGACTTCATACATGCACTTAGGGTAATGATAACCATCTCATTCTACCATCTTTTTTTTTTTTTCCTTCACCCTTTTGCCCCCTCCCCTTCCCTTCCCTCCCCATTGGCCATTCTAGTATTCCTCTAATCCTCCTATGCTCCCCATCCCAACCCGACTGTGAATTGGCCTCCTTATATCAGAGAAAACATTTGGCATTTGGCTTTTTGGGATTGGCTAACTTCACTTAGCATTATATTCTCTAACTCCATCCATTTTCCTGCAAATGCCATGATTTTATTCTCTCTTATTGCTGAGTAATATTCCATTGTGTGTATATACCACATTTTCTTTATCCATTCATCTACTGAAGGGCATCTGGGTTGGTTCCACAGTTTAACTATTGTGAATTGTGCTGCTATAAACATTGATGTGTCTGTGTCCCTGTAGTAAGCTGTTTTCAGGACTTTTGGGTAAAGACCAAGGAGTGGGATAGCTGGGTCATAAGGTGGTTCCATTCCAAGTTTTCCAAGGTATCTTCATACTGCTTTCCATATCGGCTGCACCATTTTGCAGTCCCACAAACAATGTATGAGTGTGCCTTTCTCTCCACATCCTCTCCAACATTTATTGTTGTTTGTGTTCTTAATAGCTGCCGTTCTGACTGGTGTGAGATGAAATCTTAGAGTGGTTTTGATTTGCATTTCTCTAATTGCCAGAGAGGTTGAGCATTTTTTCATGTATTTGTTGATTGATTGTACATCTTCTTCTGAGAAGTGCCTGTTCAGTTCCTTGGCCCATTTATTGATTGGGTTATTTATATTTTTTTTTGGTGATATGATTTTTGAGTTCTTTATATATTCTAGAGATTAGTGCTCTATCTGACACACATGTGGTAAAAATTTGTTCCCAATTAGTAGGATCTCTGTTCACCTCACTGATTGTTTCTTTTGCTGAGAAGAAGCTTTGTAATTTGAGTCTATCCCATTTATTGATTCTTGGTATTAATTCTTGTGCTACAGAATTCTTATTAAGGAACTTGGGTACTAATCCAACATGTTGGAGATTAGAGCTTACTTTTTCTTCTATTAGGTGTAGTGTCTTTGTTCTAATTCCTAGATCCTTGATCCACTTTGAGTTGAATTTTGTGCATGGTGAGAGATAGAGGTTTAATTTCATTTTATTGCATATGGATTTCCAGTTTTCCCAGCACCATTTGTTGAAGAGGCTATCTTTTCTCCAATGTACATTTTGGGCGCCTTTGTGTAATATAAGATAACTGAAATTATATGTGTTAGTCTCTGTGTCCTCTATTCTGTACCACTGGTCTACTGGCCTATTTTGGTGCCAATACCATGCTGTTTTTGTTAGTATTTTTCTGTAGTATAATTTAAGGTCTGGTATAGTGATGCCACCTGCTTCACTCCTCTTACTAAGGATTGCTTTAGCTATTCTGGGTCTCTTATTTTTCCAGATGAATTTCATGATTGCTTTTTCTATTTCTATGAGGAATGTCATTGGGATTTTGATTGGCATTGCATTAAATCGGTATAGTGCTTTTGGTAGTATGATCATTTTGACAATATTAGTTCTGCCTATCTAAGAACAGAGTAGATCTTTCCATCTTCTAAGGTCTTCCATAATTTCTTTCTTTGGTGTTCTGTAGTTTTCATTATAGAGGTCTTTCACGTCTTTGGTTAAGTTGATTCCCAAGTTTTTTTTTTTTTTTTGTTTGTTTGTTTGTTTGTTTGTTTGTTTTTTGATGCTATTGTAAACGGGGTAGTTTTCCTCATTTCCTTTCAGAGGATTTGTCACTGATATGTAGAAATGCCTTAGATTTATGGTTGTTGATTTTGTATCCTGCTGCTTTTCTGAATTCATTTATGAGTTCTAGAAGTTTGCTGGTGGAATTTCTTGGGTCTTTAATTTGAGTTCTACTTTACCTATCTGTATCCCTTTAATTTCTTTCATCTGTCTTATTGCTCTGGCCAGCATATCAATTACTATGTTGAATAGAAGTGGTGAAAGAGGGCATCCCTGTCTTGTTCCAGTTTTTAAAGGGAATGCTTTCAATTTGTCTCCATTTAGAATAATGTTGGCCTGGGGATTAGCATATATAGCTTTTATGATGTTGAGATATGTTCCATTTATCCCTAGTTTTTCTAGTGTTTTAAGCATGAAGGGGTGCTGTATTTTGTCAAATGCTTTTTCTGCATCTATTGAGATAATCATATGGTTCTTATCTTTGAGTCTATTGACGTGGTGAATTACTTTTATTGTTTTCCGTATGTTGAACCATCCTTGCATCCCTGGAATGAACCCCACTTGATCCTGGTATATTATATATATATATATATATATATATATATATTTTTTTTTTTTTTTTTTTTTTTTTTTTGGTACTAGGGATTGAACTCAGGGGCACTCGACCACTGGGCCACATCCCCACCCATTTTTTGTATTTTATTTAGAGACAGGGTCTCACTGAGTTGCTAAGTGCCTCGCCACTGCTGAGGCTGGTTTTGAACTCGCGATCCTCCTGCCTCAGCCTCCCAAAGTGCTGGGATTACAGGCGTGCACCACCGCACCCGGCTGTATTATGTTTTTTATATGTTTCTGTATCCATTTTGCTAGAATTTTATGGAGAATTTTTGCAACTATGTTCATTAAAGATATGGGTCTGAAGTTTTCTTTATTGGATGTGTCTTTGCCTGGTTTGCGAATCAGGGTGATGTTGGCCTCATAGAATGAGTTTGGAAGTACTCCCTCTTTTTCTATTTCCTAAAATAAATTGAAGAGTATTGGTATCAGTTCTTCTTTGAAGGTCTTGTAGAACTCAGCTGTAGCACACATTTCTTATGGAAAAATAAAATGGTACATTTACTTCGGAAATACTTTTGTAGATTTCCTCAGAGTTAAATATACACTGAAGACCCACCCATCACACTGCTAGGTATTGACCAAGATTAATTAAAAACTTGATATATATTTAGTTTATTCATTCATTATTGACAAAAACTTAAGACAATCTTGTTATCTGTCAACATGAGTATAGCTAAATGACAATTTGGTAAATGCATGTGATGGCATGCTAATCAGAATTAAACAACAACTACTGATTCACAACAGTGAGAATAAGTTTAAATGTACACCACTAAGTGAAAGAAGACAGAATCAAATGTTTCTATATTGTATTATTCCATTATATAATACCCTGGAAAAAAGAAAAACCATGAGATGGAGATATGACCAATAGTTTTCAGAAACTGAGGGCAAGGTAGGAGGTCAATTAAAAGGCACAGTCCAATTTCACTTGACAAACAATAGAACTAGTGGGTATAGCTTTGTGATGGTTTTGTGCAAAGAAAAAAAATCCAAGAAATACAACTTAAACCACAGTGATAGAAATTCACAAAGCAATACCTATCCTTAACTAAACACACTATCAAGTAAATAAGTAGATAACTGCTATGATCAATAATATTACATATTTGAATATACAGCATATCTAGTAAATTTGCAGCTGTAATAAATTATAAACATTTGGGAAATTTTTTGACAGTATTTCCTAAATTAAATGTATGCATGGGTTGATGATGTGGCTCAGTGTTAGAATGCTTCCCTATCATGCCCAAAGCCTTTGGTTCAATTTCTAGCACAGAAAAAAAAAGTATCCATATATACTGACCCAGAATTTCTACTCATTTTATATTCATATAAGAACAATCCCACATATAAACATGTGTATTGGTTCACCTATTTTTTAAATCTAGCTATCTATTTCCAAAATGCATGTAGTGCATGCAACACTAGAAGAGATATATGCAATCAGGTATATTTTCATACACAATATTAAACATCAGTTAATTTAATAAAGTTGCCAAATATGGAGCTAAGTGATGAGAGGTCAACCACAAAAACTGCAGTTTTTATTATTCAATTTCTACAAATTTAAAAAGAGACAAAAGTAATCTAGAACCTTTTTGGTTTTCTATTGCTGTTCTAGTAAATTGGCACAAACTCAATAGTTTAAAACAACATAAATGTGTATTCCTCTTTAGTTCTGAAGGTATCTGAAGGTTTGAAGTAGATGTCACTAAGCTGAAATCAGTCTTCACAGGGATGTTTCCTTTTGGAGACTCCTTGCATTCCCTGTAGAAGACACCAGTAACCCAGTAGTAGCATGTCCCCTTCATCTTGGAAGCCAATGAGTATTTCACTCACTTCCACTTCTGTTGTCAAAAGTCTGTCTCTGACCTTCCGGTCCCACTTTCATTTATGTGGTGTCTTGGAGCTATGCAAGTCCAGTCTGTATAATCCAAGATTATCTACTTATTTTAAGGTCTGCTGATTAGCAAACTAAATTCATATTCAACATCAATTCCCACTTTTTACATAATATGATATTCTCAGGTACCTGGCATTAGGACACTGATATCTTTGGGGGACCATTATTTTTCCCATTACAAGGTCATAGAAGGTGAAATATTGGTTACATTTTCAGGGTAGGAGTAAGCTGTAGTAGACACTAATGAGGTTTGTGGCTGATAGAAACAACATATCTTCATCTGAATTGGCTTTATATGTGTGTGTGTCTCCTTTGGCTGGGAAGGAAGACTTTAAGCATTACACTTATGATTTTTCAGCGTTTTTGAGATTTTAACTGATATATTTTTCCAATTAAATATCATGTAAAACATATAAAATGTGATAAAGATTTAAATATAAGATAAAACATTCTGTAATGTGAAAAAAATTATTTTTCTCAAGAAAGGATTATATGTTTGCCAAAACTGACTTATGATTGAACTATTGGTAGAGGCTTTAAAATTGATGGGAAATGTATTTTCTGTGGTACTTTTGCCATCAATAATTAATATGTTTTCTTAGAACCTTTAATGAGATAAAATATTTCAATGTATTTGAAGCATATATTTGTTTTTATTATAAGAGTATTAAGATCTGACAAATTGTAAGGTTTAAAAAGGGAATATTAGAAAATTTGTGGGTAGTAAGGTTACAACCTCAAAGTGGTCAGTTGAAGATGGTATACTATAAAAAAATAGTGATATAGAGTCATTCAAAATGTACTATGTATTATAAATAAGTTATATGTATGATGTCTCATACTGTACATCATCACAAAACGAAAACACTATCTCAGTGTCAATGGGATTATGAAAAGTTTTCTGTTTATATATTATCTAGATTTTCTTTATTTTCATAAAATGTGGATTTTAATTTGAAAATCAATTAACTTTTAAAAATAGTAAGGTGTATGCATGTACACATGCTGAAGCATACACACATGTGTAGATAAAAATGAACATATATAAATGTATATATCTGTGTGTAAGAATGTGATTTAAAGTTACCTTTGTATTTTTCACCACAGAATTTATCACCAACTTATATAGGTTTCATTTACTTGTTACCTGTAATCTAAGCTGTTCCATGACATTAGTTTGTTTTATTTATTGCTATAGAATATCACCTGCTTTTTGTGTTGTGGTGCTGGGTGTCAAATCCAGGGACTTGGGTATACTAGGCAAGTGCTTTGCCACTTTACCATGCCTATCACCACTTCAAATGATAATTTTATAGTTATGGTAGCTTTATATCTTTGCATTTGTATTTTATTCAAACTAAGTATTCTCTCTCTATACATTTAAAGTTTGATGGTCATTTCAATGTCCTTAATTTTTTAAAATATACACATGTTCTCTAACAGTAGAGTTTCATTAGATAAACAGCAATAATATTTACTAATAATAATCCTAAATATAGACAATTTTAAAATTTACTATAACCGTCCTGTATTTTTCTTTCATGAAGTCCTACTATTTATTATTTTTCCCAGAATTTTGATGTTTAAGGTTGATGAATTCAGAAATGCACTACAATTTTATATAGATGGGAGAATATCTTACATATATATAATTTAATTATTATACCACATTAAATTTTAATATGTATGTTTCTTTTAGTGTGTTATGCACAACACATTCCATATGTTCTTGTTTATAGTTGAATGTTTAGAGTAGATATTAGGCAGATATTCATTTAAAAATAATTAACCTGATTGAAATTAACAAATACATTTATTCAGGAAACTTATACACACAATAAACATTTCTACTTTTCTTGAAGTTGCTTTAACTCAAAACACATAACAGATTCATAATAGTTTACATCCAACTATAGAAACTTCAGTTTGATTTTAAAGCAAAAAATTGCAAATTTTTCCTGAGATTTTCCTCAAAACAATGATTCACGAATGATGTCTCTGACTGCTATATTTATCAGAAGTTTCTCTTTCACCTCTCCTAAATCATAAGGTGATGTGCCCAATTCTTATTAACTCCACAGACTAGAAATCTTTAGGGGGTGATTGATGTGACTATTCTGAAATGAACCAGCTACCAGCATTCAAAACTACGAAGTGATTACTGAAGATGATGGACTGCTAAATTCTTCAGGAGAGAGAATTTTTCTATTAAGGTATGATAAATGACAGCAACTTCCCTGTTAATTTACTTTTCATTTTGCTTTAACGTCTTCATTCTTTTTAACTTAAGTTTTCTAATCCATCTTGAACTAAGAAGTGACTCAGAAGTGACTTATAAGGTATCAGTTAAAAAAAAAAAAAAAAACTTTAAAATGTTTCTATGAAACAAAAACTACCTGGCAAAATAGACTGACAGTGTCTAATATTATGATTCCATCAAATTTAATTCAGTATTTCTCTCAGAAATTTAATAATGGTATTGTTAAATTTAACAGATTCTTTCTGCATCCACTGACTCAGTATTGCAGCATATTCAAGTCTTAGGAATTCCAAAATTAGTCCTTTGTGAGCCTTTGTCAAAGTAGCACTATGGTTATATGCAACCAGGAGAGAATTACCATTAGGATTTGGAAGTAGAATTTAATCTAATTTTTATGTGCTTATTGTAAATTAGATAAGCCGTTAATCATGTGAACATGTAGTTTCCTTTTGTGATTTTCCCATTGTGCAGAAAATCATTCCTTTTCCCAATATATGCTTTAAAAATAAATCATAGCATACCCACGACTAAACATTTCTATGCCTGATATATTTATGTAAAAATAAAAGTGAATGAATGAATAATACTAACCTAACTGTATAGACCTGCCAACATTTTTAGAACCTGTCTTGCTGATAATAGTGAGGCTGGCAGATTTTATTAGATGTTAAGTTCTGTATTTTTTTAAATATCATTTATTTCACCAATATTTATGTAAATAGATTGTAAAATATTCAGCAAGTAAAGCATTTCTGTCCCTTTCCTTTCCAATTACTGATTGGGAAGTTAGGATGAATTATTATTGCCAGCTAAGTAAAAAAAAATTGAATAATTTAAATATTATTTGCTTTCTTTCTCATGCAATAATTTAGTATTGAACTATGGTAATGGCATGCAGTGTTAGCCAACTGGAGGTAAGGAAATTCAAAAATGACTCACAGTTTGGCTGGTGTATAAAACACACTTTATGAAATAATCCACCTGTTTAAGAATTTTAATGCTTTTTAATTCTTTTTGATGCTACAGAGTTAAAGGGCTACAGTTTAAGGACAACAAAAATACAAAGATAACAATGGCTATCACTTATTGAGCTTAACCTAGTCATCCAAAAATATACTTCAAGTTTTACTAGAATTGCATAAGTTAATCTCTACAAAATTTTACTAGAGTTACTAATATATTATATTTTGCAAATTTAAGGGAATTCATTCAGAGGTAGATTAAATGACTTCCAAGAAAAGTAAGTTTGTTGCTAGAGGGTTAAAAGACATATTAACCTTCATTTTCTCTGACATAATAATGTGAGACCACATAAATTTGAATTGTCCCAATACAACACACTCTTTAAATAAAGATAAATCTGTTTATTAGCTCCTGTATAGCCCAAATTCAATAAATTTAATTTAAATATAGTATTTGAACTGAAGGAAATTGCCAACTCCCATGACCGTATCACGCTACTCAGGCTTATATTCTCTGCTGTTCCTGCTGTCCAAAAATATTAGCACATTTCCCACTTGTCCAGATTCTTCAGGCCACTATGTTTAAGAAAAGGAATTTATCTTCCTCCTATTGTACACTCAAATAAACTGGTATTCATATTTAATTTGCATAAGTACTTTATTGAGTTTAGAATAAAAAAGGAAAATATTTAGGGACCAAATTACATATATACTCTCTCTATATTTTATCAATCTAGGCATGTCCATTAATTCAAAATACTATTTTTAAGAGAAAGCGTTTAGAAATATAACTAAATAACCATGTCAATAAATAATACCTTAAATCTATGTCATTAAATAAAATACCATCATGTTGTATCCACGAAGAAATGAACTATAGGCTAATTCTCAGCTGCATAATTCCAAGAGCAGGAGGGAATTTATCACTTTGTGTGTTTTACAATATGTTCTTTCTTAGAACTAGAATTATCTTTGCTTGACTACAAACAATTTTCAATCCCAATAGGAAGATCCAGCATCTTACATAAGCATAAAAATAACTGCATTAACATTTATGATAATGAAGTGGCATGGTTGTGTGCCATAACTACTGGTGATAATTCTGATATGAATTTTCTAGCCAAAATAATAATACCCACAAACATATACAGAGTTATCAATATAGAAGAGATGAGAAGACAGCCCTATTGCAGATGGCAGCATTGACCACTTAAAAGTTCTCAAACATCAAGCAAAATAGAGAATAATTAATATGTTCAGTAATAGGGCTGCGTTCGATATGTAATAAAAATCTTTATTTTTTAATTTTCTCAAAAAACAAAAATAAAATGGTGAAAAAACCCATTAGTAAAAACAAGATGCATAGATATACAAATACATCAAATGAAGAGAATGCTATTCACAAAGAAAAGGAAAAAAGATCAAAATCCATGTTAACACTTGATTTAGGAAAAAAGAGTTTAATCTTTCCAATAAATGATTTATTTTTATGGGGGAAAAAGACAAACCAAAAGAATTGAACTTCTATTTCCATTTTTCATAAGAATGAATACTGCTTTTTTCCATTTAAATAAATTTCAGGCAACCTCATCTCTGCTGTTAGAAATTATGATCCTTCCTTCCTCCCTCCCTTTCTTTCTTTCTTTTTTTCTTTGTGCTGGGGATTGTACCAGGTCTTCGGCAGGCACTCTAGCACTGAGTGCTAAGCATGCACTCTAGCACTGAGCTACATCCCTAGTGCAATGATTTCTTTCTTCCTTCTTTTACGGAACACAGAAATGTTAATGATTATGAAGGCATTTTAAAGGAAATTTTTGAAATGCATTTCTGGGTAATGGTAACATTGTAGAGCCATTTTGTCATTATTTTATAAACTGTTTACTTATGAATTTTTGCATTCAATAGGCAATATAATTTAAAAATCAGGAAAATAAAGAAAACTTGAAAAAGCAAAATAAGAAATAAAACTGAAAATTCAGTTTAATATCATTTTAAGTGGTGTCAAGAAATGTATTTCTTATTTACAATATAAGTAACTATATGGATCAAAAATTTTTATATATATATATATAGTCTATAAATGAAAATTAGCAGGTATTCATACAAATATATAAAATACATAGGGCATATTCCATTTGTTATGCTAAATAAAATTGTTAATATGAATTAGTATAGACTAAATTGAATGTATAGTTTTGTATTTTCATTTAATATGTTACATTAAGAAAGATATATCTGTTCTGGAAAGTCATTTTTAATAACTTTTGTGGAACTGGAATTGCATTTGTCACATTTCAAAGGGACATGTTTTTAGTTGAAGGCAAATATAATTTATATGATGAGCTGTGTTATGGTTTCACAGTTTTACAGATGTGAAAATAAGATCTTTGAGCATAAGTGCATAATTAAATTTCTAAATAAATTGATATATATAATTAAGCAAAACATCAGATTATGCATTTTCAAATATCACTTAGAGTTCCACTGATAGTTTCTGGAAACCTCTGTGTATAAAATATTTTAAATGTGTAGAAAATAAGCACTAATTTCATGGCCAGGAAATTCACTGAATTTTACAGAATTGTCAGCCATTTGGTAGAAGAGTCAAACATATTTTGAACCATTTGTTTTAAAATTCAGGTAAACCAAGGAAAGAATATCTAACACAAACATCTAACATATTAAAAAGCAAATCAAACTTTGAACATGCTATTCTAGCTGAAAAATTAGAAAGCAGAGCCTAGAGTGAATTTCTCTATTTCCTTAATTTCCCAGTGTCCCTCCCTAGATCACTAAGAAAATGCTTACAATTAAACACTATGTTTGGTCAGAAGATTAGAATCAAATAACAAATGTGTTCAATCCTTGAAGTAAATTTTATGAGCCATAAAGGTGAAGTATTTTATTAAACATCACATATTTTGTTAGTCATTCAATGATGAGACAATCTCTCCCCTTTAGAAAAGTTTTATTTCGTATTCTTAGTGGCATTCTTTCCACATGAAACTTGTTCTAGAATTTATAATAACAGTGTAAGAAAGTATGTGGATTTTTTTTAGATGATTTCTCCTTCTCCTTCTTCTCTTTCTTCTCCTTCCCTACTAAAATTCTTTCATGACCAAGACCTTGGGGGTTACAAGTTATATACAAATATTTTGAAGTATTTCTTGTTAGTTTCTCCAGCATCTGTTTTTAAGGTTCTGTGCAAATCATCTCATGAAGGAAGGAAGGGAGGAAGGAAGGAAAGAAGGAAGGGAGAGAGGGAGGAAGAAAGAAAAATATTTTTTTTTTTAAATTTTTATTTATAGTAGTATGTATTACAGTTCATACTATACATATAGAGCATCTTTTTACACAAAACAGTTTGTATACAAAGTATATTCGCAGCATTCAAGTCTTCAATCATGCATTTAGAATAATGATATCCGTTTTATTCAACCACTTTTTTCCCCCTTCCTCCCTTGCTCCCTCCCTTCCCCTCCCTTCCCTTTGACCATTATAGTGTTCCTCTAATTCTCCTATGTACCCCGACCCAACAATACTGTGAACCGGCCTCCTTATATCAGAGGAAACATTCGGTATTTGGATTTTTGAGATTGACTGATTTCACTTAGCATTATATTTACCTGCAAATGTCATTATTTTATTCTCTTTTATTGCTGAGTAAAATTCCATTGTGTATATATACCACATTTTCTTTATCCATTCATCTACTAGGGGACATCTAGGTTGATTCCACAATATAGCTATTGTGAATTGTGCTGCTATAAACATTGAGGTAGCTGTGTCACTATAATATGCTGTTTTTAAGTCCTTTGGGAATAGACCCAGGAGTGGGATGGCTGGGTCATAGGGTGGTTCCATTCCCATTTTCCCAAGAAATCTCCAAACTGCTTTCCATAATGGTTGTACCATTTTGCAGTCCCACCAGCAATGTATGAGTGTGCCTTTTTCCCCACATCCTCTCCAACATTTATTGTTGTTTGTGTTCTTGATAGCTGCCATTCTTACTGTAGTGAAATGAAATCTTAGAGTAGTTTTGATTTGCATTTCTCTAATTGCCAGCAATGTTGAGCATTTAGAAAAAGATTTTTTAAACTGAGTATCTAGGCAGAAATATAATTTAGATGGAATAAAAATTGCTTCTTCATTAAATGAAAAACTGAAGAAAATCCACACCCATTCTTTTATGCAGGATCTGACTTAAAAAGAAACCACACTTTGAAATCTCAGTAGTACCTCCTCTTGGTCTCCTCTCCTTCTTACCTTTACTCCCTTCCTCTCTATTAGTGATCTCCCTTCAGTTTTCATTAGATCTTTTACCCCTTTAAATTGATTATGCTGCAATGAAACCCACTGATCTCTGTACTTCTTAAGGAAAAAAAAATTAAAAAGTAATTACACTTTGAACTAAAATAAATTTCATGAAAATAAAAACTAACATATCAAAATTGTGGTATGCAGAAAAAGCAGTGGTTAGAAAGAAATTAATAACACTGAATGCATATATTTAAAAAGGTGAAATTTTAAATCAATCACGTATGCTTACATCTTAAAAAAACTAGAAAGAGAAGAGCAAATTAAATTCAAACTGAGCAGAAGATATAATAAAAAATGAAACAAGGCCGGGCATGGTGGCACATGCCTGTAATCCCAGCACTTGGGAGGCTGAGGCAGGAGGATCATGAGTTCAAAGCCAGCCTCAGCAATGGCAAGGCACTTAGCAACTCAGTGAGACTCTGTCTCTAATAAAATACAAAAAAAGAGCTGGGGATGTGGCTCAGTGGTCGAGTGTCCCTGAGTTCAATACCCAGTACAAAAAAATAAATAAATAAAAGAGTTTTTGAGAAAATGAGTTCGAAAAAATGAATAAAATTAGTGTGCCTCTAACCAGGCTAACTATGAAAAAATAAGTAAAAGAGGACACAAAGCACTAATATCAGAAATTAGGGAACATCACTACAGAACACATAGATATTAAAAGAATTAGAGGAGTATTATGAATTGACTAATTTCTTGAAAGACACATTCTGTCAAAACTCATCAACAGCTGTTCAGTTTATTTACTCACACTGTTGGGTCAGTTAACATATGAGAGTATGATTATGAAGATCTGAAATATTTGTCCAATTCCCTTTTGAGCCATTAGCTAAGTGGAATTGGTCAAGCACGTATTTATTTATGCCTTTATCACATGAGAGAAGTACTTGGAGATGATGTGCCATAAGAAATACTGATTGAAAAAATTCTGAAGAACAAGTTTAATGTGCAGAAGACTTTGTCAGTGGTTCTGGGGAAAAGGTAGCATGCAAAATTTAAGGGACAAAGACAGCAAAAGTTTATTACCTTATTTCCAGAACACTCTAGTACAAAATAGCATTGGAAGTTTGAATACTCCTTTGCACTTATCTTGCTCATTGAAATACATGACTGGTGATAATCTAAATCCTAGTAGAAAGACTTAAGTTGGAAATATTTCTTTAGTTGAGCACAGTACCAAGAATTACATTAAACAAACAAACAAACAGTTTGCACTTTTCCCAATGTAAAAGTGCATTCCTAGGTTAATTGTTTTAGGAACATAAAGAAAACCATCCAAGCTAGTGCTCTGCTTCATCTATCTGATCTTGTGACCAGTCTCCTGCCAGTTTTAAAGATCTAAGTTTGGGATCCTTTTCCATGTCACATCTAGCAGATTGTGGACAATCATCTACCAGAATATCAGAATTAACCATATCTCCATCATCTTTGGCATTTTGTAAAGCTTCTCCCATGAAAGACCTTAAGAATTTGTTACTTTCTGATTTGATTCTTTTGAGTTCAGTTTATCTGAAATGAGGTCTTCTGGAATAGATTCAAATATTAATCTTAGTGTGCTGATAAAAGCTCCAGAATTTGTTCCAAAGCCTGTAGTTGACCAATCAGTTGCTACAACACTAGGAATTAAAGTTCTGAGTTCAAAGTTAGGGGAGAATTCCAATTATGCTAAAGACAATAAGAAAAGCAATACAGGCTCTCAGACTAGGAAACCACCTTTTTCTCTTTCTTGGACCAAAGCCTTTGCTGGACCAAGGACATTCAACTTTCCCTTGGACACTGTGTCTTTGTTAACCACTGAAAACATGCAAGTGACCCTTGAACTCTGTAAGACTTTTCTTTATAGCAGATAAGTTTAAGATGTAAAAGACAAAGAAATAAGTCCTCTTGTAGCAATAACACCATTTGACTTCAAATCTGCATTTCTTGATGATACTGTAAAAGTTAATCAAAAGAAAGCATTTACTAAAGAATATTAGCAAATGGAAAACTTGTTTACTGTTGTAGAACTTTTTTATTTGAAATTAATTTAATATCTTTGTAATATTGCTTTATATTATGAGATTCAAATCATGACTTTATGAAAATTGTCTTAAGTGTGTTTATAAAAATTTAAGTTGTTACATGTTTTTATACTAAAAATGTTTACTATATCTTCCTGTAGCAATACCTGGCTTTACTAGAGTTAATAATGAGTATATGTTTACAAAGTGCATATGGAAACTTGATATTGTGAAACTGAGCATCATATTTTTTTTTTTTGGCATTCAAATTCTGTAAGTTTTAAGATGAAATATTTTCTCATGTAAACTACTTTTGTGTTATTTTCTTTTTAAAAAATATTTATTTATTTACTTTAGTTGTACACAATGCAATGCATTTATGTTTACGTGGTGCTGAGGATCGAACCAGGGCCGCACACGTGCGAGGCGAGCGCTCTGCCGCTGAGCCACAACCCCAGCCCCATTTTGTGTTATTTTCTTAAACAAAAATGCTATCACTTAGGATTATTACAGTGTGAAGATGACTTTTATAATATATGCCCTAGCATGCTGAAAAATAATTATATTTTAAAATATTTTGGTATCATTCCCAGTTTCATTATTTTATGGAAGATGAATATTAAAACTTTTCTGCAAGAAAAATCTTAAAATTCCTGACTTTTGAGAGTAACTTGGGTGGCACCATGAGTGTCGCAAAACACATTTTTGATGGTAATGACATGAAAATCTTTTAAGGGAACATGTAAAATACTGAAAACGAATTAATACATCTATCATTTTTATACATTTTCAAAACAATATGTCATTATGTGCACTTTCCAATAAATACATAGAAAATATTTTCAAGAAAAAAACCACACACAGTGGTGTTTATAGCACTATCCTCCATTTAAAAATCTTATGTATAAATGTTATAAAATGTTTAAAACATGTATATGATATAGAAATCTACAAAATTCATATGGAAGATCAAGTAAGAACTAAATAGAGAAATATTTGGTATTCATGGATAGTAAAACTCACTAGTGGCAACACATCATACTAGTATGAGGGATTTAAAAATACTGATTTCATAAAAGTAGAAGGTAGAAAGAATGTCACCAGATGGGTATGGAGAGGGCAGGAGGGATGAGAATAGTGTGGTCCAAAGATACCCAGGCACTCTCAGAAGATTTTTAAAAAAACATCAAGAATAGGCAAACATATAGACAAAGCAAGTAGGCAAGTGAAGGCTGGGAACCAAGGGTTTGTGGGGGGGGAGCATGGTCATGGCAGGGAAGAGAAATGGGTCATGACTCCTGATGGTTCTCAAGTTTCTCTTTTCTTGTAATGATGATGTTATAAAATTGATTTTGGTGATGGTTTCACAGCTTTTTGATCATGCTATTGGATGACACACTTTAAATGTATAAAATATATGATTCATAAATTATATCTCAGTAAATCTGTTCTTTCAAAAATGTTTTTCTAACAGAAGCAAAAAAATCAGATTTGTTAGTACAAGAAAACAAAAGATGATGAAAATGTCACTCTTCTTAATTTAGAACAATGCCTCTTTCACATTACATGTTGTTTATAACAGAATTCCTTTAAAAATTGGACAAAATTTTCCAGATACCTTAACCGTGGCTCCCGAGCGCCTTCTAGTGGTTGGTAAGAACACGCTGGGATGCAGTGAGTTAGGAGCAGGAAGCAAGGCGCTGGAGCGAATGAG
Source organism: Tamias sibiricus (assembly GCA_025594165.1). Lineage (NCBI taxonomy): Eukaryota > Metazoa > Chordata > Mammalia > Rodentia > Sciuridae > Tamias > Tamias sibiricus. The sequence goes on from CM046662.1 coordinate 147,880,765, forward strand.
GAATTGAAACATATTCTCAGAGAACCGAAGTACAAGAACAGTAGAACAGGATATCTGGAAGGAAGCTAGGTGGGATCCCAGCCCGGTGCTTATTTCCAATTTTTTTTTTTTTTTTTCCCAGAAGCATAGGAAGAGAGTCAGTCGTACTGAGGGTCGGTACTTTGCCCCTTCACTCTGTTTTATTCAATCACTCTGCAGTAGGAGCTGGGAAAGGATGGCCTAAGGAACTCAAAATAGAGAGTAGAAGTCCTCCCATTATCTGTCATACAGGCAGCGCATCGACTGCCTTGAACCCATGGCAAGGACTTGTGTTTCAAATCCCAAGACTTGTACTCTGTGATAGCCCCTCCAGAAAACTCACTTGTTGAACCTGATCCTATCCAGAGGGATAGGACGATGGAGTGAGATTCCTGCTGTTGCTGATGCTTTTAGTCCTACTTTTTTTTTTTTTTTATTCGAAGTTGTTCTATATGACAGTAGAATGCATTACAATTCATAATACACATATAAGCACATTTTTACATTTCTCTGGTTGTATATAAAGTAGTCCTACTTTTTTTTTCTTTAATTCTGCATTTTTTAGGTTTCCTGAATTTGTCTGCTGTCACTCAGATGGAACATCTCTACAACACTCTTTCAGTATTGTCCACCCAATGTCATTATCATCTCTGTCTCCTTATGACATTCACTTGTTTTGTTCATATAAACCTTAATTATATTCTCATCCCTTGTTAATTTTTCCTCCTTTCCTGTTACTTTTCATGTCATTGGCTTTTGTTGTTGTTGTTACTTTTTGCTGAGCTTCTCATTTTTATGGTCTAAATAAAGGTCTTTAATTTTTAATTTAATTTTTGAACTCTGAATACTTGCTTTTTAATGTTCAGATTTACTCCCTCTCCCCTATGTGCACTAATAACATTCAATTTCCTTTATTAAAGATACTCTCCATGGTGAAGACAGATGAAAGAATAAAAAGTTTTTTTTTTTTTTTTTTTTTTTTTTTTTTTTAATCATCAGATCAGGAAATATAAAAGAGAGAGTACCTAGGCTTCCAAAGCAAAAACACTTGGGGGACTAACCACATCCCAGTCACATCATGGCTCATGTAGAAGTTCTCTCACAACTGCTGAAATCATTTCTTGCCACAAAGAGACACATACTGCTGACCAGAAAAACAGATGGGAGCTGAATATTGCGTTGTAATCCTAGCAACTTGTGAGGCTGAAGCAGGAGGATCACAATTTTGAGGCCAGCCTCAGCAATTTAAAGAGAACTTTTTTTTTAACTTAGTGAAACCAATCGCAAAACAAACAAACAAACAAAAAAAAAGGACTGGGGATGTAGTTCGATGGAAAAAATGCCCCTGTGCTCAATCGCCAAAAGAGAAAAAAGAAAAAAAAAAAAAAAAGGAAGAAAACCAGATGTGGATATTTAATGATTTAATGGACTAGTCTTCCCTATGGTGATATTGTGATAGATCCTTCCCAGTCTCTGGATTCCTGTCTAGGGATTAGATCTCTCCTTTCCCCATGTGATCCTGTGACACCATCACCATAATATTGTCACCCCAACTTGCTGATGCCTCAAACCTTCAAAATTGTGAACTAAATAAATCTTTCTTCTTTATAAAGTTACCCAGCCTCAGATAGTTCCTTATAGAAATAAGAACTTGACAGATACAAGCCAAAAGAGAAATACAGAACAGTTCTCAATCTCCCATAGATTCTAAACTTTGCAACTACAGTTCTAGATTGTACAATGGTTACATTTAATGCACACATTAAATAGGCTTGAATGAGTTTCTGTTCCTTGCCCTCTAATATCTAACACAAATAAGTCTGATTATTGGGACTAGGATTTGGCTTGTAGACAAAACATCTCAAAGTGAATGTCAAATTGGTTGTAGTATTTGTCAATATGTGTTCACACAGGAGTGAGAGGAGGACAGTAACTGAGAATATTTCCCCCCAATGGAAAGTGATAAAACAATCAATGTAGTTGTTCAAATTGTTCAACTAATAAACCTATATCTACTTTTAATTTTTAAATGTTTCACTGTTTTTTTTCATCTTTATCACCATGTTATATGGCAATTTTGAGAGCTAGATTGCTGTTTCTCAAGATTTCATGAAAAAAACATAAGCTATAAAAATAGAAGCGATCAGATCCTTGCTCACCACATATAAAGCAGCAATTAAATTACAACATAATTTCATGACTGCTATGGTTTGGATATGAAGTGCTCTTGGAAAGTTCCTGTGTTAATGCAGGAACCTTCAGAGGGGCAATGGTTGGACTGTGAGTGCTGAAATCTAATTGGTCCATCTTCGACTGACTGGGTGGTAACTATAGTCAGATGGAACATGACTGGTGAGATGCATTCCTGGAAGCTTGGCCTGAAAGGGTTCATCTTCCCTGAAGCTCCTTTTCTTTACTCCTTCTGCTTCCCAACCTCCACGAGCGGACTTCCTTCTACCATGTCCTTCCTCCATGATGTTCTGCTTCATCTTATGTCCAGAGCAATGGAGAGAGCCAACTATGCACTTAATCTCCAAAACCATGAGCCTGGAATACATTTTTACTCCTCTAACTTATTCTTGTCAGTCATTTAATAACAGCAACAAAAAGCTGATTACCACAATGACCAAACTGCAGAAAACAAACTTTCATTGTAGCCATTTCTCTGTGTAAAAAAAAAAAAAAAATTACAAGCAGTTAATAAATGAAGTTATATTATGCCTTAAATATACTTACCTATCAAATGTTAATGGTTGAAGCAAATGCCATTCTCTTGAGAATACAATACAAGATAGGATTAAAACCTAAAACCCTCTGTATAGGCATATCTGGTACATATTTGAATCAATGACCAACATCTTTCCCCAGAGACTTCTCTATTGTGTATAATATATATAAACAACAAATTTAAGGACAATATAAAAGATCAAGATCTGATGAAGATTCGGCTGGGGTTGTGGCTCAGTGGTACCTAGCACATGAGGGGCACTGAGTTTGATCCTCAGCACCACATAAAAATAAAATAAAGGTATTGTATCCAACTGAAAAAATAAACCAAAATATTTCAATAAAAAGATATGATGAAAAGACATTTTACATAGAAGACTTGCAAGAGATATCTGGGAATTTATGAAAAAAAAAAAAAAAAAAACCCAGACAATTATGTAGATATTGCATCTGCAAGTACTTGGTTAACCAAGATATCATGAACTTATATTCCTCAAAATGAATAGTATGAAACTCATCCAGGCATTTTAATTTTAAAGCATTAGTACAATATTTCATTTTCCATGGCGAAAGCTTACCAAATTGCCTAAACACAAATATAAAACAACAATAACTCACCATAAACTCTTTCTGTAGAATGAGGTTGGCTTTCCCAAAATACAGAAAAAAACAATTAATAAAACATCTACTGGATAAAGTGCTGTGATCTATGAGTATCAGTCATAACTAACATGCCCTGGGTCAAGACAGAAACTTTTGTTACCATAAAGTCGCCAGTTTGCCAAAAAACACCAAAGTGTTTTTGATGACATGACATTGATCTTTGTGACAGCAACCAGTTTTTTTCATGATTGCAGTCTGACCACATTGAATTTTCATGACCTCAAGGGGACAGTGATTTGATAACACTGGGATAGGTGTTATTTGATTCTGATTGATTTACAACAGGAAGACAGGATGATTTGAGTTCATAGTAGAGATCTGAGGTCAGAAGAAAGAGACTGGAGTGATGGGAGAAGTTCTCCTGCCAAGGAAGGCAAGCAGCCTCAAGAAAGCTCAAAGAACAAGGAAAGAGATTTTCCTTGGAGACTCCAAACAACCCAGCACACACCTTGATTTTAGCCTGAGGAGGCTGATGCTATGCTTCTAAACTTTAGAATTGTGAGATAGTGAATTTGTATTGTTTTAAGTTACTAAGAGTGTGATATTTGTTACAACAGCAGTGGCAAACTAACACAGAAAGTTTATTTATGGCCACAGTGGGATCATAAACAGTGGCCATTCTCCCAGGAACCTGACTGTGAGCTTCCTTTTTCATACAGGAAATATTTCCAGCAATGATATCCCCCCAAAATCATTCTTCCTTACTTGAGTTTCCTGAGTTATAGGTCTCTTCTCTTTTCTAATAGAAATATAATAACATATAAAGCACATAAACATTTCTTTGGTATAAAGCAGGTTTAAAAGATTGAAAAAATATTACAAGCTTTCAATCAATCTCTCTCCAAGTTGTAAATTTATGGAATTAAATATTAGGATTAAAAATGGCAAAGTTTCAGGTAATATTCTATCCTGTGACAGTTAATCAATCCCATCTCTTCCTAAATAGCAAAGACACTGTCATGAAATGTGTTAATGCAGATTCTTCATGAAAGAGTTGCCAACGCAGGATTTTAAAACTTGCAAGAACTATATTAGAAGAAATGCCTTTGAGAACCAGGAGAGAGGTAGCAGCAAGAGATTGAGCCAGTCATCAGAAAATGATACATCTGACCCAGTGAAGGAAAGGAAGATGGAAGTTTGGTTGAAAGTGTCAGTGGTCTCTAATTTTGGCACTACCACAGGGAATTTATTGGACAGAAGGCATGTGACTCCCAGTAATGGACTCATCTTTTAGATCCACACTGCACACAGTTTGATCTCTATTCAAAGACAGTGGTAGACTTCCAGCCACATTATCCTTCTTTGGTTATGCACATTGTATCGTTAAGTCTGTGGACATCTGTGTATGTGTCCTATGGCCCCCACATGTGGGAGAGCCAGGAACAAACTGAGTATCCTGACACAAGTCATTAAGAGGGCCTGGAGCACAGTAAGTGTTTGCCTGCTGACAACGATTTCAAGAATAGTATCCATGAGAAAATGACAAAGACTAGTGAAATTGTTTTGGAATTGGAATAGGAAATTCTGAATTTTAGAAGACATTAAACTATAGAATCTTTGAACTATAGAATCCCAGAATGCAATTTTTATTCTCATTTTTTGTATTAGTTTTCTCTGGTAGATCCTGATTTGTTTCTATAGTTTAGAAGGTAATAAATACCTTTGTCTCCTCTTTTTTTTTTTTTTTTTTTTTTGTTTTGTTTTTTGGGGGGACTTGGGGGGGTGGGGACCTGGGATTGAACACAGGGGCACTCAACCACTGAGCCACATCCCCAGCCCTTTTTTGTATTCTATTTAGAGACAGGGTTTCACTGAGTAGCTTAGTGCCTCACTTCAAAGCAAGGCTGGCTTTGAACTTGCGATCTTCCTGCCCTGCTCATCTTGCAGAGCTGCTGGGATTACCAGAGTGTGCCACCACACCCAGCTGCCTTTCTCTTCTACTGAGTTGGCAAGTAGATAGATATATATAAACACATACGTAGAAACCTTTATTTCTGTACTAAGCAGCATTTTTGAAAAGTCCAGTTTTTCAGTTCCACATGTGTTCAAATGCTTCTCTTTTTCTGCTGAGTTTTTCTTAATAAAAAAGCATAAACACAGTATTTTTCTGAATGCTGCAGTTAGAGAGAAACTCTCAGCTTGGTGGAGAACCAAAGGAGCCCTCTATGTGCCTTGCTTCTAAAACTGGATGATGGGAATATTGTTTCCATTACATGGACTTTTTAAAATCATGGACCTGCCTATTCAATAAGAGAAACCAAAAAAGAAATAAAAACTACCACTTATTCTTCACAATGTGATGAACTACAAAGATTGAAACAAAGCACACTAAAAAAAAAAAAGCACAGACAAATTTCTCTTACAAAGGAAATTATGGCAGATAATCTTTACATATGGAAGCGATAAATTACCACTAACAATCTTGGAAAAGTTTAGAAAATGTGTTCAAAATATTTTCCACTAGACATATTCACTTCACCTCTCATTCTTCCACCTGTTCAAACAAAATTAGCACTTGCTGGTAAAAAGAAAACAATTCAGAAAAAAAAATCAGTTATCACTGACTTTATTAAGGAAGAATTTTTCAGAGGAGTATAAAGCCATCATCTTTTAAAAAAAAAAACTATTATAACCTGGATAATTATATTTCTTTTAAATGTCTAGAGATCTGCCTGCTTTATACAATTTGGAGATGAAATATTACTTAACAAATAAATATTGTAGTAATTTAACTTGTAATCTGACTCTTTATTAACTGCTATAATTAAATGTTAAATTTAATTTCTTACTTTTCAAGAATGCTGAATATGCAAAATAAACATCTAGGATGTGAACCAACTACATAGTAATAGCTGTTATTTACACTTAATCTTAACTTTTCTTCACTCAATTATGCCAGCAGACAGGTAGATAAGACAGAACTGTTCATAAGAAAAATGGTATTGGAAAAATTCAAGTGTATCATTGATTATTTCTACAAATTGTTGAGTTTATGCTCTGAATACAACTCTGTTTTAGAGTCTGGTGATACAACAATAAACAAAAGAAAAACTCTCTACTAACAATAACTGAAATTCATAAAATGTACACAACATTAAAGACATAGTAAGAAAAGCATATTTAGAAGGGAAAGTAGGAGAAACCCCAATGAAGGCAGTTAATGATGGATGAGTTGGTTTCCACCATAGTAAATGAGGAGAGTCAAAGACAGCTCTGTGTATTTTTTGTTTTGAGACAGATCCTTGCTAAGTTTTTATGGTATAGATGTGAGGTGTCTCCCAAAAGCTCCGACATGAGACAATGCAAGGGGGTTTAGAGGTGAAATGATCGAGTTATGAAAGCCTTAACCTAATCAGTGTATTGATCCACTGCTAGGGATTAACTGTGTGGCAATTGTAGTTAGGTAGGGTGTGGCTGGAGGAGGTGGGTCATTATTCGTGTGCCTTTGGGGGTTATATTTTGTGAACTGAGCTCTCTCTCTCTCTCTTTGTTTCTCTCTCTCTCTCTCTCTCTCTCTCTCTCTCTCTCTCTCTCTCTCTCTCCTTCCTGGTACCATGTCGTGATCTACTTTCCTGCACCATAATCTTCCACCATGATATCCTGTCTCACCTCAGGCTCAGAGCAATGGAGTCTGTCATCTATAGACTGAGACCTCTGAAATTGAGTGCTAAATAAGCTTTTTCCTCTTTTAAAACTTTTCTTGTCAGGTCTTTTGGTCACAGCAGCAAAAAAAACTGACCAAAACAGTTGCTGAGGCTAGTCTTAAACTTTCCATTCTCCTGCCTCAGCCTCTGGAGTCACTGGGCTTATAGGTATATACCACCATGTTCATCTGTTCCAGCTTTGGAGAAGAGGCATAGCTACTAAAGTGTAAATTTATCTTTTCAGTCATCAGATGTTGAAGGCTTCTTTCACTCTTAACATTTAATTGGGTTTCAATCTTTGGAAATTTCTGAAAGAAACTTCATATGGCTACTTTTTCTTTGGTTACTTAAATACTTACCTTATTTAGACATACACATTGGCTGCTTCCTTCTGCCTAAGTCAATACTTCCAAACAAGGTTTCATTTTTTGTATTATTCTTCTATTTTCTTTCCATGCCTAGGGGTCTAAATGACTCCTGACACTCTCAGATCACAGATTTTGCATTATTCTTTGTTGATTTTCTTAAACTCAGTCTACACCTATGTGAATTTTTATTTAATGAAACTCTCATAACATTTCCTGATTAGACTACAACATCTCTTTCTGCAGGATTTCTAACCAATGTAGTAATTAGGAAGGCAGACCTTAGATTCAGATGAAATTGGATTCCAATCTAAGCTTGATGCTACTTAATAGCTTTGTGACATGGGAAAGGTAATTAAGTTCTAAAGCCTCAATTTCATCATCTTTGATAAATCCCAAGAATTTACTATGTCAGGTACCATGCAGGCACTGAAAAAGTATAACCCTTAATCGAATCCCATGAGCTTAATCTATTTTTATTCATATTTGGTTACCAGTAACTTAATTAAGTCACCTGAATTTGTACATCCCAGAGGATTTAGGGGTCTTTGAAGTAAAGTCCTGTTCCCAGAACACGTGTACTTGCTTACTGTCCAGTGTACCAGTGCCCATTTTCAAGTCTTCATGTGGGAAGACAAAACATTTAGGAAAAGAAATTGCTCAGACTTCCCTGAACTACATCTTATCATGAGGTCTTTGAATCATTATTTATAATTTTCTGCCCTATTGAGATAGTTAAGCAAGAAAGTATAATACCTACATTTATTTTAACAAGAAGGCTTCTCTTGATTAGAAATAAAAGTTACTTTTTGGAAGAACCAGGTGCTATAACATTTTGAATTAAAAGTTATTTCTAATGTGTCATCAACTAAACCCCTTACAAAAAAGGCAATGATAAATTTGAAATATTATCCAAAAATTCTAAAATGATTCTCAAGGCATTAGAGAGTACCGGGCATAGCTGTCTTTAAAAATATCAAAGCACTATAATCAGAAAAAAAACCTTTCATACAACAATATACTATTTTAAAGGTATAATCTGTTCTTAACCTAATTTGACTTTAGCCCTATTTGAAAATCAGTTAAAGTTTAAATGAAAAATAAGGCAGGTGAGACATGTATGTTCATTTTTTAATATTTTTGCAACACACAGACATAATTTTAAAATATAGAATATTTCAAAAGAGTTTTACAATTTTCTAAAAAGAATAGGGATAAATTAGACAATTTTCAGTATGTAATATTGTTATTATTTAAGTCTTTGTCCTAATGTAATTTAAAAGAAAGTGTTGACTTTCTATTTTCAAGGTTTATTAAGAATTTAAACTAGCTTCCTCAAGAAAAATAAATTTTAAAAATCAGAAAATATTTTTTAAATGTGCTTTAAAGTCTTGAATACTGACAAGATAGTAAGAACTCAAGATAAAAAAATAAATAAATTTAGAAGCAAGAAGAGCATTCCTCTGAGAGCATTTGCCAGTCTAAGGAATGTGTTTTTAGATTTTGAGACTTTGTACGGCATGAGGGAAAGAGTCAGAGTCCGGCTCACATAAAATTAGAAAAGAACAATATACCTTTGCTCATTAAGCTGAAGAAACTCAAAGTGTTGCTACCTAAAATTTAGAGACAACAACAATCACCAACAAACAATAACGTCTACATATACATACACACATAGTTGTGCAAGAATTAAAGCTTGACCCTCAGCAAAGCAGGGTAAAATACTGAAACACTGCTTAAAAATGAAGTAGCTAGGAGACTTTTCCACAGGTTTGCACAGTTCTCATTAGAAGTGCAGTTGAAAACAACTCAGATCAGTTCATTTTGCATTGTGTTGGGACGGATAGCACCAGGAACTTAATAGAAGCACATGTAAATCTATTGATTCCCCTCTTCTTCTTGTCCCATTAGAAGTTTCTGCATGCTGAGGAACTCTTGCTTAATTTCCTGTTGGCTAGAAAGCGTCTATAGTGGTGTCCTATTCACTATGGCCTCCAGAGACTACATGAATCTCTTCTCAGGACCAAAATAAATAAATAAATAAATAAATAAATAAATTCTCAAGTTTTTAAGGATGTTATGTATTGAGGACTTATAGAAAGAAGTTGCAAACTCTCAGATCTGCAGAGCCTGCATGCAAAACTAGTTGATGCACTGGTTTCAATGAGTATATAGGTTATTGGCTTTGTTGTAACTCCGTATCTTCTAAACAACCCTACTGAATTTCATCCCAGATAGGTGATATCCTCAATCATCATTCTGAACAAAAATTTAAGTTTTAGAAAGTGTTTTCCAAAAAGCCCAATCTCCAGCATTCTTCTCTCTATCTACTGCTGGACAGGGAGAAGTGCCCTTGGCAGGCCTTTGGTCATGTGGTTGGACCTACTAAGATGATTGTGGTTCTTGGTAATTTCTCTTGCTGAAGTTTTGCATATTTTGCACTCCATTCATTAATCCCAGTGTTATTCCCTTTAAGCATCATCGACACCTACGTAATTCCCCAGTTAAAACAGATGGCAGTATCTGCATTTTCATTTTGGTAGTTGTAGGCCATGGAAAACCTCTTGGTCATATCCTAGGGACTCTCATGGCCTAAGTATATCATGAAGTTATTACTGGACTCCCATGTTATAAGTCTGACTCTGGGGGCCAACAAATTAGGTTCAGTTACTCATCCCAGAAAACCCAAATGGAAAAATGATAGTTGAAAACAGGAAAGCAATTTTAATCAGTGTAGCTACACGGGGAATACAAAAAAGACCAGTATTCTTAGTCCTGTGTAAAAGGGACTGACAATGACTTTAAGGTTTTATGCATTAATTTTTTTGTGTAGTGGGAATAGAACCCAGGGGTGCATTACCACTGAACTATATCTCCAGTCCTTTTTTATTTTGAAACAAGGTTTTCCTATATTATGGAGGCTGGCTTCAAACTTGCGATTCTTCTGACTCAGCTTCTTGAGTCCCTGGGATTACAGGCCTGTGCCACCATGCCCATATCACTTTAAGGTTTTATAGAAAGGGGAATGAGGGCAGTGGCTAGGGGTTTGCACAGTGAGAAGGATTGCACATCTGCCAAAACACGTGATCTTGGTCAGGCATGGTCTGTTGGATCATTGTCTCAGGATTTGTGGCATGGGTCCCTGTTGTGCTAAACACATTGCTCTTGCCTTGGGCATAGTTTTGACTCTTGTCACAAGATGTTGATTCTTAAGACAGCTTGTCCCTGGAATCCAAGATGGTCACAGTGAAGAATGACTCAGAAGCAAAAAAAAAGGCAATAAGACAAGATGGAGTCAAAGTGGAGTTAGTGAGAGACTAGTCCCTCTTTCAATACCATTTATATATAATACTGGGCATCCAAGCTTGGTTTGGGGCATATTTAGATGTAGAATCCCACTAGAGTTCTACACTGAATGTATTACTTTCAGATTCTCCCTGAACCTCACTATCATTATCAACAACTTGCCTACCTCTTACATGTGTTTAGGCCAGATTTGGAAGGAAATTGCCTTTTCTTTTCAGGTCCTAGGCCATATTTTTGCCCTAATCACTAATTTTCACTAATCTCTGATTAGGTCTCAAGGTTTTTCTCCACACCTGGAGTTTTGAATGATATTTTCCTATCCCCAGTGACAAAATTACCTATACCTTATCCTCTTTCTTAGTCCAACACTTACAGTAAAAATTCTGCCTTGAGTTTTATAAACTCCATCCTTTCTGATATCTAAAAAGTAAAAATAAACAAAGAAAAAAGGATCTTACTTTTTTGCCAGTGATAGCCCATGCTTTCACAGTTATTTTCTCCAAAATTGATGCTATCATCTTTTCCCAGAAAATGAAAAGTGAGCATTCTCCTGTATGATCTGGGTTCTGATGTTCCCTAACAAATGGCTTCCTCCACTTGAATAGATGTGCTGTGTCTCAAAAACCTGAGAATAGTTTGGGCACTGTGGCACAAACCTGTAATCCCAGCAGCTCAGGGGCTGAGGCAGGAGGACCAAGATTTCAAAGCCAGCCTCAGCGATTTAGTGAGGTGCTAAGCAATTCAGTGAGATCCTGTCTTTAAATAAAATACAAAATAGGGTTAGGGATGTGGCTCAATGGTCAAGTGCCCCTAAGTTCAATTCCTGATACCCCACCCCCAAAATAAGAATATCAGAAAATATATTCTGTTCCAGTTCACAAGGAAAACAGAGCAAGCGTTCATTTTGAGAAAGAACTAAGACTTTTTGAGGACCCCCCCCCCACACACACTGGGGCTACTCTAACAATGATTGACTTTGTTCACTGAAGAGATTTTCTAGACTTATAGGTTAACCAAAGCAGCCTTAAGGTCCTCTCCTGCCTGAAAATTTTTTAGAAAAAAAAAACTGCCTTTAAGTCTTTGACCTTTCTAACAGCATTTATTTCAGAATTTTTTTATAATAATTTTTTATCCATGGGTTCTCTTTTTTCTCTTTTTAACATCCAAATCTTTATAAATCCCTCTTACGTGGGATTTAACCTGCCCATAGTGTCTTTCTCAAGGATCTGGAGAAGACCATCCCTTCAGAATGTAATCATCAAGGAAACCATTGCTGCTGTAACTCTTTCTGTGGAGGGTTGATGAACTTCTGTTACCTTGCTCCAAATTGTAAAACTACCACCTACCATATGAGAAAGTTTCCAAGTGTTATGGTACATTCTTATAATCCCAGCTACTCAGGAGGCTGAGACAGGGAACTTAGCAAGACCCTGTTTCAGAATAAAAATTTAAAAAAACCCTAGGGATGTCACATAGTGGTAGAACATTCCCAGGTTCAATGCCCAGTAAAGGGTGAAAAAAAAAAAAAAATCTAAGAGAGTTTATTTATCCTTCAGGTAAGTCCAATTAGCAAACACATGGCTTATGTTTCCCATCATGGTTCTTCACATCTCTCCAGTCTGTTGTTTTATGGAGTCAATGTCTAGTCTTACTCTGGGCTCTCTCCCCTATTGCTAGTAATAAAATCAACTTGTCAGTTCTTTTGTCAAGTGTGACAATTTTCCTTAACAGAGATAGATGAAGTGTGACTATGTGAAAGTTAGACCTTAAAGGGAATGGTCCTATCAGACATATCAAAGGTAAGGTTTTTGTGAGTATCAACTATGAACTTACAGTCAGGCTGAGTACAACCATATGCTGTAATCTTTTCACTGAGGTCTGAATATTATTTTATTAGAATCTCATTCCCTTAGTGTGGGAAAGTCCTGGTTTCTCAAATGTGCCTTGAATCCCAGCTGCAATAGCAATTTCAGTTTATCTAGAGGTCAATTAAGAAATTTATTTTTGTTTGCTTGCAATGTAATCATTAGATGCAGATCTGAACTCATCAAGGACTATACCTCAGTGTTTTAAAATATAGAGATAATTATATGAACCATTATAATTGCTAAGATTAAATGAAATTTTAAATAAAAGTTATAGAATGTCAAAATTAGAAGAGATATTAACGTGGTACTTTCAAAAACAATTGTGTATATTAAGTCTCTAAACGACAATTTCTCATCCTGTCTAGGCCAGGTTAGGGTTTCCGTACCTAGGTTCAGTCCTGGAAAAGTAGCTATGTTATACAAGAAATTACAGGTATTAAGGAAATAAACATGTTAAACGTCTGTCTTTATCATCTGTATTTATGGACCCTTTTTAAAGTCCTTCACACTATAGATATTCAATACATTCCTTTTTCCAAATTGTACTTTTTAAAAATATATATTTCAAAAACATTATCTCCCTACTCATGTGCCTGTCTAATTAACACATTCATTCTTCACAAAATAAAATTATATTTTCTTGGAAATTATCTCTATATACTCCTCTAAATGTTTTTCATGAAATTAATATTTAAATTACTTAATTAAGACTCTCTCAAATATAATGCCCTGGAATTTCCCATTATGATGTTTAAAATCAGTAATGAGAATTTAACATAACTTCCCCAGGTATTTCTGAGCAGAAATATCTAAATGGAAATAACATAGTTGGGTGAGTCTTGCTGTAATTCAGGCTGAGCTTGTCTGATTAGTGTTCCTGAATCCCACATCACAGAATAACTCATATGGAATTTGCTGTCCTGTAAATCACTGAAGCATTTTTGTCACATGCTGATGTTAACTCAGTACTGACATCATTTGCAATTTGAACTAAGTATGGGATCTTCCATGTGTGCATCTTTACTATATTTAATTTGCTCAATTCAGCTCATCATTACAGGTCATAAGGATCATTTCAGGATCATAATTGTTCTGCAGTATATTCACTAACCCTTCAAGCTTCCAGTGACCCACAAATTTAATGCACAGAAAAGTTCAGTCTCTATTTACTCATCCAAGTTACCTATTAAAATGTGAGAAGTATCTAATGTGCTTGAATCTAATGTGCCTGGGTTTCCTCTGAAGACACAGAGTTCTGAAGCCCCTGTTCAAAATGATAATAATTTTTAAATCTTTTTTTTTTTTGGTAATTTTACTTTTTAGTAAGTTATTAATGTACCTATTATTGGTCCCTGGAATTAGACTACATGAGGAAATGTGTGTTATGGTAGATTTGTAATAAACAGTAATAATGTTTTTCATTAAAAAGGCAAAAAATTATGGCCAGTTACTGATTTTTTATGTGATTTACTTAAAGGATCTATATACAAACCAAATGAAAGAGTGAATATCATATTTTAAACTCAGTGGAGGCCATGGCTCATGCTAAGCTGTTCTTAAAATCCTGGATTCATATCCGTGGTTCTAAGTTTATAGAAATATATGCATTTTGGGGAAAAAATTGACTCTACACACTTGATATGTTTCATATAAATTTTATAAACTGGGGTTTTACTCTTTGTAAAGATTTGAAAAAAGTGTCTCTTAAAACTTAAAAATAAATATAATCCCCCAACTACACTCTATGGGGAAGTTTTGATATTATTCATAGCACCATGAGCTAAAGTGATATGGGATACAGCTTTGTAAAAGAGGCAGAAAAATTAAATGATATTTAAAAATAAACTCATTACACAGTTTGCTTTGTATACACTTGAACTAAGCATTCTATTCTATCTTTCACATTATAGCACTTTGAACTTCAACAAGTCTGCATTTAATACTTTGTCATTTATTCTAAGTATGATTTTTGTGCTGTGCTTGAATCTAATGTGCCTGGGTTTCCCCAACTTTAAAATTGGGATGATGAAAACACCTACTTCATAAATAGTGTGAGCACAATGTCACAGAGTGTCTGTAAAGTATGACACAGTGACAGGCATAGAGCAAGGGTTTGCAGTGAGCTTGCCTCCTTAGGAGTGTGTGCTTTCAATTTCATGATGTTCTTCTTCCTTTGTTTACAAGGTCTCCTCCTCATGTTGGTAACTACTCCACGTCCAGAAAACATAGAAATCAAAGGATGTTAGGGTACAGTGGACACAGATCAAACTTCTCAGGTTTTTCATGGATCAATAAAATAAATATAAAAACCATATAGCTTTGTCTGATTCAGAGTTCTGATCCCAGGGGAAGATTTGTGGCCCAATGGTAGATTCCCTGATGCAGGCTCATGCTATGTGAAAACTGAGTAGGGGGGTATATGTGGGGCCACAATTTGTCACAATTATTTCAACAAAGTGTTTTGTTGAGCATTTATTCTCAAGGTCAGGTCTTTACCATCAGAGAATCATAATACACTACTTGGTCATCTGAGTAGCTTAATCTTGTGCCAGAGTTCTTCATATTTCAATACATTACCATAAATAAATAAGATTTGATAAGCCCTTAAAGGTTTTATATGAATTGTGTCCTTTAGTGTCCATATTATCATTCTACCTTATGGTGAAACCCTGAATCTCCAGAACTCTGCCCATGGCAATTTTATAAATCTTGGTCCTTATTCACCAACTTGCCTTTCAGAGACAACAGATATTAAAAATGAATAATGTATAGAAATTTCTATTTAAAACTATGAAATATAGAAAAAGTATAAATGAAACCATGATTATTTCTAAAAATCATTGTCTAAATATAAAGTGTCCATATGGTATATATGTTGTTTAAATGTTTAAGGAGATTGTATCCCTAATTTCTCTTCTTCTATTTTAAAATGAACAATTTTATCTAAATTAGTTGATTATTGTCTCCTTACGTGCCTATGTGCCTGTTGCTTTTATTTTTCTCTGAAATACCAATAGCATGTAAAAGAATATTACTTAAACAATACTTTTCAATTTATCACTGGCAACAGCTGTTAAGATAGATGAATATTTTATTATGCTCAAAGTACTATATTGTTTCTAAGAGTAACAATAATGAATGCTCCAAAATTAAGTGCTTTCCTTAAGCATTTTATAGGATAATGGAGAGGAGAATTATTCACTGTTAAAAAAAGAAGGTTTCATTCTCACAGATAGCCAATATGATTTCTTTTGCAAGAATCTCAACATTTTCTGTGCTAGAGTATGGAAATAATTGGATATAACAGGCAGAATATGGTTTGGATGATAGAAGCTTCATTTATAAAGGTAAAATTAAGTTTTTGTTCATTTATTCATAAATTCAACAACATACACTGGACTCCTGCAACAAAGACAGCTGTTTGTATACCTTGCTCTATCCCAAAGATTTTTTTTTTCTCCTTTTAATATGTTGCTCTAAATAGGAAAGGTCTCTCACTCACATTTTTATTTATAGACCATAAAACAGGACATAGGACATAGAAGATGCTCAGTAAATGCTACAGAAACTAATTAGAGTAAGTAAATTGAATTTTAAAAGTATATGATTTAGAAATTTTGTGAATTAAATGTTCTGTAAAATATAATTATTGTCAGGCATGTTTATTATTTTCTAAAATATATGCACTAAATATTGTATGTCTTCAAGAAGGTCAAGGACACATCTTTGTAGCATTTCTCTGCTCTCTTGTATAATAAATCTGAGCTAAATGGCAAGACATTGCTGACGGTACCCTATATTATAACTAGGCAAATCTAGTTATCATTCATTTCACATATTCTGCCCTCTTCTACCTCTCTCCCTTTACTTAAATTGTCCTTGACATTTGGAGCAAAATAATCCCTGCATCTTTTCCCTTCCACAGTCCTGTCTTCTGCAAGCACTCAGCCCATATTTTACTTATTCAGAGAGCAGTCCCTCATTAACCCAGGCCCAGGAGCCTTCCCATGCTTATCAGAGAGAACAATCAATTCTAATTTATATGCACAGGGATGTCTGGCAGGCAGTGCTTTGGGCAACCTCAGTTTTGCCTATCATAGTTTTGAGACAACAGTGACTTATATTTGTGTACTCCAAGTTTTATATCTGCAGTTCTCATATATCACATTGGTCCTTTTGAAAAGTCAGCAAATGTTAGATAACTCTTTCTTTGGTTACCATGTGAATAGACTAGTGATCAAGACTACAGGGAAATTTCACCTGAAATCTGTTTCATTTAACACCCAGTACACAGTTAAATGGAGGGCAGATATTCATTTTCTTAAAACGGTGATTCCTTTGAATTTAATGTACAGTTTTCTTTATTATTGTGTGACATGGGGAAAAAGATGGGCAGAAATCATGTTATACCAAGCTGACAGCACCAAGACCATCTCCCTCAATGCCTAACAAAGCATGTGTGGGAGTTCATTTTGAAAACCATGATACTGAAGCTCTGAGGAGGTTAATCCGGAGTCTTTTTGAAGTATGTACATTCTAAGAATGTTATTAACAATGTTAGAAATATATGTGTATACATGTATGCATGAATGCATACTATTAAATATATCCATGTGATATTAGTAACATGTAATAGGTTGCTCTATTAAAGTTTCTTTTCCTTGCACAGTCCGCATTTTATCAAAATTGTTTCTTTCTCTTTGTTTTCCTTTTGTCTTCTGTGGGCCCTCCTACAATGTCCAGCAATTGTCAACTGTGTACTCATATTTATATTTAACTAGCTCATTAAGATGTTGTTTGGGCATCTAACATGTGGGTGAGAGTCAACAATATTTATCTTCACTGGAGAATTATCTGAATTGGCCTCTCAAAAAACAATCATTTCAGGATTTTTGCCAGAATCTTTTTGGCCATCTTAGAAGCCGAACTAGGTGAGATATACAGGCAAAGATATGGCACCGATTCTTCACCACCACTTCCTGTGTGCATCTTAACCAAAGTGGTTCTGCATAGAGATATGGTGTGCGCTTCTCCACTCCCTGAGTCTGGGCTGACTTTGTGACTCATTTGGCAAACTGAACACAGAAGACATCATGGAAGTTCATTGTTCTTTATCATCACAGCCGTTCAGGGTAGTAAAGAACACACACCTGTTTTCACAGAGTTAAAGCAAATACTGCTGCTGCAACAGAGCAATTCAGGGAAGCATTTCACTAGCAACAGCATTTCCTGGGATAGATGTCTTTATTTGCTAAAAGCTACCTCCTTTTCTCCTCCCAACCATTTATCCTGCATATTCCCACATATCCAACATCTTTTCTTTAGGTATTCTAAATTCTACAAGAAAAAAAGTCCTCTGTGGTAACTTCTACTCTTTTCATTTTAAAAGACAATGTGTTTGTCTGCAAGGAAGTTACACAGATGCTGGCCCCAGAAGTCCTGGTTCCTTTTGACATATTAATAAGGAGGCTCCCTGCACCCTGGAAAGGAGGCAAACACTGTAAATTTTTTTTTCTTTCTTTTTTTGTCCTAATGCCCCCTTCCCCTGTTTAAAGTGTTTTTTCTTGTTCTGGAGCTTTTTCTGAGATTGAAACTTTAAAACCATTAAGTTTCTTCTATCTTCTTTCAAAATTGGCTTTAAATAACACTTATATTCCTACCAATTTGACTCAATATTTCTGGAGCAGCAAGTGCTAAAGCCTCAAGTTTTCCTCCTTGGGTGATATTATAGCTACCTGGTAGTAGAATTAGAGAATTTTTCTTTTACATGTTAATAATTCTGCTTTATTCATCCTTTTCTGACCACTGGATCTTACATTTCCTGCTCATTTACTCTAGAGCACTGATTCTCACTACATCCTCATTTAGTTTCAGTACATCTATTCTAGGAGTTGACAAGCATGTTCCATAATGGGCTAGACATACCCATTAAGCCCAGAAGGTACAGCATCTGTCTTCCCTCTTCCTTGTTTTCTCTTCCTCTTGCTTTCAGCTCTCTCTTTCTGTATATGTACATATGTATCTACATACACACATATACATATATAATAAATATTATATGATAAGAGATAATCTATATTTATACAGATATGTAAACATGTAGAAAGGTGCCACAAAATAAACATGTCTAGGGTTCACTAAAGTAGAATGTAGCTCTTATGTCAAGATAGCTAATGTTTTAGTTTTTGTGGGCTCTGTGGTCTTTACCATTGTATCATAAGATCATTCATACAAACTGGTAAACAAATGGGCATTGTAGTTCTTCAATAATACGTTATTTACAATAACAGATGACTGGTGGATGTGGTCTGTGAGTCATAGCCTGCTGACGCTGATCTTACGCATTCATCCTGCTTCCTTTCAGGAGCCTTATTAATATACTTGTTCTCTTGTTTTCCTGGAATAAATGTCATTGTCAGTCAGTTTAATTACTCTGTGGACTACCTACTCATTAACTTGCCCTTTATTTACTTCAGTTTTTCTTACTGAGTGAGCAAAACCTAACCTCTGGCTAAATGCAGTTATATGCCTACCCCATACCAGAATCTATGCATCAGGTATAAAAGCAGACAAACCGGACTTTACTTTCATGTCTGGTCCCACATTAAACATGGCCACCTGAACTGGGCTCTTAATGCTACCAGTCGTTCCCACTCAATCTTCCTTGACAAACACACTACCATTCTCCTAGATGTTAATTTCACAACATCTCCTTCACCCAACCCTACACTCCCCCCACCTCATTCTTATCTGATGGTATTGGATCATTCTTCACTGAGCAAACTGTAGGAGCTGGAACTGAAATTCTATTAACAAGTAGACCCACAAGTAGACAACATTTTACTCTGTACCGTATCATCTTTGAAAGCATAGAAAGATAGTATTATTTCTTCCATTTAAAAAAAAGTATTTAAATATTTCCCCCTTGATTGAATTTTCCTTCTACCTACTCTCTTATTCATTTGTACCAGATTTCTAAAAAAAAAAAAAAAAAAAAAAAAAAAACTTGTATTTGCTCACTTAATTACTCCTTTATTTTATTCCCATTAATTCTGCTTTCTCCACTGCTTCACTAATGATCTCCAACTGCTAAATCCAATAATTTCTTAATCTTCTCTTATGTAACCGATCTTTATCATCTGGTGTTGGTGATCACTTTTTCCTCCTTGAAACTCTTTGCTTGGCTTCCATGAGAGCAGCATTTAATTTTTCCCTTGTTGTTGCCCTCTCCTTATAAGTCGCTTTTGCAAGTTTCTTCTCTATGTTTTAAAAGTTTAAATGTTCCAAGGTGCACATTTCTGATTCACTTCTCTGTCTACAATTACTCCTCTGTCATCTCATGACCTCATGACCACAACCTCAGGACCTCAATTTTCATTGATTTATTGCCTATTTAATTTCTGGCAAGTCCATCTTCCCAGCTGCTCAGGACAAAAACATTGAAGTAACTCCTTTTTAATTTTTTTTAAATTTCTCTGCAATCGCAAACCTCACTTCCCAGAAATACTTCCTTCAAAAATTGTTTAGAGTCTAAAAAGCTCTCTTTTCCTTCAGTGCTATACCTTTTCCAAACCACCATCATATTTCCTTTAGATTGCTGTGCTATGTTGTTAATAGGATCTCTGCTTAGTACCCTGCATTTAATTGAATGAAAGTCAAAGTTCTTGCTCCTCTACAAGCCTTTTGTGTTCTGGTTGGTGCCTACCTCGACCTCATTTCCTTCCAATTTCATTTTTACTCACCTTTACCACCTACAATGGCCCCTTTGCTGTTCTGTGAATTAGGTAGGTCTATTTCTCCATGATTGTGCACTAGACATTCCTTCAGTTTGGGATGTTTTTCCAACAATATTTCTTTAGTTAATTCCCTTCTTATACTTTGAATCTTTGCCATCTTCTAAGTAGTACCACGAACAACCCAGCTAATACATCAAAGCCATCCTTCCACTCTCCTTTTTTCTGCCCTCACTTATGACTGCTCTATTTTCTTAACAATAACCTTGTAACAAACATATATTTTTATTATTCATCAGATCTATTTATTTTCAACACCCTATAATATAATGGTAATCTTTCTCAAGATATGGATCTTGCTTGGTTTGTTTGTTGTCTCTGTCTGAAGTGATTGACCCATACTGATCATTAAACAAGCATTTATTGAATGATTGTGTTTAAACAGACTTAGAGCAAAGGAAAAATAATGAGATTAAGGATAGATAAGTAAGTGAAGTATATAATGTCCTTTGCTACATTTGAAGGGGAAAGGAACACACCCTGGGACCGCCATGTAGAAAAGGGGTTTATTAACTGGCCCTAATGGCTGGTGGGGACCAAGGGACACGTGGAGGGGGAAGGGAATGAGGAAAACCGGCGGAAGGGAAGGGAAGGAAAGGAGACGGGCGACGGAAAGGAGACGGGCGACGAAAAGAAGGGGTGAAAAAGGGACAAAGGGACAGAAAAGTGAAAAAAAAAAAAAAAAAGGGGGGGGGGTGAGTTTCAGCCTGGCAGGGGTTTAAATAGCGACTCTGGTGGCTGGAGAGACCCCTGATTCCATAGGCTGCTTGGGGTCAGAAGGGGGAACCCGTGTGCCATGATTGGCTCAGTAAGAGACCTGAGGTGTGGCCAGTTTAAGGCACCTGGGAGGTGTGGCCTGTCCAAGGTACCTGGGAAGTGTGGCTGGTGGGCCTGAAATTTATCTAACACTATCACCTTGAATTTGGAAATTGAATTAAAATACTTTAATTTACTTATTTCTAAACACACACACACACACACACAAACACTTTATTGCAGTATATATTTTTTAAAGTAGAGAAGAAACACTTGGGGAAATTATGTATCTCAAATTTCCTATTTTGCTTATTAGTTTGTTTGCTTATTTATTTATTCCCATATGCACTATCATCAGATCTTTTGGATTTCTTTTCAGCCTGAATGGAATAGATAATGAAAATGACTCATGGAATCTAGATGAGGAAAAATTAAACAACTCAAGTTTCACCATGAAAGCTTTACAGATGTGTATGTTTTCTAAATATGGATTGCTTTCAGTCATCCGAAATATTGAAGTGACATAAAACATTACAGGTGACAATTCAGGTTTCACTTAATATGCAAAGCAATCATGGCATGCCTGTTCTAGCTTTCAACTTGCTGCAAAATTACTCCAATCAAAAGAAAGACTGTCTTAATTTTAATTGACTTAATTTAAATAAAAATTGCCATGTGATCTGTGGTCAAAGTACACTCAATAGTCAGAACATTCCAATATTTATATTTTCTCATTGCACATGATAAAACTGATACTAACTAATGTGTGCTCATACTCTGAACCTATTTCAAACTGGTACCCTAGAAATCATTACATATGTTAAAAGGTATGATAAAATTATGCAAAAAAGATAAAAATTTAAAAAAATCTTCTGACATTTCGGAAATGCAATTTTCATTGAACTTTCATTCATTCACTAAGCTTTGGAGTATGTTTTGAATTGAGATTGATGTTGAAAGTACTTTTTGCCCATTTCCTTCTATTTATACTTTTGGATTCATCTTAGAAGATGTTCATAATGGAAGTACATGTCCTTCATTAAAAAAGAAGAAGAAGAAGAAGAAGAAAAAATAAAGGAACTCTTTTTGGCTTTAATGCCAGATGGGACTGTGTAATAGTTTCTACAGGCCAAGTTGCAAATCTGTGTTATCAAGTTTACATAAAAGATTCTATAAATGTACATTCCTTGGATAATCAGTCTTTATATATATATCATTGTGAAATTATTATACATAATTATCTATATGGTACTTAATCAGACTTTACATTTTTTTAATTTCAAGTTCAGGTCTGTTTATAATATGAAAGAACATTAAGTACACTGATTTCATACCTGTTTTGTGTGAATAGTTTCATAGCAAAGAAAAATTCAAACCCATAGTTGGGTGCTAACCAGACACAGTGGCACATGCCTATAATCCAAGCAAGTTGGAAACTGAGGGAGTAGGATGATAGGTTTGAGGTCAGCCTTAACAACTTAGCGAGACCCTCTCTCAAAAAAAAAAAAAAAATTAAAAAAAAAAAAAGGTCCATGGATTTAGCTCAGTGGTAAAGAACCCCTATGTTCAATACCCAGCACACACACACACACACACACACACACACACACACACACAATGGAGGCTATTGCAATGTAATACTTTAGCTCCATTCAAATGACACAGAATGAGTATGAGAGTGCACACAACAAAAATAACAGCAAGAGAAGAGAAGGAAAATCAAACCAAGGAAATATTTTTGTGGAGATTTATATATTCTGTTCTGGATATTGAAACAATAGGTTAGTTAAATGTTAACACTATACTTTTAAGAGTTTATTATTTTCTTTTTACTAACTATCTAAATGCTCTGGCACACCATAAAATAATGCATGATCTAGTCTATCTCACTTATATATAAGTATACACAGTTATCTAATTAATATTAATGATTTGATTTCTGAAATAGGTATAAATTGACTATTGTTTTCATCCCTGAGAGTTCAAATTTATATAAAATTGTGTTATTTACTACATTGAAAGATTAAAAAGGAAATTTACCAAATGCTTTAGTGAAGTAATATAAATAATATTATGTCTATTAAATTGAAAAAAATATTAAAGTATAAAGAATAACTAGGCAGAATGGTGCACACCTAAAACTCCAGCTACTTGGGAGGCTAATGAAGAAGGATCATAAGTTTGCGGCTAGCCAGGGCAATTTAGTGAGGCTCTGTCTTGGGAGAAAACAAAAAGACCCTGGGGTGTACCTCAGTAATAAAGCTTCTGATGCATGTTCAGGTCTCTGGGTTTAATCCCTAGTACAGCCGCAGAAAAAACAAACAATGATAAAGGATAATTCAATCAAACTTAACAAAACTTAAGGGTGATTTTTTTTTTCTTCAAGCCAAAATTATTTAACTGCATTTTTTTTTTTTTTTTTTTTTTTACCATACTGGGGATTGAACTCAGGGCCACTTAACCACTGAACCACTTCCCCAGCCCTATTTTGTATTTTATTTAGAGACAGGGTCTCTCAAAGTTGCTTAGGGCCTTGCTTTTGCTGAGGCCGGCTTTGAACTCATGATCTTCCTGCCTTAGCCCCTCCAGCTGCTGGGATTATGGGTGTGTGACACTTTTTGACTCCATTCTTTAATCACAAAACATCTTCCAACAATGTCCTATGTTACTTGCTAGTTAAAGTTGCCAATTTGATTTCAATAGAAATTCTATAGTTTAATAAATATAGAGAGTTTGAAATTAAAATGACAAAATATTGCTAGAGGAAGAGGATATATTAGTGTACATAAAATCCATTTGATAAGTTATCCACTATTGGAACCATTATGTAAGCTCAGGATATGTATAAGTAAAAAAAAAATTATATTACTAATGTGTATTTAAATCCAATAATTTCTATATGCATCACTAATAGTTTGGCAGAAGTAGTAACAAAACATTAAATTACAGGGAATGAGTATATTTAAATGATGACAAAAAATGTCCTTCTTGTGACAAAGTTACCAAGCACTGGAGTCAGAAATATAAACTCTATAAATTATTATATATGTATTCCAATTTCAAAATGTGGAGAAATTCAAACTCATCAACATGTTAAATCTGCAGTTAGCAATTGTATTAGTTTTGTATGGCTGCTGCAATAGATCACCACATATTTAAAGATTAGAACAATTTGAATTTAGTACCTTACCAGTCTATGGGTTTTAAGAACTACACCAATATCACTGGACTAAAATTAAAGTTTGAAATCACTATGTTTCTTTCTGATTTTCTAACGGAAAATACATTTTTCAATCATTTTTATTTTTTAAAAAAATCTTGCCTCCTATACTTTGACTCATTGGTCATTTCCTCTATCTGTAGAGCAGACAAAGAATAATGACCATTCTGATCATTTTTCTCCACCTTCACTTCTCACCACCACCAGGATATTTACATTTGTACATTTAGTTGTCTTCACCCAACCAGCATCCCACACATAACTTGGGGCAATTGTTCACAGACAACTGGAAAGATATTAGAACTCAAGCAGGCTGGCCAAGTCAAGACGTAAATGTGGCATAACATACACTACATTTTTATAAATACACATAAAAAATAAGAACAAGAAATATGTTTGAAACTCTACTGATACCTGGTAGAAGTGAAACAAATGGCACCTTTGTTGGATTCTGTTTTTCAGTTTCTAGTGCTCCCTTTTCTGATATGTTAAAAAAGTGAAGCTGAAACCATATTTCCAAAATTCCATTTCCTCTGTTATTCTCAATTGGAGTTTGTCAAAAAAGAAACTAGGGTGAAATTTAATGACATTCCAAATAGAAAAGGCTAGATATATCTGCCAGGTGGAGGTAGACTGTAATTCATGGTAGGTTCCTACCAATAACTTGAACATCACTTTGATGCTGCAGTCTGATAGTTGGTAGAAACTCAATGAATCTTGAAAGTTGCTTCAGGTTCCTTCTGACTTTAGGAGAACTACAACTTTGAAGTTTCCAGTTAAAGTATCCATAATTTGCTTTGTTACCTTCCCAGATACAGCTTCCTTGACTTCCTTTGAGTCTCCCTAAACCACATTCTTGCAGGACTTCCTGTAAATTCTAATAATCATTTAAAATAATTGTTCTAGACCAAATCCAACTGATACAATATCTGATAGAGAAATCATAAAAAATGAAAATAGAACAAATTATTTTAAGTGTTTATTCTATAGCATGCTCTCTGTGTTTAAAATGATCTATTCATCTTTCATGCCAGTAATAACTAAAGCTCCAAGTTATGTAATTTCTAAATCTGTAAAGTGAATATTATTTTAAGCAATGTAAATTAAAAATGTAATACATTTTTTAAGCATTA
The DNA here is from genome assembly GCA_025594165.1 of Tamias sibiricus. Taxonomy (NCBI): domain Eukaryota; kingdom Metazoa; phylum Chordata; class Mammalia; order Rodentia; family Sciuridae; genus Tamias; species Tamias sibiricus. The sequence continues at coordinate 147,906,258 of CM046662.1, forward strand.
GAAAGGATATCTTAGAAAAGATATAGGAAAGCAGAAATTGAGTTAAAAATCAGTAAGCTTGTAGAAAACTCCCCTTATGTTTGTAGATAGTATTAAAAACTACATAATTTTAATAATTACAAGGGTGAATATTAAATGGAACTTCTTTACATTCATGGTACTGATTTAAATTTTAATAATGTTAACAATAATTTGGAGAGCAATTTGGTGATATCTCCAAAAATATTAGAGTTTTTACTATTTATCCATTTCAGTAATTTGGGTATATATAGTGTATTGTAGTGCAAAATTTTGGAATTTTACAATGTTTCTCTTCAAGTATATAGTCTCTCTCTCTCTCTTTCTCTCTTTCTCTGTGCTTCCCAGCTGTCATAAATTGAGTAGCTTTCCTCCACCACATCCTATTTTTCCATCATTTTACATTTTTATTGGTGCAATTTATTTATACATACTGATGGAATTTTTGTTACATATTCATACATGCACACAATATAACAATATAATTTGCCCAATATCACTCCCCAACACATTCTTCCTCCCTGATCATCTCTAAACAACTGGTCCCTTTCCTCTACTGATTTCCCACCACCCTCTTCTGCCATGATGTTCTTTGTTAAAGTATTTTAGTTTACATTTATATTAGTGGGTGTGTCACTTCTTCTAAATGATGCCTTTGTACTTTATTCCTATAATGAAGACAATCATCACTGAAACAGTAATTAAATTTTTATGCAATTTTATCAAATGGTCTCAAGTATAGGAAAAATATGGCTCAAAAGTTATTTATAATGAGTGTACTTTTCAAGGCATGCTGAAGAGAAATTGCATTTGAAAAGGTACGAGACAGGAGTAACAAAGTTAAACAACCCCAAATGTCAATGACACATCATGGCATTCTTGATCTTTATCACAGCTGAATGGGATGGAAGCAGTAGGAAAGAGTGAGGGCTCAGTTTTAGACATTAAGAGGGAAAATCTCCTTTGATCATGGAGTTCTGCAGCACCTGGAGTTACCTGCTCTTACATTTGGCCAGTCAGTGGTGGCAGAGAGTCTTGTGACCTTGTCTTGAGGTTGTGTAGGCTACCTCTGGCAACACCTGATGGCATACAGAAAGTCTCATAGAAGTAACTGAAGGCAAGAAACACTAGGGAATACTGTCTGTAGGTAAGGAAACAAAATGTAACACTGAATTATATGTGTAATGATATATTTATAGCTTCATATGTACATTTATGTTACATATGTACCCATTTTAGGTTTGTAGGGCTGCAATAAGAAATTACCACAAATTTAGTGGTTTAAAACAAGATAACACTACTATCTTACAGTTCCATAGGAAGACATGTGGGTTTATTTCTTTGAAGGCCTTAGACAAAAACCATTTATTTTCTTTATTTAAGCTTCTAATGGCTGCTGGCTTTTCAGGCTTGAAGTCTTTTCCTCCATCTTTAGAGCCAGTAGCACAGCATCTTCAAATCTCTTCTGCACTCTTGATTCTGACCTCTTTCCTCCTCTTTAGTCTTCCATTTTAAAGGGCACTGTGATTAAATTGCACCCAGTAGGACAATGTGAGGGTAATCTTCCTATTTTAATCTAATAACATTTCAGACAAATTTGCTTTCATTTAGAACCTTGGCTCTTCTTTGCCATGTCACAGATCCTACCCACAGCTTACAGTGAGTCATGCGTGGAGATTTGGGGGAAGCCATATTTCTCCTTATCACATCTGTATAAAGTTATGGCCTGATATGAATCATTTCTCAAATTAATTGTCCCTCAACAAACAAATTCTTAGAGTACTTTGTCTTTATTTGTAATTTTATTTTTATTTCAAAATATAGCTATGAATAAACTGTTACAAAATTATTTGTTAATTTTGGTAATATGTTCAGAGTGTGATATTTACCTTTGAATTTTGATCCACTTTAATTAATTGAAACACAGGACAAATCGCATGTAAATAAATGAGTGTATTATTACAAATATTTATTGATAAATAATTTAATAAAAAGGAAGAAATTTATCTGTCTTCTAGGTATAACTTATCTGTAAATTTTAGTGCATTAGAAGAAGAAAAATGACAGAAAAAAAAACAAAAGTATTATCATTAAGAAAAAAGCCATGTCCCAAAAACAAAACACATAAATAATATATGTAAATGTATGATAAATGTGTAAATGATATAAATATAAATAAATACATGCTAATGTTAATTTGTCATTGAAGAATTTATTGTGTCACTCAAATAAAAAGGGAAAGAGCCACATTTGTGTAACTTGAGATAAAATAGCAAAAATTGTCAGATACATTTGGAAGAGAATACACAGAGAAATTTCTACCTTAACATTGAATTTAAAGTTCCTTCTGAGCTTAAGGGAGGGGATTTTGTAGCACCTGGGAAGAAAGAAGTTCAATTATAATCTGCACATTTTCCCACCTCCAGCAGGAGGCTTTTGATCTGAGGTTGCCACACATGGTTTATGTTCTGTGAAGGGCATAGCTACAAATAGAAATGCTCTGTGCTAAGCCTGGACAAATGCCTTGAGAAGGTAGGAGGGTGGTATAACAAGTAAAGTTGTTACTGTAAAGACAGGATGTTTATGTCTCTTTGTACCAACACAAATAACCTTTCTGCAAAAGAGAGAAATATAAGGTGGAGAGGAATAAAAGAGAATGAGAATCTATTTAAATTATCTTTACTTTACATATTTGCAAATTTTGATATAACTGTAGACTTTAAAAATATTAAATACACATTTATACCTCAAAATGAAATATTATTCAGATAATTTTTCTCTACAGATATCATAGAATTTAAACTTCATGTAGTCAATATTACATAATTACAGTTTCAATGACCTCAAAAGAAAATTATAGGGCTGGGGTTGTGGCTCAGCGGTAGAGCATTCGCCTAGCACGTTTGCGACCGGGTTCCATCCTCAGCACCACGTAAACATAAATGCATTGCATTGTGTACAACGAAAGCAAATAAATAAATATTAAAAAAAAGAAAATTATATTCATATTGAGTTTTTGCTGCTGAAGTTGTTAAAAACTCTTAGAATTTAGTTTAAAACTACTTTTTTTGAGGTGGGGGGTGTAGCTCAGTGTTACAGCACTTTTCTGGAATGTACAAGGCCTTGGGCTCAATCCCCTCCTCCCTCCTCCACTCAGCTCACAAAAGCGAAATGGTAAAATAGTTGGGGATCTTTTAGTGATATGTCAAGTTTTATTATGACATAGAACTCTAGTGTGCTATGAAAGTATGCAAAATGATACTACTTAAGTACATGTAAACTTGACAGTGAGATCTAAGTTGTGTTTTCATAAAAGTATTTACAATAGTTTTCAGATTCCTTTCATCTCTCTTTAATCCTGTGCAAGTTTAGTATCTTCATTGCTTTGAAGACTCTCAAGGACCATTAAGGATCAACTGAAGAGATACTTTTTTCACATGAATATTCACAGTGCAACTATTTCAACCTTGTGTTTTTAGACTGCTTTATGAAAACAATATAAGTGTAAACATTAGGGTAGTTTATTTTTTTCTATTCAGGGAAAATCCCTGAGATATAGGGATGAATGAGGGCATTACATCTTTAAAACCAAAAGGAATTGTGGAATTTCTGTTCATCCACACTTTCTTGTTCCTTTTGTTTTTAATTTTGGTACATACTCAGCAATATCACAATTTATAAAAAGAATGTATTTTAAACTAGTTGATGACAGGGCATGTTTTTTTTAAACCAGAAAATAATTGAACTACCTAATTCTATTTTTGAGAAGATAAGAAAGTAAATGTAAGTAGACACTATCACAATCATATGGCTATTTAGGTTAGGTACTAACCAAAATAATTAATAATAATAATAATGATGATGATGTCAGGAATGTAAAATAAAGTGAATAAGCATAATCAAGAAATTCATCAAATTTAGGGTGATAAATGGGCAAGAGTGGTGATTTACTCTGAGACTCCAAGAAAAGTAAATAAAAATAAAAGAAATTAATCCAGAAGCATGTATTCTCCCTAATACTAGTTGTTATTTTTAATGATAACTAATATACCTTAAAAAAGGGTCTCAGATTATTGCCATTTTTAAGCTGTGAGGTCAGTTATGCTCACCACAGTTCACCTCATTGTTTCTGTTCTTCATGTCCAAATCCATTATGTGATTGCCTCACATTTTTGTACTCCTTATATGGCTTCTATTTTTACTCCCTCCAATTCATTCTGTATGCAACTGTAGGAGGCATTTTTTTTTTAAAAAGAAAAATAACTGTTTTTATTTAGCTATAGGTGGATACAATATTTTATTTTCATATGGTGCTGAGGATCGAACCCAGTGCCTCACATATGCTAGCTGAGTGCTGTATATCTGAGCTACAACCCCAGCCCAGAAGGCACCATTTTATAAAACACAATTACGCTTATGTAGTCCCTGGCACAAAATGATTCTAATTTAAAGTACATTACACTTGTGACTTTGGGCATCATCAAAAACAACATAAACTTTTCAATTTATTATCAGGAAACTAAAGCTAAACAATGAATTTGATGAATTCCCAAACCAGGAATAGTAGAGATGTGTGGAGTTTTTATATCTGGTAGGTAAGTGGCCAGGCATGCAGGGAACCAAAGCCAAACTCACAATTCTAAATTCCTTACTGATGATGCCCTGCAGCACCTAGGAACAAAGGCCATGGTTAAGACATTTATACATGTTGTTCACTTGGGGTAGTGAAAAGTGACCACCATTAAACTTTGGCTTGGACTAGGCTGGTTAAGCCACAGTGTCTCCCTACTCACCTCTGAAGTATGGCACCTCATTATAGGGTACCAGGTTAGAGGCAGGTAACAACAAAATCTTGAGCTGGGAAGAGTTGAGTACAGGTTTAAGAAAAAAAAAAAGTACATGGAAATAAAAGTTTTTATAATGAGTAATGGACAGGAAAATAAAGAAGGAAAAGCAAGACAGGAAAAACTAATAGTTAAAAAAGAAAAAAAAAACAGGTGAAAATTTTCATAATTTACAAAAAATAATTTACATGCAATTCAATAGAAGAGAATATGAACATGATTTTGAAGTAAGTACAATTATATTTCTCAATATAAATGAAAGGATAAATATGGTGCAAAAAATTCATATGAAGATAGAAATCAGGAAATGGCATAGAGTAAAGGGACCTTAGAGATAACGGCAGGGAAACAATTATTGAAGACCTACTGTGGAGAACTGTGCTGAATTTAACACTCATATTACTCCTTAATTTGAAAAAGCTAGTGAGGAACAAATACAATTAATTTGGACAAATCCACACACTTAGATACGATAACATGCACAGGACACTGGGTCTAAAGAAAGAAAATCTTGAAAGATATCAGAAAATAAAACAAATTCATGAAAACCAAATTACTGGTCGGAAAGTCCTGAGTGATGTGTCCAGGAGGCCACTTGCTCCTCTACCCACTTCATGGGGCTCTATCCCTTGGACTATAGTTTGTCATGCTATCTTTGCTCATTTTCCAGAGTAGATCAAATCATTGCTGATCCCAACATCTTCCTCTATGCCATTTGCTGTGACAGAATCATACATATTATTAAATGTCTCATAACTAAGTCCCACCTATCCTTCAGATTTCTGCTTAATAGTTGCTATCTTAAAAAGAACATTCTCAGTTAATTTAAAACATTTTCTCCTTGACACATTCTTACATTATCTCATAGAATGGAGACCTTTTCCTTTATTGTGATGAACAGAATAGAATTTAATTACTAAATTGTGTTTATATTTTTAATAAGAAATAATTGCTTAAGAATCATCTGTCAAATGGTAAAATTTACTGTGGTTAAACATTTTTGTCCAGTCTTTTGAAAATATGCTTTCTCTTTGGGGGTGGGGATATATTCTTCTCTGACTTAGCCTAAGTGTCAGACCTCCATGCTCAAGTCTCAGAGGAAGGTGACTTTCATAGAAAATATTTTTTGCGGGGTACTGGGTATTAAATCAGGGGCACTCAACCACTGAGCCAAATCCCCAGCCCAATTTTGTATTTTATTTAGAGATAGGTTCTCACTGAGTTGATTAGTGCCTTGCTTTCGCTGAGGCTGCCTTTGAACTCCCAATTCTCCTGTCTCAGTCTCCCAAGCTGCTGGGATTATATGCATACACCAACGTGTGGAGCTAGTTGTTGTTTTTTTTTTACAATGTTTTTCTTTAAAGTAGTGTTTTCTTAATCAGGGTTTCTGCCAATCCTTCATAGTATCATTCAAATGACAATAAAAGCATTTGAATACTTTATCTAAAACACAGACCAGCAGACGTTGAGTCAGTGATCAAACTCAGGGGTATTTGACCACTGGGCCACATCCCCAGCCCTATTTTGTATTTCATTTAGAGACAGGGACTCACTGAGTTGCTTAGCGCCTTGCAGTTGCTGAGGCTGGCTTTGAACTCGCAATTCTCGCATCTCAGATTCCCAAGCCACTGGGATTATAGACATGCACAATTGCTCCAAGGCATAGGAAGTATTTTTATTCCTGTTCTTTATATATTTCGGTACTTCTACCTTGTGTCTGTATTGTTCTGCTTATTTTCTGGCTTCTTACAGGGTGTGTCTCATTTACAAGACATGAAGCTCCCTGAACCATATTCTTACATAAAATGTCATTATCTCTGATTCCATTTTTTTTTAACTTCATGATATTGTAAAGTAAAATTCTATTCCTCTAAATAGAGTAAGAACAATGCTTTTAGCTTTCTGTTAACTGTAACCATATTTTCCCATGGACACTCAACCTTTTAGCCACTCTATAAATCTGTACTGTAGGGATTCTGACCATGGAGATGTACAAGGAAGCATTCCCCTGGGTAGCAAACTCCCAGTGGGTAACAGGCATTCTGTTTCCCACCTTAGAATGCCCTGCAATCTATCCTAGGATCTAGTAATATAGCTAATGTATATGCAATGTCTAGCTGGTATGGCAATGCCCAGAGAAGCCTCTGTTTTATAGCATCTCCAAGCCTGGACCTTGACTGCAGGCATATAGCTCCTTCGAATAAAGGGAATTGTTTGCTAGATAACTACAATGTTTCATCAAGCTCTGGTGCTCCTGGATCTGCCCACCTAACAGTAACTTCAGACAATGGACTTTCTTGAGAACAAAGCTCCTAACATTATATATTGTAACTGTAGGATATAACTGCAGAATAGGCAGTCTTACTGATAATCTAAACAATAGTGTAGTTATGGTACTAATGACCTAATGTAAGCTACTGATTAAATAAAGTTTAGCATCTTCTCCTCTCAGCCACTCTTCCAACTTCCCTGCTTCTTCACCTTATCTCTTTGTCTCTTCTTTAATATTGATTCCTTACACTATACTCCTTTATAAGATCTCAAAGATATTTATGCATGGTGATCATACTCTCTTACCATCTTATCATGAATTTTCTTCTAGTTTTGAGTGTCTGGACTTAGCCAGAAATTACAAAGCACAGGTGTTCTTCCAAGAGATGGGATCTGAGAGCTCAGAATATAACTTCTTTAATGCTAATGAGGCAGAATTCAGCCTTGAAATATTATTTGTCAGGTCCTTGGGGATATAGGAGAGTGTGTCTCTGATTCAAAATAGCTGTAAGATACTTGATGCTCCCAGGAAAATCTCAGATTACTAGCCAACCTCAGAAGAACATTGATTACTAAATAATTCAGATGCTCGGTTTTTAGAATCTGTTTCCTGAGTTAGACATACTTCAAGGGAATTTCTTTTTTCTTTAATAACACAATTACTAGATGATGTTCATAAATATGTCCTTATGTTTTGGACTTCTTTATTTATCATATAGGACCTGTCACAAATTCTCCTGTTCAATTTTAAATATTTTCTTATCTCTTGAACAACTTTCTCTATAATAAATTCAACATAATAGAGACTACAATTTTGCAACCATTTACATTTACTATTTGGCACACAATAGATACTCAATAACAATTTGATGTGTATATATTCTAATCATTTTTCTTTCAGTGGACCTCCTGTAACTCTTGATTTACAGCTCACACAATTTTACTCAGTACCATTTGAACACATTTTGCTCTTTAACTCATTTGCAAAAATGTCCACTACTCGCCTACTCTGACTGAAATGAGTGGCTCTTCCAATTACAGATGCACTTTTCTGTGTCTGCCTTGTGCTTTAGGCACTGCAGTCCTGAAGCAGCACTGGTAGGATGCGAAAGGTTCCGAACATCACTTTCCACCCACCCCATGTCAATTCTCACCCATAACCACTGCCTTCTACTCAAGTACATTTTCCACAAAACATCCAGAAAGAAAAGAAGCATCCTGGATGACTCAGGCAACTGAAATAGAAACCAGTTAACTCCTTCTATCTCCTTTTCTACTGCCGGCCTAAGGGTGGAAGGAAAGGCCTCAGAAAAGAATAGTACAGGTGATGGACTGCATAGCTTGTCATCAAAACAGGAGCACATGTTAGAGTGAAAAGGAATGAAGAAAGTAAACAATATGATCTAATAGCAAAACATTTTGTTTTTAACCACCATATTAATTTACTATATGAGATAGGGTAGTAAATAATTATTCTACAACCTTCCCAAATAAAATAATTTCTGATACAGAAACACAACATTTTCAGCGTAGTAAAATGATTTGAACAAAACTTCTCAATTTTGTTATATGAGCAACAAATTAAAACTAAAATGAATATTAGTATTCTGCATATTCATATTCAGACTCATAAAACAGTTTCTTAGTTCTAATTATTTCTACTATGTAAATTCCATTTTTCTTCATAAATTCATTTTCAATATGATCATATTAGTTTGTTTTTATACAAACACCAGAAATCATGTTCAAATTTCTATTTTATTTTTGTAAAGTCTAAAACTAATTATTTTCCTCTAAACTGTGTTTTCATTGAAAAGACAATCTGTATGAAATTGATAAGCTGAAAGCAAATTCTACTAATGAACTATTTTTTCATTATATATATATGTATATTTTTTTTTACTTTAGAATTCTTTAAAATGTGAAAATTAGCACTTTGAAGGATATAAAATTTTTCTCCCTTTAGAGTATCTTTCTTTGACGAATACTTTATAAGATTACCTTACAGTGTTTTTCTTTGACAAATATTTTATAAGATTTCTATACTAATGATTGTTAACATTTTCCAGAGTTGTAGGCTGAGAAATCAATGTCTTTCTCAGTTTTATTTTATTTTATTTCTTTTCCCATTTGGGTAATGAGTTGCTTCGTTTGAATGGTGTTCCTCAAAGGACCTTGGTCCTTAGGAGGCAGTATTAGGAGATGCTATGGACCTATGATAGCTGGGGCCAAGGGGGAGACACTTAGGTCACTGGAAGTGTGCCCTCCAAGCAATTGTGACACAGTCTCCTCTCTCTCTCTCTCTTCTTCCTGACTCTCATTGCCAACACTTGCTCCACTAGAGAATTCTGCTGTCATCAAAGGCCCAACCAATGCAGCAAACCAATCTTGTATCTGACCCTCCAGAATTATGAACCAAAATAAACCTCTCTTTACTTTGTAAGTAGCCTTTATTAAACATTTGTTATAGAAATGTAAAGCTGGCTAATAAAAGAATATTCCCCAATCCCACTAACAAATAAGTATTTTCTAAAAATATTTTTCCCCAAATTTGTGGTATTTGAAATTAAAACATGAACAGTATTTGAGTTCTCTTCATTTAGCATTTTCAAGTCTTTTTGTTTGTTTGTTTAGGGAAAACTGTACTATGTGGCTCCTGTTGGAAATATTTGTTTTAATAACTGTAATTTATGGAAAACTTCAAACTCTAATTGTTAACATTTGGAATTATGGAATGTTTTACTAGATATCTCATGCTGACATTGAATGAAAAACTACAAAAATATAGAGAACAAATTTACTAAGCTATACATACACTAACCTGTAGCATGTAGATTGATTTGCAAGAGCTTTGTAAGGACTGGCACATTGCTAAATCTGATCTGTGTCAGGCCTAAAAAGTAAAAGCATAGTCGCATTTGAAATAATCATTTAAAAACAAAACAAATCTAAATCTCTGCTTACAGAGACTTCATCCTCTGACATCTATTGTTCCACTATGCACATGTTTGAAAGAAAGCCTGGAACAAAAATGGGAGTGTAATTGTTTTAGAACAGTAATTATTTGATCTAAGTGGAAAGATAGGGTTCAAAAAGTTATGTGTACAGACAACTTTTACAGGATTTTGCAATTATTCTCACTTGGAGATATTACTTTTAAAAGAAAAGTTACCATTTCCTCATAGTTTTCTGCCTTCTAGTTTCCCTCTGGTCAAGGTCATTCCTACAGCTTCCAAGATGGATGTGAATGGAAACATTTTACTGAAAAATTGAAATCTAATACTTAAGTTTTAATTCAATGCACAACTTGCTCTTGCACAAGAAATTTGCATTATTTTATATCTGGAAAAGTTTAGAGAAGAAAAGAAAGAGAATCTTGTTATTAAAAGAAAAATCTGGAAAAAAAACTGAACAGAAAATTAGGACAAGATTATTCATTATTAAGATGTACTAATAATGAAATATTTTCTGCTTTGTACTGCAATAGTATTTGAAATAAAGTAAAAGCAGAAAAGAAAGCAACAATACTTATTAACATATGTGATTTGATGAAAGTTTCTCTTTTTTCAGTATTTACTCTTAATATCCAACACAAGGTTTTTATTCTCAATTATTGAATTTCAAAATCTCCATAATGTATTATCTCCTGAAGATACTACTGTGATTTTCAAGGTATGCCATCTAAATTAACATGTATAGGAAAAGAATCCTACATACCCTATATTTGGAAATAAAACTTTACAGAGAAATGCCATTAAAATATTCCCTTTTTGTAACTCAGCATCCTATTTTAAAAAGATACACAGAATTTCATTTTGAATTATAAGAGTATTTGTGAACTTTTATTTCTTATTCTTTTTCTTTCATTTCAAGGACTATCCTACCAAATGCAGAATGAAGAATAGAGCTTCATGTAATGATTTGATTATAGCTTGTTAAGAATAGACTTGCTTTTCACTCATCATTCCCTCTTCAATTTTTCACCGAGCTGTGCTCGTTTAGAAATTTTGTTGAGTGGGAAGATGTGAGCTTATGTAAACACGCATTGAACAGCTGAACTGAAATGTTTATAGCCCCAAACAGGAGATTACTTTCTGGCGCTAGTACAATGCACAGGCATTTTCATGCTTGGCCTGTAATTGCAATATTGTATTTAAGGAAAAATGTATTTGATAAAGAGTGAAAACAACTCTACAGTTGCTCAGGAAGGCCCATTGGTTAAGATAACCAAGTAAATTTTGCATATACTTTTTATATTTTATCAGATTTTGGGAAAATTATTTTATAAAGCATGTTAAAATTTTTAATCATAATTAAATGAGACTGGGTAAAATTAATTCTTTTTTATCTAACAGAATCTAAAAGAATGCTCACTAAATTTAATGTATATATAAATTAGTATTATTTGTATAGAAAGGACTTTGGTGCTTTGATTTGCATTTTACTATTTTTCCATTGTTGAAAAAAATGTTATCAATTTGAATCCCAGTAGTTTGATAAATTTATCAAAATACCTGTTCTACCTAGAAAAACATTGAAATCACATCTCCTCATTTGAGTTAAATTAACTTGATTTTGTTTTCTCAGAGATTCTTTTAAAGGTGGTCATTTAAAGTTCAAGATTGTATTTAAAACAAAAGGAAAGTCTAATTTTATCAATATATTTAACTTATAAATAATTTATTAAATGTCTTTTGGGAAGGGGTAGTGTGCATTTTTCAGGTTTCTGAATGTCCTCTTTGTAGGTTTTTTTTTTTTTTTTTTTTTTTTTTTCTGTAGTTGGTATAGTTTTTAGTTTTTAATCTTGTTCCAAGAATAGGAGCAACACTCTTTCCAGCTTTTAAAATCTCTGACCTGTGAGTCCAAATAATCAGGAAATCCATTCCAATCTTTTATTTAATCCACTCACCAGATTTTATGACTTTCAGGGGTGTCTATGCAATGCAGCAAAGGCCAAGAATCTACTTTCTTCATGGACCATTTTCTTTCCCAGATTTCAGGTAAGTTTCTTGACATTAAGTGCTTTGATGGTTTTAAGTCATGAATTTGTATTTGGTATAACATTTTTTATCTAATTTGAAAAACAGGAACAAACACTCTTTCCAGTTCTTTCAAATTCCAAGACTAAGTGTGGAGTAGTATAGAAAGGGGAAGTTCTAGCTGACCAGGGACAAAGGGGAATTTCTTTGTCTTTAACTTTCAGGCTGTTCCTTCCAGAACCCCACCAGGTGCTCCCATGACAGGTCATGGAGAATTCTTAGAAAGATTTCTCACTTTGTCCACTCAGGTAGGGGAGAGAGGCTTTTATACTTTTAAACTAAGCAGAAGTCTTAACACAGAGGAACGAGGAAAGAAAGAAAGAAAAAAGAAACGATAATAAAATGTATCACTGAAAGCATTAGTCACCACCAGTGGGGTAGGTGAAAAAAAAATAGAAAAAGAAAAAAATTCTACCCCTGAGTGAGAATCAAGGTAGATGTGGGGGAAAAAAATAATAATGACTAGATAGTCTAGAGCAGAAGGGATAAGACAAAAGAATTGATGCATGAATCAGAAGACAAAATTTTAAAAATTATTCAATCTCAATAGCAAAGAAGGAAAAAAAATAAACAGATGAAAACAACGAACAAGTCTTCTAGACCTGCAGGAGTTTGACAAAGAACATATTATTTGTGTGATTTGAGTTCAAAAATAAAAGGAGGAGAATGAGCGTAAAAATAAATACATAGCCGGGCATGGTGGCACATGCCTGTAATCCCAGCACTTGGGAGGCTGAGGCAGGAGAATCTCGAGTTCAAAGCCAGCCTCAGCAATGTCGAGGCACTTAGCAACTCAGTGAGACCCTGTCTCTAATAAAATACAAAAAAGGGCTGGGGATGTGGCCTAGTGGTTGAGTGCCCCTGAGTTCAATCCCTGGCATCAAAAAAAAAAAAAAAAAAAAAAAAAAAAAAATTAAAATAAACAAATAAATAAATACATGGAGAAAGAATAGTCAAAAATATCCAAAATATAAAAAAGATGTAGAAGCCAACAGAAATAAAACAGAAATGGTCAACCTAAAACTGGAAAAGTCCAAGGAAATTTTAATCAGCTTGATAAAAAAAATTTCAAAAGTAGAGAGGAAAGACACTTTACCTATAGGGGAAAATGCCAGAAATAAGGTCAGATTTCTCATAAGAAAACATGGAGACAAGCAAATGGTACAATGCTCTTCTAGTGCTGAAGAAATAAAACTGTGAATTCAGGCTACAAACTCACTCAAAATCCTTGAAAAAGGAGGGGGGAAATTCAAGAAATACTAAAACTATGATAATTTCAGAGAACTTGTTGCCAGTGTGACCTATTCAAAAATAAATACCTACAAATCCATAGAGACTAAAAGAAAGACCTTCCTTACAGAAGAATTTTAACTCATAAATGTAAATGAATTGGTTCAATAGAAAAAGCAGCATTAGAGTACCACAATAAAAATTGCTGCAGGCTTATGGTCAAAGACTTTTAATGAGATGTAGAATAGTTTCATAGCTTCAAAGAAGCTACCTATAAATATTTAATTATAAATTTAATTCCTTTTCTCTTGTGTATGTATTGAATTTAGTGGCTCACTTCTATAGAATAGGGTTTGGAAACACTAATGTTAGAAGAAAGAAACCTGGCAGATGCTGCATTAACTAAGCAAGCAGGGTTATGATCACGAACCCTGCCTCATGGTGATGTCATGAACCTCTTGATGCACTGGGAGGAGAAGCTGCACCATTTCTACAGCATATAGACATGTGCAAGTAGAAGAATGTTCTATTAATTATATGACCAGTACCCTCAAAGCATGAAGGGAGAAGGATAGAAAGAAACTTGGATAGATAAAGGAAACTATGGCAACATGATATCTAAATGCAGCCTAATATCCTGGAGATTACTGTACTCAGGAGAGGGAAAAGAACATTGCTGGAAAAACTAGATAAATCAAAATAGAGTTTGTAATTTAGTTATTATTATTGTATCAAATTATTACTAAATTTTGATAATCAACAATTTATATTTAAAAAATCAAATGGCTAAGTGGATTCCATAAGGCACAAAACCAAGGAAATACATTCTGGTACACATAATTACATTTTAATATTTAATGGAGGCTAGGAACTCTATTTTATCTTTACTTTTCTAATGAATGGCAACATTATTTGTAAATTTAAAAAAGTTTCAAAAAATTTTGTGATGAATATATGTAATGTTTCCATCTTCAATACCTCTCCCTAAGGCTGTTCTCCTAGCTGATCCTTGTTTTTACTACATTACTAATTAGATATGAATTGTGACACCAGCAAGAAATCTTTTTTTTTTTTTTTTTTTGGTACCGGGGATTGAACTCAGTGGCACTCGACCACTGGGCCACATCCCCAGCCCTTTTTTTGTATTTTTATTAGAGACAGGGTCTCACTGAGTTGCTAAGTGCCTTGCAGTTGCTGAGGCTGGCTTTGAACTCATGATCCTCCTGCTCCAGCCTCCCAAGTGCTGGGATTACAGGGGTGCGCCACCACGCCCGGCTAAGAAATCTTAATCTAGAGTCAATTCTTAATTTTTTTTTCTTGCTTGAAGATTATAGTTTCCATTGATTTCACTTTCATATGGATCACTGAGAGCAAATAAGAAGAAATAAAAGGGAAAATATTTCCTCTGTGTGAAGTGTTGCAGTTTTTAATATCTTATTCATTCATATGTTTACTTGATAATGTGAATTTATTAATCCTCCTTTAAAGAAACACTTCAAATATTAAATGCTTTAGTATTTTGCTGTATTCCACACTCTTCCTTATTAGTAATTTCTTGCAAGAATTAATATCTCTTTTATGTAGAACATCCCTCACTGCTAAAAACGCATATATGATATGTTCAAGTATTAGTTTTAAAATATAAATAGAAAGCCAAATAATCTGGATTGTGATTTGAAGAAATGAAACAACATAACCGAATGTAAGTTATTGTCAAGCATAAATGAAAATATTTATAGAAATCATGAGACTTATAAGCATTGATACATTCTGCTAAATTTATATTATGATTGCTTTGATGTTCTAATATAATGTTCTCCTGTTGCAAAGCTCTGCACATAATTATTCTGTAGCAAATGTCTCTCTCACCCCCAAATCTTTAATCACCTATAATAAATAAATGGAATATTCAACTGAGGTTTAATAAAGCCTTATTAATTTCTTTCTGCTTTAGTGTTTTGTTTGTTTGTTTTTAATGTGGATGAGGAGTTTTTAATCACAATTAGGTCAGCCATAATTACTTTCACTTCTCCTAAACATGGATCAGTTCTTATTATCACAGTTGATTTACTGAAGTGATGAAAAGAAAATTAGTTCATGACGTATTTGTCTGACTTTTCTTTGTGAACAATTGCATATATTGATTAGCATTCATGAGAACAGCATCCTAAAACTCTTTTCAGGAGGCCAGGGCACTATGGTTAACACCTCTGGTACAACTGAGAATAATGGGGAATTTAGCTTATTAGAGAAATTAAAGCTCATGCCTACTCTACATATGACTTTCTTGATACGTACAAAATTCCACTCTGTGATTAAGGGTTTTCCTCCTTCAAATCGATTTCACAGAAACATACTTTAGAGATACTGAAGACATTGATCTCATGAGCTATCTGAAATAGAGTCAAGGGTTTGTTTTGTTATTTTTCCAAGCTCCCTGTTTTAGACAACTATATCGTAATATTTACTCTGTAACTTGGCATCCCGTAAAATCTTATGTGCGAGACAATGCAAGAAAGTTCAGAGGTGAAATGATTGATTTATGAGAGACTTCACCTAATCAGTGCATTAATCCGCTGGTATGGATTAATACTGAAGTAACTGTAGGCAGATAGGATGTGGCTGGAAGAAGTAGGTCACTGGGGATGTGCCTTTGGTGTTTATATTTGTGTGTGTGTGTGTGTGTGTGTGTGTGTGTGTGTGTGTGTGTGTGTGTGCTGAAGAGAGTTCATTCTCTCAGCTTTCTAGTGGCCTTGTCCTGAGCTTTTCCTATACTACACCTGTCAGCCATGATGTTCTGCCTCACCTTGGGGCCAGAGCTTGGAGTCAACTGACCATGGACTGAGACCTCTGAAACTGTGAGCCACAATAAACTTTTCCTCCTCTATGTTGTTTTGGTCAGGTCTTTTGGTCACAGTGATGGGGGAAAAAAAAAAAAAAAAAAACCTGAAACAGATTTATTGAATATGCAACTCAAGTTACATGTTAGAATAACATTGTTAGAAATGATAATCTTTTTATTTAAGCCCTTAGCACATAACTTTATATAAAAAAAAATCTTTAGGAAAAATTCACCCTGAGCTATCTTCACAATAAATGTGTCACTGGGGATCATACCTCTTGTTGACAAATCCACAATTTTAAAACCTATGTCCCTAAATATAATATAATACTTTTAACTTTTGATTTTTATTGAAAATACCATTCACACTCTTATAGTACTTTCTCTCAACTCAAATGTGTGAACTCTTTCTGTGCCCCTCCTTAAGTTTTTGTTTTTCTCTGTTTTTGCAAATTCTCAATAGTTAACATGTTTTCTATCAGGACATCCATATACTTCAATTATTTTGAATCAAGGAATTCTCACTTTTTCAACAGTTTAGTAGTCTTAAAATTTCACTCTCTAATATCTATATAAAATACCTGTACAAATCTTTTTATATTCACAAATACTTTACTGAACAAAACACCATGATTCCACTGGAATTTATTTTCCTTCCTGTACTTAGAATGAATATTCATATAATGTCAATTTGTCAATCTCACCCCCCTTTCTATAATACTATAAACTTGGACTACAGATTATTTTTTCACTTGCATTCTATATTTTTTATTTTATTTGAACCATAAAATTATATTCTGTATAATGGAGCAAAGTACCTAGATTTAAAAATATTTTTTCTGGATTTAAATATTTCCATATAGAAATTATGAAGTAGTAATAATAAGTGATAAAGTGTCTCCCCCCCATCACTGAAAGAAACCAATTCAAGGTTATAATTGGTTTTAAATATATAAATTATGATTAAATTTGGAAAAACATGAATTATAAAATGAAACATTCATGTAAAGGCATATACACCACAAACTTTGGAGTTACAAAGTCTTGTTTCAAAGTTGACTTTAAACAAGTTAGAATGTATTTATTTTCCTAAGTAAAATGTACATAATGTTAAATAGACTGAGTATTTTATGTTTTTGTTCTGAGTTAAAGCAAAATAAAAGAAATATTTGTTGGAAGAAAATCCTTTCTTTTACTATAACTTCAAATAGAAGGGAAACTTGAATTTGTTACTGCACAATAAAGAAGGTGTAAGATGTAACATTTTGAACTATTCTCTGCTCTCCCAGAAAAAGAAATATTACAAACTAAAATAAATAATAATATATATATATATATATATATATATATATTTTCTAATGCTCACTGCTCTTGAATGATTCAAGCTTTTGCTTGTAGGACTCACATGAACATTTTTAATTACAAAAAGAGAGACAAAGTTTTTTCCAGAATTTAACACTGTTAACTCCACTCTTCTCAAATTCCCTAGATTGCAGAAAAGGAAAAATTGATTTTATGCCTGCAGAAATATATGATAATAACATACTAGAAGAAATTTGTAGTACATTGTGTTCCACATGATAGCCATAATTGTTCTTTCCAACACTACATTATAAACAAAATGTGCTTTTAAAAAATAGATTAAAAACCAAAATAATATCCTTCACTGTGGAATAAAACATATATTCAATAGGGCAAATATGTCCTTTCACAAACTGGATCTTTATTTTCTGTATCATCTCTAGCAATTTTTTCAGTATTTCCTAGCCATTTTAGACTTTCAGATCTCAAAATGTGCTGTAAAGATGTTTACCTTCTAGCATTTGTCATGTAGCTTAGAAAATCTTCCAAACACATACTTTGTTGCAGGAGTGTCATAGTTTTTGCTGTGATTGGTACATGTATAATTCCCCCATACAGAAAAGTGTTAAATATCATCAGATTAGACTATATATATATATATGTATATATATATATATATAGTCATGTGACTTATAAGTCATATTTAGACTGTCTCCTTATTTAAACATTAAGAAACAGCATGCTTATATATATATATATATATATATATATATATAAGTTTCTGGCCTCAATTACTGGACTCCATACACATGTAAATCCAAGATTTTTACAGGCAGCTGAGAGCTTAGGCTGTGTGAATACCACTCCCACCAGCGTTTGAATTATTCTTTAAAGACTTGCCCATCCATTCTGACATCTCTCCCAACCAGATCTTGTATATTATTGTGGACTCCTACTGTTTGGGTTAAAACTCCTCTTCTGAGAACCTCATATGTAAATGTGTGCCTCAAACACCTGGTAGACTTTACATCCACAGAGCACTGCTTCTATGTCAATTGAGTAACTAGACATTAATAATTGGATCCTAAACAAAATTGGAACCTATTCACTATGTGGTTAACTCACCTCATCTACTGAATTTTTTTTCTTTTTTTTTATTTCTAATTTGTCTCTTTATTGTCTCCTTTTTAAAAGCATTGAAAAGAATTTAAAATACTGTTAATGTAGCAATAAGTCATGTGACTTATAAGTCATATTTAGACTGTCTCCTTATTTAAACATTAAGAAACAGCATGTTTTGAATTTTTATTTTCATTTTTCGTGTTGTTGATACTTGGAGCTGGTATATTGAATGAAAGGAACTGAGGTGTGTAAGCTTTTAGTTTTATATGTATGTGGTTGGTAGTTTAGCTTTGTTTATTGTTTAGTGCAGCTTTTGTGTCAGAGGCTTAAATTTTCTCAAGTATCATTGTTTTGGTTTCACTAGCTTTATATGAGTTTTCCTAGAGATTCCTTAGTTGAATCAGATTTTGCAGTTATTTTATCTGTAATAATTTGCTATTATAAGAAGCTTTTTTGATGTGGGGATAAATTGTTGGAAGAGGAAAAGCTTGCTATAGTTTTATGATTAGATTGTGGTCTTTCAGTGAGCCTGAGTTGGATATTTCAGTAGGCCATGTGTGGACTGGTACCTCTGAAACCATGCACATAAAATAAAATTTTCCTCCTCTAAATTTGTTCTTGTCAGGTCTTTTGATCATAGTAGTAAAAAAGTTCACTAAAACATTAAGTTTCAGGTAAAATCGTTTCACTTCAAAAGAAGCATTGTTAAGGAAAAACATAGAACTCTGTATCCCTCTCTTACTTTTCTCCTCTCTATGCTTAGTCACTATGGGATTTTTATTCCAGTTTATTGGTGAGAACTGGTGGGGCTCCTAGATTAGAATGATGGAAAGTGTGGAGGCCCGCAGAGACTGGGCCCCCTTGGAGTATTTGACTCTCAAGCTATTTTACATTTAGCTTTCAAAAAATTATTACATATAGCTTGAAGTCTTTTTACTTATGCTGGCCACAGCTCTGGGCTTCTTCTACAGATCTTAGACTATTTAGATAAGCTGTGATCTTCATCTACCTGTCTGTGGCTCCAGATTGGGGGGAAGCAGTTTGTTCTTCGACCTCACATATCTCATTCATATCATATAAAAGAGCTGTTGAGTTTCATTTTTTAAAATTGTTTTTTTTTTCATGAGCATTAGAGTAGAATCTTCCAAGCTTCTTTACAAGTCAACCCAGAAACAAGTAGAATGTTTTAAATATTTGTTTATTTTCCATGCTATCCACCTAGATGAGTCGTTTCATATGATTGTGAAGAGTAGTGCAGAATTCATTCAGGTTAACTCAAATAACTTAAAATCATTAATGTAAATTTGCACTTAGGAATAAAGAAACCAGGAACTCAGACCAACGCCAGAAATAACGAAGAGAAAATGATTAGTCATGATTAAGAGTATCTGGTATATAAGTTGTAGAGTGCTTGCCTTGCATGCACAAGGCCCTGGGTTCAATCCCCTGCACCAAAAGAAAAAACAAAAACAAAACAAGACAAAAAAAAAAAAAAAATAGCAAGAGGCAAAAGATCTATTAGTAATGCATTTTTTTTTCCCCTTTTGTGGTACATTAGATATTGACCCCAGGCGTGTGCAAGGCAACTATTCTACCACTGAGCTGCTTTCTTAGTAGCAATCTCCTCCTCCTCTTCCTTCTCCTCTTGTTCCTCCTCCTTCTCCTCCTCCTCCCTCCTCCTCCTCCTCCTTCTTTTTTTTAAAGAGAAGGTTTTGCTAAGTTGCCCAGGCTGATTTAGAATTTGCTGTCCTCCTGCCTTAGCCTCCTATGCCTGCCTCCTAATAATTTTTATAAGTGCCAACTCCATCATCTTCACCACAAGCACTCCCTTCTGTGAGCTAAATTAAGTCAATTAACCATTCTAGTGACCTGTCATTAGTGTGATTCAATGATTTCTATTTCTACTTCTCCAGTTTTCTCCAAGATCAATCCATCCCTCCTCTTCAGCTCTTATGCATCTTTTTTCCATCACTGATTAGGTTCTTTTTATGGTTTTTAATGTTGACTCTGTTAGCAGCTAAAAGCTTTCTCTGTATGTTTATGTCCGAAACACTGACTCTTCATTAGTGAATTTAATCCAGCAAGGGTAGAAGCACAACAACATAAAAGGAAAGATACAGAATATAAAATATAGTGACTCTAATCAGGGGACAGATAAATGAATTCCAGGTAAAGAATAAAGCAGATGGTCTTTTAGAGTAACTACCATATAAAGTAAAAGAAGGATGGAGGCAGAGTGGTGGATTCCTCTAGAAGAGGGGGAAAAAAAGTAAATAAAAGTTGAATTATGTATTTTTCTTTAATATGAATCACATCTTAGACAACTTAATGACATAAAAACCAGATAATATATAATCAATCAATAAATAAAGTGGAAGGAAAATCTTCTTTTACCATAAAAAGGAAACTTAAATTCATCACAGCACAAAGCAGGTGTTAGATATAATACTGAATTGTTTGTTCTCTGCTCTCCCAGAGAAAGAAAAAATAACAAATTAAAAAAAAATTATACAAGAAATCAATGCTAAAAAGAAGCAGCCAGCAAAACCTGCTATAATTTTGAAGAAGAGTGAGTGGATGATAGAGTATGTGTGAATGGGTGTTTGTGTGTGTGCATGTGTGTGCATGTATATGGGGGCATACATGAGAGAGAGAAAGACAAAGAGACCAAATATGTAAAATATACTCGCTGTTTTCTTTGTAATCCTATTTGACTAGCTGGCATCCATGTTATGACATTGGGAACTAAAAGAAGGGAATGTAATCCTACCACATCATCATTACATTAAATATTCAATTTTTAATATTAATATAATCAATACCATTTAGTTTACAGCTTTTGCAATCGTATGTAATTTTTGGCTAAAACTAAATTTTAAACAATGGTGAACAAAGAAATGAAAACACAAATGTTAAAATGTTAGAAACAGAGAAGTTAAGAGGGTCAGTTTATTCTTACTGGAAGATATTCTGGAGATTAAATTTATAGATGCCTAGTTCCTAGTTTAAGAAAAAAATTATTCCAAGTTGTTGACTTTAGAAAATTAAATTATTTCTCCCAAAGATTCTTTTGTAGTTGGTAATTCTTTTTGCTATGATTATGTAAAATTGAATGAAATTTCATGGGAAAAAGGACAAAAAATTAGCCTTATATTAAAATATAATAAAATGAATATAACACTAAGACTCATGAAACTGGAAATAATGCACATAAACTTTACGAGGTGAGCAGAAACAAATCAGGGGAAATGAAATCATTAAATTAAACAGTAATTCTGTCTACAGGTACTTTGAATTTTATTTTTATTTAGCATGAAAGCCAGAAATAAAAATGATATGTTTTTCCTTGGTGTTAAACATTTTTTCAGGGATAATTTTATTGTTACTCTCTTCTAAATTTAAAAGGGGTAATAAACAATAAGATTATGCATTCATAAATAAAGTCTAGTTTTAGCTAATTGTAGCAATAATATGTATAGAAATGATAGGAAACCTATTCTACCAAAGGCAATTGAGCTCTTTCCTTCACAGTGTAACCTGCATCACAGTCCTCCATCTAGCACCATAGTCACAAAATCTCAGACCTTTATTTTGCTCACAATGAATTCTTTCTTTTACATTCTTCTCCTCTCTACAAAAATAAATATATATACTTTGTATTATATTTTTATCTCATTCTTCCAGCTACAGTACAACATTCAAAGTTCACATTTATATCCAAGATGGATCAATTTATGAACAGAGCTAGACAACATAAGGTCATATCTGAGAATGAAATGTACTGGCCAAGTAGAGCTACCTATCTTGTTTTGCTAATTATCTGAAGAACAAACATAAGTAAACCATTTCTCAGATGTGAATGTGAATGGGGAAAGTTCATAAGGACCTTTGAGGCTATGCTGTATTTGACTTTTGTGAATTTTCCATAATAGTCAATGGCATATTCTTTAATATTCTCATGTCTGAATGCTTTTATTATCCACCACTCGTGGGTTGAAATCTAGTCTTTCACATGTCAATAAGTTTTGCAATGACCATCATTCAAGTAAAATGCAACTAACTTTCAAGTACGACTTTTATAGATGTAATCTTATAGTTTCATACAAAATGCTTCCAGTAATAGTAGTTTTATTCAAAGTGAAGTTTTGAATGTACCTCTACTCTCTAGTTTTTTTTTTTTCTTTTAAGCAACAATCTGTAAAAGTAATCATTTTAAATATATATCATGGTAGACAAGAGTTCGCATATATAGCAAAGGATTTTGCTAAATATCTTAAAGAATCTATATGCATAAAACTACAGGATAGTGCATATAATTTATTTATTTTTTTCTTTTTCTTTTTTTAATTTCTCAGTGATGGGTATCAAATATATGGTCTTGTGCATTCCTGCAATCACTCTACCATGGAGTTGCATCCTGAGTCCTCAAATAATTTATTCCTATGTGGCACAGTCATGGCCATAGTTTAATCTCCCAAGAACTCATGTTTTATAAGCTAGGCCCTCAGTTTTGTGGTGTTGATGTTGTGTATTTTTTAAGAGATGAGGCCTTGTAGAAGGTAACTAGGTCAGGGGGGCATGTTCTTGAGAGGGAATACTGTAGGATTGCATGCAGCTCAGTGTCAGAATACTTGCCTAGCATCCCCAGCACCCCCACACACAGAAAAAAAAAAATGAGAAGGAAAAGGAATGATGATAAACACAAGTAAGTCCATAGAAGAGTGAGCTCCTTGAAGAAAGAACAATACACGTCAGTACCCACTCTCTGGTTTCTAAAATCTGATATCTCCCTCTTGTATGTGCTTTCCCAATTATGCCATCTGTCATTTTAGGTTGCTTTAGAAGGCCTTCAACAGAGCCAGGCAGATGTTGTGACTATGTTGTTAAACCTCAAAACTGTGGGAAAAAATAAACCTCTTTTCTTTATATATTAAACAGTCTCAAGAATTTAGTTATAGCAATGAAAAATAGACTAACAAAACTGGGTAAATTCTACAACAATAATTATTATTCTCCAAGGAAAATTATTCTTTTATTACCTCTAGGTTTCTATAGGAAATTAATTTTTGTATTTTAGAAGGAAATTTTGTACTATATTAATTACTTGTTAATTATGCCCAAATTACCTTTTAACCCCTGTTAACCCCTATTTTATTTTGGATTTAAAATCCATTAAACTTTGTAAATCCCCTTTTAGTATTGGTCTTTATTGTCATCTAAGTTTTAAGAACTAAAGAAACATATAATTAAACATTATAAGTGAAGAATATATAATTCAAGACAAATTTAATAAATTATTTAAGAATTTAAAGTCGGTTATTCTTTCTTAATTTTATAAATTTATATTTGCTTTGTTTTAATTATGTGAAGCGATGAAAAGACAAGGTGAAATACAACACCATTTTCTTTGAATAGTACAATGTACAATTAACAACCTCTGTTTTCCGTTAAAAATACAATTTTCTGAATTTAGTAAGGGGAGCTTTTCAAGATGTAAGATACTTTTTAAATTATTTTTCTTACAATACAATATCAAGGAATCTGCAATAAAATGTGGTGAATTATGAACAGCAGAAATGATTCAGGGCTGGGTGGTACCTATGTTTATCTTCTACTATGTTACTATGTTTATATAAAGTTATTTCAAAGTCCACCTAGATTTCAATCAAAAAGAAGAGGCCTTAAAATTAACAGTGATTGGGAGGTTACAAACCTCAACTCACTGACCAATATCAGAATTTCCCTACTGGCCACTTATATGTGACTGATAGCAATTGTATATCTGCTCCAGGTCCTGATGACTGTTTTCTAAATGACACAGATAATTATATGAAGAATGTAATAGTTAAAAAAATCATATAAAATAATAACATATTTTAAAGTTTATTACTAATAGATCTTGCTTTGACTTCATGAAACTCGTGGAATATTTATTGATATTTCTGAATAAGAACTTTTAAATAGTTAATGATAACTATTTTGTTCTTCCTAAGAAAGAGAATTGACTTAATGTGATTCCTCATTAAATCTGAAAACACTTATGCACATGACATGTAACATTGTATTACCACAAGGAAAGCCACAAACATTGACATCAGCCCAGGATAATTTGTTACTGTTTTCTTCTCTTTTAATATAGTGAGAAATGTCTATAAAAACTATAAATTGTTATTCTGTCAATAATATTTTATTGATGAATCCCATAATTATTTTGTAGTTTCAAGGTGGTTTTTTTTAATTAATTTTATAAAGTCTATTATTTTGAAAGGAAATCAAAT
The DNA here is from genome assembly GCA_025594165.1 of Tamias sibiricus. NCBI lineage: Eukaryota > Metazoa > Chordata > Mammalia > Rodentia > Sciuridae > Tamias > Tamias sibiricus. Next base: position 147,931,204 of record CM046662.1, read on the forward strand.
AAATATATCAATGTGATAAGGAACAGGTGAACAGGTAGATGTGAGCAGTGGGAACATGAAGTTAAAGTAATAATTCTATAAACTAGACCTATTCACTGTACTGACCTGTGAATGCTATGTCTAAAAAGCAATTTACCTGCAGTACTGACTGACTTAAATTGGCAGAATATGTTATATTCCTCAGCAAACAATCTGTTATCTGCAGGAGAAATGCAGACCTGAAATACCAATAAAAAGAACAAGTTACCATGAAGGTGGGAACTTTTGTGCCTCTTACATAGACCACTACTGTTACAATTCCACTACTGTTGGAGTTAAGGATAATTCCCACAACCATAAAATTGGCAAGAAAGGCTCCAATTTGAATCAGGGTGGGCCAAAGTGTCCTAGAATTATCATGAGGACTGGGATCTTGAAAGTCTGGTGTCATTCTGTTATCAATCAAAATCAAAAGGTGGATATGGATAGGACTTACCCCCAGTAAAACTGGAGGGCAAGGAGAGGCATACCATATCTCTCCTCTATGAAAGAACCCACTCTCTCCCTTAAGAGTGTTCCTTTTAACCCTTTCCTATTCTTTCTAATGAACTCATGTCTGTTACTGAGAGCAACATGCCTGAAATCTTTCTGGCATGATTGTAAGAATTGTGATTTGAAGAGGGATTCTCTGCTGTATAACAAATGTACTTTATAAATTCAAAAGTGCTATATTAATTCATGGTACAATATATCTACTTCAGAAATACAAAGATGCATTATGAATAAAAATATATTATTCTAAAGACATAGGGAATGTTTTATTTTCCTCATATCCTAAATCCAAGAATTATGTCATTTCATTATTACATTCTTAAAGCAATCCAGTTTAAAATGTTTTTTGTTAGTACATTATATTTATACAGAATAGTGGAGTTCATTTTGACACAATAATACATGCATTCTTAGATTACTTTTATTCTTATTAATCAAGTTTTACTTTAAGTAGAGTTTCTTTTTGAAAAGAGCATGCAATAGAATTTTATAATATTGGATTTGGATGAATGTACTATTTAAAAATATTTCTCCTGTGCCATTTACAAGTTATGTGACATTAGGCAAGACAGTCATTTACTTTAACCAACTTACTCAGGTCTAATTACATTTTCCTATAGTCTCTGAGATGATTCAGAAAATTGAAATTGAATTATTTTTATCCTTAGGTTTTTAAAAGTAAAACAAATGAAACTAGATGATAGCAAAATTTATGTGAGTTACATTAAACAGCAGAGTAGTCATTGACCTTAGTCACTAATTGTCTGCATTATGTGTGATTAACCCTGGGAAACAGCAAAAAGGCTGATTATTAAGACAAAGGACACAATACAACCACCTATTTATAAAGTATTTTCTTTAATTTACTCTCATTACAGTGGTTAGCTACATATGCTCTGGTGTTCTTCTAGGGGGTAAGATAAAGACTGCTCTATAACTGCCCTCACAGTGCTGCAAAGCCAGTATATCCTGCTTTTCCTGTGTTACTATGATGCAAGGAGCTTCAGGGCATTTTGTGTATCTAGCATATTAGGTTTAAAAGCTTTTAATCACATTAATTCCTCCAACTGTTCCTAATCTATATCTAAATCTCTCATCTGTTCCTATTCTGATACAGCAGCTGCTGGACAAAAAAAAAAAAAAAAAAAAAAAAAAAAAAAGTCCTTTACATGCTGCTGTCACTGAACTGAAGTCAGAATTAACTAATGTCTTCTTTCCACTCTTTCCGAGATTATGCTTCACTAAACATAGTGGTTACCACTGTCTGTATACGAGGAACAGTTTATTAGATTCTCCTCATTCAGTAGTCATCTTTAGGTGCTTGTAAGAATCATTTGGCAGTACTGACCATATTACAGTACATATTGTTTTATTTTTTGCATGTAGAAATATGTAAAAATGAATCCCATCAATAGCATTTGAAGGAATCAAGACCTTGGAAATTACATATAAATATTCAATCAATATTGTTTGTCAATGATAAAATAGTTTACCTTAATGGACATTAAAATATTCCAAATGCATTTGATAAAATAAGAATAGGAATTATGATAAATTTGATCTTTTAGTTGTTCAAGATACCATGCTGTGCATTTTACAAACCTTATTTATTTCTTTAAGATGCACCAGTGTTAACTTTTTGGTTAACAAGAAGGATTGTTAATTTTGGTTAATAAGAAGGATTGTGAGTTTTATCCAAGATTCAAATATTTGGAGTTGGCTTGGTAGTTTGGATTTCTAATAAAGGGGTATATTTGAGGAACTCTGATCTATATAAATTTTGATAAGAAAAACTTAAGGTTGCTTTAACATAAATATAAGAAGCCACATTGCTTTCTCTAAAACAGTTATGTTTAGCTTCAGGACACTAATAATACTAATAATAATTCTCAAAATGCTCTATACTGTATGATATTACCCAGTATTTTCAAAAGTCTTTATTATAATTATTGTATCTATAAAATACATTCTTGCTTAATTTTATTATATTAATATTTTAAAATTATTTAGATCTGTCACTGATCATTCATTTTATCTTATTATCATGATATTTGTTTTCCCTATTGATCAGATATTACATGTACTAGAATATATTTTTATTTATTATACTTTAAACGAGTTATCAATATTCATAGTAATTCTTCTGAGAGTAACTCTCATTTTCATGCATACTTAGGAATTGAGTAATTATTATAAAAATTGTTAAAAATTCCCTTTCCTTCGTATATTGACTGCTCATGTCCAGTACCTTTTTACAGGTTAAAAATGTTTTGTTTTTCCCTAAAAAGCACAGCTAAAAAAAATATTATCTTATGTTATCATTAGAATTTTTTGGGTTGTTAAAAAACGGTTTTATGGCTGGCATTGAAATTTATAAGCAATAATTTGAATTTAGAATTGATAAATTATTTTATAACCTGTGAATAAACTAGAATAACTGTTTTATATATAAACTACAATACTTCCCAGAAAGAGGGGACAAATTATAAGATACTACAAAATATTTTCTAAATAAAAAATTACTTTTGCTTCTTTTCCTCATGAAAACTATAAATTCATAATTTCACACTTATTTAGTGATATATCTCTATTATACATATTTTCTAGTAGAAAATATTAATAATTTGGGGTACTATCTACAGATTCTATTCTCAGATTTTTCCTAATTGTCATCATACATATTATTTTAATTCCTTGAATAACTTGTGGAGAAACTTTCATTTCCTCAAGAACTAGTAATATGAAGTGCGCATTTTTACTGTAGAGCATTATTTATACCAACCTCATGTTACACACACTTTATTTTAGCAAAAAAAAAAAAAAAAAAGCTTTTGTAGACTGCTCACATGACAAAAGTTGCTTGGATTCTGTTTTGCGTTTATAAATCTCTGACTCTTTAAGTTAATTTGGATTCAGCTTTCCATTGTGACACTACTTTACTTTGAAGTGGGATATTTGAATGTCAAGAATAAAAATCACCTTCTACTTGGTTGACAATTTATTAAAGCAAGAGGTCTCAGGAGATTAGCACACATAATATTGTAAGACATAATGTCATAAGGCTTGTCATTACAAAACAAACAATTTAATATAGATCAGAATTCATTTTGAACCTCTCTTTTAAAAAGTCAAAAAGCTATTTAAAAGGATAACATCTACTATTGATATGAATATATTATGTTTTCTTTTGAAAAGGAAATGTCAAAACTATAAAACTTTTAAATATGCATGCATTAAATCCTATTCAAGTAAATAAAAATTGGCCATGTTTATACTAAAAATAATTTTACTGAAGAATCTTCAATAATGGGTTATTTTGTCTTTCTTTCCCATGCAGAATTTAATTGTCTTTCACCTGTTCCCATCGCCAGTATTATACTGAGAGTTTTACCATATTTGATTGCCAATCATCTCATATTTCTTTAGAATAAGTCGGATGTGATGATTGTCATAATCCAACTTGTTTTATAGCACTCAAGTAGAAAGTTGAGGACTTAAGCTGAAGTACAATTTGAATTTGAATGCAGAAATGATTGAATTGCATAGGCAAGTATTGTGCTGTTTATGCTGTAGCAAATCCTTCACTTTTAGGTTTGTTAAAGCAAAAAATCCATTGATATATGGATATATTGCCTGTGCCATACTAGAAAAAAAGATTATTGAGTGATCATCACAGGCTCATTTGTGTGTTATCCACAGACAACTACTGGAGTTAGATATTTTAGGAGATGGGTGAATTTTGGTGACACCCTCTTTAATATGTAAACCATAGTATCTGATAACTACTTTCAACATTGTTGGAACATAAGTCTAAAGCACTCAGACTATTTATCAAAATAATAAGGAAGCTCTCAGACACTAGATTTTATTTATTAAAGTTGTGTGCTACCAAAATATACAAAGGTAATTTATGGGTAAAAGCATAAAATAAAGAAACTTGTTTACTTGGTCCTTGGTGTTTATTTTACCACAGATTAACCTTGACAATAAATTTTAATTCAAATTCCTTATATGTAAATTTATATTTGAAAGCAAATGTACTAACATATAAAACAAACATGTAAAGGAGTTAAACATTGACTATTGTTATTTGAATTACACAATAGCCACTTTAACTTAAAAGTGTAGTTCTCAATATATTAATCAACTGCAAATCTTATCTACTTCCATCAGAAATGGAAGTAGAACTATATTCTGGTACTTAGTTTTTCCCTAGAGACATTCACCCCCCACCCCCACTGCACCCTTCTCCCTCTCTCCCTCCCTCCATCCCTTGTCTCTTTCTCTTTCTCTCTTTTTCTCTCCCCCTCCCTTCCTTCCTCCCTCCCTCAACCCCAACATCTGTTTTGGTAACCAAGGATAATATAAACATTTAATTCAATAAAGTGTATTAGAGAAAATTTATGTTTAGCATCTATTACTTGTCAATATCTGTAATACATGTATATCACATATAAAAATATCAGAAGGGAGTAAATTACTTAAGGTTTTCATTACTAAGTTATAAATCTTAAAGGTATTTATGTTCTAGATTATTTGATTTTAAAGTTTATGACCATGTTAAATGATAAATTCAGGATCTTTTTATATGTTAAAAAAGGTTAATTTGAAAGTAATAATTGGTGATTATTTGTATAATTAGAGTGCATCCTTTTGTTAATTCCATACTTATCAATTTGTACATGTAATAATCTGGATATTCAAACTGGAACATCATTGGCCATCATATAATGAAAAGTTAATATATCCAGTCATTTAACCAATGCCACAAAAATGTGTTAGATTCTAGTTATACATACATTTACATATAACATAAAACCACTATAAATTAATTTTCAGTGTGGAACATATGGAAAATGAATGAACAAATTTAACTTATATAAAATCTGACACAAAAATATCATCCTTTATATTAGAATTTAGTAATATACATGTAACCAAATAAATTTAAGAGCAGGTACCAATAAAACAGTTGTCAGAACCCATTATGTAAATAATACGAAAGTCTATTATAACTTTGAAGTCATTACTAAAACTGTAATTTCTATATATCTAAAAGCTTTACATACAAATAACTATAATTTTCACTGTATCCTTTAGTCAGACTGCAGTCAAAATACTGGCCTAACTAAATGAAGAACAATTTTAAATATGAAATTAAGGCTGTATATATAATAAGTTTATTTTATGTATTAACTTGACTGGACTATAATATGCTCAGATATCTGGTAAAATATTATTCTGCATGCATCTGTGAGAGTGTTTCTGGGTGAGATATCATTTGAATTGGCAGATTCATTAAACTAAATAGCCCTCCCAAATGTGGGTGGTTTCATCCTATCAATTGAAAAATAGAACAAAATTTATTCTCCCTGGATAAAGAGAGAAATCTTTCCTATCTTTAATCTCAAACTTTGTCTCCTCTTGGGTTTTCAGTCCACTTACATTTGAACTGGTTCTCAAATTTTCTGACTTGGAGTGAAACTCTATTCCATTGACTTTCCTGTTATCTCAAACATCATCCCAGAATTATCGGGACAAGTCATTCTCTAAAAACACATGAGCTAGTTCCTTTTAATTAATTTCTCTTCTTTCTCTTTTGATAATGTTTACAATGACATACACACACACACACACACACACACATATATATATAAATATATTCATATATGAATACATACACATTCCCACACTCCACTGGTAATTATTTCTGTTTCTTTGGGAAATTATGTTATGCTATAAAAATCATTCTTACAAAGAATGTGTACTGCTCCTTAATAATCTTTTATTTTCCTAGGTCTTCTTTAGTAAATTAGCAATCATTGAATTAGAAACTCTCAGAAATAACTTTTTATTGCTAAAATATGTTTTCATGTAATCTCTGTTTTCTTCTTTATGTAAATTATCATTGTCAGTAGTCAATGGTGGCATTTCTTTTATTCTGTTCTAATTTCATATTCATTGTTTTTCTATCACCACAAAACATTAACTTACTCAATATGTAAACACATTTCAATACATTTGGTTTAAGGATTTCTTAGCATGATTCATGGAAACTTTTGAGAAATGGATTCTTTTTCCATGTTCAAAGCCTTTGGGGACATACATAAATTCAGTTTTTACCCTAAGAAACCTAGGTGCAATGGACAAGAAATTTATTTTATCCATAAGTGTGTAACATAATTTAGTGCAAAATTGTTCAATGAAAAATATTGATGCAAAGGATATGTGTTGAATGTGAAAAATTGTCTCTAACATTTAACTCTGCTGTGTGAGACTGGGATGTAGGAAAGGTTTATGTGTATTCAGAAGATCAGAACTTATTTACTTCCTTAAAATAAATCCTATCTGTTTGGGCTTAGAAGATAGTACATCCTTCCATTACAAAAATGCAAATACTTTATCTACAGTTTTTTTTTTTTTTTTTTTTTTTTTTTTTTTTTTTAAACTGAGACACTTTTCTTGAGCATTTCAGGGAATCAGTAAAGTCTCTTGATTAATCTTGACTCAATTGTTAAGGACTTTAAGTAACATATGCTAAGGATATTATTTAAAACTATATTTTACTATTAGTTAATATTACTATACTTAAAACATATAAAATATTTGCATAAGGACATTATTTAAAACTATATTTTACTATTAGTTAATATTACTATACTTAAAACATCCAAAATACTTACATTAATACAAAAGCGTTCAGGAAATTGAAATGACAAAAATATAGACATAAATCATAAATTTTGGTTTTAAAAAAAAAGGTAATAAGTATTAAAATTATGTTAACTTTATTTCATAGAAAATAATGGTTTTTAAAATAAGTGCATGATATCTGTAAAATTTTACTTATATTTTTCTAACGTAGAATAAGTTGAATGTGGTTAAACGCTTATGGGATCCTGAGAAGAGGAATATTTTGAAGGTATTGTCAATAGAAAAAAATAATTGATTATAAATGATGTCTACAGGCTACAAAGAAATTATGGAATTCAGTGAATATGTCAAGATTTATTTCTTACCCCAAGAAAGATATATTTTCCATTGTAATTACTGGCAAAAGTAAGGAAAGTAAGTTCTGATTTTCAGTTGTAAATTAGGATTCAACAATATCAATTTTACACTTCTCTGTTCTCATACGGACTGGAAACCCTAGAATAATTTTTCTCAGAACTCTAACCAACATAATACTAGAATCAAATTCCCACATCAAGAGGCACTTATGTAATATTTACTAATTGAAAGCTGTAATTATCTTTCAGCAGGATAAAATCCTATGAGCAGAAAGTAGACATGAAATTTTGCCTTAATTCTGGAAATTTTCTTGAAATTAATCTGTGTTAGTGCTATTAGTGACTGAGACCATTGGAGAAAGCTTATTTTCTGAATTCCAGTAGCATTTTTCTCTGTCACTCAGGTAGCTTTCCTTTATATTTGTGATCCATAATACTGTATATATCATCCCTTCCAGTTTGATGTAGGACAATTTGTGTATTCTTGGCTCAATCTTGATTGATGAAGGAATGTATTTGAAAATATATTTATATTTAAAATCATTAAATTTTGAAGTAGTTTTCATCTGAAATGTAGGGAGCAAACTTTGAAGTAAAAAGAAAGAATTAAACATCTTTAATCTACAATATTTCCTTGTGTAGAATAAACCAAAAAAAAAAAAAACCCTAAAACTAACTTGTCAAACATATTATAGGGCAACAGATATTAAGAAATAGGTAAATATGATAATTACTAAATATTGACAAAATGTAATTGTTTTTTTTCAGTAATAACTCCCCTAGAATTTAAACGTGGAATAAGGAAAAGAACATGTTGACTAAGCCAAAAAAGCAAAAAAGTTAAAGATAACAGATCAAATGGTAGATGACAGACAGACAGAGTGGATTTCCCAAAGGTGAAAGTACAGGTACTACGGAAATAATCAAATTAGTGCACGTGGAGCATTAAGGATTATTTAGGTGTTTTTAGATTTTTTTTTTTTTTTTTTTTTTTTTTTTTTTTTTGTGGTACCGGGATTGAACTCAGGGGCACTCGACCACTGGGCCACATCCCCAACCCTTTTTTGTATTTTAAATAGAGACAGGGTCTCACTGAGTTGCTAAGTGCCTCGCCATTGGTGAGGCTGGCTTTGAACTCGTGATCCTCCTGTCTCAGCCTCCCAAAGTGCTGGGATTACAGGCTTGCGCCACCGTGCCCGGCTTAGATTTTTTATTTAGTTGTTGACCAGTGTTTGGGGGAGGACAAAACCTATAATGCTACCACAACTTTGGTGGTTAAAGTATAGTGTAGGCAAATTGATAAAGTAAAGGAGTGTGAACGTAGATTAGTCACTGAGACTGATTCGATGGTTGTGAAAGACAGAATGTGACATGCCATTTCTTATTAAATGAGGCAGAACAACTGGGGAATCTAAAATTATAGAGTGCAAAAGCTGAGCAAAATTGTGGCTGAGTAAGATCCTCCAGCAAGCCTCTCTGCACAGGTGGAATGATTTGAATAACTATCCATCTACCAAGCTACCTTAAAGAGAACAGGAAGTCAGGTGGAGGACCATAATACAAACAAAAGGTATACTGAAAAAAGGCAAGAAAAATGCTCCTTAGATCACCCCTATCCCAACATCAGTTAGCTTGAGAAGAAGGAATTAAATCCAAGCCTTACATTTGAAACTGAGTATCAAACCTACCATGGTGTAAAACAGTGCCAGGCAACAGACCCAAAACTTGGTTGATGTAAAACAGCATTTGCTTTAAAGGAAATAAGAAATAGTTTGTTCTGAGCCAAAAATGACAGACCACAAACAAAGGTTCAAGTTTTCCTGAGTAATCTGCTCTGCTGTGGTAGAAATTACACTCATTTTTATAGGCACAGAACAAACATGGTCATAAATTGTTATATTCAACAAATACATTAGTGGGGACTTTAGGCAATCTAATAATAAAGCAGGAAAAACTTTTCCATGGGTTACTAATGTTATAACTCAGCATTCTTAGCTTTAGGGTCGGTGGAAACTAAAGGTCTTATAAGCTTAACAATAATTTCTAAGAGATATATCCCCAATAATCATGAGACTACAGGTTAGACACTGTTTTAGTCAGCTTTGTGTCACTGTGAACAAAAGACCTGAAAAACTCAACAATGTTTCTTACCAGAAACTCATTACAATGTGAAGGACACACATAGAGTGAAAGTGAATGGACTGAATCATACTCTTTGCAAACAGATGGTGAAGTAATATAGAAGTATATAAAAATAAGTTTTAATCAAAAGCTATAGAATGAGACATGGGATGTCATTATTTAATTATAAAGCCATCAATTCATCTGAAGCATTAATATTTCTGAATATGTATGCACCAAGTATCAGAGAATCCAAATACATTAAGTAAATATTAATAGACATGATGGAGATATAGACTCCAACACGATAATATTAGAAAACTTTAATACTACACTTTCAACAGTGGACAAATCATACAAACAGAAAATCTACAAAGAAATAATAGAAGAGTTAATTGCACCTTGGAGCAAATAGACCTGATATCTACATAAACATTCTACCCAAGATCTTCAGGTAAGCTTCTCCCTAACAAACGGAAAATTCTCCAAGATGGACTACATAGTGGTCACAAGACAAGCCTAAATAATTTAGTTGAAATTATGTTATTATATATTTTCAACACAATTCAATCAAATTACAAAAAATAATAATAAAAGCTAGGTGCTACATAAATGTATGAGAATAAAACTATTTTACTTTTGGTCAACTTATGGATCAAGGAAGAAATCAAGAAGGAAAAATTGTAAAATCTTGAAACAAATCAGTTTGGTAACATGGCACACCTAAATCTTTGGGAAATAGCAAAAACAGTATTAAGTGAGAAATTGTAGCATTCAGTGCTTACAGCAAACTATAGAAAGATCTCAAATAAAAAGCCTAACACTGTGTCTAAAGGAACTACGTAACAAGAACAAGACAAACACAAAATAAGAACAAGGAAAGAAATAAATGAAACTTAAAGAAACAACACAAGAGATCAATAAAATGAAGAGCTGTTTCTTTGCAATGATGTTAGATAAATCCTACGTAGACTATCTAACAAAAGATAGAGAAAATTTAAATAAATGATGAAAAAGAAGATGTTAACAAAATGACAATGCACATATACAAATGATCATTACAGAATATTTTGAACAACTAAATTTCAACAAACTTAATAACCTAGAAGAGATTAACACATTTTTGGACATATCCACTTTGACAAGATTAAATTAAGAAGAAATAAAAACCAGAACACAACAATAACAAATAATTAGATTGAGTTATTAATAAAATGTATTCCATCAAAGAAAAGTTCAGGACTGATTGACTTCACTGATGAGTTCTATCAGTCATTTAAAAAATAATTTGTACAGGGCTGGGGCTGTAGCTCAGTGGAAGAGCACTTGCCTTACATATGTGAGACACTGGGTTCTATCCTTAGCACCACATTAAAACAAACAAATAAAATAAAGGCATTCTGTCCATCTACAACTACAAAAAAATTTTAAAAAATAATTTGTACCAATTTTCCTTTGATTATTCAAAAAGAAGAAGAAGAAGAAGAAGAAGAAGAAGAAGAAGAAGAAGAAGAGATAGGGACTCTTTTAACAAATACCATAATGACAGGATTGCCTGACACCAAAAGAGACAGACATACAAGAGACGAAAACCATAGGCCAATATCCTTCATAAAAATGGATGAAAATAACTCCTCAAAAGATACTAGCAAACCAAATTCAATACAACTTGAATATTTTTTTAACCATGATTAAGTGAAAGTGATCCCAGGGATGCAAGGATGGTCCAACATACTCAAATCAGTAAATAGTATGCATCACATCAACAGAATGAAGGACATAACCACTTAAAATGATATAAACAGATGCAGAAAAGGCATTTGAGAAAATTAATCACCACTTAATCATAAAAACACTTAACAAGTTAGTTATAGAAGGAACATATCTCAACATAATAAAGGACATATATAATAAGTCAACAACTAACATTTTACTGGATGGCAAAAAGCTTAAAGTATTTTGTCTCAGATGTGGAACATGACAAAGATGTACTCTTTGTCATTGTTCTAGTCAGAGCAACCAGATTAAACAAAATTTTTTACTATTTAAAGGTGACAATACCTTATATAAAGAAAACCCAAAAGACTCCTACAAAAACAGGTAAATGCTAATAAAACAAAATCAACAAAGTTGTGGGATACAAGATCAGCCTATAAAAATCAATAGCATTTTATATACCAATAGCAGATTTTCTGAAACTGAGAGCATTTTTCCACTTACAATAACCTACAAAAAGTAGAACAACTGGAAATAAGTTTAACCAAAAGAGGTGAAGTTCTCAGTAATAAAAACTTTGAAACACTGATGAAAGTAATTAAATTGAACACAGAAAAATAGACATTCCTTATGAAGAATTGAAAGAATCAATATTATTAAAATGTACATGCTACCAAAGTGGTCTACAAGTTTAAAGAAATGCATATAAAAACACTAATTATATTCTTCACAGAACTATGAAAAACAATTAAAATTTTTATGGAACAACAAAAAAATTCTGAGTTGATGAAGTACTCTTCAGTGATAGAACAAGGCATTAAACTACATGAGTTCAGTGTACTTATAAGGTTTATTAATCAAAACAGCAATGAAATTTATATACAAACAAGCTCATGTAGCAATGGAACAGAATAGAGGGTCTAGACATAATTCCATGCCAACTAATTTTGACACAGATGCTAGAAACGTGGTGGAGAAAGGAAACTTATCTATAGAAGACGCTGTTAAAATTGGATATCCACAAGCAGAAGAAACTAGAACCTTATGTGTCACCAGTTATAAAAGCCAATTCAAAATTGAATGAAGGCCGGGTGCAGTGGCACACACGTGTAATCCCAGCAGCTGGGGAGGCACAGGTAGGAGGACCACAAGTTCAAAGCCAGCTCAGCAATTAAGTGAGGCCCTAAGCAACTCAGCAAGACCTTACTCTAAATAAAATACAAAAAAGGGCTGGGAATGAGGTTTAGTGATTAAGTGCCTGTGGGTTCAATCCCAGGTATCAAAATAAATAAATAAATAAATAAGCAGATAAATAAATAAATAAAATTGAATGAAGACTGAAGGATAAGACATGAAACTATGCAATACTAGGACAAAATGATGAAGGGAAAATACTTCAGGACATTGGAATAGGAAAGTTTTTTGTTTGTTTGGTTTTGTTTTTCTCTTTCTTTTCTTTTCTATTGTTTTTAGCAGTACCCCAAAAGCAATAGATTAGTTTAATTAAAAAATTTTGGTCCCCAAACAAGCAATTATTAGAATAAAAAGACAACCTATATGATGGGAGAAAACACTTACATATTTTATGTCTAACAAGGGGTTGATATCCAGAATATATATAGAAAAGCTCAAATCCACAATACTAAAAAAAAAAAAAAAAAAAAAAAAAAAAAAAAAAAAAAAAAAAAGCTGATTGAAATGGATAATATATCTAGCAGATTTTCTTTTTTTAAAAAAATATTTTTATTTATTTGCTTTAGTTGTGCACAATGCGTTTTTTTTTATTCAATGCATTTTATTTGTATGTGGTGCTGAGGATCGAACCCGGGTCGCCCACGTGCTAGGCGAGCGCTCCACTGCTGAGCCACAATCCCAGCCCCTCTAGCAGATTTTCTAAAAAGAAAACATGCAGATATCTACAATGTATAGGAAAAAATTGCTCACTGTCACTAATCATCAGGGAAATTTAAAACTGCAAGGAGATATCACCTCATTACATTAAGAATGTTTACTAGAATGAAGACTAAATATAACAAGTTAAGATGGGGAGCAAAGGAATCCCTGCAGATTGTTGGTGAAATGCAAATAAGGACAGTCAACATGGAAAACAGTGTGGAGATTCTTAAAAAAATTAAACGAAATTTCACATGATCCTGCAATTCCATCCTTGGGTAGATATCCAGAGGAAATGCCATCAATATGTTAAGAGAAACCTGCATTCCTATTTTTACTGTAGCAACAGTCATAATAATAATGAACACCAAAGTGTCCAACTGATGAATGAACAAATAAAAAGCAGTATGTGTACACAGTGTAATATTCTCTCACCATAAAAAAATAAAATAAAATCTTTGAAATAACAAGAATGGAACTGGAGATCATGATATTAATGAAATAAGCCAGAAAAAAAAATAAGTTCTACCTGACCTCACTCATAGGTGGAATGTAAAAAAAAAAAAATGATTTTAAGATAATGAGAGTAGAATGGTGGCTATCAAAAGCTGAGGAGAATAGAGGGAATAGGAGGATGGGTTGGTTGTGGTTTCTGAACTGTAGTTAGTTGCAGCAAGAAATTCTGCTGTGATATTAGAAAATGGAGAAAAAATAGAGATTTTGTACTAAATTTTTAAATAAAAGAAAGTAATTTGAATGCTTTCACTGTAAGTAAATGATAAACAATTTGGAAGATAGATATGTTTACCTGATTAAATATTGCACAATGTATGCGTGTATTGAAACATCACATTGTACCCCACTAATATGTATAATTTTATGTCAGTGAAAAACAAATTAAAATAAATAAAATAAAATGGCAAGGTAGATAGATGTGAGTGATATATACTCTACTTAATTTGTATCTAATCTATGGGTAATTTGTGGTTAATTTATAGGTAATATGATTTTGTGGATCACTTGAGCATGTAATCACTTGAAGAATAATATTTGCTGAAAAAATGTGTATTTTAAATCTTAGACAACTGATTCAGGGACTTAATTCTGGAACATAACTAATTTATAAAAAACAAATGTGTTGCAAAAAAATACATTCCAAATTTTTTGTCAGTTCTTAATGTCTCTTTTACCCTATGGACCTAGAATACTTTTTTTTTTTTTTTTTTAATTCATACAATTTACTTTTGAGGAATAAGTAATGTTTTCTTACTACAGATGAGAAGTTATACTTTCTTGTAATGTTTTTGTTTCTTTTTAAAAATTACATATTATTTCAATAATACACTGTATATTTCTTCATTAAGTGGTATATGGTCCAAGTTATTGATCTGGTGTTCTAATTTATTAGCTATATCTTAAACTGAAATTAAATGAATAATAGTAATTTAGATGCAGTAAGTTGCCTTGCAGTCAAGACAAGTAACAAATAATAACAACCTTAGGGAGTATTAAGGGCTCACTAAAATGGCTGAAATATTAAGAGGGCATATAAGGAGCATATAAATAAGAACATTTTTCATTTAAATAAAACAGATCATTTTACTGAAGAATCATTACAACATATTAATCACAATACATTGAAAAATTACCCCAAATAATAAAAGGAATAACTGCTTCCTCTAATATATTTTAGTATGTTTGTTCTAGTCATGTCTTATGAAAAGTTGTTTTTACGATATTTCTGAGCACACAAAATTCAGATTTACCGGAAAATTGGGAGGAAAATTTGCAACAGTTATCCAAAAATGCAGCTGTATGACTTACAAAATAACTTTTCTTTTAATCTCTTATTTTTTCTCCCTCTTCATGAAACATTCCAGTCATAGGCTGGAGTCCAGGCTAATAGTGTTGATGTAGTGAGAGTGGCTTCCAATATGTAACTCCATGATTGCTTTTCTCCTCTACAACTGAAGGGGTTGTCCTGTCTGCAGAGTAGCTGCTGGCTTGTGCATCTATGAGCTTTGGCATGCAAGAAGGGTAAAAAGTAGACAAGGAGGACAAAAATGTAATTCTGTTCAAAGAATGAATAACACAATCACTTTCGCTCATATTCCACATGAAATATTGAACTCGCAGAGACACAGTTAAAATCTAATCCAAGAAATATTGTTTCTGAAAGTGGGGTCAAGTGCCAGGAAAAGTACTCAAATTCTATATGAGAAAAGAAAGATGGGGTTTAGAAACAATAGCACTTCCCAACATGATTCCAAGTGAGAAACAAGAGTTTCTTGGTCACGTGGGCTAGACATATTTCCCTCTATGCTTCATCTAGGGACTATGACTCTGATTTTTCTCTGATAAACATTTCATGATCTTAGGTTCAAATGCAACTTGAGAAATATTTGTTAGTATAATGAAAAGTACTTAGTTTCTATTTCAATTATTTTTCCTACAAGCTATCTGACATCACGGAAACTAAACTTTGTTATCTTTTTGATCTTTAATTTTCACATGTAAAAATTTAGTTAATAAGAATGTGAAAAATTATATTGTAATTTAAATGAGATAAAAACTATATCACATTAATAATTAATAAAGCATACTACTTTTCTAATTCTTTTTAGTCTCATTACTAAAATAAGTTTTATATAAGATGAAATCTGTGAAACTAGCAGGCATATCTCACAAATTCAGAGTGTTCATTACTCAATGAAATATTTTCACATTTTACTTTAGATTTGTTTAAAAATCTACTCTGAAAATTTGTTTTAAGTAGCGTGAAAACCAATCACATCATTTATATATACTGCAATTTTTGGTTTGTGTACATTTAGATCTATTAATTTATTGTTTATATTTAACTGTGTGCTTTTGACGGTTTTTTGGTTGTTCCATATTTTTTTTCCTGACTTCTTTAAAGTTATTTGGAAACCTTGAGTCATAACTGATCTATTGTGTTTTTTATTATTATGATTATAATTGTAGAGTTCATTTTTATAGGTTGCTGTAGAAATTTATAAACAGAGTTAACCCCTTAGAATACTTAAAATAAATATTTATAACTATAAATGGAATATGAATTCTGTCTTTTTATTCTCAATCTTTCATAATGTATTTATCATATGTGTCTATGCAAAATGTATGTGTATGTGTATATGTGTGTATATATAAATATATGTATGAGCTAGCTACAGAAAATATTTACATTTATCTATGATAGGTATATCTATATATTCTATGTCTATTTTTATGATAAGCATATCTATATCTGTATTCTTATATCTATGTCCATGATAGATATATCTACATCTATATATCTATAGGTATCCATATTGGTAATAGGTATATCTATAGGTGTATGACTATATGTCTACACCTATATGTCTACTTCTTGTTTCTTGCTAGGTCAAGTTCCCTTTTCCTATTAGTATTTTGGAGACACTATGTTTGTCTTTAGTTTTGAACAATTTAATCAAGATGTATCTGAATGTATGTATTATATAGTTGATAAAGAAAAAAGATATATATATATATATATACATACATATATAGAACATAAATTTTTATATTTTTGTTTTAAAGTGTCTCATGTAATTTTTAGAAAAACAATAGTATTTTATACAGATCCCATCATTTAATTCTTCCATTGTTTTTCCTTTAATGCTGTTTATCCCACTTTCCATCTTGTGTTATTATTCTTCCTTTATAAATTATTCCAGTGTATCTGGTAAAGCACATTTGGAATATTTTCTCCATCTGAGAATTTCAATAAATGTGGGATATGGGGATATCAGTTATTGTTTTGAAGGAGTTGAAAATATTATTCAACTTTATGCTTCTTGCTAGATGAAGTTCCCTTTTCTTATTGTTTTTTGTAGATATTACTTTTGTCTTTGGTTTTCAGCATTTTAAGGATGACACATCTCAGTGTACATTTCTAAAATGTTTTAGACTTTACAGAGCTGCGTGAAGTTGTAAGTTTATGTCTTTTGCCTAATTTGTAAAGTTGATAGCCAGAAATCTCCCAACATTTTTTTCTTGCTCTGCATTTTTTCTGCTTTCTTTCCGAAACTCAAGTGACATGAATTTTAGAAATATCAACAGTAGCAGCATAGTTGTCATTATCATCATCATCAATACCACCACCATAATCTCTGTATGAGCAATGGTTGTGTCAACATTCAGAAAAATTAAGATATATTTATTGCATTCGGGGGAAGATGGCCGACAGGAGGGAGGTGCTCTCTGGACGCAGTTGCTGAAGGACGCGGAGTGGGAAGTTTGAGCGCTTTGCTGGCGGTTCTATTGCAACTGAAAGGGAGCCGAGACATTCCTGCACCTCTGGACAGCGAAATACAAAGTTCTCAAGACCACAACAACCAGGGACAGAGTCCCAGCGGTCCACAGCCCGAAACAACGCTGTCAGTGCTGCAGGCGCAGGGGCCAATACCATCTCGGCAAGGAGATGATCCACCCAGCGGCTTTGAAACCTGTCGGGGAGGAGGGATAAAAAGATGCCTAGAGGTGTGGGCGGTGTCCACGTGGAGCTCTTTCGCACTGCTTGCCAAGCCGACCCCCCCGCACTATCTGGACTGACACAAGGGTCTGCAGAGCAGCTGCTGAATGGGAGGAGAACGCCGCCATCTTTGAGAAGTGCAGAGGCTGATCCAGACAAAGGGGAAAAGACGGAGGAGACAACAGCTGCTGACATCCAGGGAGCCCCATTGCTCTGAAGGCAGCGCACACCTGGGTGAGACTCGGGTAACCAGCAGGGGAGGGCATGTCTGAGGCCAGCCCAGCAGCCACAAGAAGCTACAACTGTGGGTGGGCATGGGGAAAGGGTGCCTTCTGGAGGGTCCCCTTCCCAGAGCCATTCACCTGTTGACACATAACCACCCTGAGCCAATCCTCCCCCTGAGCGGCCGCTGGCATAGGGTGCAGACTTGACTCTCAGACTTTCTGGACGTGATCCAATGCAGTTGGCTTAAACTGGAAAGGGAAAAGAGAGGGGGGCTTCCCAGGGCCCATTTTGTTTGAGACTTGGGGTTCAACGTTTTTTTTTTTTTTTTTTGCTTTGTTTTTGTTTTTTTTTTTTTTTTTTTTGGTTGGTCGGTCTGCTTGTGTTATTGGTTTTTGTTAGATTGTTTATTGTTCTTTCTCTTTTTTTGGCTTTGTTCTGTTTTGCTTTTTTTGCATTGATTGTCATTGTGTTTGATTGTTTGCTTCTGCTCCTTTTCTCGTTCCTTCTTTTCTTCCTTCTCACTTTGGCATCTCTTCTTCCTCCTTCATCTTTCATATTTGCACCCTGCCAGTGCATACTAAACAGAGGCAAAAACAAGCTGTATGCAGAATTTGGGATTTCTAGAAACAGCGCAATTGAACTGGATAGCAAAGAGGTGCTATATATAGTTTACTCTCCATTTTCTTGATTCTCTATCTCCTCTCTCTTACACCAATTTCTACTCTTTTATCATTTTTTTTTCTTCTTTTCCACCTTACTTTATATGTAAATTGGTCTCTCCACCTAAGTGTGTACTCCATTCTCTATCTTCTCTCTTCTACTGATACTAAACCATTTCCAGTAAACCACGTCAATAGAACTCTCCTTTCATACTTTCCAAGAAAGAACAATTCAAGACACTTCCTTCTTCTTAAACATAATACCTCTGTATCCAATACTTGAAGCTATAAAACCCCATCAGAAGCATACAGAGTAAATTGGAAATAATATCTGGGTTAACAAAATCTGTACATTGTGATCAAAATTGAATTTTTTGAGTAGAAAGTGTTAGGTTTTAAAGTGTAAAGGAATTATAAGGGGAGCTGATAGCTTCGTACTACAGGAACAACATAAGGAATTAAGGTAAAATCGAAACAGTCAAGGTTCCACAGTGCAGGAAGAAAAGACACACAAGCAGCATGAAAAAAACAAGGGAAGAAAGTGACACAATCAAATCAAGATTCATCATCAGTAGATTTCATGGCAAACACAGTTGGTCAAATGCCAGAGATGGAATTTAGAAATTACATATGCCAAATGTTTAGGGAACTTAAGAATAAACTCAAAAATGAGATGAGGGAGCAAGTACAGGAGGCAAAAGATCATTTTGACAAAGAAATCCAAAAACAAATACAGGAAGTAAAAGATTACTTCAATAGGGAAATAGAGGCTCTAAAGATAAACCAAATAGAAATTCCAGAAATGAAAGAAGCAATAAACCAAAATAAAAGTTCAACTGAAAGCATCTCCAACAGAGTAGACCACTTGGAGGAAAGAACCTCAGACAATGAAGACAAACTATTTGTCCTAGAGAAGAATTTAGACCGTACAGCAAAACTCGTTGGAAATCAAGAACATAACATCCAAAAATTATGGGACAGCATAAAAAGACCAAACTTAAGAGTGATCGGCGTAGAGGAAGGGGCAGAGTTTCAAGCCAAAGGAATGAGTAATCTATTTAACGAAATAATTACAGAAAATTTTCCAAACTTGAGGAATGAATGGGAAAACCAAGTTCAAGAGGCATACCGAACACCAAACAAACAAAATCTCAACAGATCCACACCAAGACACATTATAATGAAAATGCCTAATATTCTGAGCAAGGAGAGAATACTAAAAGCCACAAGAGAAAGGAAACAGATCACATATAGGGGGAAACCAATCAGACTATGTTCAGATTTTTCAACCCAGACCTTAAAAGCAAGAAGATCCTGGAATAGCATATTTCAAGCTCTGAAAGAAAAGGGATGTCAACCAAGAATCTTATATCCAGCAAAATTGAGCTTTAGATTCGAAGATGAAATAAAAACCTTCCACGACAAAAAAAAGTTAAAAGATTTCACAACTCAAAAGCCAGCACTTCTGAACATCCTGGGCAACATTTTTCATGAAGAAGAAGAGAAAGATGATAATGAAAATCAACAAAGGGAGATATTAAACTAAAGGAAATACCAACCAGAAGAGAAACCTAATCAAGCTAAAGACCATAATTCAAATAAAAATGGATGGGAATAAAAATCACATCTCAATAATAACCCTGAATGTTAATGGCCTAAACTCGCCAATCAAAAGACACAGATTATCAGAATGGATTAAAAGAAAGGACCCAACAATTTGCTGTCTCCAAGAAACACACCTCATAGAAAAAGACATCAACAGACTGAAAGTGAAAGGCTGGGAAAAGTCTTATCACTCACATGGCCGGCGGAAGCAAGCAGGGGTTTCCATTCTCATATCAAATAAGGTAGACTTCAAACCAAAACTAATCAAGAGGGACAAAGATGGATATTTCTTATTACTTAAGGGAACCATTCATCAACAGGATATAACAATCATAAATCTATAATCCCCAAATAATGGAGCACCTACATTCATCAAACAAACGCTTCTCAAGTTCAAGAGTAAAATAGACCACAACACAGTTATTCTAGGGGACTTCAACACACCTCTCTCACCAATGGATAGATCATCCAAACAAAGGCTAAACAAAGAAACTGTAAGCCTCCTTAAAACAATTAACAATTTAGACCTAACGGACATATATAGAATATTTCATCCCTCAGTAAACGAATACACATTTTTCTCAGCAGCACATGGCTCCTTCTCCAAAATAGACCATATATTATGTCACAAGGCAACTCTCAGCAAATATAAAAAAATAGAGATACTACCCTGCATGCTATCAGACCATAAAGGGATGAAATTGGAAATCAACGACAAAACAAGGAATAAGAAAAACTACTCCATCAACTGGAAGCTAAACAACATGCTACTGAATGAACAAGGGGTTGAAGAAGACATCAAAGAGGAGATCAAAAAATTCCTAGAGGTAAATGAGAACACAGATACTTCATATAGAAATCTCTGGGACACTACGAAGGCAGTAGTAAGAGGAAAATTCATTGCACTGAGTTCATTCCTTAAGAGGAAAAAAAACCAACAAATAAATGACTTAACATCACACCTCAAAGCATTAGAAAAAGAAGAACAGACCAACACCAAGAGCAGTAGAATACAGGAAATAATTAAAATCAGAGCAGAAATTAATGAAATCGAGACTAAGGAAACAATTCAAAGAATTGACAAAACTAAAAGTTGGTTCTTTGAAAAAATAAACAAAATTGACAGACTCTTAGCGATGCTAACGAAAAGATGAAGAGAAAAAACTCAAATTACTAACATTCTTGATGAAAAAGGGAATATCACAACAAACACCTCAGATATACAGAATATAATTAAAAATTACTTTGAAAACTTGTACTCTAATAAAATAGAAAATACTGAATGCATCGACAGATTTCTAGAGTCATATGATTTGCCTAAACTGGATGTGGAGGCTATACACAATTTAAACAGATCAATTACAAGTGAAGAAATAGAAGATGTCTTCAAAAAGCTACCAAAAAGGAAAAGTCCAGGACCTGATGGGTTTACAGCCAAGTTCTATAAGACTTTCAAAGAAGAACTAATACCAATGCTCTTCAAACTATTCCAAGAAATAGAAAAAGAGGGAGCTCTTCCAGACTCTTTCTATGAGGCCAATATCACATTAATTCCAAAGCCAGGCAAAGACACATCCAAAAAAGAAAACTTCAGGCCCATATCTTTAATGAACATAGATGCAAAAATCCTCAACAATTCCTGGCAAATCGGATACAAAAACATATCAAAAAGATAGTGCACCATGATCAAGTGGGGTTTATCCCAGGGATGCAAGGCTAGTTCAACATTCGGAAATCAATAAACATAATACACCACATCAATAGACTTAAAGACAAAAATCATATGATCATCTCAATAGACGCAGAAAAAGCATTTGACAAAATACAACACCCCTTTATGTTCAAAACACTGGAAAAACTAGGAATATCAGGAACATATCTCAACATTATAAAAGCTATATATGCAAGGCCCCGAGCTAACATTATCTTAAATGGAGAAAAATTGAAAGCATTCCCTCTAAAAACTGGAACAAGACAGGGATGCCCCCTTTCACCACTGCTATTTAACATAGTACTGGAAACTCTGGCCAGAGCAATTAGACAGACGAAAGAAATTAAAGGGATCCAGATAGGAAAAGAAGAGCTCAAATTAGCACTATTTGCTGATGACATGATAATCTTCCTAGAAGACACAAAAACTCTACCAGAAAACTTTTACAACTAGTAAATGAATTTTGCAGGATACAAAATCAACACACATAAGTCAAAGGCATTTTTGTACATCAGCAACAAAGACTCTGAAAGGGAAATGATGAAAACTACCCCATTTACAATAGCATCAAAAAAAAATAAAATACCTGGGAATCAACCTAATGAAAGAGGTGAAAGACCTCAATAACGAAAATTATAGAACACTAAAGAAAGAAATTATAGATGAACTCAGAAGATGGAAAGACCTACCTTGCTCTTGGATAGGTAGAATTAATATTGTCAAAATGTCCATACTACCAAAAGCACTATACAGATTTAATGCAATTCTAATCAAAATTCCAATGTCATTCTTCAAAGAAATAGAAATAGCAGTCATGAAATTCATCTGTAAAAATAAGAGACCCAGAATAGCCAAAGCAATCCTGAGCAAGAAAAGTGAAGCAGGGGGCATCACCATACCGGACCTTAAATTATACTATAGAGCAATAATAACAAAAACAGCATGGTATTGGCACCAAAACAGACTGGTGGACCAATGGTACAGAATTGAAGACACAGAAACTAATACATGTAATTTCAGCTATCTTATATTAGACAAAGGTGCCAAAAATGTACAGTGGAGAAAGTATAGCCTCTTCAACAAATGGTTCTGGGAAAGCTGGAAATCCATAGGCACCAAATTGAAATTAAACCCTTATCTCTCACCATGCACAAAACTCAATTCAAAATGGATCAAGGACCTAGGAATTAGAACAGAGACAACACGCCTAATAGAAGAAAAAGTAAGCTCCAATTTCCAACATGTCGGATTAGGCCCCAAGTTCCTTAATAAGAATCTTGTAGCGCAAGAATTACTACCAAGAATTAATGAATGGGATAGATTTAAACTAAAAAGCTTCTTCTCAGCAAAAGAAACAATCAGTGAGGTGAATAGAGAGCCAACTAATTGGGAACAAATATTTAGTACATGCACATCAGACAGAGCACTAATTTCTAGAATATATAAAGAACTCAAAAAACTTTACACCAAAAAAAACAAATAACCCAATCAATAAATGGGCTAAGGAATTGAGAAGACACCTCTCAGAAGAAGATACACGATTAATTAACAAATACATGAAAAAATGTTCAACATCGCTGGCAATTAGAGAAATGCAAATCAAAACTACTCTAAGATTTCACTTCACTCCAGTCAGAATGGCAGCTGTCAAGAACACAAGCAACAATAAATGTTGGAGAGGATGTGGGGAAAAAGGCACACTCATACATTGCTGGTGGGAATGCAAAATGGTGCAACCATTATGGAAAGCAGTATGGAGGTTTCTTGGAAAACTGGGAATGGAACCACCCTATGACCCAGCCATCCCACTCCTGGGTCTATTTTCAAAGGACTTAAAAACAGCATATTACAGTGACACAGCTTTCTCAATGTTTGTAGCTGCGCAATTCACAATAGCTAGGTTGTGGAACCAACCTAGATGTCCCTCAGTAAATGAGTGGATTAAGAAAATGTGGTATATACGCACAATGGAATTTTACTCAGCAATAAAAGAAAATAAATTAATGGCATTTGCAGGTAAATGGATGAAGTTGGAAGACATAATGCTAAGTGAAGTTAGTCAGTCTCAAAAATCCAAGTACCAAATGTTTTCTCTGATATAAGGAGGCTAGTTCATAGTATTGTTGGATGGGAGGGTACATATGAGGACTAGAAGAACACTAGAATGGTCAAAGGGAAGGGAGAGTAAGGGAGGGAGCAAGGGGGGAGGGAGAGGGAGAAAAGGAAAAAGAAAAGAAAAGGTGTTTGAATGAGATGGATATCATTTTCCTAAATGCATGATTGAAGACCTGAATTGTACGAATATACTCTGTATACAAACAATTGTATGTAAAAAGATGCTAAATACATGCACTATGAGTTGTACATATTAAAAATTATAAATAAAATTTTTTTTCTGAAAAAAAGATATATTTATTGTTAAATAAATAATGTATAAATATATAAATGATTATACTTTATTACATAAAATATGTTTATTTCTATATGGGACCTATTGCTTAACCGAGTTGATACAAAATTTACCATCACAATAATCATCACCTTCATGTTCAGAATGCTCTGGTCATTTGTGAAAAATCCTTGAGTTTCTCAGATGGGGTAGTTTGAATCATTCCCTCACTACAT
The DNA here is from genome assembly GCA_025594165.1 of Tamias sibiricus. Lineage (NCBI taxonomy): Eukaryota > Metazoa > Chordata > Mammalia > Rodentia > Sciuridae > Tamias > Tamias sibiricus. Next base: position 147,955,816 of record CM046662.1, read on the forward strand.
TAAATGACTCTTTCCTCTATCATTCTCCTAAAAGTATTAGATCCATCTTTTCAAACTTTTAGTTCAGTCATTAAGTTTTTAGTTTTCATATTTCCATTTGGTACTCTTTATTTTCTGCATTATGAGATTTTAGTTTTCGACAATTTTTATATTTCTGTCCATTTCAAGATCATATATTCTTGCTTGTTGTAGCATTTAGTATATTAAAGCTACTTTAAGTTATTATCAAATACTTTCATATCTATTCCATCTTGCTGTTGGTGCTTTCTAATTGCTTTATTCCCCCATGTTAAGCCAGAGTTACCAATTGTTGGTAGGTTGAGTGATTTGGGATTATATACTAAACATTTTTACTATTTAAAAAATTAAACTTTGTGGCATTTTTAGCTCTTATAGATAGTGATTTTTTTCTAAAAGCGAGCACTTGATCTGATTGATTAAGTGCAGGACATAACTTTGATCTGTCTTCTACAAGTTTTGATTCAATTCCATTTTCAAAGCTGTGTTGATATGCACCTTGTTCACACTTGTGTGGCATTTTGTGACCATTCTAGTACAAGAATGGTGACCTGTCTACTAGCTCATTTCTCAAAGTTTATGTGTTCTATTCATGGCTGTATCTACAACTGAGTAGCATAGGGGGAGAAAAAAAATTATAAATAATTTTAAGTTTTTGCTTTCCCAAGTTCTTCCCTTAGGACCACTTCTCAGATACTCTATGCGCCCTGAAGTACTTCCATCATATGTCCAGAAAGATAGGACTTTAGTTAACCTTTTCTGTTGTATTTTCAACAACTATGTTCATGTTTGGGATGAAACAGTGGATAGAAAAATATAAAAGCAATGGAGGTTCACCTTATACTCTTGGGATCTCTGTTCCTCAAAGCTTTGGTCATTGCACATGAAACAACAACAACAACAAAACACAAAACCGGGTGTAGTGACTCAGCTTATAATCCCAGCATCTCAGGTGGCTGAGGAATGAGGACTGCAAATGCAAAGGCAGTCTCAGCAACTTACTGAGGCCCTAAGCAACGTAGCCTGACCCTGTCTCAAAATATAAAGAGAATAAAATAAAAATTTAAAAAAAAAGGCTAGGGATGTATCTCAGCAGATACGTGCTTCTGGGTTCAAACTCCCAGTACCAAAACAAAACAAAAACAGCAACAAAAGAAAATTAAGGAGTTCCCCATTCTCTCTGAGCACCTGGAGTTACAATCCCTACCTACAGAACCAGACCTGAATGACTTTTGCATTAGTTGCATGTGTACTGGTAAAATATTACCTAGATTTGGTGATTTAAAACAGCAAAAACATGTTCTCTCACAGTTCTAGAGGAACAAGTATGAGATGAGTGTTATGTGCCCAAATTGAGTTGCTGGCAGTGTTAGTTCCTTTTGGAGTGTGCAGGGTGCCATCTCATCCATTACTTCTTGCTTCTAATTGGGCTGGCAGATTCCCCTTGACCTTGTAAAGTAACTTTCATGGGTTCCAGGGATTCATATTTGGATATCTTTTAGGACATTATTCATCCAATTATAGCTTCGGCTGGAGCTCTGATATCAGCAGCCCTGTGCTCACTCTTATTTTTAAAGCCTCATTGCAGTATAATTAACATACAAAAATTACTTGCTTAAAATATTCAACTTAAATATTAAAATATCATTTACTTTATATACTTATTTATATTATTCATATAATAAAATTATAAAATATTATTTATTTATAAAAATTAAAATATTCAATTGTGTTTAGATACACACCATCAATTCATTATGACAATTAATGTAATAAATGTATTCAAGTCAAATGTTCTTACTACAAAACACACACACATACACACACACACACACAGAAGAGGAAATTCTGGAAGTGTGGATGGTGATGGGTACACTAACAGTTTTTAGATATAAACAAACTACACATTTGTGCTATAATCCCATCTAAATTTTTTAAAAAACTTCATTTGAAGAAGACTCCAGATTCACATAGCATCAGTGATGCACTCAGGCAATTTTAATGAAGAATTAATACAATTTTTTAAAAAATACTTTGAAAAATAGAAGAAAAGGAAATAATCCCCACTACATGTCAGTAGGCCATGATTACAGTAATTACCATAATACAGAAGTATCAAAAGAAAACTACAGAACAATATTCCTCTTGATTGTAGACAATGAAAATCTCCAGCATAATGCTAGTAAGTAATATATTAAAAAGTATTTTATACATGTGCTCACTTTTTTGGTTGAATCTACACTGAGTTCAGACAAAAGTATACTGTAGGGAGAAAAAGGCAATTATAATTCATTCTATAAAACTTTAAATTCTGTCTTTCTTCCCCTAAGTGCTTCATACTATTTAATTTTAAAGTGGTTGCTTCTAGTGTTCTGTACAAGTTTTATAGCTCCATGTAGTGGAAAAGAAAGAGTAGTACATGCTTATATCATCTTATCAACAATTAGAACTTTCTGGAACTATTTGTCACCTTGTATTTTTCAATCAATTTAATGCAAATATAAAATTTAAAGCACGAAATACATTTTCAATAGTTCAAATGAAATCAACATTTCCCTACTTTATCTTATCTCTGACCTGGCATCTGCTCCCCAGAAGCTACATTTTCTACATTTTTGAGGTATTTCATATATAAAATCCATATTTATGAGTATGTGTGGCTTTTCAAAGTTATATGTTAATACTATAAAAAAGAAAGCCATTAATAAAACCTTGTAAAATTTCCCAGTGCATCTTGGCATGCATGTTCATGCATAGCTCCATTCTCCCTTCCTCCAAGAGGGAGTAAAAATAAACAGTAAGGTTAAAAAACAATTGGTTTTTTATAGTATCATTACTATATAAGTTAGTATTTACTACTAAGCATGATTAAAAAAAATTCCCATTGATTAAAATGTACATTGTGACTAAATTGCCTTTAATCTACATTTGTTTTTCCTGAAGAAAATTATTTTTAAACTTTTGTTATTTTTCTTGTGTATTTTTCATTAACTCTTTTACAAAATTTCCATCAGAAATACGAGTATAAACCTTTCTTGTTATTTGAACACATTCTGATCCGTCTTCTCATATTTCAGAGTTCTATCTCTCCCTCCACCCACCTCTCTCTCTCTCTCTCTCTCTCTCTCTCTCTCTCTCTCTCTCTCTCTCTCTCTCTCTCTCACACACACACACACACACACACACACACACACACATGCAATTTTGCCTAATCTCATTCATCTTTTAGTTGGGAAGTCATGTACTCATTTACTTTGTAAATCTCTGTTTCAAATCACCTTCCCTGAAAGTGGAATGGAATGCCCCCTTTTAATGCACATTAATATCTTGTTTTAATGTATTTATCTATAGGTCCAAAACTAGAATACAGGTTCTCTTTCTTTCTTCCCTCCATATGCCCCACTCTCTCTTTCATTTTGGTGCAAATAATTTTACTACACCATATTTCACTCCAAGTCTCTATGTGTCATTTGAATTAGAAAATTACAAATGTTTTACACCAATGTAACATTTTTTCAAACGTGTATATTTGATATGTCCACATGCTTTTCATTACATCCTTTTTTAACTAAAACAAATTTCCTTTGTATGAGTGAGGATAGAACCCAGGTCTCAAGTTTTAGAGAAGCAAACTGCCACTGAGCTACATCCTGAGCCTTAAAACATGTTCTTCATGAACATTTTATTGATAGTCTGCAATAATGAATGTCCATTAAGTAATCAGTGTGAGAATACATTAACAAAGCATTGAAAATTATAAAATATCATATATATGCACATTGTAGAAGATACTTTTATTTTTATTTGAAGGTAAAGAGGAAATATAAGTTTCATGATCTTACTTATGGAATATCAAATATTATGTCAAAAATAATTTAGTTTCTGACATCTTTAATGCTCAAAATTTATATCAAAGAAATATTCATAAAATCTCATAAATATTAACATATTGTTTGCTTTTTAATTAACCTGCTGTAAGTATACCTGCATTTTTTGTATGTAGATGTGGGTTGTATTTCTCATTTACTCAATTTTTCATGTTTTTGTTTTTCTTTTGTTTTAGTGAAGTAATTTTTGACATGATACATGATATGCTACAGCCATATTTAGTTCTCATATCAAAAAGTACTTACCAGATTGGTTTCTTAGTTTTCTTACTCAAGGCTACAAAGGGTGGAGGGAGGGATACATTATCATGGAGATGTCAAAATAACCTATGCACATAATAAGAAATGCCACATTCACTTGAATTTTACTTACTGGAACTCATCTGACCTTTAGATGATTCTAAAAGACATGAGGATTGAAAGGCTAAGCCTGTTGGATTTTTCTTCTCCTGGGATATCATGCCAGAAAGAAAACCCTCAAAATTGCTTTAAAATACAGGATCAAAAAGGCCTGGTCGTAGTATTAGTCCAAGTCATGTTAATACGAATAGATTTACATGGATTGTTACTGAAAGTCACATTATGAAGGGTAGAAGAAATTATTTCATCACAAACATCCTGAATTCAAAACTGAAAAAAAACATATTAAGAGAAGAAAACACACTAATGCAGCAAACCTTTGTGAAAGTTTCAAATTTTTGTATTCTTTCCTCTCAGGATCTTGAATAATAAGAGCAAAGTGTGTTTAAATGTCAGTTTAAATTTGTTAATCTCTTTCCACATGCATTACATCATTTTTACACCTCCCTCCATAAAAATTAGCATTATACATATACAGGTCCTAACTACAATTGTTACTGATAATAAGCATTACAGGAAATAGACAATGCTTTAACGTTCAGACCACATTTATACATTTGCCTGTTAAAGAGAAATAATATTCTGCCAAGGGTATAATAGTCACTTGCTATGGATATCTCCATTAGTTATATGTATTCTTATGGGTCTAGAGAAAACAAGAAAAACCAAATAGATTACAAATATATTTTTCAGATGGGTGATCCACGGTGGGTCTATCTGTGTGTGCATCATGTCTGTGTGTGTGTGTGTGTGTGTGTGTGTGTGTGTGTGCACATATGATCATTAGAAACAGAAGCTACTGAGTGCTTTCTTTCTGCACCCCCATGTTTGATGCAGCACTGTTCACAACAGCCAAGATGTGAACTCAACCTAAATGTCCATTAGTGGATAAATGGATTGAGAAAATGTGGTATATACACAGAATGGATACTACTTGTTCATAAAATTGCACGAGATATTATTATTTGTGAGAACATGAGTGGACATAGACAACATTATATGAAATAAAATAAGCCAGGCACAGAAAGATGAACACTGTATGATCTGACTCATAAGGTGAAATCTTAAAGTTCACCTCACAGAATTTGAGAATAGAATAGTTAAGATCACAGAAGTATGCTACCATTCTCAGCTTCACTAATAATCATCAAAAATTGGCACATTTATTATATTATTTTAACATAGGCCTGGCTTGATTCTTTCTAAAAATCTTTTGTGTGTGTGTTGTTCTTATTTTGTATTAACTTGAAAATTTTAATATGCTCTTGTCTGTACTTGTAGCACATTGATCTTAACAAATTTCTCAAAATTAAAATGCAAGAAGATTGCATTATGATTACCATTTGCCTGTATCATTATCATGATTTGATGATTTTAATATTGGTATTCCATTTCTGTTTGAGCAATAACTTACCACACACTATGAATAGTAGATCATTTCATGCCATATTTTATGTGCTAAGTCAGTGAACATTTTGTAGTAATAATCATTGTCTTTCTTTTCTAGAAAATAGTGAAGCAAAGGATATTCATTCTCCTGTTTATTATATTCTTTTCCCTATAGCATATAGCCTGGTAATTGGAAAAATGTTCATCCACCCCAAACTCATTTTACATGTGCTTTCCCTTATCACTGATTAATGATTCTAACTGTCTCTTTTCCTCTAATGTGTGAAATTAGGTCTTCTTATTCTGACATGGCTTGTTAAAAGAGAGATAAATGCTACACTCATGTGGTATGATGAGTTTCAAGTATCTTGTGAAGCAATCATTTAAAGGGTCAGGCACCCTGGGTCAAATCAGGCACAAAGGTATGGAAGAACTGAGCAATGACATCTGAAGTAAAATGATTTTTTAAAACTATGTTAATTACTTGATTTTTATAAGTCACAGAGGGCTATGAGTAAGACAGGGACTACATCACAATTCCATTTTTCAGAGCATATTGCTTGAAAATGAAAGGTCACAATGTGACAGTGCCTGGGGCATCCTATGGTTTTAAAACAGGCTGATTCTTAGATACTTAAAATACATAAGCTTCTACTATAAATTAGTTTTTAAAATAGCCACTTAAGGTAGACACTAAATTTAAAACAAATGTATAACATGCAATTTCAAAGTGGATATTAGGTCAGGGGAGTAGATGATGTATTTTTATAAGCCACCTTCGATTTTTTTCTACAAAACTTTACCTTTATGATTTGGAAGAAACAAGGTTTTAGCATATTGGAAAAATAGAAACATCTTCAAGTGTCTTTCAACAACCTACACTATACTTTTATATTATAATGTGAATTTTTCTTTTTTTTAAATAAAAGTTATGTCTTACACAGTGACTTTTTTTCAAGTATAAGGTAAAAATAAATTTTTTATACAACATCTTACATTTGTGGCATGGGTACTCATTGTGAAGTTAGAAATATTTGTTGAAATATGCAGTAGAGAAAATATAATTTTAAAAATTATTACTAATTTTAAGGACAGAAATCTAAGGGTCTTGAACTTAAAGATTATTACTACATTTCCCAAGAAAATAGAAACATCACACATAAAAGCAAATATTATTCAATTAGGCACAATATATATTATTAAAGATATATGAAATTTAATTTGTATAAGAAAAAAACAGACTAAAATAACGCAAGACAATATATGAGTCAACCATTTGAAGGTGAACATGTGTGTATGTGAGTGTATAAGTGTATGTATTTTCTAGAATATAAATTTCTTGAGGGCAGAAATTTAACTTTTTTTCTTTAATTCATTTTTATAAACATGAATAATTCATGTATCAACAACAATGATTCATGTATAAAAATAGTCAATGAATTTTTCAAAACTGATTTTTATTACAACTTAATTTTTATTTGTTTTTACTTAGCAATATGTCAGTTATATCAAAACATATGAATTTGCTTTATTATTGATGATGATGTATTTAACTACTGGTAACATGAACTCTCACAGCAATGCAAAAGAAATTCTTGTATTTCTTTTACAATTTAGAATAAATAATCCAGTATTAAGTTTTTTAAAAAACAAACAAACAAACAAACAACAACAACAACAAAAAGATTATTATATCTCACGCACTACTGGAAATACAAATTTTCTTGATGAAAAAACACCCCAAACTATAAATTGTTGAAAAGAGAGTTAGGGGGCTGGGGATATAGCTCAGTGGGTAGAGTGTTTGCCTTGCATGCATAAGGCCCTTGGTTCAATCCCCAGCACCAAAAAGAAAAAAGAAAAAAGAAAAAAAAGAAAGAGAGATAATTCATTCATTCACTTATTCATTTATTCGTTCAATAAACATATATTGGTTAGCTATTTTGCTTTGATACAGCAAGAAGTGTACTGTTTTCTCAGGGGATTTACAGGTCAGTGGAAGATGCAGACAAATGAACAAATAAGTATAAGTGGTAGGAAATGATCAGTGTTACAGATATTCAAAGGACTAGTCAACAAAGAATACTGACAGCAGTAGAGAGAAAAAAATCAGATAAAGCGGTGAGGCTTGATCCAAGATTTAAATGATAAAAATAAGTAACATTGTCAAAATCACTTCAACATATATGGATCACACAGTATATTTATATTCTTAAATTAGAATATGTTCATAAATACACATCCTCTGTACTCTTTATAGTTAAAATCACTTAAGATACTCATCAACTCTCAAGATTATCCTAGTCAACAAATATTTTTATGTATAGTTGTGAACAATTTATCCCAATCATAAATCTTACCACCATTCTAGATAATTTCAATGTCTTTATGGAAAAACAAGCAACCAACCAAACAAGCAAAAAAAAATTAATTAAAAAACTCTGCTTCTTCTTGTTCTTAGTACTTTGAGATAATTCTTCATATCCTCTGTACTTGAGGAATGTCTTCTGTTGCTTGTTGGGAACCCTAGCACCTCCACTTGTGATTTCTTATCCTGAACTATCAATCTTGGTCTAGAAACACCCAATAATTCTCTAAACCATTTTTGTATTTATAGTTATTTTGTGTTTCACAGTCATCTTCAGTTCCTTGATGCCCTTATTTTCTCTTTGGTGTCTTCATTTCTTTCCTTACACAGCTTGAATTCTGTGGTGCAAATTTTCAACCATGCTCTTAGTATTATTGACTGTTTTGTTTCTATGTTGGTTTATAGACACTAAGTAGGATTAGGAAAAGAATTAAAAGTGGAACAAGAAGAAAAGAAACAAATAGATCAAAAGGGAATGGAAACCATATGATTTCACTAAATAGTGGTTCCATTCCAAGTTTTTTGAGGAATCTCCATACTGCTTTCCAGAGTGATTATACCAGTTTGCACTTTCACCAGCAATGTATAAGTGTACTCTTTCCCTCACATCCTGGTCAACATTTATTGTTCTTAGTATTCTTGATTGTTACCATTCTGACTGGAGTGAGATGAAATTTCTGTAGTTTTAATTTGCATTTCTTTAATTGCTAGAGAACAATTTTTTTTCATATATCTGTTGAACATTTTTTCACATATTTATTGCCCATTCATATTTCTTCTTTTGAGGTATCTGTTAAGTTCCTTTGCCCATTTATTGATTGGGTTATTTGGGTTTTTGGTGTCAAGTTTTTTTTGAGTTCTTTATATATCCTGGAGATTAATGCTTTATCTCAGGTGCATGTGGCAAAGATATTTTTCCCATTCTGTAAGCTCTCTCTTCATGTTCTTGATTTTTTTCTTAGTTGTGAAGAAGCTTTTTGTTTGATACCATTCCATTTATTGATTATTTATTTTATTTCTTGTGCTTTATAATTGAATGTTGGAATATCTCAAAATTAGTATGTTGAAATCCCAACACCCAAAGTGACTCCATTTGTGAATAGGGCTTTTAGTGATGTAAGTGAAGTTAAATGAGGTCAGGAGAGAAGAGCCTGATTCAGTAGCATAAACTCTTCATAAGAAGAGACTCTAAAGATCTTTCCCCCTTGCCAAGCAAGCACAAATAAGAAGTCATATAGACAACTAGGAAAATGGCAGCCAAGAAAAGAGCCCTCACCAGAAACAAATGCATTTGACATTGATCTTGGACTCCTTGCTTCCATAACTGTAAGAAAATAAATGTCTAAGGTTCAAGCCTTTTTGTCTATGATATTTTGTTTTGGGAATCCAAACCAACTAATAAAACAAGTATCAAGGGATCACCTAAACAAGTAATTTATAAATGATTATCATTGGAGAGTTTTTTTTTTTCTTTTTGAGAAGTCAACATGTTATTGAAAAAATAATTCAAATTATAATATGGACTGAGTGATTTATAAAGAAAATTTTTAAAATTCATTGAATCTGAATGTCAAGAAGACTATATAGTGTAGAGTGGGATGGATGAAAGAAAGATTACAAATATGAGAAAAAGAGAGGTGATTGACAACCTTGACCATTAGTCAAGCATAACAGATGTATAACAAATATGGGGCCTACCTCGATATTGTCAAGAAAATTTGTGTTTATTTTCCTCCTACATAGAAACAATATTAGTCAAATGAAAATGCAGGCTCTGTCATGATACATGGTATTTATAACAGCTCTCTACTCTCTGTTCTGAATATTCTCCCTCTTGGAGTAGGCAAGACAATTCGCCATCTGCTTCGTTGTCTGACTAGTAAGGTCAGATTAAAAGTTTAAAGCTGCTTGAGTACAAAATCCTAGGAGAAGGAAAACACATGTTCTGCCTGCCTGCAATAAGTTTGAAAGGTAGAATACCAGTGGCCTGAAGGCTGACCTCCAAGTGAGCAGGGCCAGCATATAGCAATATGGGTTCACGAAACACATTAGTCAGGAACACATTGGAGAAGAAGGCCCATGGGAGGGGATCAGGAAGGTCAGCATACTGTCTGCAGGGGGGATATATTCCCACAGAATTCAGCATATGGATTTCTTATGTAATGGGAAATTTAATGCTGCAATAAAACTACTGAGGAGCATCACAACCTCATTGAATTATCTGGGCTTAGCTATTTCTTCAGTGCCTCTGTTTATTTCATTCAAATATTTCAGATCACAGTGCTTTTTGCTTTTCAAATATGATATTTTGAAAATTATAGAATAAATTTTCATAAAGAATGAATCCAAAACAGGAAACACAAAGAGAATAATTAACCCAATAGAAGGTTCTTTTTCAGATAAATTCTCTGTATACTGTTAAGTATAAAATTACCTAAGCCAAAATAAACATCATGGCTTCTTTACATAGCACACATCCCTGGATTTTACCTTTGGACAAGTGCTCCAGTCAGAAGATTTGGGTCCCCTATATTCATATGCTGAATCTAAACCCAAGGAGGTGAAGACTTTAGGAGGTAAACAGATCATGAGGGAAGAGCACTCAGGAGTAGAACTAGTGTCCTCATGAAACCAGCACTAGATAATGCACACAGAAAATGATCTAGGAAACAGAAAGTGAACCCTTACCAACACCAGAACTGCCTGTGTCTTGATATTGGACTTCACTTCCCCCAGAAATGTGTGAGATAAATTTTTGTTGTTTAAAAGCTACTCAATCTTTGGAATTTTGTGGAAGCAACTCAGACATCTTATGGCCAAATTACCATTTAGAGTTAGTGTGACTTTGAACTTTCTTTGTAAAAAAAAAAAACATTCTTATGACTTAGACTGAAGAACCCTATGAAATCCTACTGGTTTTCTAACTATTCTATCAGTCTCCCAACAATTGGGTGAAGGCACTATCAATGAAGTAATTTTATTTTGTAATCCTATGCTTTAACTTAAAAATTCTTAAAATAGCCTTAAAAATACACCAGATAAACATAAAATTAGGATAAGAAAGAGATGAAAAAACAAACTTCTTAAACTTTCCAGAGTTAAAATCTTTCTCAGCTGGATAGCTGGAGATGCATTTTGAAGTTCTGTATTTCTGTGAATGATACTTCCATGCTTAGTGAAATTTCTTTTGGTAGTTTTTGTTTCTTAGATATGCTGTTGCGAAGGTCAAGTTCACATGTTGTTTTATGGTTAAATTTCCACTGAGAGTTCTAATGCTGATCACATGGACAAGTTATCTCCTCTATAATGTATTAATTTGATTTAGTATGCTTAAAGAGATTGGTATATGTATTAATGCTTTCTAGTTATTATTACACCAGAGTTTAAATGAGTCTATTAATTATTTTCTTTAAATTTAGATTTGAAAAACATGTACACACGTATGTATCATACATATATACTCATTTATATAAGAAATTCTTATTGTTCACTGTGGTGAACACCTGTCATCCCAGTGGCTCAGGAGACTGAAGCAGGAGGATTGCGAGTTCAAAGGCTGCCTCAGCAGTGTAATGAGACGTTGATAATTAAAAAGGCTTGGGGATGTGGCTTTGTGGTTAAATGTTCTTGGATATAATTTCTTGTACAAAAAAAAAAAAAAAAAAAGAAAGAAAGAAAAAGATATTCTAACAGCATGGACAACTCTTCAAAAAGCATCCAATCAGAGAACACAGATCTGCAACAAACAACATTCTTTTCAGTATCTTGCAAACAGCAAAAATTAAAGAATTTCTCCATTTTGAGGCCAGCAATGAGTTTTGTTTAATGTATTCCTACTTCCAATGTATGCAGAAATAATAGATTCTAGTGAATTACCAATGTACTTGTGAAATTTTATGCAATGAAATATCTTCAAGAAATGGATGAAGGACAAAATTATCAAAATAAGACTCTGGAACTAACAGAAATCATTTTATGTATGAAAATTAAGACGTTCTGTTCTTCATAAGAGTTTTTATGAATTAAAAGTGAACATCTTGCGCTGATCAAAAATTATTCTATTATTTATTTACTTTTCTATTATATTAAAAAAGAGGTTTATTCACAATGGGCTTGCTCTTTGATGTCTAAACTGAGGGAGCCTTTCAGTCAGGTCTGATCTCTGTGCCTGAGTAGCCCATCCTTAGAAATTTGGGAATCAGGGGTTTGAAGTGTTCAGTAAAACTAAGTCCCTGGGGCTGGGGTTGTGGCTCAGCAGTAGAACATTTGCCTAGCATGTTCGAGGCCCTGGGTTTGATTCTCAACACCACATAACAATAAATAAATAAAATAAAGGTATTGTGTCCAACTACAACTAAATAAAAACAACTAAGTCCCTAAAGTGTATTCTCTAATTTGGTTTTGCCTAAAAATGTCTGAATCCATGTCCACGTGGAAAGATGTAAAAGGGAAATCTATTGGAAGGGTGACAGTTATTTGCATCAATTGGATATATTCTTAAATTCTTTCTTAGAGGAGATGAAAGGAAAATGATAGAAAGTATTAGAAAGACCCCACCTGTTTTTTCCTTAACATATTCAAATATAGTAATAAGCATTATCCACACTGCCTCCTTTTCCCTGTCTCTCTCCCACTCTAGTCCCAAATGTAGCAAATTTATACCATTTCCCATTCTTTTGTACACTAAAAGCAGCAGAAATCTTTAAGGATTCTTCCACAAACCTTCACATTGAGAGTATAGTCTTCCTGTTTGTATTTCTGTCCAAAAATTTCTCTTCATGCCTCCTGTATCCTTTTTCTCTTTTCTCCTCTCTCATCTTCATTTATTTCTAATACAAGTCACTTAACCTTTTCATATACACGAGGATTAGTGCTGTTTTCATTCTGGCATCTTGGTTCAGAAACTTTCACAAATCCTTCTGAAGCATAACAAAAGTTAAGCTAATACCTTGGCTTAACAGACTTCATTAAAATATTGCGGTCAAGAATATTAATCTCAGAAAACTAAAAGCAAGGTAAAGGTAATTACCTTTCCCTACAGAACCCTGCTTGGGAAAGATTTTTCTCTATCAAAATGTGATGTGATGTATTTCAATATGTTTATTCATTTTAATTTATATATATATACATATATATATACACACACATATATATATATATATATATATATTTAGTGCTGAAGAGTACACCCGGGGAACTTTAACATTGACCTATATTTCCAGTACTCTTTATTTTTTTGTTTTGAGACAAGGTCTCACTAAGCTGCTAAGATTGGCTGTGAATTTACAATCTTCCTGTTTCAATCTCCTGAATTATTGCTATTACAGGTGTGCACTACCATGTCTGGAAAGACATACTTTTATAATAGCAAGAATAACACAGGTTCAGTAACAACACTCTTTACTTTAAAATGGTTACCATATTTAAAAAAAAAATAACATCATGATATATCTCATGAAAGGTAAAGTAAAAACTTGAAATAAGTGTGCTGTATGATGGTATTAATTATATCCTCCCACATCTCATATTTTGAAATCCTAACTCCCAGTACTTCAGAACATGACCTTATTCAGAAATAAGGTTGTTGTAGACATAATTAGCTAAGATGAGGTTGTGCTGGAGTGCACTCCAAATCCATGTGATTAATGTTCATATCAAAATAATGGAATGAGAAGAAAAGAAGACATGCACACAGGAGAAATGTCACATAAACATGAAAATGGAACTTAGGGTCATGATCTGCAAGCCAAAGCATATTAAAGAGTGAGAAACTCACTGGAAACTCAAAGAGAAGCTTGGAACAGCTCTTCTTCACAGACCACAGAAGGACCAAACCCGCTTAACATCAGACTTCTACAGAGCTTCCAAAACTGTGAAGCAACATAGTCTGCCTCTTGTTTAAGCCACCAGCTTGTGGTACTATGTGATAGTAGCCCTAGGAAACTAGCACAATTTTCATTTACTTAAGCAAACACCTTATTGGTAGAACACAAGTCTAGTTAATGATTCAATATAAATATTTTCATTATCCAAGTAAGACAAATGTCAAACAACATTACTTTTGAGATAACTCATGAGGCTAATTGGATACAATTTTGATTTGATGTTCAGCAAAGAAGCACTATTGACTTTAACATGGCTGCCAAAATCATTTTTTATAAAATATTTCATGATATATTTTTAATGACTCCTACAAATGTATTATAATAAAATGCATCAAGTGATGACTTTTTCATCACAACATACATAACACAAATCCCTCAAAGGAATGTGAATAAAATATTTGGCAGACTTAATTTATTTAGAAGTAATAGAGTTAAAAATAACTTAGAAATAAATTCACTGATATATTTTGAATATATAGTAGATTTTGAAAAGAAGAGTAATAAAACACATACATTAAAAAATAAATGACATTATGATGCAAATTCAATAATAAATATCACCAAGAATTCTACAATCTAATAATTATAAGTATTTGTAATAGGCTCATCAATAACATAATTATTTATCTCAAGATATCTTATACATTAATGGTTAAGTTATAAATGATAGAACATACATAATTTCCAAGACTCTTTACAATGATTAAATTACTTTAGAAGTACAGTACTTCTTTGAACTCTCAGTCATAACATATAAATGTGTATTTCTAATTTTTTTTTCTCAAATGATGATTATGTTCCTGTTTATGTCTCCAGTGTTGTAGAACTCAAGTAATATATAAGCATTTTAAATGCTGAAATGTTTCTTATGTTTTCAATATTTTTCATTTGTGAAGTATCTAATGGAATGCAATTTATTGACTTTTTAGAATTTACCATCTAAAATATTGAATTTCATTGTATAATTTCATAAAATTTATAATTAACAACTTAAATGTGAATATTATTAAGATTTTTTTGCCCCAACAATATAATGTTCTTTGACTTATCAATTTGATTTAATGCCCTTAGAAATTAAATTTTTAATATTAAACTGTGTTTATAAGCCTGAAGTAAACATGAGCTTCCTGGCTTATTGCATTTACACAAAAACTGTACCTAGCCTGGAACCGTGTTGCATGCCTGTAATCGCAGCGGCTCAGGAGTCTGAGACAGGAGGATCCAGAGTTCAAAGCTAGCCTCAATGAAAAGTGAGACCCTTAGCAAATCCGTGAGACCCTGTCTCTAAATAAAATACAAAATAAGGCTGGGGATGTGGCTCAGTGGTTCAGTGTCCCTGAGTTCAATCCCTGGTACCAAAATAAATAAATAAAAAACAGTACCTAATACTTTAAACTGTATTTTTTTAAATTCCAAATACAACATAAAACTTAATGTGCACCAGTGACCTGTATTATAGCACACAATTTCCAATTTTATAATTGTTCGAGTTATAATTTTTCAATTTCATGATTCTTGAAGAGTTAAATACATTCACTTAAACCATACTGTGAATTTTGAGTTTTGTTTTTTTCCTTGGCTAACATGGTATGGTAAAATAGTGTCTTGCCATGCTGTTCAATGACAGATAGCCTCAGGTCCCAGTCAGTCACATGATCCTGAGGGTAAATAGTAATCCTCTATAGTGTATTGTGTTGCTCTTATGATGTTCTATAGGTTACATGTATTAAATACATTTTTGACTTCGAATATTTTCAACATATAATGAATTTATCAGGATATAATCCCATCTATAAGTTAAGGAATCTCTGTATTTCCTATTATAAAGAGTTATTTGGTAAAATTTATACTTTTCCTTTTAGAATTATATAAAACTTGTCAGAGGACTGGGAAGAGGGCTTAGGGGAAGAAGGGAAGTGGAGAGGAGATACAAGGAGTGTGGATGGACATTATTAAAGCATGATACCTTCATGTATGAAAATATCACAGAAACACCATAATTTGCACAATTAATGTGTTAATAATAATTGTAATTAAACATTATCAGTAATTTTTAACCTAGCTATTTTTAGGATACCTTTTTTTCTTTAGAAAATTAAAGTCATATTATCTGGGTATTTATATCTTTATGTAATTTTTTCCAAACAAATTTATTTCCTTGGAGGTGTTCAGTACTTGTGCATCTGGTATAGTTAGAACATAGCTTTTGTGTATTTGTGTAATGGTTGCCTAACTTCTTTGTTGTTGATAAAGCATAATTATGAAACTGTGTACTGACTGATAAGCATTGTCAATTTTTCATTTTTCCTTCACGGCATATTTTTGCTTGTCTACCTGTATCCTTATGTACAACAGCTTTCTCCATCCTTACAGTGGAATAGATCCCCCAAAATGAAACTTCAGGTTCAAAGATATTATATTTTCCATGTATTTTTCAAAAAGTTTTTTTTTTTTAGAAATAGCATTTATACAACATATAATGGTACTAGTTTTTCCATATTTTAATGGAAAATATTTTTCTCTCAATTAAAAGTGTAATTTCAATAGGAAAGGCACCAAAAAATGGACAAATCTATCTAAAAATACCACATTTTTATTTTGCTTTTATTGGAGTATGGCCACTTCCATTCATTTACTATTACTTATGGCTGATTTCATAATTAAATGACATAATTTATTACATGCAAGAGAGATCATATGGACTACAAAAACTAAAATATTCCTAACCCTTTACAAAAGAAATTTTCAGATCCTGAGAGACAGTATATGATTACTGAGAACAAAATGTGTCAATAGGTACTTTTAATATTTTTTTTTGCATTTAGAATTAAAAAATAAACATTTATATATATATATATATATATATATATATATTACTCTATTGCTTTTTCTTTGCATTTCAATAAAATTTTATGGTCATTGCATTTTAATAGTATTTTTGGTATAATTGTATTCATTAATTTATTTAAGAAAATACTCAAATTGCTTTTTTTTTTTTTTTTTTTTTTTTTTTTTTTTGGTACCAGGGATTGAACTCGGGCACTCGACCACTGGGCCACATCCCCAGCCCTTTTTTTTGTATTTTATTTAGAGACAGGGTCTCACTGAGTTGCTAAGTGCCTCGCCATTGCTGAGGCTGGCTTTGAACTCGCGATCCTCCTGCCTCAGCCTCCCAAAGTGCTGGGATTACAGGCGTGCGCCACTGCGCCCGGCTTCAAATTGCTATGTTTTTGTTGTGTATTATTTACTTAAAATTTTTTGTAGTTCAACTAGAAATTATAGGTCTTCAATTTGCTGAATTTGTATTTAAAATATTCATTTCTCAATCTTGTTTTGTGCTTATTTTGCAATTTAATTAGTATTTGTTAGTTTGATTATTGACTATAGTCCAGGATAGTCATACATCTCTTGCATCAATTCTCTTTCACTTGGAAATAAGTGTTCTGCACTCTCTTCTTTCTGGTACCTGGTTCACATGGATGACCTGGAAGTTTTTACTACTGACTAATTACTCTGCCCTGCTTGCTATCAGGATAATGAAGTGCCTAGGATACCTAGGATATAACAGTCTCCAGGATATAATCAAAAGCAATGACATCAACATTTGGTAGTCTGAGGTGGAACCAGGAAGAACTATGTCTCCCCATGTGTGGTCAGAGAAAGGACCCTTCAGCCAAGGCAGTGCTGGTAGCTTCTCCCAGAAACATTCAGTCATAAGAGCAGGGCACTAGGTCTCCTGATTCCTCTCATGTTGAAAGACCTAACACTGCCAGTTTGTATTGGGAAGTTACAGGAAAAGTTAATTTTTAATACTACAAGAAATTGTAGATATCTATAATTTTTGAAAATTTCTGTTCAGTTGTAAGTTTTTATCTTTGTATTTTATCAATAAATTTGTGGGCCCTGTGAAATACCAGTTTTATCCCTGAGGTTGAAATGGAAAACAAATTCAGTAATATCCACAAATAACCTTGGTAGTCACGAGCACTGTAAACAAGTATCTATACATGCAAAAAGAATTATAAAACTTCAAAACTACAATGATTTAAAATAGATGCACTTGTTTTAAGATTGAACTAAAAGAAAATGAATCACTCTGCTATGGAAAAAGTTACCCAGGTTAGAGAAGGTTTTTCCCATAGTTAGAAAAGAAAAATAATTGTTTTCCAAAATTCACATTTATTTGCATATCTGAAACATTGTAATACTAACATGACTATGTTTCAGGTGTTAGAAATGCAGTATGAAACCGAAATGGGTGCTGCTCTTTTTCATGTTACTTCTATCTCAATCCTTGAACTTAAGAATAATTGTTCTCTATTGAAATTTGATTCTGTTATCCAGTTTTTACTTGATTAAATAAATTATAGAATATTAACATATTTTCCAATATATATATATCAACAGTTTTATACTTTGATTAATTAATCTTCATGGTGCTAGCCATCAAACCCATGCAAGTGTTCTACCACTGAACTACAGGCCCAGCCCAGGAATTTCATGTCTTGTGATGTTCACTGTGTTTCCATTAGTATGAGGGACATATCTGTTTTTATAAACTCTCATATCTCAAATATCTAGCACAGTATCTGGCATAACATAGACTTTTAATACATTTATTTTAATATTAGTACTATATATCTAGTATAAAACTGCTCAGAACATAAAATAGTGGAACACATTTCAAACTATGCCTAGAAATACAATATACTATGAATAGTGTTTGCTTATAATACTTAATAGATTGTAAAATAAATTCCTACAAAGAAAAATAAAATAACTTCCTTTTAATCACATAAAATAGAAATACTTTCTGAAGATAAAGTAATAATAAAATTATTATTAGTATAGCCATAATATTTGAGTCCATATTCAGTGCCAGATGTGTTCCAAATCCTTAATGGGCCTTACACATAAAATTATGTGCAGCTAAACACTAATTGCAAGAAGAAGGTGGAGACTGATATGAATGTAATAAAAGTAGTGAAAGTGATATTTTAAATTTGTCAGCTGATTCATCATATTATGATGAAAAAAATTAAAACACAGCAGCTGGGAGACTGGTGACAGTTTTTATCTTTGGCCAAGTATTTGTTGCTCCAGAAGAGAACAGAGTAGAAAGGCTGGTTATTACTGCATCCTCTGTTATTGCAAGGACATAATATGCAGATTGCCTCTCACATTTATTAAATTTAAATTGGCTTATTATTTTATTATGTGCAACATAAATATAAATGCATATAATATTTATATGTCAACAAGCATAACTGAGAAAGACAGAAATCTGTTTTATATCACAAATTTCTTGTATAATATAGAAGATAAGTGATTATTAAACAGTGAGTTATAGACTATATTAAAAACATTATTTGTAGAGCTATAAAGAAATGTCTAAATATTTAATTGATGTGGAAATGATACAAACATTTTAACATAAAATTAGATTTTATTAAAAAGAATTATTGAAATATGTCACAAATATTGTGAAATTTGTCTTTTTGAAATATGACTCATTAACTTTGACAAATGTATCATTATATGACCATTATCACATTATAGAAAAAATGATCTTTTAAAATTAGTTCCTTACTTCCAATCTAAACTGTGTTAGCTATTGTTCTTAGTTTTTTCTTGTAGCTTTACCCTTTCCAGAATATCACTGGAAGGAAATCATACTATAGTGACCTTTTTTTTTTCCCTTGCCGATTTTGAAATCTATCATTTCTCTTTGCTTATTAACAGTAATTTGATGTCTTTTACAGCTGTATAGTATTCTATGATATAGATGGTCATACAGAAATGTTTAGCCATTCATCACTGGAAGGACATTGAGGTTTTCTTCCAGTTTATGGTAATTTTGAATAAAAGTATTATATACTCAAATACTGTTTTTTGTGCAGACATGTCTCTTTTTTTTCTGTCTCTTGGGTAAATAGCGAGAGACAGAGGTAAAAGGCAATAGGGTAAAAATGAACTTACTTTATAAGAAATTGATTATTTTCCAACGCACACATTCAATTTTTTTTTACTTTTTTTATTCTAAGATGTTATAAATGACAGCAGAATGCATTACATTTCATATTACACATATAGAGCACTTTTTTACAAATCTCTGGTTGTATGCAAAGTATATTCACACCATTTGTGACTTCATACATGCACTTAGGGTAATGATATCCATCTCATTCTACCATTTTTTTTTTTTTTTTTCCTTCACCCTTTTGCCCCCTCCCTTCCCCTCCCTCCCCATTGGCCATTCTAGTAGAATGCATTATTTTAAGCTGCTATCAGTAAGACAGAAGGAACAAAACTCTTAGTTATTGCACATTTTCTCCGATACTTGAAAATTTCAATTTTAATGATTTCAGACATCCTAGGACTATTAGTGTTATTACACAGTAGATTAATCACCACATACATAGTGTTTAATGATGCTCACTCTCATCTCATTTTACTGAAAATGAAATATATAAATGTATATAATATTTATATAATATAAATTTATATGATATTTATATTCAATTATATTAATTATTTCATATTAATTATATATATGTATCTATATATATATGTACTAAGGATTGAACTCAGGAGCACCCGAACACTGAGAAACATCCATAGACCTAGTTTGCATTTTATTTAGAGACAGGATCTCACAGAGTCACTTAGCACCTGGCTTTTACTGAGGCTGTCTTTGTACTAGCGATCCTCCTGCCTCAGCCTCTCAAGCAGTTGAGATTACAGGCATGTTCCACTACACCTGGCCATTGTTTTTAAATAAAATAATTTATCATGATGTTAGAGTATGGATGGATGACCCATTTTCTCAATATTTTAAAGTTATTTTATTGATCTCTGGCTCACTATTTTGTTTGAAAAGTATGCCATCACAGTAGAATATTTTTTGGGGAGTGGTGGTTGATTTTGAAATGATTCCCCTATTTTACTGTATCTGTGGATGTACATTAATATTTACTCATCCTGCCCCAAACCAACTGTTCCTTCTTAGTCTTAGGACTCATGTTTTTCATTATTTCTAACATATTCTCTCTAGATTATCCATCTCCATTTTTCCATCTGGAGTTTCTGTCATATGCTCTAGTGTATTCTTCCTTCTTTTAAAGTGATTTTTAAACGATAGTTTGACTCATGTTGTTCCATTTCTTTTAATTTTCCAAGACCTCTCAGTAAACATAAAGCACAAGGCCTAGGAAACACAAGGCCTGGCCTTGCCACTGGCTGCACCAAAGCCCTCTGGCTCATCCTGGCTCTCTTCACCCTTCTGCTCCTACATGGCAGCATCAGTGGTATCTTTAAAATAGTAAAGATACTGCTAAAATCCAGAAATGTCTACTTGGAAGAGTTTTAATTATAGGTTATTATTGAATGACACTGGATTTTAAAAGATGAAGTAATTAAACAATGAACAAATCAATAGGATGGATTATATAAAATGAAATTTTATTGTCTCACTTAAGAACCATATCTGGTACATGATAGGTGCTTAATAAACCCTGGCTCAAGGGAGTGTGATTGACTTAAATGGAAAAAAGATTTTTTCAAAAAAGTTGTGTATAGATAGCACCAGATATAGGAATACATAAAAATAGTTAACATAAAAATTATAAACAGAATGTTGTAAAACTTTTAAAGAGATTTTAGAAACTTCATTGAAAATTTTAAAGGTATATTTTTGCATGCAAATGTGACTAAAATAGCAAATATTCTTAATATTGAATTTTTATAAAACATTCAACTTTTAAGTTTATTGGCTAGTGTGAGAAAATTAGATTTAAAATTTCATAAATATCAGTCTTTGAAATGAAATACACTTACCTTACTTTCTTTTTTTATAGAAAATGATGAAACTTCTATTATTCCAGAGTTCTGATTTCTCTGCATAAACTGTAGTATCAATTACTATAAAAATATAGAGTGGCTGATAAAAATGAATCCACTGTTGGGGAAAAAAAAATCATGCCTTTTATTGAAGTCAGAGTCATCACATTTCTTCTCCCTAACTTTTCAAATAATAAGTTTCTACTTTCTTTAATGTTCTGAAAATTTTCTTTCTGAAAAACATAAAGACATATTTTCATGCAGAGGAAAAGATGATGCCTTCTATTGTGAATATGCTGTAATATTCCATTTAAATAAAGTTGATTCAGCACAAGTCTAGATACTAGCAATTTCATGGTGAAATAAATGTAAGATACTTATCTAGGTTGACTTTTTCATTAAAAGCCTTTATTCCATGAGAAACTCATTCAGGATCTCTCATAGTTTCAAAGAAAAAAATCTCATTATTTTTCTATGTAGTTCTAAGTTAAATATATTCAAATACAGAATTGGCTAGTGTGTTAGTAATCTTTTTGTACCTGGGAAAAAACAATTTATACAAGGAGAGGTTTATTTTGACTCATAGTTTCAGAGGTTTCTTTTCCAGGTTTGGTAGTTTCACTGCTTTAGACCAGAGGTAAGGCAGAAGAGAATGGTACCAGGGATTGAACCAAAACACTCCTCATGGAGTCAGAAAGCAGAGAGAGGGAGAGAGGGAGGGAGGGAGAAAGAGAGAGAGGACCCAATTTCTTTAAGTAGGTCCCACCTCCTGTAGTTCCTACCAACTCTCAGTAGTCTATTCAGCTGTGATTCCATCATTGGAATCATTGATGAGGTGAGATCCAATCATGATCCAATCCCTTGCCAACAGTCCCATCTCTAAGCATTACTTTAGTGGAGACCAGCTTTCAACACACAAACATTCCACATATAAACCACAGCAGCTGTTAAAAAGCAGTTGCAAAAATAATAGTCTAATGATGCCCTTATCTACATTGCTTACCATTGTTATTTCCATTTTTATATATTCATTTTTTCTTTTTTTTTTTTTTTTTTTTTTTTATGGTACCAGGGATTGAACTCAGGGGAACTCATCCACTGGGTCACCTCCCCAGCCCTTTTTTGTATTTTATTTAGAGACAGGGTCTCACTGAATTGCTAAGTGCCTCGCCACTGCTGAGGCTGGCTTTGAACTCGCGATCCTCCTGCCTCAGCCTCCCAAAGTGCTGGGATTACAGGCGTGAGCCACCGCGCCCGGCTATATTCATTTTTTCTATCATCTCTTGGAACCAGTTTTTGTTCAAAAACTCAGGTTCTTAGCTTCGTTTCTTGTTAGTATCAACATTGGGTCTCTGGGATATACAGTAGTCACTCCCTTATCTGTGGATCTGAAGTTCAAGGTTGCAGTTACCTGAGGTCAACCTTGGTGTGAAAACAGTAAATGGAAAATTCCACAAATAAACATTTCACAATATTTCTCCTCCTTTTCCTTCTCCTTCTTCCTCCTCCCCTCCTCCTCCTCCTCCTCCTCCTCCCCCTCCTCCTCCTCCTCTTCTTCTGAAATAACAATGAGAATTGTTATTTGTTCTTTAAATGTTTTGTTGTATCCCATAGTGAAGGCATCTGGTCCAGGGCTATATGTGTATGTGTATGTGTGTGTATGTATGCATGCATGCGCCCTACTGGGGATTTAATCACTGAGCTACATTCTTGTTGCTTTTTAATTTTCTGGTTTTTAATTTTTATTTTAAGACAGGTCTCACTTAGTTATTGAAGCTGGCCACAAACTGGTGATTCTCCTGCCTCAGCCACCAGAGTAACTGTAATTACAGGTATGCACTACTACAGTAGAATCTGGGCTATTTTTTTACGAGATCATTTTATCTCCTTCTTTTATACAGATCAATCTTTTTATTTGTTACTGTTCTGTTCAAGTTTTCTTTTTCTTCTTTAGTCAATCTTGGTAATGTGCATGTCATGTAATTTGCCCATTTCTTCTATATTATCAAATTTGTTAACATAGAGTTGTTCTTAATAATCTCTTGTGATTCTTTGTATTTCTGTGATGGCAGTTGTATTGTCTTTGATTTCATTTCTAATTTTAGTTGAGTATTCTGTCCTTTTTCTTAGAAGTCTAGTTAACAGTTTTGTATATTTCATTTATATTTTGAAGAACCTGCTCTTTGTCTTGTGTATATTTGTATTCTCGGTGTTTTATGAACCATGTTTACCGTAATAGAGTATTTCAAAAATCGCATAGTTTCTTTTACCACTGAGTTTTATAGCTTCCATGTTTTATTTTTACCCATTAGCATAACTTTCTTCAGTTTGAATAACTTCCTTTAGCATTTCATAAAGGAGAGGTCTGGCAAAGATATATTCCCTCAGCTTTTGTTTGGAATTTTATTATCATTATTAATCTCTCTTTTACTCCTAAATTATAGATTTGCTGAAGGTAGTGTTCTTGATTGACAGACTATCTTTTTTTTTTTTTTTTGTGTGGTTACCGGGGATTGAACTCAGGGGCACTCGACCACTGGGTCACATCCCCAGCCCATTTTTGTATTTTATTTAGAGACAGGGTCTCACTGAGTTGCTAAGTGCCTCGCCATTGCTGAGGCTGGCTTTGAACTCGCGATCCTCCTGCCTCAGCCTCCCAAAGTGCTGGGATTACAGGCGTGCGCCACCGTGCCCGGCTTGACAGACTATCTTGAAGTACAAGTACAACCCTACTGGCCAACAGACCTTCTGGTGCCAGTACAGATCCAGAGGCTTCACCTAGAAGCACTGACCTTGGAGAGCTGAACTACTTTAGAAAGAAGGGGGATATTGGAGACAGTCTCTTCTTTACCAAGGCTCATATTAAGCTGGGTTTTCCTGAGTCCCACTGTTGGCAGGACATGTGTGTTCTCTTGGGAGTATGATCAAGACTCATTCCAAGGCTGGCAATGGTACAGGCCAAAATATGAGTCTGTTTCAGTATTTCCAAGCTCTCTGGGTGTGCTCTGTTTTGAGAATGAGTCTTTGTTTTATGGATACTGCTTGGTCTCTCTGAAATTGACCTGGCACTGAACTCCAGGCAAAGCCCTGTGCTATCATTTGTGCCCTGCTCCCTTTCTGGTCTTGCTCCCTCCTCTCTCACCTGACTTTTGCAGAAGAGTGGAAGAGGCAGTCTCTTTGCTGACTGGCTAAGGAAAGTCCAGGGGGCAGGGGTCCTTGTTCTCTGCCTGGTTCTAGATTTCACTGTGGCAGAACTGGTACTGGGTTTTCAGTTTAAGTACTAGGTTTAATTCCCCCTCTTTCCCCAATCCAGGAATTATATCTGTCCAAGATTCTTGTAGTTGGAGGAGTGGTGAAACAGGAAAAGTTTTCCCCCAACCTCTGCCTTCTTCAATGTATCTTTTCTTTTTCTAATGTGAACAGGAGCCCCTGTGGCCATTCACTTGTGTTCCTTAGCTCCTGGTAAGGTGGTGTGATATGGGAAACCTCTACATGAGGTGAGTGTTGATATGCTCACTGGAGAATCTCAACCACTCTCTTGCTTTGCCTCTATTCACACTTTTTATCATACCAGTGGGAAGAATTAAACATTATTCATTTAGCACTTTCATATCAGAATATTCACTACATTAATTACTTGAATTTGAGTAAATTAAATACCCCTCTGATCAATTTCTTATATTTAAATTTAGTAAGAATATTAGTGCTTAAGAAAATTATGGTGGGGTTTAATTGATATGTGTAACCCAATAATGCTGTATACAAATGGAATATTCAATGTATGTTGGTTTCTTTTCATCAATAAATACTTTTTTAAATCTCCACTTTGACAGATAATCTTTTCGTGAAACACATAAAATTACTAAGTGTTGCTGAACTAAAAAAGGGTGAGAAACATAAATTACATAAACCTTATTCTTAGAAATATAATGTCACTTTATATGTGAAATTAGATGGAAGCTTATGCAAAACACTGCTGTTTTCATTTGCAATGGCCTCCTCGTAGCAGCACTTTGGTCTGCTTGGTGGTGGTCCATTGCCAGTCAAACATACTCAAGTGTTTATTTTTTCATGAAATCAGTTGTGGTTACATTATAGAATGTTGGACAATGAAAGTGTTAGTAGCAATCCTTCCTGTAATCTCATTAATTTAATTTTCTTTCTCTATGTGCATGGGATAGTAGTAGTCATCTTGCAACAATGATGTGACATGTATGAAGATGGAAGATGATAATTAAAAAGCCAAGGAAGTCAGAACCTGGGTCTTTGTTCAGCAATAGCACTAAGGCTGAGTTACCTGTACTTAGAACCCATGATCTTATAGTATACGTGTGTGTTTAAATTCCAACAAAAGATTCTGGTCGCTATTTACAGTTGAAGATAATCTTACTTCACATAAAATTGATGGATGAAAAAACTGATAAAGGTGCAAAGATATCCCATATGTAAACTAAAAACGTAACTGTTTCTTACATCAACAGTGCTGTCAGACATTATTATTCTTCCACTGTTACTATTTTACTGGTCATTCCTTACTTTTCTTTGGAAATATTTCAGATAGCTTCATTTTCCTTTGAACCATCCACTAGTTTTCTGTTTCCATCTTTTTGGATAGCTTTATATTTTACACTATCACTGAAAATTGTGGCAAATTATTAGATAAACAGTCCTGGTGTATCATGTTTCATTGTATTCAAATCCATTTGTAGCATTTTCCCACATTCACTAGGATAGTCATGTGACTTTCTTTGGAAAGCAAGACATTGGCAAATATGATGAGAATGGGTCAGGATTGGTGAGAATCATGGTCTCTGGTGACAAGGGCCTACACAGGGAACCTCTTGTGCAAAAGCAAAAGTTGAGACTGCCTGGTTGCTATGGTGACATCCTGTTCAAGGGAGGTTCTATGAGTGCCACAGGACTATTAGTCTTGACCCTGAGTTCAGACACCAGCTGCCGGGGTAAAGAATTAGTAGAGCAAGTTGATAATTATAATTGGGCTGCCCAGAAGTTTGTCCTTCATCCTATGTGCTTTGAAGAATCTTTCTCACAAAACATTCTTTTGGTGGTAAAACCTATATAATAAACTCACTGAGCTGCCTCTGCCTCTGGGTCATTCATCCATCATCAGTGGGTAAAGAACCACTGAGTCCCAGCTTTTCTCTATATATGTTCTTTTTGTCTTTTCTCCATCCTCCATCGCCCCTCCCCAGTTTATGAATTATGGACTCTCCAAGTTGTAGCACCAAAGCTGACTTGAAAAATGATTACTTGCTGAGAATTGACCTCTCCTTTGCTATTTCCAAAATGTTTTTGGTCAGTCTTTTCATTGCTGCCACCAAAAGACCTGAACAGAATGATTTTGAAGGAGGAGAATTTATTTGGGGGCTCTTAGTTTCACAGCTCTCAGTCCATAGTCCAGCCCCAAGGAATGGAGGTGAGGTAGAAGTGTGTGGCAGAGGAAAGTGGCTAGGGAAGCAGCACCAGGAAGTAGAGAGAGAGACATCTTCCTACCCCAAAGGCACGCCCTCAGGGACCCACTTCCTCCAGCTACACCCTTAGACTACAGTTCCCACCCTGTTAATCCCCATCAGAAAATTAATGCATGGATTAGTTTTAAACTCTCATAATGCAATAATATCACCTCTAAACTTTCTTGCATTGTTTCACACATGAGCTTTTATGGGACACTTCACATCTGAACAACAAAAATCAAGTTCCCATATGAAGAATCCCAAACTAGCCTGGTAAAAACGTGTTGCAGAAATGTGCTCTATATGTGTTATATGAATTGTAATGCATTCTGCTGTCATATGTAACAACTTAGAATAAATAAATAAATAAATAAACATTTAAAAAAGTGTGTGTGTGTGTGTGTGTGTGTGTGTGTGTGTGTGTGTGGCCAGGAAAACAACTATTTTCAACTACCAGTCATGTGAGTAAGGCTAATTTAGCAAATGTAGCTCAATACCGTGGGGTGAACATCTCAGTTGAAAGAAACCAAAGAAGCCCTTACTTGAACCCAATCCAAATGGCTGTCACAGGGGAAAGTAAACAAAATTTCTGTTAATTTTTTGAGCCACTTAGATTAAGGGTGGTTTATTATAGGAAAATAGATTATACAAGTTTCCTAAAGTGTCTTCAATATTGTTGTACTATATAGTTACATTTTCTCCTTTACTCTCAAATAAATATCACCAAATTGTATTTCTCTTTCATTGTACAGTACATTTTGAATTGTCTGCCAGGCTATTACCTGTACAGTGACCTTAAGTTAAACATATCAAATATTTATTCCTAAATCTTTTAAGCACACACTAAAGACTCCTATGTCTCCTATTAAAAGAAACCACAGTTACTGAGTGGACCAAACAAGAACTATAAATTGTTATTGTACACATATCCAACTTAGAAAAATCTCTAGTTTGATGAAAAAACTCTGATTTATATCCAATTCTCCAACCCCATTGCTGCTACCAATCAAACTAAAATTACCTGTCTTCCTATCTGTGGGGAAAAAAAATGAATATTCAAGGGCTGTCTAGCTCATTTTTCTTCAATTTATTCTAGAAACCACATAAGAATAAATAACAAAATTTATTTATTTATTATTATTATTATTAGGAGGAGGAGTAGTGCCTGAGATTGAACCTAGGGGTGCTTAACCACTGAGCCACATACTCAGCCTTTTTAAAATTTTTATTTAGAGACAGGGTTGCTCTGAGTTTCTAAGTACCTCACTAAGTTGTGGAGGCTGGCTTTGAACTTGCGATCTTCATGCCTCTGCCTCCAAAACACTGGTATTACAGGTATGTACCAACAGATATAATTAAATTATATTCCATTATATGTGTTTCCTTACAGATAAAAGTCAAGATATTTGTGTGGTTGGGAATGTTTTAGATGAGATTTCCCTGTCCACTTCCACATCTTAAATTTTGGCAATTTTCCAGAATTTTTTTTTTTCTTTTAAACCATATTGGAATTTTTTTCATTATATTTAATAATCATTCCATTTTGTATATCTTTGCTATTTTATCATTATACTAGCTTTTGTACCAAGAAAATTCATCTATCAAAATCTATTTCATCTTTTTCTTACTACTCAATTTGAGCATCACTTAATTCAAGAGACATTTACTGATATGTTCTTCAGTTTCTGTCCATGGGCATTTTACATTACAAAGGATAACATGATAAGAATATTTAAAATCTGTTCTTTATGGTAAAACAAAAGTATTGCAATTCAGCATTTATCAATTTTTGTGGTGCACATACCCACAGCATGGTTGATTTCAAATAACATGACATCAACAGGCTTGCAACATTCTTAAAAAGTTAATAATTCCTGAGCATTGAAGAGTCTGTTCATGTGCACTGCTACATGTCAGGATATCAGTTACTTCAGAATTTTATGTTTTTCTGCTAGCACACCCAGCGCACTGTTAATATGAAGTCTCATCATGTTGGAGTCCGTTTCTTTCCTTCTCACTGTTGTATTCCCTGTGGTTAGCATAGTGCTTAACCCATAAAAAAAAAATTATAAAAATGTAATGAATGTAAGAAAAAAAGGAATGCATGAATGCCAATGCTTCCTTGTTCTTCAGTGCTGTACATCATTAGAGAGCTAGGGAAATGTCTGGAAGCAACCATCGTCATCCCTACTCATATTTGGGAAAGAAATTGAAATGAGTACCTATAGGTTGAACTGCTCAGCTAAAGATTTTAACTCAATCAGTATTGGAAACAGTGTTGGAATCAGATATTTTTAGATACATATACATCAATCAAAAAACTTGAAATGTAATGCATTCTGCTGTCATTTATAACATCGTAGAATAAAAAATAATTTAAAAAAAAGAGGCAGAAAACATTTTAAAAGTTCTCACCACACCAAAAAAAAATGTATTTGAGGTGAGAGAGATGTCAGTTAGCTTGATTTAATCATACCACATTGTATGTATGTTTGTATGTGTATGTATAATATAGTAATGTTACTTTCCATAAATATAAGTATGATTTGTCAATATATAATAAAATTTGAAAAAAAGCAAAAAAAAAACCATAGTATGAAGAAAATATTTAAAACAATTTTGAAACCATATTATGCAAAGGTCTTGTCTACTTACTATCAAGACAGCTGAGCTTTCCAGATATTAATTTGCACACCAAATTGACTGGTAAAGAAAAAAAATAAAACTAGATGATGCTGTATGCATAACTCAGTTTTTTTAACCTCTGTATCATTTGTATTCTTAAGCATGTGTTTGAAATAAAATGATCCAGATTATTTTAGAAATATTGGTGGAACATGCTATAATTTAGAAACAAATTTTCTACAAAAACAGGAAGTCAATAGAAGAGTTAATGAATCAGTGCATTTTTAAAGCACTAGAAGAATAAGTAAAATTGAATAGCGCATGGTCTGATGACCATACAATTAATGTTTGAATATTTAGTTTCTGTGCTTGAAAGTTAAATTACACAGCTTTCTTGAGGAACAGTGAAAATACTATTTACCAAATTGTCATATTTTCATGATTCTAAGGAACATATTTTTAATTCTCATCACTTTGAAGTTCATGTGCAACAAGTAAAATACTTTATATTTAAATTTACATTATAGTGTTTGTTTCCATATTTGTAACACACAAAAATAATGCATCATGTATTTGAAAGAAAATACAGTAATGGCTTTATGTTACTCTAGATATTTTAAAGACAGTAAATGAAATTACAATGTTTGTTTTTAAAATCATGATCCAGAACAACAAAATAAGAATTGAGGTAGCAAATAAGGGGTAAAAATTAAAACAATATTACCAGGTATCATGGTTTGGATTTGAGTTGTCCTACAGAAAACTCATGTTAGGGAATGTGAGCTGTAACCTAATCAATGAATCACTCCATTTGATATATTATTGACCTGACGGGAGTAATGGCAATTGTAGTTAGGTAGGGCATGGTTGGAGGAAGTAGTTTACTGGGGGCATATATTGGAGATTATATATTGTTTCTCTCTCTCTCTCTCTCTCCCCCCCCCCACCACCTCACCCCCTCTCTGTTTCCTGACTAGCATGAGTGGAGAAGACTTCCTCTGCCAAATAGTCTGTCATGATGTTCTTTCCACATTGGACCCAGAGCAATAGAACGAATTGACCAGGGACTGAAACTTCAGAAACCATAGGCCAAAAAGAAACTTCTCCTCTTCTAAGTTGTTCTTTTGTTATTTTGGTCACAGTGCTAAAAAGCTGCCTAGCAACCAGGGCAGGTGAACTTATAATTATGATGATTGCAATAATATTTATTTAGTTTCTGCTATGGTTCTAAGAAATTTTTCAAAAGATGTTTGATGCATACAGTAACTTCAAAGTTCTATTTTTTTGGCTAAAAATAATCTTTCATGTTTAGTTTATTGGAGAGAGAGAGAGAAACAAAAAAGATGGGGAAGGAAATAAGTTTTCTTGATCTAAGTGTTAGAATTAAAAAAAAAAAAAAAAAGGAAAAGATGGGCCTGGGCAGTTAGAATAAATAGTATTTCTAAAAATGTGTACAGGAGTCCTATCCATTGTAATAAATTGATGTGCTTGTTTAAAACTGAAGATTATGTGGCTCTGACACAATTCTACAAAATCAGAAAATCTAATAGGAACTAAAAATCTTCATTTGTAACAACCTTCCTAGCAAGTTCTATGTACACTAAAGTTTGAGAAAAATGTTCTTTGTAGAAAAAATATATATAGATAAACCAAAAATTAAGGCAAGCACTGAAGGAGCCTATAATCAAGGAGATAGCTAAAGATTGCGGTTAGCTGAGAACCATAAAAGATGTTCTAGTTTCCACCTGATAGTAATACATTATCCAAAGAATCTTTGTATGCCCGTGAACACTGCGTGACGCACCTGTAAGCTCGAGCTGTAAGCACGTGTCCTTGTTAAAGCGATATGTATATAACTGGGTGAGTTTGGTTAGTGTGTGTGGGAAGAAGAAGAAGGTGGTGGTTGGAGTTAGAGCGTTTGGAGTGATTGCTGGAGCCGGAGAGAGAAGAAGAATTAAAGACCTTTTTTCATTTTCATCCTGCCTCCGAATTTTCCTGCGGCGTTCGTTGCTCCAAGGCGGTTTCCGCTTCAGGCAGCAACAAAGCACAATCACAAAAGCATGGCATATAATTTCCTCTAATTCATTTCCCAGCATTTTTCCCTCCCTCTTCCTCCCTCACCCTGCTCTACTCTCTTTACTGATTTTTCTGCAGTTTATTTATAGTTCTTTTTTATTTAAAGTTAGTGTCTTGTGCATATACATGATATTGGGATTTGCTGTGCTATATTCATGTATGTACACATGAAATTTCAGTCAGATTCATCCCACTATTCTTCCCTTTTCTGGTCCTTCCTTCCCTGCCCTCAATACCCTTTGTCTATTTATTTTTCTTTGATTTTGATAACATTCCCTCTCCTTTTTTTTTTTTTTTCCTTTCTCTCTTTCTTTCCTGTACCCAATCCCCAACTTTTTGGAATAGCTTCTGCATATCAGAAAGAACATCTGAGTCTGGCTTATTTCACTTAGCATGATAATCTCCAGTTCCACTGATTTACTGGCAAATGCCATAATTTCATTCTTTTTCATGGCATATATATATATATATACCATATGGTATATATATATACATATACCATTATCTTTGCTGTTCATTTGTGGAAGGGTACCTAAGTTGATTCCATCTCTTGGCTTCTGTTAATTGTGCTGCAACAAACATTGATGTGGCCATGTCACTGTAGTATGCTGATTTTAAAACATTGACAAATAGGACAGCTGGGTCATATGGTGGTTCCATTTCTAGGTTTTTGAGGAATCACCATACTCCTTTCCAGAGTCATTACACTAATTTTCAATACCATCAATGATGTATGAGTGTACCTTTTCCCCACATCCTGGCCAACACTAATTATTATTTGGATTCTTGATAATTACTCTTCTAAACTGGAGTGATGTGAAATTCAAATGTAGTTTTGACATGCATTTCTCTAATTGTTACAGATGTTGAACATTTTGTCATATTTTTGTTGACCACTTGTATTTCTTCTTTTGAGAAGTGTCTGTTTAGTCCTTTTTCCCATTTATTAATCATTTTGAGGGGACATGTTAAGATTTTTGAGTTCTTTGCATATGATTAATATTAATACTTGCAGAATCAGGTGGCAAAAATTTTCTCCCATTCCATTGGCCCTCTTTTCATGCTCTTAATTGTTTCCTTTGCTGTAAAGAAGTTATTTTTTTTTTTTTAATTCACTGCCATCCAACTCATTAATTTTTTATTTTATTTGTGACGTTTTAGGAGTCTTGTTAAGAAAGTCAATTTCTGTGCTGACATACTGGAATGTTGTGCTTACATTTTCTTCTGGCAGTTGCAGTTTCTGGTCTAAATCCTAGGTCTTTGATGCACTTTGAGTTGACTTTTGTGCAAGGTTAGAGGTAGGGGTCAAATTTCCTTCTTCTATATATGGATTTCCAGTTTTCCCAGGACCATTTATTTAAAAAGGCTATCTTTTCTTTTCTCCAATGTATGTTTTTGTCACCTTTGTCTAGTATCAGATCACTGTATTTATGTGGGTTATTCTCTATATCTTCTGTTGAATTACATTGATCTTCATGCTTGTTTTAGTGCCAACCATACTGCTTTTGTTAGTACAGCACTGTAG
The DNA here is from genome assembly GCA_025594165.1 of Tamias sibiricus. Classification (NCBI taxonomy): domain Eukaryota; kingdom Metazoa; phylum Chordata; class Mammalia; order Rodentia; family Sciuridae; genus Tamias; species Tamias sibiricus. Next base: position 147,989,262 of record CM046662.1, read on the forward strand.
TATAATTTGAGGTCCGTTATTGTGATACTGTCAGTTTTGCTTTTCTAAGGATTGCTTTGTCTATTATGGGATTCTTAGTTTTCCATGTCCTTTCTCTAGTTCTGTGACAAATGTCATTGGCATTTCAATGGAGATCGTATTGAATCCATATAACATTACGGCAATATGGCCATTTTGACAATATTAATTCTGCCTATCCAAGAACATGGGAAGTCTTTCCGTCTTCTAAGGTCTTATTCAACTTCTTTCTTTAGTGTCCTGTAGTTTTCCTTGTAGAGGTCTTCAATCTCTTTCCTTAGATTGATTCCCAAGGATTTCTTTTTTTAGATTATTGTGAATGGGATCATTTTCCTAATTTCTTTTTCAGCAGTTTCATTATTGGAATATAGGGACAAGATTGATTTATGAGTGTTGCACTTGTATCCTGCTACTTTGCTGAATTCATGTTTTAGAAGTCTTCTGGTGGAGTTTTTTGTGTCTTCTAAATATAGTATCATGTTTTCAGCAGAAATAATTTGAGTTCTTCTTTTACTATACATATCCCTTTAAAACATTCTCTTCCCTGATTGCTCTGTCTAGAGATTCAAGAATTATGTTGAATAGAAGTGGTGAAAGTCAGCATCCTGTCTGGTTTCTGTGTTTAGAGGAAATGATTTCCATTTTTCTCCATTCTGTATAATGTTGGTCTTCAGTTGTCATACACAGCCTTTACAATTTTGAGATAGATTCCTTCTATTTTAAATTTTCCTAGTGTTTTCAACATGAATGGGTGGTGTACTTTGTCAAATGATTTTTAGGTATCTATCAAGATAATTCTGTGATTCTTGACCTTGACTTAATTTATGTGGTGTAATAAATTTACTGATTTCCATATGTTGAACCAACCTTGTATCCCTGGCATGAAACTCACTTGATCATGATGCACTATCTTTTTAATGTGTTTTGCATGTTGTTTGCAAACATTTTATTAAGAATTTTTGCATGTATGTTGCTCAAAGATATTGGTTTGAATTTTTCTTTCTTTAATATGTCTTTGCCTAGTTTTGGTATCACAGTGATACTGGCTTCATAGAATGAGTTTGGCAGTGTATCCTTTTTTCTATTTTTTGGAATAATTTGGTGAAGATTGGTATTAGTTCTTCCATAAAGTCTGGCAGAACTCAACTGAGAATAATCAGTCCTGGGCTTCTGTTTGTTGAAAGACTTTTGATGGTTTCTTCAATTTAATTTCATTGCTAGAATTTATTTATTTAAGTTCTCAATTTGAACCTCATGGTTCAATTTGGGTAAATTATATGTCTCTATAAATTTGTCAATACCTTCAAAATTTTCTATTCTATTGCATTATAACTTTTCAAAATAATTTCATATGATCCTCTGGATTTCAGTCGGGTCTGTAGTGATATATTTTTTTTTAATCTCTTAATTTTGTTAGTTGGAGGATTTTCTCTCTTTTGGTTAGTTTGGCTAATGGTTTATCTTGTTTATTCTTTCAAAAAACCAACTCTTTATTTTGATCATCTTTTGTATATTGTTATTTTATTTACAGTTCCATTGATTTAGGCTCTGATATTAATTATTTCCTGTCTTTTACTGATTTGGGTGCTGATTTGTTCTTTTTTTCCCCCCTAGGTTCTTGAGATGTAATGGTAGATTTTTTATTTGGAATTTTTCTATTTTGGTGTGTGGATTTAAAGCTATAAACTTTTCTCTTAGAATTGCCTTCATACTGTTACAGAGATTTGACATGTTGTATCACTGTTCTCATTTACTTCTATGAATAGAATTGAGTATATCATATATATCATCTAATTTCCAGGTGGTACACCCTAATTTTAATCATATGATGTAAGCTTTCTGGTAAATATGCTGAGTAAGAGCTTATACATTCACATGAGAACCTACTTGAACATGTGTATACTCAACTGATCCATGAATAACTACTTATAGAAATGGTGGCAGCAGAGTATGCAAGATCATATTAAACAGTATATGTTAATGACAAATTTGATCTATTGCTATGTTCATTTACCCCTAAAGAATTTGAAATTCATTGAATAATTGAGCATACATTGTCACTTGCTTTAAGGAGAGCTACATACTTATAAAATTTCACAGTATTACATAATATGTGTTTTGTTTATGTGGAGTCATCCACAATACTGCAAATTTATTACAAATAAACCCTAAATATTAGGTGTATATAAGGTTGTTATTAATAGTCTATTCATCATATATAAAATATTATATATTTGTTACATAATACTGAATTAGAAACTTTGAGTTAACTTGATAACACTAGGTTACATGAAAATTTCAAAAGATAAAAATCATTTAAAGATATTCTATTAAAGAAACATACTGTGGTAAATAAATAAAAATAACTTTGTCTTTAATTAATTAAATTTTGAAAAAGCACAATACTTTTGTTTCAATTGTTAAAATTCACATAGTAAATTATTTCTTAAAATGCATAAATTAATCCTAATGCTTTGTACTCATTCTGATCCCATTTTCATTCACATGTCAGATGTGGAACGCTTATAGAAAATTAAATTGAGCAGAAAAAATTACCTATGTTTTATCATGTGCATATAGCAATGAAATAATTTATAAGAAACCACAATTTTATCTTAATTTTAAAAATGCAATGCAAATTCATATCTATATGAATCTGTCATACTTTACATAAAAATGTTATCTTCATCTAACCACAAATTAATATTTTAATGTTTGTCAATATTAAAGTATTTAATGTGTATGTCTGACATTAGGACAAATATTGTACATTGGCACAATTAAAGAGCTTTAAATTAGCATTGATAACCTTTACTTACCTGAATTTTACATGAAGAATCAAAGACTAGAATGAAAGCTTAGGGCAGAAAATAAGATGTCTTTTGTCTCTATTTACTGAATGAAAATTTGATAAATATTATATTATTCTTATTTTTCCTGAACCAAGATAAAGTAGGGCAATGTCTTCTCTAGTAAAGATTATGCAAGGGTAACATATTAGACATGAATTGGTACAAATTTCTAACCATTCAAAATTATTTGGAAATACATTAAAGCCATGCATGTCAAAAGGAAAATGTTTCCAAGGCAATTTATTTTTTCTTGATTTATGAGGGAAAGTAGGTAAAAGGGAGTCTAAGCTTAATTGAAATGTTCATTTTGTACTTGTTCTTATTTAGAAGAATTATTGAAAGGATAAGCTCACAGACATAAGAAAAAATGGCATTAGGGCATTAGTAGACATTGCTACATTTAAATAATTATGTATTTCGACACTTATAAGAACAGAATTTCATATAGTTTAGAACTAAAGTGAATGCTAAAGTCATTTCTATAGAATTTTGCCCTTGCTGATGACTATTAAAGTTAATTTCCTTACATTGTGTAACAGATACATATATGGAAATTCACACAGTTGCAAAAGTTTGTGTGCACACACACAAACACACACACACAAGCACTTGAGGTTTTCTATTTTACCTTGGATATAAAGATGTTGCTGGACATGGTCTTCTGTTTTAAATGTCTACTTCTGTTTTTGAAGTAGTATTGATGTAAATAATATACAAAGTAATTTTATAAAAGCTAGTTCATATACCAGCAGGCAATGTAGAAATTGGTAACTGGAAACATAATTGTTGTATTGCTCTCTTACAGATTATAATTTTCTATGAAAAACCTACCTATCTTCATTATTTTATCAGCAGACAATATCACATTTGTACAAGGTCATTATCATATAGAAACATGTTTGAGCTACCTTTGGAGAATTCTGCTACATTATACCAAATAGAGTGTAAAAAACTAATAATAGCACTTTCAGCAATTCGAGTATCATACCAATCTTGCATGTCATTAGTATGAATGTTAATGCTGTATCTTCAAGTAAAAATTTCTAAAAGGTTAAAAGAGAATCAGTGTATATTTCATATTTTATTTTTGGTTTTCCAATGAAGAATTCTTATTACTTCTTCTGCATCAAAAAATACTAATAAATTACAAAATTCACTTTATAAAATTATGTTTTATTTTTCTCTCTCTGATTGTGAATGTCTTCATGTAGTCACTCCAAACTTTGTTCATGAGAAAATTATATCTTGGGACTGTCAAGCAAAGATTGTACCCCATGGATTTAAATAGGCATGGAAGACTTTGTTCTTGACTATTACAACATGGGAGAAAAAGCAAATCCATTTCCACTGAAGCAAAAGGCAGGAGAGTTATTAAACCCTGGGGTGAACAAAAGTACTGGAGGATATTAGGAGAGACTATGTGTGAATAGGCCATTTGAGTTTGCCAATTAGGGTGTTTTGAAGTTGGACTCCTACCATTACAAGGAGATAGGGGCCCTATCCTCCTTGGAGATTGCATTTCAAAGGGATGTCTCCCAGGTCACTGAGAAAGGCATTATTTTAGAGTATAAACCTGGCCAAAGGCTGGCAGAAGATTTACATCTCAGAGGATACAGAAAGATTTAAATTTGAAAGTTTTTCTTAGGTAAATGCACAGAAAAAGGAGATCAGGAGCCTAGAGTCAGGAAGAAACCCATCTAAAAGTTGGTTAAGTTAGCTAAGGAAGGGTTAAGTCCATCTTGCTGAAACCAGGATTATGAAACCTTAGGCTAAAAAGCAATTTCATTATGTGCTACCTCTGCAGAAGGTACTAGGTGTAGGCGTTCCCTGAGAACGCAAGGCAGGTCGCTGTCCCTCTATGTTCTTTTTCTTCACCACATCTCCTCTGTGAGTCATTTAGTTGTTTGGTTTTCATTTTTGTTTTTCTTTTCCAAGAGACCTTGAAAATACTCACCTGACTCTTCCCCAATCTGACTTACATATTCTTTCTCTGGACATCATACTAAGAGTATTTTAGTATGAATTTGCATTGCATTTTTAAAATTAAGATAAAATTGTGGTTTCTTGTAAATTATTTCATTGCTATATGTGCATGATAAAAATTAGGTAATTTTTTTGCTCAATTTAAGTTTCTATAAGGGTTCCACATCTGACATGTGAATGAAAATGGGTTCAGAATGATTACAAAGCATTAGAATTAATTTATGCATTTTAAGAAATAATTTACTGTGTGGATTTTAACAATTGAGAGTATTCATCATCAGAAACTTAATTATGCAGGTCACTTTTTTATTTTCCTTATTACACTGTAAGAATTCTTCGAGCAAACTATTGATTTTAATTTCTGAATCCCAGCAAGAACCATAGGTATATATTTAATATGGCTAAATTAAAGAAGCAGTCATTCACAGTAGATACACTTTAAAGTTAGGTAGGGTGAAGAGAGTAAAGGATGGGCAAAGGGTTCTAAAAAGCCCATAAAAATATGATTTTTAAAACATTTTTTTTTCTGTTTCTTTGAGCACTGAGGCCAACCTTATTAGGGAGCATTATAAATGAAAAATATGCACATTTTTTAAATAGTCCAGTTTTAATGTGGATTTATAACAAAATTGAATATGAGTTTTACTTTGAATTTCTTAGCTTTTATGTTTCAAGTTAAATCCATGATACCATTTGAAAGTATCTTTTGGAATGCAAATTAGCACCAGTACTGCTGAGCATAGTAAAAGTAAATGAAACTAATAACAGAAAGGATCTTACAAAAAGTACTTAATTCTGTTTTAACATAATAAGTACAGTCAAGGTGGTCTTTATTTGTATTATGATTAACTGTAACATGCAAACACAATCCTATGTATCATTTAACCTAAAGTAAATTTAGGAATAAAGCAAGTTATATAATTTGTAACAGGAAGAATATATAGAATATAATCTAAAGAGCTAATAACATGGATTTTACATTTCACCTAGGAGTTAATAATTTTAGAAATTTTGTTTCATAGAAAAATGCTTCTTGTATTCTGAATTATTTTTAATCATTTTTCCCTTAAATTGTTTATGAATTCTAAATTACATGAATAAATCTTTGGACATTGAAAGTCATTTTTGTTTTAATATTCTTATATTGAAGTGCAACTTAGAAAAGTAATATTTGAAAATTTACTAAGTTCAGATAATCATGTATGTGAAAGATGATTTCAATTTTTAAATAAATAATGATTAAATCTATTATTAATAACCTACTGAAGGGCTGGGTTTCTGTCTCAGTGATAGAGCACCTGCATCGTACATGTGATGCACTGGGTTTGATCCTCAGCACCACATAAAAATAAATAAATTAAGATATTGTGTCCATCTACAACTAAATTACATACATACATATATATATATATATATATGCATATATATAATCTACTAAAACCCCAACAATTATTTTTAAAATAGTCATTTCTCATGGATTTTTTTTCTCACATCAACAATATGATTTATCTGTCTCTGCTTCTATGATATTTAAAAGATGATAAGTTGTAATATTTCCCAGAGAACATAAATAATTTTTAAAATAGAGAATGTATTAAAATGTGTTTAAAGTATTTTTTAATCCCATGCATACTCTGTGAACATTTTAATTCCATGAAATTTAATTTAGATGGTGGAACTATCTTTTGCCATGCTTAATTTGTACATAGGATTATTAGAGACAGTTTTATTTGTATAAGCTTCTGACTTTAAGATTATATAAAAATATATATCAATTTGAAGAAAATATCATAAGAGAAAAAATGAAAAATAAGAGAAACAAATTTTATAATTTCAGACACAGGGTATATATATTTTCCCTATTTTTGACTTGTGCCCTTTCTCACAAAATACTGTGATATTAAAAATTTTAGGAATAGATATTATAGATATCTATGAAAATATAGATTTCAACAGTCTTCTACAATTTCATGTAATAATAAAAAATCACCTATCTAATGATTCCACTACTGCTGCAAATTGATATTGTTAACAGGAGATTATTAGTATGCTTTCATTACTGTGATGTGTTAAACTCTACATTTATATGACAATTTCATGGAAGAAAAGTTATTGAAATACTCTGAAACAATGAGGGCAGAAGTGGGATAGTTACACAATTGTTTAGTTAGGAAGTTTGAAAAAGTCATAACATCATTTCTTGTTTGTGAGATATGGTTCTTCCCCTTTAGATTCCAGTGGTCATGGGCATCCTGTGTTAATAAATGCAACTGCCAGCAGAAAGTATTTCCAGCAGAGAAAGGAAAGGCTCCTATTTAACCTTCTTCAGAAGAAGAACCATTAAAATTCCAGGAGGTTTCCCTTACATTGTACTGGAAAGATTCACAACAATGATTATGTCTAACTCTCTTTGTCTGGTGCAAGTTTCCACAGTGACTGTTTTAGAATAGTGAGATTCCACACCTGGAATAGGACCAGGGCTGGAAACCTGTCAAAAGATGTTAGGAGAATGGGGAAGAAAATTAGAGATCCTGTACATATATCTGTCTTCTTATATTTGGGGATTTTTACAATATCCCATATAATAAATTTTATCATGAATAGTAGGGCTGGTATAAATATCAAATATAACAAATTTAGACACTTTTACAGAAGTGTATAGAAACAGAATTAAAGTTATTTTACTGCATAAGATAGGAGAATTTTATAGAAACTAATATTCATGAATTTTACTGTTAATGAAAATGAGCCTGACTCTTTGTAGGGGTTATACAAGTTATAATAAATAACTCACTCATTGCCTTTCAAAATATGTTTAACATAACCATAATTAATATAGTCATGTTTCTGAATTTTTTAGCAGAAATAATTTATTGTAGAAAAGGGCATTATGAAAAATTGACTTGTATCCAAGTTAGATGATGCAAAATTTTTTAACATTTCCAATTAAAAGATGTGAATAAATATTTTTCATCATTGTTAATGTGATTTAAAATATTAAATTTATGACCAATTTTTGAGCAGGTTCTGAATTTACTAGGTCTTGTAGCTTTTCTGCTTAGTAATAAATTCAGTAATAACCACTATTAGTTCATGAATTATATATGAAACAAATTATTTTTGTATCATTTTAAAAGCAATAAGACAGAGCCCTACATCCACAAGTTGAATGAGGAAAGAATAATGTTAAGGCTAGTTTCTCTCAATAGCCTACTAACATTTTCTACCTTACCTAAGAGAACACTCCACAAAGCTGAAAAATTTGCTACAGGTTGCCATTTCAGATTTGAAACTCAGCATCAAGTGGATCAGCATCTATGATCAGTTTGAATATGTAAATCAAATGAAAAAAATCACTAATTGGTTTACAGTGGTATCTTTATTTTAAAAAGATGATCATAGACAGATTATTTGGCTTTACCTTCCTTATAGAAGAAAAGCAGGAAGCAGTAATTGTCTTAATTTCTCTGGTGTATAAGCAAAGGAAGTTGAAACAGGATGCATGAATATGCAATTCCCTTTTATTTTCCTAAATATGATTTTTTCAGTTTACTCTTCCACAAGCTTGTGGTGATAAAGAGAAGCTGATAAATGCAATAGGCATGATTTTTTTTTTTTTCAGATGACTTTCAGGTAAAACTCTAAGGTTTTATTCCTGGAGTTAAATATCTGGTACTGGTGAGGCTGAATTAAAAGAGGATTACAGCAGCCTACCAGGCAGTTGTCTAGTCAATTAATATAGGATGTGAAAATGACATTACATTTTGAATTATGTCTTCACTAAGTTCACCAAAGTATTTAGACTGGATATTTATATACCTGAAAAACTGAGTGAAGGCACATATGCAAAAAATGCATTTATATGTGTGAATAAGAATGTGAATGTGAATGAGTTTTATGTATGAATAAGAATATTAGATGGTGATTAAACCATGAACATGAAAATTTCTGAAGTTAATGCACACAAATTCAAAGTGGAACTGTGAAGGAAACAGACATTTACATATTAAGTTATGTTTTTTATAAATGAATGTTCCACCTTTACGTATGACCACGAGAGGAAAATTCATACCAGACTTCCTTTGAACTTGAATGAACTAGAAGTGTTACTCTGAAAAGGCCAAAACACAAGCAACTCCAGTGCATCAACAAATAACTGGGTAAGCATATTTTTAGATATTCATTCACAACACTATGTTGTGATAAAATAATCAAATATTTATGCAAAAGGGTGAGTCTCTGAGATATTATAATGAGTGGAAAAACCATAAACAAAACAGTAGATGTGGTATAACTTCATTTATTTGAAATGAAAGGACAAGTGAAATTTATCTGTTATGATAGAAAGTAAATCAGGGAGCATGAATATAAACTGACTGTGGATAGGAGCTGAAAATTCACCTCTGTTCTCATAGGTGCCTTTTCTACTGAGCCTGAGAATTAAATTGACATAAGACAACTCAATAGGATAAAAGCATATAAATTTTTTCAATATACATATTATATGGCTCTGGAGCCTTCTTAAGAAAGAAGACCTAAAACAGTAGTTAGAATCAAGCATATTGAATTGGACAGTGAGTGATAAACAGTGGAGAAGTGATCAAGCAAAGGCTCTTGGACTAAAGTAGTTAATTGGTTAAGAAATTGGCCAAGAAGACAGGACTGTTGGTATAGATTGTCCTTGGCCCCAGCTTCTTGTCCTTGATAAGTATGTTATTTTCATAGGGAAGAGAAATGTCACAAAGAGATGTTTATACTGTTTTTAATAAGCAGAACAAAGGACAGTGTGATCTTGCACCTGCTTCTATTGAAGTTATGTTAGCTAAAAATAATTCTTATTCCAATGTGCCATATATTGAGATTCAGTGTTCTGAACTCTTCAACTGTAAGGTGACATGTTCGGGGATGACAGTATTGTACTCTATCTTGTTTGTTGTGATTGCTACACATACACATATGTATATATTTGTTCAAGCCCTTCTAATGATAATCTCATAAAACATTAGCATTTATAATGTTTTATATGTTTATAAAACATGCCTTAATAAAATTATTTTAAAAAATAGAAAAACAACTTGATGAAAACAGCAGTAACACATCAGTAAAAGTGTGCAAAAAAGTTGTATCAAGGGGCAGGGGTTGTGGCTCAGTGGTAGAGCACTTGCCTAGCATGCAAGAGGCACTGGGTTTGATCCCCGGCAACACATAAAAATAAAGAATTAAAATAAAGGTATTGTGTCCATCTACAACTGCTGTCATTTATAACAACTTAGAATAAAAAATAAAATAAAGAATCAATTTTATTGATTAAATAGGAAGTTACCAATATTATTACTTAATAAAAAGCATTTCTTCCTAAAATATATTAAAAAAATAAAAAGTTTTTTTTAAAAAAAGTTGCATCAAAATAATGAATGTTTATTTGTAAGAATATTTATGAAGAACAAGAAATATTATTTTATTTATTTATTAATGTTTGCTTTATAACTGAAATTATCATAAGATATGGAACTCTTTTCCTAGAAAATAATTAAAGGAGTGTATTTTCTCTGTGTTCTGCTGATGTACTCTGGAATCTGGAGCAATTATCTCTGAAAAAAGATATTAACAATTGGTGACTTGTTTACTTTATTTTCCCCTTCAGTAAATCACCCCAAGGGTATCTATCCAAATAACAGCAAAATTCTCTTTGAAAGCAAATCAATTTATCCTGTTGCTTCTACAAAATATTTTGCAATGTTGAAGTTTATACATATAAAACACGTTTATCAAAAAAAAATAGTAAAACTTTGGTGATAATCTCTTCAAGATTTATCAAGTAGCCCCTTAGGTAACATATAGGTAATAAATCCAAGTATAAATCTATACAAATTTTATTCAGTAACGGAATAGTCTTACATAATGTTTGACAAAATAATTTGGTGCTTTGGAAAAAAAACATCATAATAATGAACATTTTAAATTGGCCAGACATTTTGTTTGGTTTTAGTAGAATGGATTGCAACATTTATCTCTGCAAATGTGTTATATTTATTGTTTAACAGAAAATAGAAACTCAGCATTTATCATGAAAGAGGAGAAGGTAGGATCTGTTTAAAACTAGTATGTATGACTCAATTTGTCTAATAAAGTGTTATGAAATTGGTGTGGGATTAACTAGAATTTTCATACAATATATAAACTATTCTAAGATAGTAAAATCTTCATTTTTCACTGGAATGGGCTTCTTCAGATGCCTAATAAATTGACAAATTTCCATCAAAATTAGTTATTTATTGAAAGTACAACTTAATGTATAATTCACATCACTGTGGAAATTTAAAAGTAAAAAATATTAATTAATACTTTATGACCTTATTTAGTATGTAATATAGAATGTGTTTCATATAAACATTAGCATTCATTAAGATATTTTTCTTTGCAGGCATTATGTACCAGTTATTTCATATGATCTTCAGAACAACCCTTTGAATAGTTACAATTACATTCCATAGTTTACAGATAAGAAATTGAAGTTCAGTATTAAGTCACTCACCCAAGTTGCCTACGTGGGTCCTTGATTTTCAGGGCCTTGCAGTGCTCTTTCTCAGGTCATAGACTGTTAACTTTTGTGTTCTGAACCCAAAGACTCCAAACATTATTGGGCTTACTAATGTTGCTTATAGATGAAGACTTTAGACTACTTATGCATTCCAAATTTATGGTGCCCAGTTAGCTGTGCAAGAAAGACTTCCTTCTTATTTCTTCTTTGTCTTTCTTTTGTAGGTGGTTGTCAAGTTTCCTGACAAGAATGTACCAAGACTTCCTCTGAATAAAAAAAAATCAGGATATCTTGAAATAAGAGGTGGTGGATATAGTGAGCACTTTGTTTAATATTTATGACCTTGACATTGAACAAGTTAAATTGGTTTAACAAGTTTGGTAGAGCTTCAAATATCCTGAAAAAAAAAAAAAAAAAAAAACTAGAAATCTGATGCACCATTTTAACAGAAAGAAGGATCATCATAATAGATAGGACCCAAGCTTACAGGGAGTCATATAGCTATTTTGAGATTCATCCATGTTGAGACATATATATCATATTATTGCTGAGCCCTATTATCCGATGTATGTACCCTTGAATTTATTCATTAACCTATTGTTGAGCACCTGAATTGCTTCAAGTGTTTAACCATTCCATATGTAATACTTGTTAGCATTTGTGTACATATTCATACAAACATGTTATTTAATTTCTTTTAGATAATTTCCTAGGAGTTAAATGATTAGATCATATATGAATGAATGGATTCATGCATCACTTCTTTAAAAACTGCAAAACTGTTTTCTAATTGGATGTTACTTTTTTTTAAACTTTCATTAGCATATGGTAGCTCTTCTAAGTTCATGTTCTGATAAACATGTAGTGTGACCAGTCTTTTCAATTTCAGTTGTTTTAATCTGTTTGTGGTGAAAACTCATTGAACTTTTAAATTGCATTTACCTAATGCCTAATGATGCAAAATTTCTTCATTTTATTTGCCATCAACGCATCTTCTTTGGAGAATGTTTGTTTACGTAATGCCTAATGATGCAAAATTTATTTATTTTATTTGCCATCAATGTATCTTCTTTGGAAAGTGTTTGTAAAAATCAATGGCATTTTTAAAAACTGAGTTGTTTGCTTTACTATTAAGTTTTGACATGTCATATCAATTTTCAGATATGAATGGCCAATATCTTCTCCCAGTCTGTGACTTATTTTCATTCTGTTAAGTGTCTTTGAAGAAGAGAAAATTGTCATCTTTTGATGTCATACTTCAGACAATTTTTGCTTAGCACAGGTAAATAAGGAGATTTATTTTGAGGAAAGGGCTCAGGTGATTATCTAGACAGAGAAGTCCCACAACATGTTATCTATAATCTAGCAACTTCAGTCTGAGTCCAAATCCCTAAAAAACAGGAAAATGAATGGCATAAATCCCAGCACAAACTCAGTCAGGCAAATAGAGTAAATTCTCTTTTCCTACACTTCCTGTTCTATCCAGATTCTTAATAGACTGAATGTTTGCCCAAAGTAAGAGAGGGCAATATACAAAGTTGACCAATCCAAATGCTAGTTTCATGTGAAAATACCCTCACAGACACACCAAAATTAATGTGTTATGTTAAACCCCCCAAATCCTTTGAAATGTATGCATACAATTAACCATCAAATCAAGTAACAGAGTTTTTCTCTTATAATTTCTTCTAAATATTTTAAATATTTAATTTTTTGCATTCTGGCCCATTTTCTATTTTGTGCTCTTTTTTTTTTTTTTTTTTTTTTTTTTTTTTTTTTTTTTTTAAATTGTAAGGTATGGACTGAAGTTCATAGTTTTCTGTGAATATTTAATTATTCAAAATCACTTTATTAAGACTCTATTCTCTATGTTGAATTGTCTTTATACTTGAGTAAAAGTTATTTGTTTATATATGATGGAAGATGTTTCTGAATTCTGTACTCTGTTCTAGTGATTATTTTCCAAAATTTATTAAAGTTCCACATTGTCTACTGTAGCTTTATAATAATCATTAAAATGAAAATAGAGTTAGTCCTCCAACTTTGTCTTGCTTTTGAAAGATGGTTTGGGTATTCTAAGTAAGTTCCGTTTCCATGTACTTTTTAGAATGAATGTTTCGATTGCTCCAAAGAGCATGATGGAATTTTGACATTGATACATAAATTTTTAAATTAATATATCAGTTTGGTGATAATTGATTTATTTGCATGTGTGTAGTACTGGGAATTGAACCCAGGGCCTCATGCTTTGCAGGCAAGCATTCTCCCACTGAGCCACTTCCCCAGACATTTAACTGATAATTGATATTTAATATTAAACTTCTGACTTATGAACAAAGTATAACTCTTAATTTATTTGTTTTTGTTATTTTTTTATCAGTGGTATTTTGCAGTTTTCTGTGGATATATATTTAACATCCTTTGTGAAATTTACCTCCTGCCTTGAAGATGAAAAAAGTATCTTTTAATGTTTTTAGTTATATCAAGAAAAGATAATGAACTAAGACAAATTAGGTAATGTTGATCATGTGTTTCTCAAAATTGTTTTCCTATTTCAATTTAGGTTCAGATACCTATATTTATATATATATATATATATATATATATATATACACACATATATATGCTTATCAGATAACATTATTTTATAAAATTCTCTAAAGTAAATATATACTATGCTCATTCTTTGTATTCAAATTCCTATTGAGATATTATTAATAATTCCTTATCTAATATTTATTTATAGAACAATATTAGTAGCAAATTGCTTAGCCATTCCATATACTTTTGCATACAATTTTTACTTAAATTGCTATGTTATCGAAGTGATGTTTTTCTTACTTGCAGTTACTTTTTTAAAAAGTGTCTTACTATTCTCATTATTTGCACATGTGGCAGGTAAAAGAATATCTTTATAAATGAATACAGAAAATGACTATAAAACCACCAGCACATAACACTAGAAGTCTGCATGGTAATAAGCCAATTTTTGTGGAAATGAACTCATTAATGCTAAATTTTTGCTGACTTCCAACTGATCCGAAAACTGCTTTACAAAATCCAAGATGCTTCATGAGTTATAGAAGAAATGAGGAGAAAGGGAATGAGCCAACCATAACTAAGCATATTTCATTCATTTGGCTTCCTATAAACTCCCCAATAATCTACAGTTGAGAACTTCAGGAAAAAATGAATAAAATTGATGAGGGTGACCAAAGGATTCTATCAGAGTTACACCTACAGCTTCCTGTGGAGCAGTGCAAAGGAGATTAGGCATCATATGCAGTTAGGCTTTGATTGTTTATTAGCTTTATTGTATCTTTCTTTGCACTTCAGATTTTCACACATTACTCATGAAAGTGTCAACTTGCCAGAAGCAGCATTCAGTGAGCAGAGGAAACACATTGAGAAACAAATACAACTGGAATAAGATAAATAAACAGTATATATAAGACTAAGAGGAAAAATAGTAAAATAATCATTTAAAATCATTTTAAAATATAGGATAAAATTCATAATTGTGTCTATAAACATATATAATTCTATACCTAGTAAAATAATTTATTAAAAGGACTGATTTTCTATGGCAGTGATTATTTTTATATAAATATCTCTAAACCCATATGGTCTGTTCTAAAACACATAAAAAGTTAATGCATGTTAAAAGACATGGATCTCAAATATAAGCTTTTCAACATTGTAATAACCAAAGCAATCAAAAACTTGGTCTTTTCCAACACATTGTGAAGATGGGATGGGAAATCGTTCATCTATGGCAAACCTTCAGAACCTATTCCTAAGAAGAGTGAACTCAGAAAAGCCCAACTGTATTCTTTCCTTTGTGTCCAATCTATCTGATTTGAATCAGCTGATTTAAAGCCAAGAGAATTAAACTACCAAGCAAACATAATATTTGGAGCTAAGGGTCCAAAATAGTTTCTATTTTTATTTACATTTACATGGTGTAAAAATTATATGCTACAAAAAAAAATCAAACAAAAGGAAATGCCAAATTTCAAGTAATCCACTGGATCTAATATTCAGCTACTACACACACAGAGAAGTAATTACAATTAAGCTCAAGACCTCCAAGAAGCTATTTAAATTACTGGAGGACCTAAGATATTTTCTAGTAATTAAGTTGGCTAGTCAAATTTGTTTGAACAAGTGCCTTTCAAATTTCCACAGTATCTGAAATAATAGTATAAAATATCTATCTAAAAATATGTGCAAATAGAGTTAGTAATAGAAATGAGATACGGTCACTAACGAAATCTACTAAAATTTAAGCTAGCTAATTTAAAAAGTTATTTCAGCTATTTTGTTAACCTCAGGCTATTTGAATGTCAGTGTATTCCTTTTAGGTTAATAAGTATCTTACATATCATAAAAGCAAAGTTAATTTACTTTAACAAATGAAATTTTGTTACATATATTAATTGCTACTCATCTGTTAGACATTCAAGAAAGAGAAAAGCAAATAAGAAATATGTGTCTGGGTATCATAATATAATTATTGAAAGGATGCAATATGCTTATCTTTAATGTACTTACTGTCTCCACCTTAACTGTTTTTTTTTATTTTTCTGTATGTCATTTGTTTATGATCCTGTATCCCAATATTTCTCCACAGATTTGTGTTCAATAATTGTTTGTGTGCGTGTGTTTGTGTGTATCACGTTTAACCCCTTGCTTTTATATTAACTGTATTATTGGATTATTTTATTAGAGGTTATCCTAAAAATAACAATGTATACCCTAAATTATAGAAATTTATTTCCTCTTAATAGTGACCTAAATTTTGTCAGCACCTCTATTGCTCTATTGCCTTCTCCTCTCCTTTCTATTATTGTGACATAATCATATCTTTACACATTATATGTCCACCAAGAAAATTTTGTAACTACTCTTGTGTGGAGTTGGTTTAAGATCAAAGGAGGAAATGTGTTTCAAATTTTCAAAATAAAGCAGACATAGTTATTTTTTATTGGAACCTCTCCTATCTTCCCCCCTTTTCCCCCCTACCCTTTCACTCCCCCCGCCTCCTCTTTCCCACAGTGTTCTTTCACTTCAGCCTGAAGGAATCCCTGTGAAAGTTTTGGAAACAGGTCAACTAGTAATGGATTCTTTCATTTATTTTGATGTGATAATGACTTAGTTTTTCCTTCACTTTTTAGGACAGTGTGTTAGTGTTTCCTTACTATGTCTAAAATACGTAACACAATCAACTTGGAACAGGAAAGGTTTATTTTGGCTTATGTTTTTTGAGGTTTCAGTCCATGGCCAGCTCCATTTTTTTGGGCCTGAGTTAAAGAAGAATATCATGGTGGAAGCCATAGAAGAAGGAATCTTCTCAGCTCATAGAAGCCAGAAAACCAGGTAGAAGGTGGGAGTGAGTGGTGAACAATAAAAATATTTCCAGGGCACACTCCTAGCTGGCTACTTCCTCTAACTAGGTTCCACTTGCAGTCCATTCAGCCATTATTGGATGAATCCACTGCTGAGATTAGTCTTTCATCACTTCACAAAGTTTCACCTCTGGGCATCACTGTTTTGGGGACCCAGCATTTAAGTACATGAGTCTTTGGGGAACATTACAGATCCAAATCACAACAAATACTTTTCCTGAATAATCATTTTACTGTTGACAATCTTTGTTTGGGCCCTTTCAATATGTTTCCCCATTGTCTTTTAGCCTTCATGACTCATGGTGAGAAATCAACCATTAGGCTTTTTTTTTTTTTTTTTTTTTTTTTTTTTGGTACTGGGGATTGAACTCAAGGGCACTCAACCACTGGGCCACATCCCCATCCCTTTTTTGTATTTTATTAGAGACTGGGTCTCACCAAGTTGCTAACTGCCTTGCCATTACTGAGGCTGGCTTTGAACTTGCGATCCTCCTGCCTCAGCCTCCCAAGTTCTGGGATTACAGGTATGCGCCACCGCACCCTGCTAACCATTAGGCTTTTTGTTTTTAGAATCCCTTTTGTAGGATAACCAACATCCCTCCTCCTACTTTCCAGGTTTTATTTCGGTTTTTTTAGTGTTTGGTAATTTACTGATGATGTGTATTATTGTGGATTTTTTGGAAATCTATCCATAATATCCAAGTTGCATTAACGTGCATAGAAACTAATTTAGTTCATTAAATTTCTTTGGGTTGTAGATTAATATACTCAATCATATTTTAGAAGTTTTAGCCCATGCTATTTTTAATTTTCTGCTGCAGTCTTTCTCATTTCCTTGTCAAACTCCTATTTTGGTGGTGTTGGTATTTTTGATCATGTTCTAAGGATTTCTGAGGCTTTGTTCATTTGTCCTCATTATTCCATTTTAGTCATGTAATATGTGTTCAGGTTACTGATTCTTTGTTCTGGAAGCTCAAATAAGCTATGGAGATCCTGATAGTTTGTTTTACTTTATTGGCCTTGCCTACTTTGTGAGAAATTGTTCTCATTTTTTGTTCAGTTCTTTCTGCATTGTTTCCTTTAGTCATTTTAATGTATTTTCAATAATTAATTTAAAGTAGGTATCTGGTAAGAATAAAATATGTACTTTGTAGAAAATAGTATCTATTGACTTTATTTTTATTTCGTATGCATTTACTTGTTTATTTGCACATTTCATAGATTTTTCATGATTTCTTTGAACTTTTGAATATCATGTGTTAGTTCTTACATTTAGATACTCCATCTACTCCATCCTTGCTTCTTGCCCTTCTTTTCTCTGGTATTGTTTTTTCTCCTCTCTCTCTCTCTCTCTCTATCTCTATCTCTATCTCTCTGTCTCTCTCTCTCTCATTCTTTATTGATTTGGGAAACAACAATGTTAAATAATTACTATCAGTTGTTTTTGACAATTTTCCCCCTCAATTTTTTTTTCCTTTAGTAATTCAGAAGACTTACATCTGTTGAAAACAAGACCACAGTACAAACTGGACTTTCCATGAACTTTCAGTCACATCAGATAACGAGTTTTTATACATGAGGATATTTGGGGATTTTCATGCACATTCTACTCTTCCAGTGACTTGTAAGCTGTTATTTACTTGGTTATTAACTACAAAGCTCTTGGTTTTCAAGGCTACTGCATGTGCTCAAATATTAAGAAGGGAATAGGAAAATTGAAAAAAAGAAAATGTTATTATTCTTACCACAACTCAGCAATTTATTTTGAATAAATACTTCAAAGATTGTTGTAATACTTTGGGAATTTTGGCAGTCTGAAAACATTGATTTTGACAAAATGAGCTAGTGTTCTCTTTGCATTTGTGGTGGAGTAGATTTTCAGAGGCCCATACTATACCATTCCAATCAATGTTACTAACATTTATTTTTAAGTATTTTTAGAGAGATTTTAGGCAAAAATCTTGCCTGAATTATCCCAGCACATCAGAGAATAACAGGGCAAATAACTCCTTATATAACAAAAAATCACATAAATGAGATAATATCAGTTGTTAAAGGAATTAAAGAAAAATCTAGGTTGCTTTTCCTTTCATTTCAAATAATGTACAATAATCTTCACATTTGCTGCCAGTAGAAATAATTTTAAAAATTATTAGTCCCAATTCAGTCACAAATTATCCCTGCACATATGAAATAAAAATTCAAAATTTTCATGAATAAAAATTAAAGCAAATCTTGTAATAAGTGTTTATAAGTATGTATGTCTATTCAAGGACAAATTACACACTAGTAAATAGGATGGAATAGTGGCTAAAATTAAGGTTAAGGATTTATTACAATTTGAAAGAAAGTCTGATTCCACTACTTACTGATATAGAAAATTGGCAGTGTTTATTAGTAAAGTGGGATTTTATTCTTAGTGAAAATCTATGTAACACATTTATCACATAGTTGGATGCAAAGCAAAACTTAAAAAAATTAATCATTGCAATAATTTTGAAATTTTGTACTTGTTGGCTGATAATTGTAAAGTAAGTTTCTGTATAAATATATCTTAATCAAAAATCAAAATAGCTAGTTAACCACTCACCAAATACCTGTCAGAAACTGTAGTACATATGTTTTTATTAATTTCCCCATCATTCTCATCAGGATAAACATGATATAAATGTATTATTTTTGTTAAATTGTCTTGGAAAGTAACAATGTGAAAATTTACAATCACAATCTAGTTACAGCTCCTCAGTAACTTTTTACCAATCATGCCTTAGTTCTATAAAATTTCCTAGGAGCATTAAACCAATTGGTGGAATGAAAGGGCTTTATTTGGAAAAGTAAAAGCCAAGAAAGTAAAGTCAAAAAGACTTCAAATGTTGTTCCCTCTAATTCAGATATTTTGCATTTTATTTATGGTTAACAACTCAAGTGACCTCTCCCATTTTAATTAGAGCAATATTCTTTGTTGTTTTAGTTCACTGATTCACAATTTGAAAGAAAGCATCTTGTCATTTGAGATAGAGAGTAAGTTGGAAACTTAAAAATCTTTAATTATTTTGGGAAACAATTTATGCATATACATCTGTCAATTTTCTTTAATAGCATGTTGTATGGATATGTTATCACTGTACTGAATGTATCCAGTGACAGACTATTAAAAATATATTATGATCATATCATAAAAAATTTTTTATTTTGACCAGATTAGCATATTTTTGGGGAAATTCATATATTAAAATAACAATTTAGTGTATTTACATGGTGATGACGAGGGCTTTTTTGGCTCTTTTTTAACTGCAAACTAAAAAAAAAAAATACGGTTTTTAATTTTTATATGTGCAAAACAATCCTGGATGAGGTGTGGTTTTTTCCTCTCCAACTAAAATAATATTCAAAAGTCATTAAATCTGATATTTTATATAATCTTATTGAATTCATAAAAACTTTAGCTTAAGAAATGTAGTGGAGCCTGTCTTACCCAAGAATGTTCTTGGTATATAGGAAAAATATTGAAAGTGACATTTATTTTAAATTTATTGTCCTGCTTTCAAAAGAAAAACATAGAAAGAATAAAGACTTTGATAGGCAATTTAATCATGTCTAGATCTCATGATTTTCAGCACAGTGAGAACATTTTAAATTCACGTATCTTCATCTTCATAGGAGCAAAGATATATTTGCTTAAAATTCTCACCAAAGCATAGTGAGAGTCTATTCATTTTATAGCTTATTCTAATTTTCTCTGAAAGGGATGTTTCTTTACCTTCATTTTCCTTAATAAGTTATACTCCATGTTTGTATACTTTTATTTTATTTATTTATTTTTATGTGGTGCTGAGGATTGAAACTAGTACTTTACATGTGCTAGGTGAGCACTCTATCACTGAGCCACAAACTCAGCCCTGGATTCATTTTTCTTAAGACTGGCCCTCATTGTCTCTACAGTTATAGCTATCATGCACTGGTTTTTTGATGGTCAAAACTCTTGCTTTACAAATCCTCATTATTTGGCTGGCTCATCAATATGTTCCCATCCAATACAGAAAAACTGAAATAAGAATTCCTACAGATATTTCTATTTAATAGCCAAGTTGACATTGTTTCCCTGGATGAAGGGGGTTTTGTTTACAGTGTGCAAAAGGCAATTTTTAGGTAAGCAAAAGGGACTTCCATGTGTGTTCATATTAAATCTAGAGCTTGTGCTTTTCTGTAGTGGCAAGTCCTTCTAATAATGCTGATTTGTTTCCTAAATATTTATAGCTTAATTCCCATAAGTTAGGCCCTGCCTGTGTTGGTTCCTCTATTGGGTTGTAATTTTACTTTCTATTAGGTGTTAAAATTTTTCTCTCTCCATTTTCATAGTAAGATTCTTCCCTATATCAACACATACAGGAAAAAAAAATCTGGAGGAACTGAATAGTTGGCTATAAATCTGAAAACTTAAAGAAAATGAATCGATCTTTTCTGTTTATGGGCCTGGAGCGTTCTCCCTAGACATGTTTTAATTTCCTGGTAAGCCGGAACTGATTGGTTTAACGTGGTGAATCTCAGCTTATTAAAATCACCATGGTTGCTTTTTAAAAATACCCAATTCACTGCATCCTACCTCTGGATGATTAAATCAGAGTCTCTGGCAACAGGGACCAGACATTCTAATATGATTCTAATGCGACACTCAGCTTGATAACTACAAATCAAAGCATGTTCCTGTCCCTGAAGTAAGATCTCTTGTTGAGAACAGTTTTTCTCTTATTTTGGAGACAAGTCAGGGCAGAATTGATCCTCTTCAGAGACCTAAATTCTAATATTGGTGAAAGGTATATTGGATACTTTCCTGTGGATAATCAGTTTAGATAAAAGTATCAAATTAAATTTAAAAATAATGGTTCTGAGTTCAATGATATGATATAAATGCAAAATATTTCAAATTGAATCTCCATTTTGGAACCTGTGTGGTACATTCCCTCATAATTATTCTTTATGTACTGCAAGCTGTGTAGGATTATGCTAGCCCAGGTATAAAGTGGTTTCTAATTACAGTTTTATAAACATGTGGAGACTTCTGTTAGGAAGAATATAAGGTTGGGGCTTTATTGACTTTTCCTAAGGCTTTGATATGGGAGTAAGCAAGTTACAATAAGCTGAAGGAAAAGAGTCAAACAGAGGCCTCTGGATACTGATGCTTAGAGAAGAATTTGATATTCATGGAAGAATCGATGCTGGTAAAAACTGTTTTTGATGAGTCAGATAGCAGTCTCCACTAGAGAATTCTAAATCTCTCACCTTGTAACTCAAAATCAACTATAGTCCTGTTTATCAAAGATCCTCAAGTCTAGATTATAGTCTATAGTGTTTACTTCTCTGTAATTATTACACTATAGTTCTTAACTGACTTATGTTAATTAATGCATAAAAGAATGTAACCAGTTTTTAAGCAGGTACTCTGAAATAGAAGAAAGAATATGCAGACAGCATATTACAACCCCTTAAGAATTGCTTTTACTGATTTTTAACTGGAAGTTAACTTTAGTAGGAGTGTAATTTTATTTCTCCTAAGGATCTAATTTGATTTTATTATCATCATGAATTATTTAACTGTGCTATCTTCATTGCATTAAGTTTGAGATTTGTTTGGGAAAATCTGTAGTCATTCATTACTAATGTATTTGGTATTTTTTTCAATCAAAACACACACTTTGAGCTCCCTATCGGCTTTATGTGGTCTCTTAATGTCATTTTCTCTTCAATCCATTTATTTTCCAAATTATTATTTTCATGTCTTCTTCTGTACTGTTTCTAAATCATGTTCTTTCTGAAACAAAGTGAGACATCTGTAAATAAACAACAATCCCAGATTGTAAAGTATAAATGTCTTGAAAAGATACATTGTAATTTCTACCTCAAAATGATAAATACTTGAGAAAAAATGTAGAGAATTGTTCCCCTATAATTTTTTCCTTTCTGGGAATTTCTCTGTCAGTAAGAAGTGGAGAGAATTTTGCTGGGATTCAAACCCTATCAAAGTTATTTACAGTAGCAGATGTGCTACTGTAATCAGTGTTATCCAATGGCAAACATACTCTTGTGATGTTATACATGCATATTAATAATTAATTTGTGTATGTAATTGAATTTGATCTGTGAAAAATCTAACAGACTTCATGCTTAGGAAAATAATCTGTTTTCAAAGTTGTGTTAGGAAGGTGATGGGGAGCCAAGAGTCAGTGAATCAAGTCAAATAGCAAACGAAGCTGAAAATAATGGAAAGAACAACAGAAGGAAAAATGATTTTCTCTCAGCACAACAATTTAAATAAATTGAATGCACTATCAGAAAGGCAGTGTGCTATTTTCAGGAGTTAGAAATTGTCAGAACAGCCCTTTCTAGATTTGCTTCGAGCTGCTGGCAGTCTCATTCCATTCACCCATTAGGCTGAGGATGAAAAGCAAGCCAGGTGGCTTATGTATGCATTCAAAAACAAAGTTGTTTTATCCAAATGTGAGAATGGACAAGAAGTGAAAATAGTTCTGTGATCTGCAAATGAGGATGGGACTTCTTTCAAAAAAGATTTTTCACGTTGAAAAAATAATTTGAAACATAGGAGAAATTTTGCTGGAAAAAAAAACAAGCTTGCTTATTTTGGCAGGAGAGGGATCTGCCTGCCTACAATTCTTTTTCAAGTTTCTGAAGGCTTATGTGTATAGATTTAAAAAAAAATTATGGGGGCATATTTAAAATACTTGATGATAAACTTTTAACTACCCCTGTGTTTCTTTCAAAGTCAAAAGGACAATTTCTTCAAAATGAAAATTGTTCCTGCTATGATGACTAAAACAATAAAAAGTGAAAAATATGAAATTTTGAGTGTGAATATGGACACTATTAATAAGGATATGTATACATATATATATATATATATATATATATATATATATATATGAAATCTAGAAACATTCCTTTCCTTCACAGTAGTGTTAATAAAAAATATAAATTGTCTGGATTGCAGAAGACATAATTGAGAACACATCTAGTTTTAAGGAAACCTTGTGTTCCTTGCAATGTTGATGACATTTAATTTTGACTATCTTATTTACATCATATTTATAAAATGCTTAGTTTTAAAAGGAAAAGTAGAAGTTAGGAAGAAAACCATAGTTTTGATACCTAACTTTTCAAACTAAAACGAGTAGCTCTTACAGGCTCAAATACCGCAGCTGTCTCTCCCAAGGTCTCCTCCATTATACATGGGGTATTTCCGCTTTCACGCAGAAATTAGTCCTTGCTTGCCCTGAGGTGGTACAAACACATAGGAAGACATGGACATTTGCAAAGGAGAGGGGACCAAAAGTATGCTAAACACACAAAAGTAGAAAAATAAAACAAAACCAGAAACAATTTATTTTTTCTCCCAGTTTTAATCCTGCAAATACGAAAATCCATGGACGTTTGGCATTATGACTCCTACTTGAAGCATCATGGTGACACGAGAGGAAAAATACAACAGAATTTATTTCATAAATTAAAACACCTATGTGAAAATGTAGGAAAGCTTACCTGCTCAGTTAAGTAACTGAATAGTTCCTCAAAAGAACAAAATCAAGCACTGATTTAAGATCAGATCCTTTAGAACTTTTATGTGCTAAAAATTTAAAATGTTTTGTGGGTAGAATCTTGTTCTAGGACTACATTGTGCAAGATATATTGAAATTTTTTCTCTTACCCTATGTCTTTTTTTCTGTCTGCCTCTCTGTCCTTTGTCAAATACATGTGCTAGTAAATTCCTAATGTTGAAGTACTGAGAATTTCTAACTGGGATTCTGTTGTAATACACTATTGTGGAAGGTTGCCTCCTCCCTGTTTATACTGTCATTGTGGGAAAAGCTTATTACTACTCCTGTTTCAAAGACATTAAAAGGTACTGAAATCTTCTGATGAGGCTGGAACATTCTGATTTATAGTTCTGCATCCCTGGACTTACCCTTTCAGTATTTCACTTTGAGCTTTTACCACCTTTCTAGGGCACAGCTAGGAATTAAGATTTCTATAATCATAATTGCTAATACTCACAGGCCTTACTCTCCAGACACTTGGGATTTCCTTCCTTATAGTAACTTCTTTAATTCCTGTGCTTCTCTTCAACTGCTCTATAACTACTTGGACAATCTTTCCACTGCACTGAACATTCATGAAAAGAAAATTATTTTATTTATGTTTCTACAAATTCTCAAAAACAAAAGATTTCAGGTCACAGATAAAATTTAAAATGAGAAAAGCCAGGCGCGGTGGCGCACGCCTGTAATCCCAGCACTTAGGAGGCAGAGGCAGGAGGATCTCGAGTTCAAAGCCAGCCTCAGCAATGGTGAGGCACTTAGTAACTCAGTGAGACCCTGTCTCTAATAAAATACAAAAAAAAAAAAAGGGCTGGGGATGTGGCCCAGTGGTCAAGTGCCCCTCAGTTCAATCCCCAGTACCCCCCCCAAAAAAAAATTAAAATGAGAAAGAACTATGGGGAAGCCAAGAGTAATTTAATGTTTTACTAAATGAACTTAATATACACATATTTAATTTAAAAATAAACTTTGACTTCAGTGCCCCAAATTATCATATTACATGTTTGAAATTTCATGTATGGTTACATTTTTCAGAAAACTTGATTGTGCATAGATACTACTTACTTTACTTCACTGTAATTTTTAGACATTCAGCAAAGACACAGAACTTAAGCACTAAAAAATATGAGTGCTTCAGCAGAGACTGCACCGAAGTCTGTAACTCATGACCATTGTTTTGCTTCAAGTAGAAACACGTCGACATACAAACTCTCTCCACTCCACCCCCCTGCTACATGCACAGGCCACAATGCACAGCTAATACATGTTCCGCTGTAAAACCTTTTCAATACTATTCCATGGTTGAGAATACCACAGTTTCTGCAAAAAGGTTTTGAAGCATTTTCTTGGCCATTTCTGGTATTTTAAAACTGCTGGCCAGTAATTGACAACATGTGCATATGTTGGAAACATTTCAAAAGGGGAGAAATAAAATAAATTCTAAAAATATATGAGCTCCTTCATAAATTTTGTGCTATTAGATGTGATACTAAATTGCTAACATTGGATTATTGAGAATTTCCAACTGGAAGTCTGTCACAATATTATGGAAGTATTCCTCCTTCCTGCTTTGTACTAGCATTGTGGGAAAACCTTATTACCACTGCTGTTTCAATGTCATTAAAAGAGCTTGAAATTTTCTGAATAGATTTTATTGTATTTGTATTACTTATTACCAAGCATATGAGTAAAATTAAAATTTTGTAATTTCCAACTTATTTTATTAAACACATAGATAGTAAACTATAAAATCAATCAAACCCATATTTTTTTCTAACTAGTTTTTTAAATATTCTTTTTAGTTGTAGAAAGACACAATATATTTAATTATTTATTTTTATGTGGTGCTGAGGATAGAACCCAGTGCCTCACATGTGTGAGCTACCATTGAGCTACAGACCCAGCTCCTCTAACTAGTTTTGATTGCTGGCATATCTCTGTTTGTTTGCTAGTCTTGGGGATCCCACCCCCCCGCAATGGTCAGAAAATCTTTCTTATGAATAAAATGTAAAAAAAAAAAAAAAAAATAGACACCACCAAAAAAGTTTTCTTCCTTGAAGAATTCCTATTTCTATCACTGTGCATCCTATTTTATGTTGGTTTTGAAAACTATTTTTTCATGTACTAGCAAATTTTCAATATGTTAGTACAAAATATTAAGTGTAAATCATATTTTCCTTAATGTTATATTAAAGGACTTCTTTTTATTGTTTGTGTTATTAACTGGAAAGGTCTATTTATGGTTAATGTTTGACAATATCTTTATTATTATTTAAATTAATTATTTAACTTAGCCTGGTGTTTGGAAAGGTCAAAAATGGCTGTCAGCATGCAAATCTATAAGGAGATAAATCCTCACTAACATATTTATTTCTGGTAGGATTACTGTCAGTGATTTTTCAGAAAATAGCTACAACTCAAGACATAAAGAGAACTAAGTGATTTTTCAGAAAATCAGTGATTTTTCAGAAAATAGCTACAACTCAAGACATAAATAGAACTAATAAACTGATAATTTTAGTGCAGTAATTTTTAAAAAGTTGACCAAATGTTATCAGTTTATATGAGGTCCATCAAGGGAAAGGAAACCAGGAGTCTTAGTGAAATTAATTTGGTCCAATTACTATATGTAGTTCTTAACAATAGAACAGAGAAGGCATGCTATTTATCATGGTTCTGCTGTGTAAGAATGTTCATTGTAAAGTGATTTTTAATTTTCCAAGGATATTTAATTTGCTGCCCCTGGATTTTGTACATGAACTGTCAGATCAGCCTCTAACCCT
Organism: Tamias sibiricus; assembly: GCA_025594165.1. NCBI lineage: Eukaryota > Metazoa > Chordata > Mammalia > Rodentia > Sciuridae > Tamias > Tamias sibiricus. Next base: position 148,016,454 of record CM046662.1, read on the forward strand.
TTAGCAGATAAGGGATTTACAACTCCAAAAGTTTGGCTCTATCAACTGCAGAGCTAATTAAAAAAAAAAAAAAAAAAGTTTCATATGCTCTAGCTTTTATTTCATTAACTGCTGCTTTCTGAAGTGTATGGCATTGTAGGATCTAGAAATAAAGGTTTTCAAGTAAAACTAAAATCATAGAATCATAAGAAGTTCAGGAAATGTAAGTTTGATTCTATTTTTTCCTAATGATCAAACTAAACTAAACCAACTCAACACACAACTCTCATAAAATTTGTAAAAGTCTCATTGAACACACTTGTTTAGGAGGTAAAAACCACAGCTATGCAGGTCTTATCTGCCCTGAGGAGTGTAAAGAGGAGAGGACTCCTTTACTTGTTACAAAGCATCCCTTGTATGAATGACATCTACATTTGAGTGTGACCCATTTGAATTTGCTGTTAACAAATGTAGTTTAAGCAAAAGTCATTGAGCCATAGTTACAAAATACAATTATTGAAATGCCACTGATAATTTCTCTCACTTGTCACTCTCTCCTCCCCAAAGCCTTCAAATATTGTCTTTAAGCTGGTTTCTGTCTCACCTTCTGGACTGCAGGTGCTGTTCCTTAGGAGTTATCACACTACCTGAATCAGCTAGTTGATGGCATTCTACCTGTCCTCTCCATTTCAGTCTACCCTACATGCAATGACCTTTATAAAGTAGAAATCTTAGATAATTGTTATTCTTGGAAACAGTCAGGTTACCTTGAAAATCATTGACCAAACCTGCTGCTTGTTATCCGATTTCCAAATGCCACAGAAATGTCTAGAATATATCTCTGTACTAGCTCCATTTATCTCTTTACCTTCTTACAAAAGTGATTCTAACCAGGGTCAATTGTGTTTGCTCACACTCTACAAGAAACTTCTTTCAAGGTTCTGATTTCTGTGTTTGAAATATTCCCTACTCTATCCATTCTTTATGGTTCTGATCAACTGTCACTCTTATTCGTTTATTTATTTGTTATGTGTTTGAAATGGTGAATACATTTATTATCTTAATGCTGTCTATGGTTTCATAGAAGTATTCACATGTCCGAACATCAAATAAAGTTTAAAAAATAACATTAGATCCCTTTTACTAGAATGAATATTCTGTTTTAGGATTTCAAATGAGGGCTGGGGTTGTGGCTCAGCGGTTGAGCGCTCACCTAGCACGTGTGTGGCCCGGGTTCGATCCTCAGCACCACGTAAACATAAAATGCATTGCATTGTGTACAACTAAAGCAAATAAATAAATATTTAAAAAAAAAGATTTCAAATGACTTCTTATGTATTTAGGACTCAGCATAAGAGGTAATCAATAGGAGTTATAGTATGTATGATTGGATTTCTAAATTTCAACTTACTTGAAGATCCTTCCTTCTGCAAAGTATCTTTCCTTCAAAGTGGTGGTTTTTTTGAGCTTGTGTGTGTGTGTGTGTGTGTGTGTGTGTGTGTGTGTGTGTGATCTTCTTACTGATCTTAAGTGATATTTATGTCCTTTCAAAATTGAAGTGCATTTTAGTATTAGATTAATACAATGGACTTTCTAACTAAGGTGATTTGAAAACCCACTAAACACTTACATGAAAGTGTATATGAGTAAACATCCAAGAAGCCAATACAGATTATTCCAGACAACCAACACATACTAAATGTGAAAATATTTACTCAACATATATGTTAAATAATTCATTCTCTCACACACATACCTCCCACAATTAATACTAAATAGTCTCAAGAAATTTATACACTGCAAATTTTGATAAGCTTTTTCTCCAACATCCCTCTCAGCTGAAGAACCTTTATGGTTAACCACTTGCTCAGACCTCTGCCCTTTTGTCTCAGCTGATTTCTTCATATTCTGAGACATCCCTTCCTCCTTTCATTAAAGTGCACCCTTTTAGTTTATACCTGTACAAATCACTTCAGCAATTGCCCTTCTATTTTGTGGAGCAGTTTCTCCTTTTGACTGAATTATTCCCTTCAGCATGCAAACCTGTTCTGATGTTTCTCATTTTTGAACAAGTAACAAATGAATTCTCTTTATTCTGTTTCCCTAGAGTTGCTCTCACACCTACCCCTTTATGGTAAAACTTCAAACGTAAATTAACTGCATCCTCTGTGTTTACCCCCTTCATTTATTTCTTTTTGGAGCACATCATTGTTGATGTAGCAAGCTAATCCCCCAAAACAGCAGCTAAGAACACAAATACCCTTCACACTCCTAAGTGAATTCTCTCTTCTTCTCTAATTAACTATATTTTGACAACTTTATCACAAGTTTCTAGCATATCACTTGAAATTGATTAAATCTTACCTTGCTGGCTCTTTTCTGTCTCTTCCTCTGCTTCCTTTTTATCTCCCAAACTTTTTAGTATTTGAATATTTCTGTTTCCAATATTAGTCACATTCATTTGATTTACTTACCCAGTAAAAAGATTTAATGTTTGTCCTTATGGCTCCCAAGTATATAACTCCATTCAAGAAATTTCTTCCTAGCTGGGTGCAGGGGTGCACGCCTGTAATCCCAGTGGCTCAGGAGGCTGAAGCAGGGGAATCATGAGTTCAAAGCCAGCCTCAGTAAAAGTGAGGTGCTAAGCAATTCAGTGAGACCCTGTCTCTAAAAAAAAAAAAAAAAAAAAAAAAAATACAAAATAGGCCTGGGGATATGGCTCAGTGGTCCAGTGCCCTGGAGTTCAATTCTTAGTACCCCCCAAAAAAGAAATTACCTCCCGAAAGCTACATTTATTTACCCAAACCCCTTTGGACATCACTACTTGGAGATCTAATTGATTTTCTAGGTCTAAAACTGAAATTATGATTTACATGGCTTCAATTTTGTAATAGCTTGGTCTTCCCTTTCCCACCTGAGTAAATAACAATTCCAGTTTTATAAATACTGAGGTAAAAGGTACAGTTATTTTGATTCCTTTTTTTTTCTTTTTTTATTTCATATCAAAAAATTCTATAGGCTCTAATTTTAAAATGGAGGCAGAATCCAGCCTCTCCTTATTTAATTCATTCACTACTATAATGATTCAGGTCTCCAAAGAATGTTTTGGTTTTTAACAGAAGCTGTTACCGAATTTCCATCCCATTCCCTAGGCCCTTGGAGTCTTCTCTAAAAGCAATCAGCACAATCTTACTAAAACACTGGTTGTGCACTTGGGGTGAACTGCATCTTCCTTGAGAATATTTGGTAATGATTTGAAGAAAGATTTGGTGTCATCTTCCATTGTCAAAATTGGGTAGAAGCTACGGGATAAAGGCTCAAGATGCTGATAAACATTCTCTAGTGCATGAAGCACCCCTTGCAACAAATAATTATCCTTCCCCAAATCATATTAAGAAACTCTATTTCAAAATATGCCACATTCTTTTCAGGACCATCTAATGATTCCTGTCTCTCTCTGAGTAAGAACCAATGCCTTTAAAATCAATTGCCTACATTATAATACCTGGTCCCCTCCTTCTCTGGTCACGTCCTTTTATGACATGGCACACCCCTTCTGTAGCCAGATCATGGGATGTGTCAGATAAACTCCCATCTCAAGTAGGTCCTTGCATTTACTTCTCTTTCATCTTGAAATAGTCTCTGAAGATTATTACATATTTTTTCCACTAATTCTTTTTAGGTGTTCATTTAATATTGCCTTCCTAGTGAAGCCTTCTCTGGACATAATTTATAAATGTTATACACAAAATCACCATACACACATATAGTGATCTTTCCCTGTTGTCTTTCTCTGTTTTATTTATTGGCATAACTTCTTTCTTAGTACATTTACTTTTAGTTTAAAATTTGTTTCCATAATATTAGTTCAATGAAATTCAGGATATTTTTTCCCCTATTTTATTTCTTGAATACCAAGAAGGATGCCTGGAATAAAAATTGATATTCCATAAATATTTGTTGTGTGAATGAATGAATGCATATGCATAAAATGATTGAAAATTCATGGATATTTGTCTGTTGAAATAGCATTAGATTAAACTTTGCTTAGCTTGAATCAAGGGAATAAAATTTATCAATTTTGAACTAAAGAGGCTTGAGTCCATTCATATTTTATTTTGATTACATTAAAGAAGAGCATCTAATAAGCTCTTTGTCAGTCAAAGGAAACATGGAACACATCAGTAAGATAGAGATCAAAGGGCATAGGGACTAGAAAGAAGATTTTAAATGTTCTTTCATTTTCTCTCTTACTTCCTATTCATAAGTAATTAATGGGGTTAGTCTTCATTTCTTTGATTTACTTTAAACCAATTTGAAAAGAAACAAATTACCTGAAAGCTTCAGACAGGACACTGCTAATCAGCAAAGAGTGGTTCGTTCCTGATGCAAATCCATGTGCTGTAAACAGCTCATTTTGGACCTAAATTCAAACTTGTTTTTGTTGAGTTAGCTCACTTGAGCTAGCTCATGCCTTCCTTTAGTTCATACTCTCTACATTTGTTTCTCAAGTCTTATTCTGTATTGTACACAGAGAAATCAGATAAATTGTTACATTTTAACTTGGCATTATAACTCATCTTGATGTTTCGGTCTATAAACTGAGTAAATCCTAATTAATAAAATGTAAATAGGAGAAATGCATTCTACGGCATGTTTTTGTTAAACATGCAGCAAATATAAACTACTTTATACTATAGGGAAATGCATTATGTGAAAAGTTGAGGAAATATATCAGGAACAACAGTTCCTCAGTGATGATGTCATTTCACCTTTATGTTTGTTTTAATGTGGATCCTTCCATTGACCTTGCTCAGAATACTGAGCCATTAAATGGTGAGATAATAAGAAAAGGTGGTCCTAAAATTCATATGGAAGAATAAAAGACCAAGAATAGCCAAATCAATACTTAGGAAGAAGAGTAATACTGGTGACATCACAATATCTAACTTTTAATTGTATTACAGAGTTATAGTGATTTAAAACTGCATGAATTGTCATTAAAACAGACAGGAAGACCATGGAATAGAATAGAAGATGCAGGGAAAAAGCCACATAGATCTAGCTATCTGGTACTGGACAAAGGTATCCAAGAACAAACATTGTATAATATATAGCATTTAAAAAAAAACAGTGCTGGTAAAACTGTATATATATGTGCAGACAAATAAAATGAGATCCCTATCACTCACCCTGTATAAAAGTCAACTCAAAGTAGATCAAACACTTATGAATTATACCAGAAACTTTGTAACTGCTGAAAGAAAACATAGGTCAAAACTCCAAATAATTGATGTAGATCCCACTCCTTTAACAAGCCTCTAAAGCTGAAGAACTAAAACAAAATCAATAAGTGGGAAACAATTATGTAGAGAGAGCCTAGAGAAAGTCAGAAAAATCTTTGCCAGTTATAATTTCACAGGGGTTAATACCCAGAATATTTAAAGAACTCCCAAAATTTAACACCTCCAAGAAACAAAAATCCCCAACTGATAAATGGGCTCAAGAACTAAAAGACACTCTCTTAGAATAGCAATCATCAAAAATACAAGTAATAATAACTGTATTGGTGGTGGGCCCACAAATTAATACAACCACTCTGCAAACCAGTAGGAAGATTCCTCAAAAGACAAGGAATAAAACCATTCTCGGATTCAGCTAACCACCTCCTTGGTATTCATCCAATGTAACTAACATCATCATACTGTAGTGATGCAGGCTTACCAACGTTTACAATAATGCAATTCACTATAATCAGCTTATAAATCCAGCCATCAAGATATGAATGGAAAAAGAAAATATGGCACATATACACAATGAAATTTTACTCAGCCATAAAGAAAAATGAATTTTGTCATTTTCTATTAAATGGTTGGAACTGGAAGACACCATGCTAAAATAAGACAGACCAAGAAAATCAAATGCCAAAGTTTTCTGTGTGTAAATGCTAGAGAGAAATAGGAATTTTTATAATGGGGGAATCCTATGAAATATTAGGGACAACAATGGAGGGGAGAGAGAGAGAGAGAGAGAGAGAGAGAGAGAGAGAGAGAGAGAGAGAGAGAGAGAGGGAGGAATAGAGGAATGAGGAGGAGAGGAACTAAGGACAGAAATTGACCAAATTATTCTACATACACATATGAATATTTCCTATTAATATCTCTTTATGTGTATGTGTAATGCATCAACTTAAAAATCAATTAATTTATAGAAAGAAAACCAGTAGAGTAAAGAAAGGTGAGGAGGCTGAGGTAGGAAGGGAGGAGAAGTGAAAGAACTGGCGATTGAATGGAGTAAACTTTTTACATAGATGTACAAATATGTCAAAGTGAGCCCCACTATTAGGTATAACTATAATGCACTAATAAAAACATTAAAAATATGTGGTGTGGAGACCAATGTGAGAACTATGTCATGTTCAGTAGCATCTCAGTTGCTACTCACCTGAGGCCAAAAGACACTCACATTATGACTATTAAAAATATCTCTAGATATCGCCAAATATTCCCTATGGTACAAAACCATACCCACATGAAAGATATTTCTGTATAAAATTGAAAAATGTCCCTGTATTCAGACAGTCCTTGGTTCCCATTCAGGCATTAGCACTTGGGAACCAGGTTAAGCTATGACAGCTGCGTTCAGTTTCTTAGTGTATAAAACATTAATAGTAGGGAAATTGGCAGAATTTAAATGGACCAATATATTGCATAACATCATCTATGGAAAACAACCCATGTCAAGTATGTTCTTCCTGGTTATCTGATTTATTCAGAAATTTACTTTTTGTTGTCTTTGAGCTACTTTACAATTCTGTAATTTACAGAAAACTTATAAGTTAAATAATTCTTACTTGCAGAACTCTATTTGTTTATTGTGAAATGTAATTGGTTAACTGACCTGAAGATATTAATAAGTTTTTTTTGGTTTTGCATTTTCTAAAAATTTATTTGTACATTCTTAATTTTACTAAATGTGTTACTACTGTGAATTCTCCTTTGAAACTTTTATAAATCCTTAGTAATTTCCTCATTAATTTATAAATAAAATAAAGTGTTGGATAGGTATATATTTTATATCTGCATGTTGGTTGCACATATATACATTTTAAATAACTATAATACTTAAAGATTTGAGGGTGGAGTCATTTTTAAATGTAGAAGTACATTGGATAGTCAGAATTCAAAAATAATTATTACATTGTTATTCTAAATATTAAGTACACATTGAAGGAGAAGCAAAATAACTAAAGAATTAATTTGAAAAAAAGTTCATTTAAACATTACCAAACTCTCTAGATCATGATTTTTTTTTTGTAAAAGCATGAATAGAATAACAATATTTGTTTATTTCATGGACATATTAAAGGCTTTAGGCACCTTCTAAATTATTTAATATTACAGGCTCAGAAAGAAATTGGTTGACCAAATATAATCTGCCCCAGTAGTAGATGGGAAAAAGAACTACACAGTTCACTATCTCAAGCTGGAAAGGTTGCATTCCTCCCTCATTATCCTACTGTGAATCTTGTTAGTCAACAAGGCTGATCAATTTACAATTTTTGTTGTGAATGAGGGGCTTCCCCTCAAGCCAATTCTCACTGGATAGTAGGGCATTTCTTACCTATTTTTTTTTTCCTTCACACAAGGAGAATCTTCATATTGGGATCTATTTAACCCTAGTCCTCTTGTTTTCTAGTTTATTTCAGCATGGAAAGGATTGTCTACCCTTAAATACAGATTTAGAAGTAGATATGGGTATGAAATATGATTTCTTTCCTTCTTCCTTGTCTTTGGGAACCAAACTGCGGGTATTTTACTGCAGCTCAACCTTGTCCACTTTAGATGGCTTATTTCACAAGAATGAATATGAGGTCTTCTGAGCAAATTGACTGTGGGTGGGAAGAGTGAGTCTGCAATCCCAGTACTTGACTTGGAAAGCCCACCTGGAAGAAATATAAAACACATTATCAAATTAATTTAAACAGCAGTCATTATGATATTTAGATCCTCCAGCTGCTTTTTTGAGTAAATTCTCAGAGTTCAACAATAAATTGGGATAAAAGAGAGGTATTATTTCTTGACATAAAGCCAATAATGTTGAATTTATACCTTCAATTAACAATGTACAAGAAACCAAAGAACCATGCCAAATTTGGGGAAAATAAATAACACTGAAGAGAGGAAACAGGTGCATATGAGGAAATGTAATTAGGAGAAAATTATGATACGTATATAATTTCACTTTTGCCTGACCATTGTAATACCGCAAAAGCTACTAACTCTTCATGTTACACTATTTTTTTTTTGTCTTTAGTGGCTCATTTTCATTTGCATAGCTTAACCAAAGAAGAAAAAATTATTAAATAGCTAAAGTACATATTAAAATACAAATTCTCCAATAATTTATATTACAATGTTAATTTTTCTTATTTTTCCTAACCTTGCCATGTACTAAATTTTACGTTATTATGAACTCCATTTTCCCTCTGTCTTTAAAAAAAAAACAAAAGTCCATTTGTATTTTTCTTGAATTGTTTATTTCTTAAAGCATTCCTTGTATATATATCACTTGGACTTTGTCAAAGTAGAAATCCTTAGGGAAAAAAGAGAGAAGAGAAGCAAATTATTCAAATTACTAAAATAGATAATATTAAAAAGTGAGTCCCAGGCCTTGGGCTAGGGCTTAGTGGTAGCATACTTGCCTGGCATGTGTGAGGCACTGGGTATGATTCTCAGCACCACATATTAAAAAAGAAAAAAGTCTATCAACAACTAAAAAAAAATAAAATTAAATTCTCTTAAAAAATGTGACTCCCAGAGAAAAATTTGTATTATTATGTTTATTTATTTTTCCATCATGCACCTAGTCATTTTCTAGTTAAATTGCAAATGTCTGTTTATGATAATGTATCTTTTAATTTGTTATTGGGATCAGTGACTATTTCTCATCTATTGTTCTCCACTATCTACCACCTTGTGATGGATAGACAAAAGAATAGTTGAAATATATTGCTAAATGAAATTGTGTGAGATAAGTCTTTATTTTAAAATAGCCTATTCTAACATATTATCTAGAGATAGAATAAGACCATAAATTGAATTAAAATGACAATTATTAAAATAAAATTAGTAGTAATGAATGCATTATTAAATGTGAACTTTTTTATCTATAATCATCTGGGATTAAAATACTAATTTGGATGGAAAACTAATTTCTCCTGCCAACATAATGCTTATTTACTATATTTTTCTTCTTAAAAGCAGATGGATCAAAAATATGTGCTTTCCTAGTTTTTGACAAGTGATATTTTATCAACAGAAAACACAAAACAGATGATGCATAAATATACTCAAATATCACATTAAGCAGTAGCAATAGGAAGACGCAGTTTTTGTTCATTCTATGATTTCTGTATATCATTGAAGCTAAAATAGCAAGTAATCCCAAATGAAATTCAACACAGATTATATTTGTTAATGTTCCATAACCTTAAGACAATAGCATTAAGCATTTATAAGACAGTTAATAAGGTACCTAATCAACAGTTCTGTCACCAAGAAGTTACATGTGGTTGGAAGCTTTAAATCTGAAAAATAAATGGCTTAAATTATGTATAATATTTTATAGGATTAAATAACAAACAAACATTGTACAACAGTTTCATAAAAATAATATCTAAAGTATGTAGAGGTTTATACAGTCTAACTAGTTGTATTGGGCTTATTATGTATATTACACAATGTACTCACACTATTTTCATTTTTTAGTACAGTGTATACTTGTAATCACTATGTCATTGAGGTTTACAGCCCTGTGCTTTTTACTTGATAATCATGTTCTCATGAGGTCCTAGTGATAGCGCTGCAATTTCATCTTACGCTGTCTTATTGATGAAGAAACTGAATTCCCAAGAGCTTAAGTAGTTTGCCTGAAATCACTTAATTTGAAAATGACTCAATTAGAGTTTTAATCCAAGTTTGTTTAGTTCAAATGCATAAGCACTTTTCCTTATGCCATACCCAAGAATAGAGAATCCTAGTTGTCAAATGAAAAAGCTTATATACAGCCAAAGAAATAGTAAAATAAAAATGGAGCCTGCTTATTGGGAGCAAATATTTGTTGCCAATATGTCTGATAAGTGGTTAATATCTAAAATAAACGAAGAATTAACATAATTCAGTTGACAAAAAATCAACCCTACTAAAAATGAAAAGGACCTGAACAGACATTGTTTTTAAAGAAGACATTAAAATGGCGAAAAGCTGTGTGTAAGGGTACACAGATGACTAATCTTAAGGGAAGTGCAAATCAAAACCAAAATGAAACAATTGCCTCATACTATCAGAATGGTTATTACGAAAGATACTAGTGATTGTAAACATTTACAGGTGTATGGAGAAATGAGTGTAAATTGCTATAACTAATATGAAAAATAGCATAGTGTTCCTCAAAATAATAATAAAAAAAAAAAGAAACACCGTATGACTCTCCAATTCCTCTGCTGAGACCATAACCGAAAGAAATGAAATTGGAGACTTCTAGAACTATCTGTGTTTTTTTAATATTCATTGCAGCATTGTTCACAATAGCCAAGATGTGAAATCAACTTAAAAGCCCATTAACAGATGAATGAATAAAAATAGTCATATATGAAATCTTTATAATGTGAGAATAGGTAAAAATTGTAAAATTATTATCTTTTAAAGTATATTGTTATTTTAAAGATTTTTGGATCCAAGAAACACACAATATCAAAAATGAGACTTCTTGTGGAAGGAATTGCTTCATTCATTTTTAATTCTTTGACTTTTCCCACAATATTGATGGTAATGGCCAACAAGTCTCTCACTGGTCAATTTAAATTATAGTATATGTAAGTAATTATATTTCAGTGTAATCTCAATATTGAATGTTAATTTTAAAACAAATGTTATGCCTATGTAACTGTCATGCACTCCTTACTATAAAAGATAACATATGCAAGGGCTGGATTTGTGGCTCAGTGGTAGAGTGCTTGACTAGCCTGTGAGAGACACTGGGTTCAATCCTTAGCACCACATTAAAAATTAATAAATAAAATAAAGGCATGCAGTCCATCTACAATTAAAAAAAAAAACCTTTTTAACAAAGATAATATATGCAAATCTTCTAACTAGTCTCTTACTGCTTCACATTTTTCTTAATATATTGGACCTCATTTAAATAAGTGAAATAGAAAAAAAAATAATTCTTCCTTTTGATTGTTACTTTCCATAGATACATTTACAGTATAGAGTATCCTGGCAGCCCAAATGTTCTGTGTAAGGAGGTCCCTCTTTGTGAACAAATGGCTTATTTATTTATTTACTTATTTTAGTGGCTAGGTAAAGCTTCTAAGACATTAATGGAGAATGAACTCTGATAATTTAGAACTATTCAAAACAAATTTCAGGGTTACAAAGAGATTGCAGTGAGAAAACAAATCAATAGAGTCATCTGTTTTAAAAAAAGTAGCTTTAGGAACTCCGGGACCAACCTACTACTCTGTGAACCTTCAAGATGAATTTACCATGAAAGCGAAACTCCTAGTATTGCTCTTTCATCTTATATTTCTTTAAATATACTTACAAGATAAGGGCATTGGCCGATCCCTTGAGAATTGTACTAACTGGACGACCAGTATCCTAATGATATTGCATTACAAGTTAAATTATTGCATGGTTTTTCTCTATTCTACTACAAAGTAAAATGAGTTCCTACTATCTATTCATCATTATCATAGTCTGCTTGCCCTGCTATAATAAAATACTATAGACGGGGTAATTTATAAAGAACAAAAAATTATTTCTTTTCTAGTCTCATAATTCTGGTATCTAGGATATTCAAAATTGATTTCCTTGTCTAGTGAGGGGTTTGTTTCTAAGAAGTCACTTTGTTGCTGTCTGCCCAGGATGGGAGGGATGCTATGTCCTTACATGGTGGAAGGTAGAGGGAAGGAAATATTAATGGTGTGTGAAACCTCTCTTAACAGACTCTTACTACTGCTCATGAGGAGAGGGGCCCTCGTGAAACAACTAAATTCCCAATTCTTAAATGCCCCAACTCTTACTACAATCATATGGCTATTAAGCCAGAGCACCACCTGAATTTGGGAGGGGACATATTCAAGCCATGCCACTCCTTAATGAAAATTAATTTGAGTATTTATTTGCATTAAAATAAAATTTCATAAAGAGTTTATAGCCTATAACAATGGCTGAGTTTCATAGCTATTTTTATATTAAATTTCATCTAAAGTTTCCTTTCATTTAGATTTAAAATTGAGAACAACTCAAAATTGAGAACAATTTGTAATATATTTGACTTAAAGAAGACCCCGATTTTTCAACCATCATTGTTTGAGAAGACTGAGAATTCCAAGAGTATGTTTTCACATATTTAAGTATGATCACATTTATCTGGAAAAATTTACTCACTTAGAAAAAAATAAAATAAAAGGAAATATTGAGTTAGGAGTTAGTCAACAACAAAGAAATTTTTGATGAAAAACATTAGAACAGTATTCTAAAATGTGAGGACTACATGAGAGACCCCAGTGATATGGATTTGCTTTAATAAGGCTGAGTGGGCTAAATCGAGACACAGACACAGCAATTACCAGTCTTTATGTGTACAGAATGTTAGGAAAGTGGCACAGCACTAAAATCACCTGAACACACCGAAGCTAAGCAAAAGCAAGTTTATTTTCAGGATTTCTGACAAGGCTACCTCTGCACAAAGAGAACAGCAGCAGACTTCCTCTGAAGTAAACTTTTGTATGTCAGAGCCTAGGTTATGCACTGGGGGTAGGCTTAGCCCTTGCTGTTGCAGGTGGAGAACAAGCTTCAAAACCTCCAGAACCACAAAGCAGAGGGGACAGGAGGAGCAGACACATTGCCACCAGCTCCTGGAATTGGCAGGCCCTGTACATATTCAGAAAGTCTGTTAGTGCTGTGGTCAGGGTGCAGGTGGGTGGAGGTGTCAGCCTCTGGGTGAGAGGGCTTTGGCAGAAAAGGGGAAGAGAAGGGGGAGCAGCATGAGGTGTCTGGGCAGAGTGGAGTTAGCTTGATTTAAATTTCTTAATTAACTCATAGTTATGTTAACAAGCCAACACCGAACACATAAGATACAGAAGAAATTACTTCAATGAGAAAAACAGTAGTACCAGTTTTATGTGTCAGTATACAGCTTTTCAATTGTTTGTACTCTTTAGAAAATGACCTTGCCGAGTACTGAATGAAGTTTCTAATTGTGTTCTAGTGGCAATTAACAGAGGTCAACTATATTTTAAACTGTAACTGTGCTGTCAAAGGCCACTTAATAGTTATGTGTGATAATGCATTATATTTTAATATTTCTGTGGAATGTATAGAATTTGAAAGACACATCACCAATAACTCAGTGTGACATAAAACACATGTTGTTTTTAATAAGCAATTCATGTTTATTTCACAATCTGTTTATGAAATGAATATACACAAAATTTATTGATCTTTACTAGACACAAATCTATAAAATTTATCTTTGAATATCTCAGTATGTCATACCAAAATCAATATAGTCTTCTGTTTTAAAAATGTAAATCCTTTTATGTGGGTTGTTTTTCAATAATAAGAGTTAAAAAAAAACCTTTTTAATAAGCTATAAAACATAAGTTTATTCTTATTTATATGTTTTTTAAGGTTTGATAATGGACTTTCTTCCATGAAGTCTGAAGTTTCAGAGAACTTTTCATATAGAGAAATTTTCTTATTTAATAGATTTGAGTTGGTTGAGTTGGGAATAAAAACTTAAAACCAAATTATAAATCTTCTACTTGATATATTCCTCATGTTATTCTTAAATTTGCTCCACACATGTTGTTTCTTTTCACATCAAACAGCCTTATAATATTTATTTAAATCCAATATAATAGGCAGATGATGTCATGACATTATGTTTTTCAAGCCTGGTCAAGTCTGTGTCTCAGATAGTTAAAACAAATCAAAATTTTTATCAAGCCCTTTATAGTGGTACAAAATATGTTTTAAAAAAAGATAAAAAGAAAAAGAAAATGAAAAAAGAAAAGGGAAAAAGCCATATAGATGTATACAACGGATCTATTTGATATGTGTATATATATTCTGTTTGGTTTGTTGTAACAAAAGAAAAAAAAAAGAGAGAGAAAGGAAAACTCAGAAGCTCTGGAGGCTGAGGCAGGAGATTCATGGGTTCAAAGCAAGCCTCAGCAACTTAGGGAGGCTCAAAGCAACTTAGTGAGACCATGTCTCAAAATAAAATATATAAAAAAGGGCTGGGGGTATGGTTCAGTGGTTAAGTGCCCCTGGGTTTAATATCTGGCATTAAAAAACATACAAAAGAAAATAAGAAGAACATAGACTCGAAAAGAACAGCCAGCAAAGTATAAAGATAGTAAAACCTGAGGCTTTTGGAAAGTGATTAGGCCATGAGGGTGGAGCCCTTAGGAATGGTGTTGGTATGCCTATAAAAACAAATCCCAGAGGATTCATTACTCCTTTGCACCATGGGATGACTGTGAAAAGTTGGCTTTCTGTGAAACAGGAAGCATGTCCATTCCAGACTCAATGATTCTGAAACCCTGGCTTGTGAGCGATACATTTCTGTTGTTTATAAACTACCCAGTTTGTGATATTTTGTTATAGCAGACTGAATGGACTAAGACATCATCACTTCGATGATCAGGTTTCAATATATGAATTTATGTGTATACACACACATATACATATATACACATACACACATATATATATGTATATACTTATATATAATTATGATGATTATAATCTGTATGTGTATTTATTACCTATTAATCAATAATTATTGCAACCCAAACTTAGCAGCTTAAACAACACATATTTATTATCCCATGGTTGTTCAGGAGTCCAGGTACTCTGGCACAGCATTGCTGGGTGCTCTACTCAGGGTCTTAAAAGGTGACAATCAAGGTGTCAGCTGGGGTATATTGTCGTTTGTAAGCTTACATAGGGGAGAATCTGGTTCTAAGTACATTCAAATCTTGGTATAATTTATTTATATATGTGAGCATGACAGATATGCTTTTACAGGCTTTTGGCTGTATACCACTCTTGAGTTTTACAGACTATTCAATGAACATCTCCTCTTGCCCCAAGAACTTTCTCAATATAGCTGTATATTAAGCCAGTAAAGAGAATCTTTCATTTCATTCTGCTGAGATGTAGCCTTGTGTAGCATAATGAATCATAAAGGTGACATCCATTTTTTCCCATATGATGCAACCAAATTGAGGGATTTTTTTAGAAGTAAGTGACAAGTCTTTCCTCAATTTGTGAGAATAAAGCTACATAAAAGGTCAGACTCTAAGGTGTAAGATAATAAGAGTCGACTTAGCATCTGTCCACCATAATGTGTGTCATTTAATTGCCACTAGTGTATCAAAATACATGAGATAAAAATTTTAAAAAGAGTGAATGTTTATTTTGGCTCACAGTTTTGAAATGTTTATCCTCTTCAAGGACATATCCCCAGTGATATGATCCCCAGTGAGTCCGATGATCTCCTGCTAGGCCTCACTGCTTAAAGGTACCACCACCTCCAAATAGTGCCATGGGTTGGGGTTTAAGCCTTGAACATATGGGTTCTGGAGGTGGACATTCCAGTTCCAAATTATATCAAATTGCAAAATAATTATTTTATTAACTTATTTGGCTAGAATTTCTAAGTATTTATTTATTTATTTATTTATTTATTTATTTAACAATCTTGTTTCAGTGGAAAGAACAATTTTACAAAGAGTATGAGTAAATTAAGTCCAGAAAGTGTGCTATTTTCTTCTATATCAAATTTTGAAAACTTCTTATGTGTTTCTATGATGAGAAGATGAGAAACCAGATGGCCAGTACTCTCATTTTATGAAGACTACAAACATACATAGATCATTTAATAATTAATGCAGAAAGTAGTTTTGTCTAGAAAATACAGATGTCTCATTAATGGATTAGTTTTAAAAGTCCATTAAAATACAAAATGCTTTCATATTCAAAGGGATGTTTAAAAAATTTTACATATTGGTATTTTCCTTGGGATTAAAAGTTTCATTACATATTACCTTATATAATTTCACTTATTTCATATTGTCCACAAACTTTTAACAGAAAAGTTAAATTATTCAAACACTTTCTTTGTACATATGGAAAACA
This sequence comes from Tamias sibiricus, assembly GCA_025594165.1. Taxonomy (NCBI): domain Eukaryota; kingdom Metazoa; phylum Chordata; class Mammalia; order Rodentia; family Sciuridae; genus Tamias; species Tamias sibiricus. The sequence continues at coordinate 148,032,653 of CM046662.1, forward strand.
TCTAAGTCACTTTTAGTTTAAATTTCAGAGGAAATCTTTTGGAATTTCATTTTATTATTTATCATTATTTTGGAAGTATGATTAAGTAAAAATGATATAATTGAGTTAATGCTTGTGACCATACTTGAATAACACAAATTACCATTGAAAATAAAGTAACTTCGTTATTCACAGTGATCTTAATATTTCACATACTTTCCCTTGCTCTTGGTTGCAAATGATTATTATGCTAGTTACTGGGAATTGAGTTAATCTATTGATTCCAAATGCTCTGTCAACACAATTAGTGAAAAGCACCTCTACATTTACTGCTCAGTTAAACATATAAGTAGTTTTCCTTAGAAGTTTAGGTTGATTAGTTTTTGAAGTTCCAAATATAGACAAAGGTTTTAGCAGCAAAATGCTCTTAGCAAAATCAAACAAAAATCTAAGTAATTGCTCTCAATTGAAAAACAGAAATGCATATCTCTTTACAGATACAAGTGTGAATACATAATGTGTAAACTACTAATGAGCAGTCATAAAGCAAGGGAGAAGAAAATGAGACATTTTTCTTTTCTATTTACTCCTGACAGAGAGGAATATTCAAATGACTTATAAGCAATTCAAAAAGGCATTGGGTATGTTCTTGAAGGCAAATGGATTTAATAAATAGATGGATATAGCTTCTACCTTCTCTATTCTAGGCAAATCATATCTTCAGATAGAAATAGCCTTATGAAACTATTTCTCCAATTTCAAAAAGGACAAGTTATAAATTGCCTTCATAGTGTTATTTGTATGAGAGAGAAGGGCTTTCTCAATAATATCAGATCATGTGTGAAAAATCTGTTTACCATCGGTCAATAATAAGAATTCTGCTATTTGCCTAATGTAGCCAGGTTCTAATATGGAAAAACTTTGTATATGGACTGGTAAAGTTAAGGGTATGATCCTTCCCCTGTATTTGTTGGAAGTAAAAAGTGAATCTTAAGTTGCAAAGTTTTTATCTTCCTTTTCTGTGCGTTTTAGATTCTTGCAATCAGTTTTCTTAATATTGTTTCATTAACCTTAAAAGTCATTTTAGTATATCACCTTTATTATATATATATATATATATATATATATATATATATATATGCTGAAAAGACATTCATTGCTTTCAGAATCTGTATATCATGTGAATTTTCATTCTGTAAACTCCTATCCTCCCTGGACCTACATCTACTTCCCAACAATCATCATACCTCTGCTTCTAGTTAATTGGAAATATCTAGAATTGTCTTGCCTGCCATGAAATTTGCTGATAGCAAGATGAACTCATTTTTGTCAGACCCAGACAAAATTAGAGTGGAAAAATAATACAGGAGAGCTCATGCCTGCTTCTCTGAGATAAGTACTATTTCAACAGCTTTCTAAAAAACCCACAAGAAACTCATTCACTTTCTACACGCACCCCATACTTTGCACACCTCGTACATGTACACATATTTCTGTAACAAAGCTTATCTTTAACAGTCTTTAAGACTGCAGCAATTCAGATAAGATGCTCCAGCACAATACTTCCCCAGCAATGGCACCTTCGTCAATACCAACTCTTGCCTGTGGTCTCCAAATCAGTGAACTTTGTATAAGCACAGTTCATGAGAATTTCTTCCTTTCATTTTTTTTGTTTGCTAATAAATTTTTTTTCCATCATCAACTTTCTTTAATGTGCCCATAGTTTATTATGACACACATGCTCCTATTATATGCTCTATTAGTCCCAGGTAAATAGCACTGTTCTTTGGAAAATATTTCTGTGATTCCTCCTAAGGTTCACATTGCTCCCTGGACAAAATATTTCTAAGAAATGATGAAAAACAGCAAAAAGTAAAAAAAAAAAAAAAAAAAAAAAAAAACCAGATGATACAGATGATATTCAGGATCAGTTGAATAAAAATGATGCTGAGATTAAAATATCTGTCAAAATATAAAACTTGAATTTCTAATGCTTTTTTGCATTGATTATAAAATGATAAAGAAGATTTGGGGATGATATTTTGCTTGAAATGAGAGATTTATTTAATACAAGAGACAATGGGGAGTCTGTCTGAAAAGAAAGAATAAAATAGAATACACTTAACGGTTCAGAGTCAACCTTATGACATTTTATGAAAGATATCACTTAATTTTTAAAATAATGTGCAAGTTCTTATTCCTTCTGCTTAAGGAATGAAGACATTATTTCTTTACCGTAGATAAAGAAAATGAAACACAGGTTCTCATTTTTGTGTTGCATATGGTCTTTCACCTATACCTTCTCAATAATAGGTATTCAACAAATATTTAATGACTTCCTTCTCATGCAAAATATTTTGTCTGATGCTCCTAGGAATAAATGCATGAATAATTTATTATTCTAAACTAATAATTCCAAAAATTTGTATGGAAATAGAACATCATACAAACAACTATTGTATTGAACAGAATGTATTAAAATGCAGCAAAATACCCTTTGGGAGCCCAAAAGAGGAAGCAAATCCTTGGTCTATTATAGTCAGGACAGACTTTTGGAGAAACTGATATTTGCTTTTAGCTTGCACAGTCAATTTTAATGTTAGAGGAAGGTTAAATTTGAATGTGTAATGGAATACCAGCTTAGATCTTTCAGTAAGGAAATTTAGTTAAATACCGGCTTAGATCTTCAAGGAAATTTAGTCGCATATTCTTATGCATCTTTCCGGTACAAGGAGTGTTAAGAGACAAGCAATTATATTTCAATGCACTGGTTTAAGTTTGATAATTGATTATTAAGATTTCTTTCCCAAGTCCAAACTAATTTTTTTCTTCTCTTTTTCAAAAATTTGTCTTTTTTTTTTTTTATAGTCAATACAAAGAGCATTAGAAGATCTTCATTGTGTCATATGCTGCCTAGTCTGCCTCTCTATATGATACTATGTGTTGCTTAATGAAGGTACATTCTGAGAAGTGTGTTGTTAGGCAAGTTTGTTTTGTGAACATCATAAAGTATACACACATGAACCAAGATGACATAGCATACTACACACCTGAGCTACATGATATAACCATTGTTCTATTGTTATATATATATAGTTAGCCAAAAAAATCAGTATGTAACACATGACTGTATCTTAATTATCCTAAATTCTGAAACTTTGAAATCTGGTGGAATATTACTTTTTACATATTTTATTATAAAATTCAACAACAGCTTATGGTTCAAGAACAAACAATGTGCAAATGCATCAAAGTACATTTTTTGAATATTTTATTTTGAAAATAGTCCTGAATCACCATTATAGATAAATAAGAATAAAATTATCTTCCTATCTTGAAACATGATGGAAATTAAAATCTAAAAACTGAGATGTCCTCACATCTTGAGCTTTCTGGGACAATCCTGGTTTATACTTGTGTTTTTGGTGTAAAGGATAATTGCATGTAATTTCACTACTTTGGCCTGATTTGAATAATTAGTTATTTGATATCTTTAAATAAAAAAACCTGTGTATGTGCCAGCCATTCATTTTATAGATTTTCATTAAAAATGCAATGAGCACTATTTCACCTTCCTCTCTTTTCTGCATTTTTCTTGAAGTTTGAGGGTATCAATATGCATGGATATTGTGGGTTGAATTATTTCCCCCAAAACTGCATTTTGGAGCTCTCTTTAACTGTAAGTGGAAATAATTTCTTTGAAATGTAATCAAGTTAAAACAAGGTCATATTGTATTATAGCAGGCTCTCAGTCCAATGATTAGTGGTCTTTCAAAGAGAGGGTGAAATAGACATTCAGACTTCTAGCTACCAGCTCTGTGGAGAATAAATTTTTCTTGTTTAAGGCCACCCTATTTGTGATGCATTGTTAAGGCAGCCCTAGTAGATTAGTATAATGGCTATATTCATATCCATGAATATCTTCATATAACTTATCACATGTGTATGCTGACCCCATTAGCTATTATATCATTTTTATACACTAACATTTTATATAATAAAATTATGTTGTAACTATCCTTCTGCTGTTTGATTAAATAATTTTAAGTCCCAATAGTTAAATGCTGTCCCATTTTATAAATAAATCCCAAAGTTAATAAATTACTACATATGTATTATTCCTTCTCTTAATGCATATTTGATTGTTAGTAATTTATGTCTATTATTGATGTCTCTTATAATTGCTTTTCTATGCATATGTACATACAAATAAATAGGCAATATGATTTTATAAATTCATGTTGTAAAAATTGAATATCCCTTATATAAAATGTTTGGGATGTAAAATGTTTTAGATTTCTTATTTATTTCAATTTTTAAAATATTTGCATATACATAATATTATATTATAGGGAAAGAACATGATATTGTGGGGAAGGAACTCAAGTCCAAGCACAGAATTCATTTATGTATCTCTTACATCCTACAAACAAAGCCTGAGGTAATTTTATATAATACTTTGAACAATATTGTATTTGAAACAGTTTCTGGGTACATAATTTCCCATTAAATGTACTCAAAATTTTTCATATTTTGAAACTTTTTGGACGTTGTACTTTCAGATGGTATTGCTAAATTGTTCCCCAGATTGGTGTATTAAATTTTAACCCTATCAAATGCATAGAACATCACTTTGTTCCATGCCAAGGTTAGAATTATTAGGACAATATTCCTGTTGTATACTTGTATTGTTTGATTAGTTGTTTCAGCTTAGTCAATCATATATGAATTTTATTTCCTTCTTGTTTTAATTTAAAATTTCTTAATTATTAGTGAAATAAGTATATTTATGAACTCATTGATATTTCAGATATTCTTCCTTGTGTATTACCCAAGTATTACACAATTTGTCCTTCTATGTTGATTTATTTGTAATGTACTTCAGTGATTTGTAGACGATATTTTTAGTTTTGAATCACAATTCTTTGTCTTCTGTGGTATAATTTTTTTAGATTAAGACATATGGAATTTAATATTCAATTATTACATAACCAGAGAGAATAATTATAATCATGTATGGTAAAGTTATACATGTAGTACACTTGAAAATCCTTTTATTTGGGATTATGGAATTAAAGAAGAAAACTGATAAAATATTTCCTAGTCTTAATTAGCCTTTTCATATTTTATAATGACGAGTATATATAGCAATGAGAGAGATACTTTTTTTATTTTTCCTTCCCACTTTTCTCAACACTTTGAAATTCATTAATGGCCCTTGTCATTCACATTATGTGTGTGTCATTTCTTCGGCAATGTACTGATGACATGTCATTAATATTAGGATTACAAAAATTAAGTCCCATGAGAGTTAGGATCTGAGTTGGTTCATTCTTTGCAAGCAAGTGAACATTTTTTTTCCTTCAAAGTTCAGGTGTAATAGAATAATGTCCATGAATAATTTTTGTAATATAAAAATTTTAAAATTATTTGAGCATTTATCTAAATAGATTTCAACTATAATGTTTGAAGGTAATCTGTAAGCTGCCTGTAAAACTCTCGGAGGCAGAGTAAAGATCTACTTTTACTTCTACTTTCTTAGAGAGAGCTTAGAGAGAGAAAGAAAGATTTTTCTTCTTCTTAGAAAGAGCTTAGAGAGAAAGATTAGAGATAGCTTTTTCTTCTTCTACTTCTTAGAGCTTAGAGAGAAAGATAGAGCTTTTTCTTCTTCATCTTCTTAGAGCTTAGAGAGAAAGAGAGAGAGCTTGAAAGAGAGAGATTTCTTCTTTAGAGAGAGAGAGAGCTTAGCTTAGAGAAAGATTCTTAGAGAGAGCTTCTTTCTTCTTTCTTCTTTCTTCGGCAGCCTCGGCCTGACTCTGACCTGCAATTACTTCTTCCATCTGGTTTCTCTTCTGTCCGAACTCTTAACCGCTCTGACTCTTATTTCTTCTTCTGACTATGTTCTGGCCGCTCTGATTCTTTCCTTCTTCTCCGACCCGAACTCTTCTTCTGAGCGACCGAGCGACTGCACGACTGACTGAATGAATTCATTCTTCTCCTGACTCCGACCGCTTTCACCCGGTCGGTTATATACCTTTAGCTTTGTGGGTGCCTCACGTGCATTTTCAGGTGCGTCACATACATTCTTATTATCAGGTGGAACTTATGGCTTCCAGCTGACCACAATAGCCATCTCCCTAATTGGGGCTCCTTCAGTAATCCAGTTAAATATTGGGCTTAAATAATTTAAAAGAGGTTTTATAAATGTGGTATACATGAGTTACATAAATCAACACCTCTATATTAGGAGACAGGATTATTTTGTAATGCATTTATTAGTCTAGTGAGTTCTCAGTTGTTTATCCTGAGTTATTTGTTGTATTCATACTGTTCATTATAATTTTTGTTTCCAGTTTTAAATGTATCATTATAATCCAGAGAAAATGGTATGTTGAGGATGCACTGTGTGATATCATGGGCTGAAAACCTAGGCTATAACTCCTTCTCTACCCCCATATTTCATACAGGAATATGTCAGCAAAAGTGGCAGAAGACAAGCAGTAATCCCTCTCACAGTGTTATTAGATAAATAACAAGAAAACGTTAATAAAATAGATACAAAAAATGACATACATAGACATGTATATATCACATACATACTAGTCCAAGCAGTTGTTGAAAGTGTAGCAAATCATTTTCCTCCTCTGTTTCAAACATGAGAGTAATACCATCAAATTATTTTATATACATAATATTTGAATGATTAAAAAATTCACTTGAATAATATGAAGCAGTCTTGTCCAAGTCTCTGTTACAGAGGCCATAGCATGTTAATTTTGTCATATTCTTAACAAAATGTTATTTCAAAATCTAAAAGTAGCAAATAACTTGGATTTAAGGAAGTAGTACACTACAATATTGACACAATTTCTTTTTCTTTCTTTTTATTAATTAATTAATTAATTAATTTGGTACCAGGGATTGAACTAAGGGGCACTCGACCACTGGGCCACATCCCCATCCCTTTTTTGTACTTTATTAGAGACAGGATCTCACTGTGTTGCTCTGCGTCTTGCTAAATTGCTGAGGCTGGCTTTGAACTCGTGATCTGGTGGACACCATTTCTTTATATGCTAACTGTTGGATACTTTTAGGATGTGCTGTGTATATGTATACATATGCATGGTCAATCTTACAAGTTCATGAGACAAAGGACTGGAAGAATAATGGAATAATAATTCCATTATTATCATTATTCCCAAAGGCTCTGTAAAATAGCTGTACCTGTATCAGACAATATTTAAATTACATGTGCAACGTGAATATTATTACATGGCTTGATTCATATTAATATATAAAACAATCCCAAAAGTATGCTTATATATTATGAAAGTTTTAAACATTTCACCATAGAATTTCTTTTTTATAACTATGCTTTAAAGTAGGGTTTTATTTTCCCCTTTTGTCAGATAATGATGCTTAAAAACATAAACAATTTCAGAAAGATAAATCTAACACCAAGGGTCAGATTAGACAACAAAACCATGGTGTCATATTGCATAATTGATTTACATTCTATTGCCTAGATTTTTATAGACATTTTCTTCTCTACAAATGTTTTTGTTGTTGAATAACTTAAATAATAAATGTCTTTGTTCATTTGAGCTGCTGTAAAAATGCCATACAATGAACGGCTTAATCACAGACATTTATTTCTCATGGTTATTCATGCTTTGAAGTTCAAGATATGATGTCTGGTGAGGGCCTGCTTCATATTTCATAGACTGCCATCTGCTGTTGCGTTTCCACATGGAAGAGGAGTGAAATATCTGTCTGTGTTCTCTTTTATAAGGGCACTTATCACATTAATGAGAGCTCTAACCTCACACCTAATCACCTCCAAAAGACCCAATTCCTAATGCTATCCCTCTAGGGGATTAGGATCTAAACATATAAACATAAAGAACACAAACTTTCAGTCCATAGCAATATATATTTATGAATAATGACTGTAAGCTGCCTGTCACGGCCAGCCACGGCGCCACGGGAGGAAAACTCTCGGAGGCAGAGTAAAGCTATTACTACTTTTACTTCTACTTTCTTAGAGAGAGCTTAGAGAGGGAAAGAAAGAGTTTTAGAGAGAAAGAAAGAGAGCTTAGCTTCTTGTCTTCTTGTCTTCTTGTCTTCTTAGCTTAGAGAGAAAGAAAGATAGAGCTTAGCTTCTTGTCTTCTTGTCTTCTTGTCTTCTTAGCTTAGAGAGAGAGAAAGATAGAGAGAGCTTAGTTTAGAGAAAGATTATTTTTTAGAGCTTCTTCTTTCTTCTTCGGGCTCGCTTCGGCCTAACTCTGACCAGCCCTCGGGAGCCTCGGCCTAACTCTGACCAGCCATTACTTCTTCTATCTGGTTTCTCTTCTGTAACCGCTCTGCCTACGTTCTGGCCGCTCTGATTCTCCGACCTGAACTCTTCTTCTGACCGACCGAGCTACTGCACGACTGACTGAATGAATTCTCCTTCGTTCTCCTAACTCGGACCGCTTTCACCCGGTTATATACCTTCAGCTTTGCGGGTGCCTACAGGTGCGTCACATACATATCAGGTGGAACTTATGGCTTCCAGCTAGCTGCAACAGCCCTTCCTAATTAGGGCTCCTTCAAATGACTAGGGAACATTCAAGATAGAGGTCTAGTATCATTACATTGAAGGATGGAGCCATAGAATGTTACTTTTATCTTATCCAGATTGATTTGGTATTTACATTGAAAATCAGTCACAAATGACTTTTAAACACAAACAAAACAAGAAACAGCAGAAAAGAGTCCAAATTAGAGCATTCTTTCCTGAGAGGTGAGCAATGAATAAAGTCTATGTGCTCATTAATACACCTAATGCAGTTTCTCCTACAAGTTTATTTTGCTCTTTGCCTTCATTTGTGCTTGTGGATAGGATGTAACCTATCTACAGTACCTCAGGTCTCCCAGGATATTCCCATTTAACGATTGTCTTCTTAGTATATATATATTTTTAATTAATACCTTGCTTTACTCTCAAAAGAGCCTCAGTTTAGACAATAAATTATTTAGTTACTCTGCAAATGTAAAATATAAATAAAACACTTTTTATCTTTGGAAACTTTTGACTCCAATCAAAAAGGAATATTTAGTATCTTCAGTATGACAAATATTGGAAACAACACAATAATCCTGAAATTTCACTGAAGACACCCAGGGTTGCCAGACAGTGAACAATGAACTCAGACGTTGAAACCAAGATGGCTCATCCTGTAGCTAAAACTCACTTCAGAGTTTTGCTTTAAGAACTTATAATTCCAAGGGATTTCTGCCTGCTGTCTTTCTTTGCTTACCAATCTGTGACTGAGATAGTTGGTATATGTTAAAGCTCAAGAGTAAAATTGGAGTAATGTCTTTAAAGAAGGAATGACCAATAAATGCATTCTCTAACGAGGTCCAGTATGCACTCTGATGTCAAGGACAATATCTATTTGGTTAAGTAAAGCTCTAAGTCTGAGAAATGTGTTTCTTGAAAAATATTGACTGAGTCTTGTCCTCTGCTAGGAAACATACTATGTATTTTACATGTGTGAAATTTAAACACCTTTTTACTTACTTAAGGTCAACAATTGCTGTAATAAACCAAGGAGGCTTCAGATCAAAAGCAATGTAAGGTCTTTTTTCATTAGTGACCTGAAAATGTTCTAGGATTATATTTTCCAGTACATTTTATGTCTGGTAAACAAATAAGTAAAGTCAAAAGAACTTAAAAGTATCCGACTAACATTGTGTGAGGGATAAAATAGATCAATGTTTTGGAAATGCTCAGGTGCTATAAAGAGCTAAAATTTAAGAAATGAAGCTGAGTTTGGGAGAATTTAAGTGATATCATTTAGCCAGTTGTTCCAAAGTGAGGACTAGAGTCAATTACCTTGACCTGATCAATTTACATTTAGTGCAGCATAGGGTCTCTACTCATTAAAGAGTAGCTGTCCCATAGCTAAAAGAATCAAAGTAATGTATCATTTTAGCTTTCCTCTTGCATGTAGTATGGTAACCTGCAAACCCACCATTGAGAGGCACTATAAGTGAGGATTTTTTTCTTCCTGAAATATAATTATTTCTGAATAGTATTCTTTCTCAGGAAACCATACTACTTTGGTACATGTTTTAATTTAAATTACTCCCAATCTGCTTCACTTCTAATGATTTTAAAATGCCATATTGAGATTAATTTCAGTGGTATTAATGTATATAATTGAAATGAAAACATGAAGCCAAATTACCACAGACTTATGCAATATTTAAGGAAAGCAGCTTACATTGGGGAAAAGTGGAATTAAGTGCTACATATTATTGAAATGTGTAAGTTAATTCTTCCCTACTGTGTTAAGTAAAGGGATTGGCATTAAATGTTTAATTCTGAATTAAAGTGCTGGGATTTTACATGAAGAGTAACTTGAGTGATCCAGGCAGGATTATCAAAGGAATGAAACAATAGTTGTTCTTTAGGGAGATTTAAATAGGGTTTAGTAAGCACTTTCAAATTGTTCCTTCTTCTTTTGTGATATTATATCCAACTGCTTATTATTTTATTTTATAATAATTACATTTACCTTGTTCTTCTTGTATAGAAAATAGCATAATTTTTTTCTATTATCGTATGTAATTGTTGAATGGCAAAAGGGTGCTAATTTGATAAAGTGCAGTAATTTTCTTTGGGTTTTTATTAAATCAATAATTGAACAATAACTAATGTTAAGAAAAGAAGGTTTAATGATAATAATGAGGTCATTCATATGAAATATCCACAATAGGCAAATTCATGGAGACAGAAGATTAGTGGCTGCCAGGGACTGAGGATAGAGCAGAAGGGGAAGTATTTGCTATTGGCTATATAATTTCTTTTGATGGTAATGAAAAGGTTCTGACATTAAATTTTTGAGATTTGCATACAACTCTGAAAATACATCAAAATCATTGAATCAAAAAGCTCTACATCTTTTAAAGCCACGAAAGTGGCTATTTCACTGGATAAAAGTGTCATGGGCCTCAAATACTAATATCCTTTAAGCCAACATGGCTCCTTCTCACAGCATTGTCTTAAAAAATAAATGAGGATTGAAAATAGAGTTATAACAGTATTTAACTCATTGCTACAAGAGTATTCGCATAATATGTATTTATGAATAAAACTTTCAAAGTCAAAGAATAATAGCAAGATAACAAGTATAACTTTGAGCCTTCACAAACATGACAAATTTAAACAGAGGCAACGTGTATAAATGTTGCACATAACTTTTCATTTCATTTCAAATGTTGCTACCAATTTAAGTGTGGATTCATAAAATTATTTGAATGGTACTTCCACAATGTTATATATCAAATGATTTCTCAGTGATTTGGAAATGCAATATATCTACTTCTATGAATTTATATTTCAGATTTAAAGCATGAAGTAATCAGTATTGGGTTTGATAAAATTAAAGATTGATTTTCAAGTCAAAATATTCTGAAATTTTTCAAGCTGAACTTTGAGGCACAGAGTATGTTTATAGTTCCTGTAAATGCTAGAGAATAATTGAACTTCTTATCTGCATCCTTACCTGGGATACTCTTGAGAAAAAGGATAGGTGGAAGAAGTGCCTTTGATTCAATGGGATGTGGAAGATCCTATTTGCATGTGGAAATCTTAAAGTTTGAGTAACTTATGTCATAAATGAACAAAGGAAGTAGTTTCCTTCACCATTATTGATAACTTTTCTAATCTGAGAATCCTAAGAAAATGTTTCACAACTTGAAAAATCACAAATTTCAACCCCTATGCTATGTGGGGAGGACTGCCGTGTTTGAAGAATTCAATGGATCAATTAGCATTTCATAATTATTTTAGAATCTTACATTACTATCAAACCCATAATGAGTGAATAAAAATATATTAATTTTATCAATTACCATTCTGGGTTCACTTAGAAAGCAGTTCATCTTCCCTGAGACTTTGGCATTTTCTTTTGAAATTAGTTATACCATTGGCATTCAATGCTAATAGTCGCTTGTTTTGTTTATTATTATATATCTCACATCAGCTAAGACTCCTTCTGCAGCTCTCCTTCCTTCCTCCTGGAAAAACTTCTCAATTTATTGACTGAGGCTTTCAGCATCTCAGCATCTGTGGGACCCTTTGTTGGGTGTAATGCTTTAGCAATCTCACAGGATTTCACCTTTCCCACTATAGATTTCCATGTACAGAGTAATTCTAATTCAAAATGCATAGCAGAAAAATTACTTGTTAAGATCAAAGTCACATACATGGGAATGCGTTTTATAGAGAAGGAGAGAGATGAAATAATGGTTCTGAAACTCTCACACATAACATATAAATCAAATCTTCAGGAAACCCTGTTAAAGCTAGTCTTCCTTTCCATCAGAGGAGTGTACTTCTTAATGGAATTTCCTATTCTTGTCTAGTAACAATAATCATTGTCAGAAGATTGACTTCACTAATCAAAAGGTAATCTGTGTTTGATACCTAGTGCTAGTAAGTCTTTCAATGGTCTGAAAATTCTAAATTCCCAGTAATTTTTTTTTCTGTGTATCTTCAACAAAGAAGCTAGTACTCCTTGAGGGTTGGGAAAGACTCTGGGAAAGACTCTCTTCTCACGGTGAATCTCAGTAGCTCTGCCTCAAACCTCCTTTGATGAAGTACAAGGTATATTCTGTATTTGGTGGGGCCCTATAATCTACCTTGATCTGCTTTTTAGATACAGTATAGGAGCTGAACTCAAGATACTCAAAACATACAAACAGGAAATCAATAGTCAAGGACAGTTACTCTTACATCTCATGTCATTTGCATATTTCTTATTTCTGTTTGCATTTATACTGCAATACTCAGTTAAAGTATTTTGGGTTAATCTTTATATGTTTCTGTTAAAGAGTTTTAAAAATTAAACTTTGAGAAACATGGGGACATAACATGACAAGGTGAGAAGTTGAAGAATCCAGAGCAGTGCAGGATTGTTTGGAATCTGTGGAGACTCAAATTTCTGGTTACAAATGATGAAATCCCAAATTAGGTAATACTATCTTCAACAGCTTGTGAATTGTGCATGTATTTTCAGTGTTTCCTTCTTACATAAATTTACTCCAAACTGGAAACTCAGCTAATATTTTTAACATATCATATTATGTTTAAAAAAATATGTAGTCATCCTAAGTTTTAGCTAAACTTTAACAGGGTTTAAGTTTCTGCCAAAATTTGGGTTTTGAGGAAGTACTGTTGACAAACTACAACACCTTTCTCATTCATTGAATTGTACGTCTTGTATTACATAAAAATTTTGAGCCCTTAAAAATTATGAAAGATAAAAAGTGGTTATATTTTTGGAAAATTTTTAATACATTGGGAAAAAAGTTATATGTTTACAAGCTTCACATCTTTATACAATGTAAATTATTCTGTAACCTGCTTTTTGTCTTTGTAGTAAACAATTCTGAACCATTTTGACCTTGATAAACACAAACTCATTTCAATACTATACATAATCAGGCTTAATCTACCTTTAAAGCTACATTAAGTTTTAATTATGCTTTTCTATGCAAATGATTAAGTGTCAAGAAGCTATACTGCTTTCCTTCCCATCTTCTCGCCAGTACCTATGTATTTAGCCATACTGGTAATTTCTATTTCTTGTACATATAGGCAGTTGGTCTAAAGTCCAATTGACTTAGGTTGTGATTTTATCTTTTCTATTTGTCATGCATATGGCCTTGGATAAGTTATTTCACTTCTCAAAATCTAGATTTCGGATGTACAAAGTGGAGATAAAATAACAGTAAATCATGCTCTACTTCAGAGTAGTAAACATGAAATATGCAATACTTGCAATAACACACAGAATCAACAGATGTTAGCCATGATTGTTTCTTTAGTCAATTCCTAGCTAGACATCCCATGAATTTCTTGTAGATACCCTAGCAGAATACGTGTTTAATTCTCTTAGCTATCCAAAGTGAATTATGCTTCTATACATTATAATTTCTTTTTACCTTGGATTTCTTAATTTAATTGCTAGAGTATCTTTATATTACATAATTGATATTTTGATATTGCGTAGATGAAAACAATGTAATCAAGGTTACCTTATGTTGCTTGAATAGTATTCAGAATGCATTAAATAACCACTAGTATATTTATTAAAAACTATAAATTATTTAAAAAAATTTTTTTAGATATATATGATAGTAGGGTGTATTTTGTATTTTGAAAAACTGTAATTCTGCCCATCACAATGACACATGCCTATAATCCAAGCAACTTGGAAAGCTGAGCAGGAGTATTGTGAGGTAAAGCCAGCCTCAGCAACATAGCAAAGCCATGTCTTAAAACAAAACAAAACTAAACAAAAAACATAAAAAAGGGCTGGGGATGTGGCTCAATGGTCAAGCACTCCTGGGTTCAATACCTGGTTCCAAACCAAACCAAAAAAATACCCAAACCAAACCAAACAAAAACATCCTTACAAAGTTTATAATCAAAGAGAGTAGAAAAAAAAAATTGTAATATAAGGATAGAAGATGGACTTTTAACATAACCCCAAATGACCCAATGGTGGACATTATTCCGGTTCTGTCTCATAGTAGTCAAGAGTTATTCCTAAACCTAGAACATCAATGCCTGATTCTTGGAATTCAAGTTCCTTCCTTCTATGTATGTAGTTTTAGAGATATTGAAGTTGATATCAATGCTTACAAAATTAATTCAAACATGTTTGCCTAACAAAGGACCCAAAGAACACAAGACAGTGATACCACACCACAATGTTTATGGAGAGATTACAGATATAAATACAGTGCAGAGCAGGTAATAGGCCTAGGGAGCTAACGAAATGGCCTCTGGGTCAGTAACTTCTGTTATTTTGTTTTCTTTTGAAACCATGATTTTTTTATTGGTTATTTTTAGTTATACACAACAGTAGAATCCATTTTGACAAAATTATAAAAGCATGGAATATCTTGTTCGGTATATCTTGTTCTAAACAGTCCCCAGAACTTTCCTTTTCTCCCCCTACCCCCCACCCCTTATCCTTTCCTTCTACTCTATTGATCTTTCTGCCATTTATCCAATTATTTTTAAAATTAATTTCTTATGGGTGTATACGATGGTGAGATTCACATGGTATATTTATATATGTACATAGAAAAGCTATGTCAGATTTATTCCACTGTCTTTCCTTTTCCCATGCCCCCTTCCTTTCATTCCCTTTTGTTTTCTCCGCTGAGCTTCTATTCTTTTTTTACTCCCAACCCCCATTGTAGATTAGCTTCCAAATATGGAGAAAACATTCCTCCTTTGATTATTTTGGGATTTGCTTATTCCACTTTGCATGATATTCTCCAGATCCATCCACTTACTGACAAATGTCATAAAATCATTCTTCATTATGAAAACATGATTTTTTTAATACTCATCACATTTTCAAGTTGACCTGCTGGTTTTTATCATTACTGCAAATAGTACAAAGCATGTATAACCAACCCACTATATTTTATTTTTTTGAAACTTACTTTACTTTTAAATATATTAAATTCATTCTCATAGTTATTTAAAATGTTCATCAATTTTATAATGGTAAATAACGAAGCTATTCTTAAATAATGTATTTCATATTTTATTCTTGAACTTTAATATCAATTTCACTTGTATAAAAATCCCTTCAATAGTTTTATATAAATGTTTATATACCTATTTAAAAAACAAAAATACATTGTGTATATGTTTAGATTATTTATAACTAACATATACTTATCTAAATTTTTCCAATGCAAATAGGTCTTTAAGATAAATTTTAGTTTTGCTTGAGACAGTATTTAATTTATTAGTGATTCATCTTTGACAATAACATGCAGGTTTTGAAAATATTTAACCAGAAAAACAAATTATGTTGGAATTGAATTTAATTATGATGTCTAACAGTGTTACAAAATTTGCACAGAAAATTTTGAAAGAGTTGTACTTACTACTATCTCTTTGCTTAATAGTTCTCAGATTGTTACAGCATAGGACAATATACTTTATGAGGATGTAAGTTATACTTGCCCTGTGAAAATGACAGAAGTTTAATTGTGAGCAAAAAGGTTAGAATAGGAACTGTAGTTAACAGGCAGGTCAATCTAGGAAAAACTACATACAGAATTAAAGACCTGGAAAAAATGTTCTTTTGAAATAATCTATGCATGAGTTTTTAGAACAGTTTCCTGAAATGTCAAATATACTTGTGTCACAAAATGAAGACCATTGTTTGAGATCATTGGTGGATTCTCCTCGGTTGATTTGTGTGAATTACCCAATCATATTGGGGAAACAGATGGTTACAGATAGAGAACTCAATGACCAAATGGCAATGTTGATTATTGATTAGAATGTAAGCAGATAAGGAAAAGTGTGCAGTCCCCATTCTTGCTCAAGGGTCCATTGGTTTCCATTAGGAAGAACTCCCTCCACATTTCACTCACCTCTGAATTCAGTTTAAGCACATCAGTGAACATAACCCATATAGATATTCTGTGGTTGCATAAATCATTCCTAAGTATTTGCTAAAAAAATTTTGTAAATTATAATTAACTAAGACATTTTAGAGCCATGTCTTTAGTCAATATGGTTAGGTTTTTATAGAAACTTATTATGTTTTACAATCAAACTAAAAGCTATTAACTACTCTATGGTTAATTATGTACTGAAAATAATCATTGTGACACCTTGACAATATCTTCTTTCATTTTTAGCTTTAATAAAGCCAGTTAAATTGGTGTGGACTTTATACTTTTATATTATAAATTCTAGGATTCTGTAATTGATTAGAGCACATATAATAGTGAAAATATCTTTAAAGCAGAGTAAATGAATAACACCTTCAGCTTGTATAATGCTCAATGTGCTTTGAATTAAGAATCCTTGGCTCATTCAACAGCTTACAAAAAAACATGAGATATTAGACTGCAGCATCAAACTTCTTATTCATGTAAGCATTATTCATGGGAATTATGGCAGTCTTCTAAAGTGTTCTTCTTTATAGATAATCCATTTTAAAAACATGTTTGTCATACTCAGATAGCCAGACCCTAGTTGGTAATAAAGAATGAAAATAACTCCCTATAAAATCAATTTTACTTATTCACAATTCCAATGCCAAAAACCCAAAACAAACAAGTCTCTTCAGCTGGTCGTAACTTACTTAACTCAAGGAGATTGCATAGAATGAACATAATCACTTTTGTAAGTAGCACATAGAAAGCAAATCTGAATAGAAAGTCTACTTTTACCCCAGACCATTCTAGAAAAATTTTACCTACAATCTTCCCATTCCTTTGATGGTACAAATTAAACTTTCTTTAAAAAGTAAAAAAAAAAACAAAACACCTAAAGGTTTAAGTTAATGTAATTTTAACTTTAAGAAAGATAGTCCTGTTTGGGAAAGCAATGTTGTTCCTAATGTGAGAAAAATCATTTGCTGCTTTCAAAATCAAAATGCCAATCTGAATTTTCAAGTCTATTACTTTACTTTTAAATATTTTTAGGAAAATTTTCTTCAATAGAAATCTTATAAAATTTTCTTATTTAAACTTTAGTCACTCAGAGAAATAAGAAGACATGTTTGAAACAGCAAAAACTCTACAATTTCAACATTACCTTAAACATTTAAATCTATGAGAATAGAAACAGTGAAAAATTCAAGGCTAGTCTTTACTGTGTTTGCTGTGGTATGTTTATGTGGTATTTCTCAAATTATGACCCTTTCTTGAATAACTTACTCAATTAAAGCTTTTGAACCTGTGCTTCATCTCTAGCTTTTTTTATATTGTTTTTCAGTCCCTTCTTGTTCTTCACTCATTATTTTATTTCCTCTTTTTCTATTCCAGTCTCTGAAAACAGTGGACTCCAAGAAAGGAACTTTGTACTTCAGGAGAAAAATATATTGTAATTGATTGAACCATTTCTCTGAACTGGTAAATTGCAATAGTGAGTCTATCATTTCATTTAAAGGAAGAAAGCAGGTAGTTTGGGGTTGGTAGGCTTAAGGTAGAAGCAGTTTCAGTGTGACTTGAGATCTGTAACATTACGAACAGAAGTACTGGGGAGAAATATGCAGAGACAATGTTCATAACATTTAACTGCAGGGATTATGGTGATACAGTGTTAAATAGTTGAAGCCAGAATTAGTCAGGTAGTCAGTATACATAGGTAAATTAAGTCATGTTGGATCAAGAAGACCAATTTGAGTGAGTCCCTGAAGTTGGAGACTGTTCCCTGAGGGACTGAAATGTTAATTCTTTTAGATTGATTAATCCACTTTTTTTTTTTTTTAGTTGCTGGTTTAATATAAAGTATTTTTACAACAATTGTGTTTCATACATATATTTAGGGTAATCATGGATAACTCAGTCTGCCATTATTTCTATCCCCTTGCCCCCTCACCTCTCTCCCCCCTCTTTGTTCTATTTAAAGCTCTTTCATTCCTCTCATTCCCTCTCTCTTGTCTTTATAAGTTATTATCTTCATATCAAAGAGATCATTCGACTTCTGTTTTTTTGGGATTGGCTAACTTCACTTAGCATTACTTTCTCCAACTCCATCCATTTACCTGCAAATGCCATGATTTTATTCTCTTTTAGTGCTGAGTAGTATTCGATTGTGTATATATACCAAAGTTTCCCTAACCATTTATCTGTTGATGGGCATGGGGGGGATTGGTTTCCACAACCTAGCTATTGTGAATTGTGCTGCTATAAACATTGATGTGGCTGTGTCCCTGTAGTAAGTTGTTTTTAAGGCCTTTGGGAATAGGCCAAGGAGTGGGATAGCTGGGTCAAATGGGGGCTCCATTCCCAGTTTTCCAAGGAATCTCCATACTACTTTCCAGATTGGCTTCACCAATTTGCAGTTCCACCAGCAATGTAAGAGTGTGCCTTTTTCCCCACATCCTTGCCAGCATTTATTGTTGTTTTGTTTTTTTGATAACTGCCAATCTGACTGGAGTAAGATGAAATCTTAGAGTAGTTTTGATTTGCATTTCTCTAATTGCTAGAGATGTTGAACATTTTTCCATATATTTATTGATTGTTTATATCATCTTCTGAGAAGTGTCTGTTTAGCTCCTTGGCCCTTTTATTGATTGGGTTATTTGTTTTTCTGGTGTTAAGGCTTAAGAGATTTATAAATCCTTGAGGTTAGTGTTCTATCTGATGTGCTTGTGGTAAAGATTTGCTCCCATTCTGTAGGTCCTCTATTTACCTCACTGATTGTTTCTTTTGCTCCCTTGTTCATGGATAGGTAGAACTAATATTGCCAAAATGACCATTCTCCCAAAAGCACTATACAGATTCCATGCAATACCAATCAAAATCCCAATATCATTTCTCATAGAAATAGAAAAAGCAATTATTAAATTCATCTGGAAAAATAAGAGACCCAGAATAGCCAAAGAGATTCTTAGCAAGAAGAATGAAGGGGATGGCATTACTATTCCAGACCTTAAATTGTACTACAAAGTAACAGTAACAAAAACAGCATGGTATTGGCATCAAAATAGACCAGTTGACCAATGGTACAGAATAGAAGACTCAGAGACGAACCCACACACCTACAGTTATCTTATATTAGACAGAGGTGCCAAAAATGTTCACTGGAGAAAAGACAGCCTGTTCAACAAATGATGTTGGGAAAACTGGAAATCCTCATGTAATAAAATGAAATTAAATCTCTTTCTCTCACCATGCACAAAACTTAACTCAAAGTGGATCAAGGACCTAGGAATTAAGCCAAAGACCTTGCACCTAATAGAAGGAAAAGTAGGCCCAAATCTCCATCATGCATCCTCCACTTTTATCAAGAACCTGCTCCTGCTCCAATCTGTTACTAAGGTAACCTGTCCCAGGAATTGCTCCTCCCTACAGGGAGTTATAAAGTTGTTAATTAATTTGACGTGGGCTACTCCAACCAGCCCTTCCCCCTGTCCATCTGCTTCTCACCTTTTGGCCATCCCACTGAGCATGTCCTGGGCCTACACAGAAAGTAGTGAGATAAGGGGAAAAGAGCAGAATAAAGGAACATATAAAAAGGCAAAACACCCTTGCTTCTTGGGATACCAGGATAGGAGCTATGACCTCCTTCTCCCTCCCAGGAGAAGTCTATGTTACCACTTTTTAAAATAAACCCTCATTTATATGCTTGGGCAAGCCTATCTAATGTTATATATCAACATGTGAGGAAGAAGAACTCATTCACCAGTAACCAGTGGTATAATAGTCACAATCAATACAGTGAGATTTATTCAGATTCCAGATTTTAGTTAAAGCATTTTACTAAGAACATTTTCAATTATATATAAAGATAGTTAGCATCCAGCCTCCACATCCTGCTCACCATCATTATACAGTTTACTTTCTCCACAGTTGCTACATATATTTCCGTTTTTCTTCTTGGCTTTTTTCTTATTGACGATTCTAAAAAACAATCAGATATCAAGAGTTCAGCCCATAATGCTTGAGTATATACATCAAAAATCACATATTTCTTTTCATATGTATATTGAATATCCAAAATCATTAATAATGACAATACCATCCTACCGCAAGTAAATATTAAACAATACTGATTCATTAACATTTTTATAATTACTTATATTAGGATCTAATAAAATACAATGCTGAATTTGATTTTTATGAATCTTAAGTCTCAATGAATCTAGAATTTTCCCATTTTCAAATCTCATGTTGTCGGGATATTATAAGGGGTTGAGGTCTTTAGCCCCCCCGAACCTGGGACGGACCTCTTTTGTCCAGCAAAAGAGGCCAGAGGGGCCTACCTCAACTATGAGACTAGATTGGGAAAGTAAAGGCCGCTGATGTTCCCTCCCCCAACTTTAGAAGGCCCAGGAACATACCAGGGAGCCCGGTCACCAGTCAGTGCTGGAACTCATTTATTGAAAAGGTGGACAATGCTTTATAGTGGACATCAGCCAAACAGTAGGGCGGTGTTCACAGCCACGCCCCCTGCTTAGCCTAGGTCCGTAACAGGGCGTAGCAAACAGCCAGAAAGCCAGAGCTTTTCCATCCCCTTGGCAGACAGTGTTAAGGCATGATATCATGTCATTGTCTTATAATGATAGCAGCATCTATTCCCATTCAGAGTATCCCACATGTAATTCATCTTCTTGCTTTCCTATAGCATGGTTTAATTTATTAATATATAATTTATATATGTATATATATAATATGTATATATTAGGATAACTTAATATTAGATGTTTTCATAATATTTAACTCAAGTTTATTGTTTAATTTATAATAGTAGTATGTATTACAATTCATAATGCACATATAGAGCATCTTTTTATATGCAACTGTTTGTATACAAAGTATATTCGTACCATTCATGTCTTCAATCATGCATTTAGGATAATGATATCTGTCGGGACCTTCCGGACACTGTCAGCCAAAGGGATGGAAAACTCTGGCTTTTCTGGCTGCTTGCCATGCTTGCCATGCCCTGTTACAGACCTAGGCTAAGTAGAGGGCGTGGCCATGACATATTGTGAGAACCGCCCTAAGCATAGGGCAGAGGATTCTGCCCTATGAGATGTTCCCATGCTCTTTACTTGCTTCTATAAGCTGCTTACTGATTGGTTTCTGTCCACTATAAGACTGGCCATTTTCCTAAATAAACCTGAGCTTCGGCGCTGACAACTGACCGGGCTCCCCGGTATGTTCCTGGGTCTTCAAAAGACAGGGGAGGGAATGCTGGCGACCTATTAATTTCCTATTTTCACCTTATCGCTGAGGCAGGCTCTCTCAGCCTCTCTGCGGGACAGAGAAGGTCCATCCCGGGTTTAGGGAGAGCTACAAACTTCAGCCCCTACCATAATATCCCGACAGATATCCATCTTATTCAACCACCTTTTCTTTTTTTTTCCCCTCCATCCCCCCTTGCTCCCCTCCCTTTCCCTTCCTTCCCTTTGACCATTCTAGTGTTCCTATAATCCTCCTACGTACCCCGATCAAACAACACTGTGAACCAGCCTCCTTATATCACAGAAAACATTTGGTATTTGGATTTTTGAGATTGACTAATTTTACTTAGCATTATATTCTCCAACTTCATCCATTTACCTGCAAATGCCATTATTTTTATTCTAATTTATTGCTGAGTAAAATTCCATTGTGTATATATACCACATTTTCGTTATCCACTCATCTACTGAGGGACGTCTAGTTTGGTTCCACAACCTAGCTATTGTGAATTGTGCTGCTATAAACATTGAAGTGGCTGTGTCACTGTAATATGCTGTTTTTAAGTCCTTTGGGAATATACCCAGGAGTGGGATGGCTGGGTCATAGGGTATTTCCATTCCCAGTTTTCCAAGAAATCTTCATACTGCTTTCCATAACAGTTACACCATTTTGCAGTCCCACCAGCAATGTAAGAGTGTGCCTTTTTCCCCACATCCTCTCCAACATTTATTGTTGTTTGTGTTCTTGATAGCTGTCATTCTGACTGGAGTGAAATGAAATCTTAGAGTAATTTTGATTTGCATTTCTCTAACTGCCAGCGATGTTGAGCATTTTTTCATGTATTTGTTGATTAACTGTGTATCTTGTTCTGAGAAGTGACTTTTCAATTCCTTAGCCCATTTATTGATTGGGTTATTTGTTGTTTTGGTGTTAAGTTTTTTGAGTTCGTTATATATTCTAGAAATTAGTGCTGTATCTGATGTGCATGTATTAAATATTTGTTCCCAGTTAGTTGGCTCTCTATTCAACTCACTGATTGTTTCTTTTGCTGAGAAGAAGCTTTTTAGTTTAAATCTACCCCATTCATTAATTCTTGATATTAATTCTTGCACTACAGGATTCTTATTAATGAACTTGGGGCCTAATCCGACATGTTGGAAATTGGAGCTTACTATTTCTTCTATTAGGCATATTGTTTCTGTTCTAATTCCTAAGTCCTTGGTCCACTTTGAATTGAATTTTGTGCATGGTGAGAGATAAGGGTTTAATTTCATTTTGTTGCATATAGATTTCCAGTTTTCCTAGCACCATTTGTTGAAGAGGCTATCCTTTCTCCACTGTACATTTTTGGTGCCTTTGTCAAACATAAGATAGATGAAATTATATGTATTAGTCTCTGTGTCCCCAATTCTGTACCATTGGTCTACCAGTCTGTTTTGGTGCCAATACCATGCTGTTTTTGTTACTATTGCTCTATAGTATAATTTAAAGTCTGGTATGGTGATGCCACCTGCTTCACTTTTCTTGCTCAAGATTGCTTTGGCTTTCTGGGTCTCTTATTTTTCCAGATGAATTTCATGACTGCTTTCTCTATTTCTTTGAGGAATGTCATTGGGATTTTGATTGGAATTGCATTAAATCTGTATAATGTTTTTGGTAGTATGGACATTTTGACAATATTAATTCTACCTATCCAAGAGTAAGGAAGGTCGTTCAATCTTCTGAGGTCTTCTATAATTTCTTTTTTTAGTGTTCTATAGTTTTCGTTATAGAGGTCTTTCACCTCTTTCGTTAAGTTGATTCTCAGGTATTCTATTTATTTATTTTTTGATGCTATTGTAAATGAGGTAGTTTTCATCATTTCCTTTTCAGAGGCTTTGTCACTGGTGTTCAAAAATGCCTTTGACTTATGGGTATTGATTTTGTATCCTGCTACTTTGCCGAATTAGGGGATTTCAACACACCTCTCTCACCAATGTATAGATCATCCAAATAAAAGCTAAATAAAGAAACTTTAGGCCTCATTAAAACAATTAATAACTTAGACCTAATGGGCATATATAGAATATTTCATCCCTCAGTAAGCAAATATACTTTCTTCTCAGCAGCACATGGCTCCTTCTCCAAAATAGACCATATATTATGTCACAAGGCAACTCTCAGCAAATATAAAAAAATACAGATACTACCCTGCATTCTATCAGACCATAAAGGGATGAAATTGGAAATCAATGATAAAAAAAAAAAAAAAAAACACTACTCCAACAACTGGAATCTAAACAGCATTCTACTGAATGAACAAGGGGTTGAAGAAGACATCAAGGAGGAGATTAAAAAATTCCTAGAGGTAAATGAGAATGCATATAAATCATATAGAAACCTCTGGGACACTATGAAGGCAGTAGTAAGAGAAAAAATTATTGCACTGAGTTCATTCCTTAAAAGAAAACAACAACAACAAATAAATGACTTAACATCATATCTCAAAGCACTAAAAAAAGAAGAACATTTCAACACTAAGAGCAGTAGAAGATAGGAAATAATTAAAATCAGAGCTGACATTACTGAAATTGAGACTAAAGAAACAATTCAAAGAATTGACAAAACTAAAAGTTGGTTCTTTGAAACAATAAATAAAATTGACCCACCCTTAGCGATGCTAACGAAAAGAAAAAACTCAAATTACTAACATTCATGAAGAAAAAGGAAATATCACAACAAATACCTCAGGTATACCGAAGATAATTAGAAATTACTTTGAAACCTTGTACTCTAATAAAATAGAAAATGTTGAAAGCATTGACAGATGAATCATATGAATTGCCCAAACTGGAACTGGAGGGTATACACAGTTTAAACAGATCAATTTCAATTTCAAGCAAAAAAAAAAATAGAAGACGTCATCAAAAAGCTACCAACAAGGAAAAGTCCAGGACCTGATGGGTTTACAGCCAAGTTCTACAAGACCTTCAAAGAAGAACTAATACCAATGCTCTTCAAATTATTTCAAGAAATAGAAAAAAGAGGGAGCTCTTCCAGACTCTTTCTATAAGGCCAATATTACATTAATTCCAAAGCCAAGCAATGACACATCCAAAAAAGCAAACTTCAGGCCAATATCTTTAATAAACATAGATGCAAAAATCCTCAACAACATTCTGTCAAGTTGGATACAAAAACATATCAACAAGATAGTGCACCACGATCAAGTGGGGTTTATCCTAGGGATGCAAGGTTGGTTCAACATTCAGAAATCAATAAACATAATACATCACATCAATAGACTTAAAGATAAAAACCATATGATCATCTTAATAAATGCAGAAAAAGCATTTGACAAAATACAACACCCCTTTATGTACAAAACACTAGAAAAACTATAAATATCAGAAACATATCTCAACATTATTAAAGCTATTTATGCAAAGCCCTGAGCTAACATTATCTTAAATGGAGGAAAATCGAAAGCATTCACTCTAAAAACTGGAACAAGACAGGGATGCCCCCTTTCAGCACTGCTATTTAACATAGTACTTGAAACTCTGACCAGAGCAATTAGAAAGACGAAAGAAATTAAAGGGATCCAGATAGGAAAAGAAGACCTAAATTAGCACTATTTGCTGATGACATGATAATATACCTAGAAGACCCAAAAAACTCTACCAGAAAACTTTCACAACTAGTAAATGAATTCAAGTTTATTTTTCACTATAGGAAATTTTCATAAGTTGTGCTTTCTGTGTTCTTTTTAGTCATTGATATTGTATGTTTATTGGGCTGGGGTTGTAGCTCAGTGGTAGAGCACATGCTGCACAAGCTTGAGGCACTGGGTTAGATCCTTAGTACTACATAAAAATAAACAAATAAAAATAAAGATCTTGTGTTCATCTACAACTAAAAAGAGTATTTTAATTTATCATATTATTTTTATTTATTGAGTACCTTCACAAATACTTTAAAAGTTTAGAGAATTTGGGGAATGAAAATAAGAATAAGGAAGAGTCCAGAGTTGTTGTTCTGAGCAACAGGAAAGAGTTGCCATCAAAGAAAATAAAAATCTCTCAGCTGAGCAAGTTTGGGATGAGTGTCAGGAATATATTTTGGAGATTTACATGTGAAATGTGACATGATGGTGTTATGTAGACAGTTGAACAAACAACATCAGAATGAAAAGAAGAGGATGGGGGGTCAGGAAGTTTAAGAAAATAGTCAAGGTATCAAGATAATTGAAAGCCTTTAGAATGTATGGAAATAGTCAATAAATATGGAAAAAATAAGAAATCAAACCAACATGCTCTTAACATTAACTGATCAGGGAGAACAGCAGGACTTCTAAAAACAGAGTAAAATGTGGCTTGGATACCTACTCAAGAGCATATTCCCAGTGGGGAGAAACAAACAGCTTTGCAAATGTTCTTTATAGGTCAAATAAGTTGAAAACTGAGAATTAGCCATTAGATTTATCATGTATTTGAAGGGCACTGCTATCATTCAGAATAAAAGTTGATTTTATGGTGGAGACAAAGGGATGATTGAGTACCTTCACAAGAGTTTGCACAGAGAGATAGTAGAGATATCAAGTATAGAAGATATTTTCAAATGGCTTATTTTTTAAAGTGTTTTAAGAAAATGTTGAAAAATTGGAAGGAGAATTTGCAGTAACAAACTGACACAATTTAATAGTATTGAAAACAAGAAAAATTTATATATTCTGTTGATATCTTTCAACACAAATCATCTTTGTTCAGAGTCTCTCCCCAACCTGAAGCATTCTATTTAATGGCTTGGATATTGCCTGTGACCTTCAAGTCTTTACTTTCAGTATCAGAGGGAATGTTAGCAGAGAATCACCTAGATATGGGCTAAATGTCAAAGTGGCATGCAGGCATCAATTCTGTTCTTATTTCACGTTAGAGTTCTCTCAGATGACCATATCAATTTCAAAGAGTATAGGGAAATCTAGTCTGATCATGTAAACTGCTGGAAAAAAACAATTACTTAATGATCTACTAGATAATTTCCACCAAGGAAAGATTTTTGAAATGATAGGGACTGGAAGAGTTGTCTAGGAAAGTAGGAGACAAAAAGCACTCTAGAAATATCACATGGTAATGAGAAAAAATTAAGGACCCTCTTGAGATCACTGCACATCTATATATCGAGTAGCTGTTGGGCTGATAGATTCCATGGCTGCTGAAAATTATTGCTATTAACTGTGTATCTTTAAACAACAGAATTTTTGTTTTCTCCTGCTTCTGATTGCCATAGTTCTTAATTGGGTTGTCAATGGGATTTTCATATTGGAAACTCATAGAGAGACACTGTCTTATGAATCTTCCTGACCTCTGGTGCTTGCTCTTGGACTTCCTTAGTTTGTGCCAGCATGATTTCATTTGTATCTGTTATTAAATGTCATTTCCTTTACTTGTCCTTGTGTGTGTGTGTCTGTTTTATATTCTTATAAGGATATATTTAATGGAATTATTAAGTTCTCCAATATGGCATGGCCTACATTTAAATAATTACACCATTAAAGATATCATTTTAAATAAGGTTACATAGACAAGTACTAGACCTTGTACTAGGACTTGAAACATATCTTTTTGAAAACATACAATTTAACTCAACACTGTTGTTCTACACCATATTTTCCTTTTACCAACCAAACAACAGGTTTGAGAGAGAAACAAGGAAGTCGTAAATGAATACTTAGGAGTGATTTTCATAGATTATCTTGGGATTTTAAAAATGTACATATGAAAATGACAGAAAACACATTCATAAGATGAGATAATATTAAAATATGTATAGTTCAGTGTATATGAAGTTCTAATTTGTTCAAAGATTTCTTGGCATTGGGATAGATTGTAGCAGTGTCATGGTGAGATTAATGAAATTGAGAACTAGAAGATTTTTGCCTTTATCTTTTCTCATGGTTTCGCCAATATCTAGGAATCCATCAGTCACCTTTGGCGTCTTGTTTAGAAGAACACTTGACCCCTCTGAGAGTTTTATTCTGTTCTCTCTTCCCTGGGAGATGATCATATTACTGGAACAATTCATGTATTCTTTGTCTCCAGGAACTTGGAGAAGTTGATTTCAACATTTATCATTTAGCTTTATTTTTCTCAGTTATAATTCTCTCTGGTGATTTATGTATCCTTACTCAGAGAACAAATTTTACTCATGAAGAGAAATTGCCAAGGCAACCTGAATGGCTATGTTCAAGAAGAAAAGGAATTCACTCCCAATCATTTGATTCAAAGACAGGGGATGCTCTGCATTCAGCACTGTGATAACATTCTTCTGCAAAATCTGTTAAAAAATATTTTCTTCTCCTCTTCAAAGTCTTATAATTTTCATAGTCTTGATTGGTTAGAAGAGTATAAGGATAACTGAAATGACTCTTAAACTACCCGTTTAGAAATTTCTGAAAACATACAATTATGACTTTATTTTGGTATCTGATGTCCACCATAGAGGTAACTCCTCAAAGGAAGGTAAGAATTTCCAATTAACAAATAGCCATAAAATTCTTTGAATATGATATTTTAATGATTAATACATGAATTTCAAATTCAATCATGTACATCTAGAAAAACATCCAGCTTCATAAAGAAAGACAATGAGTAAGCCAGACAGAACTACATAACTCTCAGAAGTATACAATAAGATTTGAGGAATTAGAGGAAATATTTTATTACTAATGTTGTTGTTAAGGTCCTGTGGTTTGGATGTGGTTTGTCCATGACAAAACTGCAGTTGAAATTTAATCACCAATGTAAAAGGTTGAGAAGTGCTGAGATCTTTAAGGTGTAAATAGTTTGTCAATAGGTATTAATGCTAATAATCCTAATTTTCCAATTAATATATATGTGTGTATATATATACATGTATATATATATACATATGTGTGTGTGTGTGTGTGTGTGTGTGTGTGTGTGTGTGTTGCCGCCTGAAGTGATGGCCACTTGGAGCAACAAAGCCGCAGGGAGTAAGTTCAGAGGTAGACTGGAAACAAACAGGCTCTTTATTCTGTCAGCTTCTCTCTCTGGCTCCAACAACACCCCAACATGCAGTCCACGCTCCTCCAAAAACCACAAAATGGCCCTGAGGATGACCCACAATCCCCCCAGCCAAGTCTCACGAGACCATGCAAATGGCGCCGACCCAATCTGCAATGTCTCGGGCCAAGTCTCACAAGACCATGGAAGGTGGTAATGCTTATGGCTCACAGCTAACCACAATCTTAGCTATCTCCTTTATTAGGGCTCCTGCATTTCCCCCTTTTTTTGTTTTTAAAAGGGGGGATGCTCTAGGACTTCCATGTGCAACCAAAATTCTTACCCATCATCTGATAATCAAGGCTGTGCCCTTGACTCCTGTATTAGGTTGATATGTCGGCCACATGAGACTGTCCCGTGCCCCTCTGGGGATCTTACCCGTCATTGGCTACCAGCCATCCAATGGAACCCTTCAGGATCGACTGTGTATGGTGACTAACACCCGTCCAGTTGTGGGGAGATGCTGCAGCTTTAAGGCGATAAGCCTTTTGCTGACGAGCCAAGTTGCATACCATATCAAATTTTTTAAACAAATCAGCTGCCCTGAGTTCTATCAAGTAACACACTGAGTTCTCTAGACAAATACCCGCAAAAAAAATTGTTCCGTAAAGTCCCAAACAATGAAAGATCAAAATGTCCATTTGTTATAACACGTTGATCTAGGAGGCCCCATGCATGCAGAGCAGAGGCCACACTGCTGGTGAGGTTGTTTGATGCTTGAGCAGCAGGGATGTTTGCAGTGACTGTGATCCTTGCAGCTGTAGCAGCAGCAGTCTTTTTTATGTCTAGACAATGTCACCTGCAAATCTTCAGGGCCCGCTACCTAGAAACTCAAGCATCTATTATTAAAGGAAAGGCAGTGCTATTCCAGCACTGAGGCAAGAGGCGAGTTGTCAAACTAAAAAATAGAATTATTAGATTAGAAGATTAAAGTTGATTTCTGCTCACACACATTGTTGCTTGAGCTCCCACAAACATAAGCTGGCAAAATATCATATTCAGAACAAAACAGAGAACGACTGAGGGTATTTACTGCATTAAAGATAGATTAAAGAAAAGCTAAAGGCACTTTGGAAAAATAATTTGTTAGCTGGAATCCTCGAGTCTCTGCATACACAGCAATCCTTTACCTGTTGAAATAATTTAAATTAATCAGCTATTAAACAAATGAAGTCAATAACAAATAACCAATCCTATGTCAAAACACCAAAATATCAGGTTATACAGCACTAGTCATATTCTTCGCTAAAGAGAAGTCCCAGGGATACCTATAAATCAAAATTGAAAGTACCTTCACTCATAAAATTATGTACCTAAATTGAATACTCTTAAACTAAAATGAATTAAAGTTATTTGGATCCATATATATATATATTTTTCATAAGCGCTTTGTTATTTGTGATGTCACACTGGACAGACGCACAAACATACAAACATATATTTGTGACGTCACATTAACATGAAATGTAGACAAATGTACAGACATAAAGACATATATAAAAAGAAAAAAAATACAATTGTGTGCACACTAAAGAGAGATCTCCTCATCCCGGCCAGGAAGAATGACACTTAAGTTGTGAAATATTTTGAAGGACTCTTTTGAGGGAATCATTCCATACCTTCATCTTGGTCCTCTTGATTTTGTACCTTTTGTATTAATCTTGACTCCTCAACAACTTCATCTTGATCCTTTTGATTTGGTACCTGCATTATTAATCTAGATGGTATACATATTAGAGAGGATTCGTGCTTTGAAAAACACTAACAGATCCTCTCCCCAAAATTAATACTGGATCTGGACCCTTCCATGTACCTGAAAGAACATCCTTCCAGTAAACCAAGGGTTTATGTTGTTGGTGTGGGTTCCAATGTCTGTCTCCAGCAGAATAACCATTAGAGTCTAAAGTTAAAAAATTTAAGGTAAACAGGGCAACTGCCAATCTGTCCCTAGGATTTTTCCAATTTCCTTCTTTTTGTTTTAATAACATAATTTTCAGTATGCGGTTTGCTCTTTCAATAATGCCCTGACCCTGAGGATTGTATGGGATACCTGTTTTATGGGATATATTGAATTTTGCACAAAACTGTTTGAAAGATGAGGACGTATATGCAGGGCCATTATCTGTTTTAAGCATTTTGGGGATGCCCAATGCAGCAAAAGCTGCAAACAATGAGATGTAACATCTTTAACTTTTTCTCCAGAATGTAAGGAAGCAAAAATCATGCCTGAGCATGTATCTATGGTCACATGAATAAATCACAATTTTCCAAAACTTGGCACATGAGTAACATCCATCTGCCACAAATGATTGGGTATTAATCCTCTAGGGTTAACACCATAATGAGGATTGGGCAAATGTGTCATAAAAGATTTACAATCTTTTACAATTGTTCTGGCTTGCTTCTTTGTGATTTTAAACCTATGCTGCAAGGTGGTGCTATTGACGTGAAACTGGGAGTGAAATAAAGTAGCTTGATGGAGCTCTGAAAGTATAAAGATTGTTTGGGTAAGGTCATCAGCCTTTTGATTACCTTCATGGAGGGAACCAGGCAAGTTGGTATGTGCTCTAATATGATCTACGAATAGAGGTTCTTTTCTTGCCCACAAAAGTTTTTGTATTTGATAAAAAAATTTAAAGTCTGGAGTATGAGGTGCTATTGGTCCTGCTAGCTCTAATTTTGGGACGGCATGTACAATATAGTGGCTATCTGAAAAAATGTTCATGGGCTGCTCTCTAAAATTTTCCAGAGCTCTTACCACAGCTTCCAGTTCCACTAATTGAGCTGATTTGTGTGCAGTTATGTAAGTCATATTTTCTTTTTTAGTAACTACTGCAGCAGTACCATTTGAGGACCCATCTGTACATACATTTAATGCCTTAGGAATATGTTGATTTTTTATTACCTGTGGAAATATAATAGGATGATTAATACAAAAAGATAATATAGGAGACTTAGGAAGATGATTATCAAAATTTGCAGAAGTAGAGCATTTAGCTATAGCCCAATTATTATCATTGAAGTATAAATATTCAATCTGTGATGATGAATAGGGAGTAATAATAGTAGCAGGGTGAATGCCAAATATTTTAGTAGAAGTCTTAAGTCCTTGAAGAATAAGTTTAGCCACCATGGAGGTATAAGACTCAATTATACTCTTAGGAGAGACGGGCAAATGTATCCATAATAAAGGCCCTTGTTGCCAAAATACTCCTTCGGTGTATATTGTGAAGAAATAATAATCAATATAAGCGGTTGAGTTAAATCAAATCTATCATAATGAGCTCCTTTGATGGCTTTTTCTG
The DNA here is from genome assembly GCA_025594165.1 of Tamias sibiricus. Classification (NCBI taxonomy): domain Eukaryota; kingdom Metazoa; phylum Chordata; class Mammalia; order Rodentia; family Sciuridae; genus Tamias; species Tamias sibiricus. The sequence continues at coordinate 148,064,739 of CM046662.1, forward strand.
CTAACTTTAAAGCTTTCCTAGCATCAGGAGTCAATGTTCGCGGTGAAGATGGATCAGTGTCCCCGCGAAGGATGTCAGATAAAGGTTTTAGTTGGCCAGTAGTGAAGTTTAGTGTAGGGCGAAGCCAATTAATGTCTCCCAGTAGTTTTTGGAAATCATTGAGGGTGGTCAAATGTTCTTTATTTAATCAAATTTTTTGGGGGCGTCTAACAAAGGTATCCATGATTTTAAATACTAAATATAATATGGGTGATCTGTTTTGAACTTTTTCTTCTGCTATAGATAATCCATATTTTTTTAAATTTTCTGCCATGTCACTGAATATATCAAATAAGATTTTTTTATTAGGGTGGGCCAGTAAAACATCATCCATGCAATGTAGACACATGAGGTTTGGATATTTATTTTTAATGGGTTGGATTGATTTGTCAACATATATTTGGCATTTGGTGGGGCTATTAGCCATTCCCTGCGTTAGAACTTTCCATTGATATCTTTTATCAGGGCCATTATTGTTGATAGAAGGAATTGAAAAAGCAAACCTGGGGGCATCCAGAGGATGTAGGGGAATGGAAAAGAAACAATACTTTATATCTAGAGTAATAAGATGGAAATTTTTTGGAATAGCTACAGGATTATGAAGTCCAGGTTGAGCAGGGCCCATGATTTGCATGGTTTTATTAATTTCTCTAAGATCATGTAACAATCACAATTTTCCTGATTTTTTCTTGATCACAAATATGGGGGAATTCCAGGGAGAGGTGGAAGGTTCTATACGTCCTGCTTCTAGTTGTTCCTGAACTAGTAGGTGGGCCTCTTGTAATTTCTCTTAGATAGGGGCCACTGAGGGACCCGCACTGGCTTATCAGAAAGCCATGGTATTTTCAAAATTATTTTCTCAGTGGCCCCGAAAAAAAAAAAATATTTTTTTCCTTTATGATAATGATTACTTTTAGGGTTAAGATTACTCTCTACTTTTTGATAATGATTTCTTTTAGGGTTAAGATTACCCTGTGCTTTTTGATAATGATTTCTTTTAGGGTTAAGATTAACCTGTAGATTTTCACATTTAACACCTGCAGGCTTGGTTGCAAGGTGTACTCCCATTGGTTGCAAAGTATCTCTTCCCCATAAAGTAACCTGTAGGTTAGGTAAAACATAAGGCTGAATGTTCCTTTATGCCCTTCATCATCCTCCCATTTTAAAATTACCACGCTTTTCTCTGGGAGGTTATTATATCCCAAGCCTCTTAAACTGGTTGAAGCTTTTTGCAGAGGCCAGTGCTTGGGCTATTATTGTAGATTATTGTAGATTATTGTAGATTGTAATGGCCAGTGCTTGGGCCATTATTGTAGATTAATGATGGAAGAGTCAGCTCCAGTATCTATCAGTCCTTCCATCTCTATTCCTTGGATTTTTATTTTACACATAGGCCTCCTTGAACAATCCTGAACCCAGCAAGCCATAGGCCCCGAGTCAGTGGAACAAAATCCTCTATTGTTCCTTTTTTGAGGTATACTCATTTTAAATGAATTATGTAAATTGGGAAGGAGAAGCAACTGAGCAATTCTATCTCCTTGATTAACAGAACTTATACTTTGGGGTGAGCTAAGCATTATTTTTATTTTTACCCTTTGTAGTCTGAGTTTATTACACCTGGGGTCACTTGCAAACCTAATAAGCTTTTAGGACTTCACCCGAGAATAAGTCCTATAGTCCCTGAGGGAAGAGGTCCCCTGACTCCTGTGGGAATCAGTTTAACCCCCATTTCAGGTGTTAACACTATTCGGGCAGTGGAACAGAGGTCTAATCCTGCATTTCCTCCTGTTCCTCTGGTGAGGGAGTGGATGGGTAGTAGGGATTGTGTCGGGAAAGCATCTGAGTGTATGCTTGAGGATACTCCTCCTCCAATGCATAGTACATTTGTGGGCCCCGGGGCATTGGGCCCTGTGCCCCGTTTTTTGAATTCCTGAACAAATGATTTCCATAGATGTCAAATTTTGAATGGCATTTATTGGCTTAATGATTTCCCTTTTTACACCTGGGGCAGCGGCCTGGGGCACGGTATGAGCTTGGTCTTATTTCTCTTTGGGGATTTTGCCTAGAATAGCCTGATTGATTATGATAATTTTGCCTGAAATATCCTGATTGATTATAATGTCTAGGTTGAGCCTTTGTGAAATTTCGAGGGGAAGCACCTCTCATTGAGGCTGCAGTCACATTTCCTGTGACAAAGGCATCATTTATATCTTTACATAGTTGTATATATACGGAAAGATCCTTTTTATTTTTGCATGGCTTGATGGCTTCCTGGCAGTATTTATTAGCATTTTTGTATGCTAATTGAACAACTAATGGCATAGCTTGATCTACATCTGCAAACTCTCTACCTGCAGTTCTCAAAAGTCAATCAGCAAAGACAGCATGTGGCTCATTAGGTCCTTGAATCACTTTTGATAAGCTACCTTGTAGATCCCCAGGTCCTTGTACAGTTTTCCATGCCTCTAAGGCAGCTGCGTTTATCCTAGCATATACACCTGGGTCATAATCTTTTTGAGCCTGTAAGTCTGTGAATTTCCCTTTTCCTGTGAGAATTTCTATATTATAGTCTCCAAATCCTGCAGCTGCGTTTGTTTTAGCCGTTTCTATACAAAGTTCTTGGAATTGTGATCGCCAAACCAAGTATTGCCCCCCGCTTAATGCTGCTTTACATAGACTTTTCCAGTCCGAGGGGGTTAAGCTAAAGGTGTTAAGGGACTCCAGCATACTCAACGTGAAAGGAGCTTGGGGCCCATAAGTCATTATTGCCTCTTTGAGATTTTTTATTGTTTTGAAATCTACTGACTGATGGACCCTTTGTCCATTTTTCTTTTCAAATGCTGGCAGTTCCCAATGTATCTGTAAGTTACCCTCTAGAGCACATAAGCGCTCAGAAAGACTTTTGATTTCTGTTTCTAGGGTATGCAAACGCCTAGTAATACCCTTCATATTTTCTGTAATGGATTCCACCCATGGGGGAGTAGAGGACACAAGTGGTCTCTACTTGATGGTCCTTTTTCTTGGTCTTTTTTAGTTTCTTTTCCCTCATTTTCTCAGGATCACTTTTACTAGATTCCTCACTACTGCTAATTTCACTGACAGCAATATCCTGAGTCCCAGGTTCCATGAAGAGCAAGTATTCTTCAGCTATCTCCAATAACTCCTGAATAGCGCTAATAGCTTGGATTTTTGTCATTTTGGGGACTCTTCTAATACTCTCTTTACTGGTCTTAGTTGACCCAGTGGAAGCTACGCTTTTTTGATCACTTTCACTTTTTTCTAAATCCTCCTCACTGACAACGGAGTCAGGTATATCAAGGAGTCTTTCCATAGCCTCTATCACTTGGGAGTCAGTTATATTCGAACCTATCTTTAGAGACCTTTTGGTTCTTACCTTTCTGCTCCGAAGTCCCCGTACGGGCCTCCAGCTGTTGCCGCCTGAAGCGATGGCCGCTTGGAACAACAAAGCCGCAGGAATAAGTTCAGAGGTAGACTGGAAACAAACAGGCTCTTTATTCTGCCAGCTTCTCTCTCTGGCTCCAACAACACTCCAACACACCTTCCACGCTCCTCCAACAACCACAAAATGGCCCCAAGGATGACCTACAATCCCCCGGGGCCAAGTCTTGTGAGATCATGCAAATGGTTCTGACCCGATCCACAATGTCCTGGGTCAAGTCTCACGAGACCATGCAAATGGCGCCGACCCTATCGGCAATGTCCCGAGCCAAGTCTCACGAGACCATGGAAGGTGGTAATGCTTATGGCTCACAGCTAACAGCAATCTTAGCTATCTCCTTTATTAGGGCTCCTGCATATATGTATATTACTCCCTACATTCACTAATTAAACATACTTTATACATTTAGTCCTCATACCTTCCATAAATATACCCTTTTTTCAAGCCACATTATTTCAGCATGTGTTTTTCTTGATTAAACTGTATTAAATATATCTTTATGTATATCTTTATGTATATAAATAATTGTTTATATACATATATACAATTGTTTATAAATAAATATATCTTTATGTATATAAATAATTGTTCTAGCATATCCGCAATTCTACCTTCTGAGGTAGAAATTCAACTTTAAAATTTTGTATCTTTGTTTAAACCTGTGAGATCTTCTGGTTGCTTTGTCAAGTAATGAAGTTCACATCATTATCAGCTCCTCTTTGCTTTTGCCACCTTAGTACCCCAGCATATATGAACAGGTTCCCCAAATTCTCCACACCATCTTATGCATTTGTATCATTGCTTTGATGCTAGATCCTTTTTTACCACTCAGTTTCTCTTTAAAAGCACCTACCAATGTCTCAGGATAGAATTAACATGTCATTCACACTGTGAGGATTTCTTCACACTTTTCAAGCAGAAATGAAACTGTTACACAGCATGCTTTGTTACATTTATCATTTATATGCCTCAAGCCTGATTGGGATTCAGAATATACATATTTTTTTCTTTTTACACCTATCTTCTAATAGAAATATATTAAAAACATAGTAGTTTTTCAGTGCATGCATGTTAAATACATGACTGTTTTAAATATAATGAGTTATATAAAGTAAATTCATCAATTTATAAAAATTCTCACATTCTTCACTCTCCTAAATATCCTAATCCATGAAAGTTTTATGAAACCTCTGATGTTTCAAAGTTTTGAGTAGATGAAGTGCTGTGTTACAGAAATTCTTTCTTCCTAAAAGATAGTGTACATTGTTAATGATTTCTTCAATTCCTATGGGTCCTTTTGTATTCTGGAATAAATCTCTCACTTCTGGTTCAGGGAGTCTCTTGTTAAAGGGTTGCCTCCGGGATGTCATGGAAGTCTCACATTTGAAATCACTTTGGCTCATGATTTAGCTAGGTTGCAGTTCAGAATTTTTCCAAAATGAGCTGCAAACCCAATTCCAGAAACCTGCTTGAAGATTTTTTCTTCTTTCCTTCCTTCTGTGTTTATGCAGACTTAATAAAGTATCCATTATCCTAAAATTGTAACTTCTAAAATATAGTTTCGTAATTTCATCTCAGAGTGGAAATTACGGAGGCGGTTGTTGGCTTTTTATATCCAGGAGCTTCCTATTTTGGAATTCAGTTGTCCTACATTTTAGTGGCATGAGTCTAAACAATCAATCACACTGGACTAAAATTTACTTTTGAACCATTTACAGTCAACTTAACCTGAAATATTTAATTATACAGACCTAATAGTTTCTCCATTTCACGCTAATCGGGAATAAATGGTTATCTGTCCTCAGACATGATGATACTATTTGAAATCAACAAAAATGGCATTTTACTCAGTATGATATTGCTCTTTTATCTATAATTAACATCTATAAAAGCTATTCTTAGGAGAAAAGTGGCATTTAGTTATGCAAATGATTAAGTATCAACATAGAGTACACAGATTAGATATAGGCACTCATATATTGAAAGGTAATCACCAGAATCTGACTACATGCGGCTGGGTTTGCCTCGTTCTAATACTGACAAGCTTAGTATGTTAACAAGAGAGTACACATAACAGCATTGGTAGGTAAAGTTCTTTTAAAAATTATTTTTAAAAAGAACATGTACTCTGTTGGCAATGGTGTGCTTTTCTATGTAATTAGGAAGCTGCTGGATATATCTGTGGAATGGAAGACAACATTGGGAAAGCCTGTTCCAAGGTAGAAGAGTGGGCTTGTTTCAAATAGAAGAAAAAGAGGAAAATATTAATACATATCAACGTATACTTTAAAAAAGAGGGTGGAAGGATGGAATTCAGAAGACAGTGAGACACATGCTTAAAGTTGAGGACAAACCTTGAAACTGAATGAAGAAGTGACTATTCAAAGCACTGCCCACACCCCACTGCCAACACCCACACACACATGCAATGTTTTTTATTTCCCCTCCTTTAATCTAACATTCAGAAAATGATGTTTCAATAAACAAGTGTAGGGTTTGTATTAATTGGGTTATGGCAGAAGTACAGACTAGCTAAGCTTCTCTTGTCTCTAGATGCCAAAGAAAGACATGACAGGTGATCATAGCTCTTTCTTCACCTTGCTAAAAGAGGCTAGAACTGTCCTGAGGGCATGGATCCAGCCACCAGTGGGTCAAGATGAGATCTTATGGAGACAGAGGCATTTTCTACTCACAGACCTACTCTCCTTTTATATTTGTTGTACCATTTTGCAATATCACTTACTTTGTAATATAATAAAATTATTTTAAAAAGTAAAAGTCAAATTTCCTTTTATCCTTATTCCTTCCTTGTTTCCACAGATACATATTTATAACAGGAGTAACATTCATTCCACTCTTAATACTTTAACAGTATTAAAATTATTGTCATGGAAAATAAAGATAAATATTTCAATACAGAGAAAATGTATTTGAAACATTTCATGTATTTGTTTAATGCATACTTGTCACCAAATAGAAAAAACATGGTCATTGTCTTTAATATCAAAGAAAAGTTAGATAATATCAAGTGTAAGTGCTTTTAAAGGTAAATATGGCATTTTTTATGGAGTAGATTGTACTTTAAACAATATATATTCATAATTTTAAGATAAACATACCCAATGAAATAATAAATAAATGGACTGTTACAAATTCTTTCTTAGTCAAGAAGTTTGTGACTGATGAGTTGTTTAGTTCAAACTGTTTTCTTCTGGGTATACTTTTTAGGCATAACAAAAAATCTGTATTTATTTATTTTATATATAAAGTATGCATTAATTTTCTAAATGATTGAGATGCCATCTAGTTTATTCAAACTAAAATTGTATAAAATTGACAAAACTTTTATGGAATGCTATAATTTTCTTGCTAATATAAAACTAGAAAAAATATTAAAATTCAAGTAAGATAAAGTTTTATTATTTACAAGTTATTTCAGTAGCATATCATATTCAAATGTTCATCAAAATATGTCATATTGTATATTTTTTATTTTATTTGCTTTAAAAATACTTCATATAAAATTGATAAAATAAAATAATTTAAAGGAATTTTAACACTAATAAAATGGAATAAGATGGCAAATTAAATGTATTTCAGGAATGAATAAAATATATTATTTAACAAGTTCATTTTTCATGTATTCTGTTAATTGTCAAAATAATAATCTTACTGGATGATTTCTCAGAATTCTATTTCATTTTTCCTCTGTAAACAAATTCAAAATGCGAAAATTTAAAAACTTATAATAAGAGTCCATCAGGGGCTGGGATTGTGGCTCAATGGTGGAATCCTTCCCTCCCACATGTGAGGCACTGGGTTCGGTCCTCAGCACCACATAAAAATACATAAACAAAATAAAGATATTGTGTCCATTTATAACTTTAAAAAATTTATAAAAGAGTCCATCAGTCTTGAATTAACAAGATTAATGGAGATTAGAAAGAATTATTTACTGATTGATTATAGAACAAGTCCTACTTCATACAAGAATGTAATTTTATTTCTATTTTCCCTTATACAGAAAGAGTAATTGTAAGTATATTAAGAACTTATTTAAATAAGGCAAAATTATAAGACATATAAGGCTGTTTATTTGTGATTGTTATAGGAAAGAAAACTGCAAGATAAAAATTATAAAGCTTTGAATAAAGTGTTGGCATAGTTCACTAAGAACTCAACACATCAGAATTCACTCATAAAAGAAAAAAAAATAGACTAGAAATAGCAAAAACACATATTGGTAAAAAATTTAACAAAAAAATTGTAAAAATTCCTATTAAATAATTGTGTTGTGATAACCAGTCAAATAGAAAAATGGGCACATTCGTATGGACTCATTTTGTAAAAGGAAGAATCTGAGTCATCAGTAACCATGTGTAAATATTAAAGTATCAGTTATGGGAAAACAAAAATTAAAAATCAATAACTTCACTGAAGTCAAGCAAAATGTTTAAGTCATTACAATTTCTGAGGTTGGAAAAAAGTGAAGTAATGGAAATCACATAATTTACAAGAAAATGTACATTATTTAATCCTGTTGAAAATTATTTATAATTATTTGGTAAATCTTTATTTTATTTGCACAGGAAACAACCTAGTACACAAATGAATCTGAAGATAGTTCCATGAAGTTCACAACAACAGTGTTTACTATAGGAAAAAATCAATCCAATATAAATGTTCTACCACAAGAGAAATAAGAAAATGTTGATTATATATATATATATATATATATATATATATATATATCCATTTAAAAATTTTTTAAAGATATATATAAAACTCAAGGGTATGTTATTTTTGACTACATATTTATGTGGAAATTTTCACAAAGCAATTGAAAATAAGTATAAGGCTTACTAAAATTTTTATTTCATAGATGCAGAGATAGATAAGATTAGACAAAAAATTGCTTTTGAATCTGCAGTTCTTTGTTCCTTTTTGTGGATTCACCAATATTCAATTTATTGCTATTCTTTATCTAATGTTAATTATAAATTACTTTGTATGTATTCACTATTTATATAAAAATGCTCCATGCTAAGGAATTATATTAAAAGACTTTATAGTACATAGCACGAAAAGCGATCCTCATATCTTTAATCATTCATTTGTATTTTCATATATGTTGTCTTTTTTATCATAACCATCTTGGTTGACAACCAATCCTTCACCTGACTGTCATGTGTCAATGTATTCTTTCAATCTAAACAAACTTAATACATAAATATAAAACAAACGACCTATGTGAACCTCAATCTGGAAAATAGAACAAAAAATTTAGGGTATTCTAATCTTTCCAAAGTTGATTTTTGAAAATTTAAATCTATTATTCATTTTTTTTTGAAAAGCAAATATCCCCAGTTTAACCAAAATATAAATCTATATATGTGTCATTTAATTCATACAAGTGCCTAAGAAGATCTTTTCTGAGGGAAATATTTCCTTCATGTCATTCTGCTGAAAATGAATTTTAGAAGAATAGCTGAACTAGAAGTAGTACTTGACTAGGGGAAAAGTTAACAGAGAGGGACTATTTTCAGAAGACAGCATGGAGTATTTGAAGCCTTAGAGATGGGGAAGAGCAGCACAACATTGAAGAAAGTGCATGCAATTCAATGTGTCTGGAAAATGAGGGTGAAAGAATAGTTTCAAGACAATAGCATTTTGGGGGATGACACTAGAGAATATGAATTAATATGTACAGATTTTAGAAAGACATAGTAATATGTTTAGATATAATTCTAAAAGCAATAGATAGTGCTTATAGTTCTTTTATAATAGAGTTATGTGATACCATTTGACTTAAAATCATATTGTGTGTGTAAGCAGTAGGGTTGTATAGTAAACACAGAATAGTTAATCGGACTCTGTTCTTGTATGCCAAGCATAGACAATGGTATTGGGAAGTGGTACAAACTGAATGATTAGTGGAGAATTTTTAATTTTGGAATTTAGCTGCCGCGACTGCTGCTTTACTTATTAATGGGGCCGAGGTCTAAAGCTACCCCCCTTTTGGGCCCTAAAGGTGGACTCCTTCTGCCTGCAGAAAGAGTTAAAGTAGCTTACCTGGCGAATATAGGCTTAACGGGCAAAAGTCGACGAGTGTCTATACCCCCGCCTGATTGACGGACACCACGTCACACCCGGGGAGTTTTGTAGAAAGCAATGCCAAAACTCAAATTTATTGAACGGTGAACTGTACTTATAAAGGCCTAAATAACCAATCCTTGACCAGCAGGGCAGTTCTGACTCTCACGATAAATCATAGCCACACCCCCTGCTTAGCCCCAGTCCTCCACAGGGCATGGTAAGCAACCAGAGCCCATCCCCTTGGCAGACAGTGTCCGGAAAATCCCAACATTTAGCAATTAAGTGAATGAGAAGGTGCTGAGTGAGAGAAAACTCTCCAAAATGTCATTATTCTGGTTTGGATGAAGTGGATGATGCACAGTAATGGGATCCCGGAGGAAAATCAGAGTTGTTTAAAGACTTTTTCAGGTGGAAAATACAAGTATGTATGTTAAAAAGAAATGGCCAATAGAGGTCTAGATTTCAAGATAGACATTTGATCAAGAAAAACAATTGAAAGTATCATCATGTAAATGGTAAGTAAGAGGACTAGGAGTAAATTATACACAGAATAAGAAAGAAGAAACAGCCATTCAGAGTATTGGCATCATGGTGTGGCTAAGGGAAAAAAGCACATATAGAAAAGATTGATTAAACAATAGGATGAAGAGTAAGTGAATAGGGAGAGGCCACAGATGCACAAAGAAAGATGGAAAATAATGTGAAAAGTTTAAAAAGCCAGGTAAAGCAAGGATTTTAGAGTCCTATGACATTAATCTAAATTGATTTATTTTTAAATGGTGCCTTATATAATTATAGATAAAACTGGAATTGATTGTGACGTGTTCATACATGTACATGGCATAGCTTGGTTAATTGCATTCTGCCATTTTTCCCATGTACCATTCTGCCTCCCTCCCTCTTGTTCCCCTTCCTCTACTCCACTCTTTTTCCTGATATTTTCATGAGATTAACTCCCTCATCATTTTAAATTCCTCATTTCTCTCTAGCTTTCACAGATAAGACGTTCAACCATTTACTATTTTTTTTTAATTGGTTCTTTTAAAATATACATGATAGTAGAATCCATTTGGCTAAAAACATATAAATATGGAATATATCTTATTCCAATTAGGACCCCAATATTGTGGGTGGGCATGATGGTGGGATTCACTTAGGTGATTTCATGTGTACATAGGAAAATTGGGCTACATTCATTCAACTATCTTTCCTATTCCTATTCCCTCTCCTTTTCTCTTGTTCCCCTTTTTCTAATATACTGATCTTCTCTTGTCTTCCACTTCCTTTATTGTGATTTAACTTCCACATATCAGCAAAAATGCTCAACCTTTGTTTTTATGGGATTAGCTTACTTCACCTAGCATGATAGTTTTCAGATCCAACCATTTACTGGCAAAACATCATAAAGTCATTCTTCTTTATGGATGAATAATATTCTAATATGTATATATGCCACAATTTCTTTATTCATTCATCTGTTGAAGGGCACCTAGATTGGTTCCATAGCTTGGCTATTGGGAATTGCGCTGCTATAAACATTGATGTGGCTGTGTCACTGTAGTATGCTGATTTTAAATCCTTTGGATATATGCCGAGGAATGAGACACCTGGGTCAAATGGTGGTTACATTCCTAGTTTTTGAAAATCTTCATACTACTTTCCAGAGTGGTTACACCAATTTGCACCAACAATGTACTGTAAAGTCTAGCCTTTTTCAGTCAGCATGATATTCTCTACTTCCATGCATTTACTAGCAAATGATATAATCTTATTTTTCTTTATGGCTGAGTAGAACTATATTATATACTAAATTATATGTATTATATACTTTTATTATAGACCACATTTTCTTTATTTAATTGCTTATTGAGTTCCAGAACATATGAGTTTTATTTGTTGGTGTTGGAGGTAGATGTTTCAATGAAGTGAAAATTAAGAGTGACCTCAAATAACATAGATATAGAAGTGGTGGAAAGTGATTAAGTGGGTTTATATTCCTCCATCCCCAAATTTGGACTGTTAAGGAGACAACAAAGAATTATTTTGCATCTGGAGGCAAATCTCAGTTGCACAAGTCCCTCCTATGAAGTATGAGCAGGGATTAAATACAAATGTGAAGGATCTGTGAAAAAGAAAGAAGCTGAAAACAGATACCAACTTGATAATATTTGAAAAGAGCTCTTTGTGAAGGACTTTTAGGATGTAATTCATTATATAGATGAAGGCCTGGTTTCTACACCTCAATGAAAAGAAAAGAGAGAAGAATTGATGTAGAAACCTATCTACCTACCTATCTCATGCTGTCCATATTATCTTTATTGATGCATATTTAGACTATCAAAAAATTAACCCATTTAAGGTATATTTTCAATTGTTTTTTCATCCAATACACATTTTTGCCTGTAACATTTTATTTCACAATATTTGGTTTACCATAAAAAGAAATGTCATATTCAAGAGTAGCTACTTTTGATTCCTCACCCTTCACCCAGCACATGGCCCACATTAATGTGTTCTGTCTTTTTAATTTGTCAATTCTGGACACTTTGTATGAGTAGAATTTCTTATGTCTGACTTTTTTCACTTAGCAGAATATTTTCAAGGTCCACCCATATCGTGGCATGTAGTTCTTCATTTTTTGTGACCTATATTAGTTTTCTAAATCTGCTATAACAAAGTACTACAGTTGGATAGATGAACAATAGAAATGCACTCATAATTCTGGAGTTTAGAAGTCAGATCAAGGTTTCAGAAGGGTTGATTATCTTAAAATATCTGACTGTGACTTTTAGATTGATATCTTCCTGTATCTTCATGTGGCTATTCCTCTGTATGTGACCAAATTTAATTTTCTTGTAAGGATTCCACTTATACTTGATTAGGAGCTAAAATATTGCCCTCATTTTAATGTAATCATATCTGTAAAGTACTCACTTCTAAATCCAGTCACATTCTAAAATAACTGAGGTTAAGATTTCATCATATGAATATGGTGGGAATACAATTAATACCATAATGTGCCAATCAATAAACTATGGATAGGTATATCACATTTGTTTATTCATCTATAAATTTCTGAGTATATTGATTGTTTCCATGCTTTAGATATTTCAATTAGTGCTTCTATGAACATCCAAGGATACATTTTTGTGAAGATACAGAAATTTCATTCCTGAGTATACCTCAAATTGCTGGGTTGTATGGTGAGTCTGTGTTTAACATTTTTAATGACTTCCAACTGTGTCCTAATGAGATTGCACTTTATCATCCCACCAGAAATCTATGAAGGTTCTAATTTCCCCACATACACATCTGTAAATTTACTGTGCGAATTTTGGAAATAGCCATTTTTGTGGATGCAAAGTACTATTATACTGTGATTATGATTTTTCTTTCCTTGAAGTCTAATAATATTGAACAAACCTTCATAGGTACTTGTTGATCTTTTTTATGACTTCTCAGGAAAAAGATCTCTTAAACTCTTTTGTATAATATATATTTTTGTCTCTATGTTGTACAATTGTAAATATACTTTACATACTCTATGTATAAGAGTCTCATGATTTGAAAAAAAAATATGGTTTTTAACGTATTTTCTCAATTCTGTGATTTTACTTAGAATTTTTGATGGTGTCTTAAAGAAATATTTTAAATTATATCAAGTCCAATTTATTTTTTTCTGTCAGTTGTGGTTTTAGTAGTATATCTAAGAAATCATTACATTGTCCAATGTGATAGATTTATTACTTTTTTTGTTGAGACTTATAATTTTATCTTTTGCATTTAAGTCAGTGAGGTAATTTTGCATAAGGTATGAGATAGGGAGTCCAACTTTATTCCTTTCAATTGGAATAAATATTGTCAAGGATTAGTCATTTATAAGACTATTCTTTATCATTAAATTCTCTTGGCAAGATTGTTTAATTAGAACACAGACTTATCAGATTATGTGTACACATTATTTTATTCCAGTAATCAATATTTCTATTATGGTACCAGTTTCAAGCTAAGTTGATAACCATAACTTTCCAGAAATATTTAAATCAGACAATGTGAGTGATGAATTTTTGTTTTTTGCTTTTGTTTTTATTATTTTATTTTATTTCAAGACTTACTTTTGGAGGGGATGGATGATACTGAATCACTTGCGTTCTTATATAAATTTAGTATCAGACTGTTCATTTCTGCAAAAAGAAGGGCTGGGGTTTTCAAAAGGATTTGTTGAAACTGTAGGTTAATTTACATACTATCACTTTCTTACTAATTATTTTTTCTTTACTGAATATAGAGCACATTACTCCTCATATAGGTTTTCTTTAATTTGTTTCAGTGGTGCTTTGTTGTATATATTTTCCGTGATTTGGGCACTCAACGTCCCCTCAAAGATCAATATGTTAAAGGATTGGTCCCCAGGGTGTTGCTGTTAGGAAGTATTGGAACTTTGAGCAGGTAGGTTCTAGTAAGACATGCTGGGATATTAGAGGTATGTCCTCAAAGGGGATTGTGTAATCCAGTCTTTTCCTCTTTCTCTTTTCCTTCTTGGCACATGAGGTGAGAATTTGCTTTGCCACATGCTCTCCATGTGATACACTGTCTTGTTAGAAGTATAAACTAAAAACCATGGACTAAAACAGAGCTTTTTACTATGTAAGTTGATTGCCTCAGGTGTTTTGTTAAAGCAACGGGAAGATGACTTATATAGGTGTCTTGCTCATTTTTCTTCTTAAGTTTGTTTCTGATCTTATTTTTAACTTTGATTCTTGAGAAAATAGTTTCCTTAATTGAAGTTTTAGATTATTTATTGTTAGTTCATTGAAATATGCTTTATTTTTTCATATATAATGTATCCCAAAATCATATTGAACTTGAATATTTTATATTTTTGTAGACATATAGAATTTTGTATATATATATGTACATATATATATATATATATGATCAAGTTATCTATAATTACAAAGTATAACTTCAGTCATTAAAATCTGGATGCTTTTATTTATTGTCCTTCACAAATAGCCATGCTGAAACCTACAGTACACTATTGAATTAAAATGGTGAAATTGGACATTCTTGTATAATTTCTGAATTTAACAGGGAACCATTTGTTTTTTCACTGATTTTTAAGGTGGAGAATATTCTTTTTTAATCCTAGTTTAAATTATATATTTTTCTTTTTAATCACAAAAGATTTTTCAGTTTTGCCCAATGCTTTTACCACACCTACTAGGAACATCATGTGCTAGTTTTCCTTTATCTTATTAATATGATATTTTCCATTGATTTATCTTTACATGATTAACTAACTTCTCTTTTATGGGTAATAAATTCCACACTGTCAAACAGCATTATACTTTCATGTTTCTGAATGCTACTTTTTTTTTTCATTTGTGAATGTATTTTATTTAATGTCTTTTTTAGAAAATTCTTCTTTTTTTTGTTTTTTTAATTTATAGTAGTAGTATGTATTACAATTCATAATGCACATATATAGCATTTTTTTACATTCAACTATTTGTATACAAAGTATATAAGTACCATTCAGATCTTCAGTCATGCATTTAGGATAATGATATCAACCTCGTTCAACCACCAATTTCTTTTTCCTTTTTCCCCACTCCCTCCCTTCCCCTCCCTTTCCTTTGACCATTCTAGTGTTCCTCTAATCCTCCTATGTACCTCCATCCAACAACACTGTGAATTAGCCTCCTTATATCAGAGAAGACATTTGATATTTGGATTTTTGGGATTGGCTAACTTCACTTAGCATTATATTCTCCAACTTCATCCATTTACCTGCAAATGCCATTATTTTATTCTCTTTTATTGCTGAGTAAACTGAATACTACATTTTTCAGTATTTTGTTGAGGATTTTTGCATTTGTATACTTAAAACTTTATGCCCCTGTAGTTTTCTCTTTTTCTGATCTGATGCCTTTGTCTCATTTTGATATTTACTGGATGCATGATATGAGTTTGTAATCATTCTTTCCTTATATGATTTGAAAGGATTTTTGAAGGCTCGATATTTTTATTTTCTTCAAATTAAAACTGGTAATTGATCTGACATCTTTTGAAAATAGGTGATCATAGCAATAATTTCCCACTAACCATTGATTAGCTGTATTGTGTTAGTTTTTACTTTCTTACATTTGGTGCCAGGGATTGAGCCCAGGGCCCCATGCATACTAATCACATGTTCTTCCACCGATCTACACCTCTACCCCCTTGTCCATCTCATTAGCTCTATTTTATTATGTTTTCTTTTTTATCATCTCAAATTATATTCTATTTCTTCTAATTTTCTCTTTGGTCCATTACTTATTTAGGAGTTTGTCATTTCATATTCATATTATAAGTTAAATCTGAGATGTTATTCTGCTATTGATTCATAATATTGTCATTTCTGCTGGGAATGCATTTTGGTTAGTCTCAGTCCTTTAACTTTATTGTGGCTTATTTTCCTAAAGAATGTTCCATGTGCACCTGATAAATTTATGTATTCTGCACTTGTTGGACATGTTTTTGAGTAGATGCCTATCAGTGCCAATTATTTTATAATGTTTAATCAGTTTTTTTTTTAATTTCAGCAATAGTTTTAAGTCTTCTTGTTCTACTCATTATTTAAAGTAAGTAGGATAATGAAGTCCCTAAATATTGTTGAATTTTACATGTTTACCTTGAATAGTGTCTACAGTTTTTTCAAACTGTTAAGTCTCTGATTAAGTGTGTATTTTATTTTAATTTGTGTATTTTCTAGATGGGATGAATTTTCCATAATTATGTAGTATCATATTTTATGAAAAATAATTTTTATAAACATCTATTTTCATTAGTAGAGTCACTCCAGCTCTCACTTAATGACCATTTCTTTTTAATTTTTCCCATATTTTTATTGGTAAATTTTAAGTGTATATAAAGGTGGGATTCTTTATTACATATTCATTCAAGCACACAATATTTGATAATATGATTTGGCCAAAATCATACCATAGCAGTTTCTTTTTCTTCTCTGGTTCCTTCCCCTACTTTACTGATCTTCCTTTGATTTTAGTGAGATCCTCCCTGGTAACTATGTCTATGGTATACGTATAGGTCCCTTTTTCATCACTGTGACTTAAATACCTGACAAGAAGCACCAGGAGGAAATACTTACTTTTAGCTCATGTTTTCAGAAGGCTCAGTCCATAGTCTGCAGACTCAATTGCTTTGGGCCAAAGTTAAGGCAGTGCATCATGGCAGAAGGGCATGGCAAAAGAAATCTGCTCAGCTCAAAGCAGTCAGGGAGCAGAGTAAAGTAGACAGGGGCCAGAGAAAAAATAGAATCTCCAAGGTCATATCCCTAGTCACTTACTTCCTCCATCCATCTCCAGTTGCCTAATATTAACAGTCTATTCAAATTATTAATTCATCAAATGAATTAATCCATTGACTAGGTTCTCGCTCTCATTATCTAAGTATTTCACCTCTGTTTACCCTTAATCATTCCTACATTGTCTTATACATAAGCTTTTGGATTAGTCCTCATACCCAAATCATATAGTTTCATATATGTAAAGAGCATATATTTCAAGCTGAAGTGAGCCTCTTATATTCAGTATGCAGTTGCTTTTCTTACTAAAATCGTTCTGCCAGTCTGTTTCTTTTAATTGAAGTATTTATTCCATTCACTTACTAATAACACAGGATTTTTCAGCTGCCATATTGCTATTATTTTGCATATGTTCAATGTCATTTTGTTTCTGTGTTCCTCCTTTGTTGCACTGCATTTATAAAACAATAATATTTTCTTAAACAATTTTTTTAAATTTCACATTTTCAAAATTTCTTAACATAATTGTTTTTCTAGGAATTATCATAAACATAAGCTAGGTTGAATGAATCAGATTTGACTTTAAATTATACAAACTTTGCTTTAATATATCTCTATCTTCATCTTTTTAACTATTATTACCAAGCACACCACACCTTCATATACTTTTAACCTATAAACAGTATTATAGTTATTGCTTTATGCAGTTGTTTCTTGGGTTGTATATCAGAAGAAGAGTATTACAAATACATTTAAAAATACCGTTTATTGTATCTAGGTAGTTATTGTCTCTAATAACCCCTATATCCCTCTGGTTCCAATTTTCTACCTGGTGTCTTTTCTTTTTTGCATGAAGGATATCCATTAATATTTCTGGTAGGGAAAATAGGCTAGGTCCTAATTCTACCAACTTTGCTGATTTGGGAATATTTTAATTGCACCTTAAACTTTGAAGAATAATGTTTTTTTTGCATATGCAATACTTGTTGATTCTTTTTATTTTAGCACAACAGAGTCATTCCAGTGTCTCTGGCCAAAACAGTTTGTGATGAGAAGTAAGTGGTTAACCTTACTGAGGTGTCCATATACTTCACAAATCAGTTTTCTCTGTTTTATAAATAATTTATTTATGTTGAACACTAGTCATGGAGATTAAATTTACATATTTTTTTTTTCTTTTTGAGATGAGGTTTCACTAAGTTGCACAGGCTGACCTTGAACTTGTGATCCTCCTGCCTCAGTCATTTTTGATTCACCTGCACCATTGCACCTGGCTACATATAGATTTCTATCCAACAATTGGAATAACTATATAACCACTTGAAAATCTTCAAGATGTGTGCTGAAACATTAAAAATTATTCACAGCACCACTGTTTATAATAGCTTCAAACTAAGTCTATTTAATGATATACCCAAATATGAACCAAAACTGCAAATATGTGAGTATGTATTTTACTATGTATTTTTTAAAATACTTTTAGTGCTTGATGGACCTTTATATTACTTATTTTATGTGGTGCTGATAATTGAAGCCAGTGCCTCACACAGGCTAGGCAAGCACTCTTCTACTTAGGTACAGCCTCAGCCCTCACTTCATATTTTAATTGTATATGTTATAGTACATGTATTTGAGATATACTTATCTACCTATCTATCTTTTCTTGTACGGGTTAAGGTGAGGAATAAAAGGACATTTATCAGAGCTGTTTAAACAATAGTTCACTATTAAAGTGTAAGTATACTATTTTGCCTGTTCTGAATATAAATAAGGTTTTAGGGGAAAAACACAACCAATGATCAACTAAAAATAGCTTCCTAAAGATAAAAGCAGAAATACTCTTGGTAATAAGGGTAAACTTTTGTTTGTTTGTTTGTTTGTTTGTTTGTTTGTTTGTTATGGAGAGAAGATTTTAAAAATCAACTAAAAACAAGTGGTGGAAAACACTCTAAGAGACATAGTGAAGTCACCTCAAATGGATAGTATAAGAGTTTAGAAAATTAAAAAAAGAAAACAGACTTGAAAATTGTCTGTCATCATTTTATGTTGAGAATGCAAACTAAATCCATTAGCTCTTATGGGAATTACACGTAGCACACAATATAAATGCTGATTCTCCCAAACAAAATTACAATTAAATTTGATTTTTATTGAACTGTTTAATCTTGCAATGGTTAGTAATTATTGAATGAGGAGAAAGTTTAGATTTAAAGAATATAAGCTTCAGTAAAATTGGAAATAAGTTCATTGAGAATGTCTAATTCTGTAAAATTCAATATATACATGGTATGTATTATTATATTTTACTTATAAGTAGATTACATTATATTTTATTTTAGTAAGATAATGAATTTTCTGCCACTTTGCAATGCTTTAAATTTTGCTTTAGCCAAGCACATTGGTACATGCCTTTAATTCCAGCAGCTCTAGAGGCTGAGATAGAAAGAGCCCAAGTTCAAACCAGCCTCTGCAACTTACTGAGTTATTAAGCAACTTAGCAAGATCCTGTTTCAAAATAAAGAATGAAGAGGGGTTTGGCATGGGGCCATCTCAGTGCTACTCAGTTGTTGAAAGCCCCTAGTTTAATCCCTGCTACAAAAAAAAAAATATATATATATATATAAAATTTGCTTTAAATTTTAAGTGAGGGATTACTTCTAGATAAAGTAAGCCATGTGAAGGATAATCATAATTTTTCTATATGGGTAAATGATATACTTTGAATATACACAAACATTTACTTTGGTAATACTGATTTCAGAGACTTCATTTTTATAAAAATTAGTAGATGTAAATGCTAAAATTTTGAATGATTAAATAATTTAGTATTTCATATCTGTTTTATACCTTACAAAATACGGGAAATACGCAACATTTTTTTGAGGGATCATATTAGTTTTTTTTTTTTTTTTTTTTTTTTTTTTTTTTGGTACCGGGGATTGAACTCAGCGGCACTAGACCACTGGGCCACATCCCCAGCCCTTTTTTTTTGTATTTTATTAGAGACAGGGTCTCACTGAGTTGCTAAGTGCCTCGCCATTGCTGAGGCTGGCTTTGAACTCGCGATCCTCCTGCCTCAGCCTCCCAAAGTGCTGGGATTACAGGCGTGCGCCACCGCGCCCGGCCCATATTAGTTTCTTTATTTTTATTGTATCTGTTAACTACGAGATAAAATAAAAGCAATTTCTATATACTTATATGCCAACTGTTTTTCTAAATAACTCATTCTCTTTCACATCAACCTTATTTTCTGAGTTTTATAAAGAAAGAAACAAGTTGTATGGAGATTGCTAATATTTTTCACTGTTTTACTTACTTATAAGAGCCACAGTTAAAATCCAGGTGAATTGTTCTAAATTCAAAGCCCATTTAGCTTAACTTCTATAAGATTTCCTCAATTGCATTTTAGTCAAGACAAGTACTTTTTTTTTACTTCTGGAAACTTTATCCCTTTTTTTTTTTTTTTTAATATCATACCGTTGGGTTTTACTATCTTTCCCAATGACAAAGCTATTATGTATGGATTATTTTAAAATGTATATATTAGTGGATTTATAAATTTGTGTTGAATTTAACGACTTTCATCTACTTAATGATACATAAGAGTAGGATATATTAGTAGATGAATTTATTCACTCAGCAAATATTTATCAAGTATGTACTATCTGGTAAAACTGAATTAGAAGTTAATATTTATTAATCTTTCACAGCCAATTGCCAACTAGTTTTTTATTTATGCAAAAAATAATAATTGAGTTTACAGAAACAACTATAATTTACCCTACATGTTTGTAAATTAGACACAAGGCAGAAAATAATATATTTTAGCATGTTTGCTCATGCATGTCTCATGAAATTTGAATACCTATGAGGAAATGCAATATGAATTAAAATACGGATTTTCGTGCAACTTCCAGAAGGTCATTTTAGTACAATTGATGTAATCTGGTCATTGAAGCTATAGAGAACGCATACCAAACAAGATTTGCATCAGAATAAAGTTAGAGGGAAAATAGATATTATGTGAATGTGTTTTAAACTGAGAAAACAGACAGTTAATTATTGCTGTAGTGCATATCAGAAACCTACCAAATTCAAAAGAAATTCGTTTCTCAAAATTATACTTTCTTCAAATTCATGTCAAGGTAGAAATGATTTCTTACTGCTCAAGTTCTTGATAATTGCCTGAACAAAAGAATGCTAAAATCTTTATTCTTGTGTTTTGTTTTAAATACTATTAAATATATGTCCTTTAAATTTCAGCTTATTTTCATTGCAAAAGATCACAATTTAAATGTATGTAAATTGCATTTAAGAGATCATTTGGGGCAAAACAGAGTTGAAAAATAGAATTCTGATCACATACATGGAATTTAAGCTCATATAAACTAATGTCATAAACCAATTGTCACCTTTATTAGTACTGTGCATATGTAAAAATCTGCTTGACCTAATTATTGTCATTTTCATTTTATATTATGTGATTATATTTAATTTTCTTTTATGTGATGCATTTAATTGACCTTCAAGAAAAAACTTGTAGGACTATAAATTTTGTTATTTATGATGAGTTACCATGATGTTAAGACCCTGTTATCAGCTTAATGGCTGCTTTAGTTATACATTTATATTTTTTAAAAAGTTAAATTGTCAGTTAATGTCAAAGCAGAAATATTTTCAAATATAATTTAAATAGTGGATTTAGTTTCATTTTAAAATTATAATACTTCATTAGTTTTTTAAAACTGTATTTTTCTCGCATTTTCAACATATATTAATTTATAGTAGGTCACTGCAGAAAGGTAGGATATGTAAAATTGAAAGAATAATTCAAATAACCCATAAATACAAAATTAGAAAAGCATTGAAAATTCTACTCAGGTAATTATCAGAAACATAGTATGCAAATAAGTATAGGATATAGTTAAGTATACATATAAGTAATATTTATATGCATTTTTGAAATTATACATGGTACTATGTAGTAGGAGTAATGTAAATTATTTGCTCCACTTATTGAAGAATATTTAATTCATTTGTCACCTTTACTTACACTGAACAGAGATTATTTTGTCCCTAAATTATTATAGTTAATTCAGAGAAAGGGCCACCAAAATATTGGGATGGAGAGGTTATTCAGAAACTAATGAGTATGAAAATGATAGTTGATAGAAGAAAAATGCAGGTCTCAGTGTTAAGTAGAAGTGCTAAAAGAGGTTTAAAATATACTTCTTAACTTTTGACTATTTTATGTGTAAATATGTTTGTTTCATGAATAAATTATTTCATGAATATTTATGATTGTGAATAAATTAACTTAAAATTTTAGTATAGTTTAAAGATTTTGATGCATATGCAATTGTACCTAAATTACTTTTAAATATTTAACAGGACTTAAATTCTGTGCAGTTTTTGAAAATGCAGAATTGAACTTCATAAACAAAGGTCAATCATAATAATCACAAACTTCTCCATAAAAATGAGACATTGAACCATGGAACAAAGTGCGTAATGTAGATGGTGGATGACAGTCTTGACAAACACTATGAATTCAGGACATTTGTTTACACACTGCCCATATTTTTGACAATAATGAAAAATGACATGCAAAGTGTCAATGATACAAATAATAGGCAAGGAGAAAAAAATCAATACATAATGTCTGTTAATTTTTGATACATGAAAATGGAAGGAGGTGTGAGAGAAACACAGCAGACACTTTGATATGTGTCATACAAGAGAAGTTAAGTTACCTGTGTTTCTTACTGTTGAACCAAATGATGCTCAGGACTAGTAAGGATGTGGTGCCTTAAAAAGCACAGATGGGGAATGGGGTAAATAAAAGAAATTCATTCAAAGTTTGTATAAGTATTGAGAATCATAACTTCTTTACACATAGCATCTCTGGGGATATGATGAGGCATTTGGAAACTACAGTGATCCTTCTCAGAAATCTAAAGTGAGCCTAAACAAGCTCCTATATGCCACCAGGAATTTGTTGCATACCTCCATTGTCACCAGCTTATACTTTTGTACTTTTTCATCTTTCCTATGCTAGACTGGAAACTGTTTTCTGAAGGAGCAGAATGCAATATCTAGATGGAGGCATTGGATGTCAGTCAAAGGGCCAATTCAATCTCTGATCACTCTATAGAAAAACCCTTTACATTCAATCCAGAATACATCACAGATTCCAGTCAGGTTTTCAGAGTCTTCCTCATTGTTCTATTTGGAGAATTAAGAATGACTATACATTGTAGAAAATTTTTCATCATTAATTTCAAAAATAATTCTTTCATGGAAAAAATAACAAATATATATAATAAAATAACAAATATATATATATATATAAAGATTCTTTTATCCTGATTAATCATATTAATCATAACAATTAATAATGACATATAACATTTACCTATAATCATGTCCTAAAATAAATAAATAAATAGTATTAGTAGCACGTGCATCTTATTAATATTTATCAACAACTGACAAACATCATGTCTAGGGTTATTCCCTAAATTTGATAAACAGAAGAATGTTCTCAGCATGTATAAAATGCAACTGACAAATTTGAATACATATGATAAATACTAATGTTTATAATTACACTTAAGTTACAACCAATATACAACATAGAAATTATTTTTAACTTAAAACAAATTCAGATTCTCAGTGTTTCTAACTTAATAAGAGCAAAATGCTATTCTGCTACAATTAATTAAGGATAATTACAGATATTATTCTTATATCACATAGAATTTTTATAAGTATATTGAAAAAGTTGTAAAGGATTATGTAAAACAAATTTGTAAACATATTAGTATACAGAAAAAGCATAGGCATATACAATAAGTTCAATAATGCTATCTGTATTTATTAACAGTGCTTAACTTTTTCAGTGCTACCTTTAATTTTTTCTGCAGTTTATAATATAGTACAGTGTCTATGCCTTATATTCATAATTTGAAAGTAAAATATATGAATATATTCTTATTATCCTTATAAAAAAGAGAGAGAAAAGAGGAAAATAAAAATTAGAGGAGAGAAGAGAAGAGAGGATGTATAAATAAAAGGTGAGAGGACAGTAAGGAGAAGTGTGATGATTTAACTCATTCTCCTGACTTCTACCTCTGAGTTTTGGTATAATGGAATTAAATAGTAGATGCCCATTGTTCTATTTCTGTTTTCTCTCTTTTTTTAAATGAACATGCTTCACAACTATACAAAAACTTAGAGGTGTCTAAGAGGTATCTAAAGTCATTTAAAATAACCAAAATTTTGGCTCTGAAAAATGATGGAGACTTTTGGGTTGTAGAATACAGTAAACCAAATAATTAAAATATTGGCATCATCAGGAATGGTTAATTGTGTATTTTATATCATCTTCATCAGCCATCTATGTCTTCCCTAAAGAGGAAAATTAAAAATATGCAGGCTGTTTCCTATATTTAACAAATCAGAATATCCAAGGAAGGACCAAACATTCTATTATCTTAAGAACTTCCTGGATATTTTGTTTTATTTGCACATTTAAGGTTAAAAGCCTGCCATATAAATACCTTGACAGAGTTTTACGTATAGTGCACATTTACTTGACAAGTTACACACGGGATGCTTTCAAGGATGCTCCATACAAGGAAATATCCCACTGAAGGATGCTAGAGAATGCCAAGAAGAGGGTGTCATACTTGAGAGGAACTTTTAACAATGAGAATGAGGCAGGCATAAAAGAAGGAAGTTTAGGTATCCAAGAGATGTTGACACAGTGTGGTAATGCAGAAAACATTTACCTAATTCAGTTACTTTGTTGTGGCTGGAGGTAAAGCATGTTGGGAAATGGTTAGAGAGGAAGCAGAGAGAAACGTTATACAGAATTCAGGTTAGGTTATGAAAATAATAACCCTAAGTGATTTTAAAATGTGCAGTACCCAGTGCAATTTGCAATATTTTGTTGGCATATTTGTTTCCAGCCACCCATCCATTCACCCACTTTTCCATTCATTGACTTAAATCCATGTCTAACTATAACCAACCCCTTCACATCATAGTGAGGAGAAATTTTGTGGCAGAATTAGCAGTTCAGAAAAGCAATGATAAATTTTGAGAATGAACTGTAAAGCTATTATGTTATCTCAAACCAAGTTGCTTCTGTATATGTGTAAGTTGCTTGAGGAAGTAAAAAGCACCATTATTATAATAGATAATTAGGCAAGCTTGGACTCTAGTACTTATAACTCTTTTTGATGTCACCAAATATCAGAAAACCTAACAAAGTGTTATTCATTACTATAAAGAAAGGGAAGTCATTATTTTCTAATTTCAAATACACCAGAGGAGGGAGAGAGCCATTTCTCTGATTTTCCATTGATCTGTCTTCATTAAACACATTGGTTTGTCTTCAGACTCTAATGAATGTTGGATGGTCCATTTTTCCTGTGATATCCTTTTTCCTCTCATTCTTGGTTTACATCAGTTTTGTTATCACCTTTAAGCAGAAGGTAAGAAGCAAGTTTTTACTTTAGATCATCTTCAGATAGCCCTTAATGAATGATTGAAGAGTTCCAAGAGTATTAGCAACACCACTCCAATCAAATATGCAAGATTTATACACTATACTGTGTAATAGTCAAAATGATATATTGTATTGGTACTGTAATAGAGGGCATAAATAAAGAGTTCTGGGAATGAGTTTAATTTTATCATATAATGTTAAATTATGTACATTAATAATTAATGTATTATGCTCAAATATAATTTGGGTTATATAAATTCCCAAAGAAATGCCATCTTAAACGATGGTGATTAGCATTTAATAAAAATCAAATAAATCAAATAAATTATCCAACCAATTATTTTTAAAGCACTCATTTATAAATAAAGCAGAATGTCAATAATTAATTAATATTTTAGAATAATTGTTGTTTATATGATAGAGTGTTCACACAGAAGACCATAATATTCCTGCATTCCTTTATAACACAATTTTACAACTTTTACTATCAGGAAATTGAAGCTTATATGATCATTCTTTGCATGTGTGCTGGTTTTATGACTTGTTTGTTCAATGAAATGATGAAAGTTGCCTTCCTGGATTTCTGGACCTTGTTGCTTCTGCTTTCATCATGCAATATGACCTGAAATCAATGTGAAGATCCTTATTCTGTTATATAGGAGGTTGAAAGTTCTTGTGAAGAACCTGACAATTTCAGATGAGGTAATTCAGCTATATTTAATCACTCAACCACAGTTGAGTCACAGATGATTGTATTCACATGAGCTACTCTAGGGGAGATAGTCACAAGATGAGCTCAGCTGTACCCAAATTGCTGAATCTCCTGAGGAAATAATAGGGTGATGGTTTTCACCACTTAATTTTATATTCAGATGCACTTGAATGGCACCTTATTGTTTTTTTACAATTATTTTATAATTTTTAACTGATACACAAAACATAAAAATGTAAATATTAATGGTCAACATGCAATGTTTAATGCATATACATATTACATAACATTTAAATGAGGTTGAACATATTTATCTCCTCAATCATTATTTCTATGTGGTAAACACTTTCAAAAATCTTTGTTCCAGCTTTTGGAAATGTAAAATTCATAACTGCTCTTTAGAGTCACCATACTGTGTAGTAGTACACAATATTTTCTTGTTTCTATCTAAAGGTGACTTAGTATCAACAGTATTAAGTATCAACCACCCATATTCATCTTCAGTTTTTATAAGTTAAACAGACAATTCAGCTATAGGTGAAAAAATATTAGAGCTGGAGTTGTAACTCAGTGGTGGAGCACTTGCCTAGCATGTATGAGGCACTGGGTTCGATTCTCAGTTCTGCATATAAATAAATACATAAAATAAATGTCCACCAGCAACTAAAAATACATTAAAATGTTTAATATAAAGAAAAAGTATCAGACAAAATAATCACATAATAAACAAACTATTTAGGACAGGAACTAATATTTGGGAGCATATATTATGTGTGAATGACATCAATAAATGTTTCATATTTATAGTGAATAGTCTCCTATAACAGAGACATAGATATTATTACATGTACATGAAGCTATACTGACTTATGTAACCAAATATGAAGGCACAATAAAGATAGATGACTTAAATAGTCACACATACCCATAACTGAAAAACAAGCCCAACTGTGTCTGATTTCAGAGGATGATTTTCCTCAGTAGAACAAAGTATCAATAAAATTGTAGTTTTCCTTTATGTTGTTTTACATAGAAACAATTTCCATGTCGTTAGTCAATAAGTATGTATTGAAATTTTATCAAATATTAGGCGTTAGCAATATCTGGTGATCCAATTGTTTTTGGTAAAATAGAAATATTATCAGAGTCTTATTAAAATTATACTCACTCTACAAGTATAATATGAAATGCAATGCATTCTGCTGTCATTTCTAACAACTTAGAATAAAAAATAAATTTGAAAAAAATAAAATGCAAGATTCATGAAAAATTTTAGAATTTTTTCACATTTTAATCTTGAGTAAACCTGATTGATTGTTAAAAAAAAAATTTTACTCACATATTGATGAAGCATTTTTTAGTCATAAAATTAGAATATTTCTATAATGGTTGGTATTTAGTCATATATTTGTATCTAGAAACATAATTTAAATATCCAGGAAAGCTAAAATGCAGCATTTTTGGCATGAAGACTCACCAGATGTTAATTAAGGTGAATGAGAAGTGAAGGATATTTCAGGTAGAAAGAACTAAATTTTATGTACCCCAAGGTGGAAAAATCCTGGTACTGCCAAAAATTTTAAAATCACTGAAAATGATGGAGTCAGAAAAAATTAGAAAGAGAAGGTTTGAGAGGGAGAACAGAGGAGGTAGGCAGAGATCAGATATTATAGTCCCTTAAAATACACAGTAAACGTCACTGATTTTCTAAGGATTGACAATTATCAATGAACTTTAATCAGGATACTGAAAGATAATTATATAATTTAAAATGTTAGTTATGTTAAAATATCCTTATAAGGATAAATATGTCCTTTGCTTAATTTATAAGAAGTGGGGTTACAATTGGTGGCTCCACATGTATTTCCCTATATCATCCACCTCAATATTACATAGACATCGATAAATAGCACCATAAAAATACTTAGAATGGAAATATTAGTTACTTTCAATGTAAAGGTGTATTACTTGTTATGAAACAGTATTGTTTCATAAGTTTACTAAGCATTTGCATATTTCTCTGAGCTTGCTTGTTTGTGTTAATGATATACACGGGATGCTTATTTACTAAGAAGAACCTTCTGCTTTTTTGGAGGGATGGGAGTAGGTTCTATTTCCTGACTCCTTGAGACCAGGTACAATCATTTGAATTCTGTTGTACAGAGTATGAGCAGATCCAAGACCCTTGCCAAGATTATTCTGCTTGTTTCCTTATATTCTGCTGGCTCAATGGGAAGGCATCCCCTAAAAGTAATAGTCATCAAAAATCAAAATTTGTGGCTTCATAAGGACAAATATATATATATATATATATATATATATATATATATATATATATATATATATATTACTGTAGATGTTCCCCTCTTTTTTTAAAACAGATATGAAGAAATTTACAGATGATAGAACTAGATGTACTTTTTAAAAGCCCTAGATTTTTGGATTTTTTAAGTGTATTTTCACCAGTACATTAAACATACAATTTTTACATATTGATGTGATAACCTGTGGTGCTTTAATACATGTATACATTATTTAATGTTTAAATAAGATTAAACATATGGATTTTCTGATACATTTATCATATCTCTATGGCAATAACTTTCATTTTTAACATTACTATATAAGAGCAATTTATTTTCAAGTTAATTATACTGATTCATAAATTCAACCACAGCATTTGAGTACTGTGACTTCAAGTTCTTTTCAACAGAGTTTGATTATCGGGACTGTTGAGTTATTAATGGGGCCGCGGTCTAAAGCTACCCCCTTTTTTGGGCTCTAAAAGGGGTTTCTTTCTGCCTGCAGAAAGAATGTAATTTACCGGGTGAAAATGGGCTTAGCGGACAAAAATATCTGAGTGTCTCCCACCCACCTGCTGGACGGATACCACGCCACACCCAGGGAATTTTGTAGAGAGCAAGAAGCCAAAAAAAACTCAACTCTATTGGCAAGGTGCTGAACTTAAATAGGTCTAGAACTAACCAATCAACCAGCAGAGCGGTTTGGACTCTCACGCTATGTCATAACCACACCCCTTTGCTTAGCCCTGGTCCTCCAAAGGGTGTGGTAAGCAGCCAAAGTCCTTCTCCTTGGCAGACATAAGTCCCAATATTTGATGATAAAATTTAATCCCTAATCTGATAAGAATTGAATATCAATATCTCTTAAAAACTTTTACTTTTTTTTTCAATAAATTGAGATCTTAAAAATATTTTATTGACTATACAGGTATCCTTTAACATATTTGCACACAAAAGTTAATTCTAGATTGACTAATTAATAAGTGTGAATAAACCCCCTTAAGAAAAATATTTCTATATAAAGTAGAATTCTTTTGTATTTTGCTTACATTAATTGACAATTTTCCTGATCACCATTTGAATAGTCTTTTTTCCTTGTTTTAGTTTTCTATTCTTTGATAACAAATGGCAAAAAATATTAGAGGTATAAAATAGCACACATTTACTATCTTATAGTTCAGTGGGTCAGAATTTTTATTTGAGACTCCCCAGAACAAAATGAAAATGTTGACCACCCTCACTCTTTCTGAATTTCTAGGACATAGCTGTGTTGCTTTTCACACTGGTGGTTGATTGAGTTGATTATTTTGCTGCTGTAGTGTCAAGGTTCCTCTTTTTCTGCGGGGTCTAGGTGGAAAGCTGTGTCCATCTTCTAGAAAATGCTGCACTGCCTGGCTCCATGTTCAGATCTAGAAGCAAAGGGTTAAGAACTTTTCATATTGGGTAATTATTAACTGAAAAAAATCTCCACTTTTGAGCATTGCTATGACTAGAGTGAGCCCACAGGATAATATAGGGACATCTTCCCATCCATGATTAATCCCCTTCATCACACCCGCAAAGTCCTTTGCTCCAAGTAAGATAACAAATTCACAGGTTATAGGGATTGACATTTCAACACTTTTGAGAGGCCATAACTCAGCCTATTGCACCCCTCCAGTGATATTCAGTAACTTCTCTATGTAATACATGATGCCCCGACATGTGAGTGGGCCTCTTATAGGCATTCTGTTTCTTTCACTATTTTATTTGAAGATAAATATTAACTAAGAATTTCCTCAAACTCATGAAAAAAAAATCATTCCTCAAATTGGAAAAGAAAAGGAAATCCAAATCAGATAAATATGAAGAAAATCATGGCTTAGTACCTTATAGCCAAACTACTGAACAGCAAAGATAAAAAAAAAAAAAAAAAGTTCTTTTTTATTTTATTTTTTTTTGGTACTGACTGGGGATTGAACTCAGGGGCACTCAACCACTGAACCACATATCCCCAGCCCCACCCCACCCCTTTTTTTTTTTGTATTTTATTAGAGACAGGGTCTCATTGAGTTGCTAAGTGCCTCGCCATTGCTGAGGCTGGCTTTGAACTTGCCATCCTCCTGCCTCAGCTTCCAAGGCTGGGATTACAGGTGTGTGCCACCATGCTTGGCTAAGAAAATATTCTTAATAGCAATCAGAGAAGAAAGACACAGTACCTTTGAGGAACATGTGAGAATGATGGCTGACACAAAGATGTCATAGTCAGTAAGATGGTATTTTTAAAGCACTGAAAAGACAAAAACAAAAACTGCTAAACTAAAATTTCACACTTTGTGAACCTTTTTTATTTTTCAAATGAAAGACATTTCATGAAACCAAACCAAAAAAAAATTGTTACAAAATAGCATGAGAAATATTTAAAAATTTCTTCAGTCTATAACATGAACATGAATCTATATGAATAAATGAAGGAATGAAGAACCTTGGAATGGATGAATATTAGAGTCAAAGGCAACAAAAAAGGGGTACCTGCAACAGCAGATCTTCATTTTCACCTCCTGTTATTTATGTTCCTGATGGTTATGAAGCTTGTCATCCATTTAAAAATCCAAAGGTACTAATGCTTCTTGCTAAGAACTGTGCATCTGCTCAGGCAAATATAATTTGGGAATTTGCCACCTTTTCACACTGTTTTTTAAAGCACTGAAAAGACAAAAACAAAAACTGCTAAACTAAAATTTCACACTTTGTGAACCTTTTTTATTTTTCAAATGAAAGACATTTCATGAAACCAAACCAAAAAAAAATTGTTACAAATACTACAGCATGAGAAATATTTAAAAATTTCTTCAGTCTATAACATGAACATGAATCTATATGAATAAATGAAGGAATGAAGAACCTTGGAATGGATGAATATTAGAGTCAAAGGCAACAAAAAAGGGTACCTGCAACAGCAGATCTTCATTTTCACCTCCTGTTATTTATGTTCCTGATGGTTATGAAGCTTGTCATCCATTTAAAAATCCAAAGGTACTAATGCTTCTTGCTAAGAACTGTGCATCTGCTCAGGCAAATATAATTTGGGAATTTGCCACCTTTTCACACTGTGTTCTATCAATTTTGAAAATAGTCAAAAACAGAAAAATTGCAGTGGATTTTGATGATCAAGTTCCATCCCATAATGACCTAGGTGATATTCCCTTCTTTTGATTTTTCCTTCTCTGTGTTGAATTTTTGGGGACTTACTTGCATTCTCCTTGCAGTCTTGCCTCTATAACTTTGTTCTTTCTGATGCTGCCACTTTCTTTCTGTCCCTCCAACAGCTTCTTTTTTGGGGGGAGGGGGGATTGAACCCAAGGGCACTTAACCACTAAGCCACATCCCTAACCCTATTTTGTATTTTCTTAAAGACAGGGTCTCACTGAGTTGCTTAGCGTCTCACTAAATTGGTGAGGCTGGCTTTGAACTCGTGATCCTCCTGCCTCAGCCTCCTGAGCCACTGGGATTAGAAGCATGCACCACCATGCCGGAGCCTCCAACAGCTTCTTAAAACTGCCTGTTACCACTATCCATTGTTAAAGATGTGGGAGTGTTGACCTCTCCACACCAAGTACTGCACGCTGGATCCAAAGCATAATCCTGAATAATATGTTGTCTTATCAGGTCAGACTGCCATAACAAAATAACTTAG
Source organism: Tamias sibiricus (assembly GCA_025594165.1). Lineage (NCBI taxonomy): Eukaryota > Metazoa > Chordata > Mammalia > Rodentia > Sciuridae > Tamias > Tamias sibiricus. The sequence continues at coordinate 148,096,849 of CM046662.1, forward strand.
ACTGAGTCATTTATTTTATTCTTTTTATTGGTTCTTTTTTTAGATATATATGACAGTAGAGTGTATGTTAACATATTAAGCATACATGCAGTATAACTTATTTAATTAGGATCCCATTCTATTTTTTTTTTTTTTTTTTTTTTTTTTTGTGTGGTACCGGGGATTGAACTCAGGGGGACTTGACCACTGGGCCACACCTCCAGCCCTTTTTTGTATTTTATTAGAGACAGGGTCTCACTGAGTTGCTAAGTGCCTTGCCATTGCTGAGGCTGGCTTTGAACTCGCGATCCTCCTGCCTCAGCCTCCTAAGTGCTGGGATTACAGGCATGCACCACCACACCTGGCTGAAGGATCCCATTCTTGTGGTTGTACATGATGTGAACTTTCACTGATGATATATTCATATATGAGCATAGTAAAGTTATGTCTGATTCATACTGTTGTCTTTTCTATTCCCATCCTCCCATTCCTTCCCTTCATTCCCCTATGTCTAATCCACTGAACTTCTTCTCTCTCCTTCATTTATTGTGTGTTAGCATCTGCATAACAGAGAGCAGTTTGACATTTGTATTTTGGGGAATGGCTTATTTCACTTCGGCACTGGCATGATAGTCTCCGGATATATCCACTTATTGGCAAAAGTCATAACGTCATTCTATTTTATGACTAAGCAATATTCCATTGTGTATATATGTACCGCATTTTCTTTATCCATTCATCTGTTGAAGGACATCTAGGTTGGTTCTATAGCTTAGATTTTTGTGAATTGAGCTGTTGTAGATATTGATGTGGCTGCATCACTGAAGTATGCTGATTTTAACTCCACTGGGTACATACCAAGGAGTGGGATAACTGGCTCAAATGGTGGTTCCATTCCAAGTTTTCTGAGAAATTCCCCTACTCTTTTCATAGTGGTTGCACCAATTTGTATAGTCTGGGGAATTTATGAACAGCATAAATTTTTGCTAGTGCTTATGGATGCTGGAAATCCAAGGTCATGATGCATGTAGATCCTGTGTCTAATGATCTCTCTGCTTCACAAATAGTAATAATGGCAAGAAGAATGAGTCACCCTTAACCCCCCTTATAATGGTACTAATTCATGAGAGTGGAGCCATCATGGGTTATTTTAACATGATTTTGGAGGGATACAAATTTTTATACCATATCATCTGACTTTGAAGCAACATGCTCTTTACTATCTGCTCCATCTTTTTAGTTGAGACACTCACACCCTAGGATGGCAAACACACAAGAAACACAACTATATGATTGAATTACATACAGGCAATATTCTCCTGTGACTGCCTGTCACTGTAATTAAATCAGCATTTCTGCAAGAGGATGCATTACTACCAGAGAAGGTGCTCTCACCCAGCTAGGATACATCTTGCAGATAGTTGGGGCAACAAAACTTCTTATTTCTTTGCAGAATGTTTGGTTCTAATGTCCACAGGGCACAACACTGAGTCAGAAACACTTCTGGGATTTTTCCTTTAGTGGATGTCATGTCAAATAGAGTCCCAATAGATTTTGTTGATAGCTCTGTCCTGAGATGACCACATCATTATCTATAGCACACTTACTTCCCTGCCAGGAACACTCCCCACATCAACGTGAAAATTTCACCTCTTAGTAACTCTGCCACATTTGTAGCTGTCAAAGCCTAAGGACAGACTTGCCTGCCAGAACTGTGCATATCTTTTTGTGATTTGTTTCCAGACTACCATGTTCTTGTCCATTTTTACTTATCACAGTTTCTGTTTGTTAATATCTGCATTCCCCAGGAGACTTTTAAGAACATAAAGGCAGAGAATCTCCACTTGCCTGCATTGACATTTTGCATGACATGAATAAGAGACTCAGTGAATATTTGTTGAATAAGAAATAAGGCAGCAACATTTAGAACACAGGTATCGATATATTGAAAATAGTTTCTATTGCATGTTTAATTACTGTTGTTGATTTGCTAAAGCTTTCTCTGGGGTTACAACAGATACTTTAATGATATGTGCATATAATATCAAGATATTAAAAAACAAATACCTTTCTCATGACCATAGTCTCTTCTTCTATCACGTCAGTTGCATTTTGATATCAAACTTGGAATAATAAATAGAACTTGGTCATATTTTTGATCCTTTCATAATATATATTATATTTCTTGTTTCTTGACATGATATTTTCCCTTATAGACTAATAAATTTAAAATATTCCCATACTATTTTATATTTAATGCAATAATTTTATCAAACGAATTACAAAAGGGCATCACTTAGGATCTACTCAACTCTTCCAAATTTAAGTTCCATTTTTCATCCAGATATTACAATGTCATAAAGTTTTCAATTTTTAAGTAATTTGAGTGGATATTTTCCTGTGTGGAAAGATGCAAAATATTGTATTAAATTTGCTCTGGTACAAAATTAGTTTTTCTGATAACTATTTGATTTGGCATTTTTGAACGTAATTTTCCCCCAAGTGTGTGTGTGTGTGTGTGTGTGTGTGTGTGAATTTAAACATCATCAAAGCAGTGGTCTAAGTAACAGTAGCCTAGAACAATGATATTAATTTAAAAATTAGTTTCTTGTTAGTAAGTAGACAATTCAATCCCTTTAGCAATTGCATTAAAAACATATAGTTTTCCACATTTATAGATGATAAATTATGAATGCATTAAATACATATCTACAATATAAACAAATTATAGAGATCTTTTAGGGATTCTCCAATAAATCTATGCTTGCTAATTATAATGTTGATTTATATTTATATTTGTATTTTTAAGGGAAGGGAGTGTAGTCTCCTTTTGAGAAACTGTGTGATGCATTATTAATAACAATTACAGGAAGTCAAAGATTAAGTAATGTGTTTGGAGTTAGAACATGTCAGGAAAGACTGCAGGAGCTTTAGTGGAAACCCTAAGAGGTTAGAAAAATCATTAACAGCAGTAATCCTGTTGGGACCTGCGGTATCTGTTGGAAATATTAGCTCTTCTTTTCATCTGCTTCTTGCTTCACAGGTTAAGTACGATGACTGTGAAGAATGGGGCTCACTTGTCCTAAAGATACTACACAAAATTTTGAGTTTAAGCAAAGAATGTGTTTGAAATTAGTAATCATCATAATAGAAATGTTTAAATGTGACAATATTCTAACTTCAGAAGCTATTTATATTATAGATGTTATTAAAACGTTTCAAATCAGGAACTTTTTTATTTTTAGAAGTATATATTTGTTCTTCCCAGGTGGACATACCACTGTGTCATACAAGCTTTTCCTTTTGTTCCTCAAACTGAATCTATAACACTTCATGATGCTAATAATTCATATCAAACTGGAATAGAAAGATAATACTAATTAACTGATTCTCATAAGATTTTAAATATGACAATTTTCTTATCCTTATTAACTAAGATGAAGTCATGGTCGAGTAGATAACATTGTGGATTTGTTTTGATTTTTAAAATAGATTCAATAGATTCCTTGCTGATGCAAAATAGTAAGTCTCAGTCATGCAACCCATCATATTTCTTTAAATATTTAAAATAACTTTTGGAAATATATTTAAACTTACACAAAATTTATGAATTAACTAGTTTCCATTACTGAAGAAAGGATTTTCATTATACTACATATTTTTATAAATATATTTAAAATATGAAATGAACAGTAAGTTTCTAAACTTATTATTGAAAACCAGACTTTTTTTTCTGGGTTAGGCTCAAAAAATGATTCAAAACCCTTCTTTTGGTTGCATATTCTGGAGTTAGGTACGAATCAATTAAGAGATAGAATATAGGGTCAAATTTTGAAACAACAAGTAAACAAACTAGTAAAATATTCAAATGACAACAAGGTGTAAACTGGTAACATCCCACTGGAGCACATGGATATGGGATGGGAAGCAGGAAGTTGTTTTGTGAGAGATTTACTTACCACAGATAAATATATGTATATATTTGTATGTTTATATGTATATGTCACCGCCTGCAGCTATTGCCGCCTGCAGCAATGATACCGCGGGAAAGAAATCGGAGGCAGACTGGAAATGAGTAGGTTCTTTATTCTTGCTTCTTCTCTGCTTTCTCCTCTGTATTTTCCTCCTGATTCCGCCCCCGTTCCTCTCTACCGTCTGTTTAAATTCTCTTTACCTTAACAAGTATACACGTGTCACAAGCTCAACTTACAGGTGAGTCACACAGTGTTCACGGGTACAGAAAGATTCTTAGTTAATTGCATTAATGTCAGGTGTAAACAATTAAAAGTCTCCTCTTTGGCTCTCAGCCAGCTACTTCCTCATTCAAGGCTCTTACATGTATATATAAACAAATATATATGTGTGTATATATGTATATACATATATTATTTTTGACATTTTTGTATTGTTTTGCTTTCCTTTGTTGCAGTTGTGAGTACCAAACCAGAGTTTACACACATGCTAGGCAAGAGCTTTACCATTGATCTGTATTCCAGCCCCTGTCACAGATGATTTTGTCAGGTCTTCTGGATTCTCTGTGATGCTGCTCAGACATTCCTCACTCAGATGGCTGCTACAGCTAGACAGTTTGCTATATTCCTATACTTTCTAAATGGAAACCGTAAGTCTTTAGGCTGTTCTCTGGAGCTGGCTCTGGAATTATATTGGACTAGCAGCAACCTTTATAGCATGTCCATGGTCCTTGATCTGGTTCTGGGTGATGGGTTCTTAACACATTGTTAAAAGCAAGGTCCAACTTCTGTGGATTAGTCAAAATCATATTTCATAAAAATCAAAAATGCTTATTCTGTGAAAGACACTTGAGTGAATAAGAAGGTAAGCTACAAACAAGGAAAAAATATTTGCAAATATTTTGTCTGTCAAGATTATGGATCAAGAATATAGGACAAATCTTAAAACCTCAACAATGAAAAAACAAACCACTTCATCAAAAAGTGGCAAAAATATGGAGAGACATTTCACCAAAGAGGATATAACAGAGATAAAGAAGCACATAAAGCTCAAATAACATAACTCTTACCAAAACGAAAAATTTAAACAACATAAAAAGCTAAATGTCATTACATGCTTAATAGTATAACTAAAATGAAATAATACTGACTTTATTAAGTCTTAGGAGGTTGTAGAAGAAGTCAACCTCTCATAAATTGCTGGCCAGAATATACAATTATTGACATTCCTGAAATTCCCTTGGCATGATTTATGAAGTTGCTTCTCTGTATTTCTCCCAAAATAAATGTTTACAAGAAAAGCTTTAATGATATTTTGTAGCATATTTATATTGCCAAAATGTATAAAAATCCAAATATTCCACAAGAGGCTAATGAATAAACAAATAGAGAAATATGGACAAGTGAATGAAATAACATCCAACAATAAAAAATGAGAACACTTTTGATAGATGCAGTAATTTGAATAAATTTCAAATGCATTATGTTTAGTGAAATAATCTGGTCTTAAAGAGTGTATGTTGTATCACTTTGTTTTTATTACATTTACATCATTAAAAATTAAAATATATAAAACTCTAGAATGATAGGAATTGAGACTAGTTTTCCAGGAAACATGGGGAGCAAAGATTGTTTATGGAGGTAACAGAGCTATTCCAGTGTCATAACTGTGGTGATTACATGAATCCATGCATGTGTTAGAAGTTGTACAACTGCAAATGAAAAGAAAAAGTCAATTTCATATCCTAATTAAAAAGAAGCTCAATAATGAAATAAGAATGATATTTCATATAGGCATTTAAATCACCTTGTTAAAATGTTAAAGTTGAAATTATGTAGCCATTATTCCTCAAATTTCAAAAGATACTCTGAAGAAATTTTTAAACTGACAGTTCATAATAATTTCTTGTGAAATTTTAGCCAGGTATTCAGAAATCTGCCTAATACAAAAAGTTTAGAGAATTCACAATAGTGATGTGAGGACATAGGTCTTGAGACAAGATAGTTTTGTCAGAGCAAACAATTGTGACAAACTCCTTATCACATTAACTTTCTATATTTCATTCGATTGTCAAAAATAGCTATAATTTTATTTTTAGGCTCTTGGCCATTTTAGAAACCTACAATCACAGATCAGCAGTGACACTTTTTTCTATATTTTCTTTTATCATTGTCTTCTCTCATTTTAACTCTTCAGTGGAAAAAACTTTAGTGTAAATATTTTCTGCTTTCCCTGATGACTCGCAAAACACATACTGGGTTGCTTTACTACAGGCCTTGTTTTTTTTTTTTTTTTTTTTTTTTTTTTTAATAATTTCATTCATCTTCTATCCTTTTCAGATTAAAAAAAGCACTATCTTATTAAGCCCAAACTTGTTTTCTTCACAACTTTATATAATAAATGACAATAAATGTTTATAGTGTACTTATTATCCACTCAATTTTATTCACAGCACAAATACATGTTATTTTCACATTTTATATGTGATGAAATTAATCAACATTCTTAAAGATCATAGAGTCTAATAGAAAATATAAAACCTTATTTGGGTGATAACAGATCATTTTCTTCCATTGTTCCCTGGTATGTAATTTAAATACAAATGGATAATTACATATAATGTACCATCTTTTCATATTTTTAAAAGAATTAGATAAAATATATTTTACCACAGGCCTGGAAAAATAATGTAAAAAATGCAAAATATTCATCTACAAAAAAAAAAAAAACAGGTTTTAAAGATACTAAAATATTTAAATAAATTTGACAAAAATCTTATTTAAAAAATTTGCCCACTATTGACCTGATGTAGAAAATATACTCCCATTGTGACAACCAAATCATTTCATGGAAATGCTTAAATGATGTAAGATTGCTGAAATCCAGACTAGCAAGTGCCTTTCTTGAGCTGTTTAAATTGAGCTTTTCTAAAATCCTTTAAGCAATTCAACTCTAAAAATAACCTAAATTATTCAGATCTTTAATAATGTGCAAATACAATTCCATCCTTTCTAAGCTCTAGGTATCTGATAATTCCTATCATTTTTCATTAAAGGCTGTTGGATTTTGAACATTTAAAATTCTAATCTCATTTCCACAAAGGGATGAAATAGCATTAAAATCGATCTCAAAGAAGATCACACATTTCATCTGCTTGGAGGAAGGACACACTCCAGAAGCCTCTGGCAGAAGGAGTGGAGGAAGAGAGAAACACGACCGATATGCCACCAGGAAGGTTGAAGATGCTTGGGCATCTGCACTACAAAATATCAAAACAAAACAAAAAGTATGCAGAAATAAGCCCATACATTGAAAATTGAGGGTTATTTGTACATTTATTTCCCTTACAAAGGTTTATAATTTTTAAACTATTGTAACCTATTGAAAAACTAAAACCAAATGCATAGTACACTTGGTAATATTTGACCATTTAGATAAAAGTGAGGAAATGTTTTAAATATCTGAAATCATGGGAGTTGAGGACTATGATCTTACCAACCTAAAAGAATGAGAAAGCAAATAATGTCTTTGTGTCAGAACAATTTTACTTTAAAAAATTGTTGAGCAATATCAATTACATAATTTACATATGATTTTAATGGTCAGACTAATATAAGTAAATGCTGAACTATATAAATCATAGTAAAACATTTTATTATAAAGCATAGTAGTCATCTATATTATTTCTTCTTGTTTTGAAATTTGATCTATCTACTCTTTTGTGAGATTAATATATTTATACTAGGGAAACATTCCTTATGATTCATTTCCTGAGACTGAGGCTGACAATCCTTATTAGCAACTTTACTTACTCTTTGCTAACTTTCAGAACTATGATTTCACTTTTCTTTAATAAGTCTTCTCCCTCTAACTTCAAGAAAGGTAATGTGAGGCCACAACAAACTCAGTACGAGACAGAAAAATGCAGTCAGTTCAGTCTCCCTGCAATTTTAGTGCCTTGCAATTTCAAACCAAGAAAAACAAAGTACCCAGGAATTTTCCATTTCAGTTATCTTCTGTCAGCCTATATGATGCAGCTCTTCATTCAGGTGACACCTATTATTGACTTACAGTTGTGTGCACCTAAGTATTGAGTATACAACCTAAACAGCAAGTCCTCCTTCAAATATTTCATCAAAAATATGCATTTAAAATTATTCAGGTGACATGAGGAAACTAAGAGTCTAAGAATCTAATTAGGTGCATAGCTTTTGCAAATGCTTCAAAACGTTAGAGGGAACTTTAACTTTGCTCTTAAACTTTGCTGTAACTAAGAACAATTTAGGATAATTTTTACAGTAAATATTTTTAAGCAGTATAACACAAGGCTTAGGTGTTGAGTCCAGGAATCACCTTAGAGAGTTAAGAAGTACCAAGAAACATTGTTCCAGGAATTAATTTCCTTTCTGTGCCTGTATAGGGCTGGTGGAACATAGTTCAGGATCTCTGTTATGGTTTAAATGTGAGGTGTCCCCCAAAAGCTCATATGTGAAAGAATAAAAGGAAGTTTAGAGTGACATGTTTGGGTTATGAGAGGGACTTATTTTTTTTTTTAACCTTATGAGTGCATTAACCCCCTTACAGGCATTAACTGGTTGTTAACTATAAGCAGGTAGGGTGTGGCTGGAGGAGGTAGATCATTGTGGGCATGCCTTTGGGGTTTTTATTTTGTCCCTGGTAAACAAGACCTCTTTTTGCTTCCCAATTATCTTGTCCTGAGTTGTTATCCTTTACCACACTCTTCCATGATGATGTTTTGCCTTATTCAGGCCCAGAACAATGGAGCCAGCTGTTTATGGACAGAAATATTTGAAACTGTGAGCCCCAAATAAGCTTTTCCTTCTCTAAAATTGTTCTTGTCAGGTCTTTTAGTCACATCAGCAGAAAACCTGGATAACTTTATCAAAGAGATTACAATTTTGAAATCTCCCCAAATGATTCACAATGACATTCTCCTTCTGTCTCCTTCCTCTTCACTCTCATGTACACTAAAGCAGCTCCTTTTCTCTTTGTCTGTGGCAACTACTGTGCCATTTGATCCATACACTTCCATTCACCTCTAGTATTTTGTCATGACTTCTTGTCACAATTTGTTTTGTTTGAAACAAAAACAATGAATATGAACATAATGAAGACGATCCTATTTTAGGTTAATTAAAAAGCAGGGAGATGTTTTGCAGGTAGATACGAAGTTTGGGCTTTAAACCACTCACTGGCTCTGTGACCTTGGACAAAATACTTAACTCCTTTTAACTCAGTTTCCTGTCCTTGGAGGTTGAATAATGGTACCTGTCATTCAGGCTTATTGCACTGATTCTGCAAGATAAAATACAAGGAGTAGTATTGTAGTAACTGCTCATAATATGTCCTCAAAAATAGCGACTATTTTTTTCTGGTAGTTTTTTTATTATTGTTGAATTTTAAAAATTATGTTGTTGCTCATCAAATCACGTAACAAAAAACAAATGCATGACCATCATTACAATTTATTCTCTAAAACTGTTAAAATCATGAGTTTTCTTCTGACATTTCTCTACAAACCACCTTTTTCTTTCAAAGCTGACTACAGATGTGGAATCAACTGAGGCTGTGTCTCATTCACCCTATCAGAACACATGTCTTTATCTTTAGTCTTCCTCTTGCCCTTCAAATAGGAGTTTGACTTTCCAATTAAGGTTCAATGATTTACATTTTAATCAGAAGCGTAGAGCTCAGAGGCTTTCAATACTCAAGTACAGTTTTGCCCCCAGTCCTGGTATTAGGGATCATGACTCTTGTTCTGATATTATGGGTTTTCATATCTGCTGTGCCAGTTTCCTCAGAGTGCCAGACAGGACATTTTCTTTTCACCTGCCATGTACATCTTTCTGGAAATCTGTCATGTTTTTCAGGTCTCTTTGAATCCAGGCAGCTGATGATCTCCTTGTGGACATCCATGAGTTTCAATTTTGAATGTTCCATGTGATAAAGTCTATAAGCAATTTTCGGCTTTGGTGTATGTCTCAATCAGTGGCCCAGCGGTTTCTCAGACAATAACAGCTTGAGGTTAAAGATTCTTCATTTTCAGGTTCACAGGAACACATCAAATTTAAACCACTGGTTGGCTAATCCCTCGGCTAAATTGATCTAAAACTTCTCAAAAACATGTACTGCTGAATTTGGCTATACAGTTTTTTTTTTGGGGGGGGGGGTACAGGAATGGGAGTTGGTTGTGAATTTGGGAAGTGAAATGAGGGCAAGGATATAAAGAAAGAAGACATTCATTTCATTAAATCAACATACCTAATGGAAATGGATAGGAGGTACAGTTGCAAAGCAGAGACTGGGGAAGCAGCAAGTGGGCATGAAGATGCAGCTGTTGCCTATCACTCACCAGTGCAGTTCCTCAAAAAGCCAACTGAGAGTTCCTTCTCATTCCAGTTCCTCATGCCCATGATTCCACCATGACTCTTCACAACGTCCTTCCTTCAAATGCCTTTGGTAATCCTTAACTGCTGATTTTTTTCAACAATTCTTGGTTTAAAATTCACACATGAAAATATGCCCCCCCCCCCCCCCCCCCCCCCCCCCCCCCCCCCCCCCCCCCCCCCCCCCCCCCCCCATTGTATCTTTTCAGGAATTATGTGCACATATCAGTGAGTCCGGCAACTCTCATCTTTTGCCTTGTTTACTGCAATAGCCTATCTGCGGTTTCTGCTTCTGCCTTCACCAATATTATTCTTCTCTTAATTCAGTCAGAATTTTCCTGTAAGAATATCACAGTTCACATCATGTTAAACTAAGCTTGGCCTAACATTGTCTCCATATTGGGGTGATAAAGTTTGTTCCAAAGTGGCCTGGGTCAATATTTAAACTGTATCTCATATGCCCTGTAAACAAAGGGCAAGATAAAAGTATGCACTTGTAACCAAGCAGGTGAATCTCATTCTGTCTTAAGAGTTGAACTTCAACCAATCACAGGCTGAAAACTGACCAGACCGTATCCATGGAAAGCAAATGCCATCTACTACAGCAAGTCAGGGTGTTTCTGTATGTCACTTTCTTTTCTCTGGTTCTATATGCAGTCTGTACATGTGGTGGTGGTGGGGATACCCATACCAATATTTATCCAGTATACTGCTAAGTTCTAGAAGCTTTTGCTTGATGAAGTAAACTTTAAGAAATGTCACTGGTCTCAGTTCTTTTCTTTTAACACACAGTTTGCTCATAGTACCACAGCATCTTTCTTGGTCACGCAAAATAAAGACCAAATCTTTAAATGACCTATATATCCCCATCATTGCTCTCAGCAATGTCTCAGACTTCATCTCCAGCTACTTTCTATTTTGCTTTTTTCCTACCCTTACTAGATCTTTTAGTTTCTGTGAACATGCCAGATAATTTTCTGCTTCAGGAACTTTGTACTTGCTGCTCCTCCTGACTACATGGCTATCATTCAGTCATCATCAACTATTAGTTACATGCTTTGTCTAATTCTTTGCTCACATATCATATTTTCAATGAAGTTTCCCCTGAGTTCACCCCCCATACTCTCTTCCATCTTTTCCTATATAATTGTATTCTTGTCAGTATAGGAAACATTTAACTTATTCATTTTTCATATTTTGTGTCCCTATTCCTATCTCCTTTCCCCAAAATATAAGAAAAATAAAAGGAAAACAACAAGATAAGGGATTTGTATTGTTAGCTCTGGCATTACTTAGAAACTATAGGTACACAATTAAAAATTAATTTTAAGATAAATTGCAATTTAAATTGGTGATCTCTTATAGATACAAAATCACTTTACTCAGGCATACCTCTAACCTGATCAATTTGATTATCAGTGAAGAAGGCTGCCAGTGAAAATTGCTTTCAAACATACCTACTTGTTAACAAGAAAGGTGATATTGGGGTTGAGTAGGAGACATTAGAACCAAGGACATGCACTTGCTATGTTTCTACTCTGCTACCTTGTGTACATAAAAATGCATTCACAATTCCAAGAAGGGTACAAAAGACTTTTTTACTTGTTTTCACATTTCATTTACCTTCTAGGAAGCAAACTGTCTCCATTGTTATAAAAATAGGTCATAACACACTCCTAGATCATGTGTTGCATAATGACTATAATTTTCAGGACCTCATTAGGCCAGTCATGAGTCATCCACTGTGCTGGCTATACTGGCCGCAGAACAAGGAGGCTCCATTGGGATAGGATTGGGGATGGATATCCTGTAGATTACCTAAAGTCCAACAAAGCTTATGAAGAGTGGAGTTCTGTGATTGGCCCATATTGAGACTGTGCTGTAGATAAACAGACAATCCTTTAATACCTTTATTCACACTCATTGATAGTGCATTTCAAAATCCCATGAAATAGCAAGTTTCAAAATGAAGGGACTTAACAAAGCTAGCTGCTAGACACATGACTGAAAATTGAAAGATGAGGTCTTGATAACCAGGGAATCAACATTGCCAGACTCACAGAATTTTTATTTCATGTTTTTTTTATTGACAATGTGTAATGGTGACAACCAACTTGCATTTTGAGTTTTGAGCCAGTCACCATTTTTAACGCTAACACTGACACCTTAAAGCTATGCGACACTGTAAAAATCACTTCACTTCTCTGACCTTTTCTATAAAATGATGCTTTAATTAATAGGCACCCTTCAGATTTAAAGGAAAATTAAGGACAATGTTTGCATACCTTTTTAAGCACAAAGAAGCTAAAGACAAATAAATAAGCTGTTAGACTGCCTGATATAATTATTAAAACACTTCATTGCATCACTTAGTAAGCAATCAAATTTTAAAATCCCTATTCTCAATATAATTTTGCATTGAGCACTGAATACATACTATGAGCAGTGATGTGAAAACTTTCTTCTAATTAAAACATTATCATTTATGAGAAAACTATTGAACAAGGTTTCTTTATTAATGTTGCAGGTATATTTTTAGAAGTGATGATTGTGATCATTTTACAACCTGCCATTTGTGTGCATATGAGAGAATTGCAGAGTGTGACCACAGTAGATTTAGAATCTGAGAGTTCTGAATTCTATTTAATTATACATATTTGACAAGTAAAATTTTCAGCACTTTAATCTCATAATTTCTAACATGAGGACAAAGCCAGGAGCAGTGTAAGTCCAGCAGCTCAGTGATTGAGCGCTCCTGAGTTCAATTCCTGGTACCCCAAGAATATAATTAAAATAAAATAAAATGAGGACTGTAACCGGCTGCGGGCAAGTTACGGCGAAGCTGTGGAAAGAACTCAAAAGACAAAATAGAAAAGAAAAGATTAATTTAATTCTCCCGGGAAAGATCCCACTACCACGCGGTCCGGCAGGAGAGAGAAAAGCCCCTGTTGGTTATTTCCTCTGGTAAAAAGTTTTTTCTATCTCGCATCAAGTCTCGTGAGATTTTAAGGCGAGCGAGATCCGGAAGGCATTTCCGATGTAAACAAATGGTCTCAGCAGACTCTTCAATTATAATGTCTAGGTTGAGCCCTTGTGAAATTTTGAGGGGCAGCATCTCTAACAGCTGCTGCAATCATATTTTCTGTGACAAAGGCATCATTTATATCTTTACATAGTTGTATATATATAGAAAGACCTTTTTTATTTCTCCATGGCCTGATAGCATCTTGGCAAAATTTATTAGCATTTTTATATGTTAATTGAAAAACTAATGGCATAGCTTGTTTAACATTTTTAAACACTCTCTCTGTAGTTTTTAAAAGTCAATCAGCAAAATCAGCATATGGCTAATTAGGTCCCTGGATCACCTTAGACAGGCTACCTTGCAGATCTCCAGGTCCTTGTAAAGTTTTCCATGTCTGTAATGCAGCTGCATAGATCTGGGCATATATGCCTGGCACATAATATTTTTGAGCCTGTGAGTCTGCGAATTGCCCTTCTCCTGTGAGCATGTCTACATTATGATCGTCAAACCATGCAGGTGCATTTCTTTGAGCTGTTTCTATACACAGTTCTTGAAATTGTGATCGCCAAACTAAGTATTGTCCCCCACTCAATACAGCCTTACATAGACTTTTCCAGTTTGAGGGGGTTAAATTAAAGGTGTTAAGGGCCTCTATCACGTTAAACATGAAAGGAGCTTGTGGTCCATATGTCATTACTGTCTCTTTTATATTTTTTATTGTTATGAAATCTATTGAGTAGTGGACCCTCTGTCCGCTATTATCAAATACTGGCAGTTTCTAGTTTATCTGTGAGTTACCCTCGAGAGCATATAAGTGCTCAGAAAGACTTTTTATTTGTGTTTCTAGGGTATGCAAACGCCTAGTAATTCCCTTCATATTTTTTGTAATGGATTTTACCCATGGGGGAGTAGAGGACACAGGTGGTTCCTCTCTTTGAGGGTCTTTTTTCTTTTTTAATTTCTTTTTGGTGTTTTTATTGGAGACTGTGCTCTCAGATTCACTGGTTTGTCCTTCACTGTCATCACTTTTACTGGAATCTTGAATCTCAGCTTCTAAGGAAAGTACATAATTTTCAGCTAACTTCAATAATTTTCTGATGGCTTTTGCAGCCTTTGTCTTTGAATTTATATCATTATTTTTCTCCCTGGCACTAATTGACTCAGGGGTTATGCTTTCTTGATCGCTTTCCTCCCCATATATTGAATCTGCTATATCGAAAAACTCATCCATGGCTCTTATTATGTGGCTCTTAGACACATTTGTTCCCATGTTCAGGCAGTTCTTACCTGCCGAGGATACCTCCTCTTACCGGGGGGCACTGGAGCTGACTGCTTTGCGCGGGGCTGGGCGGCTTCTCGGTCCGAAGGAGCCTGGTTTCCGCACGCTACAGTTAATCCCTGCGCGCTGCTCACCTGTGCCGCTGCCGCCACCGCCATGCCGGGTCGAGCCGGCTGCACCTCTGCGTAACTCGCTGCCTGCTTCCCCGTACGGGCCACCAACTGTAACCGGCTGCGGGCAAGTTACGGCGAAGCTGTGGAAAAAACTCAAAAGACAAAATAGAAAAGAAAAGATTAATTTAATATTAACAATATATTAATAATATTATAATAATATTAACAATTTTTACCTACTTGAGTTTTGCTCCCTTCTCAATGGAAAGGCCCTTCATTGGAACACGATGTCAGTTGTAGGAAGGAGGATAGATTCTTACTAAATGCGACCTCTGTGTGGACAGGGATTGTTATTTCCTCACATCTCCATCATCCTCTGAGTCTTGTCTTTGTGCTACTGGAGCCCCAATGCTGTCGACGTACAGTTTCATATTGTTTCAGAATGCAGAGATGAATATTATGAAATATTTGAAAACCTGATAAATTTAACTGACTAAAACCCAATGATGAATTATTTTTAAAGAGCTATTATATAGACTGATCTTATGAGTCATATTGTGTCTATTAAAATAATTTTGATATCCTCAGTGAGTTGCATGCAATTAACTGTCTACTTGACAATTTCATTTGAATTCTATATTAAAATTTAATTAACAGATTACACTGCATTGTGCCTTTATTTCATTACATGAATTAATTAATTATTCAAGTTATATTTTAGACAGATGTTAAATCAAAGTAGTTGATGATAAAAAAGGGGGGGCTCTGATTTATTGTCTCCTCTCCCTTTCTCTCTCTGTCTCTCTCTTTTGGTTTTAAAGTCATGAGAGCTTGAGATTATTTATCAGGTGTGTCCATGTAGTTTAAAAGTGTTACATTAAACAAATATTAATTAAGTCATCACAATAACCCATAGGTGGTTTCAAAGAGTAGAACAATTGATCCAAGTTTTTTTTTTTTTTTTTTTTGGTACCGGGGATTAAACTCAGGGGCACTTGACCACTGGGCCACAACCCCAGCCCTTTTTTGTGTTTTATTAGAGACAGGGTCTCACTGAGTTGCTAAGTGCCTCGCCATTGCTGAGGCTGGCTTTGAACTCGTGATCCTCCTGCCTCAGCCTCCCAAGTGCTAGGATTACAGGCGTGCACCACCACGCCCGGCTTGATCCAAGTTTTTGAAGTTAGATTTTATGAGGTACAAAACAAGATAAAGTGAAACAAAGCAAATAAAAAAAGTGGCTAAAGACTAGTGAGATGAGGGGAGAATACAGTGAATTAAGGCCACAAATACAGGCAGAGAAAAAAATATAGTTCTTGTGGACACAGAAAAATATGTATTAAAAAGTATGAAGGAAAGAGTATGAATGTGTATACAAATATTTCTATTTGCATTATAAGTTCATTTTTAAGCAGACCATATAAAAAGTAAAAACTTGTGGTTGGCTTACTTAAATGTGCCAGAAGATGCCTGTGTCTACTCTTGCCATTGCTCCATTCTTTAAAGGACATCTTTATGACATTAAGAAAAAAAAAAAAAAATGAAAGACTTTATATTTAGAGCAATTTTAAGATAACAGAAAAGCTGAGCAGAAAGTACACAGACTTTCCATATATTCAATTTCTACTACCATTACCAAGGGCATCACTAATGTCCTCTTTGGGGCATCTTTATGATAA
The DNA here is from genome assembly GCA_025594165.1 of Tamias sibiricus. Taxonomy (NCBI): domain Eukaryota; kingdom Metazoa; phylum Chordata; class Mammalia; order Rodentia; family Sciuridae; genus Tamias; species Tamias sibiricus. Next base: position 148,113,300 of record CM046662.1, read on the forward strand.
TTTCTTGTTATTTACCTTGGTATTTCTAAAATACCTCCTCACATTGCTACAGTTTATTCAGTATTTTCTTAAGACACAGAATGTTGTTAATTTACTTTTATAAGAGTAAATACCCATTAAACTAAGAGATTCTCTTTGAAAAAATAAGGGAAAAGATTTCATCTCCTTTTTCTAAGAATATTTGTGTTAGAAAACTTGTAATTATAAGGTCTGGAAATGTATATAAACCTTTCCAAAGGCTGATAATCCTCTTACTAGTTTTTCTACCTAGGACCCTCTTTCTCAGGGAAAGGGGAGACCTCTGTTTCACAAGCCTCAAGGAAGATGGCATTCTAGTAACATTGGGAGGTTAGGATGGTCACATCAGTTTTCATCTTTAGTTTATGTGGTGAATTTTATTAATTTAATTTCAAATATTATAGCAATGATTTTATAGGATATATTTTATTCAGTTATATCATAACATCCTTTGAAAAAAATTGCTGAATGAAGGAGCCCTAATTAGGAAGGGCTGTTGTAGCTAGCTGGAAGCCATGGGTTCCACCTGATATGTATGTGACGCACCTGTAGGCACCCGCAAAGCTGAAGGTATATAACCGGGTGAAAGCGGTCCGAGTTAGGAGAACGAATTCATTCGGTCAGTCGGGCAGCCACTCGGTCGGTCAGAAGAATCAGAGCGGCCAGAACTTAGGCAGAGCGGTTACAGAAAAGAAACCAGATAGAAGAAGTAATGACTGGTCAGAGTTAGGCCGAGACTCCTGAGGAAGACAGAAGACAGAAGAAAGAAGAAGGAAGAAAGAAGAGAGAAGAAAGAAGCTCTAATCTTTCTATCTTTCTTTACTCTAAGCTAAAGCTCTAATCTTTCTTTACTCTACTCTACTCTAAGCTAAGAAGACAAGAAGAAAAGCTCGCTTTAATCTTTCTTTAAAAATCTTTCTTTCCCTCTCTCTAAGCTCTAAGAAAGTAGAAGTAAAAGTAGCAAAAGCTATACTCTGCCTCCGAGAATTTTCCTCCTGTGGCGGCGCCGTGGCTGGCCGTGACAGGCAGCTTACAGCTGAATTCTATTTATTCATATTTTTCTTTTTTTTTTTTTTTTTTTTTTTTTTTTTTTTTTGGGTACCGGGAATCGACCACTGGGCCACATCCCCAGCCCTTTTTTGTATTTTATTAGAGACAGGGTCTCACTGAGTTGCTAAGTGCCTCGCAGTTGCTGAGGCTGGCTTTGAACTCATGATCCTCCTGCCTCAGCCTCCCAACCAAGTGCTGGGATTACAGGCGTGCACCACTGAGCCCGGCTACTCATACATTTTTAACATTTACATATATATATATATATATATATATATATATATATATATATATATATATATACTTTTATGTATATTTTTATATGTATTTATACAACTTTCACAGAAGTCAAATGGGCCTAGGTTCTTAAATTTATTTTTCACTGAAAATATTTCATATTTTTGGTTATGGAACCATCTATAAAGATGCCTTTGAAGCTGACTGTAATGACACATATTGGTCATCCAGTGACTCAAAAGACGGATGGAAGAGGGTCCTAAGTTCAAAGCCAGCAATTTAGCAAGATCCTGTTTAAAAAAAAAAAAAAAAAGAAAAGAAAGGGAGATAGAGAAATAGCTCAGTGGTATGGTGCCCTGGATTAAATTCCCAGTACCACTCACACAATAAAGATGAATAAATTAATTAATTATTTTAAAATAAAAAACAACCCATGAAAAGGTTTTGCACAATGTAAATTTTCTGGTGCTTTTTATATTTGGCCTATTATGCTGTTTTACTTTGAATTTTTACAAAACATGAGTTGTCAGATAGCTTACATTTAATTTCTTTTAAAAACCTTTTCAGCCCCTTTATACACTAATAATTATCGTGATCTCTTAACAAGACCTTTAAATTTTTTCTCTATGTTTTTCTGAATATCTTTTTAAAATTTATTTATTTTTTATTCTAAGTTGTTAGAAATGACAGCAGAATGCATTACATTTTATATTATACTTATAGAGCACATTTTTACATATCTCTGGTTGTATACAAAGTATATTCACACCATTTGTGACTTCATACATGCACTTAGGGTAATGATATCCATCTCATTCTACCATCTTTTTTTTTCTTCTTCACCCTTTTGCCCCTCTTCTCCCCTCCCTCCCCATTGACCTTTCTAGTGTTCCTCTAATCCTCTTATGCTCACCATCCCAACCCCACTGTGAATCAGCCTCCTTATATCAGAGAAAACATTCAGCATTTGGCTTTTTGGGATTGGCTAACTTCACTTAGCATTATATTCTCCAACTTCATCCATTTGGAGAGAAATGTTGGAGTAGCTTTTATCTCTTTTTTTATTATTGATTTCTAATTTCATTCTATTATGGTCTGATAGACTGCAGGGTAGTATCTCTATTTTTTTACATTTGCTTATAGTTGTTTTTTTGGCATAATGTATGGTCTATTTTAGATAAGGATCCATGTGCTGCTGAGAAGAAAGTGTATTTGCTTGTTGAAGGATGAAATATTCTATATAAGTCAGTTAAGTCTAAGTTGTTTATTGAATATTTGAGTTCTATAGTTTCCTTGTTCAGCTCTTGTTTGAAAGACCTATCCAGTGGTGAAAGGGGTGTGTTAAAGTCTCTTAGGATTATTGTGTTGGGGTCAATTTGACTCTTGAACATGAGAAGAGTTTGTTTGATAAACATGGATTCTCCATTATTTGGGGCATATATATTTATAATTGTTAAGTCTTGTTGGTGTATGGTTCCCTTGAGCAGTATGTAGTGTCCTTCTTTATCCCTTTTGATTGGCTAGCTTGACATCTACTTTATTTGATATGAGAATGGAAACCCCTGCTTGGTTCCTCAGTCCATGTGAGTGGTAGGATTTCTCCCAACCTTTCACCTTTAGCCTGTGGATGTCTTTTCCTATGAGATGAGTCTCTTGGAGGCAGCATATTGTTGGGTCTTTTTTTTTTTTTTTTTTTTTTTATGCAATCTGCTAGTCTCTGTCTTTTGATTGGTGAGTTTAGGCCATTAACATTCAGAGTTATTATTGAGATGTGTTTTGTATTCTCAGCCTTTTTTGTTTATTTTTAGTATTTAACTTGACATGGTTTCTCCTCTGATTGGTTTTTCCTTTAGTGAATACCCCCTCTGCTGATTTTCATCATTGTTTTTCATTTCCTCTTCATGGAATATTTTGCTGAGGATGTTCTGTAGTTCTGGCTTTCTCGAAGTAAATTTTTTAAACTTTTGTTTATCATGGAAAGGTTTTATTTCGTCCTCAAATCAAAAGCTTAATTTTGCTGGGTATAAGATTCTTGGTTGGCATCCCTTTTCTTTCAGAGCTTGCTATATGTTGTTCCATGATCTCCCAGCTTTGAGTATCTGAGTTGAAAAATCTGCTGTGATACGAATTGGTCTCTTTTTATATGTGATCTAATTCCTCTTTCTTGTGACCTTTAAAATTCTATCCTTATTCTGTATGTTAGACATTTTCGTTATAATGTATCTTGGTGTAGATCTGTTGTAATTTTGTACATTTGGTGTCCTATAAGCCTCTTGTATTTGGTTTTCTAATTCATTCTTCATGCTTGGGAAATTTTCTGGTATTATCTCATTAAAGAGATTGTGCATTCCTTTGGTTTGAAACTCTGTGCCTTCCTCTATTCCAATTACTCTTAGGTTTTGTCTTTTGCTGCTGTCCCATAATTCTTGGATGTTCTGTTCATGGTTTCTTACTATCTTCACTGTGTGGTCAACTTTATTTTCAAGATTATATACTTTGTCTTCATTGCATGAGGTTCTTTCTTCCAGTTGATCTAGTCTGTTGGTGATGCCTTCTATTGTGTTTTTAATTTGGTTAATTGTTTCCTTCATTTCAAGGATTTCTGACTTTTTTTTCCCCCAGAGTTTCTATCTCTTTTTTGAAGTATTCTTTTGCTACCTGTATTTGCTCTCTTATATCTTTGTTTTAATGGTCAACCTTTGCCTGTATTTTCTCATTTAGTTCTGTCTAATTCACAGATTATTTTAATTATGAACCTTCTGAACTCCTTCTCTGACATTTCATCAACTTCGCTGAGCATCGGTTCTGTTATTGTAGTATTCTGGTTTGTTTGGGGTAATTTCCTCCCTTGTTTTTTCATGTTGTCTATTTGCCTTTCTTTCTCACAGTGTAGATCTGAGATATTACAGTTTCTACCCTATATTCTTGTAATATCCATGCAGGTTGTCTGTGCCTCCCCTTAATGTTGGACTTTCAGAACCTGCAGGTGTCCCTCGAAGTATGCTACCTGGTGCTGGGTCCCATGCAGGTTGGTGTGGACTGAACTGGTTGAATCTGAGCTCATGTGGTGGTCTGCTGGTTGGAAGAGATGGTCCTCTGAGTGGAGGTTAGTGAAGCTGTCCTAGGCCTGCCTGAGCTCCGCAGGTGCAGGCTGGGCTGACCTGGACCTGCCTGAGCTCAGGCGGAGGTTGGTGGAACTTCCCTGAGACTGGCCACACTCAAGCAGATGTCAGTGGGACTGACCTGGGGTTGGCCATGCTAGGGTGGGGGTTAGTAGGACTGACCTGGCCCTGGCCGCACTCCAGTGTAGGTTCCCAGGACTGTCCTTGGCCCACCTGAACTTAAGCACAGTTGAGTGGGTCTGTCCTTGTGTCTCCTGCTCTGGGGAAGAGGTCAGCTGGACTGACTGGAGCCTGGTCACACACAAGGGGAGGTCATCAGAATTGACCTGAGCCTGGCAGCGGACTGCACTGGTCTTGTCCGCACTCCAGTGTAGGTCCCCAGGACTCTGTTTTTTCTGAATTTCATTTATTTTATTTATACTTCTGTATTCAAAAGATTTTCTTCTAAAACTTTTGGACTTAAATTGTTTTGTTTATTCCTGCTTTCCATAGATGGGAACTCAACATAGCAATGTTAAATTTAAAATGATTTTATGTGAGCAGAGAAAGCTATGTTTGTTTGCAATCAATTTTAGCAGTATTGAGCTCATTTATTTTTTCTTTCCATTATTATCTAATGTATTTGCAAGTAAATTTTCCTGTGATTTTGATTCATTTATTCACCTTTATCTAATATTTGAGAGTTTTTCAACTTTCTTCATATTTATCATATGTAATTAAAACCTGTGGTGAATAGAGAATACACATTTTTAAAAAATTTAAACATGCCATTTTTTAAAGCACAACATATAACTTATTTGGGGTGAGATTATGTTTGCTGTAGTAGAAATTGTTTTTTTCTATAATTTTAGCTGTAGTGTTAATGCATGTTAGTTTAAACTGGTCTATAATGACACTCAAGATTATATTTCAGTATTTTTGTCTACAGGTTGTACCAATTACTGAGATAAGGGTGATAAAATCGTCATCTGTTAATGGAAAGTGCTAATTTCCATATTTAGTCCTGCTGATTGTACTTTACATGTCTTGTTACTAAGTGAATGCACATTTGCATTGGTTATGTTTTCCATGATTTATCATCTGTCATTACAAATCTTCATATCTTTCTCTGGCAATACTTATTTGCTTGATACCTACTTTCTCTGGTATTATCATCTCCACTCTATTTTCTTAAACTTATGTTTGAAAGTTTTTGTTTCAGTTTTTTACTTTTAACCTTTTTGTGTGCTATGGTCAATGAGTACTTCATCAAAGTTTGGAGAACTGAATTGTTCCTTTAACCCTGATTGATCATTTGTATCCTTGTTGCCACAATGTCCATTTATATTTAATTGTTGATGTGATTAGATTCAAGTTTGCCATATCACTATGTGTTATATGTATTAAAAGCTAATTTTTTTCCCATTGTGGAATTAATTTTATCCCTTTCTTTTCATTATTCAATTTTTTTGTTTAATCATTCCCTTTAACTCTTTTATTTATACTTGCTCTGTAAATGACAGTATTATCCTTAACTTACAACAGTAATGTCAGAGTTAATATTCTATAAATTCATATAAATTTTAAAAATTACGGTAGTAAAACTTGATTTGTGTTCTGGCTTCTGTGCTATTATTGGTGCATATTTCACACTGCCTTAGATGATGTACTCTATCCTGAAATGCTAATAGTTTTCTTCCCAGGGGTCAGATTTCTGTCAAAGAAATTAAAATGAAGAAAAAATAAAAATGACTTTCTATATTTTTCTATATAGCTAACTATTAATCATTTTCAGACGTTTTTCCATTCCTTTATGTAGATTCCAGTTTCTGCTTGGTATAATTTTCTTTCTTCTCTTGAAATATAAGTATTATGGCAATAATCCCTCAATACTTTATTTTCTATTTTCCAAAATATGCATAATTCCCATAGAATTCTGCCTTTACAATTTATTTTTGTTTTCAGCTTTAAAAATCTGAAAACAGATTTTAAAATCTGAAAATTTTAGCCAGGCGTGGTGGCGCATGCCTGTAATCCCAGCGCTTTGAGAGGCTGAGGCAGGAGGATTGCGAGTTCAAAGCCAGCCTCAGCAATGGCGAGGCACTTAGTAACTCAGTGAGACCCTGTCTCTAAATAAAATACAAAAAAAGGGCTGGGGAAGTGACCCAGTGGTCGAGTGCCCCTGAGTTCAATCCCCAGTACAAAATAAATAAATAAAAAATAAAATAAAATCTGAAAATTTTAAAATTAATTACAATTTGTACTCTATTGTTTTTCATATGATAGCAAGCATTGTTCAAGTATATTAATGCCATTCTATATTTAATGCCATTTTTTTTCTTTAGACACTTTAAATATTTTCTTTTTCTGTATTTTAACCAGATTAGCAAGAATTTGTCTATAAGTGGAGAAAATATCACTATTATTATGGACATAGTTTTAAAATTTAAAATCCATAAATGGAGAGAGAGAGGAGACTTCAGAATGTACCTGAGAACTTTTGGTCTAGCTTAACTCATCTTGTTGCATTTAGGAAAAAAATCTGGTACTGAATACAGATTGACAGATGTCCTTATATGTGATTGTGTTAGTCAGCTTTTCATTGCTGTGGCTAAAATACCTGAGAAGAATAAATTTAAAAAGAAAGAATTTATTTTGGGCTTATCTCAGTTAATAGTCAGCTGATTCCATTGCTCTGAGCCCAAGGTGAGGTAGAAAATCATGGCAAAAGGCAAAATGTTCAGTTATGGCAGCCAAGAAGGAGAGAGAGGTAGAGAGAGAGAGAGAGAGAGAGAAGGGGGTGGGTGAGAAAGGAGAGGAGCCGAGTGGAAAGGAGCTAGGGGCAAGATATAAGCCCCAAAGTTGTATCCCCAGAGATTTACTTTTCCAGCCATGCTCCATGTATTAATTCATCAAGTGGATTAATCCACTGATTAGTTTGCAGTTGTTTCTATCACCTCTCATTACTCTTACATTGTTTCACACATGAGCTTTTGGGGGACACCTCATATATAAAACATAACAGTGATTGAAAAATAGAAATTATTCTCAAAATTTATGACTAAGATAATACCATGTATTCATAAAATCATTATTATTTACTCATGGGCACTTTATCCCTTAGACTTCAACAATTTCCACCAGTGTTTTCCCCTCATGTTCTTGCTCTGTAATGAGTATCAGTCAGATAGATTCTCTATGTGGGTACAAAGAGCAGAAATGATCTTTAGGTCACCATTTGATAGTAAGTCAAAGGGACAAAAAACATGTGCCTCAGAATCTGTGTAAGAATCCTTTGCAGGAGTGCTGAGTCACTGATATTTGGGAGTTATTATAACACCTAGCATTATTTTCTCTAATGCATCACTAATCATATTATAAAGCCACCTATTTTACAAAAGGAGCTACTCCATAATGCTCTTTTCCTATACTCATCCAGCCTATGCCTGCCCATCTGTTCAGAAATATTCTATTTTCATTTTTAAAGCTTACATAAAGCTATACTTTCTTATCCTATCCAAAGATATAAATCTGAAATTTTAAGTATCTCATTTTTAGGTATGCTAACCATTTGGAAACATAATTTTTGCAACTATTATATATAATTAATGTTATTTCAAATGACATGAGGCATAAGCACTGTTGTCTTATGTGGAAGATTTGTTTATAGATTCTTCCATTCACATGTAGGTTGCATAATTTATTATTCTGTTTCCAAATTTCTAACAGAATAAAAAGAAGTGAGTCTTTACCACTAAATTAGTATGATTTTCCCCAAACCTTCCTCACAGCATTCTTCATTCATTGATAGATTGATTAAATCCATTTATCTGAAAATGATATCTGATTTCATAATTAAAAATAAATACACAAAACTTAATTGCCAAGTATTTAGTTGACTTACAATTTATAAAGTACTGAAAGCAATGTTAAAAGGTACATTTCCATAAAACTTTTAGTGGGATATGGAATTTGCTTTTGGTGATCAGGAATTCAGATAGATATATAATATTCTGCCCTAATCCATAGGAGACACATTCAAAGTCCTCCTACAGATTTCTAAAACTGTGGATAATACCTATCTCTCTCCTCATCTCTCTCTCTCTCTCTCTCTCTCTCTCTCTCTCTCCCCATACACACACACACACACACACACACACACACACAGAGAGAGAGAGAGAGAGAGAGAGAGAGGTTATTTCCTGTACATAGTTATGATAAAGTTGAGAACTTTCACCTTTTAGCTTATAGGAAGTACTTAACAGTTTCACTTTTCATATTCAAATTGCCAACATCACTAAACTATTCTTGCATTATTGCATTTAGGGACTATCAGAAAATAAAACAAGGGTCACTTTGTGGTATTAGAACAGTCAATCTGATAACCAAGATGACTCTAAGTGACTATTGAATGGGTAGCATATCCACTGGACAAATGGATGACTCATGGTCTGGGAAGAGTGGAGAGGGATGTTGCAACATTGCTTCTCTGTTCAAATGGTGCACTATTTAAAACTGATAAATAATTTCTGGAATTTTTAATAAAAATTTCAGGCAATAATTCACTGTAACTGAAGTTATGGAAAATAAAACCATGAATTAATGGGATGGGGTGAAGGAACTATTTTACTTATAGAAAACATAGGAAAAAACTAACACTACTTAAGATCACCCCACTTCAAAGTTAAGCAAATGTAACCATATTTTTTTAGTCTTGAATTTCTCATGTATATAAGTGAAATAATGATAAAAATGTTTGAGTTTTAAGCAATAAGAATTCTACTGTACTTAAATTAAACATCTAACATTCGTTTTTGTTGTCTACATTATGAAATGATGTTTTTTAATTTGCATTACATTATATTATTGAATACAGCATCAGATGAACAAGAGTGAATATTATATTTTCTCCATAATTGAATCCCCAGCAAATGTGATCAACAACCTGTTACAAATGAGTAATAACCATGCTTCTAACAATATAAAATAATCAACAATGTTCTAATATCAAAATATCTATAATTTATTTTTTGGATGGATTAAGTTTGTTGTGAGTACAAATATAAAAGCTAGAGAAATGATTTTTTCTCTAGCTTTGGCTTTCTGTTACAGTTTCTCAAACCACCCTTTCCTACTCCTCAATGTCATTTAGGCATTACTCATAGCTTTCTGAATAGTCTGAAATATTACAAAACATTTTTTATATCAAATCTAAACTCTACTCTCACATCCAAACCTCACAATTTCCCCTGCTTCCTCCATTTAGAGCACTTAGCTTCTGAGTTTGACAGAGCCTAAACAGTGGTAGTCATTCATTTATCACAAGTCTTACATTTTCTCACTCACTTCTCCAGATTTGAAGGAATTAAAAAAAAAAAAAAAAATGGGTGTTGTAGGCAGAATAAAATCTTCCACAGATGTCCATGTAGAAATCCTTAGAATCCATGTCAATAAGCCACATGTAGCATGAGGAATATTAAAGCATGACAGATTACCGCCTTTGGGATGAGGACATCATTCTATCATCAGTGTGCCCATCTGATCATGAGAGTCCTTCACAGTAAAGCAATTACCCAGCCATGATTAAAGATAGAGGCATTTATTGCTCATTGACATAACTGATATGATTTGGAATTGTATAAGATCAGCTTTGAAATAGTTTTCTTTAGCCATAATGCCTGTTTTCTGAAACAGTGCAGGGGGGATGCAAACCTTTCCATATTTAAATATATTATATTAACATTGAATTTGAGTATATTCTAGAGTTAAAATAATGAAAGGTTATGCATAACATGTGGTTGCTAGATTCTATTGTGATATACTTTATCTTAGCAAACAGGCTAAGAGTGGAACACTACCATTAAACATTGGCAGTGAAAGTTTGATATTAAACCTAGTTCTTTCCCAGCCTTCTTATTCTGCAAGTTCATCCTCTAGGTAACCAGATGTGCAAGTGACTTTCCCTAAAGACATGAGAGTTGAGATTAGAAACAACTAGCTGTTTCTAGGGACAACACAACCATATTGAAGAAGAGGTCAGAAGAGAGTGAGTGGATGGTTGTCTCCTTTCACCAGAAACAGGGCCTTAATTTGCAAACACCACTGTGAAGCGTCAGGCAGTTTTCACATTTTCATTAACAGAAAGAATTCTGAATTATAGGAAGCAAACTTTCCAGGGAATGGGAAAAAATACAAAGAACACAGATCATATGAATTGAAGTGATAAAAGCCAGTTTGTGACATTTAGTCAATATACTTTTTTTTAAGTTCCATGTTCTTGTATGCCATGTTAGATGGGGAAAGAGTCTGCCTAAGAATGCTAAAACCAGGCTCTAAAACACCAATTCCTCAAACTAGCTTTTGCTTTTGGCATATATTTGAGAGCCCACATAAAAATTCCTTTTATGTCTTTTTATTGTAAAATAATTTTGAAATGTTAAGCCTTGTTTTTCTTTTGCCATTTACTACAAGATGACTACAATGGAGCCCAATAAAACAATGTTCAAAGGCAGTAATACACTTGTCATATGAATGGATGATAGAAAAATTCCATTTCATTTGTATTAAGATTTTCATAACTTCCTTGTCTGGGAAGAAACCAATATTAGTACTGCTGGGAATCAAACTACCTGCTTGAAAAAACAGCAGAAACAGTAGCAAAGACTGGGGAAAGATTGAACATGAAAGGGAAAGATTTAGAGAATCAATCAACAGGAAACTGTCCAACATTCTTTCCCTGAAGAAAAACCAGCATACAATCCTGCTGTCTCTATTATCTAGCTTGGAGCAGCTCTCACAGTGGGTCCAAACTTTGTTTACTTTTTGATTCCCTCTCCCTTTCCACCTGCTGTTGATTCCTGGCAGGATGCCATGAGGGTATTTAAATCCTTTTAGATCTCTGTCAAAAAAGAAAGTGCAGTCAACTCCATTGAAATAGGAGCTATTAAGACATCTTTCATGTGAAACAAGTCAACAACAACAACAAAAAATCATGTGAAGAACAAGCCATTTGGGAGAGGAAAAGGATAGTTCTTAAGAGTAGCTAAATGATCTGCATACTTTGGAATATATACTCTGTTCCAAATTTTATAATAGAGCAGCAATAATATCATGAAAATTTGTGTAAAATAGTTTCTCATTCTGTGACTCGTTATTCTAGACAGTAGATATATGCTAAAACAATACCTTAGTTTCCTGTATTTGTAAACCACAAAGTTCTAGTAGCTCTACAAAACAGAAACGGGTTCTCCTGTCTGGGCCTTATAACTTTTTCTTTATGATAAGGTAAAAATTGTACTCATATTGCATTTCAAATATTATGTCTTCCTTTTTTCATGTAACTTAATAGATCTTGGTGATTCTTCACTTCTTTATGGAAGTGATAAAATTTAAAATTGAGAGCTATATCTTATTTCTTTTCAGTAATAAAAAAAAGAAAACTTTTTGCAGGTTAAAACAATCTTCTTCATATAAATTATAGACATTTTTCCAATATGAAACTTGAATCCTTAATCTTGATAATTATATACATTTTCTTTGTTCACAGAGAAACACCCTCAGGCTCTTATCTGGATTTACTGGAGAGGGAGCTCAGTAGTGTGATGATTTCTTCTTTTAGGAATATGTCTTTGAAAGGGATCAAGAAAGCCATAACCAATCAATTATACCTTATTTATAAAGACACACACACACACCACTGTTAAGGTTTCTCCTTGGAGAAAGACAAGAAGAAATCAATTGAAAAGACAGAGGTGGGGTAATTTAATAATTGAAATGTGTTCCATGTATTGTTTCCATTACAATCTTTTAGTGCTCTTTCTTAATAACTGAAAATAAAAATAGAATACTGTGTTCCTTCCCAGAGGGGAAACAACCTTTAAAAACTATGTACAATACAGCTCATATGACACTAGAAAAAAAATAGATCATTTAAATAATTCAATTCTCTTCACTAAATTTACAGAGAAGCTGACTCACATGGGCTCTACCATCTGTTTGGGTAAACTTACAGATTTGGTTGAAAAGTACAAATAACAGAAATTAGAACATTCATCCACCTGTAAACCATTTACTAACTTTTGTCTATTTTGTTTTTAAAGCAGAGATTCTCTTATGACAGAGTCTGGAAGCCAAAACACAAGGAATGACAATCACTGTTCACTTAAGTCATACATTTGTGCTGGCAAGGGCCTATTTTTGTTTGTGTAGCAGATTATTTATTCAGGTGTTTGTTTTTATACACTGAGCAGATTTTTTAAAAAAAGTTGTGGGTAAATATGAAACATAACTTGTTTGTAAAACAATTTAAAATTGAAGTATGTGTTTAGTGATATCTATTTGTTTCAATGCAGAAGAATGTGTCCTTAATTAAAAATTAGACATCTTTTAATTAAAAGATTTATATAAATCAATATTGCAAACATTGTAACTCTAATGTGCATTGTCAGCAAGATACAGACTGTGATAAGGTGAAATTGACTCTGTAGGACAAATAACACAATGGTTATATTTTCTTACACCTGGGTTTGGTATGGGATCCTTTGCACATTTCTCTTTGATATGAATAGTCTTGTTGTACAAAGGTAATTTGAGACTGGCTAAATTGTATAACCTAAGGGCATCAAAGTTTAATGCCATCTCTTCCACTATCCTTAAAGTGTTTCAACTATATGCATGGTTCACTCAGTTTAATGATCTGAGACAATGTGAATGGGCACTTATTGGTTTGTGACTTTCGGTGGATAAGACATTCATGAGTACAGGAGGACATGAGCCAAGTACCACCATTCTCCTTCTTACAAAAAGCTATTATGCACAAACAGAGTAAATATAGAAATGTATTTTAATAAACGGTGTTTTCATCCTGGATCCACTTCAAAAGGTGAAAGCAAAGCAGAATAATTTCCTAGCAGTACATCTTAACCAAGAATTATTGATATTTTCTGCTTTAAAACATTTTTAAATGGTTTGCTTTCAATACACCAATGAATCTGATATTGCAGCCACAGTGATGCTATGAAGGAAATATGGATTAGGAAATAATCATAGAATTGTTTTTTTTTATTACTCTTGACAAAATTCCTGACATCAATCAGAAACAGCTTTGAGGTAAAAGAAGTGATGTGTGTAGTAATGCAATACTGTGGTTTAATTTTGTTTACCATTCAAAAATAAAACTGAAAGCAATGTAGGATATAAAATGGAACTATTCTGGGATCACAGAATTTCAATGTGCTAAATGATTCTGAAAGCAAGTTTCTTATTTTTTAGCTGGTATTGCTCAAACTACACTTATTTTTTTATTCCAAATTGGGATAAGAAAATATACAACTCTGACAAAAATAACAATTCATAATTTTTGCACATTTTACAAATTCTTTTACCTTTATAACAAAATAGTCTAACAACTTTAACATTTATTTCAAACTCTTTGAAAGTGTGGAGTAAGAATTTTCCCTTTTATTGTTTTGAAGAATGTATTAGCAATAGCATATAATAAAAATTGATTTTAAAGTTCTTGAAAAAGAAACATATTGTTAGCATGATGTTCTACAACTAAACTGTGATATTTAATTCTTTACCAGTCTCATCCTGCTTCTATTTGAATGTCAACATACAAACTAACACGTAATTAAAAATTTTTCATGCAGTATTTATTTGATAAATGTATATAAAATATTGCAGTGCTTATTTCATATGGTATGTTTAGTTTGTTGCTTATAAGTTCAATTCAGGAGTCAGGCCCACTATTTATATCTAATTAATGAAATTGTGAAATGTTAGTCAACTTCACTACCTTAATTTAAGTATTGTTATTAAAGGATTATGATAGGACCTGCAACAAACAAACAAAAATCAGAATCAATATATTGTGAATTTTAAATCAAACATATGATATCATACATATGATATATATATATATTCCTGAATGTATTAATTACTTATTAATAAGTATGATATGACATGAGGAAATTCTATAGCTATTATTTATTATTGTAAAGAAAAAAATAAATAACAAAAATCTCTACTCTCTCAAATGCAGGATAATATCTAGGATATAGGACACTTAATTATAAGTTCATTTGGGTCCCTTAGCTAATATTTTCAGTAGCAAGTCTCTGGTTTAATAAAATTAAGGCCATTAAGAGTTGAAGTGTTCCACAAAGAAGTTTAGAAAACTCAGTTCATAAGGAACTCAACAAATGAAAAGAATGCTGCTCTTTATAATAATATGTAATGTTAATTCTACTGTGAAAAGGGCATCTTAAAAATTATGGAACAATTAGAAAAGTGTTTGTTTTCTTCTTTAGTGATTTAGATTGTGTGTTTGCCAAATTAATATTTATCCATAGGTAATAAACACATGTAAAAATTTTAAAATGTATCCCTTGTATAATCTAGAACAAATTGACTTCATGTGGATGGATATAAGTTAAAAACAACATTTGTAAGTACAAATATGTTGGCCCTATAATGCTAACTCTGAATATTTCAAAGATAGGTATATGCCTATATTAATTTAATCTGTATTTCTATGTAGTCTGAATTACTTTTATGAATGAATAACTTTTAAAGCATTGTACCATTGGATGTCATACTATAAGATACATTACTGCCATTATAAACAATGAAATGGAATTATAGATACCTACTTCTTTTAGGGATGAATAGTATAATGGTGATATCCTAATTATATGAAAACTTATATACTCCAGATCTCTAACAGTAGTTCAGTGGTATGCAAATATATCTGAAAATTCAGAGAAAAGACCTTAGGACTTTGTACATGGTATCAATGACAGCTCAATCCTCTGGGGAAAGAACTGAGGGAAGTTTTATTATTAATAAGTTTAAAATCTTATAATAAGTCTACTACCACTGGCTGTAGAATATTTTAATCTGAAATTCTCCTTTACATTTGTTCATAGA
This sequence comes from Tamias sibiricus, assembly GCA_025594165.1. Classification (NCBI taxonomy): domain Eukaryota; kingdom Metazoa; phylum Chordata; class Mammalia; order Rodentia; family Sciuridae; genus Tamias; species Tamias sibiricus. Next base: position 148,128,635 of record CM046662.1, read on the forward strand.
AAAAACCTCAAAGCTTTCCAAAAGAAAATGAAAATACTAGAAGTTCAATAAACTCTCAAGAGAGAAAAAAGGGGCCTAGAAATCTGTTCATTTAATGTTCTAATGTGACCAGGTAAGGTCAGTATTTTAGTCAGCTTTTTTGCTAATGTGACTAAAACACCTGAGAAGAACAATTTTAACGGATGAAAATTTATTTAGGGCTCATACTTTCAGAGGTCTCAGTTCGTAGATGGCTGACTCCATTCCTATGGGTTCCAGGTGAAGAAGAGCATCATGGTGGAATAGTGCAGTGGAAGAAAGTGGCTCAAGACACCACTCCATATAGCAAAGAGAGAGTCCACTCCCCACATTAAAAACATATACTCCAAAGTCATGCCACCAATGACTCCCCTCCTATGGTCACACCCAATCCACCTTCAGTTACCACTCATTTAATCCCTATAAAAGATAAATTCACTAATATGGTTTAGACTCTCAGAACCTAACCATTTCACGTCTAAAACTTTTTTCCACTTTTGGGGGGCATCCAAAATCTAAACCATAACAGCTATCTGAAAATATAATCAGAAAGGTCATTTAAGGTCACCATCTGAAAAAGGGAATTAGGAAATACATAAGGACCTATAGATATTAGGTAAAAACAACATAGATGTTACAAATCTGGAGATAATTGCATTGATACACATGACATTTGGGATAGTAGCAAAGTGTCAAGCTTTTAGTGAAACACACTGCAAACGATTAAATTCTGTAAATCTCTTGCATTAATGATCCACCATTAATGTACTACTTCCTTAAGTCATGTTGTTGTTTCCATAAAAGCAGCTTTGTGTAGAAACCATGTCTGTGCTAGTTCACTTCTGATGAGGTTATACTGAGTCTTGAAGTAGGATTTTATTTGAGAACTTGAGCTAAATTAGAACAGTATATTATCCCTACTGTGATTCAGTGTTAGATTTCCTAGGTTGTAATCTGAGTTTATATTTCTACCCTTGAGCAAGGGCTGAGCTCCCTTATGGATGCTCTAGGGAAGAATGTTTACTTGCTCATTTTGATTGTCAGGCAAGGCCCGCCTTTCCCTGCCAGATCCCTACTGGGGGACACTCCCACCCTCTACAGGTTGTCAGATTCCTCAGCTCATCCCTGTCCTGTCCTCCACCTTGAAAGTTAAGGAAAGCTGCCCAAATCCTTCAAATCATTTGACTCTTCTCCAGTAGCTGTTTTTCTTTCATTCTGCCTTTGTTTTCCATTTTTAAGGTTCTCTGTGATTAGATATAGGATTTATAAGGATTTGTGTGATTATCAAGGATAATCTCTCTAGTATAAATTTCATAAATTTAGTCCTTTTGCATGTAATATAACAAACACAGAAGGCTCACCAACAACATTTCTGGGGGCAGGAGGCAAATACTGCTCAAGGCAGCATCTGACATTTTTTTTAAAAAACAGGCAATTATTCCTTAATAGTTGAGGTTCAACACTTGGTAAATATGAAAATTAACATAGTGGACTTTTAGATAGTGGTGATCTTGCTTTTGTTTGAATTTTGGCTGATTTGAGAAATGAGGACAAGAATGTTCACAAAGAGTTCAATTTATTCATTATTTTTAAATTTGCCATCTATTCTTGAAAGTCTTCAAGAAAAAAAAATTTGGTTTTTAAACTAAAAATAATATTATGATAAATGCTAGAGATTAAAAAAAAAGAAAAAATCAAATGAGAGAAAAAAAGTAGAGGGTTAATTTGTATCTTATGTTTGCACTTGGTTGCAACATATAATGTTAGAAAAGTTGTCCTGTCATAGCACCAAATGCAGTCTGTTTCTTTTTATTTCTCAGTCATAGCTGTGGCATTCACATTTTCATAGGACTTAGAATAGTGCCAACTCTTAATTTTTTTTTTTTGCTCTAGGAGTAATATTTAAAATATTACTTATAAGAAGAATGGAAAACCAGTAAATATACACAATTAGTTAATGTAAGTGACTAATCACCACTTGATGGTAATAAAAAGAAATAATAATTAGTGCAGAGAATAAATTTCATGATTCTCTAAATGTACAAAAAGAAAATTTCTATGCATGAAAGAATAATAAAAATATAAAATCCCTATGTTTTTGAAATTACAACTATCAATTTTCACAGAGATGTGATTGAGTCTAAAATTTAAGTAATTATGCCCTTTTAGAGATAGTAAACTTAATCAACAGTGTTCTAACTGCTATTGCTCCACTAAATGCCAAGGTAAAATCTACAGACCCCAAAGTAAATTCTAAAGTCTTAGAAAACCAAAGTAAAATCCAGAATTAAAGTACCACATGATTTAGTCTATAGTTTCTCTTGATTAAAACTCAGGAACATTGGCAATATCTCATGTAGTAGTGTTACCAAATATTTTATTATTGTCATAGCTGCCTACCAGCCTATTTTTTAAATGAAGAAATGAAGAAAAAAACACATGGAATTTATGCTTATATGTCATTTGCAAGTTAAAATGGATGAGGAAAAAATAATATTGAGAATTCACTGGGAACGTTCCTAGGCTTTGTTGTAAGTGCTTATAGAAATCCAGTTGTACAGTCTAAGATAATATGACTTCAGGGCTGAGGACATAGCTCAGTTGGTAGACTGCACAAGGCCTTGGGTTCAATCCCCAGCACCACCAAAAGAAGAAGAAAAAAAAAAAAAAATATATATATATATATATATATATATATATATTTTAATATGTCTAAAAGAGGTGTCAGACAATTAAAAGCAGGTTCAGCTTGAAAGTTAGATACATAAGTAAGTCCATTGAGCAGATATCAGACAACCTCTTTGCCTACCCATTCACTTTACATAAGACCATATGCATAGAATTCATGAATAGAGTGACTGTGATGACTGGGTTGAAGGTCATTCATAAAATTCAATAAAATAGACTTTGTCTTTCCAAGGCAAATGCTGTTAGAGTCACTGGTGTATGTGAACATACCCAGAACAAAGATCAACTTGAACACACAATATGGAATCATTTCCCAATATATCAGCAAGAAACCAGGTTGTACATTGTTTATATTTGAAAACTTTCATCATGGAAGGGCAGCATGTTTTTATTTTCTTTTTTCCAGCTGCAGTTGACACTTCTACTGGATATGCATTTACCTTTTTTTACTAGTTACACATCATTACACAGCATTGTTTCTAGTTGCAGAGCTCAATTTGTGGAGAGTGAAAGTCAAGATAAGAGTTTATTGTCACAAATTTCAAAGCTATATCTGTACCCTAATCAAGCTGATGTGACTGCCTGAAGGAACATGTAATGACCTTGAAGATTAGTTTTGGCTACAGAATGAGGGTGATAATTTAAGATGGGGTTGGGGAAACGGTATATGCTCAGCATCATTGACCTGTATTCACTGTTGTCTCTACCAAAGCCAGGATTCACAGGGCCAGGAGTCAAAGAGTGGAAATGACATGGCTCCTGTGAGAATCATGCTTTATGATGTAGCAATGAATGTTTACTTGCCACCTGTCAAGGTTGGACTCCTCATGCCAATCAACACACAAAAAAGGGAATTACCACACTGAGAGAGGTAAATTAAGTGGGAAATTACATCCTACTGCCCAAAAGTCATTGGAATGCCTAGGATTCTCTGGGCTATTTTTTTCTATTCCTCCATTATAAATTTAATGAAAACTACCCTGACAAGTAGTTTTCCTACTAACCAATACCTATTAGGAAAGAATATTGAGGTCACCTTATTAGAGAAGGAATCAAGACCATTTGAGGGAGGTCTCAGAAAAGTAGAATAAAAAATGAGAAATAATTTTCAAAATACCCCAACAGTTATGATCATGTGACTAGTTGTAAGAAATGAGGACTCTAATAATAATAAATATCATTGCCTTATTTTTAAATAGGTATACTAATAAATATATTAGTATGTTTGTTTTCCTTTTTGTGTTCTTTTTACCCATACACTTCTCATATAACATTAGATCAAGTTTTATTTACATTTGAGTAATACAAAGATGATCAGGTGAACTCAGCTCAAAGTAAAATGAGCATCTCCATAAAAGACCTAAATTGGGGCTGAAGTTGTGGCTCAGTGGCAAAGTGCTTGCCTAGCATGTGTGAGGCACTGGGTTTGATTCTCAGTACCACATATAAATAAATAAAATAAAGGTTCATTGAAAATTTATATATATATATATATATATATATATATATATTTAAAAGACTCTATTAAAAAAGATCCAAATTAATCTATAGGACTTTATTTCATCTTTTGTTGAAATATTTATTGTATTGTGGGCTTTTAAAATGTAGTTATATCATAAAAGATGTTCATTCAGATTACAGCAATGGTGATAGCTTTTGAGGAAATGACCATGTGGGTTTGACATGGTTTGAAGATATATTTTTAAAATATTAAGTTGTTAATATATATTTATGATGCCCAAAAAATACTTTGAGTTTGAATTCTATTTTATTCTCTTCATTATGTATACTGATATGCTAATTAAATTGTTTCATAATTATTACATTAGATTTCTTTAAATTTAGAGTTGTTGTTTCCTGGACTTCCTTTAAGAATTCATCTCTATGGTGGCTATCTACACTTGTGTGTATTATCTGTATATGAATTACATAAATTTTAAAAATATTCCTAAAAGAAAGCATTATAATGTCAATTTTTCCTTCTTATATTAAAAAATTAAATTAAAAAACAAATTTTGTACATAATTGTAGTTTCTTCACATATATATTAATGTTGGAAACTAATATACTATTTTATAAGTGCTTATGTGTTATTTTTATTACTTAATGTAAATCTAATCAATAATAAACCATGTTTTAATACATTGATTTCTCTGACATAATATATTAATAAATTATCATAATTAGAAACTAAGAATTGAATCATTTCATCCTATTAATATTTTATTTAATTTAAAAATTTAAATTAACACTTTCTAAGGACATAATTGTACCTAATCTGCTAATATCTTTAATCATTTTCCCTAGCACTTTAGCAATACCTATTTTTTGATATTTAAATAATTCATATGCTGCTTAGAAAATTTTAAAACTCCAGTTATGAAACTAATCATTATTTTAAAGCAGATTTTGATGATGTTATTAAGGCTTAGAAGTATAGCATGAGATTGTTTCTTTTTTTAATAAATGCATATTTTAACATTAAATGGAATTTTATATATTGAAATTTTATACATATATTTTTGTAAATATTCTCTGAAAATTCAAATACAGTTTTATCTACACCAAATGATACATATCAGACACATCATTTTCATCTTTAAATTGAGAACTTCTAGGTACATCTCACTTCCTGATTGTTAAAATAATTATAATGTCCTTTGTTAGTTCTTTCTGGATATACATGAATATTCATACACGTATATACATACACATATGTATCTATTTAAATTTAGAGCTAAAAATATCAGATAACAAGTTCCTCATATGTATCACTGTTTGAGAAGAATACATACCTGCACATCTCTCAATGCTCTTGACTTAATGATTGTAATCAAGTCTTTGGTTAAGCATTGGTTCTCATGGAATTGCTTCCATATTTTGCAAGGATAAATAGGGGAATTCATGCCCTAATCACATGAATTTACTCCTTTACTCCACAGGTCTTTCTTGTCTTGTGCTTATCTTCCAAATAACAGAGTCACATATGCATTGAACATCTTATTCATCTTTCTAAAATTATGTGTCTAACTGAACAATTCCAGTTTTGGGAAGGGAGTGGGCAATCTATTGACATACTGAAGTATTTCTGAATATGGCAATGAAAGAATTGGGACAACAATAAAGTTGAGACTTTTTAATGAATTGAACTAGTACTCTCAAATCCACATTTTTACTTCCCACAATTTAAGTTACCTACAATCAACCCAGGTCTGACAATATCAAATGGAAAGTTTCACAAAAATCTTATAAGTCTTAAATTGCGCACTACTTTGATTGGCATGATAAAATCTCATTACACCCTATCCCATTCTGGGACTTGGACTTTCCCTTTTTTCGGCAGATTCACCTGTAAATACTAGTCTTCTGTTAGTTAATTAGTAATATTCTAGTTTATTAGACTAATTGTCATGGTATTGCAGTAAAACAACACTTCTTTACAATGTCCCCAAAGTAAAGTAGTGATAGTGGAAAATTTATTATGCTATAATTGTTACAACAGTTCTACTCTATTATTGGTCATTATTGCCTCATTTAAAAAGTAAATGTTATCAATAGTATGCAGGTAAAGAAAAAAAGAAACATATACAGGGTTTGGTACTATTTGTGGCTTCAGGCAGCCCCTGGGGATCTTGGAACATATCTGTCATAGATGAGGGTGTTTACTCCATATAACTTTATAGGTATTAGAACTTGAATCAGGCTTGGAATTTGTGTCCATAAATTTTCTCAATTTAATGATAAGTAAAACAAGATCAAAGAGACAAAATGAATTTCAACAAGTCAAATCAAGAAATCTAATCTTAAATGAATTAAATTTTGTGAAAATGATACATAGTTTAAGTGACATTCTAAAATATTTTTTTGATTTGTAGATGCATATATCTTTGTTTATTTTTATGTGGTGCTGAGGGTGGAACCCAGTGCCTCACGCATGTAAGGCAAGCGCTCTACCACTGAGCTACAAACCCAGCCCCTTAAATGACTTTAAGTTACTAATCTTTCTTCATTCCACAACACTATTCCATTACTAGCATTCAACATTTTAAAATAAATTCTCTAAGAAGTATTACAAGTATGATTTTGATGTTGTATTAATATCAGATCCAGTTTTATGCAGCTTTTAATTAGTATGATAAAAGAAATCTAAAAAATTATATGTTAGATTAGTTATCTATGCAATTGCTATTATCTAACAGCTGAGTATTTGGGAACAGTTTTATTCTTTTTTTATTAAACTTTTGGCATTTTTGAAATAGTAGAGAGTAATATTTCTGCAGACATCCCAATACACACTTCCCCCCAAATTTACCAGTTTAATGAGCTGTCAGGAGTAAATCTACTTCACACCTTTTCTGGGACACAATCTTAATGAAATAATAGGTTGGTAAATCCACAGAGATGTTGCCATGACAACACTCTCATAGAAAACCAGTGGAATTCAGTGTTAACAGATAATCTAGGATATCTATTAGTTAATTGCCTATAGTCACTGAAAAAAAATTAAGGCCAGTATATTCAGGAATAGTAGCAGATTAAATTTTTTTTTTTTTTTTAATTTGTGTAGATGTATATTATTAATTACATTTCTTTTGCCTGAATTTCAAATTAGTTCTGACATCTAGCAGATATTTGAAAATAGGTTTTCTTGCTAATTTTAGTTTCTTTTGTTTTCTCCTTCAAATTATCTTTTCAGTAAGAAAGAGTAACATGTATTTTGGTGAATAATTTGAATAGCCTAATTGTGTAACAAACAGTAAAAAAATGAAACACAAAATACCATTTTTTTTGTACTAATAAGAAAAAGCATGTGTTTAATTGAATGAAATTGCATGGCCTGGTAATTTGTATTTCTTTGGATTATAGACAAAACCACTCATAGACATACATACAGATTTTTCATTCAGGTAGTTTGAATAATATTGAATATACAAATTGTAGTCCTGGAAAAAGATATATGATTTTTACCATCATTAATGAGTTAATTTTTCATAATTTTCTTCATTTAATCTTGAGTATGTTCATTGATATATGGAGTATGCATTATGTATTGAGTTTTACACATACTTAAACTACTTCAAATAAAGGAGACTTATCAGCATGAATGTCCCGATTAACAAAAAGTTTTATATAGACTTCTGTTTCCTTAATTAAAAACTCTATTTTCTTTTTATCTTGACTGACTTTTAACTTGTTATAAAACTTTGAGATTTATTCATTATAAAGTGAATACAAGGAAGTATTTCTCTGCAAATACACATAGAAATTATAATTACTCTAAATTTGCCTCAAGACATGTAGAGAGGGAAGCTTCCTATTGAGGAAGAAAACATATGGAGGATATTCAAAGTAGGAACTAAAATCATTTTGGTGAAAATTGGAATAATTGTAACACTTTTATTTTAGAATTTTAATGTATTTTGTATTTTTAGAAGCAAAGTTTATTATATCTATATTTAATTTAGGTAAAATTGTTTTTTTCTTACTTCCTTAATAAAAATGATAAAAAGAAAATAATTAAGGATAACATGGTTAGGATAAAGAGTGAGAGAAATATCTAGAAATATGTATCCAGCTTTATGTTGATGATCTTTAAGGCAAATGTGAGTTAGCCTGATAGGAGGTAGCCATTCATGGGAAGGGCATCTGTAATATGCCGAACAAATACATGTAGGGTCTTTGAAATAGGATTCTCAGAAATGTCTTGGCTGCCAGACAGCTGAACTTTCATCAACATGTTTTCAGATTGGCATGAAACTAAGTCTTACATTTTACACCTAATATGAGGATTTAAAACAATCAAGAAATATGCTCAATATCATGAAGGCCGGGACAACATCTTTTCAATATGTCATAAATACCTAGCACAGTTTTGACAATTTGTAGCTATTTAATATGTGCCTTATTAAACAAATTAACATTAGTCTTTTGTTATCTTTTCCAACACTGTGATGTATTCTCTAGAGATTACTAATGTACAGGTCTAGGAATGGTTTGACTATCACATAAGTTAGGCATTTTCTTTCTAGAGATCCTTATGATGAGCACCTGACTACTAAACTAAAATAGTTTACCTACAATAGTGTTTCTCTAAAAAGGAGGAATTGGAATGGTGAAATTAATCACATACCTTTTAACTTAATCATCACAGATTACAATATTCTTTAAGTTAAAAAAAAGACTATTAGTCATAGCCCCAACAGTATTTATGTCCTTAATGCTATAAAATAATTTTAGAAAATTTTCACCATTTTGTCCTGCCTTACTGCTTGTATTTTTGTATAATTAATTTAATCTTTGTCTTTTTTTTTAGGAAATTGAAATTTAAAACTCTAATATGTATATATACATCATATATATAGATTATACACAGACACACACACACACACACACACACACATATATATATATATGTATTCATGAATTAATAACTGATGATGGAAATTTAACCATCTAATTTTTAGACACATATTGGCATATGTTATGTTTGGAAAATATGTCCAAATGTCCAAATGTCCTTCCGTAAGAAAAAAATGGAATTAAGGTTATACTTTTAATGAATTTTTGTATATATTCAATAACAATTATTTGTATATAAATACATTATTTCTAAATACATACACACATGAATGTGTTTTCTCTGGGAAAAATAAGAAATATCCCAATACCAGATATTAAAAATAACAACAATTGAGAATTCACTTAATAGAAGACTTTACTAGATGTAGTGAACTGACTCTGTTTGGAAGAGTCCCCTTGCAAAGTTATATATTCCTACAAATGGAGCAGTTCAGATAGGATCTTTGTCTCTAATTCCTTTCTCAATCCAGTGGAAAACATAGTGGAGGTCAATCTGTTCAAAATTAGGCTACTATCACATATTTATAGGAGAAAAGAGAATTCTTCAAAGCCTTGCCCAGCATGGAGTGAAGAAAAGAGGACAAAAGAAGGAAACTTGACCAGGCCACAACCCATCAGTGACCCCCTCCCCACTTTGCTGCCCCCCCCCAAAAAAAAAGTGTGTGTGTACCTTCTTCTCTACTTGTTCAAATATCTGCATATTCAAATATCTTAATGTTATTGTTTTTATGTTGGTTGAGTAGGAAGCTAAGAATAAAATGCAGATTAATAGTTTTTGAATTATTTATCAAACTTGAGGTTGCTTTTCTATAATTAAACATTTCTGTGACTTTGCTTTTGTCTACATTGGAATGAGGAAAATTCAGATTTTGAAAGAAACTTTATTAAAACTTTTTGGCACTGTTCCTTCTTTTGAGATGTCTAAATGTAGAATATAATTTTTTTCTCTCTGCTATTGAAGATACAAAGTCTTCAAATTTCACAAATACCTCTGATAACCCGTCTGGGTTTCATCACTGGCATCATAAATAAAGCTATATTTTTACTAAAAAAAAAAAAAAAAAAAAAATTAACTCCTCTTTTAATTAAGCATACCCTTTCCTTTAACTAATCACATGAAATAATTAATATCCTCTCTTAAGCTATTAAATATACTGTCGTCTAGCATTATTTTCTTTCAAAATCAAATGTATGGTTTTGTAATATTTTTGGTTTATAAGATTCACTGGTAAATAATACATGGTATTAGAGGTGTAATTGATTCAATCCTGAAATTTTTAGTTTGTAACTGAACAATGTTAAGTCATTTAACATTGCAATGTTAACTGAAATTTGTATAATACCTATTTTTACTTTACAGGGTTGTTCTTTTAATTAAATAAAATTGCATACTTAAATCTACAAAATGACATTTCATATATATTCAATATATTAGGTTAATATTATCATCTCAGTCCAGATTATTTTTTATTTTTAATGGAATCAACTTGTAAAAACTATAGCCCACAATAATTTTCTTAATGATATGGATAATGCAAAGTATGTTTTTGAATAATTATGTAAGTCACTTTCTCATCTTTTATATATCTCATGACACAGAATTCATTGACTCATTCCAACTTTGAATTTCCTTATTTATATCAGTTGTAATAGTTCTTCTTCAAAATTATATGATAAATCAATAGGCTAGTTCAGAATATATGATAAAATTTCCTATCTTTTCAACTTTGACATCTTATTCTGCCCATAATGACATTAAAAGACATATTATTTAAGTTGTTCAGTTTCTTCACAAGTATGCTTTCTGTGTAAATATGATATTACTAATATATTTATTTTTAGGTTGTGCTTAGTTAATTTAAAGTACCCCACTTATTATTGTCAGCTGTTTAAGTTGGTATTTTGAGCAGGATTTGAGGCATTTTGTGAGAACGATGATTGGTAAGAAACAAGCACTGTATACTAACAATGCAGGTAGAGTTGGATAAATTGAAATTCCCAATCCCCTTCCCATTGGAAAAATGTAATTACGATGCTTCAAATGCACAAACATCCTACAAGAGTTCTTATATTTGCCGAGCTGTCTGGAAAAGAAAGAAAAAGACAATGAGGAATGTGATGAAATTTTTTTACAAAAGTACTTTATTAATAATGCCTGCGGAGAGCATTCCCTGAAAAACCCAGTGATGATGATCATGGATAGAGCTTCAAGCAACTGGATATTCTTTCAATCCTGAACTGTCTTGATTCATATTGCTGTTACCATGTTTGGGGAAGAAATGTGTGAAAGAGTAGATCTAAGAAGTAGAAGGTACTCAATTGTTAATAAGTATGTCAATTCTTGAACTAGAATTACATATTGACACCACTCCTCTATGTATCTTGATTGAGTTTTCCTTTCTCAAATGCATTGCCACGTCTATAGTGGAAGAGTAATATCACAGATTTGTAGAAATTGGATAAAATGATGTAGTTAAAAGAACAATATCATTCACTAATTAAATAAATATTTATTGAAAAACAGCAGAATGTAAATCATCATTGTTTGTGGTCAGACCTCATCACCGAACAAAGTGAAACTGCAACATTTTGTGATTATGAAAATAACATTAATGGTGCTTATTATTATTGTAAAAAGAGCTAACAATTACACAATGCTCAATGTATGCCAAATGAAATTATATGTGTTTATATATAGCTTAGTTAATTCTTCCACATAAGCTAGGACATAGGTATTTTTATTTACCTGTGCTCAATGATTGAGGAATTGAAATAGAGTGATATTAAGCAATTTCCCAATTTCACGAACCTACTGGATGGCAGAATTAATACCAAAGACAAGTAGTCTGGATCAGATCCTCCATAACAACATGCATTCACCCAGTTATAACTAAGTTTTTACTAGTTGATTCTCTCCATGTACAATCTGAAGAATTTTGATACACAATTAATTACTATAAAAACACTCAATAAGATATTAGTTATTTTATGTCTTAGGTAACAAAACAAATTCAAAAGTTTTTACCCTTCATGTGAAGAATTTCAAGTTTTTTCTTTGAGGTTAATAGCACCCTCATTGAAAGTAATTTAACAAGCATTACTGGAAGCGAACAGTGGACAATGCCTATGGTAAACATTAGCATCAGAATAGTACACACATTGGAAAAAGAATAATTAAAACAACACTTGTGTTTAGATTGCTTTAACTCAAAAACCAAAACGCAAATAAACCTAAAAATATTACAGTTGGAGAACAGAATTATTTAATATTATTTAGATTTCACTTTTAGACTATGAAATGTTTTCCTCAACTTATTGGGGCTATTTGATTACCTTTGGAAATATGTTATTTGATATATTATTTTTGTATTGACTACTTATGGGACAAGAACACCACACTGCCATCCTCCTTAAAATATGCTTCAAGTGGACTCTTCTTTATTGTAAAAGTAATACCCAAAATGAATGTAATTTTAAGAAAAATTTAAATACTAAGTCTGGATGTAAAATATTTTTATTGCCAATCATGTGTATATTTTTCTCAGTATGAGAATTACATTTTAATAGATTATACCAAAGAAAAATGAGCAAAACATTTTTCTTTTCAAGATAATTTATAATGTCAAGTCATGCATAAGAGTAATGAGATTAATAATAGAAAGTATAGATTTATTCATTCTCTGGATGATAAATCATGACAAGTCATTAGAGTCATTTAATTCTGATGAAGTGAAACCATGTGATGACTGAGAGAATGGATGGTACTATTTAGAACAGTACATGTCTAGTTGATGAGTTAAAATGAAATCAGAGTTGTTAGTAGCGTTCTAAAATTGTATTACATTAATAGAAGTCTGGCAACTTTGAGTGAATGTAAATCATATAAGAACTGAATACTCCCTCTAAATATTCCAACATAACATGCACCAAGATGAGCTTCTTTCTCTTATATTTATGATTCATATTCATTAATCACTTACATGAAATATCACTGGCCCCAACAATTACGTTAAACTGTAATAATAAATAAAAGAATATGTACTTCATTTACATTTAATCCACAACTCTGTTTGCATGTTTTATCATTTTGGGATAATATGTCATTTGTATTATTTGTATAATTATTGTTTAAAATTATGCAAACATCAGACACACAATTAAAAACATACAAAGGGATTTTTCTTGCTTGGCTACATCACCAACACACCTAATTAATTCTTCTTGAATTGCCAGGTTTTTGAATTTTTGGGGTGACACACATACATTAATTGTACGTATACATACCTACATGTCCATTTACTCATTGTCTTTTTTATGAAAAGTTCTGCATATAATACAATGTGTTAATTTTTTTTTTTCATTTTGTTTTGCTGTTATTTAATAAGCATAGGATACTGTTATGATTTATCCAAAAGTTTATGTGTGAGACAATGAAAGAAGGATTACAGATGAAATGATTGGGTTATGAGAACCTAAACCCAATCTGTGAATTCACCCACTGATAGTGATTAACTGTGTGGTAAATGAAGGCAGTTTGGGTATGGCTGGAGGAGGTGGGTCATTGGAAGTATACCTTTGAGATATATATTTTGTCCTTGATGAGTAGAGACCCTTTCTCTGCTTACTGGTGCCATATCCTTAGCTGCTTTCCACAGCCACACTTTTCTGCTGTGGCTGTGAGGTTCTGCCTCAGTTCAGGCCCCGAGGAAGGACTGAGGCCTGAAATTGTGAGCTCCAAAATAAACTTTTCCTCCTTTAGTTGTTCTTTTCAGAGCTTTTTGGTTACAGCAACAAAAAAGCTGACTAAAAGAGATACCATTTCATATAATATATTGAAAAGTCCCTTAATGTATGAAAAGTGACCCATTTTATATCATAAAACATTTATTAATGCAAGATATTTTTTAAAAAATATTAATCTATACAAATACTCAGTTATTCTCACTTTAATTTTGTGTTGTATATTTACTTTTAATTGTATATGTAAACACAAAATGGTCTTTATAAATTCTTAATGAACTTATTGAAAAAAATAATATAAGATAAAGGATGTATTAATCATCAGTTATTTTATACCCACAATAATTTATAAGATTTTTATCATTTCAACATTGTTAATTATTTGATTTTAGTAATATATATAGCAATAAAAATACTGATTTGATTTGTTGAAAGTATTCTCGCTCAATTATTATTATTATTGAATTATTCCAAAAATGTCCAGATACATCACCAAAAAATGAAATTGGCCCAAAAAAATTTAGTATTGTATTTTAATTATCATGGCACATCTATAAAGTCAAATCTTTCAAATGTATTGAAATAAAGTTTAGTTCAGAAGTTCGGTTAGGTTACATGTAGACTTTCATGCATATTAGTAATGGATACTTCATGCAAAAATTAACATAGTTCATAATTTTATTAAGATGTATTCAGCTTTATAGAAGTGTCAATTTATTGGTAGATAAATTATAAAATATTCTCTCAGGAATCATAATAACATATTTTTTCAAGTTAAAACTAAAAAAAAAAATGATCTCAGTTAAAACTTTTTCACCTTTTTATGTCAGATACTTAATCAAATGAATAATTTTTAGTGAGACTCATTTAGACCTAAGTTTTTAATGTTGCATCTCTACACTATTCTTTACATATTTTATGTTTCTTGTGGACTTAACTCTGTGTAAGATAATATGAAATTAGGATGTACTTTTCTTTTTTTAATTGATTTTCTGGCTTACTATGTTTAATACAAACTCCATGGAAATGGGGGAGAGGGGGGGAGAGAGAGAGAGAGAGAGAGAGAGAGAGAGAGAGAGAGAGCTATTGAGTTTAATTCGTGTTTACAATTGCATTAGCTTGTTCCAAATTTATGAGTTTCTTTTCTTAACTACTGAAGGTTGAGCATAACCACCTCTAACAATGCTAGCATTCATTAAAATCCCTACTCATACTAAGAATATAGGTACCCTGTCTCTAATTACAGAAATTAATTTCATAAGCTTTGCATTATCATCAGGCTCAGTGCTTCAGGGACTTCTACACAGGGATTAAACTTATTTTTTTGGGGGGGTACCAGGGATTGAATTCAGGGGTGCTTATCCACTGATCCACATTCCCAGCACCCACCCCTTTTTCTTCATATTTTATTTA
This sequence comes from Tamias sibiricus, assembly GCA_025594165.1. Lineage (NCBI taxonomy): Eukaryota > Metazoa > Chordata > Mammalia > Rodentia > Sciuridae > Tamias > Tamias sibiricus. The sequence goes on from CM046662.1 coordinate 148,143,854, forward strand.
GAGACAGACTCTTGCCAAGTTGTTTAGGGCCTTAATAAATTCCTGAAGCTGGCTTTGATCTATTGATCCTCCTGCTTCAGCCTCCCCAACCACTGGCATTAAAGGTGTGTGCCACCATGCCCAGCCAGGCCTTTATCTTTTATATATATACATATATTTAGTTGTAGATGGACACAATACCTTTATTTTATATATTTTAATGTGGTGCTGAGGATCAAATCCAGTGCATCACACGTGCTACAGAAGAACTCTCGCATGAGCTACAACCTCACCACTGACAGTGTAATCTTAATAATTAAAATTTCTGAATTCTAGAAACCTAGACTGGTTTTAAAACAAGTGGAAATTTTGCTTTTCTAAATTTGATTTAGCACCTTCATGGTATAGTTATGCTAATTGTGACACTTGTTCTAACTACTGTGCCAAAAATACATAGATTTTTCATTCCTTCCAGCAAGAGGAATGGGTTCCAATGCAAATAAATTACAATGCTCCAAAGGCTCTGTTTGGCTCCATATGATTGGTTCTTGTGGATAACCACACACAGAGTCACTTGGTGTGCTTTTAAATATCAGGTCCCTGGTCTAATACTCTGTAGTTTGACTCAGGCATCAATATTGTTTAAAATTTCCCAGGTGCTTCCCATGCTCAATAATCATAGGTGTCAAATATTCTATCCCTGATGCATTTGCTAAAACTCCATCATTTTAAACTAAAACCTGAAGTTATTAAATAATAAATATTTTCAATTCAACATCTACTATAATTTAGCCATGCACACTTTACTTGTATCTAGTTGTCACCCAACAGAGAGAGAGAGTTGCAGGTTGCAAGAGGATATAACAACACAGGCAAGAACTTGCTCTTCCCTTTAGGCTAGTGCCAAATTATCTGGGCCAATGTTTGATTTTTTCATTACAAAGTACAAAATTCTAGATGCTACAATACAACTCCACTGTGATTTCTCCAAATATTGCTCTACTTTAATGATAACCAAGTTGTCATCTGGAAGTTAATGGATACTGAAATCTGGGTGTCAAAAATATTAACCCCCATTGGAGCAGTGTGTGTCTGATTTGCCCCACATAAGATTACTAGTTCTAGAATAGTGCTTGACACATAGCATTTCACATATGAATGAGATCATGTCTTTCTGTGTCTAGCTTATTTCATATAAACTACTGATTTCCATGTCTAGTCACATTTTAAGGACATACAGTCTTGAAAACTATTATTTTCCTGGGGATGATAGTTGGGATACTGAGATTTTTCTTTTATTTTATCACCCATAAACCTTAAAATAATACATCCTTAACTACAAGCAGCCAAGAATCATGACCATGTGATATCAGTCATGAAATCTAGAAATGTTGATGTCACAGAAATTGAGAAGAAAATGGTGGCTACCAGAGGCCAGGAAGAGTAAGGGGAAGGAAGGGATGAAAAAAAATGTTGACCAATGTGAACTAAGTCCCAGGTGTAAGAAGCTTTGTTGTGGTATTGAACAGTAGGGTGACCATATATGACAACAGAATATCACACACTTTGGGGAATTTGTAGTCTATTATGAACAATTACTGCTATAAGTATTCATGTAAAAGTTTTAATGTGAGTTACTTGTCTTCATTTCTCTTGGTTATAAATGCAGGGGTATAATGAAAGGGTCATAGAGCAACTCTGTGATTAGCCCTGTAGAACTGTTAGACTCTCTTCCAAAGTGCCATCTTACATTCCCTCCAGCAATGTAGAAAAATTCAATATCTCACCATTAAGATCAATATTAATTAAGGTAGTGGGTGGATGCAAAATATTTTCTCATATTTTTATTTCTATAATGTCACTTGTCATGACTCTCCATCACTGCTTGTTTTGGGAATTTAAGAGATCTTTTACTTTTCTCAGTCAATCTAGCCAAAAGTTTGTCAATTTTGTTGATCATCATCTTACACTATTTTTTTTAATCATCAATTTCATTATTTTTTATTCCAATCCTTCTTTAATCTTGATTTAGGCTGAATTTGCCCTTCATTTTCTGAGTTGAAATATTAGGATATTTATCTACTACCATTCTTTTAATAAAATGTAGATATTCAGAGCTGTAAAATTCTGTCTATGCATTTTTAGCTACATCCATTTTATTAGGCAATATTGTGTTTTGTTTTCATTCACCTTAAAATAATTTTTACTTTCCTATTCTTTCTACCCAATAGCAACAAGGAAGCCCCTCTATTTGATGTCAATGGAAGCTGAAAAGACAACCTGGAATTTAGTCGCCTCCAAACAACATGTGAAAATAATGAAGATGTACCAAACATACTCCCTATCTGAACATGTCAAAGATAGCTAGCTGAAATATAGGATGTAAATAAGATGCAGAAACACATAATACCAAAAATGTCCATGTTTTCCAAGGATATCACTTAACATACCAAGAACCTGGGAGACCTCAATATGATCATAAAAATGTATAATCAGTACTGGATGACATTGAGAAAACAGGGATGTTTAAATTATTTTGAAAATATTTTTAAACAGTAATCACAAGGATGGTGGGCCAGAGGCAGGCAGCATTTTGAGTCACTCTGTGGCTCGGGTCTTAACTAGTGGGACTACAGCTTCTCTGAGAGTGATAGAGGACCCCTAGATGGCTGCTCCTGTGCAGAAATCACTGCCGCTATGCCCATGCGAAGGGCTCTGGGCCTCAGCATTAGAGCAGGATTCCCAACTCCTGACTCCCGACTACTAGCCCACAAATGGCTACCAAGTGCCTTAGCAGGACCAAGGAATCAGCAGCAGCACAGAACTCCCAGAGGCCGCTCCCATGCAGGACACTCAGCTGCTCCCCACCCACAGGAACTCTGACTGCCACTCCCATGTGGACACCTGTCTAGCAATGCGGGGCTCCCCCAGTCCCTTCCATCATGGAACTCAACAGCTATTGCCATAGTCCCCTACACGTGGTAGTCTGCCTGCACTTGGGGATATTCCACAGACTCTGAAGATAGCCAACAGTTGGAACACTGCACATCACAGAGATTATCTCTGAACACATCACACAACACCATTGCCCAGCTCATCCCAACCAACCCAATACCCCACTGCAGAAAACAGGCCTCTCCATCTTGGGTCACCTTTATCATCACCATATTTAGTGGGGACATCTCCCAGATTGGAACTCCAGCTGGCCAGGTACCCAGTTTCCAACTTCCCCCTCTCTCCAGCAGCCAGTAACCCGTTACAGTAACTGCAACAAAAAAGAACCACAGATAAAAAGGTCCCTCAATTAGGATCTAGTAAGAAAGAGGGAGAGGATGCAACAGTTTAGAGACTTAACAGAGAGACCAGGAACTGGGAGATCTTCAGGTGAGATTGGGAGATAAGACCAGGCACTCAAATCATAAGAGCGGGCACAAAAAGAGACCCTTGAGGTGCAATTATCCTTTGGAGACTTGAAGGTGCCACACCCCACTTCCAGGTGCCACACCCACTTCCAGATGCTAGGCACCAGGACCAGCCATCCCACCCTGTTTACCTTCACCATCCTGAGGGTGGAGATACCAGCTAACAACAGACAAACCCACCTTTTGGATGAGAAGGGAAGCAGGAAATATATTGATCACAAACCAAAACAATCAACAATCCTAGTTTCTTCCATCAAAAAGATTTTTTTTTCTTTTTCTTCTCCCCTTCTATTCTTCTGCCCTCACATCACCAACATATGTGAAACCAAGTACTTTGCATGAATTAGGATTTTTGAGAACTGGGACATCTGAATTAAAATTTGGTTTGTATTTATTGTAGTTGTGTTGTATACTCTTTTTTTCTCTTTATTTTTTTCTCCAATTTTTACTATTTTAGCAACCTTTATTTTTCTTAATAAATAAGTGTGTTTGTTTTATGTACTCTAATGTCTTCCAACATGCTTGTCTGCTCAAAATTACTTCTTGTCTATACTCCTGCTACTAACCCTCATCTTTGTATTTCTCTTTCACACATCCTAAGATATACTAACTATATCCTCACATCAGGCCACCTCAGCATATCATCCTACGCCTCACCCATAGTTCATTGTCCACCATCAAAAACTGTAAACCTTTTTACAAACCTACTGATTATAGTTCGTATATTGTTTATACTGGTATCTGTTAATATTGTCCTTCCCCACAAAGGAGAGATATTGGAAGCCTATAGGAGCACTGTAAGTCTATAGGGAAAAAAACAGTAATGCCTCGGAACCATAGCACGAGAAGGGAAGACACATAAGCAACAGGAAAAGACAAGTGAACAAAGTATCCCAAACAAATCAAGATACATTATTAGAATCCATAAATAGCACAGCAGATGAAGTGACAGAGAAGGAGTCCAGGAGGTACATAATTAAAATGTTATGTGAATTAAAGGATGGTATAAGAGTGCAAATACAGGCAGCAAAAGATCATTTTGACAAAGAGCTATATAAACAAATACAATAAGCAAAAGATTACTTCAATAGGTTGATAAAGGCTAAAAAAAAAAAAAAAAAAAAAAAAAAAAAAAAAAAAAAACAGAAATGAAAAGTTCAATAGAAAGCATCACCAAAAGCAAAAGAGTAGACCACTTGGAAGACAGAACCTCAGACAATGAAGACAATGTAATCTTTATGTAATCTTTAAAAGAATGTAGACCACACAGTGAAAATGGTAAGAAATTATGAGCAGAACATTCAAGAAATATAGGATAGCATAAAAAGACAAAATTTAAGAGTTATTGGGATAGAGGAAGGCATAGAGTTCCAAACCAAAGGATTGAACAATCTATTCAATAAAATAATATCAGAAAACTTTCCAAATATGTAGAATAAGTTGGAAAGCCAAATTCAAGAGGCTTACAGAATGCCAAATGTGCAAAATCATAGCAGACCCACCCAAAGGCACATTATAATGAAAATGCCTAACATACAGAATAAGGAGAGAAGATTAAAAGCCAGGAGAGAAAGGAATCAGATTACATATAGGTAGAAACCAATTAGAATAACTGCAGATTTTTCAATCCAGAACCTGAAAGCTGGAAGATCCTGGAATAACATATATCACATTCTGCAAGAAAATGGATGCCATCCAAAAATCTTGTATCGAGCAAAATTAAGTCTTAGATTTGATGATGAAATAAAAACCTTCCATGATAAACAAAAGTTAAAAGAATTTATAGCTAGAAAACCTGCACTACAAAACATCCTTGGCAAAATATTCTATGAAAAGGAAATGAAAAACAACAATGAAAATCATCAAAGGGATGTAATACACTAAAGGAAAAACTAATTAAAGGAGAAACCAAGTCAAGTTAAATAACAAAAATTTAAAAATGGCTGGGAATACAAATCATGTCTCAATAACATCCCGGAATGTTAATGACCTAAACTCACCAATCAAAAGAAATAGGCTAGCAGATGTGATTAACGAAAAGGAGCGAAGCAGCTCTGGCTGCGCTGCAGGCGCAGCTGCCCGATAACATTGCAGCAAGGGGATGATCCACACAGCGGCTTTGAAATCGATCAGCGAGGAAGGATAGACAGGAGCCTAGAAGCGAGCGGTGTCCACGTAGAGCTCTTTCACACAACTTGTAAAGTTGATCCTGCATGCTCTGGAGTGACACAAAGGTCTGCGGAACTGCTGTTGAACGGGAGGAGAGCACGGCCATTTTTGAGAAACAGTGGCTGACCCGGACAAAGAGCAAAGCAGAAAAGAAGAACAGCTGCAGACATCCAGGGAGCCACCAACACTCTGAGAACAGCGTACACCTGGGTAGGACTCGGGTAACCAGCAGGGAGGGCGTGTCTGAGGCTGGCGCAGCGGCCCCAAGAAGCTACAACTGTGGGTGGGTGTGGGGAAAGGGTGCCTTCTGGAGGGTCCCTTTCCCGGTGCCATTCATCTGCTGACACACAACCTCCCTGAGCCACTCTTCTGCTGGGCCATTCTGCCACTGGCCAAAGGTGCAGCCTTGACTCCACTAACAGGATCGCTGACTGTCTAGACGCGATCTGATACAATTGGCTTAAACTGGAAAGAAAAAAGGAGGGCTTCCCAGGGGCCATTTTTTTTGAGACTTGGCGTTCAACTTTTTTGTTAGTTTGCTTGTTTTGTTGGTTTTCTGGTTGTTTTTGTTTGTTTGTTTGTTTTTTGGTTTTGTTTTGTTTTGCTTTGTTTTTTGCATTGATTATCAGTGTGTTTGTTTGTTTGCTTCTGCTTATCTTTTCTTTCCTTCTTTTCTTCCTTCTCACTTTTGCATCTTTTCTTCTTCCTTCATCTTTCCTACTTACACCCTGCCAGTGCATACTTAACAGAGGCAAAAACAAGTTATACGCAAAATTTGGGATTTCTAGAACGGGCGCAATTGAGCTGTATAGCAAAGCAGTGTTATATATAGTTCATTTTCTATTTTCTTGACTCTCTCTCTCCTCTAACACCAATTCCTACTCTTTTGTCATTTTTTTTTTCTTTTTTTCCATCTTACTTTATTTCTTCTCTCAACAGCTGCAGTTAGGTTTATATATAAATTGGTCTTTCCACATAATTGTTCACTCCATTCTCTTTCATCTCTCATCTACTGATACTAAACAACTTCCACTAAACCACTTCCAGAGAACTCTCTTTTCATACTTTCTAAGAAAGAACAATTCAAGACACTTACTTCCTTCTTCCTAAACTTAGCACCTCTGTGTCCAATACTTGAAGCTATAAAACCACATCAGAAGTGTACAGAGTAAATTGGAAACAATATCTGGGTTAACGAAATCTGTACATTGTGATCAAACCTGGATTTTCTGAATAGAAAGTTTTAGATTTTAAAGTGTAATGGAATTATAAGGGGAATCTAATAGCATTGTACTACAGAAACAACATAAGGCTTTAAGGTAAATTCGAAATAGTCAAGGTCCCACAGTGCAGGAAGAAAAGACACACAAGCAACATGAAAAAACAAGGGAAGAAAGTGACACAAACAAATCAATATACCTCATCAGTAGATTCCATGGCAAGCACAGTTGGCGAAATGCCAGAGATGGAATTTAGAAATTACATATTCCAAATGTTTATGGAAGTTAAGAATGAACTCAAAAATGAGATGAGGGAGCAAATACAGGTGGCAAAAGATCATTTTCACAAAGAACTCCAAAAACAAATACAGGAAGTAAAAGATTAATTTAATAAAGAAATAGAGGCTCTAAAGAGAAACCAAACAGAAATTCCAGAAATGAAGGAAGCAATAAACCAAAATAAAAGTTCAGTTGAAAGCATCACCAACAGAGTAGACCACTTGGAAGAAAGAACCTCAGATAATGAACACAAAATATATATCCTACAGAAGAATTTAGATTATACAGCAAAACTCGTAGGGAATCAAGAACATAACATCCAAGAATTATGGGACAACATAAAAAGACCAAACTTAAGAGTGATTGGAGTAGAGGAAGGGGCAGAGTTTCAAGCCAAAGGAATGAGTAATTTATTTAACAAAATAATTACAGAAAATTTTCCAAACATGAGGAACGAATGGCAAAACCAAGTTCAAGAGGCTTACCGAACTCCAAACAAATAAAATCACAACAGATCCACACCAAGACACATTATAATGAAAATACCTAATATATCAAGCAAGGAGAGAATACTAAAAGCCACAAGAGAAAGGAAGCAGATTACATATAGGGGAAAACCAACCAGACTATGTTCAGATTTTTCAACCCAGACCTTAAAAGCAAGAAGATCCTGGAATAGCATATTTCAAGCTCTGAAAGAAAAGCTATGTCAACCAAGAATCTTACATCCAGCAAAATTGAGCTTTAGATTCGAAGATGAAATAAAAACCTTCCATGACAAGCAAAAGTTAAAAGATTTCACAACTTGAAAGCCAGCACTTCTGAACATCCTGGGTAACATTTTTTATGAAGAAGAAGAGGGAGCTGCTGGGACTCCTACATTCATCAGCTACAGTAGGTTGTAGGCACATGTCATTCTCAAATATAGGAATTCTGATGGGAGTTTGTGTATTAAAGTAACAGGTGATTTAGTTCTGGGCACAGTGGCACATGCCTGTAATCCCAGCAGCTCATGAGGCTAAGGCAAGAAGATCGTGGGTTCAAAGCCAGCCTCAGCAAAAGCAAGGTGCAGGGACTCAGGAAAAAGATGGCAGACAGCAGAGAAAGCATTCTCGGGAGACTGGCACTAAAAGAGGCTTACCGGGAAGATCGAACGCGTTCCTAGCAACACTCCCGCAACTGGAAGGGAGCTGAGACATCCGCGCACATCTAGATGGTGAAATACAACGAACTCCAGACCGCAGACGCACGGAGTCCAGTGCCAGCAGCTCACAAACCAAACCAGCATTAGCGGCGCAGCTGCCGTGGTAGCATTGCAGTACAGGAAGTACAGACCATGGCCTCGAACAGCACAGAATAAAAAGAAATCCAGACGCGAGCAGCGGCCTCACAGACTTCTTTCGCGTAAATTGCCGAACGGGACCTGCACACCTCGGAGTGACACACAGGTCCGGGGTAATGCTGTTGGGACCAGGGAAGGCACCGCCATTTTGGAGGAGGGCTGCAGCTGACTGCAGACATCCAAGGATCTGTCCAGGGCCCGGAGAACAGCACACACCTGGGTAAGATGTGCGCAGGCAGCCAGCAGGGAAGGGCCTGTCTGAGGCCAGTGCAGCAACCACGAGAGCTATAACTCCGGGCGGGCATGGAGAATGCGTGCCTTTTGGATGAACAAACGCTTTCTTGGTGCTATTCACGTACTGACACCCCCCCACCCCCCAGCCATTATTCCTCTGTGCCAATCTGCTGCTGGCCAAAGCTGCAGACTAGACTCCACTGTGACTGGGTGTGGTCCAGGACAACTGGCTTAAACTGGAAGGGCTTTCCAGGGTCCTGTTTATTTGAGATTTGTTCCTGGGTTTGACTCTGTTTGTTTGTTTGTTTGTTTGTTTTTGTTTTTGTTCTGTTTGATAGTGTGATTATTTGTGTGTCTGTGTTCCTCTTTTTTTCTTCCCTTTTCACTTTAGTCTCTTCTGCCCTCATCTTATCTATTTATACCCTGTCATTGTGTACTCATCAGAGGTGAAAACAAGGTATACTCAGAAATTGGGACTTCTAGGCCTGGGGCAATTGAAATATACAGAAAAGTGGTGTTATATATAGTTTACTCTCTATTTTTCTTGACTCAGTTTCTCTTTCCTCTCTCTTACACTAATTCTTACTTCTTTGTTATCTCTCATTGTTCCTTTTAATTTTTTTTTTCCATCTTTCTATATTTTTCTTCTCTCAAAGGCTAAATAAGTTTGGTTTATATAGAAATCATCTTTCCTCTAAATCGCTCACTCCATTCTCTTTTCTCTCCTGTCTGCTGATATTAAACCACTTCCATAGAATTCTATTTTTATACTTCCTAAGAAAGAACATCTCAGTAACCTCACTTGCTTCTTCCTAAACATATCATCTCTGTGTCCAATACTGAAACTGTAAAACCCAACGCAAGCATACAGAGTAAATTGGAAACAATACCTGAGTTAACTAAATCTGTAAATTGTGATTAAACTGGCATTTGCTGTAAAGAAAGTGTTAGAGCTTAAATTGTAAGGTATTTATAAGTGGACCTGACAGCATTGTACCACAGGAGAAACATAAGGCTATAAGGTGAAATTGAAATAAGCAAGGTCCCACAGTGCTAGGAGAATAGACACACAAGCATTATGAAGAAGCAAGGGAAGAAAGTGGCTGAAACCAACCAACATGCCCCCTCAGTAGATTCCATGGTAAGCACAGTTGGTCAAATGCCAGAGACAGAATTTAGAAATTACATATTCCAAATGTTTATGGATCTTAAGAATGAACTAAAAAATGAGATGAGAGAGCAAATAGAGGCAGTAAAAGAGCATTTTGACAAAGAACTCCAAAAACAAATACAAGAAGCAAAAGATTACTTCAATAGGGAGATAGAGATTCTAAAGAAAAACCAAACAGAAATTCTGGAACTGAAAGAAGAAATAAACCAAACTAAATGCTCAATTGAAAGCATCATCAACAGATTAGATCACCTGGAAGAAAGGAGATTAAAAAATTTCTAGAGGTAAATGAGAACACAGATACATCGTATAGAAATCTCTGGGACACTATGAAGGCAGTAGTAAGAGGAAAATTCATTTCACTGAGTTCATTCCTTAAGAGAAATAAATAAATAAATAAATGACTTAACATCACACCTCAAAGCACTAGAAAAAGAAGAACAGACCAACACCAAGAGCAGTAGAAGACAGGAAATAATTAAAATTGGAGCAGAAATTAATGAAATTGAGACTAAGGAAACAATTCAAAGAATTGACAAAACCAAAAGTTGTTTCTTTGAAAAAATAAATAAAATTGACAGACCCCAAGCAATGCTAATGAAAATAAGAAGAAAAAAAAAACTCAAATTACTAGCATCACTGATGAAAAAGGAAATATCACAACAAACACCTCAGATATACAGGAGATAATTAAAAATTACTTCAAAAAATTGTACTCTAATAAAATAGAAAATACTGAAAGCATAGACAGATTTCTAGAGTTGTATTAATTGCCCAAACTGGAACAGGAGGCTATACACAATTTAAATAAATCAATTTCAAGTGAAGAAATAGAATACCCTATATAAAAAAAAAAAAAAAAAAAAAAAAACTACCAACAAGAAAAAGTTCAGGTCCTGATGGGTTTACAGCCGAGTTCTAAAATACCTTCAAATAAGAACTAATACCGAGCTCTTCCAGACACTTTCTATGAGGCCAATATTACATTAATTCCAAAGCCAGGCAAAGACACAGCCAAAAAAGAAAATTTCAGGCCAATATCTTTAATGAACATAAATGCAAAAATCCTCAACAAAATTCTGGCAAATCGGATACAAAAACATATCAAAAAGATAGTGCACCACGATCAAGTGGGGTTTATCCCAGGGATACAAGGCTAGTTTAACATTAGGAAATCAATAAACATAATATATCACATCAACAGACTTAAAGATAAAAACCATATGATCACCTCAATAGATGCAGAAAAAGCATTTGACAAAATACAACACTCCTTTATGTTCAAAGCTCTAGAAAAATTAGGAATAACAGGAACATATCTCAACATTATAAAAGCTATGTATGCAAAACCTCAAGCTAACATTATCTTAAACGGAGAAAAATTGAAAGCATTCCCTCTAAAAACTGGAACAAGACAGGTATGCCCCCTCTCACCATTGCTATTTATCATAGTACTGGAAACTCTGGCCAGAGCAATTAGAGAGACAAAAGAAATTAAAGGGATCCAGATAGGAAAAGAAGAGCTCAAATTAGCACTATTTGCTGATGACATGATAATATACCTGGAAGACCCAAAAAACTCTACCAGAAAACTTTTACAACTAGGAAATGAATTTGGCAAAGTGGCAGGATACAAAATCAATACCCATAAGTCAAAGGCATTTAAGTACATCAGTAACAAAGCCTCTGAAAGGGAAATGATGAAAACTACTCCATTTACAATAGCATCAAAAAAAAAAAAAAATACCTGGGAATCAACTTAATGAAAGAGGTGAAGGACCTCTATAACAAAAACTATAGAACACTAAAGAAAGAAATCATAGAAGAACTCAGAAGATGGAAAGACCTACCTTGTTCTTGGATAGGTAGAATTAATATTGTCAAAATGTCCATACTACCAAAAGCATTATACAGATTTAATGCAATTCCAATCAAAATCCCAATGACATTTCTCAAAGAAATAGAAAAAAGCAGTCATGAAATTCATCTGGAAAAATAAGAGACCCAGAATAGCTAAAGCAATCCTGAGCAAAAAAAGTGAAGCAGGTGGCATCACCATACCAGACTTTAAATTATACTATAGAGCAATAATAACAAAAACAGCATGGTATTGGCACCAAAACAGACTAGTAGACCAATGGTACAGAATTGAGGACACAGAGACTAATACATATAATTTCACCTATCTTATATTAGACAAAGGCGCCAAAAATGTACAGTGGAGAAAGGATAGCCTCTTCAACAAATAGTGCTGGGAAAACTGGAAATCCATATGCACCAAAATGAAATTAAACCTGTATCTCTCACCATGCACAAAATTCAATTCAAAATGGATCAAGGACTTAGGGATTAGACCAGAGACAATACACCTAATAGAAGAAAAAGTAAGCTTCGATTTCCAACATGTCGGATTAGGCTCCAAGTTCCTTAACAAGAATCCTGTAGCACATGAATTAATACCAAAAATTAATGAATGGGATAGATTTAAGCTAAAAAGCTTCTTCTCAGCAAAAGAAACAATCAGTGAGGTGCATAGAGAGTCAACTAACTGGGAACAAATATTTAATACATGCACATCGGCTAGAGCGCTAATTTATAGAAAATATAAAGAACTCAAAAAACTTGACACCAAAAAAAAAAAACCAAATAATCCAATCAATAAATGGGCTAAGGAATTGAAAAGACACCTCTCAGAAGAAGACACACGATTAATCAACAAATACATGAAAAAATGCTCAACATTGCTGGCAATTAGAGAAAGGCAAATCAAAACTACTCTAAGATTTCATTTCACTCCAGTCAGAATGGCAGCTATCAAGAACACAAACAACAATAAATGTTGGAGAGGATGTGGGGAAATAGGCACACTCATACATTGCTGGTGGGACTGCAAAATGGTACAGCCGTTATGGAAAGCAGTATGGAGATTTCTTGGAAAACTGGGAATGGAAGCACCCTATGACCCAGCCATCCCACTCCTGGGTCTATTCCCAAAGGACTTAAAAACAGCATATTACAGTGACACAGCTACCTCAATGTTTATAGCAGCACAATTCACAATAGCTAGGTTGTGGAACCAACCTAGATGTCCCTCGGTAGATGAATGGATGTCATCAAAAAGCTACCAACAAGGAAATGTCCAGGACCTCATGGGTTTACAGCTGAGTTCTATAAGACTTTCGAAGAAGAACTAATACCAATGCTCTTCAAACTATTTCAAGAAATAGAAAAAGAGGGAGCTCTTCCAGACTCTTTCTATGAGGCCAATATTACATTAATTCCAAAGCCAGGCAAAGACACATACAAAAAAGCAAACTTCAGGCCAATATCTTTAATGAACATAGATGCAAAAATCCTCAACAAAATCCTGGCAAATCGGATACAAAAACATATCAACAAGATAGTGCACCACAATCAAGTGGAGTTTATTCCAGGGATGCAAGGATGGTTCAACATTCGGAAATCAATAAACATAATACATCACATCAATAGACTTAAAGATAAAAATTATATGATCATCTCAATAGACACAGAAAAAGCATTTGACAAAATACAACACCCCTTTATGTTCAAAACACTGGAAAAACTAGGAATATCAGGAACATATCTCAACATTACAAAAGCTATTTATGCAAGGACCCGAGCTAACGTTATCTTAAACGGAGAAAAATTGAAAGTATTCCCTCTAAAAACTGGAACAAGACAGGTATGCCCCCTTTCACCACTGCTATTTAACATAGTACTAGAAACCCTGGCCAGAGCAATTAGACAGACAAAAGAAATTAAAGGGTTCCAGATAGGAAAAGAAGAGCTCAAATTAGCACTATGTGATGATGACATGATAATATACCTAGAAGACCCAAAAAACTCTACCAGAAAACTTTTACAACTAGGAAATGAATTTGGCAAAGTAGCAGGATACAAAATCAATACCCATAAGTCAAAGGCATTTAAGTACATCAGTAACAAAGCCTCTGAAAGGGAAATGATGAAAACTACTCCATTTACAATAGCATCAAAAAAAAAAAAAAAAAAACTGGGAATCAACTTAACGAAAGAGGTGAAGGACCTCTATAACAAAAACTATAGAACACTAAAGAAAGAAATCATAGAAGAACTCAGAAGATGGAAAGACCTACCTTGTTCTTGGATAGGTAGAATTAATATTGTTAAAATGTCCATACTACCAAAAGCACTATACAGATTTAATGCAATTCCAATCAAAATCCCAATGTCGTTCTTCAAAGAAATAGAAAAAGCTGTCATGAAATTCATCTGGAAAAATAAGAGACCCAGAATAGCTAAAGTAATCCTGAGCAAGAAAAGTGAAGCAGGGGGCATCACCATACTAAACTTTAAATTATACTATAGAGCAATAGTAACAAAAACAGCATGGTATTGTCACCAAAACAGACTGGTGGACCAATGGTACAGAACTGAGGACACAGAAACTAATGCATATAATTTCAGCTATCTTATATTAGACAAAGGCGCCAAAAATGTACAGTGGAGAAAGGATAGCCTCTTCAACAAATGGTGCTGGGAAAACTGAAAATCCATATGCAACAAATTGAAATTAAACCCTTATCTCTCACCATGCACAAAACTCAATTCAAAGTGGATCAAGGACCTAGGAATTAGACCAGAGACAATACGCCTAATAGAAGAAAAAGTAAGCTACAATTTCCAACATGTCGGATTAGGCTCCAACTTCCTTAATAAGAATCCTGTAGCGCAAGAATTATTACCAAGAATTAGTGAATGGGATAGATGTAAGCTAAAAAGATTCTTCTCAGCAAAAGAAACAATCAGTGAGGTGAATAGAAAGCCAACTAATTGGGAACAAATATTTAATACATGCACATCAGATAGAGCACTAATTTCTAGAAATATATAAAGAACTCAAAAAACTTAACACCAAAAAAAAAAACAAAACCCAATCAATAAATGGGCTAAGGAATTGAGAAGACACCTCTCAGAAGAAGATACATGAAAGCCGGGCGCGGTGGCGCACGCCTGTAATCCCAGCACTTTGGGAGGCTGAGGCAGGAGGATCGCGAGTTCAAAGCCAGCCTCAGCAATGGCGAGGCACTTAGCAACTCAGTGAGACCCTGTCTCTAATAAAAAAAATACAAAAAGGGCTGGGGATGTGGCCCAGTGGTCGAGTGCCCCTGAGTTCAATCCCCAGTATCACAAAAAAAAAAAAAAAAAAAAAAAAAAGAAGAAGTTACATGATTAATCAATAAATACATGAAAAAATGCTCAACATCGCTGGCAATTAGAGAAATGCATGCAAATCAAAACTACTCTAAGATTTCATTTCACTCCAGTCCTAGAATGATAGCTACCAAGAACACAAACAACAATAAATGTTGGAGAGGATGTGGGGAAAGAGGCACATTCATATATTGCTGGTGGGACTGCAAAATGGTGCAACCGTTATGGAAAGCAGTATGGAGATTTCTTGGAAAACTGGGAATGGAACCATCTTATGACCCAGCCATCCCACTCCTGGGTCTATACCCAAAGGACTAAAAACAGCATATTACAGTGACACAGTTATCTCAATGTTTGTAGCTGCACAGTTCACAATAGGTAGGTTGTGGAAACAACCTAGATGTCCCTCAGTAAATGGATGGATTAAGAAAATGTGGTATATATGCACAATGGAATTTTACACAGCAAGAAAATAAAATAATGGCATTCGTAGGTAAGTGGATGAAGTTGGAAGACATAATGCTAAGTGAAGTTAGTCTCAAAAATCCAAATACCAAATGTTTTCTCTGATATAAGTAGGCTAGTTCACAGTATTGTTGGATGGGGGTACATAGGAGGATTAGAGGAACACTATAATTGTCAATGGGAAGGGCAGGGAAGGGAGGGAGCAAGGGGGGAGGGAGTAGGAGAAAAGAAAAGAAAAAGGTGGTTGAATGAGACGGATATCATTTTCCTAAATGCATGATTAAAGACCTGAATTGTACAAATATACTTTGTATACAAACAGTTGTATGTAAAAAGATGCTATATACAGGCACTATGAATTATAATTATTATAAATTAAATAAATAAATTTAAAAAAGAAAAAAAGAAAAGGACCTAACAATATGTAGCCTCCAGGAAACTCATCTGATAGGAAAAGACACACACTGACTGAAGTTGAAAGGAGGGAAAAATCATACCACACACAGGGACTTCAGAAGCAAGCCGGGGTTTCTATCCTTGTATCATATAAAGAAGACTTCAACCTAAGTTAATCAAAAGGGATAAATAAGGACATTTCATACTGCTCAAGGGAACCATACACCAACAAGATGTAACAATTATAAATATGTATACACCAAGAAATGAAGCATTTATAATCATCAAACAAATTCTTCTCAAATTCAAGAGTCAAATTGACCTCAACACAATAATTTTGTGTGACTTTAACACACCTCTTTCACCACTGGATAGATCTTCCAAACAAAAGCTAAACAAAGAAACTATAGAACTCAATAATACAATCAATAAATTAGACTTAACTTACATACATAGAAAATTTTATCCTTCAAAAAGCAAATACACTTTCTTCTCAGTAGCACATGGATCCTTCTCTAAAACAGACCATATATTATGCCACAAAGAAACTCTTAGCAAATACTAAAAAGTAGAAATACTACCCTGCATTCTATCAGATCATATTGGAATGAAATTAGCAATCAATGACACAATAAAAAAATAAAAATTACTCCAACACCTGGAGACTAAATATTAAGATATTGAATAAACAATGTGTTGCAAAAGACACCAAGGAGGAGATTAAAAAATTCTTAGCGGTAAATGAGAACATAGACACAACATATCGAAATCTCTGGGACACTAGAAGGCAGTACTAAAAGAAAGGTTCATTACTTGGAGTTCATTCTTTTAAAGAAGACAAAGTCAACAAATAAATCACCTAATATTACATCTCAAAACCCTAGGGGAAAAAAAAACAAATCAACACCAAAAGCAGTATAAGACAGGAAATAATTGAAATTAGAACTGAAATCAATGAAATTGAAATAAAAGAAACAATTGAAAAAATTGACAAAACAAAATATTAATTATTTGAAAAAATAAATAAATAAAATTGATAAACCTTTAGCCATACTAACAAAGAGAAAGAGAGAGAAAACTCAAATTACTAACATACATGATAAAAAAGGAAATATCACAATAGACACTACAGAAATACACAGAAATACAGAAGATAATTAGGAATTATTTTGAAAATTTGTACTCAAATAAAGTACAAAATATTGACGGTATCAAGAGTCACATGATTTGCCCAAACTCAACCAGATGATAGACACAATTTTCACAGATCAATTTCAAGCAATGAAATAGAAGATGCCATCAAAATCCTACCAACCAAGAAAAGCCCAGGACCAAATGTATATACAGCTGAGTTCCACAAGACCTTTAAGGAAGAACTAATGCCAATATTCCTCAAATTATTTCATGAAATAGGAAAAGAGGGAATACTTCCAAACTCATTCTATGAGGCCAATATCGCCCTGATTCCAAAACCAGGTAAAGACACATCAAAGAAACAAAATTTTAGACCAATATCTCTAATGAACATAGATGCAAAAATTCTCAATAAAATTATGGCAAATAGAATACAAAACATATCAAGATGATAGTGGGGGTTCATCATGATCAGGTGGGGTTCATCTCAGGGATGCAAGGTTGGTTCAACATATGGAAATCTATAAACGTAATTCATCACATCAATAGACTTAAATATAGGAATCATATGATCATATCAATAAATGCAGAGAAAGCATTCAACAAAATATAGTACCCATTTATGTTCAAAAAACACTAGAAAATCTAGGGAGAACAGGTACTTATCTCAACATTGTGAAAGCTATTTATGCTTAGCCTCAGGCCAACATCATTCTAAATGGAGAAAAATTGAAAGCATTCCCTCTAAAAACTGGAACAAGACAGGGATGCCCTCTGTCACACTGCTATTTAACATAGTTCTTGAAACACTAGCTAGAGCAATTCGACAGATTAAAGAAATTAAAGGGATAAGGATAGGAAAAGAAGAACTCAAATTAACATTAGTTGCCAATGATATGATTCTATTGATAGGAGACCCAAAAAATTCCACCAGAAAACTTCTCAAACTAGTGAATAGATTCGGCAAGGTAGCAGAATATAAAATCAACACCCATCGGGGGAGCATAGGAAGATTAGAGGAACACTAGAATGGACAGAGGGGAGGGACGGGAAGGGAGAGAGCAAAAGGGTGAAGGAAAAAAAAATAGATGGTAGAATGTGATGGATATCATTACCCTAAGTGCATGCATGAAGACATGAATGGTGTGAATATACTTTGTATACAACCAAAGATATGTAAAAATGTGCTCTATAAATGTAATATAAAATGTAATACATTCTGCTGTCATTTATAACAACTTAGAATAAAAGGAAAAAAATCAAAGGCATTTCTGTGTATCAGTGACAAATCCTATGAAAGGGAAACAAGAAAAACTATCCCATTTACAATAGCATAAAAAAAAAAAAAAAAACATTGGGTATCAACTTAACTAAAGATGTAAAAATCTCTATAATGAAAGACATCAATGAAGACCATAGAAGATGGAAAGATCTACCTTGTTCTTGATAGGCAGAATTAATATTATGAAAATGACCATACTACCAAAAACACTATAAAGATTTAATGCAATTCCAATAAAAATCCCAATGGCATTCCTCTAGAAATAGAAAGAGCAGTCATGAGATTAATGAATAAAATAAAGGTCAATTGATACTTTAAAAATATTAAAAGAAAGAAGCAATCTTGGAATGTCAAGGAGGAGGAAGGATTCCTATATACTCATATATGTTTAAATAATTGATTTTCCTTCTTGTCTAGAGTCATCTGTATTATGTTTGACACTCTAAGCCAAAATGACACTATTTTATGATACAGTTTTAAATGTGGATAGAATATTTAAGCCAATGTTATGGTAAAATTGGTCAAAGAGACTAAATCAGATATAAAGTTTGTAACTTTTATTGAATTACTAAAATGAAAATGTCAGTTGATGATGATGATGATGATGATGATAATGATGATGATGACGATAATATATGTACAATATAATATCCAGAATAATCACTAAAGAATTAATATTAAAAAGAAAATACAACAATATGATACTATTGATAGAAGACTCAAAAAAATTCTACCAGAAAACTTCTCAAACAAGTGAATAAATTCAGCAAGGTAGCAGAATACAAAATCAACATCCTTAAATCAAAGGCATTTCTGTATATCAGTGACAAATTCTCTGAAAGGGAAACAAGGAAAAGTACCCCATTTACAATAGCCTCAAAAAAAAAATATTTGTGTATCAACTTAACAAAAGAGGTAAAGCAAACAATTTGGCAGCTTTAAAAAATAACCAAAATACTAAATATGCAACTATCTTATGATTTACCAATTGCACTGTCTTTGTTAATTTTTGCAGATAAATAAAAACATATATTCACACAAAAACCTGTACAAAATGTTTATAGCAGTTTTATTCTAACTACTCAAAATTGAAAATAATGCATATGCTTTTTGAATTAAATCTAAGAAAATTAGGGGGAAAAAAAGAAAAAATCAAAAAGCAGAAAGAACTAAGTATAAAATACATACTAAACCCTAAGCCATGTTAACATATATTTTATATGCAAACGATTAATCTGAACAACAGAGATTGGCAATTCAATGTAAGAAGTAAAGCTTTTTCTACAGATGGCACAGGAGACATGGATGTTTGTGTGAAAAAAAAGGATCTAACCTCATACACTTAAAAACTAACACAAATGGATAAATAACTTAAAGGTATAATGGGAAAGTATAAAAATAACAGAAAAGTTTTGAGATTTACAATGAGGAGGGAAGGATTTTTAATATGACATTAAAATCATGACTCTTAAAAATGAGAAGGTGATAATAATATATCAAACATTCTTCACTGAAATACATCCTATAAAACTGAAAAAGCAAACCACAGATTGAAAAAAATAAATAAATAAAAACCTAAAGTATAAATGTAAAAAAAAAAAAAAAATCCTGACCTCTTAACACAACAGTAGGACAAAATATGTTATTAGAAATGGATAAAACAATGGAAGGAAATTAATTGAATGACATCTGAATGATAATCATGAAAGGATATTTTAAAAAGCAATTTATTAGGTAAATTCAAATTAAAGCAGAGTGATATATCTAAGCTATAATGATGAACCTATTAAATGGACTAAAAAATAATTACAAAATGCTGAGTCTAAATGCTGGCATGGGTGTAGTAGATTCCATACCAGTCAAGAATTTCTGGGTGGTAAAACTGCTCAGAAAATGGTTTGGTAGCTTAAAAAAAAAATAACCAAAATACTATACATGCAACCACCTTATGATTTAATAATTTTACTCTTTTTATTACTTTTTGCTGAAAAATAAAAACATATTCACACAAAAACCTGTACACAATGTTTATAGCAGTTTTATTCTAACGACTCAAAATTGAAAATAATGCATATGCTTTTTGATATATAAATTGTTAAACAAGCCATGTTACATCAGGCCTTCAAAATACTACTCAGAAGTAAAATAGAACCAGGGATGATATGCAAGATCCTGGATGGATCTCCAGATAAATTTTGTTTTAGTCTATTTGGGATGCTCTAGCAAAATATCACAGACTGAGTAGCTTATAAACACCACATTCTTTTCTCAACATTCTTGGAAATGCAAGATCAAGGTGCCAGGAGATTCCTAAGTGATGAAGGTATCTGCTAACTGAGTCTTGTCATGGTGGAAGGAAGAAGGCCACTCATGGGCCTATTTTGTAGCAATACTAATCCCTTTCACAAAGGTGCTACTCTCCTGGTATAGTCACGTCCCAAAAGGTGCTACCTTTTAAAACTTTTGTTTTTAAGGTTAGATTTTGACATTTTGAAGAAATTCAAACATTTAGACCATAGCTTATGCTGTATGAAAAGAAAAAAAAAAAAAAAAGCCATTCCCAAAAGTTACATATGGTATGATTCAATTTATAAAAATTCACAGGATGACAAAAATTATGGAAATGAGGACCTACTAGTGAATGCTAGAAAATAAGGGCAAGATGAGGGAGTGAGAGTAAAGAAAAGGGTCTTGACAGTGATCCCTGTGGTGATGGAAATGTTCAGTACATTGACACTAAAAAGCCAACATCCTGGTTATTATAGTGTACTATATACTATACTCTCCAAAATGTTGCCTTCAGATAAATTGGGCAAAGGGTACACTGGAGCTCTTTGTATTTATTTTTATTTAATAATTTATTTTGATTCATAAATAAAATTTGTGTATATTTAAGCTGTAAAACATGATACTTTCAGAAATCCATATACTGTGGAGTTTGTTAAATCAAGCTAATTAACAAATTCTTTATTCCAGAAAATATTTTTTGTGGTGATAGCTTTTAAAATTCCCTTCTGATCACTTTTCAAATCCATAACAAATAACTGTAGTCAATATTCTGTAGAACAGATTTCAAGATCTGATTTTTCCTGCCTAACAGAAACTTTGCATCCTTTTAATAAAATCTACCCATTTCCTCCTCTACCTCAGCCCCTGTAGCCAATCTTCTCTTTTCAGCTTCTGTGAGCTCAGCAATTTAGATTCCATGTGTAAATGAGATCATGTAGTATTTGACTATTGTGCCTGGCTTATTTCATGTAACACATTATGCTCCTAATTATTCCATACTGTTGTAAATGGTTGAATTCTCTTTTATATTTAGGGATGATCCTTGCATCGCTTGTTTATACTGTGTTTAACTCTATAATTATCTTAAACTTTAAAATGTAAATAAAAACGAGATAATATGAAGTGACTAATTTGAGATTTGCTATGAGCAATATACATTAACTCTTTATAGAACTAACAAGAATCCTTGAAACCTAAAAGTATCAAAACATTTATATGAAAAAACTTTAACATTGTCTTAAACAATTTTAAAAACACTTATATTTCAAAACTATGTGTTGTCATGCATTCCCAAGGTCAAAGCATGAAATGTGCACTTTATACCAAAAAAATTCACTAATTATTATGATATCAAAAGCACATTAATTATAATTTTACTCTGAGTCTTAGTAAAGTCAGTTCTATAGTTATTTTGCAGTATGTTTTATTTTGAAAAGCTTAGACAACTTATTTGACAAAGTAACAAATAAATAATTGGTTGGGCACGATGGTTTATACCTGTAATCCCAGTGGCTCAGGAGGCTGAGACAGGAGGATCTCAAGTTCAAAGCCAGCCTCATCATAGCAAGGTGCTAAGCAAATCAGTGAACCATGTTTCTAAATAAAATATCAGGCAGGGGATGTGACTCATATATATGTATACACTCACACACACACACACACACACACACACACACACACACACATACACTTCGGGAAATTAGTGGTTGGGGTCTTTAACCCTTCGTAACCCGGGGTGGACCTCTTTTTTTGTGTGTGTGTGTGGTTACCAGAGATTGAACTCAGGGGCACTCGACCACTGGGTCACATCCCCAGCCCTTTTTTGTATTTTATTTAGAGACAGGGTCTCACTGAGTTGCTAAGTGCCTCGCCATTGCTGAGGCTGGCTTTGAACTCGCGATCCTCCTGCCTCAGCCTCCCAAAGTGCTGGGATTACAGGCATGCGCCACCGCGCCTGGCCAGGGTGGACCTCTTTTGTCCAGCAAAAGAGGCTAGAGGGGCCTACCTCAATGATGAGACTAGACTGGGAAAGTAGAGGCTGCTGGTATTTCCTCCACCTGCCTTTAAAAGACACAGGAACATACCAGGGAGCCCGGTCAGCGCTGGACGGTGCTGGAACTTGTTTATTGAAGAAGGTCGACAACGTTTTATAGTGGACATGAGTCAACCAGTAAGCAGATTATAGAAACAAGTAAAGAGCACAGGAACATTCCATTGGCAAAATCCCCTATAGGGTTGTTCCGGTTCTCATGATACATCACAGTCACGCCCCCTGCTTAGCCTAGGTCCCTAACAGGGTGTGGCAAGCAGCCAGAAAGCCAGAGCTTTCCATCCCCTCAGCTGACAGTGTTCAGAAGGCCAGACACACACACAGAAAGTGAGAAAGAGAGAGAGAGGTATTCTTTGATTTTTATGAAATTTAAAACCAAACACACAAGAGATTTATTTTGCCATTTGGTATGCTTTATAGATGTATCATAACTTTTTTATATAGCCTTCTTTTGGAGTATATATTTTTGCACACCTTAAATTTACATCTTTAAAGAAAAGAGGTCCTTTAATTTTTTTAATAAAATTATTTCAGTCTTTGAAATAGCCAGGCTATTTAATACATAAGATTAATTAATCAAAAATAATAACAAATGCCACATATAGGAAATTGTTTTCCATTCAAATATTCCTTCTCTGTGTCTAATTATAATTCATTCGGCATCTTTGTAAGACTAATAGTTGATATTTGGAAGCAATACAAAAATAATTAAAAATAAAAAAATATGTAAGGTTTATTAGTATTCACCTATGCATATTTGTTTATATAAATGTGAAGATCAAAAGAAAGATGTAGAATTCAATTTGTGCTCATATTTGGCATACTATATGTTGCCCTTGCTAAGAAACTCCCACATGCAAATTTTGTTACAAATAAGTAGAAAATAACCTGCATTGATTTATCCCCATAGGTAATTATATCAATTACAATGCTCTAACCAGGGATTTCATATACATAAATATTATATTTTAAAAGTTGGGTTCTATAAAATAATTTACACTTTAATTTTTCTACTTGTTTTAATGCCTATTTCATATTATTACATTAACACTAAAAATAAAATATATCTCCCAAGGAGTATTCAGAAATAATTCATTTGATTACGGAGTATTAATTCATTTTAAAATTATTCATAATACAACTGAGAAGTAGATAATAAACACAGCAGAAAAAAAAATAAGTAACATAAAATACTAGAGTTATTTCATTCCAATTATTCTTATATTGAATGTATGCTTGCTACAAAATGCCGCTATACCTGATTTATGGTTCTTTACATTTTCTTCCACAAAAACTGTGAATGTCATAGTGTTAGGTATCTTTCAGGACTGAGAGGAAGAGAGATGGGGAATTACTGCTTAGTGGGTTCAGAGATTCTGTTTGTGTGTATGAAAAAATTATTAGTAACTGAAAAAACTATTAGTAATTAGTGGTGATCATTATATAACATCATGACAATAATTAATGTCACTGACATGTACATATAAAATGCTTAAAATTAGCTGGGTGCAGTGGCACTCACCTTTAATCCCAGCAGCTCTGGAGGCTGAGGCAAGAGGATTGCAAGTTCAAACCCTACCTCAGCAACTTAGCGAGGTCCTAGGCAACACAATGAGATCCTAAATAAAATATAAAAAAGGCCTGCAGCTGTAGCTCAGTGGTTAAACTTTCTGGGTTCAATCCCTGAACCACCCCCCACAATGGCTTAAAATTATACAATTACTGTTTTTTATATTTTTACATGCCAAAAAAGAAGAAAATCATGTATTTTTACTATTACTTCATAGTAATAAAAGTAAAAAAAATAGATTTCTTCACATATTGTGGCAGAAAAATTATAATTATCAATTGCCACTCAGACCCCTCCTTGTAGTTATTTCCTTCAATTTGGCTACATTTTTAAACATATTTGTATTTTGATTTTACAATATGTGGCATTTAATAACTAAGTGGCATTTGAGATGATTTCTTAAAATAAAGAACACTAGTAATAAAAAGAATATTGAGTACCAAAACAAAAAATTATTTGTCCTAGCATGAAACTATAGTAAAAGAATTTCATAACCCTAAAGTCTAAATTATACTGTGTCTTTCTGAAGATATTCACCTTAATATTTTCAAATATCAACATTGCAGTCTGGCAGAAATATATTAACATTATATTGTGGTGGAAAATGAATTATGTTCAAAAGGTTGTGTGCAAACAAAATTATTATTTACTTATTCTACTATATCACAGTAGAAAATGTTGGAATTTATCAAACAATGCTTTCACAATAATATCACTTAAATAGAAGTGAATTTCTCTAATATGTTATATAGATCAAACATTTTTTTCATGCAAAAGTTTATAGCTGACTATGCATATAACTGTATGCAGACTACAACTTCTCTGTAGATTGAATTTCAAATCCTATTAGAAAATTTTGTTGACTCAAACTTAAAACGGTTTCCCTGAGGATGAAAATAACATAAAAGGACTCATTAGAAGTATATAGTTTTACACCTGTGCAAGAGAAGAATTAGAAATAGGTTTAGTTGAAACATTCCTAAATAATATTTAATATTGTAATCATGGTACTTCTATTACAAGACTTTTTTGATCTTTTATCTCTTATTCATCACCACATCAATAATTTCAAAATCTCTCCCCAAGAGTTACTACAAACTATTGTGTATTATTTATTATAATACTTTTAGTAATTAAAGCTTTGTTGAGTGACTTCAACATTTGTTTTATTTGACAAAAATTATTGTTTGTTATAGACTAGGGAAGAAACTGGGCACTTTCAAACTGAAAATGTACTAAATTTTATCATATATACAAATTACCTACAAAACTATTGTCTAAGATTTAATATTAGCATATTAATTATTGCTCCTTTAAGAAGAACTTTTGGTCATTAATTCTATAAAACATATATTTCTTAAAATTATCTCCATATAGATTTGCATAAATATTTATGCATACAAATGCAATCAAAGTCAAAACAGTTTATTTCTCTGACAATACACAATTTTGACAAGCAAAAATTAGTGTCAACTGCTTAGAAGTTAATCTTTTCTCAAAGAAAAATGGGTATTGAAGCATTACAATCTTAAGATACCTTTTAGGAACACAGTAGTTAATAATAATTATAATTAGCTACCTTGATGATTATAGGTAAGAATAAGACAGTGGCCTAAATATGTAGAGATTTGTTACTATGTAGTGGACAAATATACACTAGTGAACACAATTTTTATCTTAAGTGTGGTGTAGGGTGAACGTCAAATACAACAAAGTTTTTCTTCAATGCGTTGTTCTTTTGGATTATTTAAACTTTTATTCACATCACTCCCTCCCCAACAAACAAAAACAGATGGTCTACCAATTCTTCTTCTTCTTCATTCTTAGTACCCATTCTCCCTTCCCACTAGCCTGATATTCAAGGCACGCATGCATGAAGTTCACATCCTTGCTAATAATCCATAGAAATAAATATATGTCCCTCAGATATCATTTATGAATTGTTTGAGCGTGGATAAATTATGACTCATGAGACCATAATCTTTTTCATGACCAGCTTTTACTTTAAATGGCATAAATTATTACTGCAATACAGACTATCTTAAAAAATCCATATGTTCTTGAAATAGCTAGCCATTTTCACATACAGCATAAATAAGAATAGATTAACATGAATGTGTAGATATAACTCCCCTCATTCATTAATTTATTTAATAATCAGTGGACATAATAGCTATATGTGTAACATTCTTCTAAAGATATATGTGACATGATACATGTGAATGACAATTTAAATTTGCAAATTATTTATAAATATTATCTTTTCATAATGCTTTAAATCACCAATACAATTTCAGATATAGACCATACTATTCATTAATTCATTCACCCCTGTCTAAGAAATTAGGTTACAATAATGAAAGAGAAACATTACAAATAAATTACAAAGCCATATATTCTATGTGTAAGACGCCTATGAATTCCATTGAGAAACATATTTCAGCTTAATGAAAATGGGATGTATTGAGAAAGTTGTTATTCATTCAGTTATTTACATATAACATATTTATGAAATAACCAATATTGATTGATACATACACAAGGTCATTGTTATGCTGCACTGAATAAACAAGCTAAATTCTGTTCCACAAAAAGCTTACACCCCAAAAAGTACTGTAAACAAGTGAATAAATAACAAGTATGCAATAATGAGAGGTGCAACAAAAGAGACATAAAGAATGCAAAAGGATGGCTCTGGGGTTGTAGCTCAGTGGTAGAGTACTTGCTTAGTATGTGTGAGGCACTGGGTTCCATCCTCAGCACCACATACAAATAAGTAAATATTTGAAAGATATGTGGGAATCTGCCATGCAGGTAACAGAGGAGAGTATTTGGTGAAAGTAATATATATGCAAAACCTGTGAGGGAGAAACAGGATGTGCTTCATGTCCAAATGGCAAGGAAGCCACAGGACCCTCACGGGGAAGAGTCACAGAAGTAGAGTTCAGATAGAGAAATGCATTCATGGGGATGTAATTCTGCTATTGCCATTGTAAAATATTACCAGAGACTTAGTGGTTAAAAGCAAAACAAATTCATTTTCTCATACTCTTAGAGGTTAGAAGTTTCCTACCATTGTTAGCAAGGCTCTATTGATCTGGAAGCTTACAGGGACAATGTGTTCCCTTTTTTTCTACAAATTTAAGAAAGCAGAAACATTTCTTGGCTCCTGGTTTCTTCCTTGCACCAGTTGTATCTTTTTTGTTCTATTCTATCCTATAGTTTCCATTACATTTGTTTCTGTCTGATTGTGTGTGCTGTGGAGAAACCTCTTAAAAAAACTCCATGTTGTTACATTGGTCCTATCAGATGTTTCAGAATAATTCCTCCATCTCAAATTGTTGATCATGGTTTGACCATCTCAAACTTGATCACATCTGCAATTATTAATTGTCATTAGTATAATATTTGTGGGATATGTACAGCTTTTGAGGGAATAGGACTTTATTGAGCCCATCATTGGGCCTATAATGACCATAATGTATGTTTTTTTAATTTTTAAGGATGTTGATAAGGAAACAACACATTGGGAATATAACAAAATAAAAATAAGAAACTAGGAATGTGTATAGTGGGAGGAAAAGAGTTCCAGGCAGAGGAAACATCAACACAACAGAACTGTACAAGAAACAGGATCCAAGATGAGGAACAGCAAGGAAATTATGGCTGGAGGGCAGTGAGCTAGAGGAGACTCATAGGATCTTAGACAGGTAAAGCTAGCAGGAATTTAAATAGAAGGATTTATAGGCCATATGAAGACCCTAAACTTCACTTTCATTGAGAAAAGAAGTTACCAAATATTTTCTCTTGAATTGGCAAAAAATATAACAAGTATTGACAAGGATGTGGAGAAAAGACATTTTTTTGTACTGATGGTGAGAATCTAAATAGGTACAAATATTATGTAAAATGGTGTGAAAATTCCTCAGAAATTAAAAATAAAATTGATGTATGATCCAGCAACTCCATACTAGGTATGTATTAAAAGAAAATAAAATTATTTACTTGAAGATAAATTTCTACCCTTGTCTTCATTATGGGCTTATTCACAATATCTAAGATTTGGAAGTAACCTAAGTGACTGACAATATATTACTATATATATACAATATAGCATATGTAAGTGGAATATTATCCATTCTTATAAGTAAAGAAGTTCTATGGGTTTTTATTGCATGCATGAAATTGGAGGATATTATGTTAACCCATTATGTCTCATCATTTTAAATGGAAATGAAAACTTTGACTTAAGGAGCTAGGTGAAATAAACCAGACAAAGAAACACAAATGCTGCAGGATCTCACTTACATATGAAACAAACAACAAAGCTGAATTTATACTAACAGAGGTTACAATGAATGTTAGTTACCAGTGAAGGGCAAAAATCACAGTGGAGACAACTGTGCAGCCAAGAGATTTATTCACCAGCCTTTATGGCTGTTCGGAGGTAGAAGAAGTACAGGGAGAGAGGAGTCAGGGAGAGGGAAGTGGGCAAGCTCTGGACAGAGGGTTGGTGCCTGGTCATGCCGGCTGTGTTCTCTGGAGCTGTCAGCTGGGGCAGCTTCCATCGGACTGGAGGCTGGAGCTGTCGGCTGGAGCAGCTGCTGTCGGGCTGGAGATGGTAAGTCTGGAGCTGTTGTAGCGACTGCTTCATCTCAGCAGGGACGAGCTGTTGTGCCTGAGTTCTGGGCAGACAGGGACTTAAGTAGGGATTTCTGATGGGGGATGTGCCTGAGCAACCTTTAACGCTATTGGCTCTTTTCCCAGTAAACAGGGCGACCTTTAAGCCAATTGGTTCCTGCCTGGGGAACAGAGCAACCTTTAGGATGATTGGCTCCTGCCTGGGGAAAATGAAACCAGGTTGTTCCTAATGGAAATTTCCATGGGGGAAGTGGCATGTTGGCCCAAGCCTATCTATCATTACCCCCTTTTGGTTTTCTTAGAAAGTGGGACGTCATGTGTCTGTCTGGCTACTTCCTGCTGAAATGGGGCAACATGGGGGTATTATGGGGGGATATGACAAGACAAGTAGGTCAGGCTCGAGGGTGAGAATGATTCTCAGGAAGCCAGTGCCAAAAAGATGAATTTCTGCAGGTGTGGATGAAGGTTCCCCTAAGCCATAGGTCAGCGAGGGTGTCCTCCTGAGGAGAGGAATTGCAGTCATAAAGGCAGCATCTTACAACAAAGAGAAAAAAGTAGAGAGTGATTGTTGTCCATCGGCCTGACCCTAAGTAGAAGCTGGTTAAAAGGTCAGAACAAGAAAGACGGAAAGGATTATTTTGAGTTGGCATCGGAGACACAAGAGAAGCAAATTTTTAGGGGATCGGTGGGGAGGGAAGAACAAGTATACTGGGATAGGTGTCATCCATCCTTTTGTGGATCCTCAGCTGATTGGGCATCTGGTTTCATTCTGGATATATGAATCCAAGATGCCAATTCCCCTGAGGTTTCACGAAGCTTAGCAGCCGTGGGTGTGCACAGCACAACCTGGAAGGGGCCTGTCCTATTGGGGACAAGGGAGACTGATCCCATGTCCTGGGGAGAGGAGAAATATACCCAAGAACCAGGTGTTAATGGGAATGAAGTGGAGAGTCTACCTGGGTCTGGCAGGATGTAATCTTGGCATGTTCATAGCTGGTGTCTGATGAAGGATAAGAGGGGAAGAGAAAGGTATTTGGGTAAGGGTCCTTGAATTGGGGAAATTCCAGGTGGAAGATCTGGCTGCCCAAACATAACCTCAAAAGGGGATAATGAGGAAGGTTTCCTTGGGAGGACTCAGAGTCTATAGAGGGCAAGGGGGAGTAGCTTGACCCAGTCCAAGTGAAGCTCCAGGGAGAGTTTAGTCTGGATGTTCTTAAGAGTTCTATTAGTCCTCTCTACCTTACCTGAAGACTTGGGGTGATATGGGATGTGAAAATGCCAAGGAATGTTAAGGGAAGTAGATATATTTTGGGTGACATGAGAGACAAATTCAGACCCATTGTCAGACTGGATGGATGTGGGCAACCCGAAGTTGTGAAGATTTCTGAGACTAAAATAGAAGTTACTGTAGAAGCCCTCTTGTTGGAAGTAGGAAAGGCCTCTACCCACCCAGAGAAGGTATCTACCAAGACCAGGAGATACTTATGTTTCCGGAAAGTTGGCATGTTGGTGAAATCTATTTGCCAGTTGGCTCCTGGGAACTGACCCCAAGCTTGGTGAGAGGGAAATGTTCCTGGTTTAAGAGGAGTGTATAGGTTGGTGCGCTGACATACAATGCACTTGGAGTTGAGCTGATGGAGGTACTATGTGTCCTCTAAAGTCAGGGTGAGGAAGGAGGTAATGTTTTAAGAGCCTGAGGGTTAGGATGGAAAAGAGAGTGAAGATAGGAGAGGATTGATTGTATGGGAGGAGATGTGGAGGTCTGGGTGGTGGATTGGACAGAGGCCAGGAGAGAGGGAGAAGATAGTGCTGCCTCCCTTGCTGCCCTATCTGCCTTTATGTTGCCCTGAGTCATGGGAGACCCATAGTTTTGGTGTGTGGGACAATGAGAGATCCCTATTAGTTTGGGCAGAAGAGAGACCTATAGAAGCTTTGATATTAGTTTGGAATTAGTGACTGCGGAACCCTTTGTGGTCAGGAGCCCCCCGCTTTTTCCATATTATGGAATGGGAGAGTAAAATGTGATAAATGTCTGTGTAAAGGGTGAGGTTTTGGTCAGCCGCCAATTCGAAGTCATGAATAACGGCTGAAGTTCGGCCCGTTGGTTTGTGGTGTTGGGGGGAAGGGGTGCCACCTCAATAACCTCTGATGGGGAGACAACAGCGTAGCCGGCAAAGTGTTGCCCATCCTTAAGGAAAGAGCTGTGATCTGTGAACCAGATTAGGGAAGAGTCAGGAAGTGGTCCCTCTTGAATGTAGGAGGGGTGAGGGATTAAAGCCTCAAGCATCTCTACACAACCATGTTCTGGTCGCACAGAGGAGACTGGAAGGTGGGTAGCTGGGTGTAAAGAGGAGCAGGGTTGGAAGGAGATTGAGGAATCGTGTAGAAAAGAAATGAGGAGAGAGAGAATGCGACAGGGCGGGAGAGTTTGGAGGCTCATATAGGTCAGTAGATGCTTTAGATGGCAAGGAGAGGCAACAGTGACATGGGCACCAAAGGTCAGCTTTTTTGATTCTTGTAGAAGTAGGTAAGCAGCAGCCAGAACCCAAAGACAGGGGGCCCATCTGCGAATAGTGGGATCAAGTTGTTTAGAAAGGTAGGCAACGGAAGCAAAAGTGGAGGCCTTATATTGGCCTAAAACACCTAGAGCCAGACCCTTCATCTCATGGACATAAAGGGTGAATGGCTGAAGAAGGTCCAGGAGATGAAGAGCTAGGGCCTGTAATAGTGCCTGCTGCAGATACCTAAACTCAGCCCGAATGCTTTTGGGGAGGGGCTGTTCCTCAACCGCCTTAGTTGCCTCATAGAAGGGTTTTGCATAAAGATAAAAACTGGGAATCCAGGCACGGAAATATCCACTAGCCCCAGGAAGGAAAAAATCTCTTCCTTTGTCTTGGGACATGGGAGAGCCTTGATGAGGGCCTTTTGGTCTAGGGTAATGGCCTTTGGGAGATCTGAACTCCTAAATAAACTACCTGGGTCTGGGCAAGCTGTACCTTAGATGGGGAAGTGTGATACCCGCGAGAAGCAAGAAAATGTAAAAGGGTTTAAGAGTCTACATGAACTGTGGAAAAGGAAGGGCTGCAGAAGAGAAGGTCATCTACATATTGCAGAAGAGTGGAGTCAGAAAACTCAAGATCCTTGAGATCGGCAGCCGGTGTCTGTCCAAATATATGAGGTCTGTCACGAAAATCCTGAGGGAGGACTGTCCAGGTCAATTGTTGGAACCGTTGAGTATCAGGATCAGTCCACGTAAAGGCAAAGATGTCTTATGATTCCTGAGCCAAAGGGACAGTGAAGAAGGCATAAGGAAGGAATTAGAGAGAGAACAGTATAAGGATTCAGGACCAGAGGGTGTATGGGCCTAACAGCCTCATTGATGAGACAAAGATCAGTCGATATAGAAATTCGGAGGGGGTCTCTTACCTTTTTTGTATGATTTCCTGCAGCCTGTCAAAATTAATAATCTTTTGTGCTGCACACTTAAAACCAGCTAGTATACAAGTGGAAAACTGATCTCACAAGGCCACGTCCCCTGGGGAATTATAGTCCCAGTTAGGGTCCCTTTCAGGCATGGCCTGAGGTCCAATGGGATGGTTAGGGTCGGTTCTATGGTTCTCATCAGGATGGGCCCTTGCCTGCTCCCAGACTCACCTAAGATCCTCAGGAAGGAGGGTATTTGCCAGAATCATATATATATATATATGGAATCATATATATATATCATGGAAGGTAAGGCTAAAAGCTTGGAGGACCCATTAAAATTCACTGAGGGATGTAGTGGGGTCAGTGGTATAAGAGCCTAACCATTTCTCAGTTTGCACTACCTCGGTCATTGAAAAGGGAACGTGGACACGGACAATTCCTTCTGGCTCTGCGACTTCCCAGAGTGGGGCCAGGACTTGGGCGGGAGCATGTGAAGGAGGGCAAGCAGACATTGTGTGAGATCGCGTGGATGGTGGGCTGAAGGAGGAGGAGATAGCAGGAGTGGGTTGAAGTGGGGCTGGAGAGGCTGAGGGAGGGGGAGAGGTTTCAGGTAGAGTTTGTTATGGGGGCAGCTTGTCCATGGAATAGAAATCAATAAAGGAGGGGGATGATAGGGGAGCAGCTGGTTGACAGGCTAGGAGGATATTCTTGGGGCTACAGAGGGTACAGAGTGAGGGATTCGAGTGGAGGAGGGAGAAGGCCTGAACATATAGAATCTCTACGCATTTTTTTTATCACTTGCAGAAGTGGAAAAGATCTCTCAGTACAGAGGGATCCAGGGACCCAGAAGCAGACCATTTGTTTTGGTTATCTAACAGGTATGTGGGCCAATCTTGGGTGCAAAACTTGATATGTCTTGTTGGTTGTATATCGGGAGTTAGGCCAAGAGTGACTGAGTTGTTTAAGAGGCATTGTAGAGGGGAGTTGGCTGGGAGGGATCGGAGTGGGTACGAGAGTGACAAAAAGTGAGCGATTGCGAAACCAAAGAAAGCAAGGACGAGAGCTGAGAGTGATCAGAGGGTAGTCGACCCAGAGGGATGGAAGGAGGAGGAGAAGAAGAAGAGGAAGAAGAACCCCCCATTGTCCCATTCCAAATGGGAGAGATATATTATCCTGAGGAGCATCTCCCTTAAGATATATATATCAGAGGTCCAAGTCCATGAGACTCAGTCCTCACTAGAGTCAAGCAGACATGGGGTCCAAAGGGACTGGAGTACAATGGGCCACCCTGTGCAGGGATTTTCCATGTCCCTTCCCAGACGGGAAGGAGAGGCCCAAGTCCGGAGGCCAGAGGCCAAAAAAAGGGCTTTCTTCAACTGTTACCAGAAAAGAAAGAGAGAGAGAGAGGGAGGGAGAGAGAAAGCGAGCGAGAGAGAGAGAGCTCTGTGAGGTCCACTGTGACCATGAAGGTCTAGGTGGGGTGCAGTCCTCCTCATACAGGCCACCAGCAGGGCTGCCAGACAATCAATGGTCAGTTCCCATTGTACAAGGCCCAACGGGTTTAGGAGCTCTGGGGATGAGGAAACCTTCCAAGGAAAGGGAGAGAGGGAGGAAAAGAAAAAAAGAGAAAGAGCTCTGGAGGTCCACTGTGACCGTGAAGGACTAGGTGAGGTGCTTTCCTCCCCATACAGGCCACCAGTGGGGCTGCCAGATGATCAATGGTCAGTTCCCACTGTACAAGGCCCAACGGGTTTAGGAGCTTTGAGGACTAGGGGGTCTTACCAATCCGATGGCCGGTGATGGATGCATCGGAGCGGTGATCAAAAAAATGGGCGAGGTCTATTACAATAGGCCTCAGTAAACCGGAGCTTATCCTTTGTCCTGGGTCCAGGAGCCATCTTGGTACTGCAGTGTGGTGGAGTCTGCAGAGACTGAAGCCCGATCCACAAGGTACTGGAAACCTTCAGGGACACTACAAGTCTACAGGGTAGAAATTACTGCCACAGATCCACACAGCTAGATGGGAAGACACACAAACAACATGAAGAAACAAAGAAATAAAGTGCTCCAAACCAACCAAGATGCTCCAATAATCAAATCCATTGACAAAACAGTAGAAGAAATATCGGAGAAGGAGTTCAAAAGGTACTTAGTAAAACTGCTCCATGACATAAAGAATGATATAAGAGAACAAATGCAGGAGCTTTTGAGCAGTAAAATCAGAGAGATGTTTCAGGAGCTGAAAGATTACTTCAGTAAAGAGATAGAGATCCTGAAAAGAAATCAAGAAGAAATCCTTGAAATGAAGGAATCAGTAAACCAAATTACAAAGTCAATAGAAAGCATCACCAACAAACAAGACCATTTGAAAAAGAGAACCTCAGTCAATGAGGTTGAAAATAAAGTTGACCACACAGAGAAGATGATAAATTGCATGACATTCCCTCACCCAGACACAATGCCTGAACAGCAACTGCTAAAGCCAACAGAGTGGAGCTACTGTGACTACTTCTGGGATGATAAGAAGGACCCCCAAGGCAATGGCACTGTGGCTGGGTTCGAACTGCTGCTCCAAAAGCAACTGAAAGGCAAACAAATACAGAAAGAAATGTCTGAATTCGTCCGAGAGAGGATAAAGATTGAAGAAATATATTCCAAGAACTTGGCTAAACTCTCTCAGAACTCCTTGGCTGCACAGGAGGAAGGCTCCCTGGGAGAAGCATGGGCCCAGATGAAGAAGAGCCTGGCAGATGAAGCAGAAGTTCATCTCAAGTTCTCCGCCTAGCTCCACAGTGAGGTAGAGAAGGCCCTAATGAACTTCCGTGAGAACTTCAAGAAAGACATGAAGAAGTGTGACCACCATATTGCTGACCTCTGCAAGCAACTCGCCAGCCACTACGCATTGGTGGAGAAGGCCCGGAAAGCCCTCACAGAGCAGCAGAGAGACCTGGAGATGAAGACCCAGCATCTGGAGATCAAGCTGAGCAACGAGACTGAGGAGGACATCAAGAAGGCCCAGAGAAAGTCCACACAGGCTGGTGATAACCTCATGCGCTGTGTGAACTTCTACAACCAGGCCCAGTCCAAGTGGTTTGAAGAGATGGTGACCACCACTTTGGAGCTGGAGCGGCTGGAGGTGGAGAGGGTGGAGATGATACGGCAACATCTGTGCCAGTACACACAGCTGCGGCACGAGACAAACATGTTCAACCAAAGCACAGTCGAGCCTGTGGACCAACTGCAGCGAAAAGTGGACCCAGCCAAAGACAGAGAGCTGTGGGTCAGAGAGCACAAGACGGGCAACATTCGCCCAGTGGACATGGAGATCTAGACACACCTGTGTGGCCCCGGGGGTCCTGCCCAGGAGAGGTGTAAGCTGCCTGTCACGGCCAGCCACGGCGCCGCCACGGGAGGAAAATTCTCGGAGGCAGAGTATAGCTTTTGCTACTTTTACTTCTACTTTCTTAGAGCTTAGAGAGGGAAAGAAAGATTTTTAGAGAGAAAGATTAAAGCGAGCTAAAGATTAGAGCTTCTTTCTTCTCTCTTCTTTCTTCCTTCTTCTTTCTTCTGTCTTCTGTCTTCCTCAGGAGTCTCGGCCTAACTCTGACCAGTCATTACTTCTTCTATCTGGTTTCTCTTCTGTCTTCTATCTGGTTTCTCTTCCGTAACCACTCTGCCTACGTTCTGGCCGCTCTGATTCTTCTGACCGACCGAGTGACTGCCCGGCTGACTGAATGAATTTGTTCTCCTAACTCGGACCGCTTTCACCCGGTTATATACCTTCAGCTTTTCGGGTGCCTACAGGTGCGTCACATACATATCAGGTGGAACTTATGGCTTCCAGCTAGCTGCAACAGCCCTTCCTAATTAGGGCTCCTTCATATTCCTTCCCTTTAGTTTAAAAAGGTGCTTTCTATTTTCTCTATTTTATTTTCTCTATTTTCTTTTATTTTCCCTACCTAGCTTTTCACCTTTTATTTTTGAAAGGGTGGATATTTGAGCCCTTTTTGAGAAGGTGCTGTGGCTTTAAGGAAGCCTAATGCTGAGGAGCAGCTAACGCACCTAGTTAAGCACAATTGCATAAGCGGCTTTGACTTTTTTTTTTTTTTTTTTTTTTTTTCCTCTATTTTTCTTTATGGCTTTCTTGCCAAAGCTCAGTGGCTTTTTTTTTTTCTGCATGGTTTTTACCATGCTATTTAATTCTCTATTTTCTTTTAAGCTCATGGCTTTTTTCTTTATACTAAAGCTCAAGGCTTTTTCTCTATATTTTTTATGGCTTTTGGCCGGCTACTCTGCTTCGGCTTTTGGCCGGCTCGCTTCGGCTTTTCGCTGGCTACTCTGCTTCAGCTTTTCGCTGTCTACTCTGCTTCGGCTTAATTCTTAACTGGCTTCAACTGAGTCAGAGGCTCTGCTCTCTTGTTTCTACTCTTTTTGCTGGTCTCAACTGAGTCTGAGGCTATGCTTTTTCATTGCTCTTATTTCTTAGCTTTTCTTCTCTGCCTGCCGAGCCCCGGACGGGCCACCATTTGTAAGCTGCCTGGTACCGTAAACCGGGATAAAAACTCTCGGGGGCAGAGTTAAGCTTTTGCTACTTTTACTTCTACTTTCTTAGAGCTTAGAGAGGGAAAGAAAGATTTTTAGAGAGAAAGATTAAAGCGAGCTAAAGATTAGAGCTTCTTTCTTCTCTCTTCTTTCTTCCTTCTTCTTTCTTCTGTCTTCTGTCTTCCTCAGGAGTCTCGGCCTAACTCTGACCAGTCATTACTTCTTCTATCTGGTTTCTCTTCTGTCTTCTATCTGGTTTCTCTTCCGTAACCACTCTGCCTACGTTCTGGCCGCTCTGATTCTTCTGACCGACCGAGTGACTGCCCGGCTGACTGAATGAATTTGTTCTCCTAACTCGGACCGCTTTCACCCGGTTATATACCTTCAGCTTTTCGGGTGCCTACAGGTGCGTCACATACATATCAGGTGGAACTTATGGCTTCCAGCTAGCTGCAACAGCCCTTCCTAATTAGGGCTCCTTCAGAGAGGGGCTGGTGTCCCACAGAGAGGAGGTGGTGGCTCCCGCTGGGTGAAGCTGCCCTCCCACCCACTCTCCTGTCCATGGAGGAGAGAGCTGGCAATTTCAGAAGGTGATTGGATGGCCCAGCGGCAGGATCCCAAATACTCCAGGCCAAGAAGACAGACCTGCAGACCTGCCCTTGTCTCTAAGCCTGAATCCCCCCAAACTCTGTGCCATGCTTGTGGCTCTGAGAACAGACTGAGGCTGGGGAAAAAAAAAAAATGGGTGAAGGCTGAGGCAGTTCCGTGTGATTATGCCCTTTGGCTCGGGACAGGGTCCCAGGTTTCAGCACCAATGAAGGGCAAAAAATCACACTGGTGAAAACCGTGCAGCCAAGAGATTTATTCACCAGCCTATATGGATGGTCAGAGGTAGAAGAAGCATGGGGAGAAAGGAGTCAGGGAGAGAAAAGTGTGCAAGCTCTGGACAGAAGGTTGGTGCCTGGTCATGCCGGCTGTGGTCTCTGGAGCTGTTGGCTGGGGCAGCTGCCATCAGACAGGAGGATGGAGCTGTCGGCTGGAGCAGTTGCTGTCAGGCTGGAGACGGTAAGTCTTGATCTGTTGCAGCAGCTGCTTGATCTCAGCAGGGATGAGCTGTTGTGTCTGAGTTCTGGGCAGTCAGGGACTTAAGTAGGGATTTCTGATGGGGGATGTGCCTGAGTGACCTTTAATACTATTGGCTCTTTTCCCAGTAAACAGGATGACCTTTAAGCTGATTGGCTCCTGCCTGGGGAAAATGAAACCAGGTTGCTCCTAATGGAAATTTCCATGGGGGAGGTGGCCTGTTGGCCCAAGCCTATCTATCAACCAGCAAATTGTAGCTGTGGAAAAATTAGGAATATTGACCAAATGATACAGAATTTTTGTTAGGCATGAATGACTTCATGAGGTACTGTATGATGACTAAAGTTAATAGTGAAATGTGAACTTGAAATTTTCTAAGCTAGGAGGTTTCTAATGTTTTAATTACACCAAACATAATAAGTATAACATAATAAATATTTTATTTTTAAAATTTTCATTTGTTCATTTTTTCAAGATGCCAAAGCTAGAACACAGGGTGCTCTCCCAATGAGCTATATCCCCAGTCCTTTTTATTTACCTTTATTAGTTCAGACAGAGTCATAAAAAGTTGCTGAAACTGGTCTCAGACTTGGGATCCTAGTGCCTCAGCCTCCTGAGTAGCTAGGATGCTAGTAGTAGTGTTTCCATAATGCCCATGTAGACATTTTGATTAGCTTGATTTTGGAAATTATTTGACAGTGTACAGGTATATCAAAACTTTATCAATTTGCCCCAGCTATCATCTGCTGGTAACCAATAATGTATAGGTGCATCAAATCATCATGTTTCTACATCTTATACACCTTGGATGTATATATACTTTTGAGTGTTAATCATACCTTAATTAAGGTGGTAAACAACTCCAATTGTCAAAAGAAAAAAACTCATGAAAATTTCTGTACTTGATCACCTAAGTATTTGCTCATATTCTTATTTGTAAGCTCATTTGATATCAATAGTACAACTTGAAAATCATATTCTTTATAGAATATACTTGTTATATCTGTACTTTGTCATTATAAGATATTACTTTTTTTAGGGGTGTTCCAGGGATTGAATTCAGAAACACTTGACCCACATCAGAGCCATATCCCTAGCCCTATTTTGTATATTATTTAGAAATAGGTCTCACTGAGTTGCTTAGCACCTCGATGTTGCTGAGGCTGGCTTTTAAACTCATGAACCTCCTGCCTTAGTCTCCAGAGCTGCTGGAATTAAAAGCTTAAGCCACAGCACCCAGCTGTCATTATAAGATACTCCTAAGAGGAAGATTTGTGCAACTAATGACATACCCAATGCCACTGGTTCCAGTTTAAAATAAATACACTTAAACTAGATTAAAATATAAAAACTATTTAAATTATAATATTATTTGAACATACTGTCCCATATCTAAGAAAATGAGTACACTTGTAGTAATATTATTATTTTACAGGTAAGTGAATTAGTCTACTACTGAAAAGATTTGCAGATTAATAAATTATTGACTTTTGGCAGATAATATTTTAAATGTTTTTAACACCAAGGAAAATGATGAAACACATATTTCCTTAAATTCTTAAATATTTTGTTTACATAAGAGTAAACTGAAAGTATGAATCAACCTTCAAAAGAATCTGATAGAAGAATGAATGTTGTCACCAAGAAAATGGTATACACATAGAACATTCTGTGTGCAATTTCAAATCATTACCACATTACCCTGAAATCTAGCTCTGGATCCCCTCCAAGAACTCCATTCCTTCAGGGACTCAATCAAAATTCTTGGACTTGTGTTTGTTTACATTTTATTGCTAATAGAATTGTTTTTCTTCAGTGAAAAACTTGGAGATTTATCTGACATTGTTAATATGCTTTGCCCATAGCATGTCTTATTTTATTCTTATAAAACAAATAATATTTTGGAAAATTGTTTATTGTTACTAATCATATTTTTAAGAAGATTAATTTTGTGAATCACTGTATCTATACCAGAAAATGTTTTTATTGCAGAACAACACAATAAAAAATGATGAAAAAACCATGTTGTTTAAAAGCTAATATTATATACTTCACTGGAACTTCCTGTTTTGAATATTAAGATATTATAAACAATCTAAGGAAACAAAAGATAATTCATAAATATAAAATAAAACTGGGAGAATATTTTCACTCTTTTAAATACATGATGTATTAAATATCCTTGAGGAATTGAAAGGATCAATAATACAATATTCACTACATATTAAGGGAGTTTAATTCTAATAAATCTTGATATTATAGCTACATTCACTTTTCAGTGTAAGAATTTGCAACACATTTAGCAAGACAAAGAAATTAACTTGCTGGTGAATTCAAAATCCTTTGCACATGATGTACTCAATACTTTGTATAACTCTGTTTTCTTTCACTAAAAATTTTGGTGAAGTTGTTGGGAATATGGGACTCAGTGGTAGAGCACTTTCCTAGTATGTTTGAGACCCTGAGTTTAATTCCCCAGCATAACTAAAAGAAAAAGAAGACAAAACTTCGGAGAAGTAAAAAAATGTTTTTAAAATTCATTATATATAAAATTTCATGCTATATTTATGCCTGAAAGAAGAAAATTTAGTCAAATATTAAAATTTTACAAAGTTAAGAGCAGTCTAAATCCAAAAGAATGTGCAATAATTATTTTATAAATTGTTCATTTTGCACTTAAAAATTTTTTTGTTTACTTGTATTTTCCATTGTGTGTGTATACATACATATACAGACATGCATTTGTGCCCATATATGTATGCATATACACAGAAAATTTATATATAAATAAGTATGTGTTTTTACTCATCATACTTGAAACATTTTTTCAAAAGTAAATAAAAGTACAAAACAAAGTTGTTAAAATATATTTGCATATAAACTTATTTCTTTAAACTTTTGGTAACTTTTCAGACAAGATATTTAAGTCTGCATCATGACTTTAAAAAATTATAGTCTGAATTTCTTCATGCAGCTGATTTTTGATGATTTCACAAGGACAAATTTTAGTCATTTGAAATTCATCAGTAGCATTTTCCCAAAGATACATCAATAGTGCAGTGAAGCACTGAATTCATTTAAAATGAACTAATCATAAAATCATACCATGATGAAATACATGTCACAAAATAGCATAGCCATGATTATTTTAAAGCAAAGATAGTCATCTATAGTCATTACAGATAGTTTCTGAAACAAAATTTGTATTTAAATATAAATATTCTTATTTACTTTGTATATAATGACCAATATGTAACTCAATACATACCTAAGCATCTATAAGGGCAGAAACAATGCTAAGAAAAGGAAATATGGTAATCTTAAAAAAAAAAGTTTTTTTTTTTTCCATAACATGAGAAGAGCTTTGATAATGCTATAATGCTGTGGCAGAATTTGTTTTTA
Organism: Tamias sibiricus; assembly: GCA_025594165.1. Classification (NCBI taxonomy): domain Eukaryota; kingdom Metazoa; phylum Chordata; class Mammalia; order Rodentia; family Sciuridae; genus Tamias; species Tamias sibiricus. Next base: position 148,185,167 of record CM046662.1, read on the forward strand.
ATCACTCTCAAATATTAGCTAGAAAGTGTGACAGTATCTTTTTATAATATTGAGCAGAATAGAAATTGTTAATAAATGGAAGAAAAACAATTTTTAAGAATATTGAAATATTGGTTATATTTTAAACAGATTTTTTTTCCTGAACAAGAAAATATGATATAAATAACAGTAAACTGTAAGTTGTAAATTGAGGAAAAATAATTTATACCATACAACTAACTGTCATAATTTGGATATGAAGTGTTGCTCAGAGTGTCATGTTTTGAAAACTTGTTCCCCAAATACAACAGTGTTCAGAGGTTAGACTCTTGGGAAGCATTTGCAACCTGAGGGCTCATCCTCTATTGAGAGATTCATAATCTGAATGGATACCTGGGAGGTGGTGGAAGGCATAAGAGGTGGGACCTAGTGGAAGTGCTGGGTTCTTGGCACATGGACAATATCTTGTCCCCAGTTCCATTCCTTCTCTGGTTCCTGGCCTCTAGAAGGAGAGCAGATTTCCTTTGCCATTTCCTTCCATCATGATGTTCTGTCTCAGCTAGGCCAAAGAAAGTCAGCCAGCAAATAAAGGAAGGAAAACTGAAATTCGGAGCTAAAAATAAATCTTTTCTTCTTTCTTTTCTCAGGTATTTGTTATAGTGAAGAAAAGAGCACTAACACATGAATCAAGGAATGCTATCCAAGGTTAAAAAAGAAATTAGAAGCTTACACACGGCGTTAAAAAAAAAAAGTACACACACACACTAAGGGAGAATAGTGTGAATATTCCATGGCTATTTGAAGAGTTTAAAAAAATATAATTTCACTCACAACAGACTGATAAACATTAAAATACCTGAAAGGTCCAAGAGTCTCATTGATTTAAAATGAAAGAAATAAGTATTTGTAGACTTGTAGTAAAAGTATAAATAATTATCAACATTTGGGAGACAGATTTTAATAAGGTTTATATGTGTGTTTGTGCATGTGTATGTGTGTTGTTTATGTGTATATATAACATCATTTAACTCAGAAATTCCATTCCTCATCTTTCTCTTTCACTCTTCCCTACCCCCATCTTTCTCTGACAACACACACAAACACACACACACACACACACACACACACACACACACACACCATGACACACTGTTCAAGAGGAAAGGAGAAGGAAAGATTCTAACAACTTATATTCTTACAACTTGTAACCTTGATATCAAAATGTGAGAAACACAGTGCAAGAATAAACAGGTGTAAGTCAAATTTTGAAAACCTCCAATATTATCCCTTCAAGTATTTCTTCTACTACATTCTCTGGTTTTCCAATTATAATTATTCAGGTATTTTCAAATTGTCCCATAATTATTGGGTATTCTATTTTCTCTTGCTTCTTTTCTCTTTGCATTTATTTGTGTCTGGAAAGCTTGAATTGAGACTATTGTCAAGCACACTCATAATATTTTATTTTTACTTTTATTTCTGGAAGAGGGTTTCTAACATCTAGCATTTTCTTTTGATTCTTTCATAAAATTTCCATTCCTCTGCTTTTATTATACACATTTTCTTTCATGTTTTCTATCCATTGGGGCCCTGAACGTATTAGTTTCATTTTACCTTCTGTATCTGATAATCCCAAAATCTTCACAATGCCTGAATCTTGTGTTTGCTTTGTCTTTTGAAACTCTTTTTTCTCTTGCCTTTTAAAGTCAGTCTACGTTTGAAACATTCTATCTGGTCATTCTGTACAGGGTAGTAAGAACTGAGGGAAATAGATTTTTACTTTGAGTATTTTATTAATCTAGCTAATACTTGGATTACCTTTGAATTCTCTGTACCTGTAGGTTCAGAAGCTTCACAATCTTGTCATGTCTGCTCTCGTTTCACCTGTTATCCCTAATCTTTCTTCAAAATGCTCATACTTCTTGCTGCTATTCCAGCTGTAATCCACTTTTACTAAAATGCAGGTCTGCATTATATTGGGAAGGTATGTGCTGGGGGTGGAACTCTAATACTACAATCATATATCATAGCCTTATATGTACTGTTTATTTCCCATCCCTTCATCCTCCACACACTTTAAGAAGACACGAAGTCTAAAGGCACAGAAGTAGAATAATTTCCTCCCCCATAAGACAAAAGAGTCACTTCCTTGTAGTCCTTACTTGTGGAGAATGCTCTGAACCTATTTATGAGACTTAAAATCTCTCTTTTTCTGCCAGTGTTCTGAGGGACTGTCTCAGATTCTTAACAAACCAATTCAGTGGGATTCATAGAACTTGAAAGCATAGGAGACACATAAGACTATGGTCACTGCAACCGGCTGCGGGCAAGTTACGGCGAAGCTGTGGAAAGAACTCGAAGACAAAATAGAAAAGAAAAGATTAATTTAATTCTCCCGGGGAATATCCCACTATCATGTGGTCCGGCAGGAGAATGGCGCCTGCTGGTTATTTCCTCTGGTACAAAGTTTTTTCTATCTCGTATCAAGTCCCGTGAGATTTTAAGGCGAGCGAGATCCGGAAGGTATTTCCGATGTAAACAAACGGTCTCCCCCGACTCTCTAATCAGGGCTTCTGCAGGTCACCACAAGCTTCTCACACCCATGCTTCAAAATTTTATAAAAATTACTGTTTTTGTGTTCCTGGCTATTTATGGCTCTGCAATGTCTTATGCTTTAAAAAATAAAATCCAGGTTTTTACTTCATGGATTTTCATGTCCCTCGGATTTTGCAGATAAGCTCAGTTTTCCCTGAAAACTCAGTTTTCTGATAAATCTAAGATAGTTCATTGAAATGTTTTCGATTGTTACACTTTTTTTTAGTTGTAGATGGACATAATACCTTTATTTTATATGCACACACAAATACACACATGTGAGCTAAAAACCCCAGCCCTAGATTCTTCAACATTAATTGTTGCAATAGTAACAATTCCTAAGCAGTTTAAACTAAAAGTCTGCTTTTTGAATAAGCAATGGTGGTATAATTTGCTATTTAATAATTGAATAATGCCAATTGGCATAGAGTTCAGAAACCTATGTAATGGTCATTAAATTTGGAATTACATATGTAATTATTCAGAAATTCCATTTATATCTCTATATGCTTAAGGAAAGAACCTCCTGCATAATTACATACACAAGGCAGAATGTTATCATTTAGATATAAGGTGTCTCCCAAAAGTTTGTGTGTGAATCTATACAAAAATGTGCAGAAGCAAACCCATCAGTTTATGAGAGGTATAACCTAAATAATGGCTTCATAAACTGGTGTGATTAACTGGGTGGTAACTGTAGGGAGATAGGGTGTGGCTGGAGGAGGGGTCACTGTGGGTTGCTTTTGGGGTTATAGTTTGTCCCTTGTGAAGGAAGCTCTCTGTTTCCTTGTTCCTATGCTCTGCGATGCTTTCTTGGCCACACTCTTCTGTCAAGAGGTTCTGCTTGACTTCAGTCCCAGAACAATAGAGTATGCACTCTTAAATCCTGAGTACAGAAATAAAATTTCCTCCGATAAAATTGTTCTAGTCATATCTTTTGGTCAGTGATGAAAAAGCTGACTAAAACAATCTCCAAATAAAAACACATGAACACAAAAACATGATATGTTTATGAATAGAAATGTATAAAGTGTAATTTAGGTAAACAAAATAAAACGTTTGGAACCAAGGGTGTTGGATAAACTCTACCTTTCGCTGCTGACCTAGTCTATACCATGTTCTGCTCTGTGCATGGTGATGTGGCACGTGTCAACTTGTGTCCCTCTCATCTGGCTTCCAAGGAGGTTTAGTGAAAGGACTGAGAAGATTGGAATTCAGTATAGAGAAAAATATTATAAAATATTATAATATTTTCAAAAGGCTTGAAAAAAATATAGTTATGAATTATTTTGTATATAAAAAGCTCAGTTAATTTATAAACATAAAAACATTTGTTGTCATTACTACTCTTTCCCTCTCTTGCCTTCTCCCTCTTTATCTCCATCTTCCTCCTCTTCCTCTTCCTCTTTCTTCATTTTTTACCACATTCCTTTCTTCTTAGTTTGCTTCATTCTTTTTGTATTGTTGATTTCCTCATTCTTTCAGAATTTCATATCCTTCTTGTTTTCCTTTCAAGTCAAAAATAATGTACTAGAAGGCATCATAATTGTATAAAACTATCTTTGTCTTACACCAAAATTGCATGCAACAAAATTATTTCTAGGGTCCATTATGTCTATAAATATTTTCTCACTCTTACCAGTTCTGCAAACCTACCCTTAGTGGCCAAAGACAATAATCTGATATATAAGAGAAAATAATAATAATAGAAAAGAGTCATCATTACTTACAATTAAGCCACTAACGATTTTTTACTTTCATTCTGGCATAGTGAAACAAATCATGACTAAAATATGAAATTGTAGGAAGAACTGTGGAAATGTAAAGGAAGAATAAAATTAAAAGTTCATTTGATTGAACACCACAAATTGTCCTGAATTTGAATCAACATTATTGACTTTTATGTACATTTTCCTACATTATCATTAAAAATGATTGCCATTTTTCTAATCATCTATAAGAATGAAAGAAAATAATAGAAACTAAGTTTATAGATTTCATGAGTTCTTTGATTCTTACAAAAATGTTTGACTTTCTCATGTAAGTATATTATATAATCTAGAAATTGATGTGTGAATACATGTTGATATATATGTAACAATTTTTTACTACGTTACTTTCATGATGGATTATATGCATGGGATAATTGTGGTATAGATATAATGTCTCAGTAGTCAATCTGCCTAAATTCACAACTTGACAGTATTCCACCTTTACCTAACCTCTCCTGACCCTTTCCAGTCCTTAGTAAACACAATTGGATTTTTAGGTTGATTTATTTTTCTTTTTAGTTTTAAACCTCTTAATTAGTGATCTTCTGATCAGTTACACTTAGCATTTATATCTTTAGATATGTCATTCATAAATTGAAGATAATAATAATCTCACACATTTGTAAGCCTTAAATTATATATAGAGTCATTCAAATTCACCTAAAATATTTTAAACATTCAGTATTTACTAGTTATTTTATTATGATAAAATCGGTCTCTGAAATTCCAACATATAAAACTATAGCCACTGACCTTAATTTTTTAAATATATATTTATATCTACTGGCTTGTTTTTAATTTTATAAAATAATTTCTATTTAATAATAAAAGGTAAATGAAACAAAACATTTAAAATAAAGAAAGAAGTCTTTGGTACCTTAGTGATATTGTAGGTATTGCTAAGGCTATTTAAATAATTGGAAATAATGCACTATCAATAGTCATAATCACGTGACTATGATAATAGAAACCAATTAGTTTTAATATTTGAATAGAGATTAGAAAGATTTTCATGAAGCTGAATATATACTTTCCCACTTTTGCTTCTACTCTAGATCAATATTTGTGGTGTTTCTGTTATAGCTGTGTAGGCATGACCCATAGAATTTGGATACATAGATTAGCATTTCAAGAGAGGCAGGCAGACCATAGATTTTTTTCCCAAAAAATTTTGTCCTTAGCTGACTGCTTCTTTCTTTCAATAATGTTTCTGTTGAAAACATCTTTAATTACAATCGTTTAAAATTTCCTGGGTAGTAGTACATCTCAGGTCTATGTCTGCTACTCTAGCTTTTCTCTTTAACTAGGTTCAGCAATTTTAGCAGATGCTGACATTTCTACTTATTAAATATTTTCATTTAACCTAATATACATACAGAGAACTGAATTATAAACATATGTCATGAATACTATACAGATAAAGAAAATGGAGTCTCTTAGAATTTATATGGCATACTTTAAACCAGACTTAGTAACCAGAAAAACATATGCTAAAATAGTTCACTTAAATACAAATCACTGTCATATCTATATGGAACTCTTACATTAAAATATATTTTAATGCATATATGTTATAATAATTCAGCATTATTATATCATTCTATTTACATTATCCTGCATAATCTGTGGTCTGCTGAGAGAGATTTTTTTTCATAGGACCTGTACAGCATTTTCCATGTACAAAATTCCCCTTATGCTAAGTTATCTGAGCAAACTGTCCTGCATTTCACTTTGAAGGAGACATTATTGTTTTGTGTCTCTTTTGAGTATTACAGATTCAAAAATACAAAGCTCATTAACATGAAACAGCTCTCTGAGGAGATGTATTACGTGGAATCCAATGCTTACAAACATTTATAGCTCTATCCATTTAAAGTTGTCCATTAGTTGGCAGTAAATCAGCATGATTTGCACTGAAATACAGTATTTACCTTTAGTGGCCATGCAGCAATAAATATATACAGTCATGCAACACATAATGATGTTTGGTCAACAATGGGCTACATATATGACAGTAATCCCATAATATTATACTGCCTAGTAATGTCTTACCCATCTTTGTATAAATACTGTCTATAATGGTCACACAATGATTAAAATATCTAAGGATGCACTTTTCAGGACTATATCAATCACTAAGTAGTGTATGACTATATATGATATTTAACATTTATTACTATGATGAATGTGTCTGAATTATAGCATAGAAAAAGAAATCAGGATTTTATATTAATGTATATATTTTCCAATTTATTCTACGTATATGAAGACATATATGAAATGATCTTGTTACACTATTCATTTTTAACATTCATTCAATAAACTCATCAATGTTGTGTGTCATACTCATTATAGTGGGTACAGATGTGAAATAAAATGCTTTCTTTTTTTTAATTTATGTTAAAATAGTGTACAAAAATTAAAACTAAGCAAAAATTTGTGGGAAAATATAGAAGGTTACTTTGCATTTGAGAAGACTGAAATCACAGAGAACTCCCACATTTAGAGAGATAAACTTTTATCTCAACAACTTTACAATAAAAAATTGAGAAGCAATGTATTTAAAGAATGCCACCCCAAAAGTGGAGAGATAGAAAATATAAAGAAACCATGGCTCTGGATTTCTTGTGAAGGTTGATCAAGTCTAGAAGCCCTTACAGGAAAAACAATGCTAGTAAATACAAACAGAATTAAGAAAATAAGAAGTGAGCCTATTAAATATTTTTCCCATGGACAATATCAACTATATCAGAATGAATTTAAGTAAATGAAGATCATACTATTTTCTTTGCTTAGATTTTGCAAAACAAATGATTCATTCTTAAGTTGTTTTGTGAATAAAATAATATTTATGTTAAAAATCTATATAAAATCATAACCAAACTCATTCTCATCCCAAAGCACATGATCTCTGATGTTATATGGATGTATATTAAAATATACATTCATGGGCTCAGTGCTAGAGCTTGCATAGCATGCTTGGAGACCTGGGTTCAATTTCTGGTACTGCAAAACTTATTTATTTATTTATAAAATACACATTCACTTATTAAATGAGCTTTGTGTCCTTTGATATTTAATTAGTTTCTCTAATCTACTTTCCTATATTGGATAAATAATATATATCTTAGGTTATTGAAGGACCTTTTAGGATTTACTAAAGAATGGTGGTAGGCAATATGGAAAAGAAAAACATGACTCTTACCTTTTGGTCTGACCATGCTGACTAATGATCTGGAAATCAAAGAAAGAGGTAGATGTGGAGGAGTTAGTAATCAAACTTTATACACATTATAGTCAAGATGCTTCTACATTTCTGGGAAGCTGTGTAGAGTCATGAATTAAAGATTTGTTTGGAAATTGGATAGCAATTATAATAGCAGTTCAGTTTTGGAATTTTTTGCTATTTATGTGATCTTCACAACTTTCAACATATATACAACCAGAGAGGTTAATGTGGGTGGAGGAAAAGTATATAGAATAAAAAGGAAAGTGTAGGATTAAATCTGGGAGGCACCACTGCTTGGAACCCACTTAAGGAAAAGCATCTAGAAGAAAACTAATAAACTGTAGCCATTGACCTAAGAAGTCCAGGCAACCATCAAGAACTGGTTAGGTGAGGAGAATGCCAGATGAATGAACAGATAGTCCAAGAAGATGAAGATTGTGCACTGAATTTCAGATTTGGAGACAAGTGAGAGCCCAGTCAACTTTAACAAAAGAAATAACTTTGGAATAGTAGAGACAAACGTCTTTTTAGAGAAATCCTTAAAATATGGGTTTTGAGAAAGTATAAATGCCAAAGATGATCAGAACTCTCTAGAAATGTTACTATGAAAAAGAAGAAGAAGAAGGAGGAGGAGGAGGAGAAGAAGAAGAGTGAAAACAGGCAGGCCTGAATTCTGAGAGTGAATGTTATCACTCAGTTTTTATTATTACTATTGTTATTGTTAATTTTATTACTACAGAAAAGACAACCTGGAACAGATTTTTAGGACACTCAATTCTAACAATAATTCAGAAGAAATTGATAATGTGTAAAACAGAAATTATAACTCACGTGATAGTTAGGGTCACAGATTCTCCATGGAAGGGCCTCTGGTCAAAAGACTTAAGTTGAAGATGAACATATTGGGCAAAAATTAAGAGGTGGATGGAGAAAGAAATCATGGTAATTTAAAGGAAGTAAATATTAGGGCACAAAAATGACTGTTAATAGGGGATATATCAATAGAACATACAGAGTTATCTTAACAGGTTTGTAGAAATGTAGGCTACAGGGCAAAATAAGGCATTCTATATATTATTGTAAGGATTCTTTGTTCTGCCCTAAGAGACAATTCTTATATATCTCTTACATTCTATTCCATCTAGCAACCTGAGGCATGTGAAGTCTTTTCTTCTAAACTGCCTTTTAAATTATGTATAGGAGAATAGTATTCTGGAGAAAGACAGCAGAGGCCGTTGGATAGATACGAAATATAGGAGTTATATTCAAAAGTGCAAAAGAGAAAAAATAAACTCCTGCAAAGCACATTGTCAACAGTGCCAAGTGCTTCATAGATCAAGTAGCATGAAAACTACATGAACCAATTCATCTTAGTAATTAGGAAATTACTAGGGAGACCACAGTCATCTTAGTGGTGTTAGACTTGAATGGGTCAAGGAGTTAGTCTGGAATAAAGAATGGGAGGCCAAGATTTATAGTTAGGCTTTAATGGAATTAAACAGCCTTCTCATTAAAAAGGCATCCACGTTCATGGGAAAGTTGTTTTTAGATGGAAAAATCAGGTCATGTTTATATGACATAGGCAAATAATTTCTGGAATTTAAAAAAAAATATATAGAACAGGGAATAACCAAAGCATCAACACTTTGTAAAGCCAAAGAGTCCTCTGAAAATGGGAGAAAGGAAGTGTAGAACTAAATAACAAAGAGCTCGTGGGTATTATCATTTAAATCTGGGGAATTCTAGATATAGACAAAATGATCATTTGGAAGAAAGAATTAATGTGGAACTGAATGGGGAATTTAAGGATGAAAAAGCTGCTGCTGGTTTTGTGCTGAAGACAAGTCACTGTGATTCATGGCATTAAAGAAATACATTTTGCTATTTGTATTCCAAAGAATTCCTCAATAGAAAAGAGTATTACAGCAGTAGAGAAATAATATCAAATATTTATAGAATATTTTGGACAGGAAAAAAAGGAAATCAATAATAAGGGCATTATTTCCTTAATTTCCTATCTAATCCTAGTATTTTATAAATTCTTGAAAAACTCATAGAAGAAAAAGTTCCTCACTTCTGAGAAAGTAGCCCCCAGGGGCACACATCTTGGAGAGGTCCAGTTAATTGCCTGGGAATTCCTCCAGGCCAGCAGCAATAAATCAGTGAACATTTGGGTAGGGATAGTAGTGCCAATTCCCTTTGGCTATAAAAGAGTTTATTGGAATAGAAGATTTAAGTCTCTTTTCAGCTAAAAGCATTTGTGATTTGCATAGAATATTCTTCATGTTATAGTGCTGTGTACTCTACAGGTCTGTATTCACTCCTGAAGTTTATGCTCCCTTAGGAAAGGGTTAGGTGGTGTTCATTTTTTTCTTAGTCCAGAAGCATTCTCTATTCCTTATACAAAATGCATGTTCAATGCCTAAAATCAGGAATGTTACCAAAAATATAAGTGATTTGTAAAGGGATAAAGTTCATTTCACAAGGAGAAAGCACCCAAATTATATTAACATGCCATCATTTCTGCTCAAGTACTAAACAGACAAAATTACATGAACATAAAAGATACAATGTACATCATCACGTAGATCTAAGATTTTCAGAAATAACTGAGATGTATGAAAGAGAAGGGCACCAAGTGGCCCTTAACAAATTTATAGACTTGCCCTCTTCATAATGAAATAGTTTTTTAAATCAAATATTATATACTATATAGAATTTATATAGCATATTATTATTACTATTAATTATTATTTGGTTTTCTCACAAGTATCTCATCATCTTGAAAAACAAAAGAGCTGAAACAGTTCTCATGGTACTAATTATCACTACCTTTTAAACTACTACAAGAAATTAAAGAAATTAATTCTTAATTATCTTTGGTACAGATGAGTATAAAATAAATGTTCACCACTAAATTAGTTTGTTAAGGTTGCCATAAGAAAATACCACAGAGTAGGGGGCATAAAAGAAAAAAATGATATTTCCTCACAGTTCTAGAGGCTTGAAGTTCAAGAACAATATGTTGGCGGGTTTGTTTCTCCTAAAGCACCTCTTCTTGGCTGGTATATGGCTGCTTCCTTGCCAACTCTTCTTATGGTCTTTTCTTTGTGCATCACTGGGGTCTCCCTGTTCTTATAAGGAAACCAGACATATTTGCTTAAGTCCTGTCCTGAATGCCATAGTTCAATTTAATCTTTTTGAATGTCCTATATCAAATAGAATTGTGTACATTAGTGCTCACACATATGACCTCATTTATCCTCAATCACCTTTTAAAAGGTCCTATTTTCAATTATACTTACATTTGTAGGTAACTAAGAATTTATCTAGGAATATATCATGGTTAGTATTTTCACAATGAATTTTGAGGAGACAAAATCTAACCCATAATAATTTTGTTCTTGTTAAGTTTTTGTTATTGGATAACTTGCCTTTTTTTGGTGATATTAAGGGAGAACTCATATGTGCTTCTTTAAATAGAAAGTAGTTTATTTCAATTATGTATTCTTGTTTAACAGGCCATATGAAAACCTAATGGCTTGAACTAAATTTGTTTACTTTACAATTGTGTGTTCATAAATTTGGGAACAGTTGGACTAAGCTGATCATTTGGTTGACACTGTCAGCTGGAGTGACCTGGCCTGTAGAGTTAATTTGTAGAACAGCTGTTACTTTCTATCAGGCCCTTTTGAACATTCTCTTTAAATCTCTCCACGTGATAGCTCATCCTCCAGGGCCTTCCCCCAGGGCGTGGTTTATCCACAGCATGGCGATTATAGGTTACTTTCTTACATAGCATCTGGCTTTCAGGCACAGAAAGTGAATATTGCTATCCCTAGAATTAGAGTTCAATTCTGCTATCTCCTAATGATCCAAGCGAGCACAAAACCTGCGTAAAATCTGGGAGATGAAGAAATGAATTTCCACCTTTGGCGAGATTGTGAAAAGTCATATTGCAAAGAAGTTTGCAGGGTAGAAATTGTTCTACTCAGTTACCAATTTTGGAGATATAAATTTGAAAAATCATCAGGCTCCATGTTAAACTTGAGTCAATGCATTGTATCCAGAATGGGAAAAGACAAATGCTTCTAAAAATGGCAGCTGATCCTAAGAGTCTACACAAGATGCAAGTATCAGGATAAGATGAGAACATTTTTTTTTTTTTTTTTAGAATAATTATGTGAGCCTTAAGTGGAACTCTTTTACTTTCATTTATTTAAACTATTTCTTATCATTAAACTTTTCTTGCATCTTTTGACACATAAAACAGATACAAACACACACACCTACACACACTAACATTTTTATGTCTAACTGCAATTTATGTTTCATGTATCAGATTCCATTTATCAGAAAAGAAGAGCCAGTATGACTCATTTCACATTGCAATTAATAGAAATATTATTTCTTTTCCCCACTGGACTGCAATCCCTATGAGGAGGAGTTCTTTTTCACTCCAGTTCTCACCATTACTTTTTCTTACGCTGCCAGGGGTATAGTAGATGTGTAATATGTATCTATTGAAAAATTGGATGAATAAATAAAGTGCTATTGCATAAATGGAATTTTTCAAGTGTTTAATACTGGTCAATAGAATATGGAAACTTCATTCCATAATAATTTTCTTGTTTATAAAAAATAATTATTATTGGTTGAATTTAACTTTTGAAAACATGCTTTGTGGTATTATTACAATTACTCTGAGAAACTGGTGGGTGGGTTGGTTTAAATTTACTTATTTTAATTGAATAATATTTCGTGCTTTTAAAGTGTTAGGGATTGCTAACTAACACTTTCACTTTGAAGTATTCTCAGAGCTTAAATTTTTGCATTGAATTAATTCCAACAAATAATACCATGCCTTTTACAACTGGTAGAATTAATATAGAATAAAATAGCATTTGTTAGAATAAATAAATCAATTTCTTTGATGAGATAATTGATAAATTTAAATTTTAACACGCTCCCCAGTTTAGCTTTCAAAATAAACATTTCAGAACAAACTCAAATACTCATTTTCCTTACAGAGAAAAAAAAAAAAAATACAGGTAACAGAGGAAACAAAAATTATGCTTAATCTTACCAAATATTATTTACATGTCAGGAATATTTAATTAGAAATCCATGTGTATAAAGTATCTCACATGACATCACAAAGTAATTTAAACAGATGTGGTCCCTGCCTTCTAGATTTTTACAATATACATCAGAGAACAGAACATTACAAAGATATTAAGCAAAACAAAATCACAAAATGTTTAATCAGTACAAGAAAAATGTAGTCATACGTGACCTTATTGTATTTTTATAATATTCATGAAAAATAATTACTGAATAAATTCAGTTTTAGCTTTTGGTATATCTTTTATTCAAATCTGTAGTACAAAAGTAGCAATCTGCTGGGCATGGTGGCGCATGCTTGTAATCCCAGCACTTGGGAAGCTGAGGCAGGAGGATCACGAGTTCAAAGCCAGCCACAGCAATGTTGAGGCACTTAGCAACTCAGTGAGACCTTGTCTCTAATAAAATGCAAAAAAAGGGCAGGGGGATGTGGCCCAGAGATCAAGTGCCCCTGAGTTCAATCCCCAGTACCAAAAACAAAACAAAACAAAAGAAAAACAAAACACTAGCAATCTACAAATGCCCACATATTCCACAAAATAAGAGAGGATTTATAAGCTAGATATTCATTAAAGTGGAATATTGGCTTTGTATGACTAAATTCAAATATATAATTTCTTTAGAGGTTAAATGATATAAAAGTGTTAATATGGAAATTAAAATCTTGGGAAAGCCTATTTTACATTCTATGTATGTGATTTGAAAGTGTGATATTTGTGGTGAAATATATTTTGCAAGTTTTATCTTTTTCCTGTATGTTCAAAAAACATTAACATCCCAAGGAAAAGTCACCTATACATTTCCAATATCTACTGCTGAAGACAGAGTTTGAATTTCTTCCTTCATCCCTGACAATTGAATAAATTCACCATATATGGAATAATGATTTAAACTGTATAGACCTTGGGGAATGAGTAAATCTAGCTAATTAACATGCATGCTGTCTCTCAGGGTTATCGTTTTTGTGACAAAAACTCATTGTATTTATTCATTCTTAGTGTATTTTTAGAATACAAGATATTGTTAACTATATTCACCATGTTGTACAATAAATGTTTCAAATGTATTTCATCTATGTAAATAAATTTTATAACCTTTGGACTTCCACAACTGTGCCCAACCACTGCATCCTCTGGAAACATGCTCTACTTTCTCCTTCTATCACAGAACAGAATAGAAAGCACAGGTATAAATACACACATTTACAGACAACTGTTTTTCAACAAAGCCCCCAAGATCAAAAAATGGAGAATGGACAGTTTCTACAATAAGCAATGCTTGGGAAATGACACATAAAATAATAAAATTAGAACTTTAACCACAATATGTTAATAAATCATTTCAAAATGGATTAAATACTTCAATGTACCACACAAACTATGAAACAACTATAAATTTTTGAATTTCTGAATTTCATTTAGATGACACATTTTATATAATGCAAATCAAAATTGTTCTCCAATAACAATAAAGTTAGTTTGAAGGCCATAATTAATGATAGCTAAGTGAAAAAGCACATTTGAGAATTCGCTAACAATAGGAATCTGTTGAAATGTAGTGTTCTTTTTGTTTTTATAAACTTATTTGATACAACAATTTTTCCTCTGATAGATACTGTTCATGAAAAGAAAGTAAAGTAACATCCTAGAGTAACAATTTGTGATAATACTTTGTTGCCATAAATTAATTTTACTCACTTCCAAAATGTGTACGTTATTATAGAATGTTAATTAGAAGTATTAGTTATTTTTAGTCTACAATATTATTTGTTCCATTTGGTATAAATTATATCTGTGTTTTATGCAGTCAAAAATATAGGGATATAAGAATTCAATTTATAACATAATACAAAGACTGCATTTTTAGATTATTTTGTTTTATAAATAAGTTTGTTTTGCCCCCCCACACCTCAGTTCCCTTATGTTACTAAATAAGTCTAAGTATTCTTTTTTAAAAAGTTGACTTTACAGTGTACTCAGAGGTTGCTGTAACAGGGTTAAAGGTGGCCTGGCTACAGTTTGAGCTGGCAATAGACTATAGGGACTCAGAGGGATGGGCTGAATTCTGCATTGTGATATGGGTATGAGCCTTTGGGGGTCAGAGATGGAATGTGATAATTCTTATCTACAGTATTCCTCAAAAAGCTCATGTCTTAAAGACTTGGTTTCCAATACAGTGATGCAGCAAGGTGGAGTTTTTAGGGAATAAATGAATCATGCAGACTCTAACATTATCAGTGTATTATTCAATTTAGTGGATTAATCATTTGAATGGACTATTAAATGCTGACAGTAGATAGATGGAACATGGATGTAGGAAGTAGGCCACTGGGTGTATATCCTTGGGGATGATCTTATCTCTGGCTCCTATCTCTGCCCACCCACCCTTTTCCAGCTGCTATGAGCTGAGCTATTTCTTCCACCATGCCTTTCTGCCATGATGTTTTGTATTACCTCAGGTCCAAAAAATAAAATGGAACTGGCTGACCATGCACTGAATCCAAATAAACCTAGAGGTATATTTATCCTCCCAGTCATATGTGTCAGGTATTTCAGTTACCGCAACAAAAGTCTAACACACTATAATTAGTCTTAGTTTTTAGGAAACTGCTAATCTGCCTTACAAAGTAGAATTATTAGTTTGCATTCACACCAGCAATAAATGGGTGTTCCTGGGTTTCCACATCCTCACTTCCATTGAGTGAAATCTCTATTTTGTATTTTTACAACTGAAATGAATGTCATGGCATATTATTATTGCTTTAATTTGCAATTACCTAATATCAAGTAATGTTGAGTGTATTTCTTTAATGAAATATATGCTTTTTCTGTGCTCATTGCTCTTTAGATCTTACTTCATGGGGAGAACCCTCAGAGTTTTGTCTTTTGTATTTTTATTTATTTCTTAACATTGCACTTTAAGGTTTTTTTTAATATCAGCCCTATATTATATATGTGTTTTACAAAGATAGTCTTCTTGTTTTTCATCTTCTTAAACTAAATATTGTTTTATTTAACTTTAATGTTGAGGTTAGGTGGGTTTCTTTTAAGATAAAATATTTATTTTCATCATCTACTATATTTTATGTACAAAGAAACAGCTGCCTAGATTTAGATTGCTCTAGGAAGATGATATTTCTAATTTTCACATATGTATAGCATCTCTATTTATTGGTTTCATGTAAACATCAGAAAAATTTTGAATATCATTTCTCAAAAATTGCACACATGTAAATGGTTGTATATCACATCCAACTATTTATAATCTCTAAAACAGAAGCCTTAAGTGACAGTTTTAGAAAATTTTCCTTATGCTGCTGTGTTCATATAATGACAAATACCAGGAATTAAAAGGAAATTGCCTATTACACATATGTGAGTTTGGTGTCTTAAAAAAGAGAAAATCAATTGGATAATAGTTTAGATTGCTTATTTTGACATCATATTAGAAAGCTCCTATTTTTCATCTGAGGGCTTTTAATTGATTGAAACTTTTTCTGTTTGGAAGTCTGCACCTTTTATTATTCATTCTCTGCTTTAGTACTGGGATTTTATTCTGTTTTGTTATAGTGATATCTGACTTTATAAGAATGGGCTAATCTGTGGTAAAATTGTTTTTAGGTAAAATAGATATTTAATACAAATATGAAAATATGTTTTCATGTACAATAGAAAAAGTTCCATTGAATTAATTGCATGTTTCAAGTAAAAAATTATATTTTCCAAGAAAATATCTATTAAGATTCATGCCTATAATCCCAACATCTTTGGAAGTTGAGGTAGGAGGATTGCAAGTTTAAAGCCAGACTTAGCAACTTAGCAAAGCCCTAAGCAATTTAGAAAGACCTTGTTGCAATATAAAAAATAAGAAATGCTGAGGATGTGGCTCCATGATTAAATGTCCCTGGGTTCAATCTCTGGTACCAAAAATAAATAAATAAAAAATAGACATAAAATACAAATATTATTATTCTTAAATCAATATTAAACAAAATCTATGCTGATGATGATTCAAATGGAAATTTATTTGTATAGCCTACTTTATAAGCTGCCTAACATCATCCATTTAGTATATTTGTACTTTCAATTTAAAAAACAAAAAACAAACTTTTATTTGGGAAATTTAAGAAATTACCCAATTTTGTTCAGAGTAAGTATTTCCCTTTTTATAAACAAGTCAAAAATAATTACAAATAAGCCAATTTAAAAATTGAATAGTCACTTCTAAATTAAATAGTAAGAACATTTCTCCAGCTATGGTTATGGACATCAGGATGGATTAGGTCATCTTCTAGAAGTTTAATTGTTAAAGTTTATATATTTGATCAGTGTCAACATTATTTTTGTATGTGGCCTAACGTGAGGGTCCAACCTAGACATCTTTCCATTTGAATATTTTTCTAGTACTATTTTTTATTAGAGTATTATAGTTATACAATAGTAGTTGGGTTTATTTTGACAAAATAATACATGCAAGGAATTTTATTTTATTCGCCATTCTCCCCTATCCATTCTTCCCTCCCCTTATTCTCCTTCCTCTATATCACTTTTCTTCCTTTTGCTTATTTATTTATTTTTATTGATATTTTATGTATATACATAAAGGTAAAGTTCCTTTTGGTGTGTGTGTGTATTGAGATATATATATATATATATATACATAACCATGATTTTGTTAATACATTGTCTATTTACTCCCCTTTCTCATCTTCCCTCCCTCCCCCTCATTCTCCTTCTGTTACTCCATGGATCTTAACTATGTCTTTATGATATCAGATTCCCCCTGCCACTGTCTTCTTTCCCTTATTTTGCTTTTGCTCTAATTTCCACAAATAAAAACAAATATTTGGCCCTTTATTTTCTGAAACTGACTATTCATTTAGCATGATATTCTCCATTTCATCTGTTTATCAGCAAATGCCATTATTTCATTCTTTTTTTTTTATAATTGAATAAAACTCCATTGTGTATATATAGTACATTTCCTTTACCTGTTCATCTATTGAGGGGCATATGGGATAATCCTGTCATTTGAATATTGTGAATTATGCTGCTATAAATATTGCAGTGGCTTTATCACTATAGTATGCTGATTTTAGTTCTTTCAAATAAATATCAGGGAGTGGGATACCTGGGTCATATGGTAGCTTTGTAACAGTTTTGTGAGTAATGTTCATACTGCCTACCAGAATGGGCTGTACTAATTTGAAATCCCACCAACAATGTACCAGTGTACATTTTGTTCCCACATCCCCACCAGAATTGATTATTATTTGTGTTTATGATAATTGACATTTTGATTGGAAGGAGGTGAAATTTTAGTTTAGTTTTGATTTGCATTTCCATAATTGCTAGAGTTGTTTGAACATTATTTTTTATAACTTGTTGGCTGTTTGTGTTTCTTTTTGAAAATTTCTATTTTGTTCTTTTGCCCCTTTATTGATTCAGTTACCTTTTTTTTCAGGGCGGAGTGTTGAGTTTTTTGAGTTCTTTATATATTCCAAATATTAATCCTCTGTCAAAGGAGAAACTGGCAAATATTTTCAAGAAAAAGGATCATATAATCATTTTAATAGATGCAGAAAAGTCCTTTGGTAAGATTCACCACCTATTCATGTTAAAAATCATGGAGAAACTAGGGATAGAAGTGATTTACCTTATCACTTCCAGAAGTTATTTATATTTGAGAAACACAAGAAGAGAAAAACAAAAAGCATTTCCTCTAAAATTTGGAACAAGACAAGGATGCCTATTCTTGTCACTGTTCTTCATTATAATTCTAGAAATTCTTGTTATAGCAATAAGGCAAAAGAAGGTAATTAAAGGGATAAAATTAGAGGAGAAATCGAACTATTTCTGTTTGCTGCTGATGATTTTATATCTAGAAGCCCCCCCCCCAAAAAAAAAAAAAATCATCCACCAGAAGAGTTTTAAAGCTGGTAATTGAATTCAACAAAAAAGGATACAAAATCAACATTCATAAATAAATCAGTAGCTTTCCTATACTCAATAACAATTTTGCTGAGAAAGAAATCAGGAACATCCCTTTCACAACCACCCCCCAAAAAGGGGGGGGGGATTAATCTGACTGAGAAGGCAAATGATCTCTAGGATGAAAACTATAGAACATTGAAGAAAGACATTGAGGAAGACAGGCAGAATTAATATTGTCAAAATGACCATAATACCAAAAGCAATATAGAGATTCAAGCACTCCCTGTCAAAATACCAGTGATATTATTCACAGAACTAGAAAAAAACACTCCTCAACTTTTTTTGGAATACTAACAGACCTAGAATAATCAAAGTAATTCTGAGCAAGAAGAGAGATGCAGACGACATCCCTATAACAGATCTCAAATTATACTTCAGACCTGTAATAACAAAAACGGCATGTCATTGGCATCAAAATAGACTTGAAGACAATTGATGTAGAATAGAAGACACAGAGCAAAACCACATACTTACAGCCATATGATACTTGACAAATGTGCCAAAACTTATATGGGAGAAAACATAGCCTTTTTAACAAATGCTACTAGAAAAACTAGATATCCACATGTAGAAGAATAAAATTAGATCCTATCTTTTACCCTGCACTGTTGGGCCTTCTGACACTGTCGGCTGAGAGGATGGAAAGCTGGCTTTCTGGTTGCTTGTCATGCCTTGTTACGGACCTAGGCTAAGCAGGGGCATGGCTGTGACGTATTGTGAGAACCGGAACAACCCTGCTGTTCACTGATTGGCTATTGTCCATTATAAACCGCTGTTCACCTTTTCAATAAACGAGTTTCGCCGCTGACCACTGACCAGGCTCCCCGGTATGTTCCTGGGTTTTAAAGGCGGGGCAGGGAAATGCCGGCGGCCTTCGCTTTCCCAATCTAGTCTCCTCGTTGAGGTGGGCCCTTCTGGCTTACTTTGCTGGACAAAGGAAGCTTACCCCGGGTTACGAAGGGTTAAAGACCTCAACCCCTTTTAATGTCGAGACACTGCACAAAGGTCAAATCAAAGTGGACCAAAGATTTAGGAACTGACCAAAAACCTTGCAAAGGATACAAGAAAATTTGGGATAACATTACACCATATGGCTGCAACCACCAACTTCCTCGGCAATACCCTTAAATTGCAAGAAATAAAACCAATAATCAATAAGTGGGATGTCATTAAATTAAAAATCTGCACAACAAAGGAAATGATTAAAAGCATGAAGAAAGAGCCTACAGAATGGGGAGAAAGTCATTTCCAGCCTGTTTTGGGGATACTATTCTTTCCTCTTTGAATTGGGTTGGCATTCTCACAAAAAATCAAAACAAATATGAGGATTAATTTTTCCTTGACTACTATTTTGTATACCGGTTTTGAAGAAATATTGTTACATTGTATAAACATTTGTTAGAAATCACCAAAAATAAAGACATCTGAAATTATAAACTCATCTATGGGAGAGGTATAAGTCTTTCCATGAATTTGCTCATTGTATGTAGGCTATCTGTTTTGTTTAGATAAAATTTTCATAGTATTCCCTTAGTATGTTTTCACATGTCTGTGTTTATTTCTGTCAATTCTGTAATGATTTGTCTTCTTTCATTTGTGACTTAAGTAATTCTTACTACTTTTAAAGTAATCTGGATTTCCTATATTATCTCTAAAGAATGGTATAAATCACCTCAGCAATGATGTAAAAAATAGGAAATATCAAGTTAACACTGACACTAGCCTTTATGAATGATACCGGCTATAGCATTAGGTAACTACTGAGAAGCCCCTTGACATTTGAGATGTTAATATCCTATTTCAGCATATTGAAGAGATCTGAAGAATTTCCAGAGACATATATATGGGAATCAGAGGCAAGTTCACTACCCATCCAGTACAAGTTTCTCAGAATCTTAGTAACTTGCACTACTACATTGGTGGCAATCAGTTTTTTAATAATAATCATGTGGTAGTTCTGAAGACTTTTTTGTGCAGCTTTCTTTGTAGGGTAAGTTCTGGAATGAGTGGTAATATTTGCACAGATGAACATAATTTCAAAAATGCATTAAATTGTACACTTTAAAGTAGATAATTTTATGATGCTTAATTACATTGGAACACAACTATTATTAAATACAATAAATAGTATGGTAAATACATTTCACACAGTTTTTAAAATAAGTTATTTTAGTTGTCGATGGACTTTTATTTATTTATTTATTTATTTATATGCTGTTCTGAGAATCAAACCCAGTGCTTCATGTATGCTAAGCAAGTGCTCTACCACGGAATTACAAACCCACCATATTTTATATAAATTTAAAATTTAGAATATTAATTTACAAACTGTATGAACCTAGAGCATTTTGGTCTGAATGGTATTCTATAAAGTTAGATTCATTAATGATTGATCTTTTTCTTGATTAGATGGAGTTAGATGTAAACAATTCAGAGTCTATTTGAAATACACCCAAACTTTTTGCAAATTCTTATATATGAATATGCCTTTAAAATTATACTCTGCACTTTCTTTCACTTCTTAACAATTGCAGAGGTCTTGTCATTAAATCATGTTTAAGAAGTGCTAAACTGTCTTCCCAAACCATGAATGATTTACTTGTAAAAGAATGACATTTAAGTATGCACCTTTCAAGGGTCTCCAGTGTAAAATGAAACATAGTGTTCTTTGTTGATCTTACTTGGTACCCCTGTGGAGATTAGTGAAAAATTATTATCTTTCTTGACTTAAAGAGCTATTTCTTATGTTAATGGTAAAGTGAAAGTAACATACCTCATATGGGTTATAAAAAATGTTAACCTTTTTTTTTTTTTATCCTCAAGAAATTATAGTCAGCCATAAACTCAGTAAAAAGGATGAGATCATTACTTATGTTGAGTGAGATCATTTCAAGATAAGAGATGTGAAGGCATGAAAACTTGAGCATGTCAAGACTTTTTGAAAACTTAACATTAAATGAAAAACTTAAAAGGTGTCTATTAAGAAACCAATATAAGCTTAATCAAGTTAAATACATAAAAGCTGAGTTATTTCCCATATTTTTCCTCATGAGAAGAAATACAAAAATCATAAAAATTATTTCATGATGATATCATTTTACTTCAAGACACAAATATATGCATTATTTGACCATTCATTAAGTTAGGTGAATTAACAAATTATAGATGAATATTTAAGTTTGAGATTTGAAATAATTAATCATTTCAGCCTATATGGAATCTAGTTTAATTTTTAATTATTCAAATGGTAACCCAGTGCTAAAAGTTAATCATTTTCTGATCTTTTAAATTAAAAAAAAAAAAACAGCTTTCTTGAGATAAAATTGCTAAACCTAAATTGTACATATTTAGGGTATATAAGATGATGTTTTAATATATGTATACATTATGAAATTATTATGGAAATTCTGTTAATTAGCATCTTTCACTTGGCATGGTTCCTGTCTGTGCTGTGATGAGAACATTTAAGATCCACTCCCTCAGCAAATTTCACAGTATTATTAATTCTAGCTATCTTGTTGTACATTAAATCTACAGAATTATTCATCTTATAACTGGAAGTTTCTACTCTCTGACCAACATCTTCTTATTTCAGCTACTTACCCAAACAGAATCACTATGCTACCCACTACTTCTGTGCATTTGCCTGTTCCACACGTGATCTCACGCAGTGTTCTTCCTTCTGTGTTTGGCTTCCTTCAAATAGCATAATGTTTTATCCATGTTGCCACAATAATACTCTTTGCCACTCTTTTATGAATAACAATCAATAATAATAAATAAAGGGTCACTGCATTAATGATGCTTATATTTTTCCTATGTTTCTTGAAACAGGACTCCATACATTCACCATCACTACCACCACCACCATCATCATCATCATCTCTAACATGTCCTTTCTTGCATGCCATGCTAAGTTATAGATCTTTGTTGTAGTAATCTGTAACAATCTGTGCCAAAGTTCATAACGAATGAATAGTGATGTGGTTACAATAAGAAGAAAGTAATGTCCAGAAAGTTTAAATAATTTACAGACTTCCATCTAAATAGTTCATATTGCCTCATCACCATTTAGCTTCTTTTAAAACAAGTTTACACCATTTAAAAATTCATTGGTCTGGTGCTGGAGATTTAAAAAGGGGGGCTGAGGTTTTTAACCCTCCCTGACCCAGGGTGAACTTTCTCTGTCCAGCAGAGAAAGCTGGGAGAGTACGCCTCAGCGAAGGCGTGATCGAGAAGGTAAGAGCCGGCTGGAGGCCCACACCAGCCCTCTAAATGGGGGACACTCAGGATGCTCCAGGGAGCCCAGTCAGCGCTGGAACTCAAGTTTATTGAGGAAGGTGGACAGCGTTTATAGGGGACATGGGCCAATAAACAAAAGGAATACAGGGACACATAGGAAGCATGAGCAAATAGTATTGGCGAAGCCCCCTACCCTATCTTTAGGGTAGTTTCTGTTCCCACGATATGTCAGAGGAACGCCTCCTGCTTAGGTCAGGTCCATAACAGGGCGTGAAAAGCAGCCAAAGAGTTCCTTTTCAGCCAATGTGTTCTTAAGTCCCCAACAGTCTGGAAAGGAAAGTCAGAAACTGAACTTTAATCAAGCTCTTATTCCTCTAACTTTATTGCATGGGATAATCACTTTATGATCTATACACATATGTATATTAGTATTGCTTCATTAAAATATTTCAGTTCATAAATTCTGATCATCTTTTGTTTCTCATAAAATATTTCAAATGTATCTCAAAATAGAATTCAACTGACTTGTTGAATATTACACATTCTTCTATAATGAACATATTACATATTTTTCTATAGTGCTGTGGACAAAACTAACAAAGGGTGTTTATTCCTAAGAAACACAAAACATCTACAATAATTTTCTTTCAGTAGATATAAAAGGTACTTGAAAGCAGAGTTAATTTTACAGAGTAAGAAAAGGAAATTCCGGCACAGTCTCTGGAAAGTGTTCTAGTACCATTTAGAAATGAGAGAGACTTTCTAATTGATCTGTCCATGCATTAGGCAGTCCTTGATTAGCTATAAAAGAGCTAATAAGCAGTTTGAGAACATTTCAACAGAGGAACAATTTTTTTTTTTTTATATTAGAGCTTATTTTCTTTGTTCAGTCATTTCTTGCAAGAAGTGGAGATCAATAGAATGTTTTGAGTAGTCAAACTACAAAAATATTCCTTAAAAGGGGGAGAAGAACTACAAAAAATGTAGTATCTCCTTAAAATTTTTTTAAAAATCATAGATTTAGGACTAGGGTAATTATTTAATGATACTCATATGAAGTAAAGATAAAAATTAAATTATTACACAGTTTTTAAATAAAATTATTTAATAAATTTATTTAACAAATAAATTATATAAACGAAAATTTCTAGACCCATAGTAAATTGTATTGTAGAAGTAGAAAAAATATGTAATTGTTTTACTAGCTTCATGAACTTTAAAAAAAAATCAATAACTGCAAAAATATTCTTACTGACATTTTCATATCATTTGTACTCAGACTAGGCAAGAATTGATAGCCTATTTTCTGGTTGATTTAACTAATTTTTCCAGCTTTAAGAATTTCTGAATATTACTTAGATTGTCTCTTGTCTCTTTAAGTGAATTTACTGTACAAAATCTTTGGGTTATGGTTTAAATAGTAAAATACGAAATAATTATACTCATTGGTGACATGATTATTGTTACGTGTATGTACATTCATGTGCTCTTGACATCACTTAGTTCATGAACAAAGTCTTTAATATGTCAGAATGACAATAATAAACAGCAGCATTTCATTGTCTTTCCCTCATGTTTCATCAAACTTCTCCTCTCATTCTTTTTGTCACATCACCTGTAGATATAAGAAGATTTTGCATAATAAACATTAAAAAATACTGAATGTTTACCCTTGCTTGTAGTCTTAAAAAAGACAAAGAAGCATAGTTTGAAATTTCAAAGTATAGTTTGAAAATGCACTGTTTTTCTTTTTATTTATTTTTTAGTTGTAGTTGGACACAATATCTTTATTTTATTTATTTATTTTGATGTGGTACTGAGGATCAAACCCAGGGCTTTGCACGTGCTAAGTAAGCACTCTACCACTGAGCCACAACCCAGCCCTGTTTTTCATTTTTTTCAACAATGTGTTCTGTATTTTAAGTGCTGTGAAGATTGATTTCCCTAAATGCAGTTTATTCATGTGCAATTTCCACCTTCCAGGAATATGAATTCAAGAGATTAATGGTGAATTAAATCTTAGAATTTTCAACGTAATAGTTGCTGGTAGAGGTACAATGGTATCAATTCATAAAACCTTTACACTCTCAGCTAAATAGGAACTTTGATATTTTATAATAATAAATCAGTAGAAGAAAAAGAATTGTTTCTAGAAATTAGGGTTACTTTCTAAATGGCTGTATTTTGCATGATTATGGATACAATTTTAGAAAATAAACTGTTAACATTTTGTATTTTCTCAGTAAGCATGATAAAAATTAAAAGAAAAACTACCAAATTTGATTGTTTAAATCCAAACACACTTTGTTAAATTGAAGATTATATTTTGCTTATTGCACATTTGTTATATTGTTGTTGGTGCAAGTTTATATAATGTCTCCAAATAGAAATATTAATAAATTTATGAAAGTATTAAATGACATTTCTAAGATCATCTACATATATCACACTCTAAGAATATAATACTGGAAGTGCTTTTAAAATATTATGAAAGGCTGGTGGTGTAGCTCAGTGGTATAGTGTCCCTGCACTCAGTCCCCAGTACTGATAAAGCAAAACAAAACATAAACTCTGAGTGAATTGATAAATGACACAAAAAAGCATATGAAAGTTGTTTTTAAAATCTATAATGCAATTTATACACACTTATACAAATTAAATAATAATTGCTAAAATATGTGTGGCATGTAATTATTATTAGATAATAACTTTTAATCACCCATATTAAAGGAAGGAAACTAAGACACAAACAAAAAAGTAACTTTCATAAGTTCAAATATTTATTAGTGGAAGAGCAGATACTGAATTCTCCCAGGCTGCTTCAGTGTCAATTGCCAAACAGAGTTAGGTGAGGCTTTTCCAAAATTTATATTTGATTTATTATAACTTGCCTGTACTTACTACTCTGTTTGTGGAGTAATATCCAAGGAGACATTCTGCTATGTTTGGAAAACTATGGTAATATATTCATGTTTGGGGATTTATCTCACACATGAATAAAATAAAGACCCTATGATACACAGAGGGTAGAAGATTGTTTATGCCAGCAATCTCCAAAGTTATTTCAACATGGAACACTATTTTCATGGAATAAATGAGAGAGTTATCCTTAGAACAGTAGTATCAATGATTATTTTTAAATTATTTGCACTTGTTTGAACTTGCAAAAGTGAAGAACTAAAACAAATGAAAAACAAAGCAGAACAAAACAAAATAAATTTACACTAGGAAATGCATCCAGCATAGGAATTCAGTACTGACACAATAGTCAGAAACTTCTGGATGGATTCAGAAATTGAAAGATTGGTAGGTAGATTGATAGCATAACACAGTAGAATGTTACAGTGGTCAGCATTACAGCCAGTTGGTCAAATTTTGTTTTCTATACTCACAAACTGTTTATTATCAATGTGCTCAGCAGGAGTTTTTCAATATTAATTTCATTAAAATATTTACATTTTTTCTAATGATTTTGCCCTTAATTTAAGACCCATTCTCATCTTTATGTATTCATATTAATCTTGGGTTTATCAGTATTCATATACTCCCTTGTTATACCACAAGAAGAATTCATATTCCTTCAGTCTTCCCCTGTACCCCATAATGTTGTCATGCATGGAACATTTAAATCATAGGTTTCAGTATGTGTATTTTCCCTTTTTGATGCATTAAGTTGTGGCACTAACTTGTGAAGTAAAATTTGGTTGTAAATAAATGTGTGGGTTCAAAGATGTTGCTTACCACTTTGCTTTTGCTGAGGCTAGCTTTGAACTCACAATCCTCCTGCCTCAGCCTCCATAGCAACTGGGATTACAGGCATGCGCCATAGCACCAGGTAAAAGTTGATTTTTTTCAAGAAACAAAAATGATTCCTCAATCACCTTTGTGAATTCACTTGTCATAAGGAATCTGATGCCTATCTGCTTTGTGTTTTGTGTAGGTGATCTGCTTTACTGTACAGATAATTTATAGTTTCTTCAATTTCTGCATTGTTAGCTTAAATTTTATGATGAGGACAGATGTTTTCCCTATCATTCCTCTAAGTCATTCCATGAATTTTTCAATATGAGGAGATCTTTTGTTTTTCCTTCAATTCTGTACTTTCTATTTTAAAGGATTTTTTCCAAATTGTCTAAAGGATTTTCTAAATAAATTTATAAGGATCTATTGTAATATTTCTGATCATATTCCAAATATTGTTTGGTTTGTCTTTCTAAATTAGCGTTATACTCTTTGGGTGTAAGCTGCCTGTCGTGGCCAGCCACAACGCCGTGGGAGGAAAACTCTCAGAGGCAGAGTAAAGATACTTCTACTTTTACTTCTACTTTCTTAGAGAGAGCTTAGAGAGAGAAAGAAAGATTTTTCTTCTTCTTAGAAAGAGCTTAGAGATAAAGATTAGAGATAGCTTTTTCTTCTTCTTAGAGCTAAGAGAGAAAGATAGAGCTTTTTCTTCTTCATCTTTTTAGAGCTTAGAGAGAAAGAGAGAGAGCTTGAAAGAGAGAGATTTCTTCTTTAGAGAGAGAGAGAGCTTAGCTTTTAGAGCTTCTTTCTTCTTTCTTCTTTCTTCCTCAGGAGCCTCGGCCTGACTCTGACCAGCAATTACTTCTTCTATCTGGTTTCTCTTCTGTAACTGCTCTGCCTACGTTCTGGCCGCTCTGATTCTTTTCTTCTTCTCCGACCCGAACTCTTCTTCTGACCGACCGAGCGACTGCACGACTGACTGAATGAATTCATTCTTCTCCTGACTCCGACCGCTTTCACCCGGTTATATACCTTTAGCTTTGCGGGTGCCTCACGTGCATTTACAGGTGCGTCACATACATACTTATTATCAGGTGGAACTTATGGCTTCCAGCTGACCACAATAGCCATCTCCCTAATTGGGGCTCCTTCATTTGGGTACCTAATTATTCTGATTTTTCCATGACCCACTGAGGTATCAATTATTATATCTATTAATAAGTGTTGCATTAAAGCTAATATTGAATTGCAACCTGAATGCATTTCTGTGATTCTTAAATTGAAGGGATACGCTTCATGGTGGCAAGGTCCATCTAACATTCCTGCTTGATATAATCACAGGGAACTATTCTGGTCTGGGATATACCTTTGTCCCTGTACAGAAAACTATTTGGGATGAAAGGAGATTTTTCTGAAATTGCAATCCATAAGTTCAAGAAATTGAGAGAGTGAGTAGAGAGAAGTTTGAGTATTTAAAGGTAACATGCATCTCTGAGCAATGCTGGGGAAAGCCATCATCAGGTGCTTCATACCTTGACTAACCTCAATCTTTAAACATTATTTTATTGTATGTTTTATTTACTCTTTTTAGTTATACATGACAGTAGAATATATACACATGCACAAACATGGAATATATCTTATTCTAATTAGGATCCCAGTCTTGTGTATGTACACAACGATGAGATTCACTATGTGTATTTATATGTGTACATGGGAAAGTCATTTCCGATTCATTCCAGTATTTCTTATTAGTATCTTCCCTCCCTTTCCTTCATTCGCCTTTGTTTTTTATGTTTTAGGTCAGTGTTGCTTCTGCATGTCACTATCTCTTTACCCCATACACACAAGAGCATAAGACAGAGTTTTGTTTTATGCAGTTTTTTTTTTTTTTTTTTTTTAATTTGGTGCTATTGATGGCAACAGCAGAGACTGGTTTCTGATATGAAGTTTCCATATCCATTCTATGTTATTTGTATATCCTTTTAGAGCTGATTGTAGGTGGGGTAGCTATTACTAATTACTTTTCATGTATCTTGAAAGGCAGCTAAATCTTAATACAGATTTTAAGTTAAAGTCTCATATAATAGAATAGATTTGTAGGTGCTAATAATATTCTAAATTAACTGAAAAAATTAACCAAATTATTCTTTGTTTGATAGTAAATATTAACATTAAATTAGTTTTATTATCAATATAAAACATTAGGCAAAAATATCTTCTTACTAATGAAGATGTTTTGATAAAATTTTAAACACTAGTTTAGAAGACTTACAGAAATAGAAACG
The DNA here is from genome assembly GCA_025594165.1 of Tamias sibiricus. Classification (NCBI taxonomy): domain Eukaryota; kingdom Metazoa; phylum Chordata; class Mammalia; order Rodentia; family Sciuridae; genus Tamias; species Tamias sibiricus. The sequence goes on from CM046662.1 coordinate 148,214,130, forward strand.
TGTATTTCATTTATGTACAAAGTCATCTGAGGAAAATTTTAGGTCAATACCCAAAATAAATTGTTTTTAATGCAAATTGACCACAAGAGTTTAGATTTGGAATGTTCTCTAATAGCCCATATGTTGGCCCTCTGATTGGACTCACTTTATCACAAGGAGGTGAAACTTTGAAGAGGTGGTGCCTTCAGGCATATCTTAGGTCACTGGGAAATGTTCTCAGGGAGAACAAGGGAACCCCAGCCCTCCTCCTTCTGTCTCCTCTGCTTGTTCTCCAGCCAGCAGGAAGTGAGTAGCTTCTGTTGCCACATATTCCTGCCATGAGGTATTGTCTCATCACCACAGGGTTAAAAGCAAAAGGACAAAAAGAACCATGTACTGACACCTTCAGAACAAGGAGACAAAGTAAACAATTTCCAAGGGAGGCATTTTTACAGTAATGGAAAGCTGGCTAAAATACAGACATAATTATTCTGTGATAAAAAGATGTAAATCTGATTGTCTTCAGATTGTAAAAATGTGATACATACACATATAAAGTGGACAATGTATGTGTATAATTTATAAGATTCATTGGAATAAAAAAGTGTATTTTTTAAATAAATATACAAAGACAAATATATATATTTATATATGTGTATATTTGGATAAATTCATGATTGCAACTAAATTACAATTAAAATTACATAATTTTACTCAATTTAAACAATTTTATTAATATCACTTAATACTTTATTATTTAAAAAATATTACTATGAATATGAAATTAACATAAGCAATGAAGAGTATAATTAAAAGTGGAAATTCTTTTGCAATAAGAAATATCATATGACTTGAATAGTAAAATACTTGAGTAATGTAATATTTCAAGGGTAGAAATCTATCTAAAGGGGATTTAGCTTATTTAAAGTCTTCTGCCATTATATTAATTTTCTGGGTTACTTTATATTATATTAAAAAGAGACCTTCACTAGATTTATTATAAGATTATGTTTATAAAATACCTTACTGTCTATAATAACTCCTTGACACCATAAAATGATATTATAGAGTTTGTAACCATATAAGGTATTGTTTCATTTTGAACTATTGTAACAACTACTAATGGCTCCACCAGCAATGTTAAAGGAAGGTTATGGAAACTACCGAACTCCAGTCCTGAAGAGGGATGGGTGAGGCAGAGTCAATTCTGAACAGAACAAAAATAAAATTTTAAAATTGGTTAACTAAATGAAGATGTGGGTACATAATTTCTAGTATCTCCAGTTAAAATTTGTTACATTTTGACTGGCTGGCCAAAATACAATAGCATGAAATGACCCTGAAAACTATACTAAAATGTGTTAGAAGTATGGAAGCAAAATACTTCATGTCTCATGTCTCATTTGTTAGAAATTATTTTCTTCCCTTTTCTGGTTCTACATTGTTGGTAGTTAGTTAAGTTGTGATGGTGGGTTATTTTCTTTCTGATCTAACAAATGGAATTCTAAGACTTCATCTCAACAAAGCTGGGCAACATCTCAGACAACTAAAAAGAATGTCAAGATGGCTTCTTTCTTATGGATATAAAAATACAGAGTGTCTCATATGTAAAGCAGCTAGTTTAAAAAATAAAAAAAACTAGTGTATTAAGGATATTTACAAAAGTACCAGACGTATTTATCTCTTAAATGTGAAGATTTGTATGAAAATGTATCACCTATTTGAGTCAATGTTTAATAAGTTCATAGTTTAAGACAAGTGTTCTGCAGAGATCATTAATATGTCCTCCAAGATACAATCTGTAATCACTGAAAGTTTGCTTTTGTATGTCATTATTTTGCTTAAAAGTCACCATGTTAATATTTGAGTAGAGATATGTACCTTTATAAACTTTTAAATACCTGTTAAACCAGAGATGAAACTTTGGATTTATCATTCTCTCCCTTCATATATTACACTATTATCTCTAACTTTGATGGATTCCTTTATAAAATGTATAATTTAATAGCCTTTCATATTTAATTTAACAAAGTAAAGTACTCTGTATAAATAAAGTGTCCAAATTTAAAAAAGCAAGTGAACTCTAAATTAGTTGTTGCCTTTCTGGCATCACAAGTGTTTTCTCATTTTGCAATAGCATATAAATTTATTCTGAAAAATACTTGTAACCAGTACAGCTAAAGTATACCTTCTATTAAGTGATGAACAATGCCTATTTATCCCTGACTACCTATTATAGTTTCTGACAAACAAAAATCATTAATTAGATATTCACTTAATAAAAATTAATACTAAAATGGATAAATTATAATTTCATTGAATATTTGGAATTTGAGCTAGTATTTTTAAAGAATACAAATAGTAGAGAAATGACAAGTAGATGAAACTGTCTTCTTTTAATTATTACAGTATTTAAAATGCATGACTATAGTATTTTTTTAGGATTATATTATTTCCTAAGGTTGGAAAATCAGGGTAGAAAAACATTTTTGGAGACAAATTTCCAAACCAAAACAGTTCTGAAATTTTGGTTTATATGAATGAAATACTTAAATTTCTCTTTTAAAAAAGAGAAAGCATTAAATAATATAGAATATATTCTAGAAATTGAAGAACTAGAGAAGGTAATTCATTAAAATGCTAGTTAAAATTAAAATGCATTAGGTAAATTAATGTTTAAAATCTAAACTGTTTCACCATATGTTACTATAAAATGTACTATGGAATTAATTTACTGAAATATGAAAATTACAAATAAATGTCTCAGAAAAATTATGTCATGAAATTTCTTGGCTACAATTAAAATTTCTAGGCAGTCAAAATTCTCATGATTTCTTAAAACCTAGAATTTAAAGCCACATAATGACAGAATTCACCTTATTCATAAGTGTTTTAATACAGTAAATGTGAAGTCATTATTTGTTGAAAAAATAAATAAGTTCTATAAAAGTTAAATATTTATTACTTACTACAGTGGCTCCAGTGATATTTATGGAACAAACTTCTTAATAAGCCAAGATAAATACATAAAATTTATAAGATCTAAAATGAAGCTTTTAAAATCTAATTCTTATGAAATAAATGACATTCATGTAAATGAAGAACACTTTCCTTTCATTAATTTAAACCATTTTGTTTTAGATAAGTAGGTCCAGGATGGTTAGTACTTCTCTGGGTCCCTCGGGTATATTTCTTCTAATCATTTTAAAAACATCTAGAACTTGCTAAGTGAAGGTAGTATTATTAGGTTGACTAATGTTTAACTAAACGATAACTTAGGTTCTACAGTCATTTAGTCTTGTTTGAGTGAAGAAACTAATAAAAAAAAATATACTGCAGAAAGTATGTCAGTGAAGGAAAGAGATGTACACAGGTACTGGTAAGTTAGGGAATGGGCTGTTTAGGCTGTGTTCATGTACTCAACTTATGTTAAAAAAAATGGAGTGAAAATATAGCCAATATATCTTAAACAACATAGAAGATATTTTATAAAGAATATCCTTGAAAACTTGAGTTCTCAAATTGACCAATCTTTATGGAGGCAGCCAGTACTAACAGAAATTATGTTTCTGTGAACGTGACACAAGTTGCACTAACCTATCCTAAGGGAATCCTAAGAGTCATTGACTATACTAGTCTGAGCCCAAAGGGGCAGCTGTAAACCTCATATCACTGCAGATGAAATCTGGTTCAAAATGTCCTGATCCAGTTTGGATAAAAATAACCTACTGATCATAAGATGTCAAATCCAAATAGTTAATTAATTAGTATGTTAAATGTCTTGTCTGAATTATTTTTAAAATTGTTTTGTTTCATTTTAATAAAGAGCTCTATCCCAGACTGAAGCAAATGGAAATTTACTGAAACCTATGGCTAAGTCTCAAGGATATGGCTTTTCTAGAAATACATTAAAAATTTAGTGACAAGCAAGATACACCAAGAAGATACACACACATAAAATTAAAATGTAAGTGTGAGTGAAAAGTAAAAACTAAAGAATTCATTGTACATAGAACTGGGGACAGGAAAAAAAAAATAGTTTAGTAACAAGCAAAGAAAGCTTAACACAAGGTTTCTTAACTTGGCACTATCATTGACAATTATCTAGCTTTTTGCACCAGATATTTTTGTACAGCGTTGTCCTGTACAATCTACAATATCTCCAGATGCCAAATGTTCCCTGGATGTCAACATCATCCCTGGTTGAGAATCAATGGCTTAAGGGAAGGAATTGAGCAATGGATTAAATATTCAGCACTGTTTTATATATAGTAATTTGAAATGGATCAAAATCAAATTGGGCACAGGATGCAGAACAATTGTCATACCCTGTTCCTTCCCAATGATTATTACAGTATATAATAATTACAAAACAATGAGTATGAGGCTTTTTTTAAATTGTATTACATTCCAACTTCAAAATATGACATAAATATGATTTTCACTCTATTTTATCCATGAAAAAAATAAGGTTGATAGAAGCTAATAACTTGTCAAAGTCATATAGCTAATAAAAAAACTATTGCACAAGTTTCTGAATTAAAAACAAAGATATGAATAGGTATTAGAACATGCTGCTGTAAATTTATTGTGTTTTCTGCTTGGAAAGAAAGCAGTGTTTGGACATTCTAGATCCACAATATAAGAGAGGGTAAAGATCTGTATGAAGGTTGGGGTTGTTGCTCAGTGGTACAGCACTCACCTAGCATGTGTCTAGCACTGGGTTTGATCCTCAGCACCATATAAATGAATAGATAAATAAAGAAAGGCTGGGAGTATAGCTCAGTTGGTAGAGTGCTTGCCTTGCATGCACAAGGCCCTGGGTTCAATTCTCAGTACAAATAAATAAATAAATAAATAAAGGTATTATGTTCATTTACAACTAAAAAAAATCTTAAAAAATCAGTATGAAATAAGGTAGGTTTTTGGCTATCATATAATTTTTAAATTTGTATTTATTGCCACCATTATATTCCATTGCATATACTTTATATATACATTTGTATACACACATATGTATATGTTTCTTCAGACTTTCTCAAAGCAAATATTGAAATCTATTGAAAGAATATAGGCTGTGTGTTAACTCCATAGTTCAAAGGATGGATTGTAGAAGCACACAAATTAATGTAAAACTTACACATTAAACTTAAATATATGTAAAATCTTTAAAATTCCTGGTTGAATACTTTAAATATTTTTTCTTATTTGCAACACACATACAACCTCTGCTATATTTTTGGTAATTTTAACATTATATTTAATATTAAGAATTTATGTCTGGCCATATAGATGTTCAAGTTGGATGAATCACCTCTGTTAATTTTATGACTGTTAAAATAATAGAAAAAAAAGCATATCCTTAATAAGATACAAAATAAATAAAGTATCTATATTAAGGCCCTTTTTACTTGACTTTGTTTCTTCTGTTGATGAGGAAAAGACTATACTTTGTGATTTTATGATAGACACTGCAAAAGTTTGAAGGATTTTTGCTTCTCTTCTCTCTCTCTCTCTCTCTCTCTCTCTCTCTCTCTTTAAGTGAGATGACTGTTATTGTGACTCATTATTTTAGGCTGGTTTTACAGGGTGAATAATGTATTCACTTAAACAACTGAGTAACAAAATATACAATATCTGACTGTTCACTTAATTTAAATAGTGCCAGTATCCATGCAGTAGCTTGGTGTGAAATTAAAAAAAAAAAAAAAAAAAAAAAAAAAAAAAAAAACTTTTAAATGAACTTCAAATCTAATTTTTTTCCTGGTGTCAAGTTATCAATCAAGTATTATCATTAAATAAGTTAAATTCTTATCTCAGTATTTATTTATGAGGGGTCAAATTGATCTGGAGGGGAATAGGCTCTTAATCGTATTTATTACAAAATAGAAAAGATCTTGTTGAAATAGATAAGAAATTTGGGATGTGTGTTATTGTCTCAAGGGTTTTATGAATGTTAATATTGCTGTTATAAGATAATCACATCATTGAGGCCTACATATGAGGTTTTACTGAGATTTTGAAAAGTGTATGCATGTATAGCCGCACAGAATTGAAAAGGTCTGTATATATATATGAGGGCTACAATAAAAGGCTGAAAATAAAAAAGAGAAGATTGAAGGACAAATATTCTGAGAAGGTGGATGGAAGAATAATCTGGTGGTATTATGTCAAATAAATGTGAACTTATATATATATTATATAAATTATATTTTATATATATATATACACACACACAGAGAAGGTGAAAGTTCAGAGGCATGAACAGCATGAAATCTATTGCAATTATTCAAATATGAAGTAATAAGGGACTGAACTAAACAAATGGCAGTAGAATAGAAATGACAGATGTGAAATATTGCACATGATGAATCAACGCTTTTCTTTTCAATCTCCAAAATAGCCCACTAGTTAAATGTGCTGATAATACAAATTTGTAGGAGTGGTAAACATGAGGCAATGTAAATGAGAATTTGAAAGGGCCTGAAATGTTTTCATAAACAAGCTAGTTGGCAAGCACATTTAAATGACAGCTCCTGTGAAGAAAAATATGCTCAATAATAATTAAGCACCATCAGGAATTAATGGTTTGATTCATGTAGGAATAGTGTTTGTCTTACAGTCAAGAGAACCAATAGTTATATTTATCATCCACACAAAATAATACTTATCATATTTTACAATTTATAAAAAATCTTTGCATACATAATATCAGTTGATATTAGAAGGACACTGTAAGGAAGACATAGCTCATATTAAAATTTGGATTTTATAAGTGTCACTCATCAATTTCATTTTGTGGACACTTCCTTGTCTTAGATGGGAGTGTTTTGAGTCTGTGTAGAGGAGACACAATATTAAGCAGAGACATATTTACAGTTGCATACTTATGAGGTTGTATCATTCTTGGTCTTGGCTGGAGAGAAAAGTGCTATTGAGGTGATTTTCAAACTTAAATGTGGAAAAGACTCAAAAACTAATGAAGGCAAGGAGTTTTTATCTCAAAGGTAAGAAAGGGAAGGGGCTATTGTGAATGGGATAGTTTTCCTAATTTCTCTTGGAGAATAGGAATGCAATTGAATGTGAGTTTTAATTTTGTATTCTGCTAGTTTGATGAATTCTTTGTGAGTTCTAGAAGTTTTCTGGTAGAGTTTATTGTGTCTTCTAAATATAAAGTCATGTCATCAGCAAACAGAGGTAGTTTTAACACTTCATTTCTGATAACACTTAATTTCTTTCTTTTGCCTAATTGTTCTGGCTAGAAATTCAAAGACTATGTTGGATAGAAATGGTTAAAGTGGTCATCCTTGTCTTGTTACAGTTTGTACAGGGAATTTTTTCGATATATATATATATTTTTTTTCATTTACAATCCACCTTGGATTTGTTGTAAATGCCCAACACTCAAACATATCTGCTTAGGAAGTGATTTCCTTAACAAGACTCCTAAAAGCACAAGAAGCAAAATCAATATTCAAAAATGGGATGCTATCAAACTAAAAATCTTCTCCAGAGCAAAGAAAACAATCGAGTGTGAAGAGAGAGCCTATAGAATGGGAGAAAGTCTGTCCACCTGTATCTTAGATATAGCATTGATTTCCAAAATATATAAATAACTCAAAAAATTAGCACAAACAACAAAAACAACAACAACAACAAAACTCAATAACCCAATCAATAAATAGGCAAAGGAACTGAACATACACTTCACAGAAGAAGAAATATGAATGTTCAGCAAATATATGAAAAAATGTTCAACAGCTCTAGCAATTAGAGAATTGTAAATTAAAACTGCACTATGATTACATCTCACTCCAGTCAAGAATGGCAATTGTCAAAATACAAGTAACAATAAATGTTGGCAAGGACGTGGGGGAAAAGGTATGTTCATACCTTGCTGGTGGGACTGCAAGTTGGTGTGACCTCTCTGGAATGCAGCATGGAATGTCCTCAAAAAATTTGGAATGGAAATACCACTTGACTCAGTTATCCCACTCCTTGGTATATATCCAAGGGATTTAAAATCAGTATCCTACAGAGATGCAGCCACATCATTTTTTATAGCAACTCAATTCACAGTAGCTAAGCTATGGAACCAACATAAGTGTCATTTAACAGATGAATGGATAAAGAAAAAGGTGGTATATATACACAATGGAGTAAAAACCATAAAGAAGAATGCCTTGATGACATTTGCCAACAGATGGATGGATCTGGAGACTATCATGCTAAATGAAATAAGCCAGTCCCCAAAAACCAAAAGTTAAATGATTTTCTGATATTTTCTATTTCTATAAATTTTTGAAGAGCGCAACTCTTCATACAAACAGAATGCCTTTAGAATATGAAATGTGCCGTGCTTATTTCTTTAACATTTTTTGAGTTCGCATACAGTACATCTGCTGAATTAAATTTCTGAACATTCCTTGCCTCACCTATTTTTAATAGCCTGACCACGTTCTTTTTCAGAAAAAGCAATGCTCTGCTGAAGCTAATCTATACCAGTTCATGAGCACCAAATTATCAACAATATTGGAACCCAATTTTTAAACAATCTAACAATTAAATCATGTAATCAATGATCTTCAAATGCATCCTTTCTATACTGTTTATTTCACTTTGCTATTTGTGCTTCAGAGGTTATTTATATTTGTTGCATAAAATAGCAATAGTTGATAGCAATAAGTTTTATTGCACAGGTGCCTATTTCCTCCCAACTTCAAAATCAATTATCTCAGTTTAGTAGTTTGAAACTAATAGTAGGAGAATTTCAAACACAGAAGTGAGCAAATACTACAAAACAAGGTGGGATTTATTCTTTTCTCTAATTATCTAAGCTTAGGAATTTGATGCAGAAAATATTAATATAACATTCAATTTAAAAATGAGAATTTTTGCTCACCAATACCAAGCAAAATGTTAAGAAGATATTCTCCCAACATTCAAATAACCACTAACTAATTCACAAAAGATTTTTTTTCTTGCATCATTGATGAATAGGCAGGGTTCTGACATATATTTTCACTGGTATATTTTATTTTACTCACTGACATAAATAAAACTGTCAACCAACATTCATGGAGGGATTGTAGCCTGAGATTGAGTTTTTAAACATTTACTAGATCTTGACTGCATGAAATTATATCATTCAAAAAGGTTTTTTTCTGTATGGTTCTTCAGGAAGTTTTGCATGATCACTCAAGTGTTAGGTACTGAATATGTGTCTCCAAAACTCAAACTGAAGCCCCAAACTCCAATGTGATTATGTTTAGAGAAAAGGTATGAAAGAAGGTGATAAAGTTTAAATGTGGACATTAGGACCTCAATACAACAGGGTTGATGTCTCTTATAACAGAAATGGGCCCCAGAGCCTGGTCTCTCCATTTGCTCTCTGAGGACATTAAAAGACAGTGTCTACAAATCAGGGAGATAGCCCTTTCCTGAAACAAAGTCAATTGGCAGATTTACCTTAGACTTCCCATTCTCCAAAACTGTGAGAAAAAAGTTTATTTTCAGTTTCCCAAACGCTGGCATTTTTTAATGGTACACAAGGAAAACTAGATTATAGTTTGATCTGATTCATACTCTTCTTAACTATGTTTATTTTTCCCCTAGCATAAAATTGTAGAAAAACTTTTGCACTCTAGTGTAAATGGTTCTGTTTGTGAGAGCCAGTACAACTAATTATTACATATTGTGCAAGCAGTACTTTTTAAATGCTAACGTAAGAGCTTTGAAGTCAAAAGTTCTTGACTCTTTTGGAGATTGTACTGTGGTGCTAGGAAACAAAAAAGTACACCAATAAAGATAAACATGGGAATGATAAAAATGAAGAAATATTAAGCAATGTTAAAAAATGGATTGTGGAAAGAAAGAATATTGTATAACAGATGGTGATAATTTGCCTTTTGAAATGAGCATCTTGGTTTGCTCTCCAAATTCTCAGTTTTCTGCTTTCAAAAATGAAATATTCCTTCTTCCAATTATTGGGAGGGTTCAGGAATGCTTTCTCATAGCTGAGATGTCCTCAAAGCATTGGCTTTGGCTGACGTGCCACTATAAATGATAACTCTCTCCATTTCTATCATCATGCATCTAATGACTAGATGGTAAATGTTTAAAGGAATCTGATCTCCTTCCTAATTCAAAACAGTTTTGTAAGACTATTCCAGCTCCATAGCTCCCCATGAGACTGGCTGAGGTTATGCATCACTGAATCACTAATAAATTTTTCTTGTACCACTGCATCATCATCACTAATTACCTTATTTCTCTGTCTATTCTTGCTTTCTTCACTCCCTACAGCTGTCATTGCTGGAAAACAAATTCTTCACTATTATATCACCATGCAAATATCTGTCTCAGAATCTGTTTCATGGGGAATTCAAATAACAATAATCAGCAACAGAAGTGGTAGAAACAAGTGGATGTTAAAATGAAATCTTTGACCTGGATCAAATTTTTGACTGCATTAGATTTTGACTAGTTGACAAAGAAGTTCCCTTCACTGTTGTTAGGTGTACCATTTATAACCTTTAACATGGGACAGTGCTGCAAATGTACTATCATTTATACTTCCATTGTAATCACAAGGACAAGGCAAACAGAAATAGATGACCATTTTGGGGGGACAACTGATAGAGTGGAGAAAGACAATAAGAGACCAAGAATGATTGATCTCAGCAATTAAATGAACAGTGTAAATATCAGAAACAATCCTGTCGGCAGATATGTGGACTCTCAACTTAAAAAGCAGAGTGCTGAAAAGGACGAGCATCTTGGGTTAAGGCTTAGCATTAGCAAACTCCTGAGAAGTTTGAATCATTAGCAAACTCCTGAGAAGGTTGAATTTTCACTCCAGATATATCTGTAACAAAGTGGTCAAGCACTAACTGGGAAAAAATGGGGAATTCAGACATTAAATGAAGATTCATGTTGGAAACTGTCCAAAATTATGACACTAAAAATTATATCTGATCCCTCGGAGAAATGGCCCAATTCTATCACTTAAATGCAAGAAACTACAGCTTACCTTATTTGAAGAGAGTGCCTTATTAAATAACAAACTTGCCACTCAGGACCTGTCCCTACATGCCCTCTTGACCACTAAAACAAATTTAGGATAAAGGTTTAACACAACTACGTTGGAGGCGTGCTGAATTTGGTAACAGAAAATTTATTATCCTCACAAAGAGGAGCAAAGACAAGTCAATGCATACTACCAGTAAGTTGGAAAATATAATTGGGATTAAATCCTGTGGGTATTGGATCAATGGAAACAAAATATAAATTTGGTCAGGGAAATTTTTTGTTTCTGTTGTTTTAAGAACACTCTCCCAGGATGTAGTCATTGATATTTTGGACAGTATGCTTGGAGACAATGGTAAAACATCACTACAATTTGCCTGAGAAACTTAGAGAAAGCAGGTCAAGTAGCTCTTCCAGAATTATTATGACAGATGATTTAAATGCAATTTAAAAGGCAGAGAAAAAGAACATGCAAAAGTGATACACCAGGCAAGCCCAACACATCCACAAGAGAATTACATTTCCTTTGCAAGATCCAAAGGACAATCTATTTACCAAAACATTTAGAAATGTGACTGTGAGTGAGGTAAGAGTGTGGCTGAGAAGCTTCAATGTTACTTTCTTTGTAGGTGAGGACTGAATAGAAAATGTTGACACACAACTTTGTTCCATGTTCCAATTAGCATGACAGAATTCTCATATCAGAGAAGCCAGATGGCAGCATTTCAACATCAGAAGAAAGGTGGGTGGAATTATAATGAGGAAGAGAATATAGCTGGGGAAGAGGTGACCCACAGGGAATTATAAGACAGTTAACAATACAATGCCATAGGAGCCAAAATGGATGTTTTTAGTTAACAAGAGAATAGTTCAATCTAACAAAAAACATATTTAAAATGCAGGTTCAGGAGATGCAGAGTAGCTACTTCAATTAAAAATCATATTTTCTAGCCCAGTTCATAACCATATTATAGATTCAGGACCCATTGGCCCAATGAGAGGTCAGGTCTCCTGGAGAAAGAACTTTGGCAAGTAGATATGATGGTGATAATACTAGTCTTTGGTGAAAGGTACTTGAAAACTTTTATTTGAGTAACCAATACTAAGATAATTTCTCAATTCCGAATCCAGCTGACACTCATACTCAGGGACACTTGTTTTGGAACGGAGCTAAGAAACTTCAAATAATAAACAATGTCCCAAGACAGATTGGACCCTCAGTGGATCCATTAGCTGCAAAAACTTATGGTCAGTTCCCTTTTACAAAAATGTTTAATTGAAATGGACATTTGTGGTGGCAAGAACAAATCCCATATCGATTGGGATTTAGGGTAAGATCTGTAGTTGTGTAGATAAATGACCAGAAGGATTAGTATGGGTTGCTTCCTACCTAAGTCATAGCAAGAATGTCACCTTGTGCTATCATACTGTTTGCATCTTAATAATGTTATCAAATCAGAAAGTAACACATGTATTTGGCCAGAATGTATAAGATAAACTCTATAGACCTTCAGGAGCCCTAGAGCATGACTAGAGATCTTTCCAAAACAAGGTCATATTACTGTATCTACTTTCATCTACTATAAGGAAAGTACATTCCTTGAGCAGAAAAATCAGTTTTCTTGCTAATATTTCACAAATATTTTATGTTTACTTTGAGAAGAATGCATTATAGTGTACTTTAGAGGAAACATACACATCAATTATTACAGAAATATTTAGGAGGTTTCTCAGATGGGAACAATAAAAATTGAGAGACTTAGAAAAATGTGTTATAGGTTTTCAAAGTTTAACTGAAAAGTTTTCTATTATATTTGATATAGGAAATAAAATAAAAGATGAAGATTATTAAAAAAATTCTAGATGAAACACCCAGTTAAACAGTAAGCTTTGAAGAAATATTTAGAACACATTCAACTCAATTTCCTTTAGGAATCGAAGTGAAAACAGTAAGTAGGAAATAGATGTTGAATCTGAGATGCAATATACAGGTAGAAAAATTACAAACTAAGCAAATACTTAATATTTAAATCCAGGAGAATGAAAAAGGTGACTTTAGTTTAAGAAAGATGTAAAATCAAGAATGACTCTTCAGTTACTGCAGTGGAGTTGGATAAAAGAAGTATGATGGACAAAGAACACTAAAGAGTCAGAACTTCACTAGGAGAACAATCTGCAGTGATAGTTTATAAAATCAGGAAAGACATGTGCAAAGGGAAAATGTTATGATGAACTATGCTCAGCACAGTTGATAGGTGGGAGAAAACACACACTGTTATGGCTTAGATGTGGTGTCTCCCAAAAGCTCACATGTGATACATGCAAGAAGTTGTTGAGGAGAAATTATTGGGTTAAAGCCTTAAATCCCAATCAATGAATCAATCCCTGATGAGATTACTGAGTGGTAACTGGAGGCAGGAGGGGTGTAGCTGGAGGAAGTGGCTCATTGTGGGTGTGGCTTTGGGGTATATATTTCCGTGTCTGGAGAGTGGATTTTCTCTCTCTCTCTCTGCTTTCTGATCATCATGTGAGCTGCTTCCATCTGCCAGACTCTTCAGTCTTGGTGTTTGCCTCACCTCCAGGAAGCCCCAAGGAATGGAGCCGGCTGGCCTTCTGTGGACTAAGACCTCTGAAATCATGAACTCTCAAATAAACTTTTCCTCCCTTATGTTTGTTCTGGTTAGATCTTTTTGTCACAGTGGCAAAAACCTGACTAAATCATGCAAAAGCTTGATCATTAGATTTAACATTGAAAATGTTGTTTTCACATTTCATGGAATGATGGAATAAGGAGAAAGCCAAATGCTAAATATGTGACATATTTAGAGATCGGTGGTGTGATTGAGTAAAGATATTATGGATATAATGTACATTACATGGGGAAATATTGCTGCAAGAGGGGTAATGGTATGAGAGCTTTTGAGATCAGAGATAATATCAATGCCAGGATAGTAAAATATTTCTATTTGCTTTCTTTTAAAACTTGGAGAATAAAAACATGTTTATATGTTGCTGGAATTATTTTTAAAAAAGAAAAATATGCAAAGTAGAGTAAGAATAATCATAGGAATCATGTCATGAATTTTCAAAAAGTGAATGGGATGAATTCCTAAGAAAAATAGAACTATTGCATTCCCATAATAACAATATGAGAAACAAATCATGTGCAAGTTAATGTCTATTTGCAGTTACTTTTTGTAATCCACCATAGTCATTTTGTTGTGATATTTTTATATAGTTCACTTTTATTATTATGGATCTTTAAATTTCACACTGAAGGAATTTAAATATTTGGTACTTATTTTACTTTCCTAGATCTTATTTTTTCCTATTTTCTTTGAATAAACAACACTATCTACCCACATAGCACATCAGCTTTCCTCATGATACCAGCAAAAACAACAATAACAACAACACAAAACTATCTTTATTTTCCAAATTGTATATGGTCTTTTTTCTGTAAACATTTTTTATATTCTTTTATTTTTCCAATTGTTCTTCCACATATTTGAATACCTATTCGGCTTGTTTACCCCATGTCCTGTTTTGTAGGACCTTCCTATTCTCATTTATAATAAAGTTACAGTAGAAGACTGTACCATGGAAGTTGCTTGACATAAAAAAAGACTTTTACATTCATGCACAGTTTCTAGATTCTCACTGTGTGAAGCCTTTCACTTGCCAAACTATTTTGTGCAAAACATGTTGATGCCACAGACTGTTTTCTAAGGACTTAGCCTGTCAAAGTTGGTGGGGGTGCTTTTGGTTTAATTATATCCCATGGATTTAAACAACTACACTTACTATATGAAGGATGCAATTCTTTACGTGATCTTCTTTTATGTAACCATACTAGCTCTTAAACATCATAAAGTCTCCAAACGATAATCAATCTCTTCTTTCAGTACAGTGACAATTGCTTCTGCATCTCAGTGAATTTCTAGTCATTTCTAAGTAAATGAGTAAAGGCTAGTTTTACAAGCAAATAAAAAATACATAATAATTATTCCTTAGCAGTGTTTTCATAGAGATAAAGAATGTTAAGGAGTATATTAGGCATTTTAATTAAATTTTCTACATTTTATGAAAATGCAAGTATTTCAATTAAATATGTAAATATTTTGATAATGTTGAATATGATAAATCAGTAGCCCGATAATTTATTTTACAATATCACAATATACATTGATGTGGATAAAAAGTTATCTGGAGCAGTCACAACTTCATTTGCATATTTGTAATAGGTCAATTGAAATCTTAAGAATTTCGAAGTGAAAATTTTCATGTTTAAAACAGACATAATTAAAAATATTCTTGAGATTGTAATGCTACATTGCTGTTAGTTACATTTTGTGACCTGTGTAAGAAAACTAAACCAAATATCTAAAATCAAGTGAATTTTATTCAAAAACATTTGCAATATTTCTCTTTTTATTAAGGATGTTGTAATGGAGCAATATGTTTTAAGTGGGTACTAAAAATTTAAGTTTCGAAGTCACAAAAATGTTTTGAATCATTGAATTGTTTTAGTTTTATAACACCATGTTTGTGACACATTGCATTGTTATTATATAAATTCAGATCACATTTCAGATGCTTACTAACTTTATTTCCCTAATTTTGATTGTTCTCTTTCTCTTTAGTGACACTCCTTACTTATCTTTAGTTAAAAATCCCACTGAATATGACATATTCTCTCACTGAGATTACAATCCCATTATTATTTAGCAAAGAGAATTTGAAATATCAACAAAATATAGTGATACAGTGATTTTAAACTTTTTTTTTTCCTCCCTGGGCATTGAACTCAATAGAATTTTACCACTGAGCTACATCCCCACAGTTTTATTTTTATTTTTTTTTTCTAGTTTGAGTTAGGGTTTCATTAAGTTGCATAACACCTTGCTAAGTCGTTGAGGCTGGATTTGACCTTGTGATTCTTTTGTCTCAACTTCCATTGTCACTGGGATCACAGGCCTGTGATAATAATACTCCCAGTATTATTATGAATTTTTTTTCCAAGAATGAAAGAAGTAGTATTTATTCAAGTGTGAATAAAACAGAACACTTGCAAGGCCAAGAGGGGACCCTTATAGTGGTTGCTTGTGATTGTGAATTTCTGACAAGAACTACACTCAGCTTCTATTCCACAGAGTCAACATAGATCCTATTATATTACATAACAACCACACATACAAGAACATATCAAAATAAGTATTTGAAAATGAGTGAGTATATATGTATAAGACTGATATTTGGGTGTGTGTGTGTATATACATGTGTGCCTGCTAATATGTCCTTTAGACACTAAGAATACAAGATTGCCTGCTGACTGATAAGTAATATATGCTTAATGATAACTTTGGAGACCTGGTCTCATGTAATCCTTCTAAGAGTTATGTTATAACACTAGAATAAATTTGATTTGTGGTATCATAATAAAATTCTTTAAAAATTTTATAGTTAGTGTGTCCTAGAATATCATCAAAGCTTAATGCATCAGAGAGTATGACATGTGAAGGAAAATATGTATTTAATATCCTCACATGACTAGTATATTCAATAATGATAGTGTCATGGTTTGGAACTTCAGTGTCCCCAAAGGCCCATATGCTAAATGTTTGGTCACCAGCTGGTGACATGTAAAAAGCTTGTGGGACCTTTAGGAGGTCTTGTTGAAGGAAGATAGGATCTTGGGTCTGTGCAGGAGCCCTGTTTGGGGAGATGGCTAAGATTGCGGTTGACTACGGGCCATGGAGATGTTTGGGTATTGCCGCCTTCTATAGTCTCACGGGACGTGGCCTGGGATCTCGCGGGACTTGGCCCAGGATCTCGAGAGACTTGAGCCAAGATTGTAGATCGGGCGGCGCCATTCCTGCTTGGGCATGTGAGATGAGACCTGAGAGAGTACGAACGGGGTTAACGCTATTGTGTATATATATTGTAGTTTCTTTTAAGAGTACGTGCCTTGGATTCTTGTGAGAGTGTGTATGTGGTGCTAGAAATTACAAGAGACAGAGAGAGAAAGATAAAAGAATTTTTTCGTTTCCATCCTGTCTCCGGGCTCCTTCCCGCGGCGCTGCCATTCCAGGCTACAAATCCCTTTCCGGCGGCAACAATGGTGGCCTGTCTGGGGACTCGGCTGGCAGATAAGAAAAGATAAGAAATAAGAACAAAAAGTAAAAGATAGTGAGGAGAGTGAAGAAAAGAAGCTCTCTATCTCTCTCTTTCTCTCTAAGCTCTCTCTAAGAAAGTAAAAGTAAAAGAAAGTGAAGAAGAAAGAAGAAAGAAGCTCTCTCTCTCTCTCTAAGCTCTCTCTAAGAAAGTAAAAGTAAAAGAAAGTAAAGTAAAGAAGTAAAGTAAAGAGTCAGTAGTCAGAAGAAGTAAAGAGTCAGAGAGGTTGTTGAAAGAGCCAGTGTTAGAGTTTTGAGAGATTGCTAAAGCCGAAAAATGAAAAAAACCTTCTTTCATCTTCATTCTGCCTCCGAGTTTTTCTCCCGCGGCGTTGTTGCTCCAAGTCAGGAAGAAACAGGTCTGTGCCAGAAAAAGAGATACTGGTACCCCATACCCTTCCTTCTGTCTTATCAGCCACTATGAACTGAGAAAGTTTGCTCTGCTACATCCACGTCCACTTATGCCTCACTACAGACCCAAAAGCAACTGGGTCAGTCCATGTACTAAAACCTCTTTAACTATGAGTCAAAATAAAACTTTTCATGTTCTGAATTGTTATCTCAGGCATATTGTCATAGAAATGGAAAACTGATTAATACAAATATGTTTGTTTTTTTCCTCATAATAATATTATTCAGGTATTGAATTTATGTTTTTTTTTATTTTTTTAATTATTGTTTTTGCTGTTGTATAAGTATTGAACCAAGAGCCTAGCAAAAGTGGTGTTACACTACCAACCTACATCTCCAGCTTGTTGTTGTTTTAATTAAGTCTATTTTGAGACAGGGATATTCGCTAAGTGCCCCAAGGTGTACTCAAATTCAAGATCATTCTGCCTCAGCCTCTTGAGTAGCTGGGATTACCAGCATGTACTACATGAAACAAACAAACAAAAAATATTAATCTTAAATTGTGATTTTTCATGGGTTGATTTCAATTAAATAATTTACTGACCATGTGGTATAATATTACATCACTTTAGGAATAAATAGACTTTTAGTGTTTCCTCTAAAAGTAAATGGGGAGGGAGGGGAATGGAGGGGCAAGGGGGTATAAAGGAAAAACAAAAAGAAAATGAAGGATGGTAGGATTTGATGGATATCATTACTTTAAGTGCATGTATGAAGACATGAATGTTGTGAGTATACTTTGTATACAACCAGAGATATGTAAAAATGTGCTCTATATATGTATTATAATGCATTACTGTCTTATACAACAACTTTGAAATAAAAAAAGAATAAATAGACTTCTGGTTTTCTTCATATTTCAAAAAAAAATTCTCATTGGTATGAGTAATGAAAACAAGTACTATAATTTTATATTGTGCAGAAAAATGATTTTCAACATTAGAATAAGAAGAATTAAGAATAATTAAGTATTTTTAATGCTTCAAACTTCAGCAGATTATAATAATCCGATGGACATAGATATACAAAGGCTATTTTTGCAGTTCAATTTTCTTTTGAAATAATATATATACTTTTGTGATATAGTCCTGATAGATTAAAGAAAAATCTTTGCAAATAGTTTTGGTAATAATTTATTAATTTAAATAATTCTCATTGTTGTGTCCCTACATAAATAATAATGGCTGCATGTCATTTTTTTTTTTTTTTTTGGTGGGGGGAGGTACTGGAGATTGAATTTAGGAACACTCTACTATTGAGATAAAGCTCCAGCCAGTTTGCTTTTGTTTTAAGACAGGGTCTCACTAAGATTTTTAGGGCCTTGCTAAGTTGCTAAGGCACACCTGGAACTTGAAATCCTCTGGTCTCACTCAGCCTCTCAAGTTACAGGAATTATAGAAATGTGTCACTGCACTCAGCCTAAATGTGAACACTTTTATGTGTTGTGACATCTTTTTTTCTTTACCATTTTTTAAAAATTTCAATTATTATGTTTTGATATTCGCTGGGAACAAAGAGGATAAGCAACCAAGCCAAATATGCAAAACATAAGAAGACAAAACCCTGAGATCAGACAAATATGAAAGAGCATTGAAAATCAAATTGTAATAAATCAGGTTAAGTATGAATAGGAGATGAGTATTTTCAAACACATGGAGAGGTGAGGAAACAAGACAAAATCAAGTAATCTAATTAATTATCACTGATGAATATTGTCTTCATTTGGGGGAATGGGAACCACAGAAGTCCACAGAGGTCATTAAAACTCTGGATACCTTTAAAGAAATTAGCTTTAAATATAAAAAGAACAGTAAAAAGGAAAATGACAGGATCACAATTGTTCACTTCAAATATCTTCTATGGAATCATTTTTCACTAATTTCCAGGTTAAGATGTCTGTGGATACAGATGCCATTATGAAATTATTATAAAAAAGAAATATTTTGGTGACTATGAACAAGATATATTCCATGCTTTTATAATGATGTCAAAATGGATTCTACTGTCATGCATAACTAAAAAGAACCAATAAAAAAGTTAAAAGTAATATTGTAAAATATTAATCATTTAAATGAAAATATAAAACATTTAAAAATGGCACCATATAAAACTACACACAAATACACACATATGTATATACACATGTACTCCATCAATGTTCTTGAATAGGCAAATAAAATTCTTTACTCTTTAATGAGTATTACTTCAACTTTTAATTTTTGACTTTAATATGAATATTTGTGTACATTGCATTTAAACAAAAGTCAGTTGGCCGTATATACAGGGATTTACTTCTATCCTCTCAGTTCTGTTCCCCTTCCCTGTGCCTGTAATCTATGCCAGTACATTCTGTTCTGATTATTAAAACTATGGAGTGTGTTTTCAAGCCACATAGTACAATGCTCCCTTTGTTATTTTTTGCTGTATATGGCTTAAGCTAGTTGTAATTTTTCATGATTTCATTTAAATTTGCAGATTTTTTTTCTTACTTTGAGAAATATTATTGGTATTTTCATAGGTATTGAATTTAATCTATAGATCAGTTTTTATAGTATGGACACTATAAATGATTGATTCCTCTAATCCATGAATATGGATATAATTGTATGTCTAGATGTATGTATATATGTGTGTGTGCGTTCACTTTAATTTCTTTCATTAATATTTTTAAATTTTTTAGCTACACACAAACACTATGATTCATTATGACATAATTTTAAAAGCGTGCAATATAATTAGCTCTGATTCTCTCCCCAGTATTTCCCCTTTCCTGTTCCTCCTCCCTCATTGCTGGTAGAGTATTTAGACCTTTTGAATATATATGTGTATATATATATATATATATATATATATGTATATATATATATATATATATAATTAGGTCATCTGAAAATGGTGACAATTTTACCTTGTGTTTCATAACTATTGTCTCACTTATTCTTTAACTTGCTTGATTACTCTGTCTAGGGCTTACAATATTGTGTTTCAGGAAAAGAGATAGAAGTGCTATACCTGTCTTGTTCCAGAACTTAGTCAGAGTTTTCAGGTTTTTCCTACTCAGTATAATGTTTTATACCCACTTATTACACATAGTCTTACTATGTTGAGGTATGACCTCCATGACTAATTATTTCAGAGTTTTTATGATGAAAAGATATTGAATTTTATTGAATGTTGTTTCTGCACCTGTTGAGATGATGATCATATGCTTTTTTTGCTTCATTCATTTAATGTGGCATATGACATTTGTTGATTTCATCTTTGTGATAAACCCCATTTGATTGTGGTAAATAAACTTTTTAATGTGCTGTTGAATTTTGTTTTACAGTGCTGTGTTGAGAATTTTAATACTTATATTCACTGAAGATAATTGACTTTTAATATTGTTGTTATTTTTGTGTCTTTTATGTTTATTTTTATTTGTGTCAAGGTAATATTGGTCTTACAGAATTTCTTTGGAGGAAGTTTATCTTCTTCAATTTTTTTGGAATATACTAAGAATAATTAATATTAGTTTATTAAATGTTTCTTGAAGCTGTCTTGTCCTGAAATTCTCCTTGAAGGGAGACATTTGCTTACTAATTTGAACTCACATCTCCTTATTGGTCTATTTGAGTTTTATATTTGTTCATGATTCAACTTTTGTAAGCTGTATGTTTATATAAATTTACTAATTTATTCTAGATTATCAAATTTGTTGGCATATACTTATTCATAAGACTCTCTAATTATCCATAGCAGTTCTGTTGCCAATTTTAATGTGTGATTTTTCATCTCTAATTTTATATATTTGAGTCTTTTTTTCTTAGCTACTATAGCAAAAGGTTTTAAAATTTTGTCATATTTCCCTTGAACCATTTTTTTCATTTCATTTCCTAGAAAATTTGGTATCCATTTACAGAAGAATCAAGCTAGAATGCTATCTCTCATCAGTTTCAAAATGAATTAAAAAGAGATTATAGACTTAAATATAATACCCAAAATATAACACTAATAGAAGACAGCATTTGTAAATGCTTCATAACATTGGGATAAGCAGTGATTTTTGGATAAGAACTTAAAAGCGAAGGAAAAAAAAATGAAAAAAATCAACAAACAAGAAAAAATAAGACTTTTGAAATAGTTCTCCATATCACTAATCTGATGAGAGCAAGCAAGGTAAAATTTCAGTGAAGTATCAACTCACTTCAGGAACAATACCCATTACCAAAAGAGCAACACCTAGCAATTGATGTGAGGATGTGAAGAAGAGGAAACACTGCACACAATGGTGGGAATGCAGACTAACACAACTGCTATTTATATGCATAGAGGTTCCTTAATACATTAAAATAAAATTATCCATGATCACCTTACTACATATATACTTAAAAGAAATGAAATTAGGGTATCAACAGTACTCCTGTGTTCCCCTGTTCATTGTACCACTAGTCTTAATAGTCAAGGAATAGAAACAAGCTGAGTACATCAACTGGTGAATAAATATAGAAAAAGTAGTACATATCCACCATGAAATACAATTCAATCACGAAAATGAAATTTTGTCCCTTGTGACACATCCGTCGATAGAACTAAAGACCATCCTGTTAAATGAAATAAACCAGGCACAAAAATATCAGTAATACATGATCTCACCCATGTTAGAAAAATGCTGAACAAAGTTAACTTAGCCGGGAACACTGTGTTAGTGAAATAAAAGGGTTTATTGGGGTGCCACGTGGGCAAGGGTAGGGAAAGGAAGGAAGGGAAGGGGATTAGGGAAGGGGGGAAAAGGGATGGACGGGATCAAGGACAGGCAGGAACAGAGAGCAATTTCAGTCCGGGACTGGCTTAAATAGAGTGGGGGTCAGAAAGCCCCCCCTGGAGTGAGTCCTTGCCCTATAGGCCAACAGAGGTCAGGAGGTAGTGGACAGGGCACTTGCTGGTCAGGTTTGCTGGTCATGCTGAGGATCTTGGGAAGTGTAGTTTTTCACAAAGCACCTGGGGAGGTGTGGCCTTCTGCCTGGGAGGCGCAGCCTCCTGCCTGGAATCCAACAACCCATATGTGGAGTTTTTAAAAGTTCATCTCATAAAAGTTAAAGTAAAACAGTGAAACAGTGTGTGCCAGAGTTTGGAGAAGTGAGTAGGATAGGGAAAACTTGATGAATAGGTACACAATTAATGAGAGAAAGGTTTTCTATGCACATTTTGGAGGATCATAGATAACAACAACATTCTGTTAGAATAAATAATTTTAAATATTTTCACTGTAAACAAATAATAAATATTTGAGGAGATAAATATGTTTAAACTGGTTTCAACATTATTCTCTCCCTCTCTCCCTCTCTTTCTCTCTTTCTCTCTCTCTCTATATATATATATGCACATTACATCATATCCCATTGATTAATCAACTATACATTAATTAATATATGTATACATTAATCAATTAATGTGTAATTTTATGCTTGATTTGCCCAGTAAAATAAATTAAAAATAAAATGTATTCATTTAAAAAATACATAAATATTTTAAAAAATAAAATTTAAATTGGGGGACTGGGTTGTAACTTAGTTGTAGAGTGCTTGCCTAGCATGTGTGAGGAAATGGGTTTAATTCTCAGCACCACATATAAAGAAATAATTACAATAAAAGTCCATCAACAACTAAAATACATACACACACACACACACACACACACACACACACACACATACATATATAGTAATTAAAAACATTTAAGCTGGTAACCAAATAATAATAATAAAAATAATAGCATTTTTGTCTCCTTTGCCTTAGCTTAAGGTAGCATCTCTACAGTCTCAAAATCTATTTGTTTAGCACAGACTTTTCTGGGTACAATTTTCCATCTGCCTAATGGCATTTTCACATACAATTCTCAAAGTATATCAAACACAATTTCATAAATAGAGTTTCCTTTCTTGGCACCTAAAAATATACTTCTCATTATTCCTCACATTGTCTATTAATGGTCTTTTCATCTACAAACAAGACAGCTTACAATTCTCTAATTTTTCACTTCCCTTAATTTCCTACACATTTGATAAAAAAATCCTGTTAGGGATATATCACTAATACTTTAAAATTCCATTTATTCTCTCTACTTACTCTGGTAATTGAGAATAGACATATAATTAATTTAACATTTTCCTTATTTTATATCAGTAACTTTTGACCAATTAATCTTCCCATTTGTGTTTCTACCACTTCTTTATTCTATCTTTCAGCTCACTTACAGTCTATTGCCAAAACCATAGACCATCATGTCTTCCTCCTACTTACAGGTTTTTACAATCTTTCCACAGCTCTCAAGTATGTTTTCTTTGAGTAGCCAATGAAGCCTTTCACTATCTTGAATCATCATAAGTCTTTAGCACAATATTGGTGTGCCTTTTTCCTTACTTTTCATACCTGTGCTTATGCAATACTCAGTTAGCTGCACTTTAATTCATTAAGTGTTCATGGGTTTATTCTTTAGTCTATGCTCTTTCTTTGACCAAACTCTCCTTTCACATCCTTCTTATTCCATCTGGCTAAAAGATACTTCCCCTCCAACATTCAATTTAAAACACATCCCCATCCTGCTGTACTTTCCAATAGACTGGAATATCTTAATTATATTTTCTATATGCTCCAATGAAGCTTTAGAGCAATAGATGGAGCTTTTCAATATCTTATTAAATAAAGTACAATAAAATTTTAATGCATTAGAGAATGATTTCTCATAATTTATTGATATCATATAAATTCCCATCACTTTTATTCTTAGCCACCTATTTTGAATCCATGACAAGTGCATCAATATCAACATTTAAATTACTTTCAAAATATCTTCTTTAAAATTCATGAAAAAAATATAAGAGAATCTTAATGCCTTCCCTCATCCCTGTTTTCAAGTGTTCTGACCTCTTTAGAAAGTGTGTCCTGAAAAGATGAGATAATGTTTAATAAGAAAGAAAATGCAAGATTATGAAAGAAACTTTATGAGACTAGATAACATCTTTATTATTTTCAGTCTACTGAGCATACAGACAATCTTTAATTTATATTGTTGTGTGAGTATCCTTTTTTCTGAAAGAAATTTATTCATTGACAGTATTCATTCTACTAATAACAATTTAATCTACATAAAATGTTCTTTTGTTAATTCACAAACTACATGAAGGTCCTCAGATTTTTTATAAAGTTTTATATCCACATGAACTTAGAGTATTTACATCATTAAAATTTAATCATTTAATGATAGACCACATTTTAAAGTGAAACAACAAAAGTTAAAGTCTTTCCTATGTATTTTTTGAAACATATACTGCTTAGCATAATTTCAGGTTAAAATTAGCTACACTGGGATTGTGGCTCACTGATTTTTACCAATAATAAAATATTTATTTGAAGTGAAAATTAGTTTGAAATATTTTTCATCCCACAGTAGATGGATTTATAAAAGCTTTACCAGATAATTTCAATTGTAGTTCAGTTTAACTTTAAGTTACATATTACATTATCAGACTTAACTCGAAAGATTCTGAGATCTTTTCAAAAACCTGCTACTCAAGGAGATTTCCATTTCAGTCTTGAGAGGCCATAACAGTGTTTATGTATTCCTATAGTGAATCACACTGAGCCTGGGAGAACAAATATGAAATTTATTACAGCCTAAGTATTGTCAGTCAATAAATCTACATGAATACTCTAATAGATTTCTAACAGATTTCTGAATGATCAAATACATCAGGGAGTTACCTTCATATCCCTTACATTTCCTCTTTGAAAAACCTGAATTTCTAAATTGAAGTCAGGCTACATATAATATTCTTGCATCTAACCCCTAAATTATAAAGAATAATACCTAAGAGAACATTTTTATGTATACATGTGTTATGATTTTGGCCTGGAATATCCTCAAGTCTCATGTGTTGAATACTTTGTTCCAGATTTCAGTTATGTTCAGAAGCAAGGTTTACGGGAAGAGATTGTATCATGAGGTCTCTAACTTCATCTTCCTGAATGGCTATTATTATGCATAAACATTAATAAATAATTCTATTTTCATTTTGGTGCTTTGAAAACCTGTGCTTTCAAACGTGAGATTATTGGACTAGACTTGCAGAAGTCTAAGGTCTCAATATTAACCTGTTACTCAAGGAGAGCTGCATGATATTATATTCAATAAGAAAGTCTTTATCAGAAGTGATATACACCATGATTTACTCAGATATATAGTCATTACTCTCATATATTGATCAGGTGAATATTACTTTTAAAATATGATGCTTAATCATTGAGTCCATGACTAAAAAATTTTTAGTTGTTTTAAGTAAAACCTTTCCATAGCATTAAGAGTGGAAAATGTTACTTAAAAAGTAGTCTGTGAAACATTCTACATGGAAAATTAAACAGTAGCATAAGCTGTAGAAAAATGTTGAACAAAGTTAACTTATGTCGGGAACGCCGTGTTAGTGGAATAAAAGGGTTTATTAGGGACCCTGTAGAAGGGAAGAGGGTAGGGAAAGAATGGCATAGAAGGGCAGGGAAGGGAAGGGAAGGGAAGAGGGGTAGGGAGTAGGAAAGGGGCAGGACAAGAAGAGAGCAGTTTCAGTCTGGTGCAGGCTTAAATAGGGAACTGGTGGTCAGAG
Organism: Tamias sibiricus; assembly: GCA_025594165.1. NCBI lineage: Eukaryota > Metazoa > Chordata > Mammalia > Rodentia > Sciuridae > Tamias > Tamias sibiricus. The sequence continues at coordinate 148,240,357 of CM046662.1, forward strand.
GGACCCCTGGAGCAAGTCCATGTCTCCATAGGCTGCCAGAGGTCAAGAGGAGGTGGGGAGGGCACCTGAGGGCTGGCTAGCCTGAGGCACCTGGGAGGTGTAGTCTTTTCTCAAAGTACCTGGGAGGTGTGGCCTCCCTGCCCGGAATCCAACATAAGCAATATTAAATTTGCTAGACCTCTATAGAATCTTGTTTTTCAGGAAGATCTTCATATTCTTATTGTTTTTAGTGAGTGGATTTCAGTATTTGAACAACTTTTTGTGATATAATGAACCCTTCAAACATTTATTAGGTTTTATACAAACCTAAATTTGTTTTTCATAGTAATAATATTACTAATATTCCATTTTGAATTTTTATATATTTAAATATTTTGCTTGCACACATCACACAAACTTATATATTATCTGTTTATGGCATATAATTTATATATCAGTTATATATCAGTTTCATATTTTAGGTGATGCATATATCATACTTTTTTTTTTTTTTTTTTTTTTTTTTTGATACCGGGGATTGAACTCAGGGGCACTCGACCACTGGGCCACATCCCCAGCCCTTTTTTGTATTTTCATTAGAGACAGGGTCTCACTGAGTTGCTAAGTGCCTCGCCATTGCTGAGGCTGGCTTTGAACTTGTGATCCTCCTGCCTCAGCCTCCCAAAGTGCTGGGATTACAGGCCTGCGCCACCACGCCCGGCTATACATATATCATACTTTTTATAAAAACATGTTACAGGTATTTAACATGCTATTGTTTTATACTTATATAGTAATCATTTATTGTTAAGAATTTGTCCTTGGCTGGGGTTGTGGCTCAGTGGCAGAGCGCTCGCCTCGCAAGTGCGCGGCCCAGGTAGCATTATTTTCTCCAACTCCATCCATTTACCTGCAAATGCCATGATTTTATTCTTGAATAAAACATTTCATTGTCTAAATCAAAAGAAGTATGTTTTGTTCACCGAGTAAAAATTTATAACAACCAAGTTCTCTTCAATAAAATGCTTTCTAGTCCTAGATTTCTTCTATTGCCTGAATTAGTCTTCCACTCCTTTAAGATCACTTTCCAATCTACTTGATCACAAAACATCAATAATATATCAGACATTTTGTACTCAATCAATTATTTCTAAATTTTTAAACAGCAAGGAAATACTTATCCCTCCACTCATTTTTTCTTTTAATAAAACAATATATCTTAGAGCTAAAGTGAATTTACAAATCTCTTATAATCTCATAAACCTCAGTGTTAGGGATCAGATACCCAATCTTTCTAGAATAAACAATATTTTGTAATAATAAATCAAATTTATTCATGGTCATGTGGTATATCTTTCATACCAAATTGAATTTATTGATTTATTTACTTTGAGCCAGTCACTATATTGTGTATGTTAATGAAATCACTTCAATTATGTTTCACAAAATTTCTATGCCTTCTCCTTGCTTAAATTTTTGTATTAAGTAACTAACAAGCTGGAAATTTCAGAAAATTTCTCTAGTTAATGAAGGTAGTCTCAGAGGATGAATGATAGATTTTGGTTTATAGGTACATTCTTAGTTGGGAATTGATCTGCCTTTTTTGTGAGACAGACAACAGCTATTGAGGTCCTCTTGCCTGTCAGATTTTGTTACAATTTCTACATAAACCTCTTCTTAATTTTTTTACACAAAACAGTGGCATTTTTTTATGGGTTTCTTTCCCTATCCCTAGAGCATTTCTGATAGTAAGAATTATTGAGTTTACTGTTGACTAGACAATTTTCTAGTTGCTGAGGACAAAGAAATTGTCTCATGGAATTCACATTTAATATATTTTTCTCTTTAACCAAATATTACAGACATTTAGGGCTTTTCCAGATTTTTAAAAACTGACATTTAACTATATTTCATAGTGCCTGGATAACACATTTTATAAATCTTAAATCCATTTAAATTAATCCCATCAACACTAATTTTGTGCGATATGTGGTTTATTGTGACAAATATACACATACACTTTATAAAAAGAATGTTTATTTTGAGGTTGGGAGCAATAGTGTTCTGTAAATATCAGTTAATACCAAGTATTATTCTTGTTGTGCTTCTTTATAATTATTATTTGCCTAGTGATTATATTAACTGCCAAGAAAGTGGTGTTACAATCTTCTACTATGCTTGTGGAATTGCCCATTCCTTTTTCTTTTTCTTTCTGATTTTGTTCCAAATAATTTCTGATTCTCATATTAGGTAAAGATGAGATCTACATAATCTTTTTTTTTTTTCTTTCTTAATGACTGACTTTTTTATCACTATGCAATACCTCTCCATTTACAAAAAATAAGTGTTGACAAGGATGTGAAGAAAGGGTACACTTACACCCTGTTGGTGGGAGTATAAGGTTCTATAGTCTTTATGGAAATCAGTAAGGATGTTCTTCAAGGAGTTTTAAATAGAATTCTTATAAGACTCAGCATTCACAATGCAAAGTATATATTCATAAGTAATGAAATCATTATGTTTACAGCATATCCTCAGTCCCATATTTATTGTAGTACTATTCACAAGAGTCAAGATAAGAAATCAATCTAAGTATCCATCAATTTATGAATGGATAAAAAAAGGAAAATGTGATATGAATACTCACAAAAATAATACTATTAAACAGTAAAAAGGATGAAATCTTATCATTCACAATAACATAGATGGACATTGAAGATGTTATATTACGCAAAATAAGACAAACAGAAATATAAACACTATTATTTTATATAATATTTTTACTTTTAAATATTATTTTATATAAATCATATGTCTTACTTATTCATTCTAATTGTCTTAGCTAGTGTCAACAAATTTTTATTATACCATTATCATAGACTCAAAACAGGATTTTTTATAACATTTATTTTTAATGGTTTTAGTTCTTAAACTCTAAACATTTCCAATATAATTGAGTTATTATATTTTCTTCATAATATTGAGCCAATTCAAATTAAAATCTTAATACCTGTGAAGGGTTGCAACTATCTACCATCAACTTTCCATGGCAACATGGAATGTGTAATATAGAAAAGTACACCATTGGCACAGTACGAAAACATGCTAGTATAATAAATTGAATCTCATGTGACAGAGGAATTTGAATTAGTATTAAAAATCATTGTGATATTGGTGACTACCTGTTTTTTTTTTTTTTTTTTCTCTATCAGTTACACAGTTAAATTTCACTTGTTAAACTCTATAATTCAGTTTGAAATTCAGGTTAGTTACTACTTTCACTGGTAATAAATGCTATTTTGGATTAGCATTTTTCATTATTTCAAATTAAAACAATGAAAACTAAAAATCAAAGCATTCAATGTGTTGAAATTACTCTAAAGTGTGCACAGTGATTTAAAATTGTTGAAGGGCTTTACATTTTATGAGTACTCCATTGTGGAATTTAGAGCACTACAATAATCTTGAATTACTCTTCATTATTCAAAGCAATTTAAAGCTATTGGAAATTAAATCTGTAAGAGTTCAAATTCTGGGCAATGTTGTACATATTCTTTGAAAATTACTAAAAACACTTAAGTGTTTTTTACAAGCACTTAATTTAAAGGTGATCCAAGCTTTGGTGTGGAATGATGTAGAAACATTTGGAAGTGCTAGGGTGATAAAGCTTCTAACTCAGAAAATTAAATTACTTCAATAATACATTCATTTGATATTAACTCTTAAGATGTTCTTAACATGATGTTTAAAATATAAAAATATATTTTTAAATATTTTATGTATGTTTTCCAAAAAGAATTTTTCAAAATTCATTTCAGAAATATATGTGATGTTCTAGTGATTATAATTTGAAAAGCTCAGACTTAAAAGCCAAAAGTTTAGAGATATTCTGATGCTATTGAAATGGAACCACATATCTACTATGTTTTCATTACATCCAATATATATCACCACAAGAAAGCACATTATTGTGCAAATAAATCAATGCCAACAAAAAGTATGTATTATAAATATATTTATAATTTCATTATGTTATAAGCAAAGGTGACTTAAACTGGACTTGGAGTCTCCACCTGATGACTCATTGACCCACCCTTGATGGCCCATTGACCCACCCCCTTAAACCATCTCCACCTGAGGGCTTGAGGGCATATTAAACCTGTGTTTTATAAACCCTGCCCTTGTTATGAGCAGGTGCCATTTTCTACTATCCTGCTTTGTGCTGGACATAGTTGGTGGCCCTGGCCAGAATAAAGTCTCCCTTGGCTATTATGTGAGTCGCTTGTGAGACTTTTTTCCTGAAAATTGGGTACAACAATTAAATGACTTGGATATAAAAATTCTTAAAAATGCTTATGATTTTTGAAAGAATGAATGTCTTTAAGTTAGGAATTAGTAACTTGAAATATATAGAATTTTCAGGGAGAGATACAATCTTCATGATTATCGTGTTTGAAAAAGTGGGGTATTAAGTACATGTGCTCTCTTATTTTTCAAAATCTTAGTAGTACATATTTTCTCTAATGTCAGTTCATGTTTATGTACAAAGCAGCATGGTGAGGAACAGTAACTAATCCATGGTTTTGTCTATAGATTATAAGAAATGCCATAGATGAATAGACCTACCTGTGCACAATATCCCTCTGCACCTTAATGAAGGGAGGATTTTTTTTTTTTTTTAACTTGGTGAAGTAAGCCCTTAAGCATGTTGTCAACATTTCAGAGTGATGAATAAGCTGGTTTGAATTATTTCATGCATTCATTTTAATGATTAGAGGAGACTATAATTCTTTCTAACCTACCTAAAATTCCATAGGAAGCTTACTTCTGAAACTGAACCTGTGTTATCTGGTAAGCATCTTTATAAATGAATCTAGAAATGCTGTTCACAGTATTTGCCTCCAGTGACATTCAATCTAATTGAATTGTAAATGAAGCATTCAAGGTGTAAACTAACCTAAAGTTTTCTTCTCTACCAAAGGGCAGAGAAATTCAGTGACACTGAAATGACATTGAGGATTGTCCAGTCTCATCATTTATGGGAAGACCTTCAATTCAAATAGCCTATATCTCAATGTATTTACTACAGTGTCCTTGCTACAAAATGGCATGAGGGTGAATTTTCACAAATGTCACAGTGAAACATTAATATTGTGATCTATGTATAAAAATAATATGCAGTACCTTATTAAAATATGTTAAGAAAGCACAAGTTAAATGGCTTGACTAAATTCGAAGATACAAGTACATGTCATAGTGTTTGAGATAGCAAAATTGATCCTGAATTTGATTTCTGGTGGATGGTTTCAGCGTTTGATCTCAAAGTTAACCAAATAAAGCAGTACTAGGAGAGACACTGATACATGTATAAAACACACATGAACCAAATGTTAGAAACCCAACTCAACATCATAGAATCACGATAGGAATAAACAAATACTTTTAAGTCTGACTATTGAGAAATTGTTTTTAAGGTTTAAAAATAAATGCAATTTTTGTTAAAATAAGAAGTAATGAAACCAAATAGACTAACATTTTTTTTTTAAGTATATAGAATTTTGTTTAATCTTTTATTTCTATAATGTCAGATCTAAGGGAAAGCATACTCACATGATATGTTGTTTGGGGAGAATTAAATTTTAGAAAATCATCTTTCACATATGAGAAGTACTTTGTATATTACTTTAAAACAATTTGCTATGAGTCATGAAAAATTATTTTGCAATATTTTGGAAATTGATATGCTATGAAAATGGTAAAACTGTTGAATTAGTTTTTTAATGAAGATTAATAATGAAAATAGTAATCTTCACTTAAAAGTTGTTGGAACATAAAGCTACCCAGGAATGTCGTGTTGGAAAAGGGGGGTTTATTGTGGTAACACGTGGGGAGGGGTAGGGAGATGAAGGGAAGGGAAGAGGGGTAGGGAATGGGAAAGGGGCAGGACAAGAAGAGCGTGGAACAAGGAACAAGGGGAGGGTTCAGTCCAGAGCAGGCTTAAACAGCAAACTGGTGGTACAAGGGACCACTGGAGCAAGTACGTGTCCCCATAGGCTGCCAGAGGTCAAGAAATGGGGAGGGCATCTGAGGGCTGGCTAGCCTGAGGCACCTGGGAGATGTAGTCTTTTCTCAAAATACCTGGGGAGGTGTGGCCTATCTGGGAGGTGCAGCCTCCCTGCCTGGAATACAACAAAAGTAGTATTGGTATGTAGAGAAAGTAATTAACTATGGTTGTTTATTCTTTGTTTCTTTCAACTACTGGGTGAAGAGTTGAAAGGCATGTTAGAAAATTAATAGCAATGTAAAAAGAAGTAATAAAATTTAGCTTTACACAAAACAATGCCATTTTCTTGCTCTATCATAGAGAATTTTTTTTTAGAAATGTTTTATTTTGTAGGTCTACATTTGCCATTTACTTTATATTTTTTTTCCTTCCAATTACCTCTAAGGGAAAGACATTGTAATTCCATTTTAATAATTTTAAGAAGTTGAAGTTCAGAAACATCAAGTAGCATCCCTAAAGCATCTCATGGAAAAAATATAAAACTAGCTTTCTAATAAATACAAAATAATTGTGTCTACTGTTCCACATTGGATGTCTGCAAACTAACTCTTGTTGATCAGTTGACAACCTTTGAAATGTGTTTTACACAGTGTAAAAGCAAGTCACAGCAAAAAAAAAAAAAAAAAAAAAAAAAAAAAAAAAGTTTATAAAGTTGAATGAGAGAATTTCAAATATCACACCATGTACCTCTTAAATATCCTCTGTAATATCTCAGAAAGAAAAAAAACATTTTTCAAAGTAATGTTGAAAGATAGTGTATAGAACTTGAGGATACATGACACAAGAGCCAACATATTCCAGGAAAAGGTGTTGCTTAAATATTGTTATAAGCAAAGGTGACTTAAACTAGACTTGGACTATCTCCACCTGATGACCCATTGACCCACCCTTGATGGCCCATTGACCCACCCTTAAACCATCTCCACCTGAGGGCCTGAGGGTATAGTAATCCTGTACTTTATAAACCCTGCCCTTGCTATGAGCAGGTGCCATTTTCTACTATCCTGCTTTGTCTGTGCTGGACATAGTTGGTGGCCCTGGCCAGAATAAAGGCTTCATTGGCTATTATGTGAGTGGCTTGTGAGACTTTTTTCCTGAAAATTAGGTACAACACTTGGAGTCCCCTAGCGAGATTCTTTATTCTCCTTGCCCTCACGCCCAAATTCGGCCTCCTGTACCAGATCACGGACTCCTTCTTGGGATAGGAGAGAGCTCCTGAGAGACTTTCCTCAGCCTCACCCTGAGAGGACTGCTGCTTGGTTCTCTGGACACCTCTACAAAGCCGCCTATTTACCTGGCTTGTGAGATCTCTTCTGGGGGATAAGGTCAGACTGGACACAGTCACTTACACCAAATCCCAGGACAGGGTGAGACGCTCCTGTCCACCTGGTGGGCCTCCCTGTATGACCCAATCTGGTTCTGTGTGGCATCTGGTTTGGTTTTCTGGTGGACCTCCCCGTGTGGCACAGTCTGGTTGTCTTTTGTTCTTGTGTCTGTTTATTTCTTGTGTGGCTGATCTTTGTGTGCTAGCATTCTTGCTGGTTTCATTTTTCCCTCCCTCCCTCCACGGCCAGCCTGGAGCCTGAGCTGGCAGGGCACGGGGGAGAGTAGGGAACACAGCACAGGAGCGGAGCCAAGCGAGGCCTGCCTGGGCCAACTCCTCCAAACACTTTTCCCGTCTGAGGAGCATGAGTGGATCTGGTGGAAAACCCAGCGGTCCATCTTTGGACCAAACGGCCTGCCTACAGATGACCCTGTTCGGATCGACAGGGTCTTTCCTTCTCGCCTGAACTGGGACCCCAACAGTGATGAAGGTAAGGAGGCTCTAGATTGGTTTTAGCTTTTGTAACTCAGTTGGCCCCAGATATAAGGAAGAAGTTGCAGAAATTAGAAGGATTTGAGGGAAAGGTATTGTCTGAATTGGTGGAAATTGCCCAACAACAACCGTACAACAGTACAACAACCATGATCCCCCATCACGAAAGGCAAACCCAAAAGTTGGCAAAATTTTTATTGGCTGCCACAGGAAATTTACTGTATGGACCCCTAGAAGGCAGTATAACTCTAGGAGCCAGAGATTTAAAAAAAAAATTGCCTTAGGCATAAGGTATCTGCTCACAATTGCAGTTCCCCACCCTTCCAGACCTCAGCCAGGAAATGCAAATGCGGAAGCAAGCTTAAGCCCCAGAAAAAGTAAAAAAAGTAAAAATGTCTTTTTACCTGAACTTGCATTACCAGCCTGTCATTTTTCTAAGACTCTTGCTTTTTCTTGAGATCCAAAATGTAGTTTTTGATCTCATGATTTTGATCCTATGCACCTAGGTTAATGTTGTTTTGATCAGTTCTATTTTGCTATTGTGTTACGTGTGCACTTGGCAAATAGAAAATGAGCGCTCATGAAAATTTTAAAAAATGGGTCCAAATACCTTTAATTCACGTGGTTTAAAAGGTTCAGTCTAAATTGGGTAAACAACTGAAATTTAACTCACAAGTCTCTCTGGTGGTCAAAAAACTAGTATAAGCTTGCTTTAATTTGATTTAAAATTGGAGTTGGTGGTCTTTTCTTTACCACCACAAATTCTGAAGCTTGACCTTCAGTCTGGGACTCCAGGACGTAGTGCTACCCCCAGGGGTGTGCACCTTGAGACGTTCCATGGCCCCCTGGGATGTGCCTTAGCTCTTTCGGATTACTGGAGTGAACTGCCACATCAAAAGAATGAGCAAACATCCAGTGGAGAAAACCTCCACAGGCAAGAGGCGCCCCCATAACATCAGGTATCTGGTTTTGAGATCTTTTCTGGGGACAGTGAGGTGCCTGGCGAGGCACATACACTCCTGTCCGGGGCAGTAGCAAAATGTCACACTGTCCTCTGGTACTGGTCTGGTCGGGAATTCCTACTGGGGACAGAGAGGTGCCTGATGAGGCACATAAGCACTCCTGTCCAGAGCATTAGCAAGACGTTTCACTGATCCCTTGTTGGTTTGGCGCCTGGTTCTTGTTCCCTTGTGTCTTGTTCTGTGTTCTATGGTTTTTCTGCCTTTTCATTGTGTGTCTTTTCTGGTGTAAATGTAAGAAAATTAAATTTGTAAGTAACTTTGTTTGTTAGACATCTGATTAATTTTCAAGGTTAAAATGCTAACTGTTAAATATACCATCAAGTAATCTTAACTCCTTGAATCCCATTGGATAACATTATTGATTGTTTTCATAAATTGGTAACTGAAAGAATAGAAAAACAGAGGTTTTAAGGTTGCTTAGTCATCACTGAAAATGGTTGAAGTTCCAACAGGTATAATTCTATATGCTTGAACATTGTATTCTTGTGAAGTGGTTAACAGATGTGTGTGATTCTGTATAAATGTTTATAAAAGATTTTTGTGTATGCAGAGGCTCAAAGATTTCAGATGTTTCCATTGGGAGTACTGTAAATAACAATACTTTTTATTGAGATAAAAAGTTTGCCTAAATTCAAATTATTACAAGGATTGTTTGAAATTTTGAACAAAAAAAAGGGGGTTAACAAATGGGAGAAAGAAATTAAAAGGTTGTAGATATTGTCACTTAAGTGATGTAAAAGCTCTGTAAAAGTTGGTTAACTAAGTATATAAAACAATCAGGAAAAGCTATTTAAGGTTTTTTCCTAAGGTCAAATGTTAATGTACTGATATAAACCAAGTTTTAATCTATGTGGTAAGAGGACAAGGGTTAAGTTTTTGTTTTTTTTGACCAAGTAATCTGGAAGAAATTAAAAATTATACAGCTGTGGTTGAATGACAACTATTATTTTGAAATATTATAATGTTATTTCTTTCAGAGCTAAACTTGATTAATGTAAAAACATCAATGTAATTATGGTGGAGTAATATTCTTCTTTGTATATTAAATGTGTTCATATCTTTCAGGTGTACAAGCCTTGAGGTGAAAGCTCTAAAAGAGCATTATATCAAGTTGGTGTTCTCCAAACTAGAATTGTATGGTAATTTTAGGCTTATAAAGATAATACATTAGAGATTTATTTACACACAGGGGTAAAATTTCAATGTTTGTTTTTTTTTTTAAGTTCATGAGAGCCTAATCTGTATAAAGGTTAATATTATAAAGCAGAGATCAGCTTCAGAACTAAAACACCTGAACTAAGGTTCATAAAGACCTTCACCTTGCCTAAAATAAGGCTCTTCCTTCCATGTTTACTGCATGCCAGAGTGGCTCCAGGGCAGGCCAAAGTTCAATTTGTTTACAGTTATGGTCAAAAGAATGATTCTTGTTGTTAAAAAACAGGGGTTGTAGTATATAACTCAATCAAAATTCAAGATGGTTATTACACAAACTAAATGTGTTTTTATTCTTGTTAATTTTATTTTGTATTTTCCTTGTAAACTGTCTAAAAGTTGCCTGTTAATATTTTGCAGAGGTATTGTTTCAAGAACACAACCTGGGTTAATTTAAGACAATAAGCAATCACCCAGGATGGTACAAACCCCAATTAATGGAAAGAGTAAATGACAGTAAGGTTATAGGCATTAAAGTAAAGCCCAGTGCTCTTAATTTAAGATTGGTCAGACTAACTTGCTCTATGTTTAAGATCAAGACTTTAAGTTAAATTAAAAGGGCCAAGAAAACCAATATTTGGCTCTTGCCCTGAGAGTCAGTCTCAATCCAGGGAATAGGGAACTTCTCTGAAAAGCTTTGCAACTCTGGGCCACATGGCCTCCTGAGCAGGGAGGCTATGAGACATCTGGAGAAGAGAAAGCCAATCAGTGCACTTGCTAAAAGGAGGTTCCCTAGAAAAAGGGGAGACATCCCTGGTGCTTCCAAGGGAAGCCACAAGGTCAAGCAAGACCTGGACCCATCTGAGCGCAAAAAGCAGTAGCAGAACAGAAAAGCTGCTCTCAAGTTCTCCCAAGAGTGACTCCCATCAGAAATCAGCTGACTCTTAGCAATAGATAAAAACAAAAGTCGGTTTGACCTGCTTCATCTTAAACACTTAGCAAAAACAGTTAAAAGCGAAACACAACCATTCCTGAGCATTTAAGAAATAATAGTTAAATGTAATTTAAGATATATACTATACTTGTATTAGCCCCAAGAATTGGTTAGACTGAAGGCTACAAAAGAGATTCTTCTGCAGGAATGCCTCATAACTATAAAACGAAAGAGTTTAGCTATTAAGTGACTGCAAAGTCAAAAGTTTTTAGTTAGTTTAAGGCCTGCAGATCTTCTTAACCTACACAGGTAGGCTTAATATTCAGTAGTATGATAACTAGCCCTAAGTGACAGAAATAAAGTGTTCTCTACTGGACACAGACGTCATGCCAGTAGTAAGATTTTATAAGATCAGATCACATTAAGTAGCTTGACTACCATCTTATCTGGATAGACATATGTAACATTAAATGTTGTGTTTACATTCCTGATAACTCTGTGGATGTTAAAGTTATATTCCCAAATAAAGGCCTTGTCTACTCTGGCCTTATTATGGGGACAACTTCTCAGCCCTCACACCTCCTGGTGAGAAATTATTGACTGCTACCATATTTGTGATATACATTGACATGTTCCGGATGCTGCAATGTTTATTCAGTACTCATGGTTTTTGTTTCTCTCATAGAAGCCCTGGTCCCTGATGACAACCTTCCCCAGGCTTCAATCTGACCTGATTTCTAAAAAGGGAACTTCAAACTACTTGCCCCCATCTCATTGCCCCTGTCTGTAGGAGCCCTAATTAAGGAGATAGCTAAGATTGTGATAGCTGTGAGCCATAAAGCATTACCACCCTCTATGATCTCGCGAGACTTGGCCTGGGACTTTGCGGACGGGGTCGGAGCCATTTTGTGTGGTTGGCAGAGTGTGGATAGCGTGGGGGAGTTGTTGTTGGAGCTGGAGAGAGAAGCTAGCAGAATAAAGAGCCTGTTTGTTTCCAGTCCGCCTCTGAACTTATTCCCACGGCATCGTTGCTCCAAGCAGCAATCGCTTCAGGCAGCAACACCTGTCCAGCTCGAAGAAGCCAGATTCGGTCATCGTCCCCTTTCCTTACAGTAGTAAGAAATTCCTAAAATTAGAAGGGAAATGAATGCAGAATCTGTTAGGCAATCAGTATATATAGGTAAATCAAATCAGATTAAATCAAGAAAGCCAATTTTGAGTGAGTCAGGGAAGTTGAAGACTGTTGGGAAACTGTTTGCTGAAGAATTGGAATGTTAATTCTTTCAGGGCCCTTCTTCCACCCTTATCAACACCCTGCCCCTATCCAAAACAGTTGCCAAGGTAACCTGTTCCAGGAATTGCCCCTCCCAGGAGGAGCTTTAGTGTCGGGAGATCACGGTAATGTGCTGAAGTTTCTAGCCCCCTGTACCCGGGATGGACCTCCTTTGTCCAGCAAAGGAGGCCAGGGAGCATACCTCAGCAGTGAGACAAGACTGGGAAGGTAGAAGCCGCTGATGCCCCCTCCCCCACCTTCAAAAGACCCAGGGACACACCAGGGAGTCCAGTCAGGTAAAACTTCAGCACTGGAGCTCAGGTTAATTGAGGAAAGTGGCCAGTCTTATAGTGGACAAGGACCAGTCAGCAAGGAGATTATAGAAACATGCAACAAACACGGGCAAATCCTATTGGCAGAGTCTCCTATCCTATCCTTACGGTGGTTTCCGTTTGCAGAGTATCAAAAATTTCTTCAATTGAAATATCTTTATATGAGGAATGTCATTGAATCCCTACTATGCAGACAGACAGAAGAACCTGTTTTAACAAAGCCTTATTTTTCACATCAATTTTTTCTACTATTTCAGTCACTTGCTGAAGGAGCCCCAATTAGGGAGATGGCTATTGCGGTCAGCTGGAAGCCATAAGTTCCACCTGATAATAAGTATGTATGTGACGCACCTGTAAATGCACGTGAGGCACCCGCAAAGCTAAAGGTATATAACCGGGTGAAAGTGGTCAGAGTCAGGAGAAGAATGAATTCATTCAGTCAGTCATGCAGTTGCTCGGTCGGAAGAAGAGTTCAGGTCGGAGAAGAAGAAAAGAATCAGAGCGGCCAGAATGTAGGCAGAGCCGTTACAGAAGAGAAACCAGATAGAAGAAGTAATTCCTGGTCAGAGTCAGGCCGAGGCTCCCGAGGAAGAAAGAAGAAAGAACAAAGAAGAAAGAAGCTCTAAAAGCTAAGCTCTCTCTCTCTCTAAAGAAGAAATCTCTCTCTTTCAAGCTCTCTCTCTTTCTCTCTAAGCTCTAAGAAGAAGAAGAAAAAGCTATCTCTAATCTTTCTCTCTAAGCTCTAAGAAGAAGAAAAATCTTTCTTTCTCTCTCTAAGCTCTCTCTAAGAAAGTAGAAGTAAAAGTAGTAATAGCTTTACTCTGCCTCCGAGAGTTTTCCTCCCGGTTTTCGGTACCAGGCAGCTTACAACTTGCTATTACTGAGTGCCTCTAAACGCATAAATGAATAGAACCTCAATTATTAATAATTGGCATATTTGACACTGTGTCAATATCTTATTATTTTAAATATTCTATTATTATTATTATTCATTATTATCATCTAATAGTTCCAGTTCTCTCCCACCTAATTCTTTCTCAAAATATCAGATGATGATGTTTCTTTTTTTTTCTATTTTATTTCTTTCTTTTTGTGGAGCTGGAGACCAAACCCAGGGCCTCACAAATGCTAGCCAAGTGCTCTGTCACAGAGCTAGATCCTCAGCCCTGATGCTTTCTTTAATAATTTGTATAAATGTATCAGTTTGTAAGTTTAGGGTTAAAAAAATTTAATGATATTTATTCAAATTGTATTCAATTTATAGATTAAATTGGGTATAATGCTACTGTTATGTTACCATATATGTCAATACATTTTCTTGTAAGTAATTCTTAATTTTCCTCAATTTTTTTTTTTTTTTTTTTTTACAGTTTAAAAAAAAAAAAAAGACTTGTGACATTTATTGGAGATATTTGCATTTCCCACGGGAAACATGCAAATATTTCCAGTAAATATCTGGAGCCATTTATATATATATATATATATATATATATATATATATATATATATACACTTATATACTCCCATTTTTTAGCAAAATTCTATTTCCTATGTTGTTTGACATTAACTATTTTAGATCACATAATATTAATTCCCATAAGTCATATGGGAAATGCAAATATCTCCAATAAATGTCTCCAGTAAAGATCCCATATATATATTATATATAACACATATATAATATATATACTTTATTGGTTCTTGTTTTATGTAATTTTTATATTTTATGTATTTGTGAATTTTAGAATAGTATGTATTCACTTTAGTAAACAAAGCATGTTCTAAGTCACAAAGGAAATTTGACATAACCTTGATAGAGAAATTATATAAGCATGATTTTGGGTAAAGTGTGTATTTTGAAAACCTGTTCTTCAAGAGTGCTTTTAAAAGCCAAAAGGAGGGCTGGGGTTGTGGCACAGTGGTAGAGTCCTTGCCTAGCATGCATAAGGCACTGAGTTTGATACTCAGCACCACATAAAAAATAAAATAAAGGTATTGTGACAACTTAAGATTAGAAAATAAAGATTAAAGAAACCCAAAATGAGGCACCAAAGCACAGTTATGGTGGAAGAATTATTTCTGGATCTCCATGTTACAGTAAGGTAACTGTTGATTGAGACAATGTGTGATACATTTTAAAATGACTAGGAGAATAGGAAGTTATCATCACATAAAAATGATTATTGCTTGAAGAGATGGAGAAGCTTATAACCCTGATTTGATTATTACACATTGTATACATGCATTGAATTACCACAATGGTCTCCATAAAGATGTACATATATTATGTCTTAGTATTAAAAAGGAATGTTCATTTTGCTTGAGTTTTACGTTTGTTTCAGTCTGTTCAAATATTATTTCTTCCTTCTTCTCTGATTCCCTTCTGTTATTCACTCAAACATATGTGAAGACATTGTGCCATGCCCAAATAGTCTCTGAATTTCATATTTCTTTCAACTGTAGTTCATGTGTAGTTCATAAGTAGGTTCCTTGTTCTTCTCATGTCTATTCTCTCTGTGCTTCCATTTGACCAGTTGCTATTGATACTTAATTTCTTGGTCATCAAGCCAACTGTTGAGAAATTTGGGATAATTAAATTTATTTTAGTGCTCTTAGATTCACTACTGCATACTGCACATTGTTTTGTGAGTTTTACTTTGTATATATTTATATACTCCATTTTTTAGCAAAATTCTATATCCTATTTCCTTTGACATCAACTATTTTAGATTGTATAATATTAATTTGAGTTTCAGCTTTGTGAGACTGGCTCAACTCCATTTGCGTCTTAGAGTGTAATATTTCAGAACACTCAACTGAAATGTTTAATATAGAGACAGTCAATATTTCTGGCTAGTGTTTTAATATTGCAGCTTGTGTTTTAGGTGTGATGTCTTGTCTTCTCATCCTCTCATCTCTTACTCTGGTTTCTTGGTTTATCAATTTCGACTTGATTGATGGCTCTACAATGTCTTCAAATTGCTTTAGTTTTATATTTTATTTAATTGAGAATTTTATCCAGCTTTGCATAAAACAATAACTCAGCGGAAATGTTGATCTCACAAATCTAATTTATAATAGCCAGAAGCCAAATGTTGTTTGTTGCTTTAATCAATTTGCATATTCCCTCTTTGTAAATGATTAATGGAACTATTTCTCTAACATTTTTTAGCATTTTCTCCCCCCTCCAAATTTTCCTTGCATGCTTTTTCTGCATTTCCTATCTTCAAAGGCAACTACAATTTATTATTTTCTTCAAAGTAAGAAAATATAACTGATTGTTATAGATGTGGCTATTATACATATGTATATATGTATATATAATGTATGTATGTATATATGTATATAGATATATATTTAAATATTATATGTATATATTTCATTTAGAATAGTGACTCTAGCCAATAAAAATAAACAAAATAAAACAAAAATGTAACTAAATAAAAACTTATGGACTAATCTTTAATATCTTATTCTTCTAGAGTTAAATTGGTAAGAAATGTTGGGAAGAAATTCAACAAAATAATAGCAATTAATAAGTCAAGAAATAACCCTGAGATCTAGGGAAAACACATTTCTGTGCACTGACTGCTATCCTCACAAAAATTTATTTTCTTCTTTTCGGAGCACATAATTCCATTACATTTCCAACTGGTTTTGCTGTTAAGTAAAATGACATAACTGAATTTTAAACAAAAGAATAGAAGCAGATGGATAGATGACTTTTACAAAAATGATCACTAACTATCTCCCACAGATATCCTCTATTGTTATTTTTGTGTGAAGTAATGTGGCAACCTCATAGTTACAGTGGCATCACAGATCTTATTCCCAAATCTCAGTGTAAAAAATACTGATAATATACTATGTTTGGGAATGTTTCACTACAGTATTTAGCATAGTCTCACTAATAATCAATTTATATGTCAAAAATTAGATAAGTTTAATTGAACTTATATGAATGATAACATTATTCTGTATTTATTTAGAATCGTTAGCCAGTCCCTAAGCTTTAATACTGAGTTAATCATTCTGGGAAAAATAGATTTGGGTCAAAATAAAAAGCCAAATTTATACATGTATTCATAAACTTAAATATTTACTAAATGTCTAAATTATCACAGATTAAATTCAAAGCACTAGGGACTATATTTAGTAAGGAAAAATATAAATTTCTGTGGCACTAAAAATTGTATATTTGTTGGATAAGTACTGTTTTACAGGAATATATAAAACCGCAAGTGACTTTGATAGTCATAAATATTAGAAAATATTTTCTGATTCAGAAACAATAAAATTCTAAAAATAATCCTTTTAAATGAAGTAAATATTTAAAAATTTATCTGGTATAATTATCTACTTCAAAATGCATCAACATTTTAATACTAGTTATTTTCTGAAAAGCTGTCATAAAATTTCAAAATTTTATTTCTAAAATATAAATGCTCCAAGTTTTCTTTTTGCTGGTTTTTAGTATGAGACAAAATTAAAAATACTGTAGTGACATCTTTAGTTTTGAGAACACCACAAACTCATATTCTTATTTCATAACTTTTATATTATTGACACTCATATTCCTTATTCATTTTTCCTCTGGTTTGTTTTATGAGAAAGTTCTTGGTTGAATGGAAAAAAGTGGAATTGAGATTGTAACAAAATAAAAATAATACCAAGACAAGATTTGCAATTTTACAGATTCAGTTTCATTTCTTAATAACTATTACTGGTTTATTCAGGTGAATTCACCCAAATACTGAGCTTACACATTACTGGATTTCTCTAAACTATACATAATTTTTTAAAAAATTCACTGGTATGAAACCAACAAAAAACCTGTAATTAAATTAGGCATTATTCCATGGTCAATGCACTAAGTCAAAAAATTGTTTTTAGTTTTGTTCATGGAAGATTTTCTCATTGGATGATTTACCAATATAGATTTTTCTTAAAAAAAAAAAAAGTAATGTGAATAGCAAGTTTCCATTCTTCCATCAATGAAATAATATAAAACAGAAACAGAGAAAGAAGAAAATGTAATTAAGACTTAGGCATGAACAATAAAAATAATACAATAACCCATATGGAGACAATACTCTTTTTCAAGATACTTCTTGCATAGCTGCAAGGAGCGTGGCTGTGCCATCTGTCTTCTTGAGTCAAACTTTGCCCAAGGACTGACCAGAGTAGTGTTAACAGTGGTGATGGTTTCTGGAGTGGCCTTGTGAATGACTGAACAAATCACTTGTTCAAGAGTTTAGCAGCTATATACAGGAGAGATCCTGCTCCAAATTTCTCCTTGGAAAAGTCTGCACTATGTTCTGCCTGGTTCCCTGTACATTTCTGAGTCTTGCCTGTTCACTTCATAGCGGTACTCTCCAATGTACTTTTAGCACAACTCTTTCTAACCCCTATATTCCAGAGAATAAAAAGAAATTGCCACATACAACAAATATTTTCTGTATTAGGAGACAGAAAACATACAAATAGAATGAAACTGATAGTTTAATATATTCAAGTTTTAAAAGATTAATTTTCCTTATTGACATATTATAACATCACTGCATTATTTTGTAAAAACTTGATTAAGAATTCATTACATTTATGTTCATATAAATTTCATTATTTCTAAAGGAATAAAAATGCCAAAATTCCTAATAGCTTGTGAAACATTTTTAGCTTATCATCTGATGTGAAGGTCTTATGTTTCATATTCTTTGTTTATAACATTATATATAAACTGACAGTTTATGACTATAGTCTGCAATATTGTATGGAAAAAATTATACTATTGCTATAAATTTGCACTCTAGGTAAGCTCAATGCTCAGCAAGGAACATGAGCATAAATAAGACTAGAGAATTTTGATAATATTTTGAATTAAAATAGTACATCAAGACAAAATAAACAATTCAAACTTTATAATTTTAAATCTTTAGAAAAACACGTCACATAAGGTAAATATTTCTTAATTTTTTCATAAGTCACAACAAACATTATTGTCATTGTCTCACTTTGAGAGGCACACAATAAAGATATCAAATGATATCTAATAAGCAGAAGCAAAAAACAGTAATGGGACAGTCTAAAATATTTTATTCAAAGTCTCCTAGTGTGATGCCATCGACGGTAACCTAATGCTTCTCATAGTACTCATTATCAATACATTTGCATTTTATCAAACTTTTCCAACTAATGATTTATATTGTATCCATCATACTAAATATCTATTGTGTAAAAATGCAAGGAATATCAAAGTATTTTCAGCAGTTGTATTGGAAATAACATTATATCACTGGATGCTATATGTTCTTTCAGTATACTACTATAAAACTTCAATAGCAGAGAAATATATTCAAGGAATTGGTATTGATTCTCAGAAGCATCAAGTTGTGGTCATGACAATGAACCATAGCTACAATTGTGTTCTCATTAGAAATAATACAGCAAATCTCCTCACATCACACTATGGGCTCACTCTGTGTACATGCAAAGCTATAGAGAAGGATACAGTCAATAAAAGCTTTATATCTGTCTGTGTACCAATTTAAAATTGGACATCCTCTACAAAATTCATCTGCTTGTCAGCTCATATGACCTGTGTATCTGTTCTCAGATTGCTACTTTCATCTGGGGCCAACTACTTTGCACTGTTGGTCTTTTTTTTTTTTTTTTCCCTGACTACAAAAATCAAATGGATTATCCTGAGTGTTTGTATAATGGTATATAAGCTAATTAGGGTAAAACAAGATAATTCTATTGCAGGGATAATTATACAATGCTTTTAATAATTTTAAAAGAAAATAGATACTCATACAAAATTACTATGAGCAGTATAATTTATATATTTTACATTTGTGATACCGCTGTTTACTGGTGACGAGTTCTGCTCTCCAAAATGTTGAAGTTTGAACATTAGAGAAGCCCGCCAAGGCAAGCATATAAAGCAGGGTTTATTTAAAGGGGTAACATAGACTTTTCCTAGGAGGGAGAAGGAGGCCATTGCTGGTATTCCAGTGTCCCAAGAAGCAAGGCAGGTCTGCCTTTTTTATATGTCCCAGGGCTTCCTTTGTTCTTCTGCTCTCTTCTCCTTCCAAGTACTGTGACCAGGCCCAGTGGGATGATGGCCAAAAGGTGAGAAGCAGATGGGCTGATGGGGGAAGGGCAGGACACATTAACAACTTCAAAGCAAAAGTTTTGGGGCAGGTTTTTGATAAAGGTGGAGGAAGGGGCTCGGAAGCAATTAACATTCCAATCCCTCAGGCCAACAAGTATCCAGCATCCCCAGACTCACTCAAAATTGTCTTTCTTGGTCTGACCTGACTTGACTTACCTATCTATACTAAGTGCCTAACAGAGTCTGGCTTCATTTGTACATGAATATAAATAAAACAACAACTTCTCTTGGACATAGCTGTGTTTTTTTGTATTTTCTCTTTAAAGTCTGTCTAAACACTTTCAGCTATGCAGAGTATTTGAAGATAAAAATTACTATTTTAAATGAATTCAGATATCGTTTCTATAGTTTAATGAGATAAATACCAACTTGTATGAGGTAGCAATAACACAAATTAAAGGAAACTATTTTATACAATTAATTATTTCTTTTAAATCTGCAGTTAAATGTTTGCTTTTCTAATATCTGTGGTTACTACGGGCCTGGAAATTTCCTTTTTGACCATGAAAGTATATCTCCCTTCCCTACCCTTGCCCACGTGGCACCCCAATAAATCCTTTTATTTCACTAACACGGTGTTCCCAGCTAAGTTAACTATGTTTCAGCAGTTTTCTAACATTTGGTTCCCTGACCGGGAAAGGAGACGAGCGTCCACCACGCGTCTCCTTGGCCGTCTGTCTTCCTTCACCGTCGCTGGAATTTGGTAAGCCCCCCGTCCACCCTGAGTTCGTAAACTGTTTGGCCACTGCGCGGTGAGAATTGGCCGTTGATCGTCCGGCAATCTCACTGGGGGCCATTCTAGGGGGGACCACACCCCACCCAAGCCTTCAGGGCGACGGTGGACCCCGAGAACTCTCCCCCGCCCCCCCCCCCGCCTCCCCATCTTTATTCGCCCACTTTAAAAATTTCGAGACGGTCTTTCTTGCTTATAGATTTCCAGATTCCCCCCCATCTTCCACTGAAAGTCTGATTAATTTACAAGGTTAAAATGCTAACTGTTAAATATACTTCAACAGATATAATTCTACATACTTCTCATAAAATAGTTACCAGATGTGTGTAATTTTATACACGAAGGTTTATAAAAGAGTGATATGTATGTAGAGGCTCAAAGGTTTTTATTCCAACTAAAAATACTATAAATAACAAGATGTTTCTATTAAGATAAAATAATTCGTCTAAATTCAAATCATTATAAAGATTGTTTCAAAGGATGAACAGAGAAAGGAGTTAACACGTGAGAGAAATAAATTAGGAAGTTATAGGTGTGGAAACCATACTCAATAAAAGGAAAAAAGAAATGTTTCAAGATAAACATGTCTTATAGTGAAATAAATAAGAGGGTTTATAAGGAATGTTTCAAGATTAGAGGGTTTAAGTAAGTGATGTAAAGGCCTGTGTAAGTTGGTTAAATAAGTATATGAGACAATCAGCAAAGCTATGTAATTTATCCATAATGTTTGTGTTTATTAATTTCCTTCCTTTTAAACAAGTAATCTTAAGAGGAATTAAAAATTGTATAGCTATGGTTAAACAACAATTATTTCAAAATATCATGTCCTTTCTTTAAGAGCTAAACTTGATTTATAGAAACATCAATATGTAAAAACATTTTGCCATTTTTCCAAAAGGGTTAAATACTCTCAAAATTTCTTTAATCTGTTCTAATTGTAATATTTTGTCAGCTAAATGCTCCCAGCCTTTCTTTAACAGAAATCAACTTCAAAACTTAAATACCTGACCTTCAAAAACCGTCAAGACAGACAGGTACCACAGACCCCGGCTACTGTAAGTTTATAAACATTAAAATTAAAGCCCAATGTTCTCAATTTAAGATTAGCTTACTGGATGGCTAAGATCAAAACTTTTAAATTAATCAAAAAAGGGCCAAGAAGACCAGTATTTGGTTCTTGTTCCAGAGTCTGCCTGTGAGGGAAGAGGAAACATCTCTGCAGAGCTTTGCATCTCTGGGTCACATGATCTCTCGATAAGAGGGATAAATGAGGACCATAGAGGAAAAGCCAATCAGTGCTCTTGCTAAAAGGAGGGTCCATAAAAAGGGAGAAACATCCCTAATGCTTCTGAAGGAAGCCACAAGGTCAAGCAAGACCTGGACCCATCCTTACAGAAGGCACGAGCACAAAAGCTGCTCTCAAGTTTCCCCAAGATTCCCATCAGAAACAGCTGACTCTTACCAATGGTCAAAACAGAAGTCAGTTTGACAGATTTCATCCTAGACATCCAGTAACAGTTAAAACAGATGCACAACCATTTCTAGACATTTTCGAAGCAAAGGTAACTTCAGCCCTAAGTGAAGTGTTGTGTTTACATTCCCGATAACTCTATACATGCTAAAGCTTTGAATTATCATCTTCATGATATACATTGACGTTTCAGATGCTGCAACATTTCTTCGGTACTCATGTTTTTTGTTTCTCCAATAGAAGCTTCCGTCCCTGATAACTTTACAACCTTCCCAGGCTTCAATCTGACCTAACTTCTACAAAAGGAACTCCAAACTACTGCCCCCATCACTTCGCCCCCGTTCAGCCTGAAGAAGCCAGACTCGGTCATCGACCCATTCCCTTACAGTAGTAAGGAGGTTCCTAAGGTTAGAAGGGAAGTGAAGCCAAAATCTCATAGGCAGTCAGCATATGTAGATAAATCGTGTCAGGTCGAAAGCCAATTTGAGTGAGCCAATTTTGGAAAGTTGGGAAACTGTCTCCTGAGGGATTGAAATGCTGATTCCCTCAGAGCCCTTCGTCCACCCTCAATAACCTGCCCCAACATGTTGCCAAAGTAACCCCATCTCAGGAATTGCCCCTCCCTACAGGGAGCTATCTCAGATCCCACTCTTTCTCCTTATATATCATCTTCTTCTCTGCAGACCCTTCCTTTTCATAGCTCGTAAGTATATCAAATGTCTCTCTTAACAGAAGTTGTTTTGGGTGAAGTGAACATAATCACATTTACCTGTCAATAAAAGCACATAAACATTTTGGCAGAGAATAGCTCTGAGCTGAAAATTATGAGTGGCAGTCCTGTTATTGAAAATAAAATCATGTGAAATCCGATTTTACTTGTGTGTCTTCTGTGTTTTGATATTTATATCACATATTATTCTTCTCTAAGCCAGTTTAAAATACTTTTCATTTTATTATATTGAACTTCCTTATTTTTCACACTTCCATATTTTCCAAGGAAATAAATAATTCAGTAAAACTGGAATATTCATTTTAAAATGGTAGTTAGAAATGGGAAGAAGAATGTTCCTTTATTTTTAATATTAAAGTCCAAATATGATATTATTTAAACAGATATGATAGACAATTAAAATAATTTATTCTTAATATGGTAATTCATACATTTTAATAGAATATCTGCTTTTTTACTTTAGCTTAAGCTGAAATATTTTTGCTTTCACTTTTTTCCTTTCTTTTTTCTTTTTCTTTTTTTTTTTTTTTTTTGTTTTTGTTTTTGTTTAGTTATTCCTCCCCCGCCCCCCTCTCTCTCTCTCTCTCTTTTTTTTTTATTTTTTTATTTGACACTGGGAAATATGCCCTGTCAAGGATGATCTACCACTGAGCTATATTACCAGTCCTTTTTATTTTTATTTTCTATTTTGACACAAGGTTTTGCTAGGTCACTGATGGTCAGGATAAGTTGCTGAAGCTGGCGTCGAACTTGTGATCCTCCTTCCTCCATTAGGTAAAGTAAGCTTCTAAAGATAAACTGGAAGTGTTTTTATTTTAATTCATCATTTCATTACCACCACCAGGCTAGGTAACAGGGACACAGTAAATACTCATAAGATGTTGCATTTAAGAAATGAATGGATGAGTGTATGAGCAGCCTTTAGTAGTCCTTAGGAGTGGTTAGGAAATTCAAGACTGCTCAACAAACACAAAATTGGTTCATTTGAAAATTAATATTTGGAGAACAGAACCTTCTTTGGTCCTGTGATTAAGATGTTTTCCTTAGTATTACCAAAAGATTTGAACTTTGGGAATGATGAGTTGCTTTCTTAACCCATTTATGAAATGTATTTTTATCAGACTTCTTATTTGCTACCAACCAGGGTAAAACCTAGTGGACAGAAAGTCTTATTTACGCTAATACTTCCTTCTCCAACCTACTTTTATCATTAAATATAAGGATATGATAAATAAATAAAGAAGAAGTTTCTCCTAAATAATTTGAAAGATCATGCAATCTTTTTCTTAAAATAAATATTTATTTTAAATGTCTCATTTTGCTCTTGGATAAAAATGGGAATTGCTTCGCTTTCTATTTTGGAGACATGACCAAAAATGAAGATTGCTCGGGGCACAATGCCATTATCCTGCCATGAAATGGAATGGTCTTGGGTCTTTGGAAGCTTTCTCTGACTCAGAAAACCATCACGGAGTATTTTATGTTCTTTTTAGTAACTCATATAAAACATTACTAGTTGCTTCTCTTAAAATAATACAACTGATGCCTGCTGGTAACCAGGAATAACCCAAATCTTGAAATTTCTCATGCAGAAAAATGAGTCCAAAGATTCTCTGCTGAAAAATATACACAAATTTCAAAGGTTTATCGTCAGTCAAAAATAAAACAAAATAAAATTATTTGTAGTTTTCTCATGTGGAACAAACTGGAATCCTTTTCATAACATTTTTTAAACACCATCATAACCGATTAATGGAATAGAAAAACAGAATGGTCAGGAATCCCTAATACATTAACTTCACAGATTATTTTTGATATCCACATCTGTGAAACACAATTTGAAACACAGAAATACAAGACTGAACAATATACATTTATTTCCTCTACTAAAGCAATGACAGAGAATAGGAGAAAAATAAAATCATTAGGGTTATGTTGAAATTTAAAATGTACTATATGAGGGCTGGGGTTGTGGCTCAGCGGTAGAGCGCTTGCCTAGCACGTGTGGGGCCCGGGTTTGATCCTCAGCACTATGTAAAGCAAATAAATAAAGATATTTAAAAAAATTTAAAAAAGTACTATATGATAATTGCGTGGCCAGGGAAGATTTTTCCAGAGAGTGATGTGTCTAAGACTAACATAATAAGAAACAGATACTTAAAGATTTGTGGAAACTAACATTCTCAGAAGAGAATTCAACTGTTATAAAGACCCCACAGCATGTACTAGTTTGTATTTTCCTGGAATATAAAGTAGGGGAGAAGAATTTTGTCTGGAAAAATAGGCAGGTAGTAAATCAAGTGGATTTTTTTATGACAGGAACTCTTTATTTTGTTCTCAGTCTCCTCTCTTTATTCTTCCTCTGCCTTATCTTTCTCTCTTCTCTTAATTTCCCATTCCATCCCTAATTCTTTCATCTTCTTTTCCTTGTATAGTACAATAAGATACTTTTCCCTTACATATTCATATTGAAAGAATTACTACAGCCTGAAAAATAAACACATTTATTACTTCCCATAGTTGTGTATAGGTGTGAGAAGGAAAAAGTGTCTGTGGTAAGATTATCTAAAATCCACTCAGCAATTTTTCAGTATGATATACAATATTACTTGTTATTGACCTCAAATTGTACATCACATCTCTAGTCATCCTATATAACTGTAGGTTTGTATCTTGTGACCCAATTCCCGTGTCCTCCCTCTCAGTTTCTGGCAACCAACATTCTGTTCTCCATATATAGGTAGTATTTTTTTTTTCTTTTCAAATTTCACATATAAGTGAAATCTGGCTTATGTTCTCCAAGATCATATGAACATTCCAGCTTAGGCTCACTCCTATTGTTCCTTTAAGCTAGCAAAGTTCTTTAGGATGGAGAGGGGCATTTCAGAGACAGGGTGTTTTACTGTTCTCCTATTCTCCAGGGATGATATAGTTGATATCACATTGTGGTTTTGATCTACATTGACCAGATTATTAATGCAGTTGAGAAACTCCTTATATGCTTGCTGATCATTTTTATTTCTTCTTTTAAAAAATGTGTAATCAGATCCTTTGTTCATTTAGAAATTCAGTTATTGTTGTATTTTTATTTAACTTTATGAGTTTCTCAACTGTTACCCTTATTAGAAATAGTTTGGAAAATATATTCTCCGATGATTTGTGGGCTGACTTTTCATTTCATTGATCATTCCTTTTGCTGTGTATAAGCCTTTTTTAGTCTGATATAGTCCTATGTGTTTATTTTGCTTCTGTTCCCTGAGCTTCCAATGTGATAGCTAAATATATATACACATACTGTGGTCAATGTCAAAGAGCTTTCCCTCTGTTTTCTTCTAGGAGTTTTGCAGATGTAAACACTACATTAGGCCTTCAATCCATTTAATCCATTTTTTAGATTGATTACTGTATGTGGTTTAAGTGTCTAGTTCCATTCTTTTGCAAGTGTATACCAGTTTCCCCAACACCATTTTTGAAAATGATTCCTTCCCATTGTATCATCTTAGTGGTCTTTGCAAATTTTTGACCATATATTTTTGGGTTTATGGCTGGTCCCTCCATTCTGATTTCTGCTCCTTTGTTTTACATGTCTGTTTTTATTCTGATACTATATTAATGTGGTTAATATATTATTTCTTTGTGCCTTCCTCAGTTATTTTTTATCAATACTTTATCATTTTCATTGTATAGACTTTTGCTTCCTTGGTTAATAATAATCCTATGATATTATCAATAGATTGCTTTCTTGAGTTGTTTCTTCTTCTGAATAGATCATAATGAATGAAAATTAAAGCAACTCTTCTTTACATATTAATGTCATATTTTGATGTTTTACAGAATTCATTGACTAGCTATATTATGTTGTTCTGTGGTAGAACATGTATGATGTTTGGAATTTTTCTCCTTTCAAAG
This sequence comes from Tamias sibiricus, assembly GCA_025594165.1. Classification (NCBI taxonomy): domain Eukaryota; kingdom Metazoa; phylum Chordata; class Mammalia; order Rodentia; family Sciuridae; genus Tamias; species Tamias sibiricus. The sequence continues at coordinate 148,266,946 of CM046662.1, forward strand.
ACTCATAAGCTAGAAGTAATTTTGACATCATTAGGAATTATCTTACTCCATAGGTTGAAGTCCAAGGGGGAGGAATTAAATTCCATGTAATTAAGCCTTATTTGACCAATGGCTGCAAAATAAATGTGCATATATCATAATAATTTGGATGTCAGAATGATTCATTTTAACAGATAAGAAGATTGGATAAAATTTTCCTGTTTACATAGCTAGTCTTTTTTCTAAAATTCTGTGAGGAAACTGATTGAGTCCTTTAGTTGTCCTAAGAGAAAGTTTATTCATGGAACTACCTCAATTAAATTGAACACCAATGAGGGAGACCTTCCATCGGACCCCAATATTTCTTAATACTATTAGGCAAGTAAGAAAAAAAATTGTATTATTTATACACACTTACTTCAGTATGCATATATTCTATATTTCTACTCTTCTTTACTAAGTTTTATGTAAGGTTGTGTAGCAAATTGCAATAGAACATAGCTCTGTAGTGAGATTGGCTGAAAATTTAAACAAAAAGAACCACTTACTGTGGAAAGTGTAACCTTTGTGTTTATAGCTTGGGCAGGGCTGTTTGAATGAGTTAATCTAAAATTATAAGCCATTTTATTAGATAAATGTTGTGAAAATATTAGCACCAAGATGAAAAATGATCACCAAAACAGTTTTTAGAAATTTAAAAGTTGAATTCCAGTGGCTTTTAAATTTACAAGCAGGTTATATACAAGCCAGAGGTGTAGAGATAAAGAAAATATTTGTAAGGTGAATAAATTTGGTGAAATACTGTATTGATTCCCAGTCAATGCAAGGATGAGTGAATGATTATCTCTACTAAGAGGCCATCCTCTGTTTAGGTTTAGTAAGTGAAGCTTCAAAGAATCTCCCCGGACAGAATCACTAATATGCTTCCTGAAATTTGGGAGCTATATCTATATTTTTAACTATATATATACCTATATATCTCTGTATATTTTCCTGAAAATTTGTAAGGATATTCTTGGAGTGATATTTAAGATTATCTGACACCTAATGAAAAAGTGATATAAAGATGCTAATGTTAGCAGAATGTAAGCTTATTATTGGATTTAAAATCTACATATTTGTGAAAAGTGGTTAAACACTCTATGATAAATCTTCATCGATCTATAAATAATGACTAAATTTTTATTCATCTCTAAGTGTGTCTCCCTGGAAATTTTTAAGGATATGCTTAAAGTGATGTTTGAACATATCTTAACAATATCAACTTGCTAGTGATAGCATAATATTAGTTGTTCATTATAGGATTTAGACTCTACACATTTGTGGTTAAATAGTCCACATATGCATTATGTGCTTATTAAGAGTTCACATCTAAAATAAGGGGTGGAAAGAGAAACAGTAACCTATTAGAACAAATTGGACCTTTATCTGTCTCTCTTGATATCTAACTTATTTGGTACGGGTTACCTGCATGACAAATGGTATTCCTTTGTTACAGAAGTAATGTTGAAATCTTGTTCAAGATGAAAAGTTGGTGAAGGAGGAGATATATTGGACACCAAATTTCAGTGCGTATCCCAAGCCAAGGAGAGTTAGTAGATAAGAGTCAACATATTCAACTTCCAAAAAATGTCATATCCAAGCTCCAACAATGCTTGGGTTATTCCTACTTTTGGAGCAAAATAATGTATGATGTTTCACCTCTGTCACTCATGTTAAGAAAATTTCTCTTGTGGTTAACCCATAGCCAGAGCCAAACAGACAATGATACTGCTGGATATTTAGCTTCTAGTAAGTTAGGCTGATAAAGCACAAAGCTCCAAATGCTGGAAGGGAATACAGCATGTCTTTGACTTATAATAGTTACATTACACTTTTCTACTTCTGTTGAGGTGATGTTGTGATCTGCTACTGAGTTATATCCCCAGTCTTTTTTCTTTATTTAAGTTGCTGAAACTGGCCTAGAGTTTGACATCCTCCTGCCTCAGTCTCCTGAGTTGTTAGGATTGCAGGCATGTGCCACCAAGCCCAGAATGACTTTGCTACTTTTTGATGGTACAAAGTTGATAAGCAATCAGTAGAAACTATACATCAGATTTTGAATTTGAATATTTTCCTGGATTAGTAATGTGCAATATGATACTCTTTCATAATGTTTGGCAGTTTCTTCAAGCTGCAGCTCCCAGTTAGCCAAGTGATCACAAAGGTGACCAACAGATACCCTATGCTGTACTGTGAGGCAAAGCTTAGGAATGTCATAGCTTAGTTGTCTGAAATTAATTTTGACATTATATTATCAATTTATGCATTTATCAGGATGCAATCCCTTCATAAATCAAAGATTATCTGGAATTAAATGCCTTTTTAAAATTAAGTTGGTCAATATTTTGCATTTTGAGTTATTATTACCCTTCTCATTTGCTTTGTTTTTGAATGTAGAGCTTCCAGTGAAAAGATAACTTTAAGACCTAAAGGGAAAGCCACAAAACAAATGAATTCCTTTGAGCCATGTCTGATTTCGAAAATTGCATGAGTCACTTTTAAATGCAAACGGATGTCTTAATTATCAGATTGGACACATTCAATTACCAAATGGATGCTGTGTGGTTAAACCTTAATGTCACCATAAGACATTATTATTACCCAGGAGTGATGAGAAATTCATGGAAATGTACATATTTTTCATTAGGAATCAAGGGAATATTATTCCATCCTGAAAAACTTTTTGAAAAGTGATATATAGACAAAATAAAATCTCTCCTTGACTACATTTTAGGATTTTTGCAAATTTAATGCAAATACAGTACATGAAATAAAGTAATGCTATTATATCTCAATATTATATCACCACTTGTTACTTACCCATGTTATATTATCATAACTATTTGCATTTTCAAAATCACTTTAGAATAAACATTTTAAATTCAGAATAAAGTTCTAGTGCTTCCCTTGTATTAAAGTTTACTGTAGAATCCATCTTCACTTAAGAATGCATAAAATAGATGAGAAAAGGGGCTTTCAAAAGCTGTGATCACCTGTGCTGGCAGGGAATGGTTTAAAATCCCACCATTTTCAACCTCATTAACTGAGGTTATTATTGCATATGAATGTAGTTAACTGTGAATAACAATAATAATTCTTAGAGTAAAATTATTATAACAAATCTTATAATTATAGGGTATGGTGTTTTTTTCTACTATGTTTTTAGCAAAAATTACTGAGTAGGAGCTCAAGGTCTGGCTTAATGGCAGAACACTTGTCTAGCCTGTGAGAGGAACTGGGTTAAGACAGAGTAAATATATCTCCTTCCTCATACATTTACAATTTCTTTATAATAAAAACATTCAAAATGTTTTTTTCTAGAACCACACACACACACACACACACACACACACACACACAATCACAGAATTCCTGGGTAGAAATAGAAAATGTGAAGCTACTAATGATGTTGTTGAGTGCCTGTTGTCCCAGCTCCTAGGAAGACTGAGGCTGGAGTATCACTTAAACTCAGGAGTTCAGGACTAACTTGGGCAACATAGCAAGATCACATCTCAAAAATAAATAAAGAAAGAAATGAATAAAGAAAGAGAGAACAAAAGAAAGGAAGAAAGAAAGAAAGAAAAAATACTAATACGAGTACTAGAAAGTTCTAAATAATCTAGTGCCTCATGAATTTTAAAAACAAAACGTACTATTTTTCCCATATTTTGCTGAATATATTTTTCAATTCTATTAATAAAACATTAAGTCCCAGAATATATTGTCGTGGTAAATATTCTCTTAGCTTTTCTGTAACATATCGCATCTCAAGTAAATGAGAATCTTCTTTTTATTGTTTAAGGTAAGCTAAACAGGTCTACTTCCTAACACATTTATTCTTTCATTATAATGAAAACACTAACATCCTTTTTGCTAGCTTTTAAAATTACATAGCAACTTCCTTTTATCTCTTGTCACTTTGTCATGCAATAACACACCATAACTTCTTCCTTCTATATAACTTGAACTTTGTATGGATTTTTAAGCACTTTGTAAAACATATCTCTAATAAGGTTCTGAGATGAGAAGTGATACTATTTTGACAATGAACATTGATTCTGGAATAAAATCACTTGGTAATTGAGCCTGGAGAGTAGTAACATTTTCGAAGTTCACTGAGTTACTACATTATCCCCATATTCCTGTAGCATGTTCAAATGCTTTGATTTTTTTTTTTTAATTTTCAGTCCTCAGTCCACTTTAAAAAAATATATAACATGATATCTTCTCCTAACAATATATACTAACAATATATTCTTACAATAAAATCTCAAATTAAAATGTATAAGGTATTAAAATGAACAGTGAATGGTGCCATGTGATTCTCATTGGCATGGTGTGCTTTATTAACTTTAGCTATTCTAATTTGCCCCATTATTTAAAAAGTTTAATTATTTGCTCTGCTAAATTTTGAAACCACTGTTTGATTGGATAATCAATCTGATTGTGTGAAAGAAGTGAAATCCAAATAAAGTCTAGAATCCCAATAATGGTAACAAACCATGCTGTTTCCATGTTGTGTGTGTCATGATAATGAAAGGGCTTAACCGGGGGAGCTGAGTGAAGGGTACATGGAACTCTGCACGGTCTTGCTAACTTTTCTGTAAATACATAATTGAAAAGTAAAAAATAAGTACTGGTACCTATGTTTATATATTTTATGTATAATTAATATATTTACACATGATATATGATTTTATGTAGATAATATAGTCATACAAAAATAAAAGAAAAATAATTGAAATTACTTTTGAAAGGGAGTTTTATCTGCTTTATAAAAAGCAGTTCATATAACTAGTTATCTCAAATTATTCACTTTGTATAACTATGGTTCATACATGGTTCATCTTTAAGAATATGTGAGCAGTATTTTTTCATGTTGAACAACTAGTCATATACTACTGAAGTTCATTCTGAAACAAGAAAATATATGCTAAAAATTAGCTATTTTTTATTTCATTAAGTATAAAATTACTAGGGCTCTGAAGTATCAAGTGAAATTTTTGTAACTTGTCACTGAATGCTTGTTTTCTCAAGCACATTTAAGGTGATATTTTGAGAGGTCTTTGAGCAAAGGAAGGATTAACTTTCTTACAGACAAATGAATCTTTTTTTTTTTTTTTTTTGTACGGGGATTGAACTCAGCGGCACTAGACCACTGGGCCACATCCCCAGCCCTTTTTTGTATTTTATTAGAGACAGGGTCTCACTGAGTTGCTAAGTGCCTCGCCATTGCTGAGGCTGGCTTTGAACTCACGATCCTCCTGCCTCAGCCTCCCAAAGTGCTGGGATTACAGGCATGCGCCACGGTGCCCGGCTTTAAATGAATTTTTTTTTTTTTTTTTTTTTTTTGGTACTGGGGATTGAACTCAGGGGCACTCGACCACTGGATCACATCCCCAGCCCTTTTTTGTATTTTATTAGAGACAGGGTCTCACTGAGTTACTAAGTGCCTCGCCATTGCTGAGGCTGGCTTTGAACTCGCGATCCTCCTGCCTCAGCCTCCCAAAGTGCTGGGATTACAGGCGTGCGCCACCGCGCCCGGCTTAAATGAATCTTTTAAGCAACTAAACTTTGACTGAAAAATATCAATCTTGCTCTTACCAACCTCAGTTGTATTAGTCATTCAAAGACATATAACCGTCTTCCACATATAATACTATATCTGTACAACTAGCTATGGACCTTTCTGTATGTCATTATAAAAAAGTAAATGAAGATTAATCAAACTCTAATAAGTAAACTCAGGATATATTTTATATGCACACATTTTTCCAACACTGGAGGATGAATACCAAACACTGGAATAATGTCAGGCAGAAATAAATTATAAATAGAGTCTTGTGAGTATTGCTGAAACAGCTCCATGGAATTTGGGGGTGAGGACACACTCTTCAGTAAGGAATGATTGAATGACATACATTCTCACCCCTTTCACCACCATTGGAGATACACTATAATGCTGGCTACTAACATCAGATCAGCAAAGAAATGCTCACAAAGGCTGATGGAATTGAACATCCCACTCCTGCACACAAACACAATCCATGCCTCCAAGACATGCTTTTGCTTTTTGTTTTGTTTTCTTTTTTCATGAAAGATATTTGGTTCCATTCTATTAACAATGAAAGCAACTACTGTGTATTTCATTAGAATTTTGTCCAAGATACATTTAGTTTTGTCTTATTTATGAATATGTTTATTTGAAATGTATCTGCATTTTTGTTGTGTGTGTGTGTGTGTGTGTGTGTGTTTTTACCACAATTGTGTAGCTAAGACAATTTGCTTTGTTTCCCCATGGAAACATGCTATAAAACTAAATTTCTGCCCATCCATTAAGTTCACACTCTATTCCATTTAATATCCTTCCAGTCTCTGGTCTATACCTCAAGTGTGCATATTCAATTCATTTCATCTCAGTTTTAAATTTTGTTACATTGTTTTGTATATATTTTCTTAGGAATAACCTGAGGCTCAATGTGAATCTTTAAAAAGAGAAATTCTGTTTTTTTAAATTAAACTTTAATAATGTAAACTCTAGAGATTCAATATATTCTCTGCTTGTAAAAGAACTTTTTTTCCCCCCACATAATTGTTATATGGCTTCCATTTTCAAAAGAAATCAAGAAATAAATAGAGGGTAATAAAATATTAAATATGAAAATATAGTTATTTGTTATATGAAACTCACAAAAATTGTCTTGTTTTCCCTTTTCCATAAAATAGCTTGTTTTAAATTATAAATGAGAAATTACAGGTTTAAAATTTTTCTGAACAGATAAAGTCAATTAAATTTAAACATTACCTCTTAAAGCAGAGGTGAGTATTTGAAGGGAAGGAATAAAAACAGAAATATCTCTTTTTTTATTAATTTTAGTCCTAAAGATCGCTTAAAGCTAGTTAGTTAGCACTTGAGTTAGTAAGCTTCTTAAGGACACAAATCATGGCTCTGATAGGATGAAGCCTTTAAGTTAATCATGAATGACTGGCCTGAAGCACAATTTTTTTTTTTTGATGTTTTAACTGTTTACCTGCTTTGATATTTTGTACTTATGTCATGTGTATTTATTCTAAGGTTAACACTGAGCAACATAGGTGGATAATTTAAAAAATCTCGATAAAGATGTATAACTGATTGTAACAACAAATGCAACATTTGAACAATGAACTTTATGATTTATTGTATTATTTCTGGATGTTGGAGTGATATTTTTCACACTGATCATTTTTGCTGCCATGTCTTGTTTGAGATGAAGAAATTCTCAGATATCATTTTAATTTATTCTTGGGAGGGTTTTGCTATTTATTTTGTTTGTACAAATCTGTTACATATTCACTTACACACACACATACACACACACACACACAAACACACAAATTAGTCCTTGTACTCACCTTGAACATTCCAGGGCTTTAAAATAGGTACTTGATATTTCATGAAAACAGCTTAGGGCATACTTATGTTTTTGATTGCTTCATAATTTACAATAATAAAAATATCAATATTAATTATAATCCATAAACACTAAAAATATGACACATGTCTGGAAAGGAGATTTTTTTCCTAGATTATTTATCCATGACTCTTACATATCCACTAAAAATTCGTTCTAGATAAAAGACATGGTGGAAAACAAAACACATTTCAATCAAATTCAGAAATCAGAACTTTTATTAATCAGTTTTGTTAGAAATGTGTTCAGGGATGCTAGTCAGATATCATATATTTATAGATACAAAAAAGAAGAATCGTATCTATAATGAAGAAAAGAATTAGAAAAAATACAGAAACAACAGGTGTATTGGTTAAACTGCCTAAATAAAATAGAAAGTTCCTCTTATGTGAGCTTATGCACCACAGAGCTATGCAAATAAGCATGGCATGAAAGTTCAAGAAGTTCACTACATACATTCTGACCCCAGGCTCCTTTCAGTCCTTCCGAATTGTATGCCAACACAGAAGGAGCATGAATATTAACTTCACATAGATTCCTTCAGGTCAGTTACACAAAGCAAGAATAGCATTACACATTCTCTCTGGAGAGGCAGAGCATTTACCTACTATTCACGCTACACGCAATGTTAAATGTCAGGGCTGGAGAGAATACAGATATACAAAGCTTTGGTTAGAGAGGAATTCGATTTCTTTTGGTGATTTAATTTGCTTTGCTTTACTAGTTTATTTCCCTTCCTCTGCATTTCACTTTCAGAAATGAGTAATAATGGTTTTGAGCAAGAATTCAGGGTGAGTTTTAAGATACATAGTTAAAAATTGTATTCCCTAGTGTTCCCTGTTTTCTTCTCACCTATTACTATTAATTTGAGTAAAACTTTCTATAAGATGATATTTTCTCTGCCATAATTAATTTATTCTTTATCAAAGTATTCTGTATTTGTTTTAGAAAATCCTGTGAGCTTTAACTAGCTCTAATACCGACTAGTTCTTTAATATTGTAATATATAATACTAACCATCTTTTTTCCCTAAGATTTGGAGTTAAGCATAAACTACCAAAATGGAAATATTCCAGTTAGTGTTCTATAATAATATAAATATACAAGATAAATAGCATCCTTTTAAAACATCATCCTTGTGATAAATGCAGTTAATTGTTTTACTGAAACAAGGAACTATGAAATAATTTCCTATAATTAATAAAATAATTAATGAAATGATATCCTCTAATTAATATTCTGTTGTGTTGACATGTAATCAGTTATTCTAAAAATTGTCTTATGCTTTTGTTCCATAACACTGAAAATATTTGATATTAGAAAAATATTTTGGTTTTATCTCAGGATATATGTCATTTAAAGAATAAGACAGATAGTGAAGCTCAATTCTCTGTCTTAAAAATAAATATAAAATCTCATCTTAGGCACAACAAATACCTGATGAGTGCAAAAATATCAAGTGAATGAAATATCTGCTCTCACATGGGTGTCATGTCTGGAGCAAAAAGTGGATGAATGATGAAACCTGTAACAATTTGGTGTTACACAGATATAGACTTAGAAAGTAGATAGCTTTGCAGGAGTGTAAGGAAGGGATATTCAGGCATATTAACAAATGAAGGACTGTTATGAGTGATACAGAGGAAAGAGGTGGGTGTTTTTAAGACAGATATCTACCTGGTGAAGAAAGTAACTTTACAAAAGCACTAAAGTGAGATCATGAAAAGTATTTTCTAGATACTAAACATTGAAAAAAAAAAAACACACAGAAATATTAAAAAATGAACAATGTATGGGAGAGCAAGAGGCTGTTTTATGAATCTGCTCTTCATCATCACATTTAGATTATGTTGATTACTCGGGGTGTTACGTAGTTCCAAGAGGTATATTGAGGTAAGGACTCATAAGGGTCATTTGATATTTGACTCATATCAAGTGTATATATATATATATATATATATATATATATATATATATATATATATATATACACACACACACAAATATATATATGTGATATATGTGTGTATAAATATGCACAGATGAACATGCAGATTTTTTAAAGATTTGAAAATCATTTTTCGGAAACATAGTGTGTAAGATGTCTATATTTATATGGCAGTGAGTAGAAAATTAGTATGAGTTTAGTGAAGACAAAGTTACGCAAATACATTTCAAAAAAATTACTGGGATAATAGAGAATAACTAGAGAAGGGCAATAAATAGATCAAAGGAGAGCTACATTATTTAACCATGCATGGTTAAAATGCTACTGAAAAAATTCTGAAGATTTCACAGAGGCTGAGAAACAATGAGAGGGAAATTAAGGGGATCATCAAAGGACAAGCTTTTACTATAGGCCAGGAGGAACATGATCCATTTAACATTTAATTTATTTAAACTTAGGAGAATCACTTAATTTATCGTGAAGAAAATATGATTGAAAAACATGATTATGGGCTGGGAAGCTGGGAAGTACTTTAGTATTCATGTGAGTTTGTATTGCTCTTGGGTGTCTTACATGTTGTTTAGATGTAGAATGGAGAATTGGCTGCTCAAAGAACATGTGATAGAAGAAGTTTGGGTTAAAGGAGAAAACATGCCATAAACTGAGGGGAATGTGGCCGAGGATAAGTTAACAGAGACAGGTAAAAATATCTGCTAGTTGGCTTTCACACCTCTGTTGTTGCTGGCTGTCTTGATTTCATAACAGTGCTGGTGGCTGAGTGATTTTCTCTAAAAGTTCTTTGCAGCTTTAACATATTCAAAAGAAGAGAGGGTGGATTCATCAACGAAATGTTTCCACAAATGTGGAAAAAAAGGTGGGGCAAGTTTGTGGAAATGAATAGATTGGCTGGAATTTAGCTGGGAAACAATTCAACAGAGAGAACTAAAATTGTTAATAAAAAGGAGAGTCATAAAAGGATGGATCACCTCCAAGGAGTTAAAATTTGAGACAGTGTGTCAAATGAAAGAGGACTAAATAGGTGTGAATTATCTATGACAAAAAGTGTATATACTTGAATTCAATTCTCTAGAGTAAATGGTTTCTGCTCACTCATGGTCAAACAAAATTAGATAAATATTATTGAACAACATCAAAGACACTATGTTAGATATGTTAGCCATGTGGTTGCTGAAATGATTAAGAGTTTCAAAATTATAACTGTAGTGAGATTTGCTAAAACTCTGGATGTATAGAAAGAAAAGAGTGAAAGTTGGCTCTGTGGAAGGAAGTATAACCCACTGAAGGAGTGAGTTTGGAAAGAGGTACTTGATAAGTGAATGAGAAAAGGTCTGAGTCCCATATGTGTTCATCTTGTTTTGTTCAATTTTTGTTTTAGTCACAGTGGAGCTCTGATGCAAGTTGCCTCATGTTCCTGAGTTTTAAAGTTTAATACTCAAACAGGGAAGGTGCTCTGTGATGTTCACTGTAGACTCTCTGACTCCAGTCTGAAGTGGAGAAAATGATAACCAACTTTGTGTTTTCCATCTGTTCAGACACTACAGGAAGAATAATGTAAAGAGGTAATAACTATAAAAATCAGTGATCTCTTAACCTCTGTTTACATAATGGTCAATGGATTCAAATTTGTATGTAGATAGATGATGAACCTTATGTTTAAATTCTATGTGGGAATAAATAAATCAGTAAATTTTTTTGAAGTTTGTTTCCCATTTATTAATCTGGAGATAATAATCAAAGGTTAATTTGGATTGACATAGTGACAGGGACTCAAGAAGCCGATGTCTAATCCTCCACTGTTTATGACCTTCATTCCTAAGATCACCTTATGTTCTTGGGTAGCAGTTCCAATTTAGTTATATACATATTCTAGCTAGAAATAAAGAGGAAAAAAAGGGGAGGCTAACAATACTACTTCTTCTTCTTTTATTTATTTATTTATTTTTGGAACTGGGGATTGAACTCAGGGGCATTAGACCACTGAGTCACATCCCCAGTCCTGTTTTGTATTTTATTAGGTACAGGGTCTCACTGAGTTACTTAGCACCTTGCTTTTGCTGAGGCTAGCTTTAAACTCTGGACTTCTTGCCTCAGCATCCTGAGCTGCTGGGATTACAGGACAGTGCCACCGAGCCCAATTTACTTCTTCCTTCTTAAAAGGACAGATAAAGTTGCTCTGTCGTTCTTTTATTTTCTTTAAGCAGTATAATTTTTTTCCTTTTTAATTTAAATTTGTTATATATGACAGCAGAATGCATTACAATTCATATTACACATAAAGAGCACACATTCAAGATAAATATTTATCTTGAGCAAAATGCTAACCAAAAAGGTGCTGAATGTCTGGAATTGCCAGTCTTTCATATAATGATTTTATTGAATATACATAGCAACATTATGAGATTATTACAGTTTGTCTTCATTTTTATAGATGAAGAAATAGTGCACTAAAGATTAAGTCAAAAGTTAGAATTTGCAACAGAGCAATCCCATTCTTAAGGCAACATACTTTCTATTATTCCTATTTGCCTTTCAAAAATTGGAGGAAATAAAAATATGTGTGCTTGCTTTCATGGGGTTCACAATTCAGCTTGGATGGCAAATTTATGTGAAAATGTTGACTTTAATTTTTATTCTGAAAACTATTGAATGAAAACACAAAGTTTCTATGTATATTGCAAATTTTAATATACAGGCAGAAAAATATAATAAAAGTACCTTGAAATTTACTCTCAGATATTGGATAAGCAACCAATTTTCTCTATAACTTTGGTCAGGTTAATCACATGCTCACATAAAAAGAAATATATAATTGTTGCTTTGAAGAATTATTATAAAGATTGTTAAATAGTGGTTATAAAACCTTTATTTTAGTGTCTTGGAAATAATAAGTGTTAAATAAATGATAGTTTACACTAATGACAATTAAAGATTATTATGAATTATAAAAAACACATTTCATATTGAATTAATGCATGGATTGTTGATAGTAATATGAAAATACTATGAAACCAATATTTAAATGTTTAATTCATTCAACATTTATAAATGCCATGTCTCTCTTTTTCCTACACTAATTTTGACATAATTACACTTTTCTGTAACATGCATACATTTTTTAGTGTAATGCTAAAATTAAATATATAATTTATTATAAATATGATTTATTACATATATAAATTTATATATAATTTGATTCAGACTGCTTGACACAAAACAAATAATATAAAATTCAAATAAGGCTTAGAAAATTTGAAAAGAAATGTAGTTAAATTTTATATTAAAGTTTAAGAATTAATATTGGTATAAGTTGTAAATACATATGTTTGTGTTATTATTTTTATTATTTTTTTTTTAGTTCTAGCTATCAAGGTGACTTTCATTCCTGTGTCAACATACCTTTCACATATAGGGACAACATTCATATAATTTGCAAGTGTGTACTCAAAGCATTTCGCCTGACTAGCTGTTGAAATAAATAAATGAATAGAAATAGTCAAACTACATGCAGCTGGTGAGTGCAGTGAATTAAAATTGTTTTACTTTAGCTTCAAATATTATTTCAAGGTTATTAAAATAAGCCATACCACAATACTAATTATAACTTGGAGAAATATTTGTTTTGAACTTTGTACCTTATATAAATGAATTTAAACAATGTTTAATATGTCTACAATTGATTAAATGAATTTAAACATTATTTAATGTCTTATAAAGAATGTTTTATTAAAATGTCTAATATTGAATATACCATTGTGGAATAGAAAATAGCTGATTTCCTCAACACATCAAAGCAGTTCAAGAGAATTATGCAGTGTTTTAGTTTCTATGGTTTGTTGAAGAACTGTCTAAAATAATTCATTTTCACATTTTATGCATAAATATTATAAGCATACTTTAACTATTGTTTCTCAGAATGAAGGTTAGGGAAGAAGCATTTAAAAAGAGGCAATGTTCTCAATGGGAAGTTTAGTGCCTCACAAACTGAACTAAAATAGCAGAATTCAGAGCAAAAGTGAAAGCAAGAATTGTTTCAAGTATTTCTCCATTAGGCATGAGTTTGATTTAAAATTCTTAGCTGTTGAAGCCTAAAGGAATATGCCCATTAGATAACATGGGAATCAAAGTATCTACTGCCCTTGGAAAGATAATGACCCAGATATGAATATTCAAGAGACCAGAAATAATTATATGGTTTTACTTTCTTTTTAATCTTGAAATCTGAATAAAATTTTTCTTACACTTAGGAAAAATGGAACATTTGAATGTAGTTAACATTTCTAGATTTTAGCACAGTTTTACTTTTGAAACTGTTCACCAAACTTCATTTCTAAAATGGTAAAAACTATATTTGGCAAGAAGAAAAAAATTGCCCTTAGGAAAATATAGGATGGTATTAGCATTTAACAACAATTCCCCCCACCAAAAAAGGTTGAGTCACATTTACAGTGTTTGTAGTTTATGTCTCACGTACTTTTTTCCTCTCCCATATAAAGCACATTTGGTAATTTTTTCAGTAATAATATTTTAATTATCTTCCACCACTTAAACTAATGTGAGATGTTGTTTTCTTAATCATTTTGTGGAACTGTCACATTTTTCTACTGTATTGTTTTGTTCACCTGACTACAATAAATTATTAATATTGAAGTAAAAAATATCAACATGACCTTTCAGTGAATTAAGTAAAATATGAGATTATAATTTTGAACATGCTCTGAAATAAAAATAACTATATTGGATTAGATTCAAATACATATTTAAAACAATATCTATAAATATTTTAACAATGTGTTATGTCATCTTGTGTAGAGTTTTAATCTTTTATAAATCAGAGGAAGTTTTGGTTAAATAATGAGTATATACCACCTTTTACATCTTTAAATGCATGGAATCATCTATAGAAATTTATTTTTCTCTTATAGTAGGAATAAGACATGATAGCTAATTCCAAAATGAAAAGTAAAACTCAAATTATTTTGCTAAATGAAACAGTGGTCTTATCTAGTTTTTGAAATCCTTACCTCTTGTTTTTCTATACCTATTTTTTCCCCTAAGATAAAGAAAAATCATTTGTTGACTTAACTAGGATAAGGTAGAAGGTTAGCAGCTAGACAGCTAAGAAAAAATCATGTCTCACTTCACTAAAATTAAAATTTCAAACTGATTGTTGTCACTTTTATTTTAGTTCAAATTTCTTTATAAAATATTTGAATTCCCTATGAAGAATCATGTAATACAGGCACTTTGACCCTTCAGGTGCTTGCCAAGGTCTTCTTGTGTCAGAGAAAAAGAAATATTGCACTTTGGTCTTATCTATCAGCCATTCAGAACAAACCCAGTGATTACCAGTGCAGATTAATACATGCAGTTTAAATCAAGAACCTTGGTTTCGTAGACTTGAGTTTTGGAGAGTAGTGTTTAAAAGGAAAGCTCTCAACATCAACAGCCAGGCTGCTTTAATACTTGTGCTGCATACGTCTGGATGATTATTTAACCACCTGGTACTATTCTGCATCTGTGAAATACATGTAGTTTTACTTGAACATTCCTCAGAAAAGTGATATGGCATTGAAATCCCTCAAATTATTCAGAATAGTACCTTCCATATAATAAATGTTCACCAACAGGGAGTGATTATTATTTTGTTGATTAACCAACTCGATGTAGCAAATAGCACTGTCAGGTATTCACATAAATCAGGATTGTATTTTGTTTCAGAATTGCCATTTTTGGCTGATATTGCCCATATTCATAGGAGCTGAAGCAAACCCATCACATAGATTAAGTGACGACACCAGTAAATTCATTGAAAAGAAAAAAATCAATTGAGATTTAGTTAATATTTAAAGTCATAAATGTTACTTCATTTTTAACTTTTCAAAAGCTGTGCAGACTATTTGGAAGATAGCATGGGTAATTGCATTTACTTTTTCAAAAAATTCCAAATATATTTTTTAAAAGACTAATAATTTACAGGTCAGTAGCACAAATAAGAAAAAATATCGGTTTCAAAATATTACATTCTATTCATTATAATACAGAATATATCCTGAAACATCTAATATTTTAGGACATAAAAATCAGTGCATGTGTGTTTATACATGTATAAATATTTTAATTTTCTTGAAACTGACAGCCTCTATTTACAATCTGACCCATTTCTTATAGTTCAGAACAAAATTTCTGAGAATATGTGATTTATAACTGCTGCCTCCAACTCTCCATCAATTTAAAACCAGTGATCTATAATTACCTACTAGCAACTTTGTCAACTTTGACAATATGTTCTTAGCTTTTCCTTCCTTAACTGCTCCATAATTCTTGAATTTATTATTTAAAGTTCAGTATTTGAGGAGCTGACTTTGGACTTAAAATTATTCTATGTAACCTTAGAGATCTTGTACAACCTCTCTGAGCCATACTTCTTATGATTTGGAAAAAATGCCATACTATATGAAGTTGTTTTAAGAAGTAATGATGTTTTTCCAGTTCCTAGGAAACATGATATATGTAATAAACCTGTTAAAATTGTCATAGTACTTGTCAGTATCATTATTGATCAAGTCATTTGCCTCTGACATGTTTTTCTTTGGCTATTCTGATGCTCTTATTTCCCTGACACTTCTGCAAATTTATAATTTTCTGAGAACAACCTCTGTAAATTTTCATTTTTTCTGTGCTAGATATTTTCTTATGAACTTTACAGATTCACCCTTGATCAAATGGGATCTATAATCTAAGAGCTCTGGCTTTTTAGTGGATAGCCTCAGTGTCACTAACACTGTGTCTATTAATTGAGTCTTGCTAGTTTGGGGTAATTATTCCTCTAATACTCACCCTGTCAGATCATTACTGGGCTTCTCTGTCATAGAAGTAACTCATGGACATCCATTCTTAAAGAAACATCTTTCCCCTACTCTTTAGGTCTTTGGTCATAAAGTTCTAACTGCTCTCATCTCTGGGAACCATGCCATTGCTTGCAGATTTCATAATTCTTATTCACTTACTTGAATATAGCTCCTTTCTCAAAGACTATTTAATTACCCATTTGACTATCAAATGTGGATTATTAGATCTCTGACTCATAGGATAATTGATAACAAAGTTGCAGAGATAAAGAGGCCTCTATGGGCTATGTTAGATCAATCACCTGGGGGTGCCTTTGGTAATCTGCTAGTTGGCTTATTTGATGACTAAATTAATGGAATAAAGAAGATTGAATTGTTGAATTTTTGTACCATTTTTGAACAGAAAGAAATTAAGAGGACTGAAAAAAAATGTGAAATATATCTATTATATGTTTCTTATTCAGTTACATCCTAAAATAATCCTGTAGGGACCTCACAGCTGGACTCTATTTAAGGAATCAAGTGGGGATGGAGCCACCAACTTTATTGGAAATATCTGTAGTGGAAGTTCTCAGTGTAGGCAGACATTATAGTGAAAGAATCATGATTAAGTTGAATGAATTCTTAATCTCAATAGAATTATTAGTATTGGAATAGAAGCTGGGTTTTATGTATGACCAGCAAAAACAAGATAACTTAATTATTATAGTAAGTGAAAGAGCCAAGTAATTCTCCTAATGTTTTTACCAGCAGGGTTCTGAATAAGGGCTGCTTGATAATGGGGTTCCTATGAATCAACTGCATAGGCAACTAATAAGATTCTGCTTGATATGTAATCAGACAATTATTGGAGAGTAAAAAATCTAATAAGATCTCATAAATTAAGTAGAGTATGGTCTACCTAGTCATGAAACCAGATGACTAGTGTAATATTATAAAATAGAACTGGCAAACATTAAACCAAGCCTAAAGATAACTAAACTGAGTGTGGAAGAGTGCAGATAAGTAGTGTATTGGTGACAACTAGCTTTCCTATTAGAGATGGTATGAAACTCTGGTTAGTAGTAGTTGATCAATTCCACAGCATACTACTCCTAAACTGGTTGATATTTGGAGATTGGAAGAGAGTGCATAATTGACTAGTGGAAGCATTTTATACCAGTTCCAGCATACCACTTCATCAAACTCATGTGATAGAAACCTGAACTGAACTCTTGATAGTTTTTCATTATCAGAGGGTTAGCTTATAGAATAATGAAGAAATGCTCAATAATCAAGTAGGTCATAGACTGGTAAACCATGACTGTAGACTAAACCTGTCACACTGTTTGGGTAAATTGTTTGATTGGAACAAAGCCTCATTTATTCATTTATGTATGGTCTGTGGGTGCTTTTATAATTACAACTGGAGATATGAGTAATTGTAGTAGAAGTTTTACAGATAACAAACTTTACATATCTGAAGTTTATAGAAAAAGTTTGCAACTACAAACACTTTCATCTATTTCTCACAGTAGATTAAAGACAAAACAATTTGAAGTGTTATAGATGCTACACAGCCTTTACACATTGTCACCTAAATCTTGTTCAAGAGGTCTATGGACAATTTTGTTGTAGTGGCAAAAAATAAGCTATGCCTGGATTGACCAGGCATATCCTGCTATTTTAGGGAGTTAATTTCCCCCCAAACATTGACTGAAAATCAAACCATCAATAGGAAAATTTTTCTTACACATCCAAGAAAACTTTTGGATAATGCTAGATCTTTTCCGTGATATACAAAAATTAGACATGTTATTTTGAATATATATTTTCCTTCCTTTTCTGCTGTATCTCTACTATCACCATTATTTGGAATTACAGAATACCAACCAACCATCTCTTTTTATGGAAGTAGTAGTAGAACAATAGACTTAAACTGGAATTTAAAATTTCCAGTGCTCCAATATGTAACTGACTTATTCTAAGGGATACATCTGCTGATGTTTCTATTGTAGTCCCATTGGAAAATACTTGGGGAGCTTTTACTTCACCATTAAAACAAAGGCCAGTGTAAGTGTCATGTCCTTGCAGTCAAAATGCAGAGGTGTAAAACATGAGATGAACTTAAGAGTAGCCGTTATCAGTATGACAACAAGTAATCCACTGAATAACATGTTTGTTTCCTGCCTCCATGCGTTTCATTCAGTTCAAAGGGTATGAAAGTCCTAGTTATAAGAGAGGAATGTTTTTATCAGCACATATATATTACTCTGTTTTTTCTGCTAAATTTGAAATTAAGGTAGTTTTCTAGTCTGAAACAACAGAGATGAGGACAGTTACAACAGGAATAAATCATGATTATTGAAAGTAATTTTTATTGTTCTAATATGATCATAGGAAGAGGGACCATGTCTGGAACCAAGTTTACTCAGGGAGTTACCCTGTAATAGTCACTATTTTAAAAATCCTGGTTTAAGCACAAAAATACAACAAACCCCAAAGTAGGGTCTCAGATATCACAGAAAGAAAGAATGCAGTCATTTCTTCATGTACTCAATTCTCCCAAGTTGCCTAAAAATTTTAAGGAATAATTGCAAGAATGAAAGCTATTTAGACTTTGTGCCCTGATAAGAGCAACAGAGACAATGGATACTCCACTTAATTTAAATATTTATTTCCTTCTTTTGTTTGTAATGGTTTATATGAAAGTCACTGGTGAAAACTAATAATTTAAGATTGGAAGTAAGTATGATTGAATTGCTCTTACCACACAAAAATTGCAGTAGTTGATCTGACTGTGCACACTGTGCACTGGGAAATAATATTTTGCCTGGCACAACTCAAGAATGGATAGGACTCAGCTGTGTTGAATTATTTTCTTTGCAGTCTTCACAAGCTTATTCCATTGCTTCTTGTTTTTCTGCTCAGTGTCCAGTAAAACTCACTTTTCTGGACATCATTAATGAGCTCCCTTATGATCTGGCTTCCAGGTGGGTTTTTCTGAGTGAATTATTGGCAGGAGTAGGAATGTGGGAGGACAGTGAGGATGGACTACCAATTCCTGCAGCACTCTTCATGCCAGATTGCCATGCATAGAGAAACTCCAATTTATTGTATCTACAGATTCTGGTAATTTTCTCTTCCTTAAATATGGTTATTAACAGGACTCTGTTTTTTCCTATTTATTCTGTATAATTATTCAAGATGTTTCAAAGGACTAGAAAAAATTTAAAGAAAATTACAGGGATAGAACACAAATTTTGCAGTGGATGCTACAAAAAGCTCTATGGAAGTTGTCATTGACATACATTTCATAGTGCTTGTCATTATTGATCTAACCAGCACAAATCAAACTTTAAGCAAAACTTTTAACATGACTATATTAGAGATTGTTTATTTAGAATACAAACAGAAACTAGTTGGGAGTTCATTGTAATAATAACAGGAGGGATTGATGTATAAGTGACACATATGCTTACTACTATTGCTATTGTTTTATAATACCACAGCAAGCACAATAAGATAAAAGGTCTGTAATACTGAGAATTAAGTAGTGTTATTACTTTCTAATGATATGCTTGGCTGCTTGGTATACTCAGTAGATTCAACAAAGAAAATATTAAAATTGAATTCAATAAGGAATTCATTTAGTATCTGAATAACATTCTTTTATACTGAATTCTAAGAGACATTGTAGTTAGAATACCCAATTCAAAACAGGAAGATGGATACAATACAAAGGGTGAAGGGAGTTCTGGATTACTGAGAAGAGCTGATTTAGGTCACAAGACCTTACAGGGAAAAAAAAAAAAAAAATCTGAACACTGTTTTTCCTTAGGAAAAACTGATGTGAGGTTGTTCTATGTTTAACATTGAGACAATGGCAAATATATGAGAAATAAGTTGACCAAATTAAAAAAAAAACAAACATTTTTTTAGTTAGGTATTCTAGTATAAATGATTGATAATGATTGATTTTTTTCTCAAATGGTTTTATAAGTATAATCATATTTACATTAAATCCCAATAAATTATCTTACCCAGCTGAACTACTTTCCATAGTAAGTTGCCTTTGGAGTTATAAGGATTTAAGTGAGCCCTTGAGTATTTGACTAAATTCTCTGACCAAATTTATTACATGGTCTAATAATCTTTCATGGTAATTAAAGAATATAAATTATAAATGAAATCAAATATGTAAAACATACCACTGTGTTAGCCAGCTTTGTGTTGCTGTGACCAAAATACCTGACAAAAATGACTTGGAAGAGGAAAAGTTAACTTGAAATCATGATTTTACAGGTTCAATCGATGGTCAGCTAATTCCACAGCTGTGGGCATGAGGTGAGACAGAACTTCATGGCAGAAAGGCATGGTGAAGAAAACCATGCTGCTTATAGAAGCTAGGAAGCAGAGAGGGAGAACAAAGAGCTAGGTACAAAATGTAGTCCCCATAGGTAAGTTCACAGTCACCTGTTTTCTCAATCCACACCCCACTTACTTGTATTTGCCACCCAGTATTATTATTCAAATTATTATTCCATCAAATGGATTAACTCACTGATGAGGCTAACAACAGTTATCATCCAATCATTTCATAAAACTCTCACTTATGAATTCTCACTTGCTGCAATGGGACCATGCTTTCAAAATATGGGCATTATTGGGGACAATTCCAGATATGAACCATAACAAATGCATAGTGTTCAGAATTCTGAAAGTGCTTTTAAAATATCGATTTTCTTTTTCTTCATAAGCATCATATGTGAGAGAGCCAACTGTCCACCAAATCCTGTGACTCTACGCAAGGCACTGTCAAAAGGATGTAGATTTTCAGCAATCCTTTGCAGCCAACTGGAGCCATGTTAATAATTTTGGTTAATTATATTGAGACCTACATGATGTGCCACTGCAAAGCAAGAATACTAAAAGTCGATGTGTCAGACATTCAGTTTCAACTCCTACATGTGCAGAGATTGGAAATTGTCACTCTGAGATTTGCGGACAGAAAATAGATAAGCAAATCAAAATTAAAGACTTTTTTCTTTTGATCCATCAGATAATTCAGGTCACAGGATACACTGTGACCACAAAACTAGAGATAAATGCGAATAAAGATAATCACATCCAGAATCAACTTTGCAATAGTAGAACGTGCTAGAGCCACAAACTGGCATGAATACTTGAACAGTACTCCACTAAAAGTGGATTGTAGACTACTACTGTGTGATGCAGAAACTCTCCAAGCTCTTAAGGTCATAGCATACTTTTACCAAGTCCTCAGTATGAAACCTCTTATGGAGGTCCATGAAAACCTCTTATGTTCTGGCAGAGTAAGGAGAAAAGTAACTATTTTGAATTGCCCATCCAATTCCCAAGGCAGAGGGGGGGCTGGAAAGCCCTGCTCAGCAAGGAAGGCTACTACATGGAAACTTTAAGAGAGAAAGAAGCTATTATAGAATTCCACTCCAACTAGCCCATCCAACTCAGTTAAGATACGGATGAGAAGGGAAGGATACATAACGTCACAGCAGAAGTATCTAGGTCCTCTAAGTGACTTTTATTTAAACATAAGGTTACAAATATTTTTCATTTTCCAGTTTCCCATCAAATCAATAGGTCTGCAAGTGAAAGGGCTGCAAGTCACAGACCCCCATTTGGGAGATGTTCTTTGAAAGCCTAAAGACATCAAGTGTGACAAAGCACAGAATGTTAGAGGAGTTTGAAAGCCTCTGGCAACTGCAGCTACCAAAACAAAAACAAAACAAAACAAAATCAATAATAAAATATTAAACAGGCATATTACCTAATGATATGAATACAAAACATCATACTAATACCATTTATCCAAGTTTCTATTCTCAAATATAGCCATGTCCGGATTCCCAAATTTTTTACAACACATGACAAAAGAAAACAAAAGCCTGAAAAAATAAACAAACAAATAAATAGATAGATAAATAAGGGGAAATACCTGGGACTGAATTAGAACAAATTATTATATTCTATTTTCACAATATATTCTACTGTCATGTATAACAGAAGAACCACTAAAATACTTAGTAACAGGTAAAAATGTTAACACCTAAGAACATTAATCTGAGTGATTTTGTTTTTCAAATATATAAGGAATGTGGGGACAGGAAATTTAAAATAATTATGATTATTATATTAGGACCCTACTGGACAAAGTTTGCTATATGTACTAACATGTGTACTTTAATCACTACTAATAGAATAAAATTATGTGGGAAAAAGTCTTTTCATACAACATATATACTTAAGAAAATGTATATAAAAGTGACAAAATACTTTAAAATTCAACAATAAAACATACAAACAAAATCCTTAAAGACCCAAGCGAAAGTTCTGATAGATATGAATCTAAGATGATAAACACATGGCTAGTAAACATAGGAAAACATATAAACTATATTTTTAATAACAGAAACTCCAAACCAATACAATAATGGGATAACACTAGCCACCTAATAAAATGACTAATATTGAAAAAAAATATCAACTGCAATAATAATAATAATATCAGTAATATCAACTGCAAGTGAATATGTGAAGTACCAAAAGCCCTCATTTCTAGCTATTTTGAATACAAAGGGCACAGATACTTTGTATAGCAGTTTTCAGTTTCTTACAAAGTGAGCATAGTCTTAAGACTTGGTCCACAAGTTGAATCCTTCAGAATTTACTAAAGTAGTCTTAAAGCTTATGTTCATGCAAAGTCCTGCATGTGTATATATTATAGCAGTTTATTTATGCTTATCAAAAAACTTGAAGTAAACAGAATGTTCTTTGATAAATAAATATATAAAAAGAAATGTGCATACAGCATACTTTTCAGCAATGAAAATAATTGACTATGGAAGTCCTAGAAAATCATTGATGAACTTTAAATGTATATTGTTAGGTGAAAGAAGTCATTCTGTAAAGGCTACATAGTATATGATTCCAATTCTATCTTGAAAAGATATGATATTTTTAAAAAATAAAAATATTAGTTAAAAATAATAAATGTCAGGGACTTCAGGGGAGGAGGAATAGTTCAATATGGGAACACAGGAAATTTTTAGGAAGGTAAATATACTCTCTATTATAATGAACTATTGGATTATAATACAAGGGATAAAATAAGTGTTTAATAGTGGATGCTGTTATAAATAAATTATTGAATCATATACAAGAGAATGGACAAATCTTTCATGCAGAAAAAGTCTAAATATTTCCATTGATACCCTGAAATACCTCCACCTTCCCCATGAATGTGGGCTGCATGATTTTTTTCCCTCCAAATAGTACAAAATTGAAAGAAGAAAGATGAATAAATTTATAGTGTAGAAACCTGACAAACACTATCTCAAGTAAATAATCAAGGTCAATACAAGCAGTGGAAAACAACATTCATAATAGACACCTTGATGTAATTTGGTAAATCTGCATTTTACCTCTATTGTCTTCTACCCAAAAGTCCCTATGTAACATCAAATAACAAGTAAAAACACAAAAATTAAAATGGAGGCATATTCTACAAATACTTGAGTAGTCAAGGTTATCAAAACAGAAATAACTCTGAAAAATTCATATTCAAGAATAGCCTAAGAAATATAACAACTAAAGTTAAGGTGGCATCCCCTATCCTCTTTGTGATCAAAGAACAGCTAAAAACATTTATTATGGTATGGACTTTAGTTAAAAAAAATGGACCAATATGGGTTAAGTAGTCTTAACAAAAACTGTGCTAACATAAGATGTTAATAGAGGAAACTGAGTGTGGATGTATTGGAAGTCTTCATAATAACTTCTCAAACCTTCATAAAATTGTTATGAAAAATAAATAGGTTTTTCAAAACCTCTATATTTTATGTTTTGAAATCCACTAACTGGAAGGATGCAGAGGACCTATGTATGAAACCACAATGGAGAAGTCCTGTATACTCATCTCTGAATCAATGTGCAGGCACCCTGAAAAATGGAAATGCCATAGCACTGTTACTTGAGCATATAATAAATGTCTACAACACTATGTCAGAAAAATTTGAAGATTTACTCGTTCCAGTTGGTAGAATTATCCTAAGAGCTGTGATTTTTTTTATCTGTAATGCTAATTTTAGCTCTAAAACGTTTAGTTTTTTATGGGTGATTATAAATGATTGTGAACAATGAAAGTTATATTGAGCCCATTTAAAAAGTTAGACACATATGTTTGTCTCTGGGGATACAGTGTTGAAGAAGGCAGAAAACTTGTTCCTACTATTACTACAACAAATTCAATAGGAAAGTGAAGAATGTGGAGGATGAGGAAGAATTGAAGGACCAAGGAAGAAAGAAGTTGTGATGTCAGGATGGGGAGCATCGCCCAGTGAAATCCAAATGTTAATTACTTTTTGAGAAGAAGCTATCAGAGAATGGAATCTGAAGTTTTACTATGCCATTTCTTCCTATCTATATTTTAAAATGTAATAACAAAGATGTCCTAAAGCAGTAGAGCTTCTGAACAATAAAAGGAATCTTTGAATACATATTTCCTTAAGATTTTTAGCACATGATGGCATATATATACTTTCCAGAAGAAAAAGAGTTGTTCCTGAGGGTAAAGGAGTAATAAAAATTAATTCATCTTTGATATACATAATGTATGGATCTCTAATAACATAACTTATAATATTTGTCACAATAATGAATTAGGGCAAAGTCCAGTATAAAATATGACACGTTTGTAAAATCATTTTAAATAGGCACATTTGAGGGAGAAATGGTTGAAAAACTGGTAAGAATTTTTGCACCTTCGTTTTATTTTCTTCTTACTAACAGGGAAATAATAATTGCCTATAATTAGAGTTTGATTTGATGTTGAGTTAATGTGTGAAAATTTTCTTAAAGCATTTAATTAATTGATAAAACTTAGCTTTTGGAGTATGTGACTTATCTTATTTGTAAAAGTGACTAATGACCCAGGTGCAATGGCCCACTTCTCTTATCCTAGTAGCTCTGGAGCCTGAGGCAGGAGAATGGCATGTTTGAAGCAAGACTGAGCAATTTAGCAAGGCTATAAGCAATCTAGTAAGACCCTATCTCAAAACAAACAAACAAACAAACAAGGACTGGGAAGGTGGTTCAGTGGTTGATTGACCCTGGTACCAATTAAAAAAAAAAAAGTAACAAAAAAATAATGGAAAATTTAAATAAAATAGCAGGTTTTGTTGCTATATGAGGACAAATTTGAGAAATGATTGATTGGCAAACATGTGGAAAAGTAGCTTTAATTTCTCCACGGGAGCTATGTGAACTATTGTTTTATGAAGGATTTCATAATATAGAAAGTATTGTATGATTGTATAGACAAATTTTTGTACTTTGATACACTTAATTTCTTTAAAAGATACCTTCATAATGCTGATCCTCAAATCAGAAGAAATTTTTTGTGAAATTATTAGAATGGAAAGGTAAACTACAACTTAAGTTTAGGTTGTTTAACTTGTTCTAAGAGAAAATAACTGAGTGAACTTTTTGGGAGGTGTAATTGCTTTTAAGAGCTGTAATATGCATAGTACATCTGAATAAGTTCAGTTAAATTTTCAAGAAAAAGAGAAGAATGACCTTACACAATCAAGAAAATGAATAATTTTAAAAATTTATAAGCTAAAATATGACAGTAATTTTCTGAAGCAGTCAGGCACATTGCCCTTTTATATTACCAGGCCCAATGAATTATGAATGTTGGCTGAATAAAAAGCCTGAGGGTGACAATGGAGCCACGTTTGTCATTCGCACTTACAGAATGTTCACTGCCCTAGCGGGATTTGCAAATCTTACCATTATTGCTGGATACTAAGGATTTTGGAAAATACATGAGGAACACTTCGAGGGTGGAGAAGATGAAATACTAATTGCTATCCATGGCACTAAGTCTAAAGCATGCAGATTCTTCACTCTTTTGAACTATGTAAGTAGTCGAGATCAGCATACTCCCCCTTTTCTAACCTACCTGAACATGTAGAAGCAAAAATCAAAATAAAAAGATGTTTTTCAAGTGCATACACCTCATCTGCAGGAATCATGAGTGGGAAAAACAGGTGTTCTGAGAGATTCTACAGTGCTTCAGTTGCTAAGGAAACCACTTTCATCAGTTCAGAAAGGCTGATAACCTGGACTTTTGCTGCCAAATTGCTATCAACAAAGGTTGGAACTGATATGAACATACATAAGCAAATGAAAACAATGTGGTTGTTTTAAAAATAACTCAGTGATAAGGTTGCATTGAGAGATGCCCGGGAAAATCATTGTATATTAAACAAGAATGTTGCATAATTGCTAAATAATTTGAAACTGATTCATCTGAACTGATGACTTCAATTAAAGTATAAAAATAGAAAAAAATTAATTTATCTATAAATGTTGCATATATAGCATGCATGTAGTTAAACTCATATATTTTTTAGTAATTACATAGCAAAGCTTGAGTAATATTTTAATGTAATGTTAACTATGTAAAATAGAAGTGAGTATTGGTTAGATTTATTAGACAATTATATACACTAATTAGTTATTTCCTGATTGTTAATTCCAAGTTATGTGTACGACAAAGGAATACCTATGAAATTTGAGAGTGATTGGCATTGCTAGGAAAAATATATGATTAATACAAAACATGTACCATTCTCATATTTTGTGTCAAGAATTGGCTAATAAAAGTATTATATAATTATCCTAGTTGAAGTATTTATTGAATGGATTATCTTTTATTTACTTTTATGTAGCACTAAATAACATAATAACATACAACTGAGGAATGAGAGATGGAGGTAGCAAGCATGTTATGCAAGAAAACCTCTCTTCTTCCCCAATTTTTTTAAAATATTTTTTTTAGTTGTAGGTGGACACAATAACTTCATTTTATTTATGTGGTGCTGAGGATCAAACCCAGGGCCTCACACATGTGGGACAAGTGCTCTACTGCTGAGCCATAGCCCCAGCCCCATCTTCTTCTCCAATTTTGATTAATGCAAAAGTAGATGTTTTCATTTTGCATTTGCTATACAAGATCTATACATCTTTTATACTATAAAGAAATAACTAGAGTTATGGCTTATAAACACCTTAGTAAAATTTACTGCTTTCACTAAGTTTGCATCTCTTATTATTTTTTTAAGTTTCAAAATTTTGAAAGAAAACAGTGCAAGAATATTTTTAAGAGATCAAGGAATATTATTAAAATTTTATATTGACTGTTTAGTAGCAAAGTATGATTAGATTATATTAGATTATGAAACCTATTTTAATCTTAAAATAAAAATTAAATTTTATCTTTCATTATGTACAAATTTCAAACTTTCAAGGTAGAAAAGAAATGGCATTTTCATTATATCTCATTTTCATCACAGTTTGTTTTAGAAACGGTTATATAATTTTGGTTAGTTTGACAGAACTGGCACATCTCATCTGCAGATAACGGTACAATTTTATATTTATAAACTATTGAGCTTTCTATAAATACATGGTTCTAGTTTCCATGGAAATTTAGTAATCACTAGAGCTGATTTTTGTTTATCTTTCTTAGTGGAATTAAATAATGCTATTTGTAGAGCTGTATTTCAAAGTCCTTAACAATTAACTCTTTGATTATCAGTTCTATAAAACTAATATACTTTTTTCTGTGATTTGAAAGTCCATATACATATCACAATGTAACATGACAAGTAAAAGTTCCAGATGTAAAAAATCAAACTAAAACTATTTGTGTCTGGTGTTTTACTTTGATTATTTTTCCCATTTTGTTAAATTTTGGTTTTAATTTGTAACAAGAACATAGTAATGCAAATTGCAACACAAAGTTTTAAAAATTAAATGAGTGGATATGTGTACAGTATTTAAAGTGTGCCTTGCTCATGTTTAAGTGCTGGATAAATTTTTTTACTCTAATTTAAGTTCTAGAAAGGAAGGGCTTTCTGAGAGTACTTGATATACAGTAGACATTCAATAAAAATTTATAAATTCATTAAGTTGGGAGTTCAATAAATGTTTAATAAATGTTTTTCTACTTCTTTTATTACAATAATATTTATGGTATTTTATTATTCTATTATTGCACTACTCTTGTTATTATTTCTAATATTATAATCATTATGTTTGACACATTACTTTTATTTATTATAGTCAATACCTATTATAGTATTTGTTATAGTAAATACTTATTTTATCATAGTAAATGAGAACTAGAAAGCCAACATTTTATACTAACGGTTTCAAACTGGTAAAGCAAACAAGTCATTATTTACATTGATTTTTGAAGATGTGTGTAAGATGAATATTCTGAGTAATTTTCAAATAGTCAATTACTATAAATACTACAAATAACAAAACAAGACCAAAGTTGACTTTTGACATTCTTACTTTTCCATTTTACACTAATTTACATTATGTTTAGTTATAAAGTGTTATTTTGGAGGATGGGAATTTTAAAATCATTTAGAAATATCTTATTTTTTTATTTATCAACTGTTACTACAACATTTTCCCTTTGTTTTAAGATATCATTTGTGTCATAAAAAATATTAATTTTTTCCCAAATTTTTCTAACTTTACTCAATAGAAAATATTTCAGGTTTTCTCCTTGGTTCTTTTGATACACTTTGTTTTCTTTTCTTTTAAAATTTTTTCTTACTTCTGAAAACAGAAAGATATTTCCTACATAGATCTTGTCTTATGCATTAGCACAATGAATAATCAATTACTTTTTAAATAAGAATACTGGTTCCTTCATTGAATGATGGCATTTAGAAATCAAGATAAAATATTCATATTAGATAAAGGAAGTTGAAAAATATGAGTTTTTTGTAAAAATATTCAAATTTTATAAACCCCAAATTATTTTGAAATTTTAAAAAGTTTATACTGATGTTAGTTGTAAGAAATAATTATCCAAAATTTAAAGTCAAAGGAATAGATTGATAGGATGGATTTGTAAGGTCATGCTTGGGAATAACAGATACAAGCATGAATAATTTGTTCTCTACAAAATGTATCTTTAAGTTTCCATAGTTCTGTTAGAATATATTTCAGGCATTGGGGAAATTACTTAATTGATACAATATGTAATAGAAAATATAACCTGAAATGTTTCTTCATTTAAAATCAGTACAGTTTATAATTTTTTATCTGCTGGAAAATTCATTTCAGCATTCCTTTGGGGAATTATAAAGTACCCCATACATCAATTTCTTCTATGGATACGCATCATCATTTTACTAATTATTTACTCAAGGAGTGAAATAATTTTGATGTGCTCATTTTATTTTTTAATATTTTATAAATGTACTGATTTTTTCAAAATCCTGAGTATAATTAATTATTTATATTCATGCTACTTAATTATACATTGAAAAGTTACCTTTATATACATATTTTGAATAAGGTTGAAACTTATTTAAAATGAAACAATTCAATCTTCATTAATATGTTACATATTCAAATATATTTAGTAGGGATCAAGGGAAATGCTGAAATGTTTAATTTACTTTTTCTTTTCTCCTTAGCCATTATCAAATCATGCAGTGGAACCCACGGACAGTTATCTTAGCCAATCAAAAATATTGAAGAACATGTGGTTTTGTACCATACGCATATATTATCTTGTCTATCTATCCTAGAAAGTATTTCAAAATTGTAATAGTTGTTATGGATATAGTTATTAATACATTTATTTTAATTGAAAACATAGAAGCGTTTTCCTCAAATTTCCTCTCCTGAAAAACTATTAAGAAATTATTAAAATACTGTTGTGGTTGTTTACATTCTCCCTCAATGTAGCCTGTCAATAAACTTCACTTTTCTGTTTTTCTGTTTTTCTGGTGGGACGTTTGGAAAGTCAATACTTGTCAATCTCTGGAGACTTCATTCAGATCCAGTTATTACATCCCCAATGCCTAGGAAGAACTTGCTAAGAAGTCTCCAGATTTATACTCCCAGATAGTCAAAGTGAGATAAAGTGAAAAGTCAGTCTGAGGAGAGCAGATTGGGCTCAGTTCTGTGTTACACAAGTGTAGAACCAGCACTCAAGCTGTGCCCAAATCTGAATTATTCCATTGTGTAAAGCAGTAGTCTACCATGAGCCACTTCATTTTAAGTATAGGTAAAAAGGTAGTATGACTCTATACATGCTTATACAAGTAAACAACCACCCATCAGCCCAAACATAAAGCACAAATTGATTAATGACTTACACAGAACAATTTATCAAACTAAATCAAGGAGTCCCTAGACACATGTATGTCCCCCGTCCTATCAGGAACACCAGACATGGGAGATTATCAATTTAACCAGATGCAGCCCCCTCACCTAAGATCCATTAAAAGAGAAACCACAACTCCTGTTCACTTATCAGAAGCCCAGGAAAACTGCCACAGTGACAAATCTCCAATTTGCAATCCCACTGGACTTCAGCAGAGTACAGTTGCTCCTGCCTGTAATGACCAACTATGACCCCTCAAGCAGAAACTCCAAGCTGACACCTTGAGCTCACATTCAGAAAATGTAACAGTTGTCTGTTGGGACCCTCTGTTTTGAAAAGACTGGAGAACTGATTCAATAAAATCTGTATCTAACCACCTACAGGAACTCCGAATTCAAAGCTCTCTCCACCTGTCTTCTTGGCTCAGCATTCTACAACTGGCCATTCTACTAACTCTTTCTTAGTCTTTCTGGGATCTATTTATATATAATTGTGTAAACTGTGTTGTGCAACTTGAGTGCTATAGATATTATAAATTAAAATTGTAATAATAAAAAAACTTGTTTTGCCCAGCTTATAACTATCAGGTGACCCATGAGTATTCAGAGAGCTGCCACCAATAAACGTGGAGTAGCCTGCAAATTTATTGTTATCCAATACATTCTGACACTGTGGAAATACACAAATGCATTTGGATAATGTTAGTGATAAAGCTTGCTCACAATACATATATATAATCTATATTGCAATAATGGAATTCCCATATAATCTCATATCATTTTGTCCCTTAGGAAAGG
This sequence comes from Tamias sibiricus, assembly GCA_025594165.1. NCBI lineage: Eukaryota > Metazoa > Chordata > Mammalia > Rodentia > Sciuridae > Tamias > Tamias sibiricus. The sequence continues at coordinate 148,298,259 of CM046662.1, forward strand.
GAACTTTAAAAACAATCACTAGGTTAAATGATCATATTTCAAATTTTTTTTCCTGCGAGAAAATCTGGTTTGTCCAACAGCACTACCATCTGCCTTTGTTTCTGTTCCAATTATAGTCTGCTATGTGTTTGGAAAGAAAAATATAGGCAGAAGATCAACATAGTCTTGATGGTCTTTCCTTGGAGTTTCTCAAAAGTTCTCATGGGTGTAGTAGGCCCTTTTGGCCCATAATTAATTTTATAAACTTTTCAAAATTATGCAGAGGCTTCTTTTAATTTAATCATTAATGATGTTGAGACGAGTTTTATTTTGTTGCATTTGTCCAGTGCTGAAAGATTTGTTTGACACTAAATTTGTGATGACTTAATTTTGACCAGATTGTGTAGAAGTAAGATTTCTACAAGCATGATCCATTCTACATTGAAGTTCTCATGTGCACATCTTTTAGAAAAGCATAATTCTACCAAATAAAATTCTGAAAATTCCATGACTAAGGGACTTTTATTGATTGTTCTTTTGATGAATGATTAGAAAAAGTAATGTAATTGTCATGAGGAGAATTCTTTATTACGAGTTTAAGAAAAGGAAATTGTAGTAGTTAACAGAAAATATTCCATTCTTTCATTTCTCTACCTTGTGGTACACTTATGTAATTTTATTTTGTTAATCATAGAGCAAATAAAATTTTCAGAAGAATGTTATTATTTAATAAGCCATAATATCTGTCTTTCTTTATGCACATGAAAAAAATGGGTCTTCCCACAAATAATTTCTTTCCCTTGCTTGCAGAGAAAAGTTAATGAGCTTTTCTGATTGCTAATTATGTATAAACCTCACTCAGGACCAGGTGTCTTTTACTTTTTCTTTTTGCAAATTTTTTTCTCAATTTACTTTCTAATAAGAAACTTCAGTAATTTGATAAACATAAAAAATTTTCTATCATTATATGCACTCTAGAAATATCTATTGAGAAAAACCTCTTATACTATCTTTATAAAATTAAATTATTACAACTTTACTTTTTCTTTTAATGAAAGCATACCTCAGAAGAAACAATATAATGAGGAAATTGTTGATGGTCTTTCTTCTCAGGTAAGAAGAAATACAAGCCACTTTGAGCTTTTCTCAGGAGTTAAAGTTTTTAAATAATTTAATCATAAGCCTACAGAGTTTTAGTTATAAGAGTCTAGATGAAATTTGTTGGGGACTTAAGAACACATCGGCCAAAAGAATAGAAAAACTTAACTCTCTGGTTGCCTCTCACTCCTTGATATGAGACTTGGCCTAATCAGGAGGTGTTCCCCTGTTGTGAGAACTGAAACCACCCTAAGGATAGGCCAGGGGCTCCGCCAATGTGATTTGCCCATGCTCCTTATGTGTCCCTATAATCTTTCTGCTGATTGGCCTATGTCTTCTATAAAAGCTGTCCAACTTCCTCAATAAACTTGAGTCCCAGCTCTGACCGGGCTCCCTGGTGCATCCCTGATTGTCTTCCATCGTGAGGGCTGGCGTGGGCCTCCAGCCGGCTTCTACTGTTCTTGATCACACCTCCCCTGGGGCATGTTTTTCCCTTAGCCTTCTCCGCTGGCCAGAAGAAGCTAAACCCAGGTCGGGAGGAACTAAAAACCTCAGCAACTCAAAAATAATCCCCAACAAAATTCAGATGAGTTGATAATTTTTAAACAAATTAGGATCATTTCTTTTTAGATTCGAACATGTTGTCTGGCTTCCAATAGATTCTACTATCACTTATAATGCCAACACACTCTTTTAGTTAATTATAATATGTATGTAATGTGATAAAAGTAAAAGCTGTCATTTCACTTGATTTACTATAATCAAAACCATATATTTATGTAACTCTGAACTTACAAACACCTATATATACCAACACAAGTAATATTAAACACAAGTAATAAATAGTAAAAAATAATTTTAAAAAAGTTGATATCATATTGTAAATAAAAAATATAATATAAAATGACCTGTACTAATCTAGGTTTATCTTACAGATAAATTATTTACAAGAAAAAAAAAATTACTGTTTTTTTTTTTTTTTTTTCTCTTGCTCTCTATTTTTTTCCACATTTTTAACTGGTTCATTATAATTATACAAAATGATGATATTTGCTTTTTCATATTTGTACATGTACTCAATGTAGCAATATAATTTGGTAATATTACTTCCCAGCATTTCTCTCCTCCCAGTGTATATCTTGGCAATTTTTTTTTTTTTTTTTTTTTTTTTTTTTTTGTGGTGCCTGGGGATTGAACCCAGGGCCTTGTGCATGTGATGAAAGCACTCTACCAACTGAGCTATATCCCAAGCCCTGCACTGTATATTTTAATGTGAATGGATTTATTCACTTCAGTAGATTTTTATTAGAAATTATCACATGAAGACTTACAAAAGTAATGTAGAGATTTGTATTTGTTTCTATAAAATGGCCAGAGTTGCTGGACATGGTGGCCCAGGCCTGTAATTTAATGATTTGGGAGGCTGAGGCAGGAGGATCACAAGTTAAAATCCAGCCTCAGCAACTGTGAGGCCCAAAGCAACTTATCAAGACCCTGTCTCTAAAATAAAATACAAAAAAGGGCTGTGAATGCAGCTCAGTGATTAAGTGCTCCTGGGTTCAATGCATGGTGCCAAAAAATAAATGAAATGACCAGACTTTTGTGCTCAAAGCGAGTGATTTTTTTAGCTATTAAATTATTCAGTTAATGCTCAAGTAATATGGCATATTCTGAACTATCTAGACAAGGAATCTTCATTAAAATTTACTAATTATTATTCTTACTTGCTGCTATGAATTTTCAGTATTTTCCAGTAACTTTTTTTGCCTTTTTTTTTTTTTAAAGTTTTATTGGTACATAATAATTACACACAATAGAGGGATAATATGATTTTTTGTTCTTGGCTCCTCTGACAACCCTTCTTGATTTTGACTATTACAAATTAATTCACTACATTCAGAATAATCAAATATTTATTGACTATTGATTCCAGCCAGTATAGAATAATTCACGGCAGTCTCCCTCTCTCACTGATTGATTATAACTAAAGTGTCTAAAGAAAATTAAAACAACTATCAATAATTGGGAAAGTGGTCAGAAACCAGCAAATTATGAAAGTGACTGAAAACTGAAAGCAGTAATACATTTGGAGGTGAGTTTTCAGGCTTTTTTCTCTCTATATATATATTTTCATTTTGTTCTTCTTACTTTTCCCCTAGCAAACATACAATGATGAGCCAATAAGAGCTGTCATGTACAAACAAACAAACAAACAAAACAAAACAAAAAACAACAAAAGTAAATCTGCGAAAGAACAGGGAAATGCACACCTGAATTTACCTTAGGGAGAATCTCATTTATTTCTCTTCATTTTAATAACACTTGTGTTTCACCAAATATATGACTACTATATATAAAAAGACATTTTAGCTTTATAAATGGAAATATTGGGGGGGGGAAGCCTGTATATTTGTTGAATATTTTAATTAACTCAAATAAATTGTGGTACTCTTTCATTTATAAAAATGTCAGCATATTTAAATAATTGCAATTGTTAGGAATATAGCCTTGTTCAGATAGAGGGACAACACAAAGGGTTTGCTTGGAAAACTGAATGATATCTACAGGCTATCACTACCAAAAACATTACCACAAGTCAATAAACCTTGTACAAATACAATGTATGACCCCAGAAACCCCCTGCAATAATGGCTTTGGTTATAATTTGTGAGGGTTTTTTTTTTTGTGTGTGTGTGGTGGGGAGGGTACCAAAGATTAAACTTAAGGGCACTCAACCACTGAGCCAAATCCCCACCTCTATTTTGTAGTTTATTTAGAGACTGGGGTCTAGCTGAGTTGCTAAGTGCCTCCTTGTTGCTAAGGCTGGCTGTAGTGAAGTTATAAGGGGTTGTGGTCTTTAGCCCCCCTGTACCCGGGATGGACCTCTTTTGTCCAGCAAAAGAGGCCAGAGAGGCCTACCCCAATGAAGAGGCTAGATTGGGAAAGCGAAGGTTACCGATATTCCCTCCACCTGCCTTTAGAAGGCCCAGGAATATACCGGGAGTCCAGTCAGTCAATGCTGGAACTCGTTTATTGAAGGGGTGCACAATGCTTTATACTGGACATCAGACAATCAGTAGGGTGGTTTCAGTTCTCACAGCCATGCCCCCTGCTTAGCCTAGGTCCGGTAACAGGTCGTGGTAATGTGGCAAGCAGCCAGAAAGCCAGAGCTTTTCCATCCCCTTGGCAGACAGTGTAAGGTCCCAAAAGCTGGCTTTGAACTTGCGATCCTTCTGTCTTTGCCTCTTGATGAGATCACAGGTGTGCCTGTGACTTCTTATTAACATATAAGAATTCCACTCTTTGACAGATTTTTACCCAAAACCAAATATGGTAGGAGATTCCAGGAAACATCAACGCTGTTTAATATGAAATTGATTATGATTTATGATTCTCTATCTTAGGTTATTTATACCATAGTAATTTAACATATGAACACTTCATAAGTGAAAACCCTTTTTCCAAAGATGATTTCTTATTTGTTAGAATTTAACATGGATAAAATACTGACTTCCTTAAAATTAATTCAAGGAGATTTATTTTACATAGTATTTTTTTTTTTTTTTTGGTACCAGGGATTGAACTCAGGGGCACTCGACCGCTGGGCCACATCCCCAGCCCTTTTTTGTATTTTATTTAGAGACAGGGTCCCACTGAGTTGCTAAGTGCCTCGCCATTGCTGAGGCTGGCTTTGAACTCGTGATCCTCCTGCCTCAGCCTACCAAAGTGCTGGGATTACAGGCGTGCGCCACCATGCCTGGCTGTATTTTACATATTTTTTTGTCCCATAGAAAATACCTATAAAGGAGGAGGCAAAAGGGTCAAAAAAGATGGTGGAATGAGATGGATACCATTACCCTAAGGGCATGTATGAAGACACAAATGATGTGAATATACTTTGTATACAAACAGAGATATGTAAAAATGCATTCTATAAGTGCTATATGAAATGTAATGCATTCTGTTGTCATTTACATCAACTTAGAATAAAAAAAATACCTATTACTATCAAAATAAAAATATTACATACCAGGCTTGGTGGCACATGCCTGTAATCACAGCAAATGGGGAGGCTGAGGCAAGAGGATCATGAGCCCACTACTCTGTGGGGCCCTAAGCAACTTAGTAAAACGCTGTCTCTAAATAAAAATATAAAAAAGGGATTGTGAGCCGGGCGCGGTGGCGCACGCCTGTAATCCCAGCACTTTGGGAGGCTGAGTCAGGAGGATCGCGAGTTCAAAGCCAGCCTCAGCAATGGCGAGGCACTTAGCAACTCAGTGAGACCCTGTCTCTAATAAAATACAAAAAAGGGCTGGGGATGTGGCCCAGTGGTCTAGTGCCGCTGAGTTCAATCCCTGGTACCCAAAAAAAAAAAAAAAAAAAAAAAAGGGATTGTGGCTCAGCGGTAGAGCGCTCCCCTAGCACTTGCACAGCCCGGGTTCAATCCTCAGCACCACATACAAACAAAAATGCATTGTGTACAACTAAAGCAAATAAATAAATATTTTTTTAAAAGGGGGAGCTGGAGGGGTTGGGATTGTTGCTCAGCGGTAGAGAGCTTGCCTAGCATGTGTGAGGCACTGGGTTCAATCTTCAGCACCACATAAAAATAAATAAATAAAATAATGGTACTGTGTCCCTCTCCAATGAAATATATATATATATGTGTGTGTGTATATATATATATATATATATATATATATATATATATATATATAGTGTGTGTGTGTGTGTGTGTGTGTGTGTGTGTGTAAAAGGCTTGGAAATGTGGCTCACTGGTTGAGCACCCCTGAGTTCAATACCCAGTCTCCCTACCATTAAAAAAACAAGAAATACATGCAACAATATCACAAAGTATGGGAAGACTAGAAATCTGACTTAAAAGCAAAAGAGTTCTTACTAAAATGGGTCATTTTTCAACTGTTTGGCACTCAACCTTAATAAAATAACAAATATTTAAACTTAATAATTATGTTGTTACCAAATAGTATATTATAATTTAAAATTTTCACTGAAATTTAGATATTTGTGTGTCTGTGCATGTGTGTGTGTGTGTGTGTGTGTGTGTGTGTGTGGGTGTGTTTATATTTGTATGTGGGGAGAAGAGAGAAACAGGGAATTAAATCTTCCAAAATTCAACCCCTGGGTAGAGAAATTGATAATCCTCCTGAATTTCTTATTTTTTTTCGTTTTCCTTTCCTTTATAGACAGGATATATACTTAGTAATACAGTTTGGTCATACCCTAAGCTAACTTATATAGGTCTACCAAAATTTTAAAGTCAAATAATGGGATTCAGTACTCTATTATTAATATGCTATAACTAGCCTTTTTGAGATATGTATTTGGTTTCATTTTTTTAATATTAAAAAACACATCCATGAATAGTTTGTATTTTTTAAAATATTTATTTATTTATTTTAGTTGTACACAATGCAATGCATTTATGTTTACGTGGTGCTGAGAATCGAACCTGGGCCGCGCACATGCGAGACGAGCACTCTGCCGCTGAGCCACAACCCAGCCCCAATAGTTTGTATTTTATGGATTATTTATGAATAAAACTTTTCATTGATTGAAGTCTAAATTTAATATGGAAGTATGAAACAATGTGCAAATATAATGATGATGTAGTTTACTGTACTTTATATGGGAAAAAACATGATATAAAAGAATACGACCTGCCAAAGACTCACACAGACAAAAAGTCAATAATGAAATCCAAAGTTTATTGTACTTAATATCAAATTCTTGGAGCTTTTAAACTCCTTTGTTTTCTTTCTATGCAGGATATATACAAATTTGGAATACTTCATTTACTGACATGTGATAGTGTGCATATGTAAATGAAGCTTACAATGTAATGTATAAAATTCAAAGTTATTCATTAATTTTAATTTGAATTCTCTTTTTAAATACATAAGGTTATAAGAAATGTGATTTTTTTGTGCTTTTTAGTTATTTTTTTATTAGTATTATAGGAAATTCTAATGGATATATATATATATATATATATATATATATACACAATATAGTTTAATTAGATGCCAATTCATTAATTTCCTCACATTCAGAAAATGCAAAACAACCTGTATGGTTACCTATATAATGAGAACTTTAAACTCTTTTTATAGGTACCTGAAACCAAGCTTAAGAAAGATGCAGAACAACAATTTTTTTTTTTAATTCAAAGTAAATTCTGTCACATAAGCTAAGGTTTTATTTAAAGCAAATGATAAATATGTATTTGTTAAACAAATTTATTTGAGGAGAAAAAGGTTTCAATATATTTATAACATGAAGATATGAAAAAAATAATGACAAATTGATGTGAAATGGGGGTTAGGCATACCCCATATTATCATCCACATCATTGTGTAACACAGTCAAAAAACTCATTTAAGTTGTTTTAACAACAAAGACATTGATGTATTTAAAATAAGTGTTCCTTATTTTAGCTTAATTTAATTCAACAAACTATTTTCAGATATTACTATTTACCAAACATTGTGACAGCTACTTGCTGTATAAAATATTATATCTATTTCAAATGCTTAAGTACAGAGAAAATATAATTATGTTAGGAAACCATGAGATGATCTCATTTTAGTGGTGTAAACTTTAAGAAAGTGTTGAGAATGTGGAGCAAAAGGATAGATAATTTCTGAAACTTGGAGTATTGCAATCAATATCTAACATATGCATGTTTGTCATATGACATACTTTTAGATTATATCTCTGTATTCCTTTTTTGCTTGCTTAATTTAAACTCTTAATCCTCACATATAATCACCTCTATTTTGCAATTGCCTTATTTTGTAATGAGGAATATAAGAAATAGAAAGTCTCAGTGTCTTCTCTACGGTTCCACACCTTGTGAATGGCGGAGCAGGGATTATAAAACACATTTATCTAACTACATTTCTTAGTGAGGTATTTGTTACCTTACTCAATCAGAAGTATATCTTCCAATCAGTTTTATAGAATGATAAAGTTGTCAGTATGTGGGTTGAAATGATGATCCTGGTCATGTTCATGGTCATATGCCTGCATAGTGAAAATAATACATAAAATACAGAGAAAGAGGGGGCATGGTGGTGCATGCCTATAATGCCAGAGGTTTGGGAGGCTGAGGCAGGAGGATCTGGAGTTCAAAGCCAGCCTCAGCAGTAGCAAGGTGCTAAGTAGCTCAGTGAGACCTTGTCTCTAAATAAAATACAAAATAGGGCTGGGGATGTGGCTCAGTGGTTGAGTGTCCCTGACTTTAATCCCCAGTACCAAAAAAAAAAAAAAAAAAGAAAGAAAGAAAAATAAAAATTAAAAAAATAATAAATAAATTTCAGGAAATGCACAGACATAGGTATTTTAATGTGTATAGTAAATTAAACTTTTTAATGATTTTTGATATGAAAGTATTGCAAGGATTTCAAGTTAGATCAGTAGATGGAAAGCACTCCAGATAGATAGTATGTGATGAAATAGGAGATGGGTCCTGTAGAAATTTTTAAAAGCTTGATATTTTCCTAAAGAATTTAAAGAATAATGAAGTGCTTAAAGAAAGGTAGTGAATGGAACAAGTTTGTGTTCCATAGTTCATTGTGATCACCATATGAATAAAGTTATTTATACACAGTTAAATATACTTGAAACATACTTAAATAAAAAAACTCTATAATTCCAAGTATTATTCCATGTCCTCTAGCAATTAAATTCAATTATCACTATGCTTGGGCAAACAAAGAAATAAAGTAACCCCAAATTGAAAATAATGCAAATGCTTATTGACAGGAGACTGGATAAACAAATTGTGCAATGTAATTTTTTGGAGTGTATTAGAATTAACCATGGTATATGCATCAAAACAGAAGAATTTAAGGAACATTATGTCGCATGGAAGAAGCCAGGAACAATAAAGAGTATTTACATAAAATTCTCAAGCAGAAAAATTAGCTATAGAAGATATATTTTTATTCAGGCATGGGTGTTTAAAGCATGGAAATTGTTTACATAGCTAGATAAGGAGATCCTTAACTAAAGAATTTATAATAATTTTCACAAATGTATTAGTTGAGAAAACATTTGGGATATTCTATGTCTTGGATTTTAACATTTCAACCAGGACCAAAAAGAAAGAAAAAGAAAAAAAATCTGTCTCAGAGTGAAGTATTGAAACACATATTTGAATTATGATTGTATCATCTATTAGGTTTAAACCTGTTAAGAAGTAATTGAATCTTATTGAAATCCAGAAACCTAAAACTGAAGTTAGAAAAATTATCTCCTTCAGCTCCAGTGTTCATCATATGTCATGATAGATATCATAATTAACTAATAAAGTGACTGGCACTTTGCACTAGAAATTAATTTACATATCCCATACCCAAATGAACAAACAAACAAAACTCTTTAATGCTTTAATCAGTTAGTTGTATCTGGAATGGATGTATACATTACATGGGAAGTATAAAGTGCTGATGTGTAATTATCACGAAGTGTAAAATTTTGTACAACAAAGAATGAAATAGTTTGATTATTTTCTTATAGTTCCAACTATTTTTTTTTTCCTGAAAGAAAGTAATCAAGTACATTGAGTTAATTGTAAATCTTGGTCTCATTTATTTATTTGTTTTGTTTTTCTACCATGTAGTATAGTAAAGCTGTGAAATCATAGGTGTTTAATTTTTATATACAATTATATAGCACATGATAGTAATGTTATTATATTATTACATTGCTCAGAAATTTCTCAGAGGTATTTTTTCAGTGTAACCGTAAATATCTAATGAATGCTCAATTAACCCTGAAGAGAAAATATGCTTATTTTTTCAGTGTCCCTAAAAGCTTTTCTATCAAAAATAAAATGAAAAATTGGAGTCCATTGAGAATTTGATACAAAATTGCAACATACAACACTATTAAATTTACATGAAAAATAATAAGTAATGTGAAATGCCAATACTAGGCAATTTTACTGCAATGATCCTATTCATAAAAAAGAATATTATTCTAAACAATATTAATGCTTTGTAAAAAGTGAAGGTATTCTAAAGCATCCCTCAGAATTTTAAGATAAATCTCCCATCAATATCATGCCATGTAATTTTCCTTAGTGATGGAAATGTCTATAATTATGGATTTTTTTCACATGATGGTCACTAGCCAGAAGTGTCTTTTGAACACTTGAATTTTGATTAACATGACTGTGGAAGTGTCTACTGTATTGGAAAGAACAGTTTTGGGATGATAATAAGAGTTATTTCCACATAGGGCTATTATCCACAGCAGGCATTATTAACTGTGATGAAGGACAATGAACTGGAATTTTGTCATTTGAGACAAGAACCATTTTCTATTCCCTCACTGACCTAAAAGACTTGAGAAAATGTTGGCCCATTTTTTTTTTAAAGGATTCTTCACAAATCTTTATAAGAACAGCTTTTTCATATGACATGAGAAATTTTTCTTTCCACGAGTGGTGTTAAGAATTGAAATCACTTGTATTATAGACTAATTAAATTTAACTGAAATTTGGACCTCACCCCATCTACCATTATTGTTTATCTTGATATTGTCTCTAGATATTGTTATGCAGAAATGTAAGGCTAGAAACCAGTATATAGATATATGTTTGATTCAGGAAAATCACATTAGTCAATATACAATTAAATATATTGCCACTTTAGGCAAACCGCCCTATCAGAAAATTTTTTGAATGCCTGATTTGTCAATTGTTTTTTTGTACATTGTGGCCATTTCCTATCTGCTTTACCATTCTAAAATTTTATGTCTATGTGGGTAATAATAGTTACATTTGTACTTTGAAAAGGAATGATAAGAAGTTTGCAAAGGCTGAAAGCCTAAATTAACCTCCTTTTGTTTCACTCTTCTCCTGTACACAATGGGGTATGAATACTACCAATATCACATGGTCTTAAAAGACTGAAATAATTGATTCATAAGATTATTTAATTTCCTTCTATAGAAGCTCTCAAGAGAAATTGATCATTTTTAATGTTTATCCCCAGTGTAATGTGTCATAAAATTTTAATATTTCCCAATAGAGTGAAAATTTCATTAAATGTTCAGATGAAGTAGATTTGACTACCTATGGGAGGAACACCATTGATAAAACTTTTGCTTAAGCTTTTTATTATTGTTGTTCCACCCGTGTATTCCATTACATTCTTTTATAAAACTTTTTCCTTTGAGATATAGTAACTAAGTTTTACAAAATGAACACAGAAGAAAAGTACCTGAGATTGGACATTTAAACCAGGTTTATGTCCAGCTCTGTGCCATGTTAGTATGGTTGTTCTGGGATATTATTTACAGTGATGTCCTAATGCCTATTATAAAACCAAATAATTATCTCTAGAAATAAAAAAACAGCACAGTGACATAATAGGAGAAAATATACTAAGAGGCATTCAATTCACATGAGGCTTTTTGCAATGGATAAAATATTCAACTCAATAAACAAACCAACATAAATCAAGAAGCGGAGCATCAGATATACCACATTTCCAGAAATCTGGCCTCTTGATGATGCCATTGTCTCATTGTACATGATGATGCTAGATATTTCAATGAGTTTATTTTAGATTTTTGGTGGTTATTATTTTAACATCTTCTAACTGAACTGAAAATACTATGCTTGTGTTAACTCATCTATAATATGACGTGAGATTAATAGATAATAAGCACAGCACATTCTAAGAGATTAGTAGAACAATAATCAAAAGATAGATATTTGAATACCATTACCTAACAGAATGAGACAATGTGTGTACATTTCTAATTCTTCTTTCTATAAGTAGTCATTAATTTTGTAATTTCACTTTTTCCAGATTAGGATGTAAACTGTGATATGTCTTCTAATAATTTCTCAATATTCCCAAATGAAAATGCTATTATAAAGGGCTTGCCAAGCCAAATGCTGAGCAATTTAACATATTAAGAAATGGTTAAACATTTCATTACAAAACAAAGCAAATCAAATTCATCTATACTGAATGAAGCAAATGCATCACACATCCACCGTGAAGGCGCACTGGCAGAGTAGAAGGTATGCAATACTAAAGAAGAAAAGGTATCATAGCACAAAATGAAAATCTTCCAATATTCATGCATTTTTTAAACTTGCTACTTCAAGTTACATTTTCCTTTCTCTTTGAATTTGGGGTACCCAGGTAAATGAAGAGGCAGTGGGATAAGGATAGAAATAATGAGGACACTCCATTTCAAGGCTTGGTTCCTAAAACTTCCAATGAGATCCTTCATATTATCTTTCTTTGTGTATTCTGGTTAAATGTGTTAGGGCAGGTTTCAGGTCAATGGTAAAAATGGAAAAGGACTAAGGACCTGAAACACTGAGCAAACATTGTCCTCATGCCACTTCTCCACATTAAAGTGTGATGTATGAAAAACAAAACAAAACAAAACAAAAACATTTGTCTTAATAAGCTGATGAGATTTGAAAAGGCTCAGTGAAATACTTTGGTTTGATTTTGCATACATAAAGATTTGGGGTACTATCAAAATGCTTTTTTAGCTCTTAGTTTCAGCCATGTACCACAGTCCAGATAAACAACTACCAATAATCAAAAATATGCATTTTTGATTCTAGACATTGGCCCAGCAATCCTTGGGATAAGAGGTGATTAAAATAATACAGGATCATGCAGGACACTTCAATAACATAATGTCTGTATTCTTTTCAGTAAAATTATTGCACATATCAGCTCTTTTGGTGTTCCTCTAGCAGGGAAAAAATCTTCACTAGATAATACCACACTCAACTTCCTGTGAAGGTCATCAGAGAAACGTTGAAATAAAATGGGAGAAATAGTGGAATGAATATGCTAAAGACTGGAACTGATTACCTATACTGAAAAAGGAAAGTACATTTCAATTATCATATTCTGATTATGGGAAATACAAATTCAACTTAATTGACACCTTTATCAAATTCTTCAGGTCTATAAATTAGCTCCCTGGGACACATACTTCCAGGAAAGTTTAACAGAGGCATCTATAATTGATGTGTTAGCAGTCTCACAAGTATGCCAGGGAGTGCATTTAGGTGTCATTGGGAATTTTCAGCACTACTGGAGATGAACAAATTACCCAGCTGCAGTTCCTATGGAGTTTCACAAAAGATCTATTTTAAGTTTTTATTCACTTTGAGAAGATTTAGGAACAATGGGAGATTAATGAGTTATACAGATAATGATAACAGATTTTTATAATGCAAGAGATACCATCACTTATTCAACTATATTTGTCTATCAATGTAAGTTCCTTATCACCATAGAAACTCATAAAGACATTATGAAATCATTTTATGCTTAGTGATTTCCTACAAAATAACAGGTGTTAATAGCGGAGTCTAAATTTAGTTGATATTGTCAGTGAAACAAAATATTTTTCAGGTGTATAGAGATTGTAGATTGGATATCAACATAGAAGTAAACATGGAAAATTAGATATAAACCATTATGGGAATGTAAGTAAACCCAAAAAACAATTAAATCTAAAATGTGTGCCTTTACACTTGTGCCTTTACTAATTAACATATGTGAGAATTATAATTAAGGTATTACTGAAGTGCATTTGTCATTATCTAAGAAATGAATTCTACCACAAAAAGGTAAGTTTGCTTTCTGTCATATGTGTAAACTAAATACAAAATAAAAAATGACCTAAAAATAGAAGGACTGTTAGTAAGGGAAGGGCCTCGGTGGAAGGGGGAGAGAAGAAAAGAATGGTGAGGGGAGTAGGAAGGGGGGATATGATAGGAGCATGTTATTTGCATGTATGGAAATGTCACAATGTAACTCATTAAGTTGTATAATTAATATGATTGAATAAATATGATTAACGGAGAATAAGTCCTACCTCATTAGCATGAACATGAGAGTGCCACAATTTTAATTGTATATTGTCAGAGATGATCATACAAAAGCACTGTTTTCCTTAATTTATTTTTGGAACTGTGAAAGCATTTTTCACCAATGAAATAATTCTTCAAATTTGATTATTATCATTTGCAGAAACTTTTGATAATGTTTGAAGAAAAATAGAATGCAAAGAGGCTTGCAAATATGTCAAAATAGTTGAAGTATAGCCAGTGAAGTGTCTCATCTTCCTAAATACTGTTCTCCCTTATGATGAATACTCTAATAATGTAAGAATTGGCAAATTTTGTCATTTATTAATAAATTTATATTCTGTTTTTTCATATTATTTTCAGGCTATAATCCCTAGTTTCTTAATTTTATTAAGTCTAATTTTATAGGATGATAGATTTTTAAAAGTCATTAGGAAATAAATATATTTTGTTAGTACAGATATTTTAATATATTAAATCAATAAAACAACTGATACCTTTGTAATATGTCTACTTGACTATACTTACCTGGATCTCCTAACGTATCTTCCTTGAGTAATTCCTGTAGGGATGGATCAGAAGAGATTCTTGTGTGATTTCAAAGTCCAAATTACCTCAAAACCATTTCATAGGCCACATAATTCACTTCTTTGCTTGCTCATCTAATACCCACAAAATCAAGTCCAGAAAAGCCAGGACTAATACCAAGGGCAACTTGTCCCTGTGAACTCAGCTATTGTTTACAGGTTCAGGTTTGTTCTTGCCCTCATCTATCAGGGCCAAGGGTGAGCAAAGGCAGAAGAGGGCACCCAGGGTACAAAATTTAAGACTTCCAGTATAAGGATGGTAACTGGTGTAGGTGCAGTGTTTCTTCCAAATTTTATCTCTAAAACATAAAGAAAATCATCAAATAAATAAAGCATGGGACATTGTGTCAATGAATTTGGCGGATTGATAGAGTACAATATAATAAAATATTCTCCATTTTATATTGAAATATTGATACTGATATTTACAACTTGTTATATATGTTAATATTTATTAACTAATGTTTGGAAGGGGTACGAGGAATTGAACTCAGGGACACTAAACCAGTGAGCCACATCCCTAGCCCTATTTTATATTTTATTTAGAGACAGAGAGTCTCACTATGTTGCTTAGCTGTGCTTTGGCTGAGGCTGGCTTTGAACTCGGGATTTTCCTGCCTCAGCCTCTGGAGCCGCTGGGATTACAAATGTGTACCACTGCACTGGGCTTAATTAATTAATTTTTTAAGGTGGAGTCTCATTCTGTTGCTTAGGTTTGATATTGATATTATCAAAAGTTAAGCAGGGCGTGGTGGTGGCACACCTGTAATCCCAGCACCTGGGAGGCTGAGGCAGGAGGATTGCAAGTTCAAAGCCAACCTCAGCAATGGCGAGGCACTTAGCAACTCAGTGAGACCCTGTCTTTAATAAAAAGGGCTGGGGATGTGGCCCAGTGGTCAAGTGCTCCTGAGTTCAATCCCTGGTACCAAAAAACAAAACAAAACAAAAAAAGTTACAGATGGGACTGGGCTTGTAGCTCAGTGGTGGAGCACTTGCCTCTTATGCATGAGGCACTGGGTTGGATCCTCACTCAGCACCACATAAAAATAAATAAGTAAAAATAAATATATTGTGTTCTTCTACAGTTACATATATATATATATATACATATATACATATATATACACACATATATATATATATATATATATATATATATTTTAAAGTTACAGATGGAAGACAATCATGTTGTGGGAGTTTGCCATGTTCTTTTTGTCCTCAAATCCCACAAGACCCTAAATCCATAACATTTCTTTTCCAAAATGTAACAAGGACTGGCACAGGGAACAAGGAACCCCTGTTTAATTCTTTCTGAGAGTCTCAGCCCTGTTTTTACTTCATAATTGTAGAGTATTAAAAATTTGCCTATGAACTCAGATATATTATTGTTTTCTTTGATGAACTGAGTTCCAGGTGTTGTCCTTAACTACATCAGTAGAAGACCCATCCTCAGGAATCTCAAGTGTGGGGATGGCTTAAGTAGGAGAAGTGGAGAAAATTCTGGTAAGTTAAGCAGTGAAAAGTCCTTGAATATGTCAGGTCTTTAGGAGCATTTGATCTGGTAATTTGATTTAGAAAAGGGGTGCTTCTCTTCTAAAGCAGGTGAAATAGAGAAGGAATTAAATGTTAATTTGTGAGAGTACAAAGGGAAGCAATGGTTTGAATAAGTGAAGGTGCCTGGAAGGAACTAGAGATCCCAGACCTCTCAAGCAGACTAGGAAACCCAATGGAGGTAGAAAGACATTATACTTGAGTTTACCTTTGGCAAAGTAGTGTCTCTGTTTTGCTCCAGTTTTCTTTTTCATATTTTTTCCTATTGTTAGAAAAATTCCTCCTTTCTTGCTTAAGGGAATATATGCTAATTATATGATATGTCCTTTCACAGTTACTCCCTGAAATCTCAAAAGATTCTTCCTCTTTGTCTTGGCAAAATTGTTTTTAAAAGGACCTATTTTTTCATAATATCTGGAAACATTTATATCAAATGGAGTATTTTCTCCCTGTTGTCGATGGAGTACATGGATGACATTGTTTTCTTTGTAGAGAGAACAATCATTTAATCTGAATTTATCTTATTTATTTATTGCAGATATTTGTAGAGCACTGATTGTTGTAGATTGATCAGGGGCAACATTTGCCAATATACCTATTTTTTTTTTTTTTTACAGGCCAAAATTTATTACTGCCAATGATGGAAAAAAGTGTGGAATTTGCAGTGGAAACATCCACATGAAGTCTATACCTAAAATATATGTTCACTAGGATAGTTTTAGCATTCTTTTCAGCTTGCCTTAATTTTAGACAAGTTTGTTCTTGACTATAGGCTCTCTAATAATCCTTTTCTTAGACATGTGTTTTTAGAAACTTGTAATTCAAAATGTTTCCCCTCAATCCTTTTTGAAATATATATAACTTCCTTTTGAAGTCTCTTGCCAGTTTTAAGTCCCAGTGAATGTCCTTCTCAAGGACCTGAGGATTATCTCTTTGACGTGTAAACTTCAGAGGGATATTTTCCCCTTCTACCAGGCACTTTGGCAGAGTAGGGGTCTAACTAGTTGATTATTTGCTCCAAATTATAAAAATGTGTACAAAAAATACCATGAAAATGAAAGTATATGTTTTTTTCCATGGGGTAAAGACAATTAGCAAACACAGATGGCCTGTAATTTCTCTAACCCCAGTTCTAAAAATTCAGTTTGTGGTGGGTTGTATGTGTGTTTATATATTTGCATGTGAATGAATGCAGTTGAGGTTAATCCCTATCTCCTCTTGCACTTATCTTGAGTAAAGATATCCTTGTTTGTTGAATTTTGTTGAGGACAACCTTTAATTTGACAAGGTCTAACTGTATTTTTTAAGTATTTCTGAAATTGCCAATTTATCTTATTCCTTCACTCTTTATAAGACTATGTTTAGGTACAACCATTTTGTAAAATAAAATTTGTGAAATCTTTTTAGAAATTTTTATCCTATCTCCTGAGCTCTTTAAAATCCATTCCCAGATTGGTTAAATCTATGTACTTTCATATTCTTTCTGGGACTTCTCCTTTATCCCTGATCATTCTGTCTGTCCAATTTTTGGCTATTGAATGACCATTAATATTGTCTACTCAATTTTATAAAAATCAGAAGACAGAAATATTAATCCCCTTGGACAATTCAAATTCTTGATTTACTTTCTTTATTCTCATGCATTTGAAAAGTTTTGAAAACATTCTTCAAGTTTGCCTCTGATGATGTGTTAACCCATGTGTCATGAGTTCCTGACCTTAAAGTAGTATGCCAGCAAATGGGAGAGGACTGTCACTGTGAATTAGAGCTCACTCTTGGGGTGAGTGAATACATGTGGGGAAAAAAAAAAAAAATTTCTGGAGATGAAGCCTTCTGAAAGAAAAGCCATTTAAAGGTTTTTCCTTCTTTTTCTTTGTTTGATTATTTTTATACATTTTATTTACTAGTATGTACCAGGAAAAAATATTTTTTAGAAAAATATTTTGTAGTCAAAACTAGGTTGTAATTTCCCCCCATTTCCATTCATAAAAAAGTGATAACTAAATATTGTATATTTAAGTTCTGTTCTAAAGAATCTAGAAGACAATGCAAGTCATATCAAAATTTTCTCAAAATAGCCACAGCAGTGCTGTTGTTCTTGTTAAGAATGTGCAATTTTGAAAAATAGAAATGTTATTTATAGCCATGACAAGAGTTAGATGTTCTGTAAAACTTGAGTTTGCTCAGATAGGCTGCAGACTTCAACTGAGACAACCCTTTGAAAACAGATAGTTGGAAAGAATGTGCTGCGCTGCACTTTATTGGTCTAGATCCTGGCCGAAACCCACTGTCCCCACCTGGGAGACTGACAGGGTGCACTTTCCAACTATTGGAAAATCAACCAAAATCTAAGAGAAACAATGAGAAGAAAGGAAAACTTCCATATAAAGTTTTCAATGGTGAGCCGAGGCAGTGTCTAAAGAACACTGGTGCATTGGAACATTCTGCTTGATATTCTTTGGGACTACATCAAATAGTCAGGCTTATTGAATAAATGACTCCACCCTGGTACCATTTTATGTAATTGATCACAAACAACATAAAATTCAGCCATACAAAAGGGAATAAAGTAATAGAAAATTTAAAAATAGGGCCACATTTCACCAGGTAACATAGAATAACACAATCAGAATTCTAAGTTGGATACATAGTCATAGGACCAAAAACAAACAGTAACACAAGACTGAACAAAAAATTCTGTATCATATTCAGCATAAAATTTAGTTGCCAAGAGCGAGGTGGTCTCTAACACCTGGAGATATACAAGTTTCAAATAAACAGGACACCTCTGTTTATCATTGTGATATAGCAAGAGACAATACAGTATGAACAACACTTAGGGGAGACTCATATTTCTATGACTCTATGGAGAAATATTTCAACTATGTATCTGTTATTGTCACTAATAAGTTAACACTCTAAAGATGCCCATCAATGGTTTGGGATTACACCAGGTTCTACATTTGTTTAAAAAATATTCTGCAAGAAATTATATATAACAAAAAAACAGGATTATAAATTTATAGCACATAAAGAACAACAAGTCTAATGTGATTTTTTTCCACAGTGGTCTTTTTTCTTTTTTTTTCTTTTTGTTCTAATAGCTATACATGACAGTATAATGCATTTTATCATACTGTACACAAATGGAGTTCATTTTTTCATTCCTCTGGCTATACATGATGCAGAGTCACAGCAGTAGTGTAATCATACATGTATATAGGGTAATAATGTCTCTCTCATTCTACTGTCTTTCCATCCCCACTGCCCTAACCCTCCGCTCACGTCTCTCTGCATAATCCAAAATTCCTTCATTCTTCCCCACCCCCCCACTATGGATCAGCATCTGATTTGCAGAGAAAATATCCAGCCTTTGGTTTTTTTCCTTTTTTTTGGGGGGGTGGGGTGGGGATTGTCTTATTTTGCTTAGCATGATATTTTCCAACTCCATCCATTTACCTGAAAATGCCAGAATTTCATTCTTCTTTAAGGCTGAGTAATATTCTATTGTAAATATGTACCACATTTTCTTTATCCACTCATCTATTCATCTAGTTTCATGGTTTAGCTATGTGAATTGAGCTGTTACAAACATTCATGTGGCTGTGTTACTGTAGTATAATGATTTTAAAATCTTTGGGTTTAAACTGAGGAGTGAGATAACTGGCTCAAATGGTGGTTCCATTCCAAGTTTTCTAAGGATTTCCATACTGCTTTCCATAGTGGTTGCAGTCCCAGAAGCAATTTGCAGTCCTACCAGCAATGTTTACAATTTCCCCCATGTCCTTGCCAACACTTATTATTGCTTGTATTCTTGATAATTGCCATTCTGATTGGAGTGAGATGAAATATTTGTTTTAATGTACATTTCTCTAATTGCTAGAGATGTTGAAAAATTTTTTCATGTGTTTGTTGACTCGTCATATTTCTTCTTCTGTGAACAGTCTGTTCCTTAGTCCATTTATTGTTTGGGTTAGTTCTTTATTGGGTGTTAAGTTTTTTGAGTTCTTTTGTATCTTAATATAAAATCAACACCTAAAAATCAAGTTCATTTCTATATATAAGTAATGAATCAACTGCAAGAGAAATTAGGAAAACTACCCCATTCACAAGAGCCTCAAAAAAATACCTTGGAATCAATTTAACAAAAGAGTTGAAAGACCTGTATAATGAAAAATACAGAACATTAAAGAAAGAAATTGAAGAAGATCTTAGAAGATGGAAAGCTCTCTAATGCTCTTGGATAGGCAGAATTAATATTGTCAGGATGGCCACACTACCAAAAGCAATATACAGATTTCATGAAATTCATATTATAACCCCAAATAACATTCTTAATAGAACTAGAAAAAGAAATCATAAAATTCATTTTGAAAAATAAGAAAATCAGAATATCCAAGACAATCCTCAGCAAGAAGAGTGAAGCAGGAGGTTCACAATACCAGAACTGAAACTATATACTACAGAGCAATAGTAACAAAAATGGCATGGTATTTGTAACAAAATAGACATGGGGACCAATGGTACAAAATAGAAGACACAGAGACAAACCCACATAAATACCATAACCTCATACTATACAAAGATTCCAAAAACATACATTGGAGAAAAGAAAATCTATTCAACAAATGTTACTGGGAAAACTGGAAATCCATATGTAGCAAAATGAAATTTAACTTCTATCTCTCCCCCTGCATAAAACTAAACTCAAAGTGTATCAAAGACTCAGAAACTAGAACTGAGATCCTGTGCCTAATGGAAGAAAAAGTAGGCCCAAATCTTGATCATGTCGACTTAGGACCTGACTTTCTTAGCAAGACTCCTAAAGTGCAAGAGATAAAATTAAGAATCAATAAATGGGATGGATTCAAACTACAAAGTTTTTTTCTCAGCAAAGGAAATTATATATAACATGAAGAAAAAAGCTTTCTTTTAACACCACCTTATATTTAAGTGTTCTAAGGCAAGTTATAGCTCAGTTACTATAGATCTAAGCACTGTAGTTACTGTTATTTTTCTTTTATTCTTATTTTCTTTTCCAGAGAGACATGATGCACAGATTCCCTTAGGGCTGTATGATGTCCTTATATATAAACTATTTAATGTGGTCACGAAGTTGTGTACCTATTAAGCTTGAAATAGGTTTGTATTCCCTGGCTTATTCTATATTAAATGGTGGAATTGCTTTATCCACTGATATTTACCAATGAAGAGAACATTTATAGATTTGAGCTGTGAAAACTTCCACAACATCTTAGTAAAATTCAACATTCCCTCTTCTTCATACCTACTACACTCTGTTGTGTCCACAACTACAACATATATATATATATATATATATATATATATATATATATATTTTTTTTTTTTTTTTTTTTTTTTTTTGGTGGGGGGGTACCAGGGATTGAACTCACGTGCACTTGATCACTGAGCCACATCCTCAGCCCTATTTTTTATTTTTTTATTTAGGTACAGGGTCTCACTGAGTTGCTTAGTGCCTCACCTGTTGGAGGCTGACATTGAACTCATGATCCTCCTGCCTCAGCCTCTTGGGCAGCTGGGATTACAGGCATGTGCCACTGCAACCAGGAACTATGGCATATTCTTCTAGGAGATACTATAATATCATCAACTAAATTTAATCTATATTTATAGATGTGTGCATTAAACATTTCTTAGAATAAACTAAATATTCTAATAGCTGATTTCAAATAAAAATCAACATTTTTCTCATTATAATCCTGCCGGGGCTGCTGAGTTATGAATGGGGCCGCGGTCTAAAGCTACCCCCCTTTTGGGCCCTAAAAGGGGGGCTCCTTCCTGCCCGCAGAAAGGAAGTAACTTACCGGGTGAAGATGGGCTTAACGGGCAACAATACGCTGCGTGTCTCCTATCTGTCTGCTGGACAGAAACCACGCCACACCCAGGGAGTTTTGTATAGCAAGCGAGAATCCAAAAACTCAACTTTATTGGCAAGGTGCTGAACTTAAATAGGCCTAGAACTAACCAATCAGCCAGCAGGGCGGTTGGGTCTCTCACGCTACATCATAGCCACACCCCTTTGCTTAGCCCCGGTCCTATTAGGGCGTGGTAAGCAGCCAAAGTCCTTCCCCTTGGCAGACATGAGTCCCAACATAATCCAACAATACTGTTCATGTACAAATTATTTTATAGAGTCCAATATGATAAACATGAAATGCAATCTTCCTGAGTAGCAACAGTGTGACTGATACTATAAAGTTTACCATAATTGCAATCATATCTTTCTTATAAGAACCATGATTAACATCAAGATTGAAAGTGTTCCTACATTCTGGTTTTATATTTAATGTTTCTATAAATTCTTTTTCTACAATTAATAAGTTAATTGTAAGCTAACTAAAGGAAAAAAAATGTGACTCTCTGTGGTATCACATTCTGCAGTCTGAGCAATCCAAAGTCAAGTTTCATTTGTAAAAAGCTTCATATTACTGCATTAAAAATATTTTTCATTTTTTAATATCTCTGAAATTATGTAACAATCAATGACATTTAAAATCACTTTTACTGCATGTGCAAATTTTTTTTTTTTATCTTGCTGCTGTGAATGTTGAACTGTATTCTCTATATGGTTAAGTCAACAGACTAAGAAGCCAATGAAGCAGATGCATGAGTCGTGGTTGTTATATGAGCATGTTCATGCATAGAAAACACAGATTCAGAACAACCATGAAAAAGATGTCCACCACTTAGAAAAATAGTTAAAGATTTGTGGATGAAAAACAGAAAATTAAAAAAATATATATATTTATTTTTAAAAAGATGTTGCTGTATTCTCAGATCCCTTTACTAGAAAAAAAAATATGTGTATCTATGGCTCTTTCTTAAAAATTCATTCAGATGTCATTTCACAGGAAATCATTACAAAGACCCATATCAGAACGTTTTCCCTTGTTCTCTTCTAGAAGTTTTCATTTCAGTTCTTACATTTAAGTTTCTCTTCCATTTTGATGGATTTTTTTTGTATGCCATGAGAGTTCATTTTCACTTACTGCATGAGAATATCGAGTTTTCTGATTGCAATTTGTCAAAGCAACAACACTTTCCAAAACTGTGTTCTTGGTACCCTTTTTGAAATTTAGTTAAATGCGTTTCTGAACTTTTCCATTGTATTCCAATGGGGTCTTAGTCCTTTCAAGTTGATATTAAAAATTCAATAGACTAGGTAGTTTAAACACCAAAACAATTATGTCTCACAATTCTGGAGTCTGGGAAATCCAAAGTCAAGACTCTGGCATATTTTTCATCTGTTCAAGGCCCCTTCCTAATAGCCATCTTCTTGCTGCAACCTCCATTGATCAACAGGGTGAAAGTGCTCTCTGGGGCCTCTTATCAGAATACTTACCCCATTTATGAGTGTTTCACCCTCATGACCAAATAACCTCCAAAAAGCCTTATCTCTTAATTATATCACATTGGGGGGAAAGATTTCAACATATGGATGTGTTTAGAGCAAACAGCCTATCAATACAATTGTTCCGTCTCTCTGTATTTATACCAATATCATTGTTTTAATTACTGTAGCTTTGTAATATATTTTGAAATCAGAAAGTGTGATGAGTCTGTCTTCATTTAGTCTCAAGGTTTCTTTTGCTATTTTGAATTTTTCCATGGTTTCTATAAATTTAATGGTGGTTTCTTTTATTTCTGTAAAAATATCATAGGAATTTTGATGAATATAGCATTGTATCTGTAAGCTTAGGTAGCATGGGTATTAATTATATTAGCTCTTTCAATCTATGAGCTTTAGATGTCTATCCATGTATTTGTGTCTTTGATGTCTTTCACCAATATTTCTAGTTTTCATTTTACAAAACTTTCACCACCTCAATTGAATTTATTTCTAAGTACATTATTCTTTTTATGGTATCATGAACAGAATTGTTTTCTTAATATTCTCTTTATGTAGCTCCTCATTAGTGTATACAAACATAACTGACATTTTATATCCTGCAACTTTACTCTTATTTGTTTTGTGTAGAATTTTTGATCGCTGCATGTAGGGCTCTGTCATCTGTAGAGATAATTTTACTTTTTCCTTTCCGATATGAATTTTTAAAAATTTATCTGGCTAGAACTTTTGGCATTTTTGAACAACAGTAGTGAGTGGAGCCATATCCACATATTCCTATCTTGAAGGAAAATCTTTCAATTTTTCATCACTGATTTTGATGTTTGCTGTGGATTGTTTTATGTATCACTTTTATTATGTTGATCTACATTCTTTCTATATTTTGCTTAATTTTACCATAAAATATTATATGATTTTCTTATATCTATTGAAATAATTGAGCAATTTTTACCATTATTCTGTTAATGTGGTATACCATAATTACTGATATGGTTAGTTAAAACATCCTGGCATCCCATGGTTTAATTCCACTTCATTATGATGTATATTTTTTATGTACTATTGAATTTGGTATCTTTTCATTTTGTTGAGTATTTTGCATTTATTTTCTTATGGATACTGTCCTGTACTTTTCTTTTCTAGAAGTGCAGATCAAAGGAAATAATCAACACAATGAAAAAGGAACTTGTGGATCAAGGGATAATTTTTACACATCATGTATCCAATAAAAGGGTGATTTTTAAAATATATGTGGTAGTTAGGTAACTCATTATGGTCTGAATGTTTGTTTTCCCCCCAAAGTTCATACAATGAAACCTAATTACTAATATGTTGGCATTAAGTCATGAGAGCTCTGTTTGAATAACTGACTCATGCCCTTAAAAAACAGACTCCAAGGAGTATATAGTCCCCTTTTCCATGTGAGGTTGCAGTAAGAAGATATCTATGTAGAAAGTTAGCTCTTACCAGAACCTGACCATGCTGATACCCTTATGCACTATCCAGCCTACAGAACTATGAGAAACGTTTTTGTTATTTTTAATTTGCCAGAATTTTTTGTATTTTTCTTATAGCTGCCCAAACAGTCTAGGATATAATTCAATAGTATCACAAACAAAACAAAACAAAATAAATGCCCTAACCTGATTGGAAAATAAGCAAAATATTTGAACATAAATATTTTCCATGCAGACATACAAATGGCTAGTATGTATCTAAAACAAAACAAACAAACAAACAAAAAAAAAACACACACAAAAACCCTAAACATCCTTTATTATTAGGGTAGTTAAAAAAAAAAAAAAACAACCCTGCAACCAGATGTTAGTTTATACAGGATAGATTGGCCACAATTTAAAATATATGTGCATGAACATGAGAAAAACAATTAAACAATTGGTTTCACTGGTGGTAGATATGTGTGATAGTGCTACTATGGAAAATCCTATGGAGATTTTCCAGAATAATAATAATGGAAGTACCACATGATCTGGCAATATCACTACTGGGTATATACCCAAAATGTGTTAGTCCATTCCTGCTGCTATAGTAAAATGCATGAAATGTTATAATTTATAGAGACCCAAATCTATTGTCTCATATTTGTTGGAAGATGGAAAGTCAAAAGATCAAGGTACCAACAGATTTTGTGTCTGATGAGAGCTGCTTTCTCCTTCTAAGGTGGCACTTCTCACTTCTGTCTGGATGTATTCTTATATTCTTACATGGCAGAAGAGATGAACAGCTTCCTCGAACTTTTTTTTTCTTTTTTTAGTGAAGTCACTAATCCAATTCACAAAAGCTTCAATATGAAAGAGTTGTCTGCACTCCCATATCCATTCCCACGTTATTAATAATAGTCAAGATATGGAAAGGCAACAACCTAATGCCATAGATTAATGGATAAAGAAAATGTGATATATGCATGCAATGGATTATTATCTACCCTTGAAGTATAAGTAAGTCTTTCCATTTGCAACAAGCATGAAGTTGGACGATGTTAAGCTAAAGGAAATAAGCCAGTCATACAAGGACAATTATTTCATCATTCAACTTATATGAGTAATATGTAAATAAAATTAATTATAAATTATCCAATATAATAGGAAATTTTATAGAATTTGAGAATATAATAGCAGTTGCACCAGATTGGTGAGTAGGGAAATGAGAACTTGTTCAATGAATATAAAATTCCAATTATGATATATTAATATTTGCTGTCTCCTATGATATATTAATATTTGCTGTCTCCTATAAATTTGACACCTATAATTAGCAATAGCAATATGGTATTGTGCACTAAAAAATCTGTGAAAGGGGAAGATTTCACATTGTATTCTTACCCTACCCCCAAATAAACTCTGAAAAACACACCAAATAAACAAACAGTAACAATAAGAAGACTAAGGAACACAAGAGTACACATTTATTTCCTTGATTGTAGTCATATCAGATTTGTGGTTTTGGGACTTTTGCAATGAGACAGAATTCATATATTGAATTTGTTAATTTAAAAAAAAAACTATACAAAATGTTTAAATAAGTAGTGGTAAAATCATTTAAATGTGGTTCAGAAAAGGCAGAATGTGAGAAAGATTTAGAAGATCATAACATATTCATTATTTCATAATATTCTTATATTTACATTACTATTATCTCTAAATAAAAACAAAATATTTTATTATGAATAATGCTTTAAGTAATTGACACTTTATACTCAAGAATATGTGATGATATTACCTTCAGTTCATTAGCATTTATCAAGCTTTTCGTTTGGCTATAGTATAGACTATAGTTGACAATAATGTCAGTTACTTAAATATAAAGTCCTAAATAATTACATGTGATATATATAACACATTCCCACATAAACTAATTTCTATGGTCATGTATGTATGTCTGTTTTTCACTTTAGTAAGAATATTGTTGATGCAAATCACAACTTTTCATTGCAATTTTCTACATATCTATATGTCTTGAACTTTTAATTTTCAGAATTAATACTTACATGTTGAAATTTGCCTTTATGTTTGATGTATATTTCATAATTATCTTTCCAAATTCTAATAATAAAATCAAACATATTGTGTAGCTGCCTGAAGCAATTGCCGCTTGGAGCAACTACGCCGCGGGAACAAGTTCAGAGGCAGAGTGGAAACAAACAGCCTTTTTATTCTGGTAGCTTTTGTCTCTGACTCTAACAACAATTCCCACACGCACCACACACCACCAAAATGGCGCCAACCCCATCAGCCAAGTCACGGCTCAAGTCTCTCCAGATCCCGGGCCAAGTCCTGCGAGACCACGGAAGGCGGAAATGCCCGACCATGGCCCGCAGCCAACTGCAATCTCAGTCATCTCCCCAATCAGGGCTCCTGCAATATTGTATGTGATAATTAACACTTTTCCCCTAATTTTAGTGACATCTGACAATGAGGCAAGGAAAGATCTGTGTAATATTTTTTAAATTATTTTTCAAAAATCCCTATTGATTTCCATGGGGTTTTGGAGATTTTCATTTTAGTCACAATCTAATTTATGACTTTATGTTTTTGTGGCTGATTTGGGGTTAAAAATATTACTTCTGAAATTTAGGAATATGCTATTAGGGAAAAACCTCATGACTGATTATTATATTCCTTTAGGAATATTTTGGTTTTTTATTCAACTAGTATGACTATTTACATTTATATACTAGCTAATTTGTATAAAATATTTCATTTCTGAAGAAGTGTTCAATTGAAAATTATGTACATCCTAAAAAATAGATGAGAAATTTCATCTTTTCATTGCAAATTTCCACCTACATGTCATTTTCCCAGTTATCTTGCAGTTATCTTTGGTCACGTGACTGAGCTGTGGAAAATAGAATATAGTAAAAAGCTATGGGTTACTTCTAAATGTGGGTCTACTCCTAGATATCTCCCATATACTCCTAGATATCTCTTCTTCATCTTCATACAACCTTCTTGCTGAATTCACAGGATGCAGATTTCTGATGCAGGGCACACCAAACTGAGACTTGAATATGGGTCCCTGATTATCATATGAAAGACTCCTGACCAGAAAAATCCATTTCAGGTTCCCATCAGTAAGAAGAAAAAAAATTTCAGTTGCATTAAACTAACAAATATTGGATCAATACATTAAAACAATAAACAGTTTTTACTAATTTAAATTATATTGCCACACTGCAATTTTCACCTTCACAGAATTATGTATGCCTTCAATCTTCCTCTACTACTGGCAACTTGCCAAACATAAGGAATGGAGATAAGCTAATCTAGTGGACACTCATTCAAAACAAACAACAAACAAACAAAAAGCCTATAAGTAAATTGTAGAAAGATCAGTAGAGTAGAGGGAAGGATGCAGGGTGAGGGAGGAGGAGAGAGAGGAAATGCTCAAAGCTGAGTTAGAGAAAATTAGGTTCTAAGCTTCTGTGATTATTTAAAAATGTACCCTAAAAAGAGTCAATAAAAAAGGGACACTTCTAGAAACTGACAGAAAAATAATTTTAAAATTAATTTAAAATAAGCCTCCTTTATAAAGGTTTAAATTAGAAGACATTTATAGTTTTAGACTCAGATTTCTTATCCAGCATAATTTGCCAACCACAAGAATCTTTATTTATGTTATTCTAAATATCTTTATTTTTTTTTTCTTTATGGGGGGAGGGTACCAGGGATTAAACTCAGAGGCACTGGACCACTGAGCCACCTCCATAGCCTTATTTTGTGTTTTATTTAGAGAGAGGGTCTTACTGAGTTGCTCAGCATCTTGCTTTTGCTGAGGCTGTCTTTGAACTGGAGTTCCTCCTGCCTCAGCCTCTCAAGTTTCTGGGATTATAGGTGTGCACCACCATGCCCAGTAAAGATCCTTATTATTTTCTAAACATAATTTTTAAAAGAATTTATGTGAACTTTTTTTTTTAACATTCATTATATTTATTTTACAAAATAAAATGGTTAAAAAAAAAAAAAAAAAAACCAAACCAGAAAACTTTTACTTAAAACTCGTCCAACTAAGTGGATTGGAATATCCCAACTCATCCTCACATTCTTTCTATGTATAAGGAGCTGGAACCATATCAGACAGTGAAGCTTTTTTTTTTTTTAATTATTTTTAATATTGTTTTATTTCTTGATAGACCTTTGTTTTATTTATTTATATGTGATACTGAGAATCGAACCCAGTGCCTCACACATACCAGGCAAGTACACTACCACTGACCATAGCCCCAGCCTCAGACAGTGAATTTTTAAAAAACACTTGAATTAAACATTTAGCCTATTGTTTCCAATGTTCCATTTTCAAGAAGAGAAAATCAAATCACTTTAAATATGCCATCCTTTTTTACATCATCATGCTGATTTGAAGCTGGCTTTGAACTAACTATCTTACTTCTTCAGCCTCCCAAATCTCTGAAATTATAGGCATGGGCTGCCTTACCTGGCACAAAAAGATACCTAATTTGTTGTTTTCTGTTTGGTCATGGGGCATCACTAATTTCTCCTCTAAATCATGGTTGAATTGTACTTCTGCTCCACTACTGACCTTCAATATTCAATTCTTTTTTGACCTTCATCATAGTCAGTTACAAATATGAAAATATTATATTCTTAAATAACTCTGAAATACTCAGGTTTTAAAATTTGACATTTATAGTTAAACATTGAATTTGAAATGATTACATCATTTAGTGATAGATGTAAACTTTACATGTATTATGAAAATGAAATAACATACATAATATTTGTGATAGTTATTTTTCTTTGTAAAATTGATTGAGCCATACGGTACTCAGATATTTAGTCAAACATTGTTCAGTTTTTTAATGTGTTTTTAAATGAGATAAACAATTAAATTCAGCAGACTAAGTAAAGCATTCCCATCCCTAATGTAAGAGAATCTCATCCAATCTAGTTGAAGGCCTGAATAGGAAAACAAAAACAAGAAAAATAAAATTATTTCTCCACTAAGAAAATTTTTTTTCTGATTAATAACTTTTGAACTGTAACTTGACAATCCCCCAGCTCCAAATACATTCTGAAATAGATTAACTTGTTGGATCTTGAGCTTTCAAATGCTGAGGCTGTTCCTCCAGGCTTTCAGGCTTTTGCACTCAGAGCAGAAGTAACCAGTGACACTTCTGAGTCTGCAGCTTTCAGACTTATTCTACAGAACTTGGGACATGACCCCACATTGTATGAATAAACTTCTTTTTCTTTCTCCTTCTTGTGGTCCTCTTCCTCCTCTTCTTCTTTCTTTTTTTTTTTTCCTTTCAGTATAAAACTGGGGAATTAAACTCTGGGGTACTGTATTCACTGAGCTATATTGCCTCCTTTTTTCATTTTCATTTTTATATAGTCCTGCTAATCTGCCCAGGCTGGCTCAAATTTGCAATACTACTGCCTCAGTTTCCCAAGTTTCTGGAATTACATGTGTGTCAACATACATAAGAAGTCAATTTCTAATGATGATAAACCTCTCTTTTTCTTCCTCTCTGTCTCTCTCATCTCTCTTATCTTCATCTATAAATATTTGTATCTATGTGTGTATGTACGTATCCATGCAATGTGATTCTGTTTTTATGAAAAAGATTAATACCACTGTTCTGACACAGTGATTCTTGAAAGAATAACTAGAAAACATGAGATGAAATGTGCAGGTATCATTTTCTTAACATAGCTATTTATACAACCAGACAGAAAAAAATAATTGAATTATATCAAAGCATAACAAGAAAAGTAATAAAATTCTATTGAAAGATCTGAGAGATTTCAGGCTGAATAGAAATTGAGGCATCTCACTAATTAGCTTCCATTAGGAAAGATATCAATAAGTAAAAATGAGGAATCCAAATGAAATAAAATGTTTAAAATATTATTAATTATAATATTCCACTTAATTATTTTTAATTTTAAAATGTTACCCCAGAAAAAGTGATATTTTCCTCCAGTCAGTGCAAGAAATGAATGTGTCTGGTTTAATTCAGCCATTTCACAAGTTTTGATTTAGCTTGTACTAAATGCTGGGTACTAAGTGGAAAACTATATAAAAGCCAGAATCTGGGTTCAAGAGCACTTCAACTTTAGTGAGACAAAGTTATATTAAAATGTGTAGTAGTCAAAGTGAAGGGATAGTTTTATAGATGGTATAATTCCAAGACGTCATAGAGATGTGAAAATTAAGAGGTACATCTTACTTGTTTAGAGAAAAGAGAGTTCAGAAAGGGTCAGAAAGTTTATTTGAGTGGAGTTTAGTAGAAAATGTCAGCATTGGTTTGGTAAATAAGGTCTCACTGTATAGAAGATTGTGGCATCTTAGTGGCATCTTGCTTAAGGACAGGGCAAAATCAGTACAGCCTATGGTGGTCTGCCAACAATATGCATGCTACCCTCAGCAATGATGATTGGGAGCCCTATGAACTAGGCCACGGTCTTTGACAGGATGTGGAAGTCTAAATCATCCATGGGAAACCTTCCCAAAGGCAACTGTTCTGTCCCATGTCTTCCCCTCAGCCGCCGCGGCTTGTTGGCCTTGGGTAAGTCCACCTGAAGTGCTAGGGTGGTAGCCAGAGACAGGTAAGATCCCCCAGAGGGGGGCAACCTAAGACAGGCGCACACTCGACTAAGGTGGGTTCCCATCAATAAAACAGAAAAGGGTAAAAGAAATGTTGGGTACATTAAGAACATGTCAGCCAAAAATATAACTCTCTTACTTCCTGATATATGGACTTGGCCTAGCCCAGGGGTGTTGCCCTGACACATGACAAAAAATCAAACCACCACAAGAATAGGCTAATGACTGTTCCTCCAATGTGATCTGCTTGTGTTCCCTATGCTTCCTTATAACATTTCTGTTGATAAAACCCTCACTTTTTTCATGAAAGATATCATGGTGCTTAAAGAGTTAACTTTGACTGCGTACCTTCTCCTATTTACTTGCTGTTCTGTTCTTTATATGGCCACCAGATATCACCATTTCAATTATTTAGATTGAGACTAATTCTGTAAATTTAACCTTATTGGAATCTAAGCTAAATACATAAAGTAAAAATAAGAACCTTTTTCTATAAGTACTTAGTTCCTAGTTAATAAGCTTTAAGAGTCTTTTGTGATTAAAAATAGATTTCTCTTACTTTTAGAGTAGATATAAATTCCTTAAAGTAAAAAGTCCTTCAGAGTTAACATTCAGCTTTGTTCCCCCTTTCCCTGCTTCTAGGTTTTATAAACAACTGCTATAAAAGAAAAACAATAGTGCTTTGGAATCCCAGACAGAGAAAGTTGACTTTTATCAGACAGCCTAAATGGTGTGCAGAGAAAACAGTTTCAGGGAATCTGTGAGAAATAAATTTTTACCCAGACTAATTAGATAAAAATGACAAAATCATAATATGCCCAGACAGTCACATACAAGGCCTTGAAAAGGTGTAAGTGACCTCAAAATATTGAAATATATAAAATAAGAAATTTAATGTCTAAAATGTAATCTATAAATTAAGTCATGTCTGTAATGAAATCACAAAAGAAAGTATAAACAATTTGTACTGCCAAAAATTATGATTAAATACCTACAGCAAAGTGAAAGTAAAGAGAGAAGATTCCACAGCCTGACTCATGTGTCGGTGTGTTATTTTCTTCCCCATCGCTGCTCCTCTGCCTTCATACGTACTTCACTAAGTGCTCACGTTTGTACTGCCCCCCCACCCCCGCTGAGGCTGGCCCCCAGCAGAAGATGAGAAAAGAAAGAGTATAAGAAAATAAAGGGACTTGAAAATCATATTTGGAGATGACAGTTTGTGTGTATGAGTGCAAATTTGTGAGAGGGGATACTGGTTTCCAGGGGAAAGGATAGAATGGAGACATTACTCACTGTTTTGTTTTTGTTTTTGTTTGTTTTTTAATGCTATGTGTGAGGAACATTTTTTTTTGACTTTTTAATGTAGTTATGTTTTTATTCCTTTACTTTTCTTTTTTTTAAATGGGCTTTTATCTGAGTTCCTCATTCCTGTATTAGCTTGGGAAAACCTCATAATAACTTTATTCATAATAACTATTAGATCACTCTATCTAATTGCAAAATTCAAATGTTTTATAAATACAATAACCAATTTCTGAAACCAATATGGTGGTTAGTAAGAGAGGATGAAATAATGCTGCACAAACCACCATCACAATGACAACAGCAAAGGCAATGGATTTTTATAACAAAAAATTATTGTTTTCAATGTATCATGCCATAGGTCGTTGGCAGAGGATGGACAAATCTGTCATTGTGAGATTTTAGACATGGAGAGTTTACTGTCTTTTAACTACAGCACACGGGACATGCAACTTCCTCCATCATAGAGGCAAAGTAAGGGGAATGAAAGACAAAGATTGTTCTGACACTTGGAGTTAAAAAATATGATTTATGCTTATATTTCATTATCCAGGAACTTTCTGATGACTCCATCTAACTGCAATGAGCTAGAAATTTCAGAGCAAGAAAAAATATCTGTATCTCTGGGAATATTTTATTTTTGTTTGTTAATAAATTTAAACATTACTCTTATTTGTGTATATCAAGTGTTTTTTTCTAGTAACTAATTAGATTGCTTATATTTTTGTGGCATTATATAGGAATGGTTTTTTTTAATCTCCTAATAATAAATTATGTGTTTTCTTTAACCATTTATTTAATCTCCTTTTTTATGATTTAAGAGTACTGGTTAAGATGTAGAGAACAGTAAAGTTATAATAGCAGATCCCTCTTTTTGGAATTATATAACATTGTACTGTTCTATCCACTGAAATTTGAATATTTTGGATACAGTTGTCACTACAGGGATGGCTGAGTCAACTGCTGATCTGACTGTCTCCACTTTACTGAATATTTTATTTCTCATTGATGTCTACATAAAATTCAAAAATATAGGCCACAGGAGTCACAACAAACCAGGGAAAAATAGTACCTTTAAAATTACCTTTATTCTGAACCACATCTTCACATGGCTGTGTGCCTTTATACTTAGCTTTGTTTAATTTTAGTATTACTTATTTTTTTTTATTTACTGACATTTTAAAAAATTTAGTATGGAATTCAAAGACAGAAATGTAGTTCTTAAATATAACCTTCCATTCAATGCCTTTTCTTGTAACATTTTTAATGGTGCTTTTTGAAGAGCAAATTATTTTTTTAATTATTTTTATTTTTATTTATTTGCTTTAGTTGTACACAATGCGTTTTTTATTCAATGTGTTTTATTTGTACATGGTGCTGAGAATCGAACCCGGGTCACCCACGTCCTAGGCAAGCGCTCTACCACTGAGCCACAATCCCAGCCCGCAAATTATTTTAATATTAAAACAGTCCAATTTGTTATGATTGTTAAATTATGTTTCCAATCACATATTTTAAAAAATGTTTACCTAACTTAAGACACAAATATTTTCTCTTATGCCTATTTTATAAATTTCCTTTTTAGATTTTACATTTAGGACAATGATTTGTTTTCAGTTGATTTTAGTATAGGTTCAATGTTGTTATTTGTTTGTTTGAATTTAAAAGTTTAGAATATGCCAGCCTTACATTTGAAAAGATTTTCTGTCTTTTTACTCATTGCACTGAATAATATTGAATTTCCCTTAATGGTCAATCAGGTAGAGTAGTGTTTCTAGGTTATAGATTGTCTTTTATTGATCTATATGCCTATATTGTCTCATGTCACAAGTAGGTGGCCGAGAATTGGCAAACCCATCCTTCTGAGACTGTAGACAGAGGAGGATTTACTATATTTTAAATATATCATTTGAGACATGCATGCGCCTTCATCATATGGGCAGAAGTGTAGCTTCCCGTATATATATATATGTATATATATGTATATATATATGTAAAATATATGTATATATATTTTAATCCTAACTAGTACCCTTAAATCACAAAAAAGAATATAAGTGTTTCAATAAAACACAAAATTTTAACTAGGACATAATGAAATATTCATATAGTGCACCACAAAGATCATAAGAAATATAGTCAATAGAAAAAAAATAACCAGGTATACACAATTATGATAAAATATTGAGACTAATTAAGCTTTGTTATGTATCAGCATAGGATGGGGACAACATAAAACTTCCATATATTTTTGGTGTATGTGTGTGTGTATGTGTGTGATGATAGGGATCAAAACCAGGACCTCATGCATGCCAGGCAAGTACTTTACTATTGAATCATATCTTAACCTGTATAATGTTGTTTTGGCTTTGTTATTATTATTATTTTTTTTTTCTTTTACAGCAGTTTTAGGCTTTCCTTTGTCTGCTTTGAAGGAAGGCTGAGAAAGGAGAATCTGTGTGTGCGTTCTTACCATAGTGTCCACTCTACTGAGTGGGGCTGTCAGGGGTCTTACATTATTTTTGTGCGCACAAATTATTTTCCTAATAGAAGGTCCTGAGAGATATGATGAATTTCTCTATTTAGATATTGTTCAAATATTTTATAATTTTTGGCTTTCCCTCTTTATATATGATGAATACAACATTTTTTTACTGAATTCTTAGTGGTGTTTAGCACCATATGTGCCACATTGTATAGTACCAGTATCATTTTTATATCTAAAGATGTCTGTCTCTTTTTTTGTTGTCTTTTTTTAGGTATTTTTGGGATGATGACCTTGTGACACCATATGTTAAATGAAAATTGTGAATTTGCAAATTGCCCAGTGTTTTGCATTTGTTTGTTTGTGTTGTGATTAAGAGAGGGACTGATGTTTCAAACTTTGTATATCCTACGTGAAAACTACAGTTACACACAAGACTCTTTGGCCATATTTTAGAGATTTTGGCACAATAGGACACTGTTTCTAAAACTGAGCTCTGCTCCCTTCTGGTTTAGCTGAATGACATAAATCTCTACTCAACACATATCTCCCTCTTACTGAAACTGATGTTCTCTAAGTTTTTTTATGGGATCAATAACACAATGCTTCTGAGGGATATGAGACTGCAGGTATATAAATTTGGAGTGAGCCCAAGTTCAAAAATTTCAGAATTCTAATGGAGAAAGTGGTATTAAGACCATAAAAGCAAAGTTAGACTCACAAAGAGGAAGAGACTTAATTAACAATTGATTTATTTTGGAGAATTTCCAGAAATAGACAAAGAGAAAATGTCCACGCTTCCTCTATGTGTGACTGAATAGTACAGAAATCTTAAACATTTCAGGATATACAAGTATGTAAACAAATTTTGTAATGAAAGTAAATAACAGGCATTAGTTGTGTTCTTTGTTGTATGCATGCACCAAGTTTTTATATTTTAGATATGTTGCTTTATTGAATTTTTATATTACCTTTCAGGATAGACTTTATTTTGAACATACTTGCAAAGAAAGAGAAACAGTCTTAATAAAATTGAGAGTCATGAGCCTTTTGTGGCAGAAAGTAGAATATACTATAATCCAGGGTTTATATACCTTAGCACTATTGATCTTGTAGGGCTAGATAATTCTTGTAGTGAGACATTCTGTGCCTCACAGGATTAACAGCCTGGCCTCTACCCACTAGATACTAGCAACACTCTCCACCCCTGCCCTAGTTATGACAACCAAAGCCGTCTCTATATAGTGCCAAAAGGCAGGTGGAACACAGAGTGTGGGAAAAATTTGAGAACAAACAATCTGATTTCTCTTACTTTGAACATGGTGCTATTAGCCAGTGTTGTATTTTGTCTCCCAGAATTCCAAATTATGTTTTATTTTTGTTTTCACTTAGATTATAAATATTAAATACTGATGATTTAAATAAAGACAGTAATATAATGTAGCTTATAAGTTTTATCAGAAAATTGGGGAAAAATGATTTTTTTTGGTCTTATGGCAATGGTAACATCTTTATTATATGCTTAATTAGTGATACTAAAACATTCACTATCCCATTTTGTTTCCTGTTATATTTTATAAGCAAAATTAAGCTGCTCTTTCACATCCATAAAAATCCATCTGTCTTTAGTCTCTAGATAAGCACATCTTTTTGAAGGTCATTTTAAGAACTGATAATTAACCTAAATATAGGTATTTTACAGTAAAGGTCTTTTGCCATATCTAATTAAAGAAAAACAGTTACATTTATAACTCCCACAAGATCGCTGTCTTAAAATTATGTTATTAACATTGTAATTTAGATGATGTTACCATAGTTTCCCTCACGTAAAATGGTGGATGAAAACCTAATATCTGCTAAAATGGCAATAGTGCTATTTGCAGCTTTATCTTTTAATAAACATTTATTAATCATGCATACTCTTTCTGAGTCAAAGATCCATAGATTCCAGACAGAAAATGGACAGAAAATTCCTTCCTTAAAAAAATTAAGTCAAACACATACTAAATATATAAATACAAAAGGGATGTCAGGACCCTATTAATATATTGAAACCTACTTCAGTTTAAGTTTCAGGAATTAGAACACAAAAATTAAATGCTATTTGGAAAAAAATTTAAATGGGTTTAAGTAATAGGAAGATTGATTATTTGGGCACCTTTCAGGACAATTTTTACTCCATAATCAACTACAAGCTGTATTTCTGATTCTTTAACTAGAGATGCATTTTGGTTGTGTTTTTATCTCTGTGATTTGACATTATTTAATATGTAGCATTTATAGTCAAAGTCTTTTATTCAATATAATGAGATTCATCTATATATCACATTTATCAGTTACTTAAAGATATCATTAAGTAGCATTCTCTTATGTTGAATACTCCACAACTTACTTCTGCATCTACTTATAGATGACCTATTGGGATGTTTTCAATTTCAAGCTACGATGGCAAATCTTTTTTGATTACATGTTTTCATTTTTCTTGACTCAACTCAGAGAAGAATTTATTTTCACAGGATGGGTATATTTATAACTTTGCTAATACATTTTATTTTTCCAAGCAGTTGCAACATATTACACTATCCCCAGCAATGGATGATGAGAGCATCCACACATTCAAATAATTGCCAACACATTGGGTTCTCAGTTTTTTATGTTGACCTGTTTATTGAATTTCATATAGTATTATAATTTTAATCTGTATTTCCCAGACATTAATGCTCTTGAGTACATATCTATGTGATTTTTAGTCATTCGTATAGTTTTTGTTAACTTTCTCTTCACTTTTTTTGGCCATATTGTCGTGGTCCTTGCATTATAGAGTTGTGTGCTCTACCGGTTGTTATGTTGACCATATCAACCTTCTATTTACTACCTTTTTCAAGACTGAGTCATTCATTTCTCCAACCATAACTCTCAGACGCTGTCAGTATCAAGATAATTTTCTCTCTTAAGGTCACTCTAGGAACAAGAGAAGATGGTGGGAATACACTGGTGCCATTGCCAGTGGGTGTTCAGGGTCCACTTCATCCAATACTGCATCTATTTTAACTGCCAGGGGCAGAGGGACTCCAACTTCAAGAACAGACTTTGAGAATAAAGAGAGAAAAAGCTTGTCAAGGAGAGAGCTGGGCTTTCCAAGGTACCTGACCTTATAGAAACTGAATCTGTTCAATAATTCCCCCTCAGAGAGACACAACTTGGTTAAGAGTGACTAGCTCAAGGTGAGCCTGACAAATGCAATGCTGTCTGTGTGCAGCCACAGCAGTTGCTGGAAATGTCGTAGCAAACACTTCCATCACGGGTGTTTCAGATGCTTCTGAGAAAGTTTGTGACAATTAGTCAGAATAATTGTTAAGTGCTCAGAGCTGCTTTGAAGATGAAGTGGTATAAGAAGAAATGACAATATAATATAATCTCAACTAATAAAAATCTTAAATTGGAAGTCAAACAGCTCTGGGACTACATAGTGTCCTACACTGAAATCTACAAAAATTAATGTTTCCTTTGAATAAATCCATTTGTCTATTTTATTTTCCCCAGTACAAAGTATATTCTGATAGAGAGCTTTTCATTTTCAAAAATAAAAACCAAACAAAAAACACTCTGTTAACAAAATATCATGAATTCCATTTATTCCTAAGACTTTCAAGTAAAATGAACATAATGTTACTTAGGTTAAAAACATCCATTGTTCCTTTTAAAAAGATGGGAAAAAAATAAAGAGTAGAAGACTGATGAAGAAAGCACAGTTTTTAATGTACCAAATTTTCAATAGGAATGTTGGACAGATATTTGACTATTTCTGTGAAAACTGAACACTAACATCTTTGAGAGATCATTTATTTCTGTTTAATCTCTTTAACACGTGAGGTGAACTGCTACTCTGTGTTAACACCTTCACCCTCTACCTGTTCATCACTCTTGAAATGTTTTGTTTAAATCATTGAGCTTAATGTGTTCTGGATATGTATCACCCTTTATTTTTATTTTGTTTTGCTACTGGAGATTGAATCCGAGGTTGCTTTACCACTGACCTACATGCCCAGATCTTTTTAAAATTTTTAGTTTCTTACAGGTCCTCTAAGTACCTTAGGGCCTCACTGAGTTACCGCGGCTAGCCTCAAATTTGTCATCCTCTTGCTTCAGCCTCCAGAGCCACTGGGATTACAAACCTTCACCACTGCACTCAGAAATCTCCTTTACTTTAATTATATATTTTAAAGATATTTTAAATATGTGTAATTGCAAAGATTTGTGATCTATGTGCACCCTCATCTTGCTGTGTGTTTCTCTAGTTTTGTCTGCTTACTTTGCTCACTTATAAAATGAGGAAATCATTCTGCTGATCTCTGAAGTGTCCCTTTCAGCTTCTAATTTATTTGTTCTGTTCACCATCTTCAAGTCCATCTTAACCGGAGTATATTTGGACCACAGGCCTTGCTTTATTTTATATTTTGAAATTTTTAGGCATGCCTGAGTAATTATTTCTGAATTGATTTTCTTAAAAATGAGATAACTCTTTTACTAATTTTCACTGAAATTATATATTTCTGTCACTACTCTATAAATTAATCTGAAATGCACACAACCTTTTAGGAACTGGAATGATCTGCTTGTTAAATGTTTTTCCCCTCTTTATTTTATTTTGAATATACCATCTTAATCCCTTGATCCTAATTCAGATTTATTAATTTATCTTGTGGGTTAAGAGTGAGGCCTGACTTTAGAGTAAAGACTTGGAAAGAAGAGATGGAAATGGAGATGGAGGGTCCTCTTATTCTCCAAAGGAAAATTATCTGAAGTCACAGACTCACTTCCTGACTTAAAATAACGTCCTGTTACTTATTTACGTCTGTTGTTCTGAGTATCATTTCTCATCATACAGGTTGCAGGTATTCTGGCTAAAATTCTGTGGAGAGATACCAAAGACTCCCTCATGTAGTTGACTTTATTTTGGCTTACTTACAAACTTTCTCATCTTTAGCCTTGGATTTGTTGTAGTTGTGACATGGTGGTAAGAGTGTGAGACATGATTCTAGTTTCTGCCTCTGATTAGCACCCTACCTTGGGTGATTTCAGTCATCTTAAACTTAGCTCTCATATTCTCACTGTAAAACTCAAACATTAGACCAAGAAATACGCATTTGAGGTTTCTTTCTCAGTCACCTTCCAGTTGGGCATTCTCAGCTTCTAACTAGTGCTTTCCTGATGCTCAGATACACTATACTTTTTTTTTTTTTTTTTTTTTTGGGGGGGGGGGGGAGCACTATAATCAGTACAAACAAGCCAGCTGGTAAGTCTTACTGATAAAATTACAAATACAAACCAGTATGGTGGTGACTGGTCACCAATTCACCAGGCAGACAAGAAGCAATTCTGTGCTCAAGCCCAGACAAGGATAGAGGGCCAGAGGAATACTGAACATGGGGAAGGGGGCAAGGGCAGATAACTCAATAAACTATCTACATTCTATTACTATGATAAGTTTCCTTGTAGTTTTTCCATTGATTTGCTAATATTTCCAGACAAAATTTTATCATATCATCAATAACATTTACTTCACTTCTCTCAGATTGTGTGGCTTTTTTTTTTATCTTGTCTAATTGCAATGTCATCTACCACACTGTAAAAAGTAACGAATAAAAGGGCATTGTATATTTGATTTTAGCAGAAACATGTATTTGTGTCTCCATTAAACAAAATCGAGAGCTTTGATTGAAAGTATGTAATTCTATCACTTATCAGTTTATTTAGAGCTCTTAATGTAAATGAGTAGTCAGTTCTTTTTTTTTTTTGTAATTTATGACTACCATTTACTTTTTCTCTTATCATATTATGATAGATTATGTGAAGCATTAAATAATACTGAACACTTGGATTTGGATTGGTACAAATTTCATTCGGTCACAATTTCTTTTCGACTTTTTACTCTTTCTATACGCTATTCATTTTTTTATCATATTTCATTTAATATTGACACACTAGTGTTCATAAATTAGTTTGGTATATATGTCTATTTGTTTGGTGTATTTGTTGACAATTTTGAAAATATTCTTATCCTTTTATTATAAAAATGATTCAAAAGTTTTCCCTCTTTTACTATCTCTGGGATAGTTTAAGAAGCATTGTATTAGCTTATCATAAAAGTTATCTTTGTATCTGTAAATTTTTTAACAGTAAACTTGGCACAATTAATAATTATGCCAATTATCAGGGTAATTATTAAATGATTAATTAATTAAATGATTAATAATGTGAGACTATGAAGTTCTTCAACTCAGTTTGTGATGAAGTAACAATATTAATATAGGTCTTTGGATGCACTTTTCTTCAAAATGTCCACATTGAAAATATGCAAGTAGTATTTTATTATTGCTCATTAAAGTATTAATTAAGTCACTTTGGAATGTAATACAAAATGTGTATGTGCTGTTTGTTTGTTTGTTTGGCATGGGGGATTGAACTCAGGAGCACTCGACCACTGGGCCACATCCCCAGCGCTTTTCTGTATTTTATTAGAGACAGGGTCTCACTGAGTTGCTAAGTGCCTCGCCATTGCTGAGGCTGGCTTTGAACTCGCAATCCTCCTGCCTCAGCCTCCCAAGTTCTGGGATTACAGGTGTGTGCCACTGTGCCTGGCTGTATGTGCTATTGATAAATATGTTCACCTATTTTTATACATAAAACTTTTTAGATTAACCAATTTCTGTAGGTTTTTTTATTACCAGTTTCATTATTTCATTCATTTATTCACAGATACATGCATTATTTTCACATACTATTTTCTATGTTCGGTTATAAATAATGTGATAAGCATAAGGTTAATTTTTGTTTTCCTAATATTAACTAATAATTTATAATTGTATGATACAAATCTAAAGATGACTGTATAGCTCCTAAGAGCAGGTGAAACATATATGACACTGTCTTTTACATATTATATGTTAATGAAATGATTCTTAGAAATGTTGAAAAATTTAGTTAAATGGGAATTCCTGATGAAACCAAATTCAAGAATTTGAGAAATCATAAAGCTTTAATTTTTGGTTTTTCATATGGAAATGAATATTATGGAGCCCTTATTATTTTGAATAATGTATTGAATTCAAAATACTGCTCAATAATTTTATTGAGTAAACATGGTAATGTACAAACACAATATTAGATAGTATATTAAAACTTAAAACTATTATTAAAGATGATAAAAAACATGATCCTAACATTTAGTTGTCTTGGGTTATGGAAAAGCTTCATCAATCTTAATTGCATTAAATAATCTGGGCAAGGTATTTAAGCTCTCTTTATCTCTGATTTTTCAGTTAGGAAAAGGGTGACTAATAGTAGTCAGCTTTCAGAGCTGTTTTAAGGATTAAATGTATCTCTCCCTTATTAAGCACCCAAGTGTTAGCTACATTATTTTATTAAATAGAAAATCAAAATGTCTGATACAAGTTATCTTTTCATTCTAAGATCTACAATATCTAAGAATTTTCTTTCTTCTGGTTACTTGGCCTTTAAGTTGATATTTACCAAATTGTCAACAAGTTGTTTTCTGTGTTTACCTTGTGTCCAATTCCCAGTTCAAGCACTGCAGCTAGTTCCTTAGAGATGGATTTCCTTGAAGCAGATATTTCAGCAGACAGTGTGGAGGCACCTCCTTTGAAAGTGTGCAGATCTGGGCTCTCTATTAAGTTTGTGATAGTCCTCTGGGGTAGGTCCAAACTGTGCTTTTTTTCTCACCTTTTCTGATATTTACGGTCCTTGGGGCAAGTGTTCCTTGCTTCCTGTTTTCTCACTCCCAAGATGAAGCCCTACATTTATCACCAACCGTGGGGGCCTATTCTCCACCTGTTCATCTCATATAAGGGGTGGAGGAGAGAGATAATTATTTTAATTCATTATGGAGATGGTTTTGTACAGTTTTTATTCCTACATAAAAAGCAAGTTCTCCTACACAGCTATAGCAGATATAAGATGCTGTTTTTGTTCCCATTTGAATATGTCTATTCAATGAAATTCTAATTAGTTAGAATTCATTAGGGAGGAGGGGTAATTAATTAGGTTCTCTTGGACCTCCTACAGTGTAGAAATTAATTAAGTAGCAAATTTAAGAAACACTTTTCCACATTTTCAAAACGGTACTATCTCCTGTAGCAAGCTACTTCCTGTGGTACTGCTTCTGTATGACTGTACCTATAGAAATGATTTCAGATACCCTTTATAGATCCACTTAATTGAACCCTCATTACATACAAATATGTTTTTCTCCCAACAAGATACATATGATTTTTCCACTCAAATTTATATTTTGGAAATTTTTAATAATTACTCCAATCTTACCAAATATACACTTGCAGCTTTTCTTTTCTCATTGTGTATGCTAACATTCAAACTATGTTGCATGGTAGTTAACACTAACACAAAACTACAGGACTTATGAAGATTCAACTGGTGTTTCACAGTGATGATGATAGACTCGTGTGTTAAAAAGAAAAAGAAAAAAATGAAACTTGGGCCATGGAGCCAGAATGACTAGCATATTAATTCTGTTCTGTAGCTGACTACCTGTATGCACATTGACCATTTACATTGCATTTCTGCATACACTTATAATTCTATTATCTAAGATTTCTAAATGTTATAGAATCATCAGCTGTGTGGGAATAACATGTTTTCCTGTCAT
Organism: Tamias sibiricus; assembly: GCA_025594165.1. Lineage (NCBI taxonomy): Eukaryota > Metazoa > Chordata > Mammalia > Rodentia > Sciuridae > Tamias > Tamias sibiricus. Next base: position 148,342,311 of record CM046662.1, read on the forward strand.
AGTATTCAAACAATTCAATTAACCTGAGAAAAGCAAATATCTGTTTCTCTTAAAAAAATGAAAATGAAAATATATCATCTGAACAATTTACAGTATGGTGATCTAGGACTATTCAACACCAACATACTTAGCATTTTGTCTGCATGCCAATTAATGTTGATTGAATTTCAAAGAACAATTTATTTTTTTCTCAACATAAATTATCTAAGGATACAGAGTACATAGTTTCAAGATAATAATAGATTCAGTGCAGTATTTTTAAAGCTACCAGTTACCATTTTGAGTTCAGATTACAAATTGAATCTCAAAATAAAACGTTTAGAAAGGAATCTAATTGCTCCACAAAAACTTTCTCTATTAAAGTTTGAGTCACCACACCTGCTGGAATTATCTGTACAGGGCTTTATTTAGTATTTGATAATATTTCTGAAGAACAAAATTACTTTTACAAAAGTTGTAAGATATAACTAAGAACACACAACAGAATCATCAAGTCAAAATAACTTTTAAAAGAAAGTACAGGATATTATATTTTGTGATGTAAGAATAATTTATTGATATCAAATTTGAATGTGTTGGTTATAAAAAAATTTAAAGATTATATCAATCTGAAAAAATGTTTTTGTACCTCAGATAATAGAGAATATGCACAAATACTGAACAATTAATAACTCTACAGAAAGAATGTTCTTTCAGACAGACAAATTAAAACTTTACTTAGCTTAATCAGGTAGAAACATGGATGTACTGGTTAAGAAAATTCAAAATGTCTTTGAAATTATAAAACAAATTAAACAAATTTAAAGAACCTTTGGGTTCATGGAGCATTAATTTATGCTCCTTGAGATCATAAATTATTTGAGAGTTCCATAAGTAATTCAATAAATATAAAATAACTGAGTATTCTGGGCCACAATAACAATGGTCCTGATCATACATTAGTAAGTCAAAGATATATCTTCATATTCACAAGCATACTTGGAGATCAATAATAATTACTCAAACATAATATATGTATGCTCATACCAATATATTTAAAAATAGTTTAAGGAAGGAACTTACATATGGATTGTGATAAAAAAAATAAAAAGTTGCATATAAGACCCTTATCTATATAAATTAATAGGTATAAATTTAGATATAAATTTTGTCATTATTTATAGTGTTGACTTCCTATTCTTTGTAAATTCTCTTCCACATTGTTTTACTCCTTTTTTTTGTACTCTTTTGTGTTTTATTGAAATATTTTAAAAAATGGGTAATTACCCATTTTTTTTCCAGAAAGGTATACAGGTCTGCTGACATCTGAGCCATTTCATGTGCAAGAATGTCTTTATTTTCACTTTATAAAAACAATATTCATTGAGATTAACAGTACCCAAGTATGGTGCCTCCTGCCTGTAATCCCAGAAGCAAAATCAGTTGAGGTAGGGGGAAGGTGAGTCTAAAACCAACCTCAACAATTCATCAAGGCCCTGAGCAACTTAACAAGATTCTGTTTGTAAATAAAATTAAAACATCAAAAGAAGAAGAAAACAAAAAATGAAAAAACAAAAAACAGGAGATGTGCTTCAGTGGTTAAAAGTCCCTGGGTTCAATCCCCAGTATAAAAACGATTATATGTGTGTGTATGTGCACGCGTGCATGCGTGCATGTGTATGTATATATATGCACATATATATACATATAAAATTATTTTCTAGATTTACTGGGAATGAAATATTTGGGTGATAATGTTTTACAAACAAAGTAGAGTGGAAAACTTCATCATTCTTCCAGGATTTAATATTATTTAAGAGTCAGAGGCAGGTAAATTTTCAGCTGGTTGAGAAAAATCTCCTCTTTCACTGAAGACTTAGATATACATTATTCATTCTTATGGTTTTACAGATGCCTTGATAGTTACGCTTGCAGGATTCTGTTCAATTCCTCTGGAATACCAGTTAAATCCCCTCAGCTGTGACAAGCCACTGTTGAAGTGACTAGACTTTAGCAGGTTTACCCCACTCAGTTCATCTTGCCAGTGCTTTTCCACAGCATTAGTTCTTTGCCATGTGACACAACTACCATTCAACATGTGTACCCTGTAAGTGCCATTCATTACCAATGTCCTCATTATCGATGCCAGGCAACACATAGGTGTTACTCTTTAGTACCTACAATACAACACTGTGCATTGTTCTGAAATTAATTTCCAAATGTTCAACAGCATGCCAATTATTCACCAATTGCCAATTTGAAACCAATTTCATCTTCAGCCATCTAATTTTTGTTTGTTTGTTTGTTGGGGATGATAAAATAACTAACCGGATAATTTAAAAACCAAAGAAATTATTTTTTCATAATTCTGGAGGCTGGAAAGTCCAAGATCAATGTACCCTCAGATTCAATGTCTGATGAGAGCTTACTCTGTTTCATAAATGGTGCCTTCTAGCTATAAAGGAGAGAAGCAGCTCCCTTAGGCCTCTTTTATGAAAACACTGCTCCCATAAGTCAGGACAAACTGTCATGATATATTCACCTCTCAATGGCCAAAAGCCCCAATTAATACCACCATGTTGGTGATTAGGTTAAAACTAAAACATATGAATTTTTGAGGGACACAAACATTTCAACCATAGGACTATCCTCAATATCTGATTCATTAATTGAATTTTGGCTTCTCCATGTTCCACATCTGCATTCCCTCAATCCTGCTCCATGGTATCATTTGGAAAAAAGCTAACAGCATGCAAGTCTTTGATTCATGTTCTTCTTTGTGGAACGAGTGGTATATAACATGAGTGATCACAGGACAAGTTATAGTTCTGCTTTATAAAGATTCTTTTAATCCAAAAACATCAAAAAATCTCCACTCATAAATATTTGTCCAGTAATATGTAAGTAATGCTTCTTTCACTTGTCTGGACACTCCTTTACCAACATTATTGGTTAGTTTGCTGTATATGGGTAAATGTTACTCATTATTATATAAGGCAACATTTATACCAAAAATATTATACTACAAACAAAAAATATGAGCTACATTTAGACTTTTTTTGTCAACTGACTTACTGATTAAATTGCCTTTCAGTATGAGCTCTTTTATTATTCCTCCTTTCTAATAGTTCTTTTTGTAGCTGTTTTATTGAAGAATTTAAGTATTCAGTTAATCTTTATTTCTATGTTCCTTATATTTCCTTAATATATGGAACATCATTCATGAGAAACAACAGTTCATTTGGTATAATTAGCCATTATTTTTGCATGTATCTACTAGGTTTGTAATTGCCAATTTGTTTATGGGAACTACACGTCACATAGTCTATATTGTCTCTTATTTTCATACCACCTTTGTTTTAGAAACATTACTTCCTTGGGGTCTCTGAATAAGGATGGCAATATAAACTATCATAAAGTATTATCACATGAAAGGGTTAGAGAGTCACCATTGCCTGTCTCACTTACTGTTATGGTTTAGATATGAGGTGTCCTCCAAAAGCCCATGTGTGAGACAACACAAAAGAAGTTCAGAGGCAAAATTATTAGATTATGAAAATCTTTAACTAGTCAATGTGTTTATGTACTTAAATAGATTAACTGGGTGATACCTGTAGACAGGCAAGATGTGGCTGGAGGACGTAGGTCACTGGGGGTGTGCCTTTGGGATATATAGTTTGTTCCTGGTAAGCAGTGTTCTCTCTGCTTCCTTGTTGCCACGTCTTTAGCTACTTTCCTCCTCCATACCTTTCTACCATGATGTTCTGCCTCACTTAGTTTGAGAGAAATGCAGTTGGCCATCTATGGATGAGACATTTGAAACTATAAGTCCCATATAAACTTCCTCTCCTCTAATTGTTCTTGTCAGATCTTTCGATCACAGTGACAAAAAAAAGCTGACCAAAACACTTACTAAGATGGATCCTGAAATTTCAATTTATTTGCATATGGTAAGCGATTCTGTAAGTCCATTACAAACATTACCACATTTAATTCTTGCCTCTTTTCACAAATGAGGAAACTGAGGCACTGTAATAAATAATATGTATCCATGACATACAGCTGATAAGTAGAGTTTCCTTGAATAAACAGTCTGAATCCTAATTCCAAGTAGTTACTTACATTACCCTTACTGACTGTTGTGTACATAACACTTACTGAAGACATATTCTGGGACAAGCACAGTGTGTAATACATGGGATGATTTATAACAAAACAGTGCATAATATAATCACAGATGTCACCTGTTTCCCCAAATGTGTTAGGTCCTGAGGAAATTGGAACGAATGTCTACAAGATCATGTTTATTTAAGTAACATGTCACTCTCTATTCAGTGCACTGCTTATCAACACCACCATCGATATTCCAGAGAACCTCACTTGTTTTAATGATGTAGTGAGCTAACCAGCCTACATATCATTGTCTTCCACCTCTATAATTAGCTCTTCAACATGCAATCAAGGAAGTCTTATCAATTGTGTGTACACACACACACACACACACACACACACACATTTATGTTATGACCCTGAAATGCCTTCCATTTATGATTGTGTTCAGGACAAAATAGATTTTCATAATATGACAATTGTATGATTTCTCAATATAGATCTTGTTTTATGCTCCAAAATAATATATTCACATTCTTACTCTTAGATACTACCTGGAACTTATTCAAATTTCTTGTGTTATCTTTTGCCAAATCCTGGTTCTTGGCACATATTTATACTTCAAGGTACTTGTCTCATGCAAAGAGAGAACAGTTATGTTTCTAGACTAATGTACCAGAATTTCCCCTGCTGCATATTCAGTAAACATATATTACCTGAGAGGATAAATGTGTACTAGCTAACTGATTTTGTTTATCACACTGTTCATCCTTCAGGTTTTAGCCTATTCAACTTTCCTCCAGAAAACCATTAATCATTTTCTTTGGAAGGTTCATATATGACTTGCAAGAGCCTGTTATTCAACAAAACAAAGTATGTTATTTGAGTTGTTGCTTTTTCTTTTCTATCTTTGTGTAATTTTCACAAATACACATTTCACAATTTTACATTTACATATATTATATATTTATGTATAAATATATATATATATATATATATATATGTATATACCAAATAATAATTTGGTAATAAATACCAAATGTTAACCTCAGAGTCAACAGGTAAACATGGAGTGCTGCTGTGGACATAGATAGGCTGATGCATCCTTTGTCTAAAAATAGTAAAACCTTCCCAGATACAGGGACTAACATCACATTGGCTCTTATCTGCTATTTTCAAATTTTCCATTTCTTCAAAACCAATCCCAAATACCAACTTTCCTCTTACATGTCAATTTTAAAATGATGACAATTTGTTGCAAACTCTTAAAATGATTAGGTCAATTTCACAGTTTATAAAGTTTATTTAAGTTACAATAGGTGGCTAGATATCCTTTTACATTTAAATCCAGTTATTCCCTTATAGCAATGTCATATTTTGTACTACATGTGTGTTGCTACATGCTTTGTACCATCATATTTTCCTCCTCATAAAGCAACTAGGCAAAATACCCTGTGAGATCAGGAGTGGACACACACACAATCTTGTTTACAGTCTCATATCTGGTTCAGAGCAGACACCCTAGGACACTGTAGATTCTGGACACATGATATAGAAATATGACAAAGGTGTGCTTTAAAAAGCAAATTAATCCTGAATATATTGTGAAGATACTCAAATATATAGAAGACCTCAAAATCTAGTAAGCCAAATGTTTTCATTTTCCCCCACAAAATTTTATATTTTCCATACAAAAGGATTTTTTTTTTTTTTTTTTTTTTTTTTTTTTTTGCTAATTGGCAATGTGAAATTTACTATCCTTTTTGGGCTCAGTAGCTGAAAAAGAACACACAATCTAAATCCCCAAACCCTTTTTGAATGAATGATTTTGAATATACTATTTTCTTTAAGCCTGATTTTTTGAAGTGTTAAGCTTAGAAGATTAGTTATAAAAATCATTCTGTATTACAGAAATATAAATATTGTAAAATGCAAAAGATTAGTGAAGATTATGAATTAAATATGCATTTACTCATTATTTCATTCTCTTTAACACACTCATATGTATTTCCACCAAACCAGCATTCCAGGTTTTATTTTTGGATAAACAGAAAACATTTCATTAGTTGCTCCAGTAAGGAAGGAAATTAAATTTTCTCTCACAAAGTGTCATGATATCTCTAGTTGGATCCAAAGAGGGATCCTTTATATCTTTATTTCTAAACCATAAAATCTTCTTTCTTGGCGGAGATACTGAGAATTTCTTCCTTCTCAATTTATAGAGCACATCAGGGGAGAAATGAAACAGACTTAAAGTGCTGCTCCTAGATATGGGGGAAATGTGAAATCAGTAAGCAAACAGAAGTAGGCATTTCTCAGAGTGGATAGAAAGGGGATTTACCAACCTCTGCAAAATTCACTAATGAGGTTTTTACCAGGATAATTCTGAGTAATGACTAGCATAATCTGAAAAGAATAGAAAAGGTTTCTGATCTCAGGGCAGGATTGTTCCTGTGCAGAATATAGTGAAGCTAAGAATGGCCTAGGACCTGGAAGTAAGTGGTCAAATTCACTAAAAGCAAATTGTGAAATTCATCATGTATTCAAATAAAATCTGGCTGCCTGGCTACATTGCATAGTAGTTATAATTGTTTCTCTTTATGGAGAATCCAGACTTTTACAAGTGAATTTTACCACACATTATTTAAAATTTCATTGTTAATGCACATATTCAAGTATCTTAATTATTTCTCATTCCACAAGATGACTTCAAATGTCTTCCAAGTTTTCTTCCCTAAACTCTTGAGAGATAGAATTCCAACTGCAAGAATACCTTAACTGATTTCAGTAGATAAGCTGGTAAAAAACTGAAAAATCAACTTTTTCAAAATCTTGAGAAGCATTTCACTAATTCATATACTTGTTGAATAAATTATATCTTCATTTCAATGTCTTTTGAATAAAACCAGCCAATCAAGAAAATCTGGAATGCATATTTGCAAATAATGAAAATAAATAAATAAATAAATTATAAAAGCTATGATCCATGTCCATAGAGAGTCCTTATTTTTCAAGGTGTTTCAAGAAATTGGTCCTGGCTTGTTAAAAAGGTTGGTTCACAAGTACATATCCAATGGGAAAAAAAATAAAATCATTCTGTAGCATAGGAAATAAATGAAAAATATTATTCAGTAAAATCATCAGGGGAATTTAGCATAGATAGCAGCTCTTGTAATTACTTCTATGACTTTGGGGTGAAAGCCATAGATACCTTTGTTACTATTACATCTGTTACCTGGCTAGTTTCAAAAAGTTCTGGACTTCTAGATTATGTTTTATTGGAAAGGCAATATAGTTTCAAGAGCAATAACTGCTATTAATAATAATACTTTCTCTAGAGGTTGATATAGAAACATAATAACAAGAGCAATACAACACATTTTGATGTATTTTTTCCCATTAGACTTTCTTATACCAACTATAAAAAATTGATACAAAAAAGTTTTGGATTTAGTGCTTATTTTTGTATTCTATTATGAAGCCACTTTCTTTGAATGCAATAATTTTTCACTTAGTCATTTACATAAGATGAGATCTCTAGCAGTAATGGATCTCTGACTATCTGGACATAGCAGTGAATAAGACACCTGTAGACAGTATTATAAAGCTGCAAATGTTTTCAAAGTCTTCCTTTGTTTAAAAATTAAACACATTAAATTCTTTTATGGAAATTATTACAAATTAACTACAATATAAAGTAATCTGAACCTAATTAATGTAACAATTTTAAGGTATGCTTTTTTGTTTAAAAATATATCATGTGGGAATTTGACAAAATGGGGTTCTCCCTACTTTCCTAAAACTGGATGATTCAGTTTAACTTTAACAATGTTACTCAAGTGTATATCAACTCACTGCAAAAATCTGCCTCATCATCTGATAATCTGAATTCAGTGAACTTCTGCTTCCTACTGTAACACTTTTCCCAATTCTCAATTGCAGTTTTGAACAATCCCACTAGGTATAGATTCAGGAATACACTCAAGAACAAGAAATGTGGCCAGGGGAAGTGGCACACTCCTGTAATCCCAGCAGCTTGGGAGGATGAGACAGGAGGATCCTGGGGTCAAAGCCATCCTCGGCAACACCAAGGTGCTAAGCAACTCAGTGAGACCCTGTCTGTAAATCAAATACGAAATAGGTCTGGGGATGTAGCTCCATGGTTGAGTGTTCCTAAGTTCAATCCCCAGTACCCCTCCCTCCCCCCCAAAAAAAAGTAATGTGATATTCTTACCCTGCTATTGACATTATGCAAAAATTTTACTTAATGTGAGTTAACAGAGTAAAACATTTGGAAATTGATGAGAATATAAATTAAAGCTAGTTAACTACTTTACAAACAAACAAAAATAACCTCATATTTTCATTCAGTATACTTTTCTACTTCCTTTGTCCTTTCCAACTTGGTGTCTCTTTCAGAATATGACATTAATTTCCACTTCTCATGAGGTAATGACACTAGATATAAATGAACATATTTGTTTACTACTAAGTTTATACATTTTCCTGAACCCATCCCCCCTCTTCCTCCTGGTTTCTAAACCAAATCCATAATTCCAGTTTATGATTCTCTTATATTTCTGCCTTCCCAAGAGTGGAATTTCCTTACCTAGCTATCAGTTTTTTTTCTGTGTCTACTTCCTAATTAGGTTCTTCCCATAAGTTTTAACACTACATAAGTCTATGCTTCATGAAAAATACTTGGTAAGTTTCCCCCTCTCTACAGTTCACGTTTTTTCTCTTCTCTTTTATAGAAGTAATACTGAAAAACCATCTTTGTTCTATTGTTTCCTAAACTTGCTCACACTAAGCCCAGTATATTTTAGGCACTGCTGCAGGATGACTTAAAATACTCTTCTTGCCAATCATATTGCTAAAAAATTTAGTGAACACATTATCAAATTAGTACTTGGCATTATTTGAGTCTGTTGATTTATTCTTCAAGCATTATCATTCCATGCAGTAATTAATGATATAAAATTTTCCTAATTTCATCAAAAGCAAGTTCTAGCCTCCTTTGCAGTCTCTAATTGTTTTGCTTTAAAAATTCAAGAATCATATGTTCTCTTCTGTGACAATTTCTCCAAGAGAGTTCATTAAACAAAACACTTCCAACTATAGCAGAACAGAATGGCCAACACCTTTTATCCCACTTAGATTTCTTTCACTCTTATATGTATATTGAATGTATATGTCTTACAGCAACCTAAATTTTGGTTGCTTATAACGTGTGTCTATTAATATTTGCTTGTTTTTGTGTTTCTATTCTCAAAAAAGAATCAACCCACATGTTTTATAAGGAAAGATATTGGGTATCTTACACCTTAATAACACCTCTCCCCACCATGTATTTTTCCAACCATCTTCCATTTTCCTACAAGGTGTACGGAGTATCCATTCCTCACTCAATAAAGTGAGATAGAGATCTATTAATGATGATTTTCTTTTTCAGATTAACATTCTCCTTTATATTCCCATGTCAGCAGGCTAAATTTACAGCTCTTCATTTCCTATTTAGCCATTTAGTGTTATTTTTTCTTTTGACGAAAGTGCGTGCTGAGCTCCTATTTTGGCCAGTGGTCATGTTCTTTTTTTTTTTAAAGATCATGAGGGAATGAATAAAATAAATAGGGTAAATCACTGGGTCTGCCCTACAAGACTCTGTTAAAAACACTGAATCACTGAATCTGAGAATGAAAGGATACACAGATGCTAGTAAAAAGATGATGACAGGATAGGGATTTAGGATGCCCAAAAAATAAATTTGAAGACTCTTACAAGGGAAAGATCTCATTTATTTTTGAAAATTTGCAATATTACTATGCCTGGAAAATAATAAATAGAGTAAGTGGAAATAAGTGAAACTTGAATGGGGCACAAGACAAACAGGCTTTCATAATTGATAAAAAAAAAATTAAAAATAGAATATTTCAAGAGAAGAACTATTACTATACATGTACTATTTAAAAAATAAAATCATACTTTTCACTATCTAAGGGGAACAGGTGAGGTCCTGGATAGGAGGCTAGTAAATAGATCAGAGACATATCATTGTGTGATGGACCACAGTCATGGCAAATTTGTTTTACATGTATTTTATGTCAAACATTTTAATCTCTTGCCATCTCCTTACCCTTTCCCCAAGCAACTGATTTATCTATCACTCACAGTATACTACCTAAAGCTTCATTTCTCACATGCTTGTTTTACTTGGACACTCAAAACTATGCAACTAGCCTGCAGTTTTCCTGAGAAACACCCTTTTTGCTTTCATAAGATCTTATACTTTCTGTTTGGTAGCCCTGGTCACACTTCAGCACAATTGCCTGTTGACCTCTTCACTTGACAGCAAGTGCTATATTGGGGCCAGTGATCACACCAAACTTATTCTACCTACTGTTTCAAGCATCCAAAAGATTTCCAAATGCATGGTGGATGTTCAATAGGTCTTTGGCAAGCAACATTTAAAGAAAAATGTTCACTTTTACTCTCCTTACCTTAGTAAACATTTTAATTCGCCTCATTATTTTTGTCATTTGAAGCCAAACCATTGTCTGTAAGGGGAGAACATTTTTCCTCTTCCTCTTTCAATAATAATTGCAAGACTTAGTGAACCAGATGTTTTAATAATAAAAGCTTATTTCAACTTGGCTTCTGAGGTATTTAGAATTAACTTTTCACTGAAGCAAAATTAGACATAATGATTTACCTTGAAAAGAAGTATTTTAAAAGAATTGAAATGTGATAAATATTTTATATTAAAACCTATATTGTCGGGGCTGGGATTGTGGCTCAGCGGTAGAGCGTTCGCCTAGCACGTGGGCGACCCGAGTTCGATCCTCAGCACCACGTACAAATAAAACGCATTGAATAAAACACATTGTGTACAACTAAAAACAAATAAATAAAAATATTAAAAAAACCTATATTGTCTATTAAAATGAATAATTTACATCATTATCTTTATTCTCAATGTTGATTCTGCTTATAGAGCTAAAGTTAAGAAAATAATAACAAATAAATGATAATAATATAAGCAGACTCTACTACATAGTACTCTGGTGAAAAAATACTTAGTCCTGAGAATACACATAAGGACAGAAAATCTCCTTTTACTAATAGATAAAGATAGTCTTATTTACATTTAGTTGTTGACCATACTAAAGAATGGAAGGTTTGAAAGAGGTGAATTTTGGGTGAGGACAAAAACAAATCATTGAAATAACATGATATCTGAATGATTGCTTAAAAGTAATAATGCTGCAGTGAAATGAACATTTGGAATAAATCAAAATATATTTTGGCAAATGTTAAAAAGCAACATTGTAATGAGACTTGATAAACAAATCACTTCATGCTTCATGTTGGAAACAATGTAGTATCCTTTACATTTTGTCATCTGTGACTTTTTTTTTTCTCTGCTGGCAGATGGTTAGATAGCAATTGACTAGCAAAGAAACAAAAAAACACAAATTCTGGATCAGAAATTGGAGAGGGAAAGTAATAAGATTATAAAATTCAATGTAATTAAGAAAATGGATTGAAACTATAATGAACATGTAACTCCTATATCTGACACTTTAAGAATTTGGCTTTTACATTCAATTATCTAAGGGGGGGAAGAAAAAAAAAAAAATCCAGGTTTAGAAATTGATGGGAAGAACAAAGAAGATATGATTTGAAATATATGTTCTTGTTATCATTTTTGTAGGTTCTCCTCTTTTCATATACAGATATAAATCTGTTTTTTACATTAGCCATTGGGATAATTTATTTGTATTTTGCAAATATTTGTATGGCTCATTTAAAAAAATTACATATGTGTATTATGAACTTTCAAAACAATATACCAAAGCATAAAAAAGAAAGAAGAGCACAAACAAAACAATGTTAATGTCCCAAAATCATACTGTGAATAAAAAGCTCATGAACTTAGATGGCATTTCCCTGGACTGCTCTTGATCCACACACAGAGATTGATGGATGGATACCTGGAAGAACTTATGGATGGATGAAGGAAAAATCTTATTAAAATAAAATTGTGCTAACTATGCTCTTCTTTTTTTTTTTTAATTTATTTATTTACTTTAGTTGTACACAATGCAATGCATTTATGTTTACGTGGTGCTGAGGCTCGAACCCAGGCCGCGCATATGCAAGGCGAGCGCTCTGCCGCTGAGCCACAACCCAGCCCCTATGCTCTTCTTTTGATTGCTTTTTTTTATTTACTTATTTTTTACATAATGGTCAAATATAGAAAATTTGACATTTGACCATTTTAATGTAAATTTCAGTGACATTAAGGACAACACTGCTGTGCAATGCTGTTTTTGTATTATAAAAGAAATGCACACATATGCTTCAAAATAAATAACATCATTATAAATTGAAAAGGAGCTAAAATCTGCTAATCCTTCTCCCACACTTTTTAGAACTGCTTCTCATTTTTAACCATATTTAAGAGTTAGTATGCTGATATTTTCTGGTTGTTAGTTAAAATTATAACATTGAGTATTTTTATTTATTTTTTTCTACTAGATATTTATTAAAGAACAGAGTTATAAAAATGTGAAATTCTACCCAATTTTATTTTCCTCTAAAGAAAATTATTTTTAAGTTTTCTGACTTCCTTTCCTTTCTGTGTGCATGTGTGTGCATCTTTGGTTTTTATCTTTATGTCATTGTTCTACAACCCTTTGCTTTTTATTTAACTCATTCTTTCAAATAACTCCATGGTTTTCTAGAGCATAATAAATAATATTTAACTGCCTTCCACAATGAGAAAGAAATTTTTTGCAATTTTTATTTAATTAAAAAACATATCCAGACACACACACCCGAAGGGGCATACAGTTCTTTACATTAAAGGAACATGTAAAAAACTGGTTAAGATCCTGGAAGGGAAGCTTGAGCTGGAATGGCCTGAGTCAGCTTTCATCTCCTGCTGAACTGTGTGAACAGGTAAACTGCTTTGACTTCTCTGCCTTTGATTTTCTTATTCATAAGAGAGTGCCAGTAATTATGTTATGGTATCATTTTGAAAATTAAATGAATTTATAAGCAAATGCCTCAAATAGTTTAAACTAATAAATGTTAACTCTTCTTTTTTTCTGATATAGATTTCATCAAATGAAAATGAGATGGAATTGGATGTCATTTTATATTTCAGTTATTTCCAAGTATCTTTTTTTATTCATTTTTTTTTTTAGTTGTTGATGTAACTTTATTTTATTTACTTATTCATATGTAGTGGTGAGAATCTAACCCAGTAATTCACACATGTCAGGCAAGCACTCTACCACTGAGCTACAACCCCAGCCCTGATTTCCAAGTACCTTCTAAAATATTTGTCATTGGGGATTCCCCAGCAATTTACCAAATAGACCCCACTGTTGATATGTATCCTTCATTTCTTATTCCAACTTATAAAGATTCTGTAGATTTAACTTGTAATATATTTTATAGATTATTTGTTGTTATGTCCATATCACATAGATTTGGGGGATCTTTATAAAATTTGACTATTTCTAAGTTTTTTCCTTTAATAATTTGGAGATTTTTTTTCTCTATTTATTTTATTCTTTTTTAAACTTAGTTTTCTATGTGCTTTCTATATTTCCAGTATAATTTTAAATTTCTCATATCCCCTAATGAATTAGATCTTGCTGATTGCTCACCCCAACCATTGTCAACTATCATGATTCTCTTTCTTCTCACACTTTAAAAATGGAGGAATAATACATCTTTAATAGTTTTATATATTTAAAGAGGTGATATTTATAATAAACAACCATGATTCAGGATGTATGAAGAAATGCCACAAATATCAGACACGTTCTGATATTGACAACTGTTGATACTGGTCTTCCACACATATGATTGTGGTAAAAATATATTGCCAATATTTTAATTATTACTAGTTATACCTCCAGTTTCTTGACTTTAAAACATTTTGAATATTTTGACTTAAATTGTTTCCGTTAATTATTAAAAAAATTCTGCTAAAATTCTTCTGATGTTCAAGGTTCTTTATTTGTGCCTCTGATAATTTGGCCATATAGATTTTTAAAATCTGCCCAGCATTTATTATTATGTGATAGAAGATCCTCACTACATTTCTTTTTTGAAAGCCTAGTCAATTTTCTGAGCCAAGTTTAATGCATAACCCATTGTTGGGGTTTTTAGCCCCCGACTCCTCTCGACCTGCAAGAGAAGGGGAAGCACGCCCCAACATTTTCCCCTTTTTGTTTTATTGATGGGAGCCCACCTTACTTGAGGGTATGCCTGTCTTAAGTTGTCCCCCTCTGGGGATCTTACCCGTCTTTGACTACCACCCTACTGCTTCAGGTGGACTTACCCAAGGCCAGCAAGCCGCGGCCAAAGGGAAGACATGGGACAGAACAGTTGCCTTTGGGAAGGTTTCCCATGGATGATTAAGACCTCCACATCCTGACAAGGACGATGGACAAGTTCGTAGGGCTCCCAATCAGCATTGCTGAGGGCAGCATATTGTTGGTGGACCACCATAAGCTGTACCGATTTGGCCCTGTCCTTAAGGAATTGAACAAGCTTGTTGATTACACAGAGCCCAAAGGTGAACACAAAGATAATTAGGGGTCCCACAAAGGGGAGAAGGTGGGGGATACACCCATTTAGTCCAGTCCAAAGGAAGCTAGAGTGAAGCTCGCTTTTGCGGTGCTCCAGGTCTTCTTGTAGCCTTTTGATTTTGTCTTGGACAATGCCCGAATGCTTGGCATAGAAACAACACTCCTCTCCCAGAAACAGGCATAGTCCCCCTTATCTCCACACGGGGAGTTGGAATACTTGTGAAGGGTGCCCTGGACAATAGTGCTCCCGATGAATATTAGGAGGGAGATGATGAGGAGTCCAATCACAACGAGATGGAAGGTCTACCATGGTCTTTTCATTGCTGTGGGAAAAGATCACACTTCAAGAGAGTGTGCTCTTGGGTGGTCATTTTGTTCTGATTGGCGGTATTTGAGGTCCCTGGCGGGTACCCAAATAGGGCTTGGTTCCCTAATTGGGAAGACACATCCAAATCCTCTGCCTGCACTTATGAGCGGATCAGGACCACGCCAACATCCGGTTAGTGGGTCCTTCCATTGGACCTCACCCTTTAGGTAGGGTGTCTGGTTGGACCAATTTCTCTGAAAGGCAGTTAAGGACAGGTCTTTGGAAAAATTTCAAAGGGGAGTCAGCCAGAAAGGATTAAGAAGTTCCCAAGGCTAATACAATATTCTGAAAAGCATCCTTTTCAAAATAAGTATTAGAGGGAGATCCAGGTCTGTGACTCGGTCATCACTGGAGCAAGGCAGACATGGGATATCATGAGAAGAGTCCTTCTCAATATACTGGAGAACTATGAGCCACCTTGTGCAAGGAATTTTCGTGTCCCCTCCCGGATGGGAAAGAAAAAACTCAAGTCCGGAGTGTGGAGAGGGACTTCTTTAATCACTCCCAGCTAAAACGCAAATGTTGCTTGAATGATACCAAATGAAAACAATCTCTCAATTATTTTAGAGGGGTGGGGCCTATAAGAAGGGCATACAGGATTTACAGGTTCTTACAATCTTTTGTTAAACGTGCCATGACCTATTTACTTCTTTGGTGTGTCTCCTTGCTAAGCCGCGGGCCTGCGGGGTCCGTGGGGGGGCCGTGGCGGGGCCGGGCGTGGGGCCTGCAGGTGGCATGAGCCAGGCGGGCTCCCGGGAAAGTTGGCAGTTGGCGACCCTACGCAGCCGCTGCTCACATGGCGCTGTGGAGGGCAGCAGCTCTTTGCTGCAGGCACCGGGCCCGCCCACCTGCGGCTCCACTCCCGCACCAGCACCCACTCCGAGTTTATTGTGTCTGGCAGAGTCTCCTGGGGCCGAGCTGGGTGAGAGGGCCTGGGCGTGACATTCATGTTGAAAAAGGCACACCACTTTAAATACAAGGGACGAGGGAGAACAGCTTTAGTTACCGGGAAGGCCATACATGGCGGAGGCCGGTTTCCGCCTATACTATAAGATGGCTGTTCTAAGGGCTTCCCGCCAGTTGGATAAGATGGCTGTGGATGCTCCCACGGTGGAGGGTGACAATATGGCGGAGGGCGCTTGCCACCCGTGGAGCCTGTCGAAGGTTCAAGAGCAGGGGCAGTTGGCCATGGAGGGGGGGGGGGAGCACCTAGCCAGGAATCAAAGGGGTCGAAAGGGTCATCACCACTATATTGGGTGCTAGGGTTCCCTTCTTTATTTGTGGGATGAGGACACGCACAACGGGACCCGAGTCGTTCTTTATCAAAGGTCTCCCAATCTAGGCTGCCCCCTGAACCCGTTATAGTGGGTGTAGAGGTGGATGCCTGAGGTGTTCTGCCAGAGCCCCTGGACACCCCCTTGGGGGGCCCAGGAGAGAAACAAGCTTTAAGGGCTGAAAGGGTAGGGTATACCCCTAATGGCGGGCCCTCTCCCAACTTAATCTCTCTCTTTCTAATGAGTTGTTCCGTGCAGTCCCAAGTAGACCAGTCAAAGAGGTTAGCAGCGGGGAGTTGGGGGTTGGGGGGCGCCCGTGTTAAAGTGTCCCAGACCTTTTCTGCCTGGGCATCTGAGACCTTTAAGCCTCGGCTTTTAAGCATGAACCTCAATGCCTTAAGGGCTGGATCATTGTATTTGGTATAAGTTTGCCCCATCTCTTTAGGGATGCCCTTACTTCAATACTTGCTTGGCCCGATCTGCCGGTACTTTCAGTTTGGTAGTCACTCCTTTAATGTCCCTGTTTGGGTGCCAGAATGTTGGGGTTTTTAGCCCCCAACTCCTATCACCCACAAGAGAAGGGGAAGCATGCCCCAACAACCCACATTTTGCAAATTTAAAATGTCACTTTATGTATATTAAAATTTCATACATAGAAAATCTGCATTTTGTCATTTGATACTGTTGCATGCTCCATATTTCTATTCTTCTTTTTTTTAAAAAAAACACACAATTTCAATTATAATTATAATTACCTCTGATTTGAAAATATAATATTTTTCACATATACAATACCAGAAAAATGAATAATGCCATTATGCATGTGGAGGATACAGAAATGATGAAGACAAATGATTTAACTGTGTTTTGAGGAATTCATTGTGACATGAAACAGACACAAATGCAAGCACACATTTATTATAATAGTGCCAAATAAGACACTACAAACTAAGTGTATATCATGCAATAGAGATTTGAGCAAGTGGCAATTTTTGACAGCATTATCAGGGACTATTTTTGGATATATCATTTCAGCGGAAAACTCATGGATTAAAAAAAAGAAGAAGAAGCCAACCATGTAAAGATCCAAGTAAACGATAATGATCATTAGTCTAAAAAATTATCTAATTTTCATTTCAAGTTGTCACAGATTTTCTTATATCAGATTGACCCCCTAAACTGATTAAAACAGGACAAAATAAATAAAACACCACTGTGAAGTCACGCAAGAACAGTCAAGGGATCCAACATATTAGGAATTGGATCTAGGTGAGAAGAGGAGAGAGTTTATGTGATCTCTTGTAACTTGTAGTATGAGCTGAATCATAGATGTGTGATACCCAGAAATTAATTAAAAAAACATCAATTTAGATCCATTGTGGCCTCATGGATACATGAAGAAAGACATTGGAGTTCAGGTCTCTTGGTGGTATCTAATTAAAGTTCCATCCAAAAGAAAAGATATGGGCAGAAATGTGAGCTAGATATTCCTTGCTACTTTCACACTGAAAGCATGAGAATTCTGCTTGTTTGCTTATTTATTCATTTGTCTTTAAAATGGAAGAATGGGTTCAAAAGGAACAGAATGTTATTGGCTCTTAATATCAGGAAAGTGAATTCTTCTTGAGCCTCCAAAAGGAATGCCATATTTTCTACTCCTTAAATTTGTACCAAAGATGCCAATTTCAGAAGTCTGACCTCTAGAATTTTAAGATAATCAATTTTTATTTTTTCAAAACATGTAGCTTGTTGTAACTTCTTACAGCAATAATAGAAAAATATTAAACTATTATTCATTCAGAGTTCATAAAATCATGTGCAAAAACCACCAATAACATTTAGGTGCATATAGAGCCAAGGAATTATGAAGACACATGAGATACACATCAATAAAAATAATGAAAGACATTATAGAGTGCAACATGTAGCCACTTAAGTTAATAATTTCTTTTAAAATGCATAGATAGTTAAAATGATACATTACTGGATCATTTGGTAGAAAAAATTGAGTTTAGTGTGATTGAACAACAACAAAAAAATTTAATTTTTAGAGTAGTATACTTTTTCAAATATATAACCAGACAAATGAATGATTATTAATGACTTAAAATGCCTTTTAAAATTAAATGAAAACTTGAAAGTATTGAAAGAGATTCATTTATTCTTTTTCATATGCCTGAAATTATTTTATTACTAAAACTGATGGACATTTCACAAAATTTTCAACACATTTCCATCAAATGTCTGTTTCCCACATGCTGTGCTTATGTGAATACACATAAGTATATGAGCTGATATAGTTGGGGACCAATCTATATTCATTGTCAAATTTGGGGGTACCTAATCAGAATATTAATGACTAAATAATTGGAATGAAAGAAACTGTATATGATTACAGGCGCATTTTACTTGGAAACAAAGTGGTAGAAAATGGTATCATAATTTCCATTATGAGGTATGTATTTCCTCTGTGCATTCAATTTTGGAAGTAAAAATTACTTCAGAGGTATGTTCAATCCACTAGACTGTAATAACAATAATAAAATTTTTAAAAGACAGTCAAATGGAAATAGTGTTCTATAAATTTAAAAGAAATCTATCCATACACTTAATAATTTCATAAAATTAGCATTAATCAACTATAGGATCTTCAAATATCCATGTGTCCATAAACTTAAAGGATGCAAAGAATCTGGTCTATATACTTTCAGTGCATTAATATTTAATGTTGTTGGCATAATTATTTTTTTATCTATTACTAGTGAAAAACAATTAAGAGTATAACTTCTTTGAAAAAGGTGATTTTGTAAAAAAGGCCAAACAAGATTTATGAACACACTGTCAAAGTTATAATGTATCATATTTTTTTTGTCAAAAGATAGCTACAAATGCTCTTTTTTTAGGTTTGACTTTGCAGTACCATACATTTCTTATATGAGCAAGACATCCCATTTTCATGGCTCAGAAGAATAAACAATTTTTAGCTTCTTTTTCTATTATACTATTATATTTATACATAGCAGCTGGGTTCATTTGATAAAATCACACATGTATGAAATCTGATTTACTACATTTCAGTCCACCCTCACTTTCCTTTTCCTCCCCTCTCTCCCAATTCAACATTCTCCACTGGTCTTTTTTTCACTCATTTATTTTTGTTTGGTGCTTTTTTATATATGCACAAAGGTGGAATTCACTGTAGTATATGGATACATGCACATTGGGTGATTTTGTTAAATTCATTCCACACTTCCTCCCTATCCTGTCTTTCCTTGCTCCCTCTCCTAATCTCCTGGTCTTCTCATAGCTTTATTGATACTTGACTCTCCCTACCTTTTTCCTTATTTAGCTTTAGCTTCTGCATAGAGCAATAAATAAAAACTCTTGATTTTCTGAGTCTGTTTTAATGGCCATACTATCCAAAACAATCTACAGATAAATGTAATGTCTATCAATATATCAATAACTTTCTTCTAATAATGAGAAAATATACTAAATATTACATGGAATTAGAGAAAATCCAAAACAGCCAAAGTCATTGTGAGCAAAATGAACAAAGCAGGAAGAATTACTGTATCTGATTTCAAAATACACTACAAAGCTGTAGTAATTAAAGCAGTATGATATTGACATAAACAGAGACAAATGGGCTAATGGAGAAGAATAAAGATTCTAACTCAAACATCTATAGTCAACACATTTTCAAACTATACCTGAGATTATTAACTAGAAAAAGAAGAGTCTTTTAATAAAAGGTGCTATAAGAATTGCATATCCACAAGGCAGGAGAATGAAACTAGAACCACTCATCAATTACAAAATCAACTCACATGGGTTAAAAAATCAAATGTAAGATGGAATCAATGAAATGAATAGAAGAAAACATAGGGCAAATGTTTCACAACATTGAAGTGGTCAAGGATTTTTTGGACAGGGCCATGAATGCACACAAAACATAAGTATAAGCAGGTAGGGTACATCAAAGTAAAAATCTTCAGCAGGGAAAAAAAAAAAATTAGCAGAGTGAAGGGTTAGCCTATGAACTGGAAAAGAACATATACCAACTGAAAAAGGGTAAACTGAGGGCATATAAGAGCAATAAATCAAGGACAAAAACAAATATCACAGTGGAAAAAAATAACTAAATTGAAGAATGAATGGTACATCTACAAATGGTCAACAAATCCATGAAAAGTTCTCAATATTACCAATTACTTGAGAATTAAAAATAAATCTACAATGATGTATGCCATCTCATGCTAGTAAAAAATGGCTATTAGTAAAAACATGAAAGATAATATTTGCTTGTGAGAATCTGAATAAAAGGGAAGCCCTACACTCTGTTGGTGCCTTGCAAATTATATAGGCAATATAAAAATTAGTATTGAGATTTCTCAAAATTAAAAATATAACTCAAACATTATCCACTAATCCCACTACTGGGTATCTATCCAAAGGAATGCAATTAGTTTGCTGAACAGACACCTACGCCCCCTTGTTCATTGCAGCACTATTGACAAGAGCCAAGAAACGAGAACAGCTGATGAGTTGATAATCAACACGTGGTACATATATACAATGGAATAATTTGATCCATAAAAATAATGAAATAGAAGAATTTGAGACAATATGAATAGAATTATAGAAATAAGCCAGACACACATGTTGGGCCTTAACACTGTCTGCCAAGGTGATGGAAAAGCTCTGGCTTTCTGGCTGCTTGCCACGTTACCACGCCCTGTTACAGACCTAAGCTAAGCAGGGGGCATGGCTGTGACGTATCGTGAGAACCAGAACTGCCCTGCTGGTCACTGATTGGCTATGGCCCATTGTAAAGCATTGTCCACCTTTTCAATAAACAAGCTTCAGCACTGACCAGTGACCGGGCTCCCTGGTATGTTCCTGGGCTTTCTGAAGGCAGGGGAGGGAATATCAGCAGCCTTCGCTTTCCCAATCCAGTCTTTTCGTTGAGGTGGACCCTTCTGGCTTACTTTGCTGGACAAAGGAAGCTTACCCCGGGTTACGAAGGGTTAAAGACCTCAACCCCTTATAACTTCACGACACACACACAAAAAGGTAACATGATTTTATTCAAATGCTGAATCTGAAAATGTTAATATAGAAGTTGAGAGTATAACAGAGGGGAGGGTAATGTGGAGAGAAGGATATGATCAATAGGTATGAAAAGATTGATCAATAGGTATAAGATATAGTTACATAAGATGAATAAGTTCTGGTATAATAGTTTTGAGAAAGGAAAGCCTCTTGAACAAATAGTTATGGGAAACCAGGATATCTACATGAAGAAGAATGAAACTAAATCAGATTGTTTTGCCCTGCACAAAAGTTAGCTCAAAATCTGTTAGACACTTAGGTGTAAGACCAGAAACTTTACAACTGTTATAGGAAACCATGGTGGAAACACTACATTACATAGGCAAAGTCAGTGAATCCCTGAAAAGCACTCGTATAACTCAGGAAGAGACCAAGAATCAATAAATGGAATGGCACCTAATTTAACAAATTCTGTAAAACCAGGGAAACAACAGTGTGAAGAAAAAGCCTGCAGAATGGGACAAAACCTTTACCAATTAATCCACCCACTAAAGATTAATATCCAGGAAAAAAATGAACTCAAAAAACTTACTCCTCCCCCCAAAAAATAACCCATTCAGTAAATAAATGAATCAAACTTAACAAATCTCAAAAGAATTACAAATAGTCAAAAGCGTATGAAAAAAAAAGTTACCAGAGAAATGCAAATCAAAACTACACCGAAATTCTCAAACTGGTCAGAATGGCAATTGTCAAAAATACAAATAAAAAATGCTGGTGAGAATGTGGGGGATGGAAACTATATACTATACTGTTGGCAGGCGAGTCACTATGGAAATTGGTAATGCAGGTTTCCTCCCAAAATAAAAATTGAACTTCCATTCAATGCAATTTTATCACTCCTTGGTATTTTCCAAAAGTATTAAAGTCAGCATACTTTAGAGACACATGCATATCATGTTTATCATAGCACAATTCACAACAACCAAGTTATGGAACCAGCCTAGGTGTCCATTTAACAGGAAACTGAATAAAGAAAATATGGTATATACACACAGTGGAGTTTTATTCAGCCACACACACACACACACAAAAAAAAAAAAAAAAAAAAAAAAAGAAAGAAAAAAAAAGAAAGAAATGAAGCCATGGAACTGGAAAATACATGGAACTTCATAACATGTTAAGCAAAATAAGCCAAACTCAGAAAGAGGAGTGTTGTAAGGTTTCTCCTCATATGTGGAATCTGGATGGAAAAATAGAAAAAAACAAGGGGGGTGGTGGTATAATGAAAATAGAAGGGAAACTATGAGGAAGGTGTTCAGGGAGAAGAAAGACAGGAGTGTCAGGGATAGTACTGGGGAGACAAATTGATCAAATTATGTTATGTGCATATATAAAGATGCCACAATTCATTTTATAATAAATTGTATATACAATATTCTATATAATAAATATGGAGCAATACAAATGTTATTTTTAAAACGTTCTCATGTGCTATTATACAGTAGGATGATACAGATAGCATTAATATACTGTACATTTCAAAATTCTGGAATAATTTTGAAGTTTTTTACCGTAAAGGAACCACAAATGTTTGAGGAGATCAATATGTTCAACACAATTTAAACATTACATAATTCATGCATGCATTGAAATACTATGTGATACCCCTTAATATGTATAATTTTTTTATGTTTTTACGTATCAGCTAAAAATAAATTGAAAATAGTTAAAAATAAATTGAATTTGCATTGTAAAAAAGCCATCTCATGAAAAACATTCTTTTTAGAACTCCTGAAACTGTTTTCAACAAAATGAAACCTCCCTCATCTGAGGACATTTATCTCTGCATGTCACCTGTCACTCTTCTTACTCAGACTTTGCAATTCCGCCTTAGGAACATGTGACAGGGACCAAAAGGTGCCTTTTCCTTAGTCACTTCTTGCTCTTTGCACACACTCTTCAATTTGCCTATTAAAACAACAAAGTATACCAAGCTCCTGTTAGAACTTGCTTAGATTTATTTATTTATTTACATTTATTACTGGCTCTCTACTAATTAATTAGTTTGTTTATCTTTCTAGGTTCGGTCACAACAAAGTTTGCAACTTCTTACAACTCTGTCTCAAAAAAGGCAGGAGTTGCTACCCCCTGATCCTGAATACGAGTTCCATGATTTCAGGGTAGCCCGTCTTAAAATAGTTTTTTATGTTCATATATGAGTATACCACAGTGAAATTCCACATCATGTACAACCACAAGCCTGGAATCCTAATTAGAATAAGTTATACTTCCTGTATGTATAATGTATCAAAATACACCTTACTGTCAAATAGATCTAAAAAGAACAAAATAATTTTTAAAATAAGATAATAAAATAATTATCCTTAATTCACAGCTATGAATATCTTGTATTGAAAACACCTGGATTTGATTTATTTGAAATCCTTAATAAAATATGACATCGGAAATAGGGGGGAGAAGAGTATATGCATGCTATTAATGCTTTGAATAATAAAAAAATCAACTTTGATAAATCCCTTATTCACTCTGAAAAATACTTCAGAGAAATTTTGCCTTGCAAAGAAAGATTTATTAGGATTGAGATCAGAACTTGTCATATTTTTTCTAAGATATATTTTGTGTAACTGAAGCAATATTGTCTGTACTTAGGACTTTCCTAATGTGTTGTACAGCACAATTCTAATAGAGCATAAGCCTAAAAGGTGAACATGATAAATGGGTGGATTTACCTTTACTGGGTAATACTGAACAAAATTTAATGAATAGGTACAGAGAGTCAGACTTAGTTCCTGTTTTATTCCATCATGTACCAACATATCTTTTATATTTAAACTTGAAAAGTCCTTTTATCTTTATTTCCCACCTTATATTTATTTTGGTTCCCTTCATGATTCACAATTAAAATTAAGAGTATAGGCTGGGAGTGTAGGAGTAGCCCAGGGGTAGAGTATTTGCCTAACATGCAAGAGACCTAGGGTTCAATCCCCAGCACTGAAAAAAAAAAAATCTTTAATATCATGAATATGGTTAAATAAAATAACTTGGAATAACAAGTAATAACAACAAACTTTAACTGAAAGGTATATTTTAAAGAATGGCATATTTCCATACGGTTAAAATACTAGACAAGAAAATAATTTTCTGTTTTTACATTACAATTGAAAAAGACAAATTAGTCGCTCCTAACCTCGTTTCTTTACTATTTTTCTCTTTCTGTCCCTCCTTTTTTCCTTCCTCTCTTTTGTCCACAAACAATTAAAATTGTATTGAATGTTGAATTATTAAAAAAAAAAAAATGAGTGCAACCATTCTGGAAGGCAGTATGAAAAGTCCTAAAAATCTAGGAATGGAACCACTTTATGACCCAGTTCTCCCATTCCACAGTATTTATTCAAACAATCTAAAATGAGCACAGTATAGGGATGCAGCCACATAAATGTTTATATCAGCACAATTCACAATAGCCAGACTATGGAACAAAGCTAAGTGCCTTTCAACAGATGAATGGGTAAAGAAAATGTGGTATATATACATAATAGAGTATTATTCAGCCATGAAAATATATGAAATTATGTCATTTGCTGGTGAATTGATTGAACTGGAGACTATAATGTTAAGTGAAATAAGTCAGACTAAGAATGTCAAGGGTTGAATGTTGTTTGTGATATGTGGAAGTAAGTGTAAAATTGTTTGGGGGTATTAAAGAGAGAGAAGAAATTGGGGGATTCCATCAAAATAAAAGAAAGATCAGAGGATTAGAAGAATGTGGATGGGGCAGGGGCAGGATAAAGAAAAAGAGAGAAATGAAACTTGCCTAACTTTCCAGTATACATATATGAAAATATACAATGAATCTCATCATTATGTATATTCCCAAGATGCTAATTCTTTTTGGAAAAAAAGGTAAATAAATGGAAAGATCAATACAGTATAGGAAAGGAAACAGAGGGATGAAGAAGAGGAAGAGGAAGGGGAAGTACTGGGGACTTAATTAGAGTAGACTACACTTCATGCAAATCCTAATGTTATGTATAACTATTATGAAACAATATAAAATTAAATAAATATCAATTGCAACAGAGTGTTAGAAAACCAAGAGGATTAAACTAAGATATAACAATTTTAAGACAGCAAACAAAATTGTACAGCAAAAAAATAAAAATAAAAAAAAGCTACGAGAAGATTGAAACCACAGGCATTGCATGACTAAGACGAAGGAAAGTGTTCACAAAGCCTAACCATCCTAGGAGCTGGTTTTGTGATACACACCATATACTTCAAAGTGGAAATTTTAAACAGGGAATCTAAGATGGGAGTACAAAATCCACAATGGAAATTTCCTTCCTTCTTTCTTTCCTTCCTTTCTTTTTTTTTCTTTCTCTCTCCCATTTTTCCCTAAGACATGATTTAGTTTCATGGATGATTGAAATTTTACATTTAAAAAATATATTCAATTAGGGCTGCTGATGGTGGCTCAATGGTAGAGCGCTTGTCTAGCACATGCAAGGCACTGGGTTTGATCCTCAGCACTGCATTTTTATTTTTATAAGAAAATAAATGACCAACTAGAACTAAAATAAATAAATAAATAAATAAATATATTCAATTCACAAAAATATTTACTTGACTATTAAAAAATCTACTCCTGTTAACATGAACAAATAGAGCTACACAAAGGTTTATTTTATAATTGATATGAAGGTAATGTTGGTTTGCTTAAAGATGAATGGCTTCATATATGAAAGAATGTGAGTATGCCTTCTGTTTAGGATGAAGCAATATGTATTTTCAGCAATGTTATGGTCATTTTACTAAGGGTTATTTCACTTCATTAACATCAAATTTTAAATTTCAAGCTGAATTTGGATAAATAGATTTATAACAACTTTATTTTCATATACACTTAAAACATCATTGACCATACACTCAATTTGACTAAATTTCTATACCATGGAATGATTCCATCACAGATGGGAATTAGAAGAGAGCTGTTAGCATCGTGCAATTTTATAGTGTTTTTAATCAAATTTTTACAAATATTAGATCTGTAAATCTAAATTTTACATATCTTGGATCCTAGAGAGGACATATATATGACACATCCTTATAACTTGGCTTAATATAAATATGTTGCATTTGATAGCCTCTTCATTTTAATTTATTAGGTAAATTTTCAATTGAATTAATATACACATTAGGGAAAGTATATAAATTTTACATCAAACTATGCATTGTCACAGAATGAACACATCTGTGTTATTATTACCTAGATTTGAAAAAAAAAAAAAAAAGTAAAAGGGATATTACCAGAACCACAAAAAACTTCAGATGGTTTCTCTAAACACTACCCAAACTCCCAGGAACAAGCTCTCTTCTGATTGCTATCACCATAGATTAATTCTTCCATTTTTACTTGATATAAGTGGAGTCATAATGTGCATCCATTTATGTATCTAGCAGCTTTTACACAATTTTTTTGATGGAAAATATCCATGGAAAAAGTTTTCCAATGTTATTTTACAAACATGTCCTCATAATTCCTGTCAAATTCCTCCTGTTTTTCTACTTTGTCATCATCTATCCCATTATATTTTCATCATTCTGGTAGGAGCATTTCACTGGTGTTTCAATTTGTCTAACCTACACACAAATGAAGAAGATTAATTTGAAATTTTCATGTCAATTATGTAAATATCACAGTGAAGTGGTCATTCAAGTCCTTCTCCCCATGTTATTTCTTACTAGATTTTTTTGTGTGTGTGATTTAAAGATGCTTGTATATATTAAAGATGCAAGAATTTTGTTGCTTGCATGGATATGAAACATCTACATAATTAAGATATGCAATTTTATTCTCTTGAGGATCCCTTTGGATTATCAAAAAGTCTTTCTTTTATGTTATCCAATGTTAATCTTTCATATTATGATTAAAGATATTTTGTTTTATCTTATAATACATTGACTTATCTCAAACTCACAACAATATTTTTCTGTTAGTGTCTGAAAGTTAGTTCCTTAATTCTCACATTTATGTATAGAATAAATGTTAAATTCATTTTATAAAATGGCATATGGCAGAGATCAAGTATCACATTTTTTCACAATCAGGCATCTCATTCATTCCACACCATTTAAAAAAGACCTTCCCTGACTATATAATGGTATTTCCTGCCATAAATTAAATGAGCATACATGGAGGAGATATTCCTGGAATTTCTATTCTGCTTCATAGTTTTGATTTTTGTGTCTATGTAATATTGTCAAATTTAAAGTAGCTTCACAATAATTCCTAATATGTGGTCAGATAATTCTTTCATTTTTTTTCTTTCTCAAGTAATTTTCCTGTTAGTAGTTCCTTTTACATATATTTTTAAATTAAATGATTAATTTTATTTATCTGTCTCTTATACACACAGAGAGTCACACAAATTTGCTATCATAGTGTTTAGATTAAATTTGTATCTAATAGAAATATGGATATATTTAAATTATTGATTATTTCAATATTTGAGCACAACATAACCCTACATTTACAGTTTTTAAATGTATCAATAATTGTGTAGATGTGAATATGTATACATTGCATTAATGTTAACTTATTAACATTGTCTCAGAGTAGAATTTATTTGATTTCTATATAAAATAGTGAATGGTGTTATTTCATTTTTTTTCATTTTCTGTTCATTAAAATTGATGAAAAAATGGTATTTGCATATTGATTTTATGATAATAAATTTCATCAGTTATAAGATTTTTTCTGAAGATTATTGAGTTTTTACAATACTTATCCATCTGCAACTATAAATACTTTTATTTATTTATTCTATCATTTATATCATATAAGTCTAATTATTTTGCTATTACCTTGGCTGATTTTTCTAGGATAGCTGTGAAGAGAGATGGATATGTAGTTTTATGCAGGATTCTAGACCCATTATGGATTTCAAGAAGAGATATTGCCATTGTTTATAATATTTATTATAGCAAATATAATGGTAAATAGCCTTTATCAGCTTTGGAATTTGCTGCTGCGACTAAAGACCTGACTAGAACAACTGTAGAGGAGGAAAAGTTATCTGGAATTTGTATTAGTCAGCTATAACAGTTTTCTAGTATAGTTGGACAGTTTTTTATATAAATTCACATTGCCCTTAAATTTGTGATTGGCAACTTATTCTTTATCTAGAAGTAGAATTGCTAAGTGATATTGTAATTCTATATTAACCTTATTGAAGAACCACTAATATGTTTTCCATAGTGGTTTCAGCGTTTTACAGTCCCATGAGCAATGTGAGATGGTTGCAATTTTTCCATAACCTTGACTGCTCCCAGTGTTTAAAACATAGAAACATGTCATAATTAGGTTTCTTCTTATAACTTGAATAACGTTTACAATAATTTATAGTAGATGAAAAAAGGAATTATTTGAAACTATTTTTAATGGTAAGTACTCCATGGACACTTAATTTATTTGATTTGTTCTATTTTATTTCACTTTTAATTGTGTGGTCTATAGCTACACGATAACAATCAGCTTGAAAGTTTTCTAGTTATAGGAGGACCTGTGACTATGATAACTATAGGAGAGTTTTGAATATTTGGTCAGCTACCCACTGCGCAATGTAGTGGATTGGAACTATGCTCAGGAAATCATTGCCCTGCCTGCAGGTGCTCATTCAAGTACCTATGAAATCAATGTCAGATAGCCTTTCATTCAGCAACATATCTTGGCTAGGCTATGCAATTTCCATGAGAGAAGGTCAACTCTATTCCGAGCTTGACTGTCTGTCAGAACATGTAGGTCAATATTTATCTGGCCGCATAGAATTGCTTTATTCCAATTACTTGCCAGGGAATACAATCTAAAACTCCCTTTTGCCCAATATCTATCTATCAAAGACTCTTCTGAGAGAAGTCTATTTGTGGCACATTTCTCCAAGGCTCTTCTGTTTATCAGTTCTTCCCAACAGTCTGAAATCTACTGTTCTGTAGTTCAGACAATCAGAAAAGTGAGTAATTACATCGCCTCATGTTCTTCTGAATTCTCTTGAAATAATTGCAGCTATTGAATTATGTGTCTGTGTAAATCCATCTCCATGAAAAGCAACAGTCAGTTATATTATTTATGGTTATAAAGCAATAGAGATTTCCTTTGAAAATATACTCTCTGCTTTGTTTTCATATTTTTTTTTAAGAAATTGAGATTGCTTAAGCATTTCCTGAGCAAGTGGATTGGCATTGATTTTATGGACCATTTATATACCCAGGCCAAGTTTGTCATTTTTGTCTTGCTACTGGGAAGCAAAGAACTGTATACTAAAACCCATCCCCACAAGCACATTCTTTCTTAAATGTACACTTTTATAACAAAATCTTTAATTTTGCATCATTTAAAATGCTGCTTTGTTTTACTCTTTTTTTTCCCAAACTAATTTTTTATATATCACCAAAGATTATATTAGATTACCTTTAGAAGAAAAGAGAGCATAAACAAGTTTATAAATAAGTAGAGAACTAAATATATTTTAAATGTTATTTGACAGTGTTAACTTGTAAATTTGACTCTCCTGAACTCTTTCCTCAATGTTGTCAATTTTTACATGATATTTATATAAAATTTTGTAGATTGTTTGAGTCTTAAAATTTTCTTATTGTATTGACATCAAACCAGAATAGAAATGATTGATTCATATTATTATACAGTACTTCATTGAATATATATTTGATTACTATTCTCATAATGCAATAATTTGAAAGATAGTATCAGAAAGAGAAAATTTAACCAGTTTTCATTGCTACTAAAGTTTTAAGAAGATACCACTTGAAGAACTTTCTTCTGTAAATCCAACATTTGTTTTATATACATATATATGTATATACGTGTGTGTGTGTATCTCAGTGACCATTATTTGATAATATGTCTATTTATGATTTTATGTAGCACAATTCATTAATTTAGGGATCCTAACCACCTCCTCATTATTTCAGTTAGTACAGAACAATGGCTTATATAATCTATTATGTCCTGGTTTTCTCAGATTGAACCACTTTGTATTTGAAATTTATAAAATATAGGCTAAACAGATATCCAATTTTGAATTGTACCATTATCTCTAAAATTAAGATTTGTAATTTAATTTTGCCAAATATTTTAAAATTCAAATAAAAACATCCATAAACCATATTTTTTAAAAACTATGTGTATGATTGGAAGCATTTTCCCAAGTTACTTATTAAATAGATAGCTAAATAAATAAATAAATTTAATTAGCTCATAGAATTCTTAGTATGTATATATATATACACACATATATGTATGTATATATGTATGTGCATATGTATGTATACATGCACACACACATACACACACACACACACTTTGAAAATATTTGCCTTAATATTGTCAAGATGTAAGAGTGAGATTACATATATTTCAGAACCCATGTGATCTTTGCATATATTGTTCAATTTCATTTTAACATTTCATAGTGTCTTGTATAGAGCTTGATG
The DNA here is from genome assembly GCA_025594165.1 of Tamias sibiricus. Taxonomy (NCBI): domain Eukaryota; kingdom Metazoa; phylum Chordata; class Mammalia; order Rodentia; family Sciuridae; genus Tamias; species Tamias sibiricus. Next base: position 148,373,237 of record CM046662.1, read on the forward strand.
ACAAATTTAGTAAAGTTTTAAAGTGGTAAAAACTTTACATTTTACTTCTACACTGATAACATAAATAATATAGTCATACCTGATATGTAAATATAAAATATATACTCAAAAATCGATGAATATTGAGTATTTTTCAAATATTAAAAGACAAATACCATCAACTTGCTTTCACATTTAATTTTTGTGGTAAGAATCAAAGATTTTTTTCATGATTGTATATATTTGTATATGCTTATATATGTATGTATACATATATTTGAATTACAAATGTATATTCTTAAGTATTTTTAAGGTATTTTGAAGATACATGTTTTCTATTAAGTTTAACACATCAGGTTCTCCATGTATATTATATGGCCTGTAATAGTTGATCTTTGATTTCAATTTTAAAGGATAATATAATGATATTTGTTAGGTCAGTTGAAGGAGCCCTAATTAGGAAGGGCTGTTGCAGCTAGCTGGAAGCCATAAGTTCCACCTGATATGTGACGCACCTGTAGGCACCCGCAAAGCTGAAGGTATATAACCGGGTGAAAGTGGTCCGAGTTAGGAGAACGGAGAATTCAGTCAGTCGGGCAGTCACTCGGTCGGTCAGAAGAATCAGAGCGGCCAGAACGTAGGCAGAGCGGTTACAGAAGAGAAACAAGATAGAAGACAGAAGAGAAACCAGATAGAAGAAGTAATGACTGGTCAGAGTTAGGCCGAGGCTCCTGAGGAAGACAGAAGACAGAAGAAAGAAGAAGGAAGAAAGAAGCAAGAAGAAAGAAGCTCTAATCTTTCTCTAAGCTAAGCTCTATCTTTCTTTCTCTCTAAGACTCTAAGCTAAGACTCTACTCTAAGCTAAGAAGACAAGAAGCTCTATCTTTCTTTCTCTCTAAGACTCTAAGCTAAGAAGACAAGAAGAAAAGCTCTCTTTAATCTTTCTCTCTAAAAATCTTTCTTTCCCTCTCTAAGCTCTCTCTAAGAAAGTAGAAGTAAAAGTAGTAAAAGCTTTACTCTGCCTCCGAGAGTTTTTCTTCCCGGTTTTTGGTACCAGGCAGCTTACAGTCAGTTATAGCATAGTGACTTTCACAGAAGAAAACTGAAGACTATACTACTGAATTATTTATGGAGATACTGAGGAATTTTCTGATTTATTTTTATATATTTTGATCATAATATTATTTTAATTTATTTTGCATTAAACAGGAATACAATGTATACTTTCTAGCATGATTTTAAAATGAATGGTGTATGAGGCATAATCATTTTTATTTCTCTTAACTTATACTTGTAAATAACTTCTAAGAAAAAAATATTTTTAAGCAGTATTCTTTTTCAAGTTAAATACTCAATAGTCTTTTATTAATGTAGGATTACTTTTTGTTAGGGATCACATGTGGATTAAAAACACTTAGTATAAAGTAAATTGTTCAAAGTCAGGCAAAAGCATGAATATTCAAGAAAATATATAGGCTATAAAGTTTATTTTGATTATTAATTTGAAAATATGTGCATTTTATGAAACTATTCTGGATCAAAGTAAGCATTCAGTTATAACTCATGAAGAAGCAACCCATATGATTTTCATTTTCTTCATTAAAATCCATACCTTCAGGTTAAAATAAATAATGCCTCTGAAGATGCAGTCTTTTGAAAGTTGAAAAAATCACCTGTAAATAGAAAAACAAAGATCCTTGTAGAATTAAAGTGTCATTGGTCATAACATTAAACTGCTGAAAGCTCATTCGAAAGTTTAATATTTTGGTGATGGGAAGAAGTCATTTACTACCAAATTTAGTGTTTCCAAGTAACAGTGAGAGCTTAAAAATTAACTGCAAATTTTTACTAATTCTATAGGAAAGACTCTTCTACTTCTTTAAAAATTTTGGTTGTAGATGGACACAATACCTGTATTTAATTAATTTATTTCTTTATGCTGTACTGAAAATTAAACCCAGTGTCTCACATGTACTAGGAAAGCATTCCACTACTGAGCCACAACCCCAGCCTGGTTCTTCAACAATTTAAGTAAGAAGCTGTAGTTCATATTCAAATTGTAAAGGAAAATATTAATAAAGTTTATATATGTGTGTGTGTATATACATATATGTATGTATATGTGAGCAAGATGAAGAACATATTTTGTTGCTATTGGTGACACTTTAATTGAAAAATTGAAGATGAATAATTGAATACTTAGATAGAGACAAGACATATAAATTGATTTCTAGTGCTACCTGTCCTTGAAGGTACACTCAAATAATTACTGGAAACTGAATGTTTGAAAAGTAGGTCATTCATGGAATGCCATATGATAAATAACTCATTGAATGGTTTTGTTCTGAAAATAATCCAAAACACTTCTCAGAAAAACTTTACTACTGATTTTATGTTTAACTTTTAGAAGAGTAGTGAAGTTTGCTAAAATATGCACAAAACAATAGCACACTTAGCTTCTTGGAAACCAGGCCTAAATAAATTGAATCCTCTTTTACATTGTGATATTTAAAAGTTATTAATTAAGCAAACAGAAAACAACATTCAGTCACTATGCTTGAACTGCTCAACATTCCACCTGTAAATATGACACCATAAAAAGAGTCAGACACTGGATACATGGCCTACAAGCCTTTCTATTTCCATTCCCAGCTTTATCCTACACCAACAGAATTCTGATGTTAAAGTGTGTGAAAACCCTAAACATTACATGCAAGGTGTATTCAGTCTTCTGCAAATATTACATTCTGCCAGCCCCTGGAGTATAAAGACAGACAATGTTGAATGATCCACATTGCATAAGGCAAACCTAGGGAAAAAAATGGAACATACCATAGAAATATATTTGATATGTGAATAAATCATTGTAAACAGCATAAATAAAAGGGTTTATGCAGTTCATAGTTTTTTTTTTTTTTTTAAGTGCAAAGAAAGTGAAAACTTATAAACTTACAGTTAAAGTTGTAGGAAGGCAAAAAATATGTTAAAAATATACATTTTTCAAAAAAGTTTTTTGGTAATGAATCAATGTTACAATGATACTAAGGTTTTTATTTTTTATTGCTTCTTCTTAAATGATATTCAATTAAATATTATGTCTTGTAATATTTTCATAAATAATACAATTATATTTACATATAAAAATACATTTCTAAGTAGCTTAGAAATTGTAAAAGGTCAAAATAATGCAATTTATATGCAAAGAACAATGATTATATTGTTGTTTCCCATTCACCCCTAGCAAGCCAGCCAACAGAATCTGAAGCAAAGCTGGGTAACATAAATAGAGTTCAAGAAAATTCAAGTGTTCTCAGGGCCTTGTGGAAAGAAGATCAAATCCAAACTCAGAATTCATTCTTTCATGTTTGTCTCTTCCTAACCTTACCAATTACTTAGGCATAGACATTCTAGTTCCTGCACACATGTACAATAAACATTGTTTCTCCTAGACATTGTTTTATGACCAATTTCCAAAATGGTTTTGAGAAAGTAAGACATATTGCATATATGAAGATAAATATTATTTTAAGACCTTAATTATGCTAAATATTTCCCCTTTGAACAGAAGTTTATTTCTTGTATTTTTCCTCCCTAGACAACAAAATTTAGTTGAAACAATATTTGTGTCACTGAAATAATAAACACAATATGATCTTAATATAAATAGTGTTTACATGCAGACCCAGATAAAACATTCACTTAAATCTTTGTTCTCTTTATTTCTCTGCTTCCCAGCTACTATATTCTGAGCAGCTTCCCAGCTTCCCAGCTACTATATTCTGAGCAGATATAGAATATTCCACCAAGATATTCTATCTCATGTTGGGTGTACAGCAATGGAGTATACCCACCATGGATTAAATCTCTGCAACTGTAAGTCCAAATAAACTTTTCTACCTGTAAGTTGTTCTTGTTGGGTATATTGGTCACAGTGATTAAAAGCTGACTAACACAGAAATTGGTGGGGCCATTTCTAAGACTAATCTTGCCATGTGGTTCAGAAGCCTTTGGAAATTGTTTGTGGAAAGAGTTTGGAAAAGTTTGGCAATATAGGTTGCAGAAGTTTTAGAATAGTGTAAGCTGAGCTAAATGGGCAATTCTGTTGGAAGTTCAGAAGAACAGAATGCCAATGAGAGTGTGGACTGTGTTCATGAGGTTTCAAAAGAGAAAAAGTTTTATATTGGGAATAGAACCAGACAACATGTGTGTTGCATTCTGGGAAAGAAATTGTATATGTTTTGACTGTGCAATGACACATTGAGACTAGATTTAAAAGGGATGAACTAATTAGTCTGGTGGACAAAATTTCAAGGCATAGCATTCAGCTGATGGCATGGATTTTGCTGACAGATTTTAGCCAGGTTTACTGTGAGAATTAGGATCAAACTGCAGAACTGAAGGCTTTTAAAAACTTGCATTTGGCCATAAATTGCTTATAAAACTGGGGCCAAGAAACATGTGTTTTTGAAGGGATTATAGTGACTAAAGAGATGCTAAGTACTTTACACAGAGATAGCATGAAAGATGGTTTGAAGGCATCTCAGTAATTTGCAAAACCACACCCATTGTAACTCCAGGGTATAGAAGAAAAATTATTTCAATAGAGATCATAGGGGTTCCATGCTTGTAGCACCCAGGCACTCATGGCCCACGGCAGTCCAAATTTCAGGGTGCCAGGTACTACACAAACTGGTGGCAGATCTTGCAATCATCTACTGCTGATTCTGCTGGGTGTGCAGTATGATAGACTTAGGGGTCATGGAGGTGTCCACAAAGATTTTATATGAAATACTTGGCAAACGTATATCATGGTCAGAATTCCTACAAATTAACTTTGGAGAGGGTGATGTGTTCAGTTGTGATGTTGCAGTTGAAGCTGAAATCAAGACCCTAGGAATTTATAGATACTAGTAATGTAGACTGACTGCTGAAAGAGCTACTAGTTGCAGAGAGAGCTAAGCTAAAAGAGTGCCCATGTGTGATGCAACTAGCAAGACCGAAGGGGTAGGACTTCCTAAGCTGTTTGGAGGAAACATTTCACCACTACCTGTTCTAGATGCACAGTTATGCTACCTGTTTTCTTGGCTGGATTTCAGTCTTGTTTTGGTCCTATCCCTTTTTTTCCATTCCCCTATTACTACCTTTTGGGATGGCAATGTCAATTTTGTGCCACTGTTTATTTGATACACATAACTTGTTTCTGATCTTTACAGTGTTTCATAGTCAAGAGTTTGACTTACATCTCAGGTGAGACTTTGGACAATTTTGATATTTGGGGCAATGCTGAAACTGTTAACACTATGATATATAATTCATGAAAGTTATTTGCTTATTTTAAGCATTCTTTGTGTATCTGTGTTTTAAGAGTAAGTGTGATGGTTGATACAGTCCTACCCAAATGTAGTGAAAAACTTCTCAAAATGTTCACTGTACAAAAGGACTGCATTGTACAACTGTCATCTACCATAATTTCTATCATTAAATAATATCATTAATATTGACTTTTGTCATGAAATGAGATCTGCAAATAGATCTTTATTTGCAGGGCAAGAGCATGAAGGAAATAAGAATTTGTTCTGAGTTAATGTTATGCATCCTAAATAGTGGCCAGGCTAGTGTTATATTCTTTTCTCCCAATATTCTAGATCTCTTGACTCTAATTAGCTGAAAACACTCAAAAACAAATATTCTAGTTGGTTGCTTAGGGGAGAAGAAATTACTAGGAAATTCAATTATTGCTAATTGTTATTAAGTCATTTTTACTTGAATGTCCATGAGACTGATAATTATAATGACTTTTAAAATGAAAACTTAAAAATAGACTGCCTTTACAAATGATTTTCTTCAATCTTATCTTTAACTGTGACCTTGTTATAAGAATTATAATATGGATTTCCCAATGAAGTTGACTTATGTAACAGATTACCTTTGTGGGTAATTATGATATTATTTTCTTGTTTTATTATTATCTTTTTTTTGTCAAAGTTTTGGATCTAAGATTTCTTTCTCAGTGTCATTTTTTAATAAAATTAAATTACTTGATTCGAATGCTAAAACCTAACTGTAGAATACTCACTTCATTTCCAAAATTATTCTAATCAAATATGTGTAATTTTTCCTAGGATTTTAAGGCAAATAATGTTTGCATTTAAATTCTAACTTTTTTCTTTTGTGCACTGAAAGATGTGCAAACGTTTGTATTAATTAATAATAAGCATATGCAATTATTTGTGGATATATTTTAAATTGTACATAAAATACAATGTTTACCTGAAATTTCTTGCTTTCTAATAGTCATTGTTCATCTTTTCCCTAATAAAGGGTAAGAAATTATAATAATATGTGAGGTCTATGAATGGCTTGTGTATCAATGCTCTTTCTATTAGATGAAGAAAACCATCAAGTGTATGTGTAGTAATGTATAGTGTATTGGTGTAACAAACAAACAAACAAACAAAATTCTCCTTTCTTTTATTTTTCATTTTGAGACAAGTTCTCTCTAAGTTGCTTAGCACCTATATTGCTGACATTGGCTTTGAACTTGTAATGTTCCTGCCTTAGCCTCCCAAGCAACTGGAATTACAGGTGTGTGCCACCATGTCTAGCTGCTTCTGCTTCTTCTTCTTCTTCTTCTTCTTCTTCTTCTTCTTCTTCTTCTTTTTTTCTTCTTCTTCTTCTTCTCCTTCTCATTCTTCCTCTTAATTTGACTGTTTTATACCTCTTTTGGCCATATCATAGTATATTTTGAATTTTCAAATAAATAGTTACTGAAATGAGATTCACTTAACAGTCCCAACATATTTTATCTTCTATCACAAAAATGATTCTTTAGTCATGTGGAGAATAATGCTTACTTAGCAGCACCATTGAGAATCCAAAGCACTCTAAGCACTGACAATATTGTATGAATAGAATAAAATATCCTTGGTTAATTTGCCACTTTTGAAAGCTAAAATAAGTCTGACCCAGATTTAGAAAGACAGTTGCCCAGATATCACTTCAAACTGAAGTTTTTGACTCATTGTAGTCCTATATTCACACATCTTAAAAGACTTCAGGGAGAACAGTGAACCACAGGAAGCCTGCTTCCTCACAGTTGGCAAGGACAGCTCTGAAAGAGCTAGGCTGTCTCCACAGCAGCCCACTAGATTGCTGCTGCAGCTTGGTGTAAGTTGTCTGGTAATTTAGCATTGATTTCACTCTAAGTTCTGTCACAGAGAAGCCAATCAGAAGTGATTGTTAAATTGTCTTACCTCTAAAACAGACACAGAACCTGAAATAGGTCCAATATCCACCAATGTCTTTTCACTTTGAAATAGTAGGAAAGGGTCATAAGAAATAACAATGCTTTTTTAGCCAACTGGAGCAAATAGCTACCACTGAAAATCTGAGGAATTTGAGATCAGTTTACAAAAATAATAAGATTGGCTTAATGTCTTATAGGTAGAGGAGTCTTGGTTTAACTGTTGCTATGATTCATCTTTCTCATAATTTGTAGGGAGTGAATCATTTATGTGCATGTCATTTGATATTCCCAGGCCACACTAAAAATACTTATATGTGTGAAAAATATTGATCTTGTATTCTGACATAACATTAAACTTTATCAGTGTAGCCACATCATGTCAAATTAATAGCAGATTGTGTCTGACAAGAGGTTTATTGATTTTGTTTAAGGATATTATACAAAGTAATCATTATTTTGACTTTTATAAAAGGTAAAAAAGTATGGAAAATTGGTATTTACTTGATATTCAAATTGCATCTGGATGCTATAAAAATAAATGTAAAAGTGATTTTCTTCTAGGATAAAAGTTAATGTTGCCTAGGAGATCGTGGCTATTCCAAAATATAATTTGACTTGTTTCCTAAGTATCCTTTCTCATGTCTGTGGAAGAAGATGCCAAGGTCCTCTTTGCATTGATATCCCACTGACATGTTCTACAGATAAAGTCATTCCAGGACAAGGACACTTCTGACCTTTGTGTCCTGGGATCTCCTCACTCAATTTACAGATAAGAATGACTAGAAGGTGCACTCACAGAGGGGATGAAGATAACTGATACAAAAGTTTTAATTATAAAAAAACAATATTATATTTTTAAAATAGAAAAGTTATACTCCCTCAGAATATGAGGTTTCTTAAATTTTTGAAATAAAAAATTGATAACAAATCACTTCTTTTCCTGTTGAAAGTTAATAAAATTCGGCAAGATCCTGGACATCTGTGGGAAATCTGACCCTTATTCATATAAATGGAATCAGAAAATCTACTTTTTGAGGTTTTTTTTTTTTTAAATGAGGATTAAAATTTTGGCATGTATTAAATGTTTGGCATATGGAAGATACATAATAAATGTATTTTTTTCTCTTTTTCTGGTAAATAACAATCCAAACTGTTAAAAACCTCTTTTTTAAAAAAAAATGTGGGGCCTTTATTTTTGGGCCTCATTTTAATGTCATTTTAACCTGAATCAAACTGTTCTGGAATAAACAAAACAAATATTTGGAAGGAGTCCTTAATTTTCAAATACAGGTTTTTTTCCCCCTCTAATTTAAGAAATAGATCACAATCTTTATATGACAATAATCAACAAGTTCCTATTAAAAATCAAATACATGATTACTTGTTTTATCTGTAATTTTAAGTCATATTTGTTGTTTTAAAATTCAAAATTTTAATTCTGTTCTTTCTATGTTTGTTTTAGATGGCATTTTAATTTCTAGTATTCATCCCTAATGAACAAACATATTCAGAGCTATTGCAATTAAATCAATTAATGATACATTATAGATTTTGATTAAAATATGCCACCTGTCATTAAAGGTTTTTCTTTATTTGATATCATTGGAGACATTTATGTATGAGATGAAAGGAAGTTAATGGTACTTCTTAAAAATACTTCATTATGTTTATGTAAGTGTTGAAACTGCTCTCAAGCATTAATTTAAAAAAAATCATTGACAGATGTGAATGTCCTGTAAGATTCGGTTGAACAAATAATATCCCAGCTGGTAATTATCATCGAGTCTGTTCCAAGTTTGATTTTCCTTGTAAGGGCACATATTAGAATCACTTGTCTTATATTCCACATATTCTTGTCATATAGTACAACACCCCACAACTTTGTGGTATAGAGCAATCATTTTAGTATGTTTATGTTTTTCATGGACAGAAATCCAGGCAAAGTTTGGGAAGATATGTATCTCTTCTACAAATTTTGAGTCCTCAGCTGGACATCTCTAAGAGGTAGATACAACTTGACTGTGCTAGCCTTGGTGTTGGATCTGCTCCTGGGAGTTTAGTTCTACATAATGTCATACCATATATGCTAGGGCTGGAATGTCTAACATTGGCTTTTTACTCTTATGACTGGAACCTGCAATTAGATGTCTAGAACTGCTTGTTCTACACATGTATGTCTTCATCCACAATTTTTCATGTATGATCTTGTAGCTATCTGGTGCTTCCTCACACCATCGTAATTAGAGTAATTACAGTGCTCACATGAATTTGGGTATTTACTAAAATGTCTGGTGGCATATACTGATATATTAGGTTGATTACTATTAATCCATCCTATGTTTGATGGTAGAATGAAATGAATATAATGGCATATGGAAGATACATAATGCTTCATAATACATAAAAAGCATAATACATGATGCTTCATAAATATGTAAAATTGATAGCTATTGCAAAATTTTGTTTTTTCAGTTCACCATGTAATTGTAGTTGGTATTTATAACTACTTTGTTCTAACTTCCAAGTTATATTCCCTTAGCAATTACCTCCAATAGCAGGACATTGAAGTAATATGAGGTGCTCTTAGGAAAGTCTAAATTTCAAATATACTTCCCCATCAGCTCCGATATTTACTGACCTTATTTCTCATTGGTAGACTGGTAATCAGATTTATAAGCCTCTTCTTTGTTTAATAGCTCACTGACCTGAGAGAAATATGGCTAGATGAGTGGCAAACTTTTAGTTTAATGTAACTGCAATTTTGTTCCATGTGGAAACCTTCCTCTTTCAGAAGGGAGAATCAAAAGTCTTAGTTTGCGAGACCAGGAAAACAGAAATTACACAAGAGTGTCAAGAGCATTAATAGCCAGTGGAACTCTTCCTTTGTCTAGGTCTTGATTATTGGAATCATGAATTATGATTACTGAAAAAACAACACCACATCTACATCCTGGAATACAATAACCCAGCTCTCCACTGTGTTGTCCTTTTCCCATCCAAGCTAGTTCTAGAGATGAACTTTCAAGATGGAATCACACTCATTTTTTTTCTTTATTATAATTTGTTTTATATGACAGAAGAATGCCTTACAATTCATATTATACATATAGAGCAAAATTTTTCATATCTGTGGTTGTACATGAATTAGAGTTACACCATTCATGTCTTTATACATGTACTTAGGGTAATGATGTCCATCTCATTCCACCATCTTTCCTACCCCCATACCCCTCCCTTCCCACTGCTAGACCCCCTCCCTTCCCCTACTTCCCTTTTGCTCTATCTAGAGTTCATCTAATCCTCCCATGCTTTTGCCTAACCCCATTATGAATCAACATCCTTATATCAAGAAAACATTCGGCATTTGTTTCTTTGGGATTGGCTAACTTTACTTAGCATTATATTCTCCAACTCCACCCATTTGGGAAGTAGCTTGTGGATGTTGTTATTTCCAAGAATGGGTTCATTGTGATTTCCAAGGACTGGTTCATTGTTTTACTTCCTATGATATGATATGTATGTCTTTATCTGAACAAGTGCCCAGAAGACTTCATGATAGAAAATAAGAAATATTTAAAGTTCATTATTTTTTATAGATCACTGAGGTACAATTTACTTGTCATAAAATTTACCCATTACAACTTTGAAATTTGATGGTTTTTAGCAAAATTTCAAAGTTCTACAGTCATTTTTACAATTGGGGCACGTTTGATCACACTAAGTCTTTTCATGCTAATTTGAGGTCAGTCCTCATCTACAGTGTTATCACCAGGCAGCAATTGTCTGTTCTCTGCCTCTGTTGACCTACCTTTCCTGGAAATTTATATAAATGTAGCCATGTAAGGTATAATCATGTTTGCCTGACTTTTTTCACTTAGTCTAATCTTTTTGAGGTATCTCCATGTTGCCACATGTATAAGAAGCCTCTAAAAGTATTGAGTAGTATTCCATTGTATGGATAAATAATTTTGTTTATGCATTCACTGATTAGTAGATGTTAGCAGTTTTCAGTTTTTATCTATGAGTGGGACTTTGAACACTTACATACAAATATTTTTATAAAAAGGTTAAAAAGTTTTATTTTCTTGGGTAAATAGTTTGAATTCTTACTGATAGGCCATATATAAGCTTATGTTTCTTTTTAGTTCACAAGTTATTATCCAAGTAGGTGTATCATTTTAAATTCTCACTAGAAATTCAATAAAAGTCCAAATTTTACATATTCTCCCCAAAAATAAGTAGTGTTCGTTTGGAATGGTCATCCTAGTGGCTGTATAAAGTTTTAAATTTTCATTTACCTAATGACCAGTGATCCTAATCATCATTTCATAAGCATATTCAAAATTTACACATATTATTTTATGATAATTTATAAAATTTATAAAAATGTTTTCTCTTATTATTGGGTTGTAAGTGTTCTTTAGTCCTTTGAATACAAGTCTTGAATAAAATATATGATTTGCAAATAACTTCTCTAATTCCATGGCTTGTTTCTCATGTTCTCACTGATGTCTTTTGAGAGACTAAAGGTTTAAATTTGATAAAGACTAATTGAAAAATTTATAATTTTCCCCTTAATCAATTTTGGTTTTGGCAAATTATTTAAGAACTCTAACAAATCTAAGATCAGCACTAGCTCATATTTTTCCATCTCAAATTTCTTATTCTAATCTTTATGATCCAACTTGCATTAATATTTGTTATGGTGTGAGAGATGAGTCATTTTTGTTGTACAAGGACATCTAAATGTCTTAGAACTATTTATTGAAAATAACTTTCATTTTTCATTGAATTCCTTCTGGCAATTGGTCATGGTGAATTTTTCCATGAATCCTCTATGAGATCAAAGGTGCAGAAAACAGAGAGACAAAATAGTAAGCGTATAGGCCATGGACTTTGTGGCACATGCTCTGGCCACTTACTGTGACTTTTTGTAATGCTTGTGTCCAGTTTTATACATTTCACTTCCGTTTGATGATGGCACGCTGCAGATTGAACCTGCATTTAAGATTTGGTGCATAAGCGTGTAAAATTGTCACGAACATGGCTTGGTTACATGGTAAACTGTTGTCTCATGTTTGGAGCCCTTATTCTCTACCTCATAAATCTGGATTTCAAAGAATAATTCATTTGTAATCATAAAAGTTTTCCTATGATTTTTCAAAAACTGTCTGCTAAAGTCTCTATAAAACATTCCTGTTTGTCACTGACAGGTCACTAACCCCATTTTCCTGCTCATAGAGTGAAAGTGAAAAACAGCCTGCACAGTAACCTGGACTAGTGGACACATTTTTCTACAATACATCAAGGAGGGTCTGGCATTTTCACTTTATGTAATTTTAAGTTACCTTCTGAGTCCAAATTTAAGTTACCTTTTGAGTCTAAGTTTCGATTAACCATTGCATCAAACTTTTAGCCATTCACTTTAACACAATGAACCAAGAATCTGATGAATGAATCCTTAACAGGAAATTGACATGCAACAATATCATACTCTCCACCAAGGTCCAACACCTCTGTATTATTTCTATGTGTGTTCTCCAGGTTTTAGTCAATGTAAATTGGCAAAATCTCACAATTATTTGTGTCTGTATAGAAATTATCCACTATATGTTTTACTTCACCACATGGGTCCTGTTGAAATATGTAACTGATTAAGGTCTAGGGAGAATGAAAGGTGGTAGGACTCTGTCCTCAGACGTATTTGCAGCAATTCCTTCAAGGAAGTTACTGAAGGAAAGACTATTACACTGTTTTCAAGTAAGTGGAGTTCATGTCTTCAGAAAGGAGGACTGGTAGCTCTACTGAGACAAAGGCTTGGGAGAATTTAGTGGACCAAGGTATAGGATTTATGAGAAGTTTCCCGTATTGTCCCATCCATATGGGTCACATAACTGGAAGGTAAAAGAGAAAACTTGTTCAGAAAGAAATTGACATAGTGAGCAAGGTATAACAAACCAGGAAAATAAGGAGATTTAAGTAGGACAGAGTGACTATGTACTGCTGCAGAGAAAGGAAAATTAAGAATTGTTCATTCGGGGTCCCCTTTTCTCCACTCTAAAGCTTTCCAGTATCTGCACCTTCTGAAACCCCAGTTATTCTCCTCCAAATGTTCTCCAATTCTCTGTGATGTTCTTAAGTGAAAGCATGAAAAATTATATAAAGCTATTTTATTGTACATGACATAAACTGCACATGGCGAAAAAAGACTACTAGCAGTGAGATTAAGACACAGAACTTTACTGAAATGTGGTGCACTCATTTTTATAAGGGTTAATAATTTCTAACTGGTGTAAGAAATATCATCTCAGAAAGTACACATAATTTTTTTTTAAAAATTATAAATATTAAAAATATAAACTACTATTTTTGAAATATATATTAGCTAATACTAAAAGGAATAGAAATAGAAATTATCTTTGTGTAACATAGCATATCCATGACTCACATGTAGTGTAGTATGCACTAAAATGGCTCAGTCTTTCGTTGCCCGTGGCTAAATCACAGATGGTCTCTTCTATACTCTCATAATTGTTTCTTATGAAACTTCAGAAAGTAAAATGTATCCTATTTACCTGGCAATATAATTTGGTATCATAATCTTGTTATTTAGATTAACTGTTTGCAGGTGTCATGTTATCAGTGCCTATTCAATTCATGTGATAAATACTACATTTATACATATAATTGGAGAATCAAATTTAAGACAAAGACTGATTACAAATTTTTGGAAACCTCACCCATATTAGAAATGATGCTTTATCATCACTTATAGTATAGAATCCATCTGATATGATTGCATAGGATTTTTTAACATTCAACTAGATGCCTCAATCATTTGTCAAAGACTATAAAAATTATATTATAATTATATACATATAATTATATTATATAATCATCATATAATAATTATATAATTATATATAATTCATGAAATGCATTATTGAGTGTTATGGTTTGAATATGAGGTGTCCCCCCAAATCTCACATGTAAGAAAATGTAAGAAGGTTTAAAGGAGAAATGATTGGGTTAGAGCCTTAACTGGAGGCAGGTGAGGTGTAGCTTATTGTGGGTGTAGCTATGGAGCTATTTTGTACCTGTAGAGTGGAGTCTCTCTCTGCTTTCTGACCATCACATGAGTTGCTTCCCTTTGCCATACTCTTCCAACATTATGCTTAAGACCCAAGGAATGGAGCCTGCTGTTTAGGGGTTGAGACTTCAGAAACCCTGAACCCTCAATTAAATGTTTATACTGTACCATTTTTTATTGGATACTTGTAAGTTGCTTTTAATTTTACAAGAGTTCACAATGTGAGATTGCCTTGAGCCTCAGAGAAGATTTTGGACTTGAACTTTGGGCAATCTTGGAACTTTTGAGACTATGGGGACTTCTGGGAATGGACTAAATGTATTTTGCATTGTCAGATGAGTGTGAGTGTTTGGGCACCAGGGGTGGAGTGTTATGTTTTGGATGTAAGGTATCCCCCAAGAGCTCATGTGTGAGACAATGCAAGAAGATCTGGAGGAGAAATGATTGGTCATAGCCTTAACCTAATCGCTGAATTATTCCCTATAGGATTAATTCATTGGTAACTGGAGGCAGGCAGGTGGGGTATGGGTGGAGGGGGTGGCTCACTGGCAGCATGGCTACAGGGTGTTTTGTATGTGGAGAGTGGAGTCTCTTTCTGCTTCCTGATCATCATGTGAGCTGCTTTCCTATGCCATACTCTTCACCGGCCCCCCCCTGTGGTGCTGGGGATTGAACTGAGGGCCTTGTACATGCAAGGCAAGCACTCTACCAACTGAGCTATATCTCCAGCCCCCTCTGCCATACTCATCCACCATGATTTTCAACCTCACATGAAGCTCAAAGGAATGGAGCCTGCTGTCTATGGATTGAGACCTCTGAAACCATGAACCCTTAATTAAACTTTTCCTCCTCTACAATTGTGCTGGTCAGGTCCTTTAGTTGCAGCAGCAATAAAGCTGACTAAAACACTGAGTAACATTGTATGTGCAACTAATTTTGACCTACTCATTTGGTATGATGAGAGAAATAAAAGATTATAGTGTTTATTGGACCACAAAACATATTTATTTGTTAAATTAGGAATGTTTTGCATTAAAGAGAAATACAGTTTGATAACTGGTGTCCTGCTAAAAAGAAACCATAAGAAAAACACACAAAGTTAGACCAAGTACAAATTTATTTGCATAGTATGTCAGATCACATAAGAATAGCTGAAGTAGGTGCAGTAAATGCATGCAGTTTGTATCAAAGAAAAAGAAACAATGCTCACATCCTATTGATTATCAACTTTTACCAAAGAAGCTAACTGGAAACAGTGGAATATAGAAATACAACTATGCATATTTGTGCATGTGTGAACATGTGCATCAGTATATATTTATTCATGAGTATATAAATATATATACACACACATATATACATACATATCAAATATTTAAGTATACATAAAAAACCCTTATTGAGATTAAGTTGACATAATTAATGGAATATAACTTTTGTATCCTTTCTGATAAAATGAAATTAGAAATGAACATCTTTGAAATTTAATAAGACATGAATATGTTCAGAGACTGTGTAATGAAATACAAACAAAATAATAAAAGCCAGTGAGATAAATGAGATTTTAAAACAACTTCACAAATATTTACTTACAAGACACATAACCTTTGGAGACTTAGTTAAGTACGCATTGCATATTATACATTTGATATACGTGCTGGTCAGGTCCTTTAGTTGCAGGAGCAAAAAAGCTGACTAAAACACTGAGTAACATTGTATGTGCAACTAATTTTGACCTACTCATTTGGTATAATGAGAGAAATAAAAGATTATAGTGTTTATTGGACCATAAAATATATTTGTTTGTTAAATTAGGAATGCATATCAAATGTATAATATATATAATACTAATCAGAAACATTTGATTCAAAGTAATAAAACTACAGGGCCAGCAGTTGTCAGCTCAGCTGATTCAACCCTGGCCTTGTCATGTTGGAGCCTGCTTTGTGGGTATTGTTGTTTTATTTTATATTACACTATTTTCCTTTCCTGAAAATAATGAATTGCTGACGTTTCTGATAACACTAGAAAACTGGCTATTGAAAGACCCCAACCAGCACTTAAATTCTTCATGATAAATATATACACAAAAATTAAAACAAAAAGAACTTTTCATATTCATGTTGAAAAATAATCAACAATTTAAAAGTAGATTAAATATATTTATATTTTTTATCTGCTGGAGTAAGTAATATAAACAAATTGGAGTATTCACATTCAAAAAATTTTAGATGACAGCATACACTAATTTCTATAAAAGTTACTTAAAGTATCAAATATTTGAAGATTGTGAATATTCAAATATTTGAAGATAGTGAATATTGTATATAGTAGTATATAAGAGCATCAGTGCAATTTACATACTTATAACATTGTGCATAAACACCATATATAAGTTTGCATTATTTAAAATCCAAATCTTAAGTGACTAAATCTTGATTACATTGACAAGCTATCTAGCCAGAAGAGATTAAGCAAATAAAATGCAGAAAAGAAAGTTTACTATGAAGACAATTTCTATATAACACTTACTTTCCTTTCTTCAACCCTTGTGTTTTTGTTCTCACCAAATAAAACATCTCCTCTGTTTTCCATATTTTATTCATCTAAATCTCATCCTACAGTTTGTAACATATAGGATTGTTATCCTTATATTTTCTTTTAATAATTTATTTCAAACTGCTCATTCATATTAGTATTTTTGCAGCAAGTACAAGTTGATCTTCTGTAACTAAGGCAAATGCAACCATGTTGGAATGTTGTAGGATTATCATTACACCACAGAATTTGTGTTACATTTAATATTGTTTCATATAAGTTACAAATACTATCACACATTACCATGCTAGGGTTATATATTGTCATATATGATGTAAAAAAAATCACACAAACACTAATATTAACATTAAATAAGGAAATAAATAAAAACTAGAAGGTAAAAGGACTCCAAATACTTTGCATGCATGAGCAATGCAGGTCTGCTTTCCCAGCCTCATCATTCACCAGAGTCTGTAACTGTGGCATTTTGATGAAGGTTGTCTTGATGTGATTGGTTGCTTTCATTTTTTAGATGTTAGAAACAGTCCAAGAAACAAAATAATATATCAAACGATGCAAGAGAAAATGAATTCAGGAACTTTATGCATAGTATTTTGAATGATGAAGGCAAACTTGCTAGAAAACAAAATTATGCTAGCTAATATATAGAAGGCTAATAAAACAGAAGTAATTCACAAGTACAAAGTAAGATTTAGAGAGATGAAATAATATCAGTACTTGCATACATTTGTTGAATTAATGTTAGTTTTTGTACTTTATCTACTAAAACAGTATCTTATTCACCAAGACTCACACTCTCTCTGTGTGTTCCATACTTAGCAAAATATTCAGTAAACAGAAAACAACACGGAAAGCTCTCTATCCTGTAATAACTATTGAAGTGTTTATTTATTTTAAAATTATCTTCACATATTTAATATCTGTAGAGATCTCAATGAGGTGACATTTTTGGTTCTTGTTGTAAATCAAATAAAGTCTCACCATCACCATTACCTTTGTGTCTCTGCCTTGAAAAAGCCTCCTAAAACTCTTTTTCTAAAAAATTAATTTTGACAAAGTAGCAAGAATTAACGATTGTCAACTTCTTAGTGAATTTTACACTCAGAAATAATTTCAGATTATGTGATAACATCATTTTATAAATGACAAGATAAGTAAATACCAAAGAACCAGTGACTGTCTCATGGTAGCACAGTTCGTAAGCACATGTATCTACTTAAAACAGGAGAAAAATATTTGTTTTGGGAGAAATCAGCAGAAAAAAATTTTTTAAAAAAGATTTCCCTTAAAAGTCCTATTTACAAAAAAAGAATTATTATTCTCTTTGTAGGTTCAGAGTGTGTTGAGATTCTACATATTGAAAAACATGGCCTTTATATCATCTTCAATCAAAATTATGTAATTTTATAACTATTTAGTGAACAGCTAATGAATTAACCTTAAAATAAATAAATTAAAATATTGCTGTAAAGAATATTTCATATATTTTAAAATAATTTAGCTTTATTGAATTTAAGAATATTTGTTTGGCAATGTTATTTAGAGCCCAAATTGTACAGATGAAAGTATTGTGTGCTTAAATGTAGATATCATATGAGTCAATGAGAAATATTTATTATGCACCTGTGTATATAAATCCATAATCAACAGTGTGTATATCTTAGTATATAGGCACACAAATAAAATATTTTAAAACATAACAAATTTTTAAATTTGCAAACAGCACATTAAGTATGTCTTTAACATAGACATGAACAGGCAAACTTTTATGAGTAAAGCAGGCATAACAAAATGCATGAAGTGTTGCCTTAATGTACAGTCATCTGCATGTTTACTAAGGAAATACAACTAAGAAAAATAAATCCTCTGCAAACTTCAGATATGGGTCTATTTCATGGAGATCTCTTTAATGCAGATCTATTTATTGTGTGTAATGAGAATATTCCCTTTAATCTCTAAACTCTAAATTCAAAGCAGATCATCGCAAAGGAGCATGAGTTGCCTCTTGAGAAATATAAGACTTAAAAAAGAGGTTACATAAGTGTCCACATTTGATTGCAGTGTGTATCATGATTGTTTAATGAGGAAATCAAAGGAGAATGTATTCTGCCCATAATCAGGATGTGCACCTGAGCAGGTCACCCCCTAGTGGAGCTCTACTGCCTTATAGTACACTGATCCCTTACAGGGAAATCTCACTGGGTGATAATTTAAAAGGAGTCGCTGAATTTATATAAGGGTATTCACTCATTTGTTAACTTTCTCAAACTTTTTAAAATCTATTACTAGCTTATTTGACTTGTCCATTTAATAAAATATGGCATGGCTATAAATCACGTTTTAAATTTTTAATCACTGTTTGATGTCTGTCAGATAAAAGAAAACAGCAAACAAATGCAATCTTCTAATTTATTATTTTAACAACTATTTGAAACAATTTTAACATGCCTTTAATTTCCCCTTTGCTAAAAACAAAAATAAATCTGTACTCTCCCACACAAGTTTTTATGTGTGTTTATATTTACATATTTTATTTTTAAACCCACAGGTACAAAGACACATATAAATGAGTACATTTGAAATTTATATTTTCAACAGATTTGTTTAGAATATTTTTTTTCCAAAAGATATTCATAAAGTTAAAATGAGCATGGTTTGTAAATTCTCTTTCCATCCAATTTAATTGTATATATCTTTCTTGATTAAAAAAATATGTAGGAATGAATTAATTATGTACATTAAATATTACAAACAGTGAGAAAAAGAGAAATAAGGAAGAGATGAAAGGAGACACAGAGAGAAATGCAGCAAAATTTTGAATCCCAGATTCCACAGAAGGGTTGGGAACCATGATTCAATAAATCAAACAAAGTGAAAATACTTGTTAATGGTCTTCTGATATGTACAAGGAAATTTTAGAATTTTTTACATATGGCTTTTCACTCTTCAAACAATTCTTTAAAAAAAATTATCATGGTTATTTCCCAAAACACACACATGGAAAGTGAGGCTTAAAACAGATATGTGCTTTTCTCAGGAATGCCCAATTTTTGTAGTTTTCTTAATCTGCTCAGAGGAATATAATAGGTTATAATAGACCAGGTGGTAAATAACAAGAAATTGATTCTCACAAGTCATAAGCTGAGATTCCAAGATCAATGCATCAGAGGTAATAAGATATCACTTCCAGAATCATAGAGTCATACTGTGGATTTTTTTTTTTCCATATGAGGTCACTGATCTCATTCCTTAGAACTCCACCAGCATGATCTAATTGCCTATCACATTCTCCATTCAAAATACCATCACATAGGGATAAGAACGTCTATGTAGGAATTTTGGAGCTTATGTTAGGGGTGGTAGGTTTGAACTTCACATCTAATCCAAATGACTCAGCAACACTTGCACTCTAATCACCAAAGGCCTCAGTACCAAAGAAAAGACAACCACAAAGACCATTTTAGGGAACTTGATGCTTTTCAGTGATGAACAAGAGAGTCACTATTAGGGCTGTTTGGTAAGGGAATGGAGGGAGATGTCTTGTGGCCCAAACTACAAACCAGGGAAATATATATATATATATGTATATATATGTATATGTATATATATACATATATATATATATACATATACATATGTGTATATATATATATGTATATATATATATATATATATTTTCTTCTAATTAACCATTATAATCTTCCTACAATATGCTATGCAGAAGTGAGGCATCAGCAAGCAAAGTGTAGCATCATGGATGGAATAGATGTTTGTGCTCAGGCACTGGAAAATGCATGGGAATGAACATAAATATTGTCTCACATAACCCACATCTGGGTCATAAGTACCAACAAAACACCTTAGCCACATAAGCAGCAGTAATCTTCCAGTTCTGCAGAGAGGTGGGGAGAAATTTAATTGTATAATCATTAGTCATTACAATATCATCATTCTGGAAACATTGAAGATTTACTTTTTCTTCTACATACTTGAACTTAGAATAATTATAGATAAATAGACAAGTTGAGGAAAACTGACCAGCATGCCAGAACAAATGACCATTTCCCCACTGATGAGTCTCCACTAGTGGCACAAACAAAAATTGTGATTCCACAGACTAACAATTCAAGATTAACAGAGACCAACTACTGATAATGCACAATAACATGTCTTAATGTTCGGACCATGTTGAACAATTTTGTTAACTCAAAGTGACTCCCTTAAATCAACTATAATAATGTCTATGCTCACCATTTAGATACAAAATCCTCATGACATTGAAAGTTGTTCATCAACTATAAAGACTGAGGTGTTGGCATTAAATAATAGTTTATGACAAGATCACTAAAATATTTGGAAGGTATATAGAACACATACAGAATCAAAGAAAGAAAATGAGTGAATATGCCCAAGGGGCAGTTCACGGTTACACTTGTGATCATGACAGCAAATGTGTGTATAAACCTTCAATAGGTTAATGAAAATATAAGTTGGGCAATGTGTAAATGTCGATAGTTACAAGAGTCACTATTAAAGTTGAATTTGTTCGACATTTATATATAAAACTTTTATAAACAAATTCATAACTTCTAACACCTTCACAATTGATTGTCATCAATTTGTGTCATATTACAGTATCTAAGCCTTTTAAAAGAAGAATTGTTTTTACTTCTAAGTTAGTTATGGGCATAACATTTTAACATGCCTATAACTATTGACAATTTCCTCAACATTTCAGTATTGAATTCTGTAACTTGAAAGTACATATCCATAGTTCATTGTTTCTTGGTTTGCTCAAAATCTTTCCCCTGTGTTAAATAGAACTGTGATCACATTTTCTTAGGATAACACCCTAGTCTCTATCCAGGTGCAGAGATGACTGCACTTTGCTTATGAGCCTTGTCCTTGTCCAATCCCAACATAGTATGCATTTAGTTGTGGTGAATAGTTAATAGTTCCTGGTGACAAGTTAATAGTTATTATAGGTGAAGAGTTGCTGTAGCTTTATATTGTAGGTGAATAGTTAAAAAATGACCATGTGATGCAAGCCAGACCAAAATAAATAATTAAATAAATAGTAAATAAACACCATAAAAGCTAAACTCAACAACATTTGTTATTATTCTATTTTGGCCTTATTATCATGGAATGCAATATTATGATGGGGAGTTAAGATAGATGCATTGAGATATAGATGGTTGACCTGGCTTCCTGAAAACCAAGGAAGCTAACTCACCTAATATAGCCAAGTACGGAGACTCCCTGGCAGTGTTTCCTGCACTGGGCTGTGCCTGAGGATCTATTGCTGAGCCTTTAAGCAAAAAAGGTTGAAGGATTTTGTTAACCATTGAAGGTGAGCTTTCAATACCTAAAAGCAATCTGATAACAATAATTCAATATAATATTTTATTATGACTTCTAAAAGAAAGTTTATGAAAGTCACTTATAACATCTTGTTAGAGTAAATTTTTAATATTGATAATGTCATTCTATATTGTAATTGAAAGAGAAAATTTCCTAGCAAAAGGAAATTATCTAAGAACAAACCAAGAGACAGTTGTCTTGTCACTTGACCTAAGCTGTCGCCAGAGATGGAAGCAGTTTGTCTTCTTAAAGTAAGTAAATTATAAAATGTACACAGTTTTAGAAAATACCTACTGAATAAAATCTCCTTGTAGCTGAAAAAATTGGTCTTGTTGAATTGTTGTTAGAAGCATTAATGAACTCAATTAATCCTTCTTTCTATACCAGATTCGTTTAGTTTAAATTATAGGTTAATAGACACTAAATAGCACTTAGTACCTGAAAAATAAAGCATCACTTTAAATGACCGTCCTTTACAATCAGTAAGGACTTGTTTAAAAATAAAATAGTTAAATTTACATAATTTACCTAATAATTCATAATTTGTAATGCAACAACAAAGGCATCTACTTTTGTTTGAGCCCTTCAGGTGTTTTGACCAGTTCCAGAGTTGAAAGATGAATGAAAGAAGCATGTTATACACATGCTTCTACTTGTGTGTAACATAAGAATATTTAAAAAAAATTTTTGAATCCCATATTCATTGCCTATTCTCTAGTTCTACTATCATAAAATATGCATGGTTTAGTATTATAAGCAAATGATCAACAATTTCTAAATTAACACTATAACAAAAATAATTATATAAACATTTTATTCACTTTTCTTTCCACTGCACCAGATGTTCACTGATGGACAATTTTTTAAAGATGTTATTCTTCAGGTAAAACTAGACTATGTTCCTTGTTGCAGTCTGTTTATATTTTTACAGTTTTTTCTTTTATATTTTACTGTAGCTTTGAGTTATATAATCAAATTCAACTTTTTTGAGTAAAAAAAATGAACTTCTGGGACTTTTTTTCAGAAATTGGTAGAATTATAATGTTTTGTGATACATTTCTAACATTTTGGGTTTGAGAATGCCTTTTTAAGGCTTAATATGAAGGAGTAGGATGCCATTATATTCCACTTTTGAACGGATAATATTTAGTAGAAAAACCTTTATTACACTATACATTTTATTGACTTTCTAAACCTGAGATAAAAATGACAAGCACTTTCATAAATAAGAGTTTATTACTTACCAATAGATTTCAGACAAGTTTTAAAAATTATAACTATGGAGGATTCCAACTGAGAAAGGAGGAATTATGATTAGTTTAGAAAAAATATCAGTTCCAAGATAGCGTGAGGATCACACACCGCGCGCACACACACACACGCACGCACACAAACACACACACACTCCTATGCCCGTATTTCTATTGAAAAGAGAGAAATAAGTGTTTACACTTAATAATTTAGACACATTTGCATCTTTCAAAATGTTTTAATGTTCTTTCTAGGAAACTCACCTTTTACTTTACACTTCTCTTATCTCTATGCAGTGCCCGTGCTAGCATCCTCTTTATTGACGACATTCCTTAAATTCAAATACAAGTGTTATTTTCACATCAACATTCATATTTAGCAATTTTTAATCAGGTTTTCTCCTGCCTTAATAATTATATTTATGCAGTGTCTAAGTAACAACACTAAGTGACCTGTTATTTTAAATACGGAAATATTTTATACTTTAACAAGGACCAGTGATATTTAGAAAATGTAATGAGTCTCAGTTTCAGTTAAGCAGCATGTTTTGGGAAGGAACTACAGGACATATTTCAGTGCTTATACATTTGAGTGATAAGGATCATCTGGAAGGTTTACTAATAATAGAGATTGCCAAGATAAAACCAAGATTTAATGAAGTTGAATTCTCCAAGGAGAGTTATGTGAATTATATTTTTAATAGGAGTCTCAGATTATTTATATAATGTTATGATCACATTTGAAATTGAAGTTTAAAGTTGGATGCATGTCATGACTGACAATAATAAGTATGAGGGGTCTCCTTTCATGCTAAGATATTTAATTTTTATAGTAAATGAGGAATTATTGAAATATTTTGATTATAAATGAAGGAGAAAACATATACCATAGGAACATAACTCTGGTGGCAATGTGATAAACATTGCTTCATACTAGAAGCAAGAAAACCAATGAACATATTTGTGACCCAAAGAGGTAGACTCCTATCAGGACAGTGAATATGGCCTTCATAAGGAGGGATGGTGTTTTAATCAGCTTTTTCACTGCTATGTCCAAAAGACCTGACAAGAACAATTAGAGAAGGAATAGTTTATTTGGGGGTTTATGGTTTGAGGTCTCCATCAATAGATAGCTGACTTCCTTCATCAGGGATCAAGGTGAGGCAGAACATCATGGTGGAAGAGTATGACAGAACAAAACAGATGAGAACATGGTCACGAAGAATCAGAGACAGACTCCGCTCTTACCAGATACAAAATATATACCCCAAAGACACATCCCAGTGACATACATCCTTCAACCACAACCTATGCGCCTTCATTTACCATTCATTCAAGTAATCCCTAAGAGGGGATTAATGCACTGTTTGGGTTTAGGTTCCCATAACCCAATTATTTCACCTGTGAGCCTTCTTGCATTGTCTCACACATGAGCTTATGAGGGACACCTCATTTCTAAACCATAACAGATGGCTTTGAAAGACATGAGGAAGTAGCCTTCTTTTGACTTGCTGAGTAAGTGTAAGAGATAATAGAAATCCACTTTCTTAGATTGCTAAAACTGCCATAACAAAATACCATAGACTGGATGCCATTAAAATCAAAACTTGACTTTCTCAGAGCTTTGGATACTCAAAATCCCAGACCAAAGTATCATCAGGCTGTGTTTCTTCTGAGGCCTCTCTTCTTGGTTTGCAAATGTCAGCCTTCTTTGTTGAGATGTGGCTTTCCCTCTGTGTGGGTACAATCCTGATATTTCCTTTTTGTCCACAATTCCTCTCACCAGTCACCAGTAGCGTGGATGAGGTAACACCCTAAAGATCTTATTTTCAATAGAATTACCTTTTCAAGGGGTTCCAAATACAGTCATAGTCTGAGATAATAGGATTTATATTTTCAACATACAAATTTTGATAGTAAGGACAAACAATGTGGTCCATAAAATATATAAAGATCAGAGATTTAAAAAATAATGGCTTTGGAAACTGAATGGGTGCCAGTACCAATTTTGAAGGTAAGGAGTATGTATAGGAGCCAAACAAATTAATAATATATCCATTTTAATATATTATGTTTGAATTTCTTATAAGAAGTGAAAGAAGCTAAGAGCTGTGGCATGTGTCTATAATCCCAGCAGCTCAGGAGGATGAGAAAGGACAATCTCAAGTTCAAAGCCAGCCTCCACAAAAGTGAGGCACTAAGCAACTCAGTGAAACCCTTTCACTAAATTAAATAAAAAATAGGGCTGGGGATGTGGCTCAGTGGTCGAGTGCATTTGAGTTCAATCCTCAGAATCCCCCCACCCCCCCACACACAACAAAAAAGAGAAGTGAAAGAAGAGATTCAGAGAGTATAGATATGCATGTGTCTCTTTCTCTGCATGTGTAGATGAGCTACATAAAATAATATTGCCACGTTTAAAAAATATATTATAAAAAAGAAAAAAGTGTATGATAAATGCGTCTTGTGTTATACTTCAAATTATTCAAAATTCTTATCACTGATACTTTAAAATTAATTGATATTTTAATATAACTTATTGACATTGATTTTAAAACTATTTTCTTTATTCCCAAGCATTCTTATTAGTTGTATAACCAACAACTTCATTCCCTCTTCGTGATAAACACTTAATTACATAATTCATTAATTTAAGGTATAAACCTTACTTAGCCCTTCTAGTTTCCTGCTTTGTGTTGTTTCTTATTTATAGATGCATGAAAGTATAGAGTGGTTAGTATATTTTAGTACAAGCATAATCTTTATCACCTTGATTTTCTATCTAGATGGATTGGTTTCTCAGCCATTTGATACTTTCAAGGTTCTTGATTTTTTTGTATATAGTCTTTAAAAAATATTTAGTAAGAAATTTGTTTTAACTAAAATATGCAATAACATATGATCAAACAGCTTTTCCATATGATTTGTCATAAATGTATGCATACATGAGATGATGAACCCCAACCCAAAATTAAATAGTTCAGAAAATATTTTAACTCCTATCCGTGACAAAAACACATACAAAGCAATGTGAAACAGAAAGTACTGCAAAAAATAGATAAGGTAATGTCCAGTGATTGTTCCCTCTGGATGTATGAGACGGTCTTCACAATTTTGAGTCACAAATTTGCAAAGAAATTTGGGCAACACAAAGCCACTCACTAATGCAATGTTATTTTAGGAGACGACTTCTGTATACATGAGTACCGCTTTATTTATATAAGACGCTTTTACTTTTAATTTTATTATTTTATTTTTGATGAACAAACAATGTAACTTTTTTGTTTTAATTAGTTTTAAAAGAAATTTTAAGAATGTTATACAATGGAATAGATCTCTTGTTATAGAATTTTACAATATGTCTAGATTTTTTACCAATAGCAGTATCTGCATAAATTTTTTATATCCCCCTTCCACTAAAATTTAAAACCTTGCTCTGAGTTCATGCCAACTTAGATTTAAAATTTTAGATATAATATGTTTAAAAACATGTGTTTGTATTTGTATTTTCATTTGTTTATTTTGGGTATATTTATTTCCATTTCTTTTGAAAATATTATTTCTACAATTGACAAAATTTCATTAAGGCATATTTTATTTTTGTTGTCGTTAACTTTCAGACAAAGGCAATTCTAATTCGTGTAATAATAGTATAAGAATATATTGCTATTGAAGAAAATATTTGAATTTTTATATTCATTCCTTTCCCATGAAATTATGGACAACTGATTATTAAAGTGGAAAAATCTCTGAGACTTCAAGGGTAACTTACAATGTTTTTGTCATTATTCATTTTAAACCATCTGCCTAGTGATAATAAATCAGTAAAAGAAAAAAAAAATTGCCCATGTGTTTCTTCAAAATATATTTCAATCTTCCTACACCCCAAACTGTTTTCCGCTTTCTACTAGTGATGATATTTAAATAAATATGGTGGAGAGATCATTGTGTCTTCCCAGCTGTAGTTATCTAAAATTGCTTCCTTGGTGAAAGCTCTTCCTGCTTTAAGGTCATCAACATTCTTTCAGTGAAACAGGTCTGTATATATCTTTTGTGGATAAAATTGAAGCATATTTTTTGGAGTATTTTTCTTAGTTTTTACTATATTCAACATTTATCCTAATTTGTACAAATCAGGAGAATCAAACTATAGCACCTCATTTCAAGAAGATGACAAAATCCAGCAGGGGCATGCCACTGAGTTGCCCAAACACCTAGACAAATTTTTGTCTATCTGATGTTTCTGAGATGTTGAAGCACCCTTATAATTCCTACTAGACACTAACATGGGAGTTTTTAAAATATATTTGTGTGAGTGTATGTGTTTGTGTGTGTATGTGCGCTTCTAGGCAGTTTTATATTAACAGAGCAAAAGAAAAAAAGCTGCTGATGTTAAAAACAAAAACAAAAACTGAATAGCTGTTGATCATGTTGGTAATGTGCATGCATAAACGCATATTCAGAAAGGTTAAGTAACATGCCCAAAGGTGATGACTCCGATTTTGAAAATACCACTCTCACACAGCTCCATAATTATTCTTTCCAGAATACCATGTTACCTCTAAGAAAGACACATGGGTTGGTATGATCTAGAATCTTATTTTTAGTAGTCTGGGATGCCATTTAATGATACTTATGTACTGATTTCATTTAGCATATTTTTTTGTGTGTGTGTGATGACTACTATTCTAGGCTAGATTAACATTGATGGTACCTTTAAAATGAACCCTGGATTTTTCTAACATTCTATATATGCTTTAAGTTTTCACTAACATTAATTCTGTATATAAACATTATATGGATGCAATATAATTTAATTCATCCAGAAAAACTATTTTGTGCTAATTTAACATAGTTTAGGGTTAATACTCACCTTCTTTTCTGTAATGCACAGTAATTACTACCCCCCCATCTGATAAGAATAGGGGTAATAACACTTCATTTTAACCTATTGGGTTCTAACAAATTTTTTATTTTATGAATATAAGTAATTGGTCAAAACAGTGAATATTTGTATTAACTTTTATATGAAAAAGTAATTATTGTTTCCAAAAACTACCTCAAAATCTGACCTATTCTTATATCTAGACTCATGCAGATTTTAATATCTCCACCCATATGTCTAAAATTTGCTTTCAACTTAACATGTATAAAAAAGATATCTTGTTTTCTCCACACCATCAACAAAAGTCTCTTCTCCCACGTTTCCACAAGCTGGTAAATGGCAATGTTACTCATCTGCTTCCTAAAGCCAAAAACTTTAGACTCAACTTTGGTTTATTTTTCACTGACATCTCTCAACACCACAAATTCTTTCTGCTTTACAATAAAATATATCAGAAATTTTACAAATTATATTTTGTCCTAGACACATCAGCATTTTTGTTGCTGTGTTAATGGCATTCGTTATTTTGCCATTTTTCTTTTTACCAATGGAACTTGCCTGAGAGTTTGCTTTGGTTTGAGTCTACATGTATTGTATCCAAGTTTTCCCAGGGAAGTCTAACCTTGGTCAGAAAACCTGGTTTAAGTCCACATGTATTGTATCAAAGTTCTCCCAGGGAAGTCTAACCTTGGTCAGAAAACCAATCAACTATGTGAGTAAACTACCTGGGATCAACAATTTATCACTTCCCCAAATCTCCATTTGTGAACATTACAACACTGGGGACTAAGGCCATCAGCTCATGACTCTTTGGGAGACATTTTATACTCAAACCATAACACATATCAAGAAAAACAGAAAGATGCCTCAGATAAATAAAATCAGAACTAAAAATTAAGACATTACAACATACACCAAGAAATACATAAGATCATTAAAGATCATTATGATGAACTACATGCCAACTAATTTGATAGCCTAGAAGAAAGAAATAGAAAAATTCCTGAGCATATACATGATTGATACATTTAATGAAAGAGATCTACAATGAAAATTATAAAACACTGGCAAAAGAAATTAAAGAAAAAACAAAAAATGGAACTATCTCATGTGTTCATGAATTGGAAAATCAGGATTATTAAAATGTCATATTACCAAAAGTGATCTACAGGATTGAGTTCAGGCTCTATCAAAATACCAATGATATTCTTCGTAGATCTAAAAAAAGCAATCTTAAAATTTATATAGAACCACAAAACACTCATATCATCAAATAATCTTGGAAGGAAGTGACACACTACTTAACTTCAAAATACACTAGAAAGCAGCAGGAATGAAAACAGCTTGCTACTCACAGAAAAACAGACACATACACCAGTGGAATAGAAAAAAATCCTGAAAGTCAACCTGCCCATTTGCAGCCAAATTATTTTCAACAAAGATGCTAAGAACACACATTGGAAAAAGGACAGACATTTTTAAACAAATGTTGCTGAGAAAATTGGATATCCATATGCAGAAAACTGAACTAAAAGTCTATATCTCATGAGCTGCAAAAATCAACTCAATTTGCTTAAGGACAAATGTAAGACCTGAAACTATGAAAATATGCTACATATCTGTAATGGAATACTATTCAGTTGTGAAATGAATGGAATATTATTATCTGCAACACATATGGAAAAAGATCACATCAAGTGAAATATGCCAAATGCAAAAAGACAAGTGCCACAGGATTGTACTCACAGATGGAGTAAAAGTTGATCTCACAGAAGTTGTGAGGCCAATGGTGATTATCAGATGATCGAGGGACAGTAGAAGGGACATTAAGAGGCTTATAAGGGGACTGAATCAGAGCAAATTATATCCCATCCTTGTATAACTATGTCAAAATAAACCCTAATATTATGTATAACTAAAATGAACTAAGAAAAGTATAGGTTTAACAATGGATTCTAAATTATACTTTTATAGGGAAGAATTTTTGGTCTGCTATTTCATTAAAGAGTGACCAGAGGTAATGATAATATACTATATACTTCAAGAAGCTAGAAGAAAGGATTCTGAATATTTTCACCACAAAGAAATGATAAATGTTTTAGAGGATATATATGTTTAGTGTGAATTAAACTTTACATAAAATATAAGTGTATTGAAACATCACATAACACGTAAACATGTACAAGTTTATGTTTTATGAATCAGTTAACATAAATTTCATATAAATTAAACATTCATATCTTAGTATTAACTACTAAGACAAAATAGAGCAAGCATTTTAGTTTGTTTTATTGTTTTCAACACTCAATAGCTACCATAATTCTGTCACCTGTACATTAATGCAGTAATTATAATAAACTCTATTATGTTGATATAATGACAACTGCACTCCATTGATTCTTTTATTCCACTGCAGTTTAAAAAAAAGTTTCTTTTTCTTGAAGTGAATATTCATAGCTCTTTTATCATATACCCGAGTCTACAATATTTGAATATTTTATGACTGAAAATATCTTCAACACTTTTGTAACAAAATTGGAGTTAAACTAATTATATTATTTAGTATTCTCATCACAAGTATTTTTCCCAGTATTCTGTAGTTTTTGCCCTGGAACTGATTAGTATCCAACATTGCTCATATATACCATTATTTCTACATAGTTATCATCTTCCCATTTTCTCAATCCATTTACCCATTTCTTACCCTCTCTGTCTAACATTGTTTAGAATTTCCTGTTTTTTCCTTGATGTTTGGGTTTTTGCATACATAAACTTTTAAAAAACAACAACAAAATGTTCAGAAATGTGTGCTCTAACATTAAGAAGTGACATTTTAACAGTTCTAATTTTCTCAAAATTTGTGGCTTACACCTTCCCTATCACTTTATTTCTAGAAATTATTTTGTGCAGATTTTAGAATTTCTCACTTTATCCCCCAGGGTTAGCTATTTTTATGCTGTATTTTAGTTAAGCTCTAATTTGGGATGTTTTTCCCACTTAAATTTATTATCTGATTAATTTTCCCTTGTGATTGGACTAGTCAGATCATCTAGGATTTTTCTAAATATTTTTTTTTAAATTACTAAAATTTAAATGTACCTAATACTGTTTTCATATTTTTATTTTAAATGTGTAGATATTTCTCTTGTTCTGTAATTATAAATGGTTTAAGGTCTTATTGCAACTCTGTTTTTCATTTTTTTCCCTGACTTTTACCTGCATTGTTTTCCTTCTTTGTAAGTCTCTTACTGTTTGGGGTAGTTCATTCAGAGTTCCTCAAATATTTTTTTTTTGTGTGTGTGTGTGTGGGGGCTATTCCAAATTTGATTTAGAATGTTCAAAAATTCTGTTACAGTTTTTATTCACCCTAAGACTTTCTCCTATATTTGAGCACTACTATCATATACAAAGTCTAACAGTTTTGAAGCAGAAAATGGTATATTACATCTTTTATAAAAAGGAAAAGAAAGGGCAATTATGAGAGAAAATTCCCTTTCCAAGAATGTTATTTCATAAAATTATAGAAAAAAAATGTAGTGATGGAAACATCTTGTCTAACCTTATGAATGGAAATAAAATCTATCATACATATTTCAAACCTGAAGTTAATTATACAACTTGTTGTAGAATATGATTACCCCTTATTCCAAGTTTCAAGAACTTTTCAAGAAACTTCAATAACCCACTTTCTGTTGTTTATATAATAATAGTGTTAAATCTTATTGTTTTGAAAAAAAACTGCTAGTTTGAGAAGTAATGCTTCAAAAATTGAATTAATATATACCCAATTGATGGCTTTGAAGTAAAATCCATTTAATGTGTTTCAAATTTCAATATCTTTCTTGGTAAGTGGATTATGTACCTCATCACTTAGTACCCAACCATCAATTTTGCTTTCATCTTTGAGCAGTAATGTCATTTATGACATATAAGCAAGCTTGCATTTGGTTAGTAAGTTGGATGAGAGTCATCTATATTTACTGTCAAAAGCAGCAGTAGAACTCTTACATCTGTGAAAATAAATTCATTTCCAGTATGAAACTATAAATCTCTTCAAAATAGGCTTTTAGAAAAAGAATATAAAAGCAGCCCACATCACATTGCTATATTAATTATGAAAGTAGTAGCAATCAGTCCAACACCACATGATAAAGTGATACATTGGAGCAGTTCAGATGCATTTTGACTGCAGATATAACCAAAGCAGAAATTTACATTTTGACAGGAAAGAAGTAGTAGAGCAGAAAGGTGAATAAAGTATTAGTTTCAGAAATATTGTGAATGATAATGAGAGAAATTGATTCTCCTAAATACTCTGTGTGTGTGTGTGCACACACACGCATGGTTGTGCATGTGCGTTAAATGCCCCAAGTAAAATATGAGGATAACGGGGAAGATAAATTCAAATCTAAATACTTATTCAAGTTGCAATTTCCAAAAGCATTGCAAACCAATGCATGAGAGTGAGCTTATAAATGGTATTACAGAAAGAACTTCATATGATTTTTGTTGAAGTGAATCTGGAAGTTTGCACATTAAATGACCTATTCAGCGTTTTATGCAAGTTATTTTCTTCTCTGTTTTTCAAAGGCAATTTAAAGTCTCTACCAGAGGAGAAGATTAAATTGCTTGAATAAATACATTACTTACTCCTCATTTATCTACTTTTATGAAGAATAAAATCTTCCAAGAAAGGTCTGGAAAAAAGAAGAAATTGGAAAGTAATGGAGTGATGTTTTTGTCATATAATGGGAATAATTAAAAATAAATTTTAAAATAAAGATGAATGGACAACTGCAGTACATAAGAAATTCAACTATAATGATCACATGAATGTAGAATATCAGTTTGTTAATTGAATATACATTAATTTAACAGAGTTTGAGATAAATGTTTCTTTTTGTACTAAGAGGAAAACACAATCTAGATTAGTATGTTATAACAACAAAAAACAATGATTTAAGAATGATTGAAAACAAGGCAAAATTCAGGTAGTTAAAGTGACTAACAGAAACATAGAATGATGTTGTGACACACATAATAGTGAAATTATACCATGGAGATAAAAATATCTCTTCAAATACTTACAACTTTGAAGTTAAAGCAAGTCTAAAATGAGGTACTTAGTTTATGTGACAGACATAAGACCAAATCCAGGGACTGTTAAAATGAAAGGGTATACTTTGTCTTTAAGGACACACAGTTCAGTGAAGGAGAGAAATGATAAAGTCAGTTGCAAATACAATGTCATGAGTGCACTCCAAGATGGAGACCTGGAAAGACACACATGGTAGTACACAAGAAAAATCATACTGTGGGATATAGACAATCTTTTAAAACAACATTTTAAAATAACATTCAGAGATGTATAGGAGTTCCTAAGCATAGATTTCATGAGAAAAGATAGTGTTTCTGGGGATGAATAAGAAAATGTCTAGCCAGTTACAACCATTTATAAATGTTTGATATCCAAGTAACTTTCAGTAGTGACATAGAAATTTTCAAAAAATGTGCTCTGTATGATCCCAGTCATAAGGGGTTTTTGTGTCAGTGAAGTGTACAATGAAATGTTTGGGGAACTATAATAGATATCATTTTAAAATTGTAATCGATGAAAACTACAAGTAGCTTTTACTTTAGGTCCTTCTTCAAATTTTACCTTTTCAATGAATCTAAACCTAGACACCTCAATTCAAATTGCCTTTTGAATATCACTTAATCAGTACTATATATAACAACACATAAGACCCTTCAACATATGCTTACACATGCTTTTATTTTCCAAAACACTAGCATCTAGAGTGCTAGATGTTATGTTTTTTTTTTTTTTTTTTTTTTTTTTTTTTTTTTTTTTTTTTTCCAAATAGACCTATTCAATCAATATTTATTGTACTGTTTAACATTACGGATGAGAAACTCTCATTAACGTTCTCATAATGGTGAGAACAAATGTAGATTGTCAAATGAAAAGGAAATACTTTATTCATTGCAGACGGAGTCAATACATAACTGAAACTTTAAAAATGTCATTGTTTTATAAATTCATCCACAAAATTAGGCTTAAGGTGATGAGTGAAAATCTTTAATGAACTGTAAAATAAAATATAATTTGAGCACTCAATCCACCAATAAAGAAAGTAAGTGCTCCCAATTTTATTTAAAAAAAAAATTCTTGGGGAAAAAATGAATGTAACAAATGAAAATCTTTTTAAAAAAGAAATTATCTTAAAATAGTTAATGCTAATCTAATTAATAGCCTTTAACAAATGGTATTCTTATAGTGAAGAAAAAAAATTAAGTATAATAGAAAAGTCTTTACATCAAATTTAGCAAGTTCATCTCTCATACCATATGTGCACCATTCTGTGTGAATGGCATGGGAGTCATTCTTCCCCTTTTCCAATACAGATTGTATATTGTGGACTTCTGTTAAATTTCACCACCCACTCCTGCCAAGCATCTGTCAGTTCTTTCTATCTAATAACATCCTATTTTTTGAGGGGAGGATAGCTACCTCTTCCCAATTTTTGAGATATTTCAATCTTTTTGAGAGAGTAAGTTCTGGCACCTTCAGTACACCAAGAAAGACAAATTATGCTAGTATTTCATTCTGAGCTTTCGGAGGAAGTTGGTGAAGGAATAAGGCAAGAAGTAAATAAATAGTAGTTTATATTTTTTGTATTTTTTTTATTCAAAGTTGTAGTAATAATAGTAGTATGGATTACAGTTCATAGTACACATATAAAGCATCTTCTTACATATCACTGCTTGTATTCAAAGATACAAAGTATATTTGTATCTTTCATGTCTTCAATCATGCATTTAGCATAAAGATTATTTTGTAATATCTGAATATGTGATAAGATGATGACTTCTAATGCTCAAATGTGACTGGTTCCTCTCTCTTTTCAGGTATTGGAAAGTCCAAAATCCAGCCTCTTTGAGTGGGGAGTAGCTTGTGACCCAGTTCTGTTCTGTGGGCTGATGCACATTAGTGTACAAAGTGTTGTTGTTGTTTTTTTTTAACTTACTGAGACAACTTCTACAGTTTCTTGTTGAATAAGACAGTGAAATTTTAAAAGATGGAGTTTGCATAAGCCTATGATTTATTTTATATTATTATTATTACTATTATTATTATTTTGTTATGAGAAGATGTCCTGCCCTGTCTTGGACATGTAATGTGAACCAGATAGAAGTTTCTGAAATTTTACATACATTTATCACAACATATCCAATACCATTCTAGTTAATTGATGTTAGCTATCAGATTTCTATAGATGTAGCCAATAAACTATGTAAAACCACATTTTAAATGGCCTGATAGGAGACTGAGTAATAGGCTTGAGAATGGTTAAAGAGTGTGGAAATTCCAGGGAGCTTTGCATTTAGAAGTAATCCTACTCTCCTTGTAATACTAATAATCTGGATGCATTCTATCTTAGATGTCATAAACTACTATTTCATGTTTTTCAGATATTACAAAATAATCTATATGTCCTAAAGAACAATCTTAAGACTTAGAAAGCAGGGCCTGTTTATCAACTCTTCAATCTCATGTGTAAAACTAAATGACTCATTTATTTACCACTTTAAAATACTAAAGGGAAACATATTGTGTTTATTCTGAAATAAAGATTAAAATAAATTCAATTCCTTTAGACTGGTATTCTATTCCAAGACTCTAACCCAAGGATATGCATGCTTTATTTTAGGTTGTCTCCATAGACTACTGAGAGCACCAGCTAAGGAGTAACACATATTTTTAATTCCCCCATGGATATGTTTTTGGCTTAAGTAATTAATCTACAATTTTATTTAGTTGGATCCCCTAAATCCTATTTATGTATACCAGCAATTGCAAAAGTTCAATTATGTGGGGAAAGAGAGAGAGCTCATATTCCTCACCAGGGCAAAATACAAACTCCAGAGGCAACCCGCCATGACCTATTTCCTCCAGCTATACCCTACCTGCCTACAGCTACCACCTAGTTAATTCCTGTCAGGGAATCAATGCATTTATTCGATTAAGGTTCTCATAATCCCATCATTTTACCTTTAGACTTTCTTGCATTGTCTCACACATTAGCTTTTTTAAATTTTATTTATTCTAAGTTGTTATATATGACAGCAGAATGCATTACAATTCATATTACTCTTATAGAGCACATTTTTACAAATCTCTGGTTGTATACAAAGTATGCATATCACACATGAGCTTTTGAGGGATACCGCATATCTAATCCATAGCAGATGATCAGTGTAATTGTTAATTTGAGTCTCTATATTGGGATTTGGCCAATATCAATATCATGAACAGATATTCACAGAATAAACAAATTCTAAAATCAACTCTTGAAAATTATGTTTTTTTTTTTTTTTTTTTTAAGGAGACTGTTACAGAAGGAAAGCACTTAGACACCCTGGAATTGCATGACATTCTAAAACTATAAATTAAAAGAAACTATGTTTTAATGGATAATCAGAGATCAATATTATCCTCATTTATTTGAAATTATATTTTATTGAATCCTGTAATATCCACATTTAACTTACTTGTGTATAAAGATAAATTGATCTTAGAGAGTTATAGTCACTTAGAGATTTTTAATGTATGACATGTTCCATTATGGTCTCTTTCCTAGAACAAACAAAATCTTTCTAACCTGTTGTGCAGTTATTTGTTAACAATTTCCTTTTATTCTCTCAATAAAAGCTATAAAATGAGGTGAGTTTTGCTGAAGCATAGTTGCTTCCTTTAGCTCTATGCTGCAATCACTCTGCAAGGAGCTTGACTATCTCACCATCTGAGAGGATATTACACTGATCCAGTATGTTGATGTCAACAAGCTGATGAGTCCTTAGAAACAGAAAATAGCAGTCAACCAACCCAACATCATCTGGTGAAAAATATTTACACCATGGATGGGAGGATAATGTTCCCCAAAACTCAGGTATTCTAACCCTATTGAAGTTACTGGTGATCTATGATTTAGAGATATAACAATATATCATTGCAAAATAAAAAAACATAATTGTAATGCCTTGTACTCACTACTTTTGAGAAAAATATTAAATATTCTATTTGCATTGCTTGATATGTCATAAATGTGTATAAATTTTGTTGTATTTCTTTATAAGGCTCTCATTTTTAAATAAGATTTCAATAAAGAAGTTTATTTCCCCTCACTTATTAAGAATTCTTGCAAGTAATAGTCAAGTTATCAGGCATAAGTGGTTCTGATGATTTTCAAAGTGTCTGTAACATCAATATATTCTATGGATCCTCAAAAATGCTGTGGACTACTACATAATGAATCACTTTAGGATTTTCCAACAAAATCTTATCACTATAGCAATTTTGTAGTGATTACATGTACCCAGCATGTGAAAGAAATCACATATTAGTTTCCTGGAACTCAGAGTATGTTTATTACAATAGGAAGGATTAAATATGAGCCCCTAAAACTTATCTTTCACCTATATCCTAGAAAATAAATTAATGGCAAAAGCACCACTGCTTCCATGAGAAAATGCATGTGAATCATACATGTGAAGAAGGCAAGGGGAGTGTCCTCACTCTATCTGCTTTCAATTCACCTTGTCAGTCCTCTGCAGAAACAAGGGCCACTCCATGACAAATTACTATTGTGTATTTATCCACATCTTTTCCTGGTCACTGTTTAAAATATGGATCTTTGCAGGATAAAACTAACCTGGCTTCTGGTAATTGGTATGTGCCAATGATTTTATAAATGTTTTCTTTTTTTCTCAATTCATACCAACAGGGAAAATCAGAAGGATGGCTTTCTTACATGGAAAGGACTGCGACAGTGATACACATTCTTTGTTTTACCCTATTATTCCTTATACTCTCTTAGACTCTGTCCTAAGAGCCCAAAGGGCAGGACAGTATACTGATATATGCAGATTACAGCTAATCAGTGTATAACAAGTGATATAAATGTCTTACTAAGGCACATATCTACCAGAAGATTGAAGATAAACCCCACGAACGCTCAGGATATTTTTATTTAACTAAGATTCTTAAGGTTCAATCTGCAACAGCATTCTGTACATCCACTAAAAGCCAAAAGACACATTGTGGTACCTCATATTTGTGCTACTAACTAAAAAGTTTATGTGTTCAGTTCTGTGACAAGGAATAAGTGCAAAATATTGAGCATTCAGGGATACAGACCTACTTGTAATTATCCAATATTTTGTTAGACTGCTAGTTCTGTATGCATCAGGGAGAGCTTAAGTTAGGAACAGCTCTTTGGATGATACCATATGATCTTCAGGATTACATTGTTATGGGCCAGGCTATATGAACGATGACCAAACAGACTCCATTTTACCCTGAGATTCCATGTCATATAAGAAATGCTTCTCCCATGGGAACACTCTGCCTCTGTACCTATCAATAGTTGCTTAACACAGCATGTTTGGGCAACACAAAATGGTATTTCTTATATAATGCAAAGTTTTTCTTTCTTTGGTTCTCATTTTTCTTGGGCAATGTATCCTGTAAGAGATTGATTGTGTAGATGTTAGTAACCATTCTCTAACTTGTACTCAAATAAGGTCATTTTGACATACTTCTCTTCTGCTTGCTTTCTGCTATGCCAACCTGGAACGTCACATTGGAAATACAAAAGAACCCATTGCATTGTTTCACTAACTGCTCAGTTCAGTTTCTTTACCCCTGCTTGCTAGCAGCTATGTCAACCCAGATATGAATTTTGTAGTTTTGCCTTTAAAGACCCTGAAATTTTTAGACTCGAAGCTATTCCTTGCAGAGACACTTAGGGGTCCTGTGGGAAGTAGTCCTCATCCAGCTAAATAAAGACTCTCTAATTCAAACAAAATGGAATTGGTGTGTTTTCTGAGCAGACTGACCTATAATAACATGAAGTTGGAGGTGACAATGAATAGTAAGATCTGGAGAGAGTCTTTATCAGGCCAAACTGGAATTTCATAAAAGATCTCTCATGGTTCTGGAAAAAAGTCTATGCCATTCAGATGCAATAAAATTTTGCTTTGTGAATGTATGATTTGTATCTGAAATATCCCTCAAAGCTCATGTATTGGAGACTTGGTCCCTCAGGTAGCCATTTCTAGCAGTAGGACTTTTGGGAATGACTGGATCATGAAAGCTCTAACCTTATCAGTGGATTAATCAATTTGATAGATTAATAATTTGAATGGACCATGGGGAGGTGTTAAAGACTGTAGACAGATGGGTTATTATTTCAGAAAATAGGTCAGTAGAAACATGCCCTTGGGGATGATATCATGTCTTAGTCCCTTCTCTCTACTTCCCAGCTGCCATAAACTGAGCAGTATTCCTCCACCACACCCTTCTTCCATGATGTTCTGCCTCACCTCAAGCTCAAAGTGATGGAACCAGTCAACCATGTATTGAAACCTCTGAAACCATGAGCCAAAATAAA
Organism: Tamias sibiricus; assembly: GCA_025594165.1. Lineage (NCBI taxonomy): Eukaryota > Metazoa > Chordata > Mammalia > Rodentia > Sciuridae > Tamias > Tamias sibiricus. The sequence goes on from CM046662.1 coordinate 148,413,066, forward strand.
TATTTCATACCACAGGCTGTGTTGAGTACATTGGTTACAGCAATAAAAGCTGACACATTGGGAAATAAAGGGGAAAAAAACACTGGCTTATTATAGAGCCTTGGAAAAGACAGCACATCCAAAAAGTATCCTTATGTAATTATACAACATAAATTGCTTGGTTCAAATGGTGAAGCTTATGCTGCAGAAAACTACTCTGTGATAAGAGTATTACATTCAGGATAGGTTGGAATAGACTTGGAAGTTGTGAAAAATTACAAGAACACTTACTCCAGACTGTCATAGGATCTGGCTCTCTTACAAAACTGCCACTTTCACAATCCGCATCTTTGGACTCACAAAGATTTTCCAAAAGAGGAAGTAACATGGGCCTGATTTATGGTAGCATTAGTGTAAAATGATGGCATAAATGTAAAATGAACTACTGAGCCATATGGTTGCCCCTTGGCATATCAAGGTATGGGAAACAAATTGATTCCTCATCTGCAGATTAAAGATTTTCATAGACCAGACACTCATGAAACACTCTTGAAAGAATCAAAGCATCATGGAAAGTTTAGAGCCTTATAGGCACCATTAAGAGAAGACACAAAAAGTGAGCAGTCATTAAGAAATCCCCTCGGATAAGCCAGCTTCCACTAGAAACACAGGTGGGGAATATGAAACCTGCAGGACTCTGAGTGTTAGCAGAGTTTTGACAGATACCCAAAAGTTGAAATATTGAATAAGTTGATCCTAAACTGCACATTCAAAACCTAGGAGCAGAAAATATGTGCAAAATGTCAAACATACAATTTTCTACCCTTAGTATCTATTGTTCTAAAATACATCTGATTGCAAGGCAAATGGAGAAGTAAGATGAAAATCAACAACAAAATGAAAAACAAATTGATAGCATACAAAACAATCAACAGAACCAGAACTAGAAAAGGCACAGGTGTTAGAGAATTAAATATAAAATTTTGTAATAAATTAAAGCTCTGGTAAAAAAATATGAAAAAATGTGGAAAACTGAGAGTTGGAAATGCTAGAAATAAAAATTAAAATGATAGAAGTGAAAAATGACCTTCATAAGATAACAAAAGAAAGAATCAACAAACTAGAAATAAGTACACATGAATAAGCATGTTATATAAAGATAAATATCTGGTTATGTAAAAATGAATATTGCTAATCATAGGGAAGTAATTAAAATACTAAGATGAAGGTATAAATAATAAGCTAATAATAAGGATAAAATAAATAAATATCTTATTTATCTTAACATAGACAAATAAATGAAACAAATAATACAAGACTACGAGAAGGTTCAGAATTTAATACAACCACATAAGTAATAGCATTATATGTTGATTATTGAAATGTTCAAATTAAAAATGCATATTTTCTGATTGGTTACATGACAAAATCTAACACCAAACAATATGATGTTTTAAAAATGCACTTTAAATGTGTAAATAAAATGCAGAATATCAAATATACACATGGCAAACACTGATCCAAAGAAAATTAGAGCAGTTGAAACAAAGTATACTTTAGAATGTGAAATACTACCAGAGAAAATTTGGGAAAGGATATTATGATCAAGTGGTTAATAAAATTGCAAAAGCTTACAGGTATGTGTATCTAGCAAGAATGACAAAATTCCTGCAGTTAAAACTGATAGAAATGAAAGGAGAAACAAATATGTGAGTATAGTTGTTGATTTTCCAGTAATTATCAGGCCAAAGGAAAAGAAAATTAGTAGAATATAGAAAACCTAAAAAACACTACACCCCTCTTTACATTAAAAGTATTACAGAACATTATTCTCAACAACAAATTCATTCTAAATACACTTGCACATTCACACTGACACAATTCAGGGCCATACTATAAAAGTAAATGAATAAAAAGTAATCAATAATGAAAACTATTCTAAATAAATAAACAAATATAAGTATATATGAATGATATAAAATTTATGTGTGTGTAGAAAATATGATTTTCTTTATTTAATTAAAAAGAATGCTGTATCTGGGCACTGTGGCACACAACTATAATTCCAGCTACTCAGCTACTAAGGAAGCCAGGGATTACAATTTCCAGGCTAGCCAGAGCAACTTAGTAAGACCCTATCTCAAAGTAAATCAATGCATAAATAAATAAATGAATAAATAAGAGTTGATTATGTAACTCAGTGGTAATGTGCTTGCCTACCATGTTTGAGGCCCTGGGTTCAATCACTTGTTCTGTAAAACTTATTTCACCAATATGACTTAAAAATAGATTTAGATTTATTTAACAGATATAAAAATAATAGCACTGAATTCTAATTTTTTAAAAAATTTCCTTTTTACTTGGGCAACTACTGTTGGTAGTTATGTAAATATAGCCACTATGGAAAACAGTATGGAGGTTCATTGAACAAATAAAAATAGAATTATTTGATCCAGAAACCATGCTGCTTGGTGTTTATTCAAAACAAATTACATCAGTATGTTGAAGAGACATTTTTACTTCCATCTGTATTGCAGCATTTTTTATAATACCCCCAAAATAAAATAACCAAAGTGTCCACCAAATGATGAATGGTAATTACAATGTGATACACATACACAGACCTCCCCCCCAACACACACACTGTAAAACTTTCAGCCAAAAATTATGTTGAATGAAATATGCCAAGCACAGAAATACAGGAACTGCAGGATCTCACTCTTATGGGAAATCTAAAGATAATCTCATGAGAGCTGAGAATAGAATAGTGGTTGTCAGAGAGTAGGGAGAACAGGTGATGGTGGCAGGATGAAGAAAAAATAAAATAATGAATCAATTTTAAAAAATGATAAAAACAGATGAACCAATTTTTCTTTAAAAATGTTATTAGATTATCCAGCAGTACAACTAGGAAACTTGCTTTTCATGTCTCATATGAAAATCATTTACCTTCCTGTGATAATTATTTTTAATAGAAGTTTGTGCATGAATAAATTCTTCTAAAACTTTATCTATGTAATATTTGAGGTATAAAATTCAGTATAATGATATATGTGTTTTCTACTTATTATATGAATTAGAGAATTTATTTGGATAAGGCACATACAACTACCTCAACTATTTTAAAAAGGTCTCCAGTATTCCTGGATACCTGGTCTGCTGTTCCTGGATGTCCTTCATTTTTATTTAACCATAAATCTATTGATAATAATTTCCAGTTTTGTGCTATGACCTATATTAAAATGGGAGAAGCTTATCCATAGTTTGTGGTGTTTAGCGGTAAATATTTTTGCTCAATAACATTACTACAAGTAAAACTTCTATGATAATACTTACTTAGTTAAGCATTTTAATATATGTACCAATTTAAACTTTCCCCCAAAAATTGTTCCATTATGTCTCTTTCCAAAATTATATGAATGTCTATTTTTTTGCACATTCTACTAAAACCTGAAATCATCAGTTTTAAAATGTGAGAGTATGTCTCATGTGCATAACAGAGTGGCCAGAGTTGTGAAGAAACTCAAAGGTTTGATTTTACTTGTGCTGCAATTGCAAATTATGATAATATTTAATCAAAGTGAATAAGCTTGAATATTACATAAGCGATATAATTATAATAAAATGTATCAATTTTATTTTCTTACTCAAGACTTCACTGGGCCTAAAGCTAAATTTAGCCAGGCACAGTTTTGCATACCTGCAATACTAGCTAATTGGAAGGATTCTAGGCTAGCCTGGGCAATATAGCAAGACCTGTCTCAAAATAAAATAAAATTGGCCTGGGTATATAACTCTTGCAAGACCCTGGATCTGATACCCAGTTACCAAAGAACAATAAATAAATCTGAATTCATTTTACACATTCACATATGTTGTTCATATTTTTAAACACATTTTGTATTTATTATTGTTATTTAGCTATTTGATGAATACTTCCATAGTGCTTACATTACTTTTCAACACTTTACTAATATGAACTCATGTAAGACTCATAACCTTCTTAGGAAGATACTAGTATCTTTTCTTAGGAAGACAGTAGTATCTTCTCTACTGTAAAGATGAGGAAATGAGGCACAGAGAGTTTACATAACTTGTTCCAGGTAGTGTAAGTGGTGCTTAAGTCAGGAGGTTAATTGTACAGTCATGTTTTTTTTAGTGTTTTTATTCATACATCATTGTCATACATCTGTTGAGGTTGATTTTGACAAAGTAATACATACATGGAATATAATTTGCTCCACTTCAGTCGACAGTGGTTTGTTTTTCCTTTCTTTCTGTCCTTCCCCTGTTCTGCTTTCTCTAATATACTGGTATTCCTTCTATTTATTTATATTTTTCATTCTAATTTGTCATATATAATAGCAGAATGCATTACAGTTCATACTACACATACAGAGCACAATTTTTCATATCTCTGGTTGTATACAAAGTATATTCACACCATTCAAGTCTTCATACATGTACATTGGATAATGATGTTCATCTCATTCCACCATAATTTAAAACCCCATGCCTCCACCCTTCCCCTCCCACCCCTTTGATCTATCTAGAGTTCATCTGTTCCTCCCATGCTCCCCCTCCCTACGCTACCATGAATCATCTTCCTTATATCAGAGAAAACATTCGGCATTTGGTTGTTTGAAATTGGCTAACTTCACTTAGCATTATATTCTCCAACTCCATCCATTTACCTGCAAATGCCGTGATTGTGGAAAGCAGTATGGAGATTCCATGGAAAACTGGGAATAGAACCACCATTTGAGCCAGCTATTCCTCTCCTTGGTCTATACACAAAGGACTTAAAAACAGCATACTACAGGGACACAGCCACATCAATGTTTATAGCAACACAATTCACAGTAGCTAAATTGTGGAACCAACCTAGATGCCCTTCAGTAGATGAATGGATTAAAAACAATGTGGTCTATATATACACAATGGAATATTACTCATCAATAAAAGAGACTAAAATCATGGCATTTGTTGTGAAATTGTTCAGATATTGTGGACATTCCCTTGGTGGTGTATTTATTTCAATAAAATTCACCAAATTATTATGCTACTGACATGTAGGACATAGTACTATTAACTACACACACACATTGTCATGAAAAGCAAAAAAAAAAAATATCTGGGAATGTATTCACTTATTCTTTGTAACAAAACAATTGTGGTTCACTCATAATGCTCTAGTGTATATCATCCCTTGAAGCATTTGCTCCTCCATGTCATGTGAAAAAAATTCATTTACCTTTTGTTTTATGAAAAGTTAACTAAAACCCTACAATAATATTTTGGTACCCAATAGTGCACCTCAGTTTACCTGTCAAAACCTGTCTTAGATTTATTGAGCTCTACTGACATCGCTATTCATTTCTATAGAAACACAGGATAAATAATAACAGTGAACTCAAAGTAGTTTTGCTTTGAGTAGTTGTGGGTGGTAGAGACTTTCTGTGCAATCTGTTCATTTTCTAGGCTTAAAAAAATGATGTTCATATTTACAAAATACCCTCTGCCAAAAAAGAGGAAAACTGTTAATTACCAAAATCATTGTTATGTCTTAACATTAAAAGGGAATCCAAATTAATAGGTAATGGCAGAAGCCCAAAATATTTTTCATAAAGATTTATTAAAAATGTGATATTGTTGTGCTGTTGTGTCACTAGAATTTTTATGAATCCCATGACCTGATACCATATCATCGTTATACTGAAGTATACAAATGATTCCAACAATGAAGCCGTCTGTGGTCACTGGAAGGTGGGAGTACACAAGCATGTGAGAAGTATTCCTCCTAGAACTTGAGTCCAGTAGCTGCACCCAGTTTGCCCTTCTTAATGCTCTGGTCTGTGGGAATTCATATTTCAATCCTGGGCCTATCTTGAGCCAGCAATGCAACTCTATCCCTGATTACTCAAGGACTTGGCTGTTATTCTCTGCCCAACAACACCCAATCATTTATAAGCTTTCAGGCTCACAATTTTGAGGAAAGAAATATAGATATTACTCAAAAATAATGCAGAAGACTGACAGAGTAATACATGTGCTGCAAGAAATGTAATTTTGAATGCCCAGGTTTCATTACAGCCACATGTCTAGGGAAGAAAAAAAAGTACAAATTTGGTGAATCATTTGATACATGTCCTTTTCATATGAGAAAAAAAATCTATAAATATCTATCCACCCTGATTATTATCTTGAAGAGTTTAAAGCAAAAACTAATCCATTTCAATTTTGAAATGATTCTGAAGGGAAAAATGAAAATAGTTTGGAACCTATTAATTCCATAGCAGAGGCTTTGTTTTTGTAGCTATATCCTCACTTCTTCATTTGCAGAAAATATTGAGTCATTTGAGTTGAAGAAGCAATGAAATCATTCTACTTTTTTATGCAATTAATTGTGGTTTACACTAAAATTTATAATCATAACACATTTATCATACACTGCAAATTAGAATAAAAAGGAGGAAGAACCAGTAATTTTAGTGTCTTTTATATCTGTGTGTGCTCTAGTATTTTTATTTCACGAACCATCTTCAAACACAAATTATATGTATTTGTGAACCTGACTCACCTATGTGATGAGGAGGTTAATTGTGTGTGGAATGATGTAGTTCTCTTCAGATCACAACTGACATAGGCAAACAATAATGCACACAATGCAAAGTAAGACCAGAGAAAAACAAAGAGTAAAGTTTTTTTTGTTGTGGTTGAAAATCTGCTTCTTTGTTTATAGCAGATGGAAGCAGATTTTGTCCTGAAATTCCCCAAGTCAACTTGAACTCTCAGTATAAAATTCCAACATACATAAAAGATGTTCCATATTTTAAATAGCAGATTGCTTTTATTCATTTCAATAGTCATGGTAATAGTAATGTGGAGTTCAACGAACATAAGAAGTCAAATGCACATTGTATTCTTCTGACATGCTAAAGTATTTATAATGCAGATTTTTCACATTACTTCCCCTGAAGCCTATGGTTCCAAAATGTATGATGTGCTTACTTAGATGAAGAAAATCATAAGGCAAAATGTAATTTTTTCTATCAACAATTTTTTTCAGTAAGTACCATTTTAGTCTACAGAAAATAAATGAAGTGTTTAGCTTAAACAAATCCAAGAATAAAAAACAAAATGAAAATAATGTAAAACTCAAAGTCCTAAACCTCAACAGATGTTGCTTCCAGTCTCAGTCCTATTCTGCTATGATTTACATTTGAATTAAATTTAGAATTTACTGAGTGACATGAAATCTAATAAAATCATCTCCACTTCAAGGAATTATAAATTATATTAACAAAATGACATTATCAAATATAAAACAGAACTTTATGAAAGAGTATACAATTGTGATTAAGATAAATATGCTTCATTTTCAATAAAATAATTTTGTGCTTTTGAAAATACAATATGTATACAACTGCAGCATTTTAGATTAACAATAATATAGCATAAAATTTCATCAAATTGCAAAAAGTGTCTATACTGAGAAGCAAGGACACAAGGCATAGTATGAAAATACAAAGCAATGTGATCTTTAAAACTCATGAGAATAATTGTCCATGAGCTTAAGGTTTACTTAAAACATGAATGTATATTTAAAGGCATTACTGAAAGTATAATAGTGAGTCTGGAAAAGTGATGAAAGCAGCAATATATATCTCATGCAAAAACCATAAAGCCTCATGAATAATATGATCAACTGAAATGTTTGCCAAGATAAATCTCCATGAGCCCCATGATATGACCATGTTGTGAAAAATCATTAGACACAGAATGTTTATGTCAGAAAAATCTAGTCTTTGCAAAATAATTGACTTGGTTTTAAAATCAATCAGGAGTCACTTCGTACTGTCTTTCCTTCATTTTTTCTGTCCTTTGTTAAAAAAACAGTATTTTGAGAATACTTTTTTATTTACAGAACAATTGTGGATAAAGTAACTAAAAACAACCATATACCCTACACCCATGCAGCCTTATTATTTATGTCTTAAAGTCATATAGTGCATTTGGTAAAAATAATAATAATAATAATGATAATATTTATGCAGCATTATTAATTGAAAATCATAGTTTATTCATATTTCCTTAGTTTTTAACCTAATGTCATTTTTATGTTTCAGCATGAAACCATATTACATTTATTCATTGTTTCTCTTTAGCATGCTAACTCTTGGCTGTGAATTTCTAAAACTATTCTTTTTTTTTTTTTTTTTTGTGGTTACCGGGGATTGAACTTCAGGGGCACTCGACCACTGGGTCACATCCCCAGCCCTTTTTTTTTTTTGTATTTTATTAGAGACAGGGTCTCACTGAGTTGCCAAGTGCCTCGCCATTGCTGAGGCTGGCTTTGAACTCGCGATCCTCCTGCCTCAGCCTCCCAAAGTGCTGGGATTACAGGCGTGCGCCACCGCGCCCGGCTCTAAAACTATTCTTGTTCTTAATAACCTTGAAGGTCAAGAGGTCAAGAGTCATAGCCATTTGGCATAATTGCATTTCTGATGGAATGATACTTGAAGGAAAAATGAAGGATAGATGAACGCACGCTGAAACTGCCGTATAGGAAAAGGGAGGGGGGTTTATTGATTCACCAAAAGAAACACGTGGAGGGGATGGGGGTAAACCGCGAAGGAAACGAGTGGGGGAGGAAGAATGGGGGACGGATGGGAACAGGGGCAAGTGCGAACAGAGAGCGATTTCAGTCCGGGGCTGGCTTAAATAGAGTGGGGGTCAGAAAGCCCCCCCCCCCCTGGAGTGAGTCCTTGCCCTATAGGCCAACAGAGGTCAGGAGGTAGTGGCCAGGGCACATGCTGGTCAGGTTTGCTGGTCATGCTGAGGATCTTGGAAAGTGTAGTTTTTCACAAAGCACCTAGGGAGGTGTGGCCTTCTGCCTGGGAGGCGCAGCCTCCTGCCTGGAATCCAACATTCCCCCCCTTTTTGTTTTCTTAGGAAGAGGGGCGTTGTGTTTCGATCTGGCTGCTTCAGAGCTGAAATGGGGCGACGTGGGGTAGTTTTGAGCGGGGGGGGGATGTGGGCAGGCAGGTCAGGCTTGAGGGTGAAAAAAATTTCCAGGAGGCAGGCACCAAAAAGATGGATCTCTGCAGGAGTGAATTGGATGAAGGTTCCTTGAAGCCATAAATCGGTGAGGGTGTCAAACCAGGCTTCTGCAGAGGTCACCGGGGGAATCAACCAGCTATCCTCTTGGAGAGCATGTAGAAATTGTAGGCCTCTCGAGTTTACAGGTGGCATCTTAACACTATTATGGAAACAACAAAGAAAAGAAGGTGAGAGGGATGATTGTCCGGCTGCTTATTCCACTGGGCAGGACTTACAGCAAAAGGCCAATAGAGGGAGTCAGGATGTAGTTGATCTCTCTAGAGATTGGCAAATCTGTCCCGAGGTGAAGGGAAGTCATCTTTGCTTGGAAGGTCATCTGTGGTTTTTAGCAGTTGATAATCCCTGAGGAGAAGCTGGTTAACGGTTTGATTAGAAATCTGAGAAATATGATTTTGAAGGCATTGTATGAGGCAAGGAACTATCATCAGGACAAGACATAGTTATAAGTGGGCCTAGGAGAGGGAGGACCCAGGGGGCCACCCCTTCCCATAGTTCCCATGAGGATCTCTGCTGCCACCGGATCTTTTTGTCCCCTAAATCTTGCACCACCTCCTTCAAGCATTGTACATGTGGTCAACCTTGCCTGACTGGTTGACATAATAGCAGCATTCTTCACCCAAGAAGATACAGGTACCCCCTTTTTCTGCTGTGATGAGGTCCAAGGCTCGCCTGTTTTGGATCACAACCTCCGCTAATGATGAGAGTTGTTGCTGGAGGGCCTGGATGGAGTAGGCGGAAGCTTCAGCTGTGGTGGCTTATCTGTGAGATCAGAGAGCTCCTGTCCAAAGGATTGGGCCGTTACAAGTGAATGAGCCAGTCCTCCAATTGAGAGGCCTGTGGAGGCAATCGCAGTGACTAGGCTAACACCCACTAAGGCTGCCAGAGTGGCCGCTCGTTTAGAGCGCCCCCCTTGAGACTGTAGGGAGGAAAGAACGTCCTCAACTTCAGCCTCTGTATATAGAGTCAAGCCTGGAATTAAGACAACAGGCTAGCAGGGACCTGGGGTTTTAGCATCAATGCATCAGAACACGTGGGTGGAGCACCAAAATAGGAGAGGGGAAGGGAAAATCAAATTACCCGTTATGGGATGCCAGGTGCGTTCTGGGCAAGAGTCTTTGGCGGCGGCCCAACAAGAAGTAATGTTAAGTAAGGGGGGAATAGTCGGAAGTAGGAGAGAGAGAGATGATGGATTGTGGCATGAGGAGGTTGGGGTGACATTGGCTCGAACTGGGACTGGGACTAATAAAGACTTGCGAAGCGGCACACAAAGCAAACAGGTTGAAGTGTTAAAGGTGGAATAGTTTGCTAATAAGGAAAGAGATAAAGAGAGAATGGAGTTCCAGGAGAAGGAGAGAGACTCGTTCAAGTTTCAAAGATGGGTTCGAGTCTGTTGTCTGGTGGCACTAAGTATCTCAAGAGCCCTGGCAGCAGAAGAGTCTTTTATAGTTTTTTCTATAATGATTTTCCCTAGACCATGGACCCAGTTGCGATTAGCAAACCCTACTGCAGCAACACGACTCTGCCAGGAAAAAGGGTCAGTGATCTTGAAAGTCACATTGTTATTGTACCTCCAGGATTGGAGTTGGGATGGCATGATTCCCCAGGAGTTTGTTGTTCCCATAACAGGATGTGACCAATGATATTTACAGCTCCAGGATGGACATCCAACCCATCCATTAGGGTCATTGCATCAATATTCTGTCTGGTCCTCTTTAAAACAAAGATACTTTGGTAATTTTGACATGTCAGAAAAACATCGGTGAGTACATGTGGAAACTGCATCAAAAGTAAGCAGAATGGAGGTACAATTATCAAAAGGGCAGGATGATTGATTGAGAAGGCGTGTCTTTTGCCCATCATTATCTAGTTGCCAAACCTCAAAAAAGTAATGGCATGGAGGAGCAGAGCAATAGGACACAGAACCTGCAGGGACAAATGGAAAGAGAGCCAGAGATAGAATGAAAAATACGGAAAGGGTCATTTTAGATCAGTATTAGGAACACGAGAGAAGCGGACTTTCAGGGGATCGGTGGGGAGGGGAGAGCAAGTATACTGAGGTAGTTGTTTGTTGTCCTTTTGTAGATCCTCAGTTGGTTGAGCAGCTGGTTTTAGTCTGGAAATATGAATCCAAGAAGTCAAATTCCCTGAAGTTTCATGAAGCTTAGCAGCCATGGGTGTGCACAGCACAACCTGGAAAGGGCCTGTCCACTTTGGGGCAAGGGAGGCTGCTCCTGTGTCCTGGGGAGGGGAGAAATATACCCAAGAACCGGGTATTAATGGGAATGAAGCAGTTAGTCTACCTGGGTCAGGCAGAATGAAATCTTGGCACTTCCATAACTGATGTCTAATGAAGGACAAGATGGGAAGAGAAAGATCTTTGGGTAAGGGTCCCTGAGTTGGGGAAACTCCAGGTGGAAGGGCTGGTCTCCCAAACATAACATCAAAAGGGGATAGTAAGGAGGGCTTTTTTGGGAGGACTCTGAGCCTAAAAAGGGCAAGAGGGAGTAGCTTGACCTAGTCCAAGTGGAGTTCTAGGGAGAGTTTAGTCAGGACATCCTTAAGAGTCCTATTAGTCCTCTCTACCTTTCCCTGAGGACTTGGGGTGATATGGGATGTGAAAATGCCAAGGGATATTAAGGGAAGTAGAAACACTTTGGGTAACGTGGGAAACAAATTCAGGCCCATTGTCAGACTGGATGGACGTGGGCAATCTGAAACAGGGAAGGATTTCTGAGACTAGAATGGAGGCTACTGTGGAGGACCTTTTATTGGAAGTAGGGAAGGCCTCCACCCATCCAGAGAAGGTGTCTACCAAAACCAGGAGATATTTGTGTCTCCGGGCAGCTGGCATGTTGGTGAAATCTATCTGCCAATCAGCTCCTGGAAGCTGGCCTCAAGCTTGGTGAGAGGGAAATGTTCCTGGTTTAAGGGGAGTATATGGGTTAGTGTGCTGACATGCAGTGCACGCGGAGGTGAGCTGATGGAGAAACTGTGTGTCTTCCGGAGTCAGAGTGAGGAAGGAGGTAGCGAAAGTCCTGAGGGCCTGAGGGTTAGGATGGAAAAGGGAATGGAGATAGGAGAGGATTGATTGTGTGGAAGGGGATGTGGGGGTCTGGGTAGTAGGTAGGACTGGAGCCAGAAGAGAAGGAGAAGATAGTGCTGCTTCCCTTGCTGCCCTGTCAGCCTTCGTGTTTCCCTGAACTATGGGAGAGTCTCCACTTTGGTGTGAAGGACAATGGGAAATCCCTATTAGCTTGGGTAGAAGAGAGACTTGCAAAAGTTTTGATATTAATTTAGAATTAGTCACTGCAGAACCTTTTGTGGTCAGGAGCCCTCACTCTTTCCATATTGCTGAATGGGAAAGCAAAATATGGTAAACATATTTTGAGTCTGTGTAAAGGGTAAGGTTTTGGTCAGCAGCTAATTCGAAGGCACGAATAACAGCTATTAATTCAGCCCATTGGTTTGTGGTGTTGGGGGGTAGGGTGCTGCCTCAATAACCTCTGATAGGGAAACGATAGCGTATCCAGCAAAATGTTGCCCATCCTTAAAGAAAGAGCAGCCATCTGTGAACCAAATTAAGGAAGGATCAGGAAGTGGTCCCTCTTGAATATGGGAGAGATGGGGGATTAAAGCCTCAAGTGTCTCTATGCAATCATGTTCTGGGGGTTCTGAGGAGACTGGGAGGAGGGAAGCTGGGTGTAAAGAGGAACAGGGTTGGAAGGTGATTGAGGAGTCATGCAAAAAGGAAACGAGGAGAGAAAGAACGTGACAGGGTAGGAGAGTTTGAAGGCTCTTGTAGGTTAGTAAATCTTTTAAATGATGAGGAGAGGCAACAGTAACCTGGGCACCAAAGGTCAACTTTTTTGATTCCTGCAGAAGTAGGTAAGCAGCAGCCAGAGCCCTAAGACAAGGGGCCCATCCAAGAACGGTGGGGTCAAGTTGTTTAGAGAGGTAGGCAACTGGAGCAAAGGTGGGGCCCTTGTATTGGCCTAGAACACCGAGAGCCAAACCCTTTGTTTCATGGACATAAAGGGTAAATGGCTGAAGGAGGTCTGGGAGATGAAGAGCTGGGGCCTGTGACAGTGCCTGCTGCAAATGTTTAAACTCAGCCTGAATGCTGTCAGGAAGGAATTTTCCCTCAATCTCCTTAGCTGCCTCATCATATAGGGGCTTTGCATAAAGAGAGAAATTGGGAATCCAGGCACGGAAATATCCTGCTAGCCCTAGGAAGGAGAGAATCTCTTCCTTTGTCTTGGGACATGGGAGCTCCTTGATGAGGGCCTTTCTGTCCACAGTAATGGCCTTCAATTGATGGGAAATCTGAACTCCTAAATACACTACCTGGGTCTGGGCAAGCTGCACCTTAGATGAGGAAACACAATACCCACGAGAAGCAAGAAAATTTAAAAGGGTGTAAGAGTCTTCACGAGCTGTGAAGAAGGAAGGGCTGCAGAGGAGGAGGTCATCTACATATTGCAAGAGAGTGGAGTTAGGGAATTTAAGATCTTTGAGGTCTGCAGCCAATGTCTGACCAAAGATATGAGGGCTGTCTCAAAAACCCTAAGGGAGGACTGTCCAGGTCAACTGTTGGGAACGCCGGGTATCTGGATCTGTCCAAGTAAAGGCAAAGAGGTCTTGTGATTCTGGGGCTAAGGGGACAGTGAAAAAGGCATCTTTCAGGACAATTACTGAGAACTGGGTGGATAAGGAAGGAATTAAGGAGAGAATAGTATACGGATTTGGGACCACGGGGTGTATGGACTTAACAGACTCATTGATGAGACGAAGATCTTGGACTAGCCGATAGGACCCATTGGACTTCTGAACTGCCAATATAGGGGTATTATAAGGGGAATGGGTGGGTCTGAGAAAATGTTTCTGCAAAAGATCTGAGATGATGGGTTGAAGACCTCTGAGGCTAGCGGCTGGAAGTGGATATTGGGCTTTATTGGGGAAATGTTGGGGATCTTTAACGTATATTTGTACGGGGTCACACTGAGCAAGGGAGGGAGTCTGAGTATCCCAGACTTTGGGGTCCACTAAATCGGTGGGGACAGGGTAATGAGAGGTTTCTGCGTCGGTAGAAGGTTGGGGGGTTTCTGCCTCAGTAGGGGGTTGAGGGGGTCTATCAATAGGGGGCGATGGGGTTTCCTCATCAGCATCAGTAGGGGGTGATGGGTCAGTGGCCTTTGAAACGGTGAGAAGAAAAATGGGGGAGGAGACGGAGCAAGACAAACCAGGGAGCACAACTGAGCTAGGCAGCTTGGAGAACACAATTGAGGCCTGAAATTTGGCCAATATGTCTCTGCCCAATAAGGGCACAGGACATTGAGGCATTACCAGAAACTGGTGGGTGAAGGGATGGTGGTGAAGACAGCAAGACAGCATAGGAGTTTTGCAGGGGCAAATAGCATTTCCCTCTGCCCCGACAATAGGGGATGGTGCTATGGTGATGGGGCCCCAAAACTCCCTCAAGACCAAGGAGGTGGCTCCTGTATCTAGTAGGAAATTTACAGGGCGTCCATCAACAAGGAAAGTAACCCTGGGCTCCTTCAATGCGATGTCAATGGTCGGGAGAGGAGCCCCTGGGCCCCATCAGTCTTACGTGGCCAGTGCCAGCAGGCTGGGGTTTGTGACTGGTCCAGCCCCCCTGCGGGGGACTGGGGCAGTCAACGCCCCAATGGCCCATTTTGAAACACTTTGGGCACGGGCGCTTAGGGGGCCTGGGATCTGGAAGTCTCTAGCCCAGTGTCCATCTTTCCCGCACCTAAAGCAAGGCCCTGGGGGTTCCTCCTGTGTGGACTTATGTACCCCTTTTCTTGAGGCCTGAGCGTCAGGGCCCCTAAGGGCCTGGGCTAACATTTGGAACTTTGACCGCTCTGCCTTTTCATACTTCTGAAACCTGCGACGTTCGGTGTCTTCCTCACGGTTATGATAGACTTTAAAAGCCGTGGCCAAAATCTCGGTCTGGGGGGTTACGGGGACCTGCTCCAATTTCCTTAATTTAGTCCGAATGTCGGGGTAACTCTGGGACAGGAAATATGTCATAAGGACTTGACGGCCCCCCTGGGACTCGGGATCTAAATTTGTGTACCTCTGAAGGGTCTTTGTGAGCCGATCTAAAAATTCAGAGGGGGTTTCTTTCTTGAATAATCTCTTGCAGCTTATCAAAATTAACAGGTTTCTGAGCTGCTCGTTTAAGACCACCTACTATACACACTAAAAACTGATCCCTCAAGACCACGTCCCCTGGGGCATTGTAATCCCAGTTTGGGTCCCTATCTGGGTCAGCCTCAGGACCAAAGGGGAAATTTGGGTTTACTCTGTCAGTCTCAACTGCATATGCTCTTGCTTGCTCCCAGACTCGTCTATGCTCTTCAGGAAGTAAAGTATTTGACAAAATAAAGTATGCGTCATGAAATGTGAGGCTGTATGCTTGGGTGACCCATTGGAATTCTTTTATATAAGTTGTAGGGTCTGTTGTAAATGAACCCAAGCGCCTCTCAATTTGGGAGAGGTCTGACATGGAAAATGGGACATGAACCCTTACAACCCCTTCTGTCCCAGCTACCTCCGTTAACGGCGCAATTATCTGAACTGCCTGCTTTTTCGAGCGAGTCAAGGGAGGACTGAACGCAGGGGGCGGCAGAGTATCCCGCGAGTCTGGGAGGGACACTGCGGGAACTGCTGGGGCCGGGAGAAACTCCGCGGAAGACGCTGGGGATGAAGCGCGGACTGCGCAACTCTCTCCCTCCGTTGCTGCCGGAGCCGTTGGGGAAGAAATCGGGGAGGGGGCCAAAGCCAGAGGCGGCGCGTCTGGTAAAGAACGCTTCGCAGAATCCGCGGAAGTGGGGGCTAAAGTCTGGGGCGGCGCATCTAGCAGCACCCGCATGGCTGAAGAGGGCAGGAGAGCCGTGGCAGGAAATGACGCAGAACCAAGCAACGGAAGTTGAGTGGGCGGGGATAATGGCGGAAGGGGCGCGGAACTAGGAACAGGAAGTTGAGTGGGCGGGGATAGTGGCGGTGAAGGCACAGGAAATGACATGGAAAGAAAAGGAGGTTCTACAGAGGAGGACTCGGATGGAACTGAAGGAAGGGGAGGGGCAGAGGATGAAGCAAGAGGAAGAGGAGGGTCTAAGCACGAAATCGCGGCAACTTTGGAATTGAGAGCCTAAACTGGGAGAGTGGTCAGGGTCATTCTAGCCTGCCAGTATGGGGGAGGTGGAGCCTGTAATCCTGGGTCGAAATCAAGGTCAATCAAAGATGGAGGGGAATCACTAGGTCTGCACGCTAGCAAAACGGTTTCAGGGCTGCACCGAGTGCACAAGGAAGGATTTGAACGGAGAAGGGAAAAGGCATCCACATAAGGCAAATCTGTCCATCTTTTCGACTGTTGGCAAAAGCTGGAAAGTTCCGGTAAAACCCGGGTATCTAGGCATCCTGACTCTGGCCACCGACTGGATAATGGGTAAGAAGGCCAACTTTTTGTACATAACTTTATTAATCTCTTCTTTTTAATCCGGGGCTTTAAGCCTAAATGTGCCCGATTTTTTAGGAGACAATTAAAAGGAAAATCAGCTGGAGTTGATAGGGAAGTTCCCATATTTCCCGTTAACGGGGAAAGGCTAATACAGTATTTCGAAAGGCGTCCCTTTCAAAATATGTATTAGAGTGAGATCCAAGTCTGCTTGCCCAGTTGTCACCGGGTCAAACGAACATGGGACACCATGAGAAACCACGTCCCATCCCGGACGGGAAGTTTCTCAGGATGCCGGAGGACTATGAGCCACTTCACGAAGGTTTCCGTGTTTCGTCCCGGACGACAAAAAAAGCTCAAGTCCAGAGTGTGGAAAGGAGCTTCCCTAACCACTCCCAGATGAAAGCTCTAATCTTACAGCTGAAAACTTTAGAGTGGGCAGATGAAATTGAGCGGGCAGATAAAGGTGGGGGAGAGGGGAGTTCCTTGGGTCCACCGACGCCTTTAAGACTCGGATGGGGCCGGGCGCGGTGGCACATGCCTGTAATCCCAGCACTTTGGGAGGCTGAGGCAGGAGGATCGAGAGTTCAAAGCCACCCTCAGCAATGGCGAGGCACTTAGCAACTCAGTGAGACCCTGTCTCTAAATAAAATACAAAAAAGGGCTGGGGATGTGGCGCAGTGGTCGAGTGCCCCTGAGTTCAATCCCCCGTACCACACACACACACAAAAAGACTCGGATGGGGTGCTTTCCCCCCTGCACAGGTCACGGGCGAGATTGCCGGAAAATCGACGGTCAATTCTCACCACGTAGTGACCAGACAGGTTTAGGAACTCGGGGTGGAAGGGGATTTAGCGAAATCCAGCGATGCCGTGGAAAAGGTGAACAGACGAATGGGGACGGGTTAGATGCGCTTCTCCCTCCCGGGTTTCAGCACCAAAATGAAGGAAAAATGAAGGATAGATGAACGCACGCTGAAACCGCCGTATAAGAAAAGGGAGGGGGGTTTATTGATTCACCAAAAGAAACATGTGGAGGGGATGGGGGTGAACCATGAAGGAAACGAGTGGGAGAGGAAGAATGGGGGATGGACGGGAACAGGGGCAAGCGCGAACAGAGAGTGATTACAGTCCGGGGCTGGCTTAAATAGAGTGGGGGTCAGAAAGCCCCCCCTGGAGTGAGTCCTTGCCCTATAGGCCAACAGAGGTCAGGAGGTAGTGGCCAGGGCACATGCTGGTCAGGTTTGCTGGTCATGCTGAGGATCTTGGGAAGTGTAGTTTTTCACAAAGCACCTGGGGAGGTGTGGCCTTCTGCCTGGGAGGTGCAGCCTCCTGCCTGGAATCCAACAATACTTGCTTTTTCATAACTAGACTGGGATATGTCTAGAAAAACACAGAGACCAAGTGCCATTTTATCATGTGGTATCTGTTCAAGCATCTACATTTTATCACTGGTGATGTTAACTTCAATCACCTGTCTGAGGTATTGTCTGTCAGCTTTCTCTGTGGCAACTCTTCTCATTTTTCCTTTAATTTTGTGATCTTTGAAAGGAAGACTCTGTGCACAGTGAATGATTAAGGAAAGAGATTTATGCTCCACCTCTTTGAGAATCTACATGTATTACATAGTTTGCATGTTTCCCCAGGTGTCCTGTTTATTAATCATTTGTTTATATTAACTGAGACTCAGGAAATTGATTTTATTCTTTAATTAATAATATGTTATAGTTTGATATGAAGTGCTGCTTGAAAAGCTGATGTGTTAGGCAATTCAGAAATGTTCAGAGGTGATATGATTAGATTATGAGAGCTGTAACCTCATTATTTGATTGATCCATTTGATAATTACTAATTTGATGGACTACTAATTTGAGTGATATCTGTACGCAGGTATGTGGCTAGAAGAAATACATCTCTGGGGCTGTGGTCTTTCACTATGTCTTATCCTTGGTTCCTCTCTTTCTCTTTCTGTTTCTGCTTCTGAAATATCAGGAGTCAAACAGCTTTCCTAGGCTATGCCCCTCCACCATGATGTTCTGCCTCATCTTAGGCCCAGAGTCATGGAGTCCACTGACCACTGACTGGACCTCTTGAATCATAAACTCAAAATAAACCTTCACCTCTAATTTGTTCTTGTCAGATATTTTTGTCACTGTGTTGAGAAAGATTACTAATACTTGTTTATTCACTTTGTTGTTAAAATTGGGAGCTTGGGAGCTCCTTCAGTTGGCTCCTGTATCTCTCTCTGTTTTTTTTTTTTGTTTTTTTTGTTTTGTTTTGTTTTGTTTTGTTTTTGTTTTTGTTTTTGTTTTTTGAGAGCTTCCTCATTGTCTGGAACTACAGGTTCCAAGTTTATCTTAGGTGTTTAATGTCCAGTCTAAAAATGAGTGATTTTGCTTAAAAGCCCTGGTTTCTTTTTTGGAAAATAGTATAAAAAATCAGGTCCTAGGAACTAATTATGATTATTCCCATTGTGTCATTAAAGGAAAGCATAAGGAAAAGTATGTGTGTTTTATGAATAGAGTAGATACATATAGTATGCATAGATATTTATGTATGTAATTACTTCTATGTTTGTTAAGCGAAATATGAGCTCATGCTGATGTCTCTAACTCAACATCTCTAACCCACCATCACTGGGCTCCTTCCAGCTTCCTGTCTTGTTTAACTGTGAACTTATCTCCAGCAATGAGAAGGTTGGATACCACCATCCTCCATCTGACCTCCATCCATGTAACTGTTCAATTCCAACGTACATATATCATTGTAACAGAACTGTTCACCTTCATCAAGTGGAAGTATACTTGCTTGTGAAATAAAGGGCTTACGAGATTTCTTTTGCTTTAACCATACAGATTCCAGTCATTCCAAAATTTACATATGTGAAGATATCCCACCACCCCTACACCCCAACTCATGCAGCTCTATGTTGCTCTTTCATATCAGTATAGATTCTTTTGATATGTTTTACATTTTATTGTAGATTATCCAAAATTCTTAAATGACTTATTTTAGTTTTAAACTACTAAGTTGCATCCTGTGCTTCAAAATTCTGAATGTTTTTTCACCTAGAGTTTTCCTTTCTCTCTTTCTTCTCTTCCCTCCCCATCTTTCTTTTCCTCTCTCTTTCTTCTTCCCTTCTTGGTTTCTTTTTCTCCCTCATTCTTTTTTCTCTTTCACTGTGTTTCTTTTTTAATAAGCATAATTTCCAGTTTATGTCAGAAGCAGAACAATTGCTTCATGCTGGAGAAAATACCAAATATTTTGTATATAAACTACTTTGTACCTTTTATTGTTCTTCTCAAAAATTTCTTTGTTAGCATTAGACTGTCTTTCCTTATTTTTTCATAAGAAATTATTGCTACAAAAACGAAAAAGGTACACATGAAAGGAAACTGAGACATCATCCTCTGAGATTTTGGGAATTACTATTTTAGGAAAAATACAGTGTGATTTGTATTTACTGTTGAGCAAATCAGTGTGTGTGTGTGTGTGTGTGTGTGTGTGTGTGTGTGTGTGGTGTTTTGCATGCACCTATGAGCTTCCTCCCCCTTTTCAATCCCAATTAAATAGTATCATGACTTTTTGATGAAAGTCCAATGCCAAGTTGCCCTGAAAGCCTTTATTAAAATGCCTTAATAGAGGAAGAAGAATGGTGGTGCCTGCAGCAACAAAGCCGCGGGAATAAGTTCAGAGGCAGACTGGAAAGAACAGGCTCTTTATTCTGCCAGCTTCTCTCTCCGGCTCCAATAACACCCCAACACAAAATCCACACTCCTCCAACCACCACCACACCACAAAAAAAATGGCACCAACACAATCCACAATCCCTCGGGCCAAGTCTCGCAAGACCATGCAAATGGCGCCGACCTGATCCACAATGTCCCGGGCCAAGTCTCACGAAACCACGGAAGGTGGTAATGCTTATGGCTCACAGCTAACCACAATCTTAGCTATCTCCTTAATTAGGGCTCCTGCATTTCTCCCCTTTTTGTTTTAAAAGAGGGGATGCTCTAGGACGTCCATGTGCAACCAACATTCTTATCCGTCATTGGATAATCAAGGCTGTGTCCTTGACTCCTGTCTTAGGTTGATATGTCGGGCACATGAGACTGTCCCATGCGACAGTGCCTGTCTTAGGTTGTCCCCCTCTGGGGATCTTACCCATCATTGGCTACCAGCCATCCAATCAAGCCCTTCAGGATTGACTGTGTATGATGACTAACAGCCATCCAATTGTGAGGAGATTCTGCGGCTTTAAGGCAATAAGCCTTCTGCTGACAAGCCAAGTTGCATAGCATATCAAATTCTTTAAACAAATCAGCTGCCCTGAGTTCTATCAAGTAACACACTGAGTTCTCTAGACAAATACCCTCAAGGCATTGTCCCGTAAAGTCCCAAACAATGAAAGATCAAAATGACCACTTGTTATAACACTTTGATCTTCGAGGCCCTATGCATGCAGAGCAGAGGCCACACTGCTGGTGAGGTTGTTTGATGGTTGAGCAGCAGGGATGTTTGCAGCGAATGTGATCCTTGCAGCTGTAGCAGCAGCCGTCTTTTTTATGTCTAGACAATGCCACCTGCAAATCTTCAGGGCCCGCTACCTAGAAACTCAAGCATCAATTATTAAAGGAAAGGCAGTGCTAATCAAGCACTGAGTCAAGAGGCGAGTTGTCAAACTAAAAAATAGAATTATTAGATTAGAAAATTAAAGTTGATTTCAGCTCACACACATTGCTGCTTGAGCTCCCACAAACATAAGCTGGCAAAATATCATATTCAGAACAAAACAAAGAAAGACTGAGGGTATTTATTGCATTAAAGAAGATTCAAGAAAAGCTAAAGGCACTTTGGAAAAATAATTTGTTAGCTGGACTCGAGTCTCTCTAACATTCCATGAAATTATCTATTGAAATAACTCAAATTAATCAGCTATGAAACAAATAAAGTTAATTACAAATAAACATTCCTATGTCAAAACACCAAAATATCAGGTTATACAGCACTAGTCATATTCTTCTCTAAAAAGAAATCCCTGGGACACCTATAAATCAAAATTGAAGGTACCTTCACTTATTAAATTATTTACCCTAATTGAATACTCTTAAACTTAAATGAATTAAAGTTATTTGGATCCATATACATATATATATATATATTTTCATAAGTGCTTTGTTATTTGTGACGCCACACTGGACAGACGTACAAACCTACAAACATATTTGTGACATCACATTTACATGAAATTTAGACAAATGCACAGACATAAAGACATATATAAAAAGAGAAAAAAGAAAAAATACAATTGTGTGCACACTAAAGAGAGATCTCCTCGTCCAGGCCGGGAGGAATGACACTTAAGTTGTGAAATATTTTGAAGGACACTTTTAAGGGAATCATTCGATACCTTCATCTTGGTCCTCTTGATTTTGTACCTTTTTTTATTAACCTTTATTCCTCAACAATTTCATCTTGATCCTTATGATTTGGTATACCTGCTTTATTAATCTAGATGGTATCCATATTGGAGAGGATTCGTGCTTTGGAAAAACACAAACAGATCCTCTCCCCCAAATTAATACTGGATCTGGACCCTTTTATGTACCTGAAAGAACATCCTTCCAGTAAACCAAAGGTTTACGTTGCTGATGTGTGTTCCAATGTCTGTCTCCAGCAGAATAACCATTAGAGTCTAAAGTTAAAAAATTTAAGGTAAACAGGGCAACTGCCAATCTGTCCTTAGGATTTTTCCAATTTCCTTCTTTTTGTTTTAATAACATAATTTTCAGTGTTCGGTTTGCTCTTTCAATAATGCCCTGACCCTGAGGATTGTATGGGATGCCTGTTTTATGGGATATATTGAATTTTGCGCAAAACTGTTTGAAAGATGAGGACGTATATGCAGGGCCATTATCTGTTTTAAGC
Organism: Tamias sibiricus; assembly: GCA_025594165.1. NCBI lineage: Eukaryota > Metazoa > Chordata > Mammalia > Rodentia > Sciuridae > Tamias > Tamias sibiricus. Next base: position 148,435,575 of record CM046662.1, read on the forward strand.
ATTTTGGGGATGCCCAATGCAGCAAAAGCTTGCAAACAATGAGATGTAACATCTTTAACTTTTTCTCCAGAATGTAAGGAAGCAAAAATCATGCCTGAGCATGTATCTATGGTCACATGAATAAATCACAATTTTCCAAAACTTGGCTCATGATTAACATCCATCTGCCACAAATGATTGGGCATTAATCCTCTAGGGTTAACACCATAATTAAGATTGGGCAAATGTGTCATACAAGATTTACAATCTTTTACAATTGTTCTGGCTTGCTCCTTTGTGATTTTAAACCTATGCTGCAAGGTGGTGCAATTGACGTGAAACTGGGAGTGAAATAAAGTAGCTTGCTGGAGCGCTGAAAGTTTAAAGATTGTTTGGGTAAGGTCATCAGCCTTTTGATTACCTTCATGGAGGGGACTAGGCAAGTTGGTATGTGCTCTAATATGCCCTACGAATGGAGGTTCTTTTCTTGCCCACAAAAGTTTTTGTATTTGATAAAACGATTTAAAGTCTGGAGTATGAGGTGTTATTGGTCCTGCTAGTTCTAATTTTGGGACGGCATGTACAATATAGTGGGGCTATCTGAAAAAATGTTTATGGGTTGGTCTCTAAAATTTTCCATAGCTCTTACCACAGCTTCCAGTTCCACTAGTTGAGCTGATTTGTGTGCAGTTATGTAAGTCATATTTTCTTTTTTAGTGACTATTGCAGCAGTACCATTTGAGGACCCATCTGTGAATACATTTAATGCCTTAGGAATAGGTTGATTTTTTATTACCTGTGGAAATATAATAAGATGATTGATACAAAAAGATAATATAGGAGACTTAGGAAGACGATTATCAAAATTTGCAGAAGTAGGGCATCTAACTATAGTCCAATCATTATCATTGAAGCATAAATATTCAATCTGTGATGATGAATGTGGAGTAATAATAGTAGCAGGGTGAATGCCAAATATTTTAGTAGAAGTCTTAAGTCCTTGAAGAATAAGTTTAGCCACCATGAAGGAATAAGACTCAATTGTACTTTTAGGAGAGACGGGCAAATGTATCCATAATAAAGGCTCTTGTTGCCAAAATACTCCTATGGGTGTATATTGTGAAGAAATAATAATCAATATCAGTGGTTGAGTTAAATCAAATCTATCACAATGAGCTCCTTCGATGGCTTTTTCTACTAACTTTAAAGCTTTCCTAGCATCATGAGTCAATGTTCGCGGTGAAGATGGATCGGGGTCCCCTTGAAGGATGTCAAATAAAGGTTTTAGTTGGCCAGTAGTGAGTTTTAGCGTATGGTGAAGCCAATTAATATCTCCTAGCAATTTTTGAAAGTCATTGAGAATGGCCAAATGCTCCTTATTAATTAATATTTTTGAGGCCTAATAAAAGTGTCCATAATTTGAAATCCTAGATATAATATTGGAGATCTAATTTGAACTTTTTCCTTAGCAATGTTTAGTCCATATTGTTTCAATTTTTCTGATATATCACTAAATATGGTGAATAAGACTTCTTGATTAGGATAAGCAAGCAAAACATCATCCATATAATGGAGACACATAACCTCTGGGTATTTATTTTTGATAGGCTCAATAACTTTATCTACATAGATTTGACACATAGTGGGGCTATTAGCCATTCCCTGTGGCAAAACTTTCCATTGATATCTCTGATCAGGGCCATTATTGTTAATAGAAGGAACTGAAAAAGCAAACCTGAGGGTATCCAGAGGGTGTAGAGGAATAGAAAAGAAACAATCCTTTATATCAAGAGTAATAAGATGGAAATTTTTTGGAATAGCTACAGGATTAGGAAGTCCAGGTTGAGTAGGGCCCATGATTTGCATGGTTTTATTAATTTCTCTACTATCATGTAACAATCGCCATTTTCCTGATTTTTTCTTGATCACAAATATGGGGGAATTCCAGGGAAAGGTGGAAGGTTCTATATGTCCTGCTTCTAGTTGTTCCTGAACTAGTAAGTGGGCCGCTTGTAATTTCTCTTTAGATAGGGGGCACTGAGGGACCTACACTGGCTTATCAGTAAGCCATGGTATTTTCAAAATTATTTTTCTCAGTGGCCCCGAAAAAAAAATATCTTTTTCCTTTATGATAATGATTACTTTTAGGGTTAAGATTACTCTGTACTTTTTTTTTTTTTTTTTTTTTTTTTGGTACTGGGGATTGAACTCAGGGGCACTCGACCACTGGGCCACATCCCCAGTCCTTTTTTGTATTTTATTAGAGACAGGGTCTCACTGAGTTGCTAAGTGCCTCGCCATTGCTGAGGCTGGCTTTGAACTCGCTATCCTCCTGCCTCAGCCTCCCAAGTGCTAGGATTACAGGCGTGCGCCACCGCACCCGGCTACTCTGTACTTTTTGATAATGATTTCTTTTAGGGTTAAGATTATCCTGTACTTTTTGATAATGATTTCTTTTAGGGTTAAGATTACCCTGTAGATTTTCACATTTAACACCTGCAGGCTTGGTTGCAAGGTGTACTCCCATTTGTTGCAAAATATCTCTTCCCCATAAAGTAACCAGTAGGTTAGGTAAAACATAAGGCTGAAATGTTCCTTTATGCCCTTCATCATCCTCCCATTTTAAAATTACTGCACTTTTCTCTGGGAGGTTATTATATGCCAAGCCTCTTAAACTGGTTGAAGCTTTTTGCAGAGGCCAGTGCTTGGGCCATTGCTGTAGATTAATGATGGAAGAGTCAGCTCCAGTATATATCAGTTCTTCCATCTCTATTCATTGGATTTTTATATTACACATAGTCCTCCTTGCACAATCCTGAACCCAGCAAGCCATAGGTCCCGAGTCAGTGGAACAAAATTTTCTATTGTTCCTTTTTTGAGGCATACTCATTTTAAATGAATTATGTAAATTGGGAAGGAGACGCAACTGAGCAATTCTATCTCCTTGATTAACAGAACTTATACTTTGGTGTGAGGTAAGCATTATTTTTATTTCCCCTTTGTAGTCTGAGTTTATTACACCTGGGGTCACTTGCAAACCTAATAAGCTTTTAAGACTTCATCCGAGAATAAGTCCTACAGTCCCTGAGGGAAGAGGTCCCCTGACTCCTGTGGGAATGAGTTCAATCCCCATTTCATGTGTTAACACTATTTGGTCAGTGGAACAGAGGTCTAATCCTGCGTTTCCTCCTGTTCCTCTGGCCAGGGAGTGGATGGGTAGTAGGGATTGTCTTGGGGAAGCATCTGAGTGGATGCTTGAGGATACTCCTCCTCCAATGCCTTGTACATTTGTGGGCCCCGGGGCATTCGGCCCCGTGCCCCGTTTCTTGGAATTCCTGAACAAATGATTTCCATAGATGTCAAATTTTGAAAGGCATTTATTGGCCCAATGATTTCCCTTTTTAAACCTGGGGCAGTGGCCTGGGGCACAGTATGAGCTTGGCCTTATTTCTCTTTGGGGATTTTGCCCAGAATAGCCTGATGGATTATGATAATTTTGCCTGGAATATTCTGATTGATAATAATGTCTAGGTTGAGCCCTTGTGAAATTTTGAGGGGAAGCATCTCTCATTGCAGCTACAATCACATTTCCTGTGATAAAGGCGTCATTTATATCTTTACATAGTTGTATATATATGGAAAGATCATTTTTATTTCTCCATGGCCTGATGGCTTCCTGGCAATATTTATTAGCATTTTCGTATACTAATTGAACAACTAATGGCATAGCTTGATCAATGTCTCCAAACTCTCTACCTGCAGTTCTCAAAAGTCGATCAGCAAAGTCAGCATACGGCTCATTAGGTCCTTGAATCACTTTTGACAAGCTACCTTATAGATCCCCAGGTCCTTGTAAAGTTTTCCATGCCTTTAAGGCAGCTGCATATATCTGAGCATATACACCTGGGACATAATATTTTTGAGCCTGTGAGTCTGCAAACTGCCCATCTCCTGTGAGCATTTCTATATTATGGGCTCCAAACGCTGCAGCTGCGTTTCTTTTAGCTGTTTCTATACAAAGTTCTTGAAATTGTGATTGCCAAACCAAGTATTGCCCCCCACTCAATGCTGCTTTACATAGACTTTTCCAGTCTGAGGGGGTTAAGCTAAAGGTGTTAAGGGACTCCAGCATACTCAACGTGAAAGGAGTTTGGGGTCCTTGGGGTCCACAATGTCCCGGGCCAAGTCTCGCGAGACCATGCAAATGTCATGCAAATGTCATTATTGCCTCTTTGAGATTTTTTATTGTTTTGAAATCTACTGACTGGTGGATCCTCTGTCCATTTTTATTTTCAAATACTGGCAGTTCCCAGTGTATCTGTGAGTTACCCTCAAGAGCACATAAGCACTCGGAAAGACTTTTTATTTCTGTTTCTAGGGTTTGCAAAAGCCTAGTAATACCCTTCATATTTTCTGTAATGGATTCCACCCATGGGGGAGTAGAGGACACAAGTGGTTCCTCAATTGATGGTCCTTTTTCTTTTTTAATTTCTTTTTGTTCTTTTTACTGGAGACTGTGCTCCCAGAATCACCTTTTGATTCCTCTTCACTACTATCACTTTTACTGGTATCCTGAATTTCACCTTCTAAGGAGAGTACATATTCTTTGGCTAATTTTAATAAGTTTCTGATGGTTTTTGCAGCTCTTACTTTTGAATTACACCACTACTCTTCTCACTGGTATTAACTGACTCAGAGGCTATGCTTTCTTGATCACTTTCCTCACTATCCACTGAGTCCACGATATTGAAAAACTCATTCATGGCTTTTATTATCCAACCTTTTGTTACTTTCACTCCCATTTTCAGTTCTTACCTGCTGGCCGAATTCCCCGTACGGGCCACCACTGTTGCTGCCTGAAGCGATGGCTGCCTGCAGCAAGAAAGCCGCGGGAATAAGTTCAGAGGTAGACTGGAAACAAACAGGCTCCAACAACACCCCAACACACAATCCACACTCCACCACCTCCACCACCACCACACCACAAAAAATGGCACCGACCTGATTCGCAATGTCCTGGGCCAAGTCTCGCGAGACCATGCAAATGGCGCCGACCTGATCCACAATGTCCCGGGCCAAGTCTCACGAGACCATGGAAGGTGGTAATGCTTATGGCTCACAGCTAACTGCAATCTTAGCTATCTCCTTAATTAGGGCTCCTGCAGAAGAAGATGATAGAACTCAGAGGAAATTGTTGTGGATTCTGAAGCATAGAATACCTCATGTTCAACAGCTCTAGGGTAAGCGAGAGGGCAGCCAACCTGTAAGGACCTCTGAGGAAGCGTTAGAACTGGCCATGTTAGAGTTAAGTTCTGATGCCATCTATGGTCTGATGCCATCTATGTTACTCATGGGGTTTCTGAAATATGAACTTTTTAGGTTACTGTTGCCAGATACTAAAATATGCCCTCATATGCAGAGGAAGACATATAACACTGTAGGGCAGGACACGAGGGGCTGGACCTAAGGGACAACCTGGTGTACAACAAGAGGAGCGAAACTTGGTAGATGGCAATGCTGAAGGAAGCCCACAGGTGGGACTATTTGGAATTGTGTGACTCACTGAAGTACAGCAGAGAACCAGGTGTGCACACTGGCCAGACATCCACCTCACCAGCACAGCACAGCTCAGGCCATGTTAATTAAATGTCCTAGAAGAAGAATCAATTAGAGAAAGAATGGGAAGCAGAAAGCATAGAATCCTCAAATTCACTGGGTTTAATACTTTAAAATAATTGCATATGACAGAGGCTACCTGAAAATGGTTGGAAATATCTATTATCTTTCAAAATGAGAGTTTGTGATACAAATTAAGTCCAGTTATATGAAAATTATGTTACAGGCTTACACATCTGAATTTGAGGTCTGTGGAAGTGATACCTCTATCCTGTGCTCTGCCTTCAATAATGAATTGTTTAATGTTTGCTTTAAGCTTTGCTGTATAAATTCATTTTTATGAGGCACTCAAATTCTTTCTCTGTGCTTTGTTAAATGTTGACTAGATGTTTTTTTTTTTTTTTTTTTTTTTTTCCATTTAACCTTAGAAAGCTTATCTCTCCAACTTCAGTGTTCTTTGTGTATCTCTGTACTATGCAGTGATAATTCTCTGCCACATTATGGCCAAGAGAAGGACTAAATCACATTAACTCTGACAGAGAAAATCACTTCCTTATTGAGGTTAGATCTGAAAAATTATCTCATATGGTGCCTCTCCAGCTACAGAAAAGAAGATCTCTTTAACTACTCTCCACCCATTTTTGTAGCCATCAATATTCTAAACAGACAATTGATCAAAATTTTCGTTTGTCCAATTGAACACTTTTATTTATTTCTACATCACAAATGTCTGTTTTACACTTGTAAATGTAGACAATTGATCAATTGCATGTTAAATAAGAATATTGATGAAATTTTAGAAAAATATTGTTTGATAGAAGGGGTCATTGTTTTCCCTATTATTTCTACAAACTTCACCTTAACCTCCTCAGGCAAATATAGCTAACTAACAGTTACACAGTTAGAGCAGATTCAAAATGTTTTTTTCTGTTAATTTGAAATCTAGCTTATTTTAAATATTGTAGTATCTACGTTTTCATATCTCATTTAAAGCTGTTAAGAACATCTAGTCTGAGCACTTTCTCTAGAATTCACCGAAGTGTACAATTTGCCATAAAGCTAATGTCTTCCTTATAGTTCATGTGATCAGTGAAATTTCTGCAATAAACCTGTTATCTTCCCTCCCAGGAAAATTGACACAAGCCCTCTAAGTATTTGCTATTACCTTCAAATGACATTATTCACCAAAGCATTCATGTTCTCCATGAATAATTAATCGTTCATACACAGCTATAAATTGAAATATTGAGTTAACTTTTTCCACTTCAAGTGATCTTTCCTTTAGATTCCAACCTTTCTTATCTGTACTACCAACATTTAACAATTCAACATAACTTTTTTCTCCAATTAAACACCATAGTAGTGAAACAGTTTGTCTTCTTTCCTTCACTTAAACCATTTCATCCTCTTCTTCTTCCTCCAAGTTAAATTTACTCATAGTATCACTTTTTGAATGACTTGAATAAGTACTCATTTAATAACGACTAAATCTAAACTCTTAACTATTACATTCAGACTCTCTTTTTCAGTAAAAAAAAGGAAGAGGGTCAAGGGGGGAGGGAAAATTGGAAGGAGAGGGAAGGAACTTCAGAATGAAATCTGCCAAATTATGCTATGTGCATATATGGCTATATCACAGTGAATTGCACTCTTATATATAGCTATAATGCATCACAGAGTAGAGGAAAGGGATCAGGGGAGAAAATAGGGGAGTGAAAGTGGAAGTATGATGGAATGAAATGGAGCAAATTATGCATATATATGAATGTCATAATCAACCCCACTATTATGTATAATTATCACACACTAATAAAAACATTATCAAATTTACTTTACAATGTTCTTTTTTAACCCAATATTCTGTTCTGATCTAGTTTCATGATCCAGCTCCTCAATATCATGTAGTATAACAATAATTGAATAGCATGATATATATGCAATAATTCAGCCTCTTTTTCTTGGAGAATTTATTGGACAAACATCTCACCATTTTGTTTGCTGTGTTTGATATACATTTTTACAAGAAAGTATTCAATGATATTTATAAATCTGGAATGTTTATATTAGCAAATTATTTACAATAGAATTGTATTTTATTCTCAAGTCAATATTAAGAACACTCTTTTGATTTTCAGGTCCTCTGAGTTATTTTCAAGTTTTGAAAAGCAAAGTTATCTTACCAATCTGCAGTATCTCGGGCATTGTAAACAAAATGGGTTTAAATTTTCTATGAGGAAAAAATGGCTTTAACCTTCTTTTATATCAAAAATACTTCATAAGGAAGACATTAAATTTCAACATTTTCTTCTTGATCTGGGACACTAACAAGTAGGCTTCTTTATTCTAATTACAGAAATATAACTATTTGCTCTATTGTAATATGTAGTGTGGAAAATTTCAAGATTAAAAAAAAATATTTTTCCCTCACTTGTATGTTGTGAAAAAAATTCTTTTAGGAATAAAATTACCCAAACCATGTCACACCTTATTATGCAAGTACTCATCTATTAAATCCATTACTAAGAAAGGAGAATAATTACATAGAAAATGACCATGAATCTGGGCTTTTTCTACAGCTCTTACAAACAGAGTTGTTTTCACCATACATGATTTTCAATCTATTAAACATCATGGGCATTATGCCCATGAATATCTTATGTTATAGGACAAAAGAAGTTTACCAGATATGATAAAGGTTTCTAAACCATTTGCTTAAAAAAAAAAAAAGAATAATTATTTTGGATTATCTGGGTGGACCCAATGTAATTACTGGAATTACTAATGTCCAAATTTTTTTCTCTCATTGTTGTCTGAAGAGGAAGTCAGAGAGATTCCAAGTTTAAGAGGGTGTAACCCCAAATTGTTGGAGGGAGTTGCATGGAAAGCATGGGGTGAAATGGGGTTAGGATTCAGGAGCATTAACTGTACTCTGGCTGACAAAAAGCAGAAACCTGGGATTTCAGTTTTCTACCTGCAAGGAACTTGAACTTAACCAACAATCTGAATGATCATGTGAACAGATTTCCCCAGGACTTCCAGTAAGGTAAAAAGCCTAGCTAACACGTTGATTTTAGCTGAGTCAGATACCACTTGGGGCCACCCAGAGTGCTGATCTACAAAGGTTACTGTGATGTGATATGTTTGTGTTGTTTTAAACTTCTAAGTGTATGATAATTTCTCATTGTACCAATAGGAAAATAACAGAACTTTGTCTATCTTTCCTTGCAGTTATAGTTTGGATCTGGAATGTACTCAACACATTCAGTATGTTGAAGATTGGTCCTCAAAAGCAGCAGTGTTCAGAGGTGATGCTCTTGGGAAGTTACATTACCATGAAGACTATTACCTCAGTAGTGGACTAATCCACTGAGGATTAAAAATTTGCAATGGACTATTGGGAGGTGGGGTAAAGTGTAGGAAGAGGGCCCTAGGACAAGACAGTGGCCATTGGGGGACTTGCCCTTTAAGACTACACCTTGTCCCAGGTCATTCCTCCTCCCTCCCTGCTTCCTGTCATGAGCTGAACAGCTTTCCTCCACCATCTACCATGATGTTCTGCTTCTTATCAGGCTCAAAGCAATGGTACCAGCTGACTATGGACTGAAACCTTTGAAACTGTGACCAAAATAAAGCATCCTTATTTTAAGTTGTTTATATTAAATATTTTGGTCATAGTGATGAAAATCTGTCTAACACGGTTTTATTCTTTTTATCACTTTATTTGCTTATTGAAATATTGTTCATTTATTTTGTTGTTCATCTCATCTGTCATGCTTGATCTTCCCATTCTGATAAATTATTCCTATGACCAGTTCTCTGTACTTGTGTAACAAATATATGCACACTTGTATTTCTTTCTATAGTCTAATGTTAGAGTTATCTCCATAATCATCTCTTCCATTCCTATATATATCTCCTTTGTTCCCTAGCAAAATGGATAGAGACTCATAGACTTTCCAAATATATGATCCATTGAATTAAATTCAAATAATTTATCCATTGAATCCTTCATTTTCTTCCAAATTTTGAAAATGTTTTCTTCATCTTACTAGCCAATTTTTTTTTTTTTTTTTCAGTACTGGATATAAAACCTTGCACATACTAGGCAAGTGCTCTGCCAATGAGCTATTTTCCCAGCCCCCCCTCATTTACTAATATTTATTGAGATTTTATCGTACAGTGGACTAGGTTCATAAGGAGAAGCTAGTGCTAGTGAATGGCAGAAACATGGTTTTTGACCTGGGCTTTTATTACAGTAATTTCCAAAGAGGAAAAACTTATGATTAATAGATTAATGAAAATGACAATTTCACATATTGAGGATCAGTCAGTTGGTAAGATTAAAAATACGGAGAGAATCTTTAATTAGGAATAAGGACAGGCTTAGGGCATGACCTCAATGCCAAGGCCAGAAATCTTTTAAGGTGCCAAACATGTGGAGATAAGACAAGAGAGATCTCCAAGCTCAGGACAAGAGCCAAAGTTGAGAGTAAATGTGGAGTACTCAGTGAAGAAAAGTCTTCCTGAGTATCATAAAGCCACTATACCAATAAAAAAGATATTTTAGCTTTTCTCAGTAAAATGGAAGTAATTGTTTCTTGTTTATCTCTGTGACTACAAGGCCTAACAAAGGGATTATACATGGACATATGCAATACAGTCCTTGTTGAATGAATCCAACTGGACTCAAAATTGAACAAAGATAAAAGAGCTAAAATAACCTATCTTTTTGACTGTAATATGCCTGCATCAAAGACCTTTGTTATTTTAAGCATTTTAATATGTTTTTGTTGAGAGTAAAACATGATTAGTTAATATTAGTAAATACTCTATCTACAAAAATATTTTGTAATCACACTTCTTCTTAAGACAGTATCCTTCTCTGCCTAGTCATGAAAACATATTTGAATGTGTTGCACTATGGCAATTGAGTAGAAATATTCTAGACCAAGTTATTTTCTAGGCTAAGTGGGTTGATGATGATTCTAAGTTTATTTGTTAACTGACCATGGGCTTCAATTCCCTTATATATAAATCAAGAGGTTAAACAAAGTACCCTTAAATCTTCTTTTACTTTTACACAAACGTGTCTCTTTGACCACATTTTAACAATAATCTTCCTTTTAACAATATATGTGTATACACATAACATAAAAATTTAGTTTTTCTAAATAACTTTCATTTGACAGGGCTATTTTAGAATTATTTTAGAAGAGTTTTGAGAATTGCAGATTTCAACTGTTCATATACATAAGAATTTCAACGTTTTTGAGTCATCTATCCATTCAAAAGTTACAGGTTTATGATTTCTTGCCAAAAAAAAAAAAAAAGTGATTTTAGAGACTTATATGCAGCCCATGTTGGACTATTCAGAATCACAATAGTTTCAGCAAATAATTGTCAGTTTGTTTGCATGGTCTGACAGATTCAATCATAGGAATTTAAGGTAGTAATTACCCAGTTTAAGATTATTTTCCTCCCTTATCTGTGCACATCTTTCAATAATTTATTAACATATTCTGCCTAAAGTTTTTTTTTTTTTGCTAAAAAGCATAATACTTTAGAAACTGATGTCAGAAAACAATGGAGAACTGAATGTGATGTTTCAAAAAGTTCAACTAAGGAGATAATTTTTACCCTTATTCAGTGGCCATCACACTTCCCTATTAGAAATAGACCATGTAACTTTCTGTAAAATAGTATTTCTGGATTCTTGCTCTCATGATATCTGATCTTCAAGCTTATTTGAAATTTGTAGAAGAGTTAAAAGAGTGAAGATGCCCATGGCCTAAGTGCAATGCCTCACATTTGCCATATTTCTGGCACCATGAAACCTTTGTCAAAATTTCCAGTTTTACCTCTTGTGTTTCCAGTGGGTTGATGTAGAATGTCTGAGTACCACCTGCTGAAATGCCAGGCTACATTTGGCATGTCTGCTAGCTGGGGACATATGGCATCTGACTCCATCCTGCACTCGCTTCTTCAGTTTAATTCTTCAGGCACTTTTCTTCTCAGCATTGAAAATTGCCACACATAATAATTCAATAACTATGGACATAAGATTCATACAGCTAAATTGCAGGCCATCCTTTTTGTTGGTTTCTTTTAATTTTTTTCCTTTGCATTTTATTTATTTATTTTTTCAGCAAATGTAAGGGTCCCACTTTTTAATTTTTAAATTTTGAATCTTCCTGGAAATATCTACTCTTTTTATTTTCTCTTTCTTCATAGATAAAGCTTTACCACTTTATTTTTAGTGTGAGAAAATGGCTGCATGTAGCATTTTATTTTTCTGCATTACTTTTTTAAAGGGCTCACATGGATTTGTGTCTGTTAATGTTTAACCATTAATCATAAGTTTTCGTTTGCCAGAAAGTCTACAACACAGTAAAAACTTACACTTGAGAACAGCAAGAAAAAAAGTCACTACTGCTAATATGTGTCCATGAATTTTAACACTGTAAAATAACCCCTGAAGATAAGTTATTCCATTATTAATAATCATATTTTCTGATCTCCAAAGTATAGTAAATAATTTGGAAATATGTTTAACAAGCATATATTAATTTCAAAAGGCATTTGTGAAAATAAAGAAATTAAATCATACTAGCTATGCTCTTATTTTACTGGGTTTTCAGTTGTGCATTTGGTAAGAGCAAGAACTCTAGAAACAGACCCTTGTACTGAAATCCTATATTAAGGATCTAAAGATTTACATTATTGTACAAATTATTATGCATCACATCTCAATTTGTTTTTATTATAAAAGTGATAATATCAATAGCTAAATCTAATATATATGTATATATGTATACATATGCATAAATATATATATATATGGAGAGAGACAGAGAAACAGAGATAATATATATGTATATGTGTATATATATAGAGAGAGAGAGAGAAAGAGAGAGCGATAGAAAGAGACAGAGAAAGAGAGAGAGAGAGAAAGAGAGAGAAGAGAGAGAGAGAGAGGGAGAGATGCACCACATAAGGATGTTTTGGCAAAAATAAGCCACATATATGAGATGGTCTCAAGGAAATCACTATGGAGTTTCCTCAAAACATAAGGAATAGAACTGCCATATGACCATATGACCCAACTATGCCATTCCTTAATATTTTTAAAAGAATTAAAGTCAGCATACTACAGCAATACATGAATACACATGTTTATAGCAGCACAGTTTACAATAGCCAAAATATAGAATTAGATTAGATGTCCATCAACAGAAGAATGGATAAAGAAACTATGGTAAATATACACAATGGAGTTTTATTCAGCCATAAAGAGGATGAAATTATGTCATTTGCAGGAACATGAATGGAACTAAGGAGCATAGTCTTGAGTGAATTAAGTCAGATTCATAAAGCAAAGGATTATATGTTCTGCTTCATAAATAGAAGATAAATAGAAACATAATTTAAAGAGACCTTACGAGAGTATAAGTAAGACCAGCAAGGCTAAGGAAAGGTATGTGAGGGAGGAAAGAGAAAGAAGGGCAAATACTAGGGAATTAAATTGATCAAGTTATGTTATGTGCATGTATGAACTTGTCACAATGAATCTCACTCATACACAGTTACAATGAAGCAATGTTAGTAAATAAATATAAAAATGTAACACTGAAACTGAAAATTATTATTACCTGGTAGTGTAGCACATTACTCGTGTGTTTGTGCTGATACTGGAATAAACAAACCTATAATTATTTGAGTACCTAATATCTGATAATGATAAAGAACAAGTATTTTTCTGGTTTAAGTATGCAACAGACTACTATTTTATCATTATTTTAGAGTATACTTTGATTTTTAAAAAATTGCTGTAGAACAGTATGCTGTGTTACACTGGCAGCAGATTCAAACATCTTATGTTCATTGCTTCTCTTGATTGCACCAAGAAGTGGCATTTATTGATTGACCCATACCATCTAGGTTATGTAGTACACTCTATGATGATTACAAAACACTGAAATTGAGTAATGGTACATTGCTCAGAAAGCATCCTTGTCAGCTGACACATAACTCTGTGTCACATAATAGGTGATCAAACCTCTCAGCAGGTTTAACAGAGATGACAATATACAGTATATTTCAGAAAGTTATGAGAAAATGTTTGCTTTTCACCTAAAACAAGTGATAAATATTTGAGGAGATAGGTATGTTTACCATCATTTAAACATTTTAGAACATATACCTGTTTTGAAACATCACTTGGTGCTATGTATATATGTACACATTTTTATGTTTTATGTCTTGATTTAAAACAAATTTAATTTAAATTTGGAAAAGAAAAATTACAAAAAATATGTGTGATATCATCAACACTGTGCAGACAAGATCAATAGCAGTTTCTTGGTCACATACATTCTGCTTCTTAGGACACTGTACTTCACAGGGCAATTTAGGGATTGCATTTGGAAATACAATGTTATAGTTTGGATGTGATATGTCCCCCAAAAGCTCACATGTGAGACAATTCAAGGTTTGCAGGAGAAATGGTTGGGTTATAGCCTTAACCTAATCAGTGAATTAATCCCTGATGGGATTAACTGAGTGGTGACTGGAGGCAGGTAGGGTATGACTGTAGGAAGTAATTATTTGGGGACATGGCTATGGGGTATATATTTTGTATCTGGAGTGTGGAGTTTCTCTCTCTCTCTCTCTATCTTTCTCTCTGCTTCCTGATTATCATGTGAGCTGCTTCCCTCTGCCACACACTGCACCATGATGTTTAGCCTGAACTCCAGTCTCAAAGAACAGAGCCAATCTTCTATGAACTAAGACCTCTGAAACCATAAACTTTCAAACTCTCCTCTACAAGTGTTCTGGTCAGGTGTTTTAGTCACAGTAGAGAAAAAGCTGACTAAACCATACAGTGAAAAGAACAGTTGTGTGAGGCAAGTTTTGTGCCTCAAGAGGTGAGGTGGACTCTGATTTCTACAAAAGGAAGTAAGTGTCTTCTTCAAATAATATTGAGGACTGACTGGGAAATCCATTAGATTCTCCAACTCACTGGGAAACTAGCTGGATGGAGGCTGGAGAGTATGAGCTAAATACCTTGGTTTGTAGGACATTATAATTAATCAACATATGTGTAAGGGAAAACAAGTTAACAAGATTGGGGAGCACCAGAAGTCACACTGCATTATAAGGTCAATAAAACCGTGACCAATTATCACACAGTGGCCCTACAGGGTAGGTTATTTGGACACTTGCTATATAAATTCTTGAATATGAGTTACCCTGGGGAGGATGTGCCCTTGGCCAAGTCAGCTGTCTGCAGCTAGGGAAAGCCCTAAAGGATTTGGCATCAGACTGCCAGCAGCACTGACAACACCTGGCATGCTAGTCAGAGTTTTGTTACTGTGACAGAGAACAATTTGAAGAAGAAAAAGTTTCTTTTGTGTTCATAAGTTTAGAGCTTCAGTCCATGGGTGGATGACTCCATTGCTCTGGAATGAGGTGAGGAAGGTAGAGCAATCATGGTAGAAGGGCATGGTGGGGGAAAAGCTGCTCAGTTCAAAATAACAGAGAAGCAAGAGGGGGGGATAAGGCGTCAAGGACCCAACATCATCCACAAAAGCATGCCCCCAGTGACCTACTTCCTCCAACCAGACCCCTACTGCCTACAGCTGCCACTCAGTACTCCATTCAAATTATTACTTTATCAAATGGATTCATTTGCTGATTATATTACGTCTTTATAGTCAAATCATTTCACCTCTGAATATTCCTGCATTGCCTAATGCCTGAGCTCTTGAGGGGACACATCATATCCAAACCACAATACCTGTGTAGTGAGTCCTTTTTTACAGGTTAAACTTGATCGTTCAGATCCAGGCCCCCAAAAGATTATTTTTTACAACACTAGGATCTATGTCAGACATTTAGGACCACCTTCTCCAGGATTCCATGGGCTTCTCATCCTGGAGTAAACTTAAAGAAAAAAAATTTAAAAGGACCATCAGATATTCTGTAAGGACACTAACATATTAAAACTTACAATCTTTAGGATTGCTGAGTTTCTTTCATACCACTAAAAGTTGCTTGAACAATGTACATAATGGGTAGCATGTTATATCCTTACCGAAATTTTCAACATATTTTTTATACCTAGTTTATAAACTGGGCTAATGGACTAAACATGGAAATAGAACTAGAAAGTGACACTTCAGGCTTTTGATCTGTGTATTAAATTCTCAGGAAAAGTGATTTAGTGTTTTTAATAGAAGCTGGCTCATTACATAAGACCAAGCTGAGAAGTGCGAGTGTATTTTCTTCCTCCTTGGTGCTCTATTACAGCATTCTTTGACAGTAAAGGATCTCCTGCTGTGACAAGTATTGATCTTATTTTTCCTTTGAGACTCCTAACGAGCCAAACCATAGCTTCTAAAATATTCAACTGGAGCAATGGTTTGTCAGGAGTATGAGTTAACAAAAAATTTACTTTCTGTTTCCCATGAAAAATAAAACACAATTAGCATTCTCCATGTATTTAATGATTATATAATTGCTTCATCAGCTAAGTTAATGAAGGATCCAATAATTGAAGGCAAGTTTTCTTTCTCACTTTACTTAAGTGTATATGTACATTGATTTATAGAAAATAATAATGATCATTATCAAACATGATAGAATAAAACTAAGGAATATTTTGCAAAGTTGAGAAAAACTTCAAATCGATCATGAAATAGTATTTTAACAGTATTTTAAACTTGTTTTTACACACAAATATTTTTGATATTAAACAGTTTACTGTAGTATATACCTTTATTATTCATGCCATGCTTTTATGAATACTATAAAAAGGGTAAAGTGATAGAAAATATGAGACAATTTAATATGGTATTAACTTCATATTTATTTAGGATATCAAGTAGGTGAAGTTCACATTAAATTATAATAATAATATTTAAATGAAATTATTAATGACATTTTCATTTGAAAAATTATTATAAAAATGGGAAAATCTTTGAAACACTACAAGTTTCTCTATTACATAACAAAAAATAAACAATATATGGCCTATTCAAGAAAATAACAAACTGACATGGAAACACAACATTGAATGACTTATTTTTGACTTTCCTCAATAACAATATTGTACATTTTATATTTAAATTTGATAACAACAATATGCATTCTCATCTCTTGAAATGACATTGTTTATGTAACTAAAGGTATTTAATTCCTACTTAAGAAAAAACTATTCAGCAGTTAGTAGAAATAAATATGAAAATGAATAATATAAAGTATATTATTTATACTTTTCATAGATGTTAGAGAACATTCTCAATAATACTAGAGTGACTATGTTATGCTTTTAAAAACTCTAGAAAATTAAAGAAAATTGAATCCATGATGCCAAATAACCACAATGAAGATCTAAAATATATAATATGCCTTTTAAATCTTTTATTTGTTGTAAAATTATTTTCTTCTAGACCTTATATGTTAAAATGTAATAAACTGATATACTACAGAATACAGTCTCTAAAATTTCAATTTGATTTAATTGAAAATTATGTATTATGTAATAAGATTCTGTCATTTGAAGAGAAACTTCCAACTACATGTGCACATTTGCTATAAAAACATAGTAACAAATAACTCACATTTGTCTTCATCCAGGGAGAAAATGTCTCAGTAATCACATTCATTTTGTTTAGCAGTGCAAATTTTCAAAATATTCATACATTAGAATAAAATAATTTTTAAAGACTTTTTAAAAAAAAAAATAAGGCCTTAATTGTAACCCAGATATCAAATAACAGAATAAAATTGTGTCCATATCAAACAAAAGCAAAAAAAAAAAAAAAAAAAAAACTTGAAAAGAATCAATCTTATTGTTCCTGCAGAGTTCACAACAAGAATCTTTTTTAATCAATCACCTAAATGAATATTTGCTACAAGAAATAGACTCTCCACCCATATGTTTGGAAATTATTCAGTGTCTCTTGTAAATTTTGCTTTTGGGGTACAGATAAAAAGGAACCATGACCAAAATATCCCTTATATTAGTATAAAAATTATAAACACCTAAAAATCTCTAGAAGGAAAACATAAGATTTATGCAATTTAATTATGAAAAAAACTGTAGTCCATATTTCAGAAAAAAAAATTGGACTTCAACAATGTTATATTATGTGCTACATGAGATAGTCTCTAATACAAATTTAACACAAAGCTTAACCTGCACAGACACAAGCAATGCTTCAGGTAACCCACTTAGTACATCTAGGAAAACTGGAAACAATACTTTCAATTGCTGTATGACTGATTTTACTAGTAAGGGCTCAGTAGTATTCATGTTTCTTTTTTGAGGGGATTTCTAAACATAATTTGTGGATTTGGGGTTATTTCCATTTATTACAAAATTTTTTGAAAGATTAATAAAAATTCAATGCTTTTCCAGTTAATAAACAAAAGTGTTATTTATTTAAGGAAGATAATTCTTTGTAACAGTATCATTTTTGTGACTACTTTTTCATCTTATTTTGACATTTAAGGGTCAGTTTAAGGGTATGCTAAGGATCCACAGATTTATATACTCCTGACTCTCTTCTTCTCCTCCTCTCTTCCTTCCACTCTCCCAGAAAAAAAGAAAGAAAGAAAAAAAAAAAGAGTATATATGTATGCATTCCAGAAATTGACCTGAAATTTCACATAAATAATTTTACCAACTATTCATTAGAAAATATGTATTGCTATTTGGAGATAAAAGCAGGTAAGGGTTAATGTGATTTTCTAAAGACCACCTTTAAAATAATTAACTTAAATATGCCATGATGTGTGCACCATCACACAGCCTCTAATTTGCTTTATTTTAATACAATTCTGTTTAGTACATGTAGAAAAGTTTAAATTTATTATTATTAACTAGAATTAGATAAGATATTTTTCCTAACACCTTTTTATCAGTGATGTTCAATGCCAAAAAAGCATTTATTTTGTGTGCAGATATTAATTACAAATAATACCTCATAAATATATCTTACAAAGATTTTGAAATCATTACTTAGAAATAAGAGTAGCCTCTGCACACATATTGATTGCCTAGTATCCAAAGGGTTGGAATGAAGAATTATGTTAATAAAGTTCCAGGTCATTTTAGAATCTCAGAAATAAGCATAATAATTGGTAAATCATAGTTTAATGAATTTCTAATCGTGTGGTATTCATTATTCAGTAATTTTACTTGTAATGAAAAATAAATAAATAAAAGTTAGCCCTTTCCATCACTTCAGGCTATAATTAAAGTTATTTTTATTTCATTCAACTTAATTATTTCAGAAAATATAACTTCTGATATAAAATGGAAAATCTATAAATAAATCATACAGATATTTTCCTCCTTTGGCTTACCATAGATAAATTAATTTTCCTCCATTCATACTTTTTTTTAAAACCAGTCCCAAATATTTCTTTTTATATGTCCTGAGGTTTTCACAAAATAAGTCTTTTAAGAAACTCCATCTGAAAACAGAATTAATGACATTCATTTTCCATAAATTGATGATAGTAGTTTATCTTTAAATATAATTTTGTTTTGTTTTGTTTTTATGCTAGAGATCAAACCTTGAGCCTCAGGCCTGACAGGCAAGCAATCTACCACTGAGCCACATACTCAGTCCAAATGTTATTTTTAAGAAATGCAAGTTGACCTGTTTTATATTAGAGTTCACAAAAAAAAAATATAATACTAACATCTAAACATGTTCTGGTTTTACAATGGAATAACTACCAGCAATGACAGTTTGAGGATGGACAACATCTGCATATTGAGAACTGTAGTTGAACTGAATAATTAATACACTCTACTTTCATATATATCTAAAAAGAACAAATAAAAAATAAAGATAAATTTTATACTATTACTTTCATTTATATTTTCATCTATATGATATAAAAAAACATAAACATAACTCATTAAAATTGTTCCAAGACTTTTTATTAGAGTTAAATATTCAGTAATGAAATAAGATGGGATCTCATTATATTAATCAAAGCATAGTATTGATTGTACAAAATATCTTGCACAATAGATTTAATAAGTTAGTTATAATATCTCTTTTACTTCTCAATATTAAAACACAAGTCCTGAGACAATTAGTGTTTGGAAAACAAGTAAAAAGTGTTATTTTGTAAAGTATATACACAAAGTTTTATACAGTAACTATTAAAAATGGCTGTACTTATAAATATAAAATAGTATGTTTAATTAGTTTTTAAACATACTAGATAAAAAGCCTTAATGTCTAATCACAGCATTTGGTTTGATATGATGATATTAGCAAACATGTGTGTTTATGTTTGGTGAAATTCTCCAAATTCCTAATTTCACATAAAAACAATCAAAAGGAATTTAGAGAGAATTATAGGCATGTAAGAGTTTAAACATTCTCTTCATATATCCAGTCCTTTTAGCTTCTATATCCATTTAAACAATTTAAAAAACAAAGAAAGAGAGAAACAAAATTACATTATTAATGAATATGTACCCAAAATTAAATCAAGGACAACACATATGTGTTGTGTAACTGCACATTTTTATAACCACTTTCTCTTTAATAATGAATAAATTGTTTAAGCACTTAATTCACTTTAGAGGCATTGTTACTCTAGAAAAATACATATTATTTTATTAATTTACTTTATTTTTTCTCTTAAAGTAATTTTATTTTTAGCTTTTTATATTTAATCATGAATTCTGAAATTATAATTATACATATTTATGGGGTACAAAATATGTACAATATAAAATATGTAAAATATGAAATAATTAAATCATGCAAGTGAATATTTCCACAACCTTAAACACTTGAAAGTTTTGTGTTGATATATTTTGAAATTTAATCTTTTAAAAATTTTGAAAATTACGATAATTAAAATTATTTTATATATTCACCATGCTGTGTAATATATCTCAAATAGTGAAAAAATTTCTCATTGCCAATTCAATCTTTTTACCCTTTGATCCTCATCCTCAATCCCCTTCTTTCCTGGGCTTTGATAATTTCCATTCTAACTCTCTGCTTATTTAACTTGAATTTTTATAGTTTCCACATATAAGTAAGAATCTGGATAATTTCATTTTTGTGCCTGGGTAATTTCATTTAGCATTGTATTCTCCAATTCTTTTCAGGTTTTTGTAAAGTGATAACATTTCTAAGACACATTTTGAAGTTTCAATTTGCTACACACCAAATTTCTCTATTTTGCTTGATGTCTTTCACAAATAGTACCACACAAAGACTACATGTCAATTTTATATTACTTTGTTTTGGTTAACTTTGCTAGAAATTCTTATAGACATTTGAAATCTGTTTATGTGCAAGTTTGTAGGTTGCAGAATATAATTCACCAGGATCTGCTAAGATAATATTCAGTTTTTAGTAAACTCTCACTATAAAACTTTGCAATAGTACCAAAATAAATCTGTATGTGGAATCTGAACTTTATGTTGATTTTATTTATTTTTCTTTTGAAAAGCAAAAGAGACTGAATAACCATGAGTTAAACCATGTCTGATTAATAACATGTAGATGAGTGGCTAACAAATTTAGAAATTATCCATGTTTGAATTGAACTTCCTCTGTTGCCAGCTTTGTTAACTTGGGCAATCTATTTAACTTCTCTAGGGCACATTTTCTTCATCTTTAACAGTCAGTTCTCTCCTCCTGTTCATTGTTTAATGTACATAATTTAACATAATTTTCAGTTCATAAAAATGTGTTGAGAAGATAGTAGAATTTCCATGTGCCCCTCACTAATTTTTTTCTATTATTAACATATTGCACTGGTAGGGTACTTTTGTCAAAACTAATGGATCAATACCAATGTTTATAGATCAACAAACATATGAAAAAATGTTTATCATCTCTAGCGATTAGAGAAATAAATACAAATCAAAACTACTCTTAAGATTTTATCTCCAGTATGAATGGTAAGAATACAAGCAACAATAGGGTTCGTGAGGCTGTGGGGGAAATGTTACACTCACACATTGCAGATGGGACTGCAAATTAGTGCAACCATTATGGAAAGCAATATGGAGATTCCTTAGAAAACTTGGAATGAAACCAGCATTTGACCCAGTTACCCCACTCCTCATTTTATACCCAAAGGACTTAAAATCAGCATACTACATTGATACAGCGATATCAGTGTTTATAGCTTTTCAAATTACAATAGCTAAACTACGGAACCAACCTGGATGCCATTCAACAGATGAATGGAAAAAGAAAATGTGGTACATATACACAATGGAATATTACTAAGCCTTAACCGAGAACTAAAATTATTGCTTTTGCAGGTAAATGGATGAAGCTTGAGAATATCCTGCTAAGTGAAATAAGCCAAACCCCAAAACACCAAAGGCTGAATAGTTCCTCTGATAAGATGATGCTGATCCATAATGGTGGGGGGGAGGCATAGAATAATGAAGAAACTCTGGATTGTGCAGAGAGGAGGGGGGAGGGGTGTGGGTATGGGAAGGACAATGAAATGAGATGGACATTATTACCCTATATACTTGTATGATTACACAACAGTTGTGACTCTGCACCATGTACAGCCAGTGCACATTCCGCTGTCATGCATAAGTACTTAGGACAAATTTAGAAATTAAATTTATATATAAAATTTTATAATTATTCAGATTTTCTTAATTTGCTTACCATTATCATATCACAGGTGAAAAATACCAGTGATAATCTACATATTAGGAGAAATTATTTATTTTGACTTATGGTTTTGAACATTTCATTCCCTGGTCAGTGGGCCCTGTTACTTTTAGATCTCTGAGGAGGCAGGGAGTTCATGAAGAGCAAAACTTCCCACCTTGTGTGGAGGATAAAAAGGAAAAAATAAGGAAGAGTCAAGACCCAATAATCCCCTTCAAGTTCACACCTCTATTGACCAGAAGACTTCTCACTGAACCCTGCCTCTTAAAGTTTCTATCATCCCAAAACAGCACCAAGCTGAGGATGAAGTATTCACTCAAGGGCTTTGGGGATATTTATAATCCAAACTATAGCATCTAGCATTCTTTTTCTCTTCCAGAATCCTATGGAAGGTATTAGATCACATTTAACAATCATGATCCATTATTCTGATATTGGTTATGAGAATTTCCTGGGGTTTCTTCATTTTTGTGAATTTAACAGTTTTGATCAGTGCTGGTCAGATATTATGTAGAAAGTCCTTCAGTTGGAATCATGTAGGTTTTTTTCACATGATTAATGGTGTTATGAGTTTTAAGTAGGAAATACCAGATAAATTATCACTCTTAAAACATCATATCAAGGTGGTATTACTTGGATATGGATTTAATATTAATTTTTATCTTCTTAATGAAGTACTATTTTTTCAGATTTCTTAGCTGGGTGCAGTGCAACAGGCCTGTAATCCTAGCACTTAGGAGGCTGAGGCAGGAAAATCGCAAGTTCAAAGCCAGCCTCAGCAATGGTGAGGCACTTAGCAACTCAGTGAGACCCTGTCTCTAAATAAAATATAAAAAAGGGCCGGGGATGTGGCCCAGTTGTCAAATGCCCCTGAGTTCAAGCCCTGGTACAAGAAAAAAAATCAGATATGTTCATTATAATTTATTCTTTCTCTTCCCTTTCATAGTTTTTTTTTTTTTTTTTTTTTTTTTTTTTTTTTTTTTTTGGTGGGAGGGGGGGAGAATAAAGCCAATGTGAAGAAACCACACTTTAGGAGTAAGAATTTGTTTCACCTTTTTGAGCATAGAATAGCTCTGTTAATTATTTAAAATTTTTTCATTTATCTGTTATGCCTCATTCATTCATGTGTTCAGTCATTTCATTATGTCAATATGGACTGCTACCAATTTATCATTTTGTTTCAAAAATTTATTTTCAAAATACACATGGGGTAATGACTCCTCTATTTTGAGCATAGAACATTTTTACAACTTCCTGTTGAATCCACTGTTCATGGTTAACTGCTCTCAGTTTCATTAACTAACCACAGATCATACTCTTATTGTCTGCATTTTCTCACCCTATGTATCTTATTTAATTTGATTGAATGTTGTTCAAACATTCAACATATCCTAAATATAATCTTAAAATTTATGAAATTATCTATTAGAGGACAATTCCCTAATCTAAGCACAATAGACTTAATGTTTCTTTCTCGCCACCAAAGTTGTTAAAATCCTAATGTGAAGGAGATGGTATTAGAAATTGGGGAATATAAGAGGTGATTTTTTAATGAGGGAAGAGGACCCCCCTGAGTAGAATTAGTGCATTTATTACATACATCCAATAAATATCTATCAGGTCTTCCACTACATGACTTCTTAATTAAAAGACAACCATGTAGTAAATGAGCCCTCACCAACAGCAAAACTTCTAACGCCTTAACTTGAACTTTTCAGACCCCAGAATATGATAAATAATTTTCTGTATTTTAAAAATCACACATTGTATGGTAGTTTTGTTATAAAGGGCTGAAAATTTTAAGACACTGAAGTACATTAGTCATTTTTTTGTGTGTTCCAAGATTTCCATTCTAGGCATAAATTATTTTGTCTTTAATAGATTCACATATCATTTTCTAAGGAAGTCATGTTCACAATGATTTTGAGGAGAATGACCACTTAATTTAATTTTTACTTTGTTATTTTCTTTTGACATAAAACTATTTTTTAATCTATTAACACATATAAGGTATCCACTGGAAGCTCATGTGTGAGAAAATGCAAGAATGTTGAGGGATGATATGATTAGATAATGAGATTGTAACCTAACTAGTAGATTAATCCATTTGATGAAGTGATGGCTTGAAAGAACTTTGTGTGATGGGAGGAAATGATCACTGGGGGCAAACAGGTGGTATTTGTATTTTGCCCCTGGCAAGTAAAGCTTTCTCCCTCCGTTTCCTGGCAATCACACACACACACTTATGTTACAATGTTCTATCTTACCTTTGGCCCAGAGCAATGAAATTTGGCCAACCATGAACTAAATTTCTAAAACCATGAACCAAAAGAAAATTTTCTTCTCATATTGGTCACTGTAACCAAATTAAAAAAAAAAAAAAAAAAAAAAAAAAACTGATTAGGGCATAATGTATGCCCTAACTAAAGAAATTATAGCCTAAAATATTACACATATCAATATGGAATATTTTTATACATATAAAGACACTGGCTAAAGTTTTGAATTTTAATTAAATTTAAATTTATACATATGTTTCTGAAAATTATTTTCATTTAATATCTTCTGTAGCTAATTAAATATCTCTTTAAAATTTCAATAGTATTAAGATTTCTTTTTAGAAAAAATTATTTTCATTACTCTTTTTTTAATATTGCACCAACAGTACCAATGAATATTGATAGTCTCAAAAATTTCACTTGAAATTCTCAAATTAATATGTTTTTAGTATTTAAAACATAAACATAACAGAAATAACAGTATTACAATTAAATGAAATCTTAAATTACATAACAAATAGGTGGACCGTGTCCATTGATGTCACAGACGAGGAACAAAAAACTGTCTTTTTTTTTTTTTTTAAGCTTCATATGAATATAGTTTAAAGAGAGATTGAATGTTTCTTTCTTTTTTGTTTTTAGTTTTGTTTTTATTGATGTAGTAGTTAAACATATTTATGGTGTACAGTGTGACAATTTAATATATATGTACAATGTGTTATCCTCTAATGGGGATAAATAGTATTTCAAACTCTTGAAATATTCATCATTTCCTTGTGGTGGGAATCTCCGAACCCTACTCTTCTATTTCTTCATGTTTTGTGAATTGTGGTCACCATACTGTGATGAAGAGCATGTAACTTTATTCACTGTATGTAATTGAGTTTTGGTTCTTTCTTCCTTCTCTACTTTCTTCCTTTCTATCATTATTCTTGTCCTACCCTCCCTTTGGCCTTCATACATTCCAATATTTTTCAGCAAATATCATCCTGCATTTCCTACAGATAAAAGATAATTTTTGAAACCTAAAATTTTAGTTCCAACTTGTAACAAATTGTTCTTGCTCTTTGTATGGTAATTTACACATTAAAAAAAACTCATTTTATGAGTATACAAAGTCTGAAAGCATGAAAATATTTGAGTTATTTTTCCTGATATTTTGATCCTATTTGGAGAAAAAGATTAATGAAGAAGTATATGATAGATAAAAAAAAAAAGAACACATCATGGGAATTCAGCATAAATGTAAAATTTTCCTGACTGTTATGGTTTTGATGTGAAGTATCCCCCAAAAGCTCATGTCTGAGACATGCAAGAAAGTTTAGAGAAGAAAGGTTGGGTTTTGAAAGCCTTAACTCAATCAGTGAATTAATCCCCTGGTGGGATTAACTGAATGTTAACTGGAGGAAATGGGGCATTGGGGCCATGGCTTTGGGTTATATATTTGTATCTGGTAAGTGGAGTCTTTCTGCTGTGCCCTCATCATCACATGAGCTTCTTTCCTCTTTCACACACTGGTCCATGGTGTTTAGCCTCATCTTGAGCCCCAAGGAATGGAGCCTACTTTCTATGAACTAAGACCTCTGAAACCACGAGCCCCTAACTAAATCTTTCCTCCTCTTCAATGTTCTGGTCAGATATTTTAGTCACAGCCACAAAAAAGCTGACTAAAACAGAAATTGGTACCAGAAGTGGGGTCATTGCTGTGACTAACCTGACCATTTGATTCAGAAGCTTTTTCAGTTTTTGGAATTGGTGAGAGTAAGTTTGAGTTGTTTAGCAGTACAAAATGGAAATGCTTTAGATTGTTGTAAGTGGAGCCATAATGGCTGATTCTAGTGGGAAATCAAAAGAACAGGATGCCAATAGGACCATGGACAGTGAAGACAGGGCTAAAGAGGATTCAGATGAAAAGAAGGACATTATTGGTAATTGGACTAGAAGCTATTCCTGTTATGTGCTGGTTGTGAAGTGGCTGTGAAGTTGTCTGCATGTTGCCTATGTCCTGAGACTTTCTGTAAGGCTGATTTTCAAGTGATGGACTTCTTAATCTTGCAGAAGAATTTCTAGGCAGCATAGCATTCAGGCAGTGGTGACATGGATATTGCTGGTAGCTTTTAGCCAACTTTATTGTGATAATAAGGAGCAAAAATAGAGCAGAAAGATATGGAAAATGTGGACTTAAAAGGCCAGAGTAAAATTAGAGCTAAGGAAGTGACAGTGTTAAAGACATTACTGCCACTAAAAATGCTAAAGACTTTGCTGAGAGGCAATAAGAAAGTTGGCTTGAGGGATTCTCTGCATCTGGCAAGACTACACCCATCTCATACACAAGGGAATAAAAGTAAAAATTCTCTTGAGACAAGTATGGCACCCTTCTTGCATAATGGAGCCTAGGAAGATTCTTTCAATGTGCTTTGCCACACAGACATTCAGAAGCTGCTGCATCCATGGTCGCTGGAGGATTGACCACTGCTTGAGAGGGTAGCAAAACTTAGCATGTTCTAGTTCTGCAGGAATGCAGGATGCTAAAGTTCGGGGTTAATGGAGGCTTCCACCAAGATTTCAAAGGAAGACCTGGGAGGCCATGCAAAGTGCAGCAGAGTCAGAATCCCTGTGGGTATCCCCTGAGGAGTCAAAGAGTGGAAATGTGAGGAGGAAACCAAAGTTGCACTGGAGACCCCTGAGATTAAGAAATGCCATTAACATGGGACATAATCTTAGGGAAGCTACAGGAATTGAGCAGAGAGAAGCTAACATAGAAGCCACTTGGGCTGCAACCAACAAGACCACAGAGGTGAAGTTATATAGGCCCTTTGGAAAGGACATGATGCAATGTGCTCCAGATACTGAACACAGAACTGTAGGACTTGTTTGTCCAGCTGGATTTCCATCTTGCTTTGGTCCCATTCCCTTTCTCTATGCCTCTATTTTTATAAATTTAAATTCATCAAAGGTTTACTCTGTAACTTTATAACAATCTAGGAACAGTTGAGACCATGGGGACTTTTGGAACTGAACGAAATGTATTTTGCATTGTGAGATGGTTGTGAGTTTTTGGTGGCCAGGGGTTGAGCATTATGATTTGGATATGAATTGTCCTCCAAAAGCTCACGTCTGAGACCATACAAGAAAGTTAAGAGAAGAAATGATCGGGTTGTGACAGCCTTAACACAATCAGTGAATTAATCCCTGATGGGATTTACTGAGTGTTAACTGGAGTAAGTGGAGCATTGGGGACATAGCTTTGGGTTATATATTTGTATCTGGTGAATGAAGTCTCTGTTCTGCTGCTCTCTGATCATCATGAGAGGTGCTCCCTCTGCCACTCACTCTACCATGGTGTTTAGCCTCACCTTGAGCCTCAAGGAATGGAGCCTACTGTCTATGAACTGAGACCTCTGAACCCATGATTCCTCAAATAAACTTTCCCCCTCTACAATTTTTCTGGTCAGACATTTTGGTCACAACGGTAAAAAACAAAAACAAAAACAAAAACCTAAGACTCTGACTTCCTGAAGATTAATCTTTTTTTTTTAAGGCTTCATCAGAAGTCTTTGGCCAATCAAGGTAAATGCTTGAGGGCTCAGCGGGAGAATGCTCACCTAGCATGTGCTCAACAGCCCTGGGTTTGATCCTCAGCACCATGTAAAAATAAATAAATAAAATAAAAAAGGGAAAAAAAAAAGATAAATACTTGAGACTATTGCCTTCAGTATCTAAAGGGGCTAATATATCTATTTAGAGGCAAAATTAAATTATATTGGAACACAGAAATCAATTAGCTATGCCAAACCCAAGATAGAAAATACCATAAGATTGAAAAAATATCATGCATCAGCTTCAAACTTGTAACCTCTCACGACATCAAACTTAGTGTTACTCAACCTATGTCCAAATATCTCAGGAGATCTTAGGGTATTAGAATCCTTACTATGTCTTTTTCATCTTTGTTTTAAGAAATGCCATAAAATTAAACCAGCACATTTTATACTCAAAGCAGTTTAATCTCCTCTTTTTGCCCTCCTGCTTGGTCATTGAGTTTTCTTCTTCATATCTGTAAATACTCAGTCATCTTTCATTGTTTATTGCTGTTTTAATCTCTAAAGATTACCACTAGGTTGACATGGGTAGAAGAAACAGAGGCATCAATATCAGGAGAATAATGTAGGATATGGTGAAGACATGATGCAGAACTGAAGGAATTTAATAGAGCTTCTATAATAATAGAGGCCTTCGGAGCAGTAGTGTAGTTAATTGACACAGGTTTTCAGCTTCAGAGTAAATCCTGATAATCCATATTGAAGTAGCCAAAGCAGTGATGCACAAACAGCAGCAGCAGCTCAGCTATGGGCAGAAAGTAAACAGAATAATTCCTTTATGTTATATAAAAAGAAACAGGTAACACAAATACTTGAAAAATTTGTATATCCAAAAAGATTCAAAGACATTTTTGTTACTATTTATAATTTAAGTTTACATAAAATTTCCAATAATATTGACAATTTAAAAAGCTGAAATTTCTTCAAGGGATTCATTTTGCATATGACTTTAGGTAATTATCTTCATCTAATCCTAAAAATAACAAATGATATTTTGCACCCCTTTAATAGAAAATGGACATATTTCATGACTTCTAAACTGCATGACTTCATTCTCTCACTTATTTATAATATATTAATACAGTTATTTCATATATATTTTATAGATGAAAGTTCTGTAACTTAAAGGGTTAGATAATAGCAAAATATCATGTAATTAGAAAGTGGTTGAGCTTGCATACAAACCAACTTTTATTAAAGTGATACCATGAAATTGGTGATTACTAATTTACTATGCACTAAATAGTCAAAATTTTAATTGAATATTTTATTGAAGCAATTTATGAGCAGCAGATTAAGATAATGATAGCTAAAGTGTCCAAAAGAATTCTGAATTTTAAAAGGATGATGTAATGTACCATCTTATTAGTGAAAATAGTAAATAAACTGAAAATACAGAAATAAATTTTAGGCATGCATTCTGTGAATATGTTTTTATATTCAGATTTTGACTACAATCTGTAGACTTAGGCTATTACCTTCAATATGTAAAGAGGATAACATGTATATTTAGAGGAAAAATAAAATAATATTGGGATGAAGAAAAAAATTAACTGTGCCAAAGACAAAATAGAAAATACCATGATACTTAAAAATATCATACATTAGCTAATAATTTACACTCTAACTTATGACCTCTCACAACATCAGTGTTATTTTCTTACTTTCTGTACAGGATGAGTGCTGCTCACTGTGCCAGATTTAGGAAGTGCAATTAGTAATCTTAAATTCATCTTGTCCCCAGTAATTATATATCAGTTGTCCCTGTGGCTGTGAAACACAGAGCTAGAGCTAAATAAAATGAAGCAATAACAACTTAAAGAAAAAGAAAATTTTTATTTAAATGATATTAGTCATCTATGTAACCTGGAAGAAGTATATATTTACATATGGGATTAAAAGAGAAATACTGAAAATTTAAATTTAGAAAATTTAAATTTAGTAGGAAGGACAAAGAGGAAAATCAGAGGGTATTTTAAGAAAGGAGAAGGTATTTCTTGGGGATTCTTTAATTGCCTAAGTCCTTTTACATGGTTTAAGAAAGTACCACTAAAGCAGACAAGGTATTGTTCATCCATAGAAGCCATTTTATTTGTCTTGATATTTATTTTCTCACAATTTAAAAGTACAAGCTGATAATATACTCTAGAATGCATCTTTTGATAAAATGGTTTCGTCTAAGTCTGCCATGAATGAAAATATATCTAATTCTACTATGAATTAAAATGTTCCCAGCTTTAGAAATGAGTCAGACAAGTTACTATTTGTTATGGTCTTATACAGAATTTAGTGAATACATTTCTACCTGTTGATATCTAACTAAATTTCATTGTTTTAATCACCTTGTTCACTGCTGTGACCAAAAGACCTGACAAGAACAATTAAAGGAGGAAAAGCTTATTTGGGGCTCCTGGTTTCAGATGTCTCAATTCATAGATAATAGAACATCATGTCAGAATGTTGTAGTGGAGAAAAGTAGCACAGGATATGGAACTAGGAAACAGAGAGGGAGCTATAAACCCCTCATGGTAAACAAAATATAAACCTCAAAGGCATGCTTTCAATGAGGCACCTCTTCAAGGCACAACCTTTCTACCTACAATTATTGGCAAGTTAATCCTCATCAATGGATAAGGATGCACTGATCAGTTGAAGACTCTCCTAAACCAACCATTTTAACTCTAAAACATATTTCATTGTCTCACACAAGACCTTGCAGGGGACACCTAATATCTAAAGCATAACACTTCAATGACCTTAAGACTCTATAAGCTAGTATGAGAGTTGAGCCCCAAATTTATGCAAACACTTAATATCTTAACTCCACTTCCAATTTCAATAAAAAACAAAAATTACTTAAAGGGAAAAAAATGTGTATATAAGATTTCAGTTGTTTGCCAATGGAGCTTTAGGTTTTTAGTCTATATTACTTAGGGCATTTCAACTTTTGAGGTCAAGAGAGAAAAGAACTATCTAACAGTAAGTACTTTTTGAAGAAAGCTGCTACTGGTTAGAAGATCATTCATCCAAGTTTCCTGAAGATGGTCATGTTAGTTGCCAGGTAGAATGGCATGTAAGAGAAAGAGAAATGGAGGAGATATCCTTGCAAGAGTATGGTACAGTCCCACTTATGTCAAAGTATCAAAATTAATCATCTTCCAGGTTCTAGCACATCTGTACATTTGGGGGAAAAGTACAGAATGTGATGGTTATAAAAATTATACATTTCTAGGTATAGTAATATTAGACTTACTTCTTGTGCTTGCAATATTAGTATGAGATGTAATAGTTTAACAAGTATCTCAGGTGCTTCTTTGCATCTAAACTACTGCCAAGATAATGATTATGGTATGGAATATATACATATATATTTGGAATTAATTATGGATTTAATATTGACAAAAATTTCTTAAGGAATATGAACAATAAATCATAAATAAGTACAAAGATGGTGTGGACATGCTTTTTTATAATAAGATAAAAACTGGGAAAAGTTGTTTGTATTTTAGATTATTTTATATTATTAAAATAATTTATTCACCAATGCATACTTTGGTAATAATGGGCACTACATAAATAATTTTCAATTTAATTATTACCCTTTGAAGCAACTGATGATTTACGGGTTCAGAAGACAACTAGAGAGCCTACTTTGATTCTCTGATTATGTAGGCTATTACACACAGAATCTGTTTTATTCAATATGAAGACACCAAAAGAAAAAAAGGACCTCTTTAATATTTTAAATGCCCTTAACACATTGATAAGACTGCTTTAATGTTTAGACACTCTATTTTTAATGTTCACATAAATAACTGGACTATCTATCATGAATTTTTAGATTTCCACACAGGTTAAGCTTACCTCTAGATATGCTAATATCAGATAAAAGCTATTTCATGCCTATATCCATTGCCTAGGCTTTCTTAGTTTCTTTATATGTTAACCAAAGATAAAAAGATTGTGTTTAAACTTATTAAAATAATTGCTCTGCCTGTTTCATTGACTGATACTCTGGTTTCAGAGGTTCAATGTTCTCTATTAATTTTTTTTATTATTTGGATGCTCTGAATATGTTGATTCTGATAGAAACAAGTTCAGATCTATACCAATTTTACCAATGCCTGATCTTCTCTACCAAGACTATGCAATCTAGGAAGGTGTATTAGTCAGTGTTCTCTAGAGGAACAGAATCAATAGGAAGTATAATTATAAAAAGGAGATTTAATCCACAATGGCCATCTGCAGGCTGGAGAGCTGGAAGAACCAGTAGCTAAGCAGTCCAAGAGGCTATAGCCCCAGAACAAGAGGGATCAGCAGTGCTACTCTAGTCTAAGACTGAGGCTTCTGGAAACTCCCCAGAAAATCACTATCAGAGTCGGCTTTAGAAGAGTGAAAAAGTGAGAGTCCAATATCCTCAGATGACCACTGTAGCAATCAAGAACCTGTTCAAGAAGACTCAAGCTTGCATCATCTGCTACTTCCTTATTCTTCCAACTTTTATTCCATCCAAGTCATCACCCTATTGGACACTGCTGCCCATGCTTAGGGAAGCTCTCCATTTTAGTTGCCTAACCCACAGGCCAATCATTCCTAGACAGACCCTCACTGACACACCCAGAGGCCTCTCAGTCATCAGCATCTCTTAATCCAATCAAGCTGACAATTCAAATTGACCACTACAAATGCTACAAATGGTGTAAAATATTTGGGCTGCAGAATGTTTTGGAAGAGAGTTATGAGCTCTAACTTTAGCAATCAGATTTTAGACATAGGCTTCTCAATTGGAATATTTAATATTTAGCTGCTTGGCTTGAGCCACACAGTTTGCTGAGATGTATTAGTTGCCCAAAGTCATGCATACCACATCATGTCACTGACACATACATCACTGGATAGTGGACATTTCAAAAGGCAGTCCCCACGATCCTCAAAATTGTCATGCATAAAACCAAGTTTTATTTTCTTTCCATATATATATATGGAAAATCAAACCATGGTTCCTCAAGATACTAAATAAAGAATGACCATAAAATCCAGTACATAATTATTTATAAGTATAAAATTATATAGATATTTGAATTAGAAAAAAATAACTATTGCCCTAGTTCTGCAGATTTTCAGGTAAATTTTTAGAAGCTGCTATTGATGAAACACAGAAACTCCAAATTTTGAACCAGTTTTCATGAGTATTTACATCAAGTATTTACAAGTCTGAAAGCTTTGAGGTCTCAGGGGCCATAAACACTTCTTCACACTCTTTTATACACGTTTTCATAATTCATGACCCAGAACAAAGCTTATATTTTGCATAAAATACTTCCTATATAGTCCCAGTCAGAATTCATTAATGTCTCCTCCAAAATTTACTCTCTGTATACTATATGCTATTACCATAGTAATTATCATACTCTTTGATATAATTATTATATAATTATTTCTTATAGTGACCCAATTTTCCTCCCCATTGGAATCCAGCAGAGACTTACTGAACAATCAACATCCACAAACTGTTATTTTTCCATTTGTAGTAACAATGCAATCAGTCTTCAAAATTCTTCTAAATTCAGGTCAGATTTATTGTTTATATACATGTCTGAAAATATAATTAAACAATCTTGGCACAATTTTAAAATATAAAAATACCATGATTCATACAAATAATCTTATATATTTAGTAGACACTAGTAAACAAATGCCAGTGATCTTGGCATTTGATGAAACACATTACTCTTGCTGTTGGGAGTCTGACTTTGGATATGTGCAGTAGAAATTTTGTGATCCTAGTTGGTATTCATTCTATAACTTTAAAACATAGTGTTCTGAAAGTGGTACTATCTAGGAGCCACACAGATTTCCTCATAAAACCTATAGTTAATAAAAATAATATGACAGTATTTAAGCTGTAGGTAAAAGGGCTAGGTTGACATAGTTTAAATGAAAAGAAAGAAAAAAAGAAAATCCTCCCACTCCTAAATGTCATATAATTGAAATTTATGTAGTTTAAACAAATCAAACTGACATACTGTGTTTTTGTTGTGCTGTTAAGAAAGCATGCTGGCAAATGACCTTTGTGTTTACTGCCTGTGAGCATGAGACAGTTCAGGCCATGTCTGTCCTGTTAGCATGAGAAGTTGTGGCTACTGTGCTGCCATGAACATAGGGATGCAGCTATCTCCTTGGAATAATGAAGAGAGAATGCCAGATTTTATGGCACTTCTATTTTCAGTATTTGAGGAATCATGATAGGATTTTCCATAATATCAGTAATCAATTTACATCCTGAGTAACAGTGTACAGATATCTCCTTTTCTCTACATCCTTACCAACATTGGATGTATTTTGACCTTTAAGTAATAGGCATCATAACAGTTGGGACATGATATTCCATTGTGGTTTTGATTTACTTTTCTCTGATGGCTTGTGATGAGATTCTTTATCATATTCTTGGGGACCATTTGCATGCATTCTTTGGAGACGTGTTTATTTAGGTCCTTGCCCATTTTTGATGGAGTTATTTACTTCTTTATTCATGTATTTTGCTATTGAATTCTGAGTTTTCTATATTTCAAATATTAGCCACTATCATATATAGGTTTGAAAATATTTTCCACCTGTCTCGGGCTTTCATTTTATTTGGTTGATAATTCCTTTCATCTTTTTATTTTCTATGACTGCTTTATTTGCTGTGCAGAATTTTTTTAGTTTGATGTAGTCACACTTCTTTATTTTTACTTTCTTTGTCTAACTCATTTCCAACATCAATATGATGGAACTGTTCCTTTTAATGTTCTCTCCTCTGAGTTTTAGCGTTTTATGCCTGATATTTAAGTCTTTAGTCCTTTTGAGTGGCTTCCTGTGTTTCTTTAACAATTCCATTTCATTTTTCACATTGAGATTCAGTTTCCCCAAAACCTCTTATGAAAGAGATAATCCCCTCCTCTTTGTGCATTTTCAGCACCTTTTCAAAGATGAGTAGGCCAGATATGTGAGTTGATTTCTCCTTTCGATTCTATTCACTTATGTGTCATTTTTATTCCAGTATCATATTGTTTTGCTCACCATAGACTTTCTTACACCTATTTTTCAAGAATGTCTATTTAATTTTTTTCTGGATTATCTATTCTAGTCCATCCATGTGTCTAACTATTCTTGTATTAATAACACACTCCTTTAATAATCAGATTTTATACCAAATAGATGAGAAGCTTTCTCAATATTATTTTTGTATTTTTAAATGATTTTTTAAATGTAAAAAATGCTTTTCTGGATTTTCATCATGGTCTATTTATGTATACTAGACAAATAAGAATTGGATATATTTAAGATATACAAGGTGACATTTTGATATATATATACATGTTGTGAAATTATTACCACAGTCACACTAATCAACTTATTCATCAGGTCACATAGATATAATTTTGTGTTTGGGGAGACTCAAAAAAATACTATGCTATCTATCTAATAGACCTCCAGAACTAATTTGTCCCATATGACTATTTGTGCTATTTGACCACATCTCATTCTTTAACCCACTCACCTCCCAGACCCTACATCCCACCGTTCTACTCTCTGATTTATGAGTTTTATATTTTTATATTTCACATGTGTGACCATGAAGTATATGTCTGGCTTATTTCACATAGCATATTATCCCCCTTTATTCATGCTGTCACAAATATCAGGATTACCTTGTTTTAAAAAGCTAAACAATGTTCCATTGCAATATTTGATTATAGGTAACATTTTCCAAAGTCCCGTGTACTAAGAGTGGTGCTATTGGAAGTTAATTGAAACTTTAGCATAGTGTCTAGAGTAATGTTCTTAGGTCATTGAAGTATGCCCTCAAAGGGGATTGTGGGAGCCCAATCTTCTCCCTTTCCTCTCTTCTACTTCCTGTCTCATGAGGTAAGCAGTTAGCTCTGCCAAATATTCCACAATGTTGTGCTGCCCTTACTAGAGGCTCAAAATATGAGAACAAACAGTCTTGGACTATAACTTCAAAAACATGAGCGAAATAAACATTTTTTTTTTTTTTTTTTTTTTTTTTTTGTGGTACCAGGGATGGAACTCAGGGGCAGTTGACCACTGGGTCACATCCCCAGCCCTTTTTTGTATTTTATTTGGAGACAGGGTCTTACTGAGTTGCTAAGTGCCTTGCTATTGCTGAGCCTGGCTTTGAACTCACAATCCTCCTGCCTCAGCCTCCCAAAGTGCTGGAATTACAGGTATGTGCCACCGCGCCTGGCTCAAATAAACATTTTTATCTTTATACATTCAATGCCTCAGTGTTTTATTTTAGTTACAGGAAAGTAACTAGTACACATGAGTGCATACACACACACGCACGCACACACACTTCATTTTCTTTATCCAACAGTGGACACCACTTAGGTTGATTTCATACCTTCCTGTTGTGAATAATGGTGCAATAATATGGGAGCACAGATATTTCTTCAATATAATGATCTCATTTCCTTTGAATATATGTTCAGAAGTGGGGGTTGTAGATCATATAGTTCTATCTTTATTTTTAAATTAGCTTATATTTTGTATGGTAATTTGCTAAGGCTTTAAATATGTATTTACTATCAGTTTCCTCAATTTTATTGAGAGAAGAAAATCATAAACCTAAAAGCAGTTAGTGAGATATGCCTTAATATTGAACATGGATTTGACTTGTCTTACTTTCATTCCTTTACATTCAAGTTTCTTTTAAAGAGTTTTCTTATGATGACACCATGCTTACTCACCACTATATAGAGAATACTGACATGGTCCTGAAGATTCATTCATAAGTAATACTCTCTACTTTTCTAAAGGTGTTACAATCTAAAGGAATAGAAAAAGACAGGCAAACAGATAAGAAGAGTATAATGAGATAGTTCTATGACATAAGTAACCATGAGAATACAACTGAAGACCAAAGAAGGGAGTGCTTAAGTAAGATTTGAAGGTTTTCTGAGATGGTCAGATTAATACAGTTCTAAGCTGGATTCTGAAGAACGAGCAGTGATTGCTCATGTAAACGGGATGGGTGTGAGGCAGAGGAAACATAGTAGGAGTGAATGTTCAGAGATGAGATAGAGCCTGACATATTGATGAAAATGTGATTTATTGGTGGCAAGATTATAAAGAATAGAAGATACCAATGGTATCTCTAAAGATAGAAAGGGAACTAGGGTTTAGATCACAATAGTGCCTTTATCCTGACAGCACTAGGGAATCATGAAGATGAACCAAGTATTAAACTAACTTCATCAGAGGTCCATTTTGGAAAGATATTTCTGAAGAACATTTTGGAGAAGGATTAAGTTGGAAGCAAAGACCAAAGATAAGAGGATGGGGTATTAACCATGTTTTATGTACAAGGGTAATGGATTCACGATGAGAAGAGTCAGGGAATATTAAAAATTATGTGGTAAAATAGAGGCAACTTTCTGTTCCCTTATACATGACAAGTGAGACAGAGAAAGACTTTGAGAGTGATTTCCATCTCTTGAGGAGTTTAGGTAAATGGTGATACCACTGAAGGATGGGCACCTTCCAAAATTGTACAGGAAGGTGATGTGATCAGCTATTATGTTTAAAGATATACTTGGATTATAGTGGGCATCCAGAAATATAATGAATGTTCATAATATATTTTTTAAAATTTGCTTATTTCTCTATGGTGATTTTTATAAAAGCATCATTAAATTATATATAAATTTGGTGAAGAATCGCATCTTTAAATATTCACTCCATATTTTAGAACAGAATTAGCTTCCCTTTTTGGGACAGTTTAAAATATCACTTTTTCAAAAAGTACAGCACAACATTTTGTATTATATTTCTTAGTGAAATGTAAGTTTTTGCTAAATTATCTTAGTGAAATGTAAGTTTTTGCTAAATTTCATGTTTTGAAAATTGTTTATAACAGGTTTTTGAAATCTATATGTTTGATGAAATGCTGATATATGCATTTTTTTTTATCTTGCAAGATTGGTGACTCTTAAATTTACTTGTAGACAAAGGTACTAACCCCCAAACTGACAGCTTTAAGTCTTTTCAAATCATTATTTTTTAATATTTCCTTTTTATATACTTACTGCAATGATCAACATTTTGAAGACAGGGCAAACGTAGAATGATATTGCCAAGAATGTCATTTTGATTCTAATTTTATTAAGAATAGTTCAAGAATTTCAAATTGTTAAAAAAGATAAATGTTAAAATAATATGATATTAGTCTTCATTTACCAGTACATTTTACAAGTATTTTTATTTCCAAAGTGCTATATTTTAATCAAGTAATATTTTAGCATCATTTTAATTTTGTCTAAGCAGTTCATAGTGAGATTTCATGTAACATTTCTATTATTTATTATTGTAATCATTGACACATTGATTATACAAGTTAATAAAAAGATATTTTATAAATCTGTATATAATGCACTAATTATGATCTTTAAATAAACACCATAATAGATGTCTGTTTCAACTGATAGTTATTAAAAGATTGATCTACTAAATCTTTTGTTATTGTCCTGGCTGGACTCTGTCATTTCCCTCATTAAATGCATAAACTATTCTGCTTCATGTCTTGAAATTTTTGTGTTTGTTTATACCTTTTCTTGTTTTCTTTCTTTCAATTTTCAATTCACTTACCTTTTCTATTTGATTTTCCCTCTTCAATCTTAAGTATATATCTTAATGTTACTGCCTAGAAGACTTCCACTTTGTTTCCTCTACTTACATATTTCATAGTATACTGCTTGATTTTATACAATAATGTATAACATATGTCAAATATTATTAAAATATGTATTTATTTGCTAAGTGTATGATTTTATACATGTGTTAAAGTTCCCTGAGGTGAGGATCCAGGTTTGACTGTCATGGTGTTTACATACAGAATATGCTTAAATCCTAATGAGTAAATAGCCAGGTAAATCACAGTGACCATAGAGTTGCTCAAAATGATGGGACCTTTTTGCAATTGAGGGCAAAATCAATTTCAATGGGAAAGACAACTCATATAAATGCATATCATCTATAAAATGCATAGGTGTCTCTGAATGGTCAGAGTCTAACATAAAAAAAAATAGAATGATCTTAGCTAAAGTAAACCTTTTTGAATTCCTCTGTGAAAACTGAAAAATGAACACAATGTCTGATAAATCATAAAACAGATTTATGTAGACATAAACTGAAAAACTGTACTAAATTTTAAAAATTATTTTGCACATTACTTGTTTCATATCATATAATTGGATCTCAAATTACTGTAATAGCACCACCACTAGTTAGAACATTGTACTGTGTGATAAGAGAGGACATTTATAGGAGATATGACAGACCAGAGTAGAAAACACTTTTGCTAAAGAAGATTAGGAAATGAAGGATAACATACACCAAGACCATTTTAAATGCATAGCTCAACCTTAAATCATAAACAAAATCTCTAGAAGTGAAGACAAATTTTAAAAACTAGAAGTGTGATCTATCTTTGACAAATTTCTTAAACTGTATACCTCTAAGGATGGTGTTTTAATTGCCACACAAACAAATAGTGCCATTTATAATATTGAATTTCTGAGCACTGCATAAAAATGGAAATCTCAACACAATATGGCATCAGTGGAAGTGTAAACTAGAGAATTCATTCAATATTTAGCAAATTTAAAAATATGGAAACTTGTCCCAGGGCTATGTGAATTGGTTAAAGCGGTCAAATCCTATCCCTTAATAGTAATATATTTCTGGACTATGCATGAAACAAGGAAAATAAATGTTTCCTTTTTCTCAGTTCTAGCAATTTCCAAGCCAATCAATTATCACTTTTCTCTGTGTCTCTGTCTGTATCTCTCTTTCTTTCTCTCTCTCTGTCTCATGCACATGTGTACGCGCATAGGTATGAGATTAATTTTTTTTTTTCTAAAGGATGCGATCTTTAAATAAAGCCTCAGGGCTTTAAGATTCCACAATTATATACACGATTAAAGAGCTTCCATGGACAATCATGATCAGAAACAAACAGCATCAAATTTAGACACACAGGAGATTCAGATGCAATACATAAAATTTAAATGCAGGAAGAGAAGGAAATATCATAAATTCAATCAAAGAAAAAAATCAGTTTATTCACAAATCCTATAAAACTTCCCATAGTTGAAAAGAAGTGTGAAGGTCAAGAAATAATATATTAAAATAGTGAACAAAAACTTGCAATCTCATCTTTCACAGCAAGCTAAATTAGCATTGGGAACATTATTTAAGGGACATTTTCTTTGAACCTAAGAAAATGTGCAATAGTAGAGTCTCAGTGAATCAATATCTAAACATTATCTTTCAGGAGAAAAATAAAGTCAAACCCCAAGTCCAATCTTATATGCAATTAAGAATATATCAGGGGCTAGGGTGTGGCTCAGTGGCAGAGCACTTGCCTAGCATCTGTGAGGCACTGGGTTCAATCCTTAGCATTACATAACAAATAAAATAAAGGCATCCTGTTCATCTACAACTACAAACATATTTTTTTAAAAATAATATATCAGTAATGATAAAAAAAAAAAAATTACTAGCCAGGCATGGTGGTATACCATATCTTAGCTCCTTGGGAGCCTGAGGTAGGAGGATGAAAAGTTCCAGGCCAGCCACAGGTACTTAGTGAGCTACTGTCCCAAAATAAATGATAAAAAAGGCCAGGATATAATTCAGTAGTAGAGTGTCCCTGAGTTCAGTTCCCAATACTGGTAGGGGTAGGCAGAGGGTTTCTAATTTTAGGGAGGTAGTATGAAAATAATGAAAATATCACAACCTTATTTGATTAAAATATTCCGTGGTCTTTCTATTTCTCTGGTGGCAGACATGGGATATTCTTTTTCTTTTAAATAGAACATATCCATACCCATGAACACTTAAGTATAAATGTTCTAGTGCAGAACACATTGGTCAGTTAATTCCATCTTTCCTGTATCTATAGGTTTGCAATAAAGTGTAACCTCCTTTTCTTTTTCTTTCTTAGCATTTATACAATCCAAAAGATGTGAAATATAAGTGTTAGGAAATGAAGGATATCATCTACCAATGTCATTTGAAGTGTGTTTTTGTCAGCTTTTTCACTGCTATGACTTAAATACACAACCAGAACAACTTTAGAAGAGGAAAAATTTATTGCAAGGCTTGTGGTTTTAGAGGTCTTAGGCCATAGAAGGCGAGCTCCCTTCATTGGGGCTCATGGTGAGGCAGAACATCATGGCTGAAGAGTGGTAGAGAGAAGCAGTCCAGATGACAAACAGGAAACAGAGAGAGACTCTGTTTTGCCAGATACAAATATATACATTAAAGCCACACGTCAATTCATACCTCCTCCAGACACACCCTACCACTTCAGTTAATCCCATCAGGGATTAA
This sequence comes from Tamias sibiricus, assembly GCA_025594165.1. NCBI lineage: Eukaryota > Metazoa > Chordata > Mammalia > Rodentia > Sciuridae > Tamias > Tamias sibiricus. The sequence goes on from CM046662.1 coordinate 148,477,143, forward strand.
CCCCATTTACTAGGCTAAGGCTATAACTCAATAATTTCTTCTGCAAACCTTCTTATATTCTCTCACATCTCAGCTTTTGGGGGAAACATCACATCCAAATCATAATATTCTGCCCCTGGCCCCTAAAAGCTCACAACCATCTCACAATGAAAAATAAATTTTGCTCATTTCCAAGAGTCCCCATAGACTCTAAAGTTCTGAGATTGCTCAAAGTTCAAGTCCAAAGTTTTCTCTGAGGCTCAAGGCAATCTCGCATTGTGAATTCCTGTAAAATTAAAAGCAATTTACAAGTATCCAATATATAAAGGTATAGAATAATCACTTCCATTCACAAAATTAGGGGCACAGAAAAAAAAAAAATAGGACCAAAGTAAAGCCAATATATCCAGCTGGGTAAACAGGTCTTGTAACTCCATGTTGGCAACTGGGGCAAATGGCATCATAATGTTCTCTCTAAAGGGCTTGTGTAGTTCTGCTCTGTGGCCTTGTTGGATGCCACCCAAGTGGCCTTTCTGTTGGTTTTTCTCTCTTCAATTTCTGCAGCTTTCCTAGGATAATATTCCACATTACTGGTATTTCTTAATCTTGTGGGGCGGAGCGGGGGTGGGGGGGAGGTTTTGACTGCAGCTTTGTTTTCTCAGGGGGTACCCACAGGGACTTCAACCCATTTGTGCGTCCTCTGGTCTCACAGGCCTTCCTTTGAAATCTTGATGGAAGGCTCCATTACCCCCTAACTCCAGCATCCTGCATTCCTCCAGAAACAGCACCATGTGGTTGATGCCAAGGTCTGCCCCTATCTTGATCACTAGCCAAGTTTCCCACGTACCCTGGTGCAGCATCCTCTAAGTGAGTGTCTGGGTGGCTGAACACATTGAAAAACTTCCTAGAACCTCAGGTGCAAGAAGAATACCCCACTGGTTTCTTCTCAAGAGAATTTTCACCTTTATTCCCTTAAGCATAAGATGGGTGTGGCCTTGCCACCTCCAGAGATGCCCTCAAGCCATATTTCTTATTGTCTCTAGGCAAAGTCTTTAGCATTTCTCTAGTGGCAGTACTATCTTTAACAACTGCAACTTTCTTAGTCCCAGTTTTTCTCAGACCTTTAAAGTCCACATTTTTCAAATATTTCTGCTGGTCTTTATGTTTCTGATGACCACAATAAATTTGACTGAAAGCACCCCCTGAACACTATGCTGCCTAGATATTTCTTCCACCAGAATTAAGACGTTCATTGCTTTTTAAATCAGCCTCACAGAAAGTCTCTGGATATGGCCAAAATGAACACAGCTTCTCAGCCAGAACATGATGTGAATGGCCTCTACTCCAAATTTCAATTGAGTCTTCCTTTTCTGAACCCTCTTTTGCCCTGCCTTCACTATCTACAGAGCTCCCACCAGAATTGGCCATTAAGCTCCATTTACAATATCCTAAAGCATTTCCAGCTTGCTCTGCTAAGCATCTCAAAATTCTTCCCATCAATTCTAAAAAGCTTCAAATGCTTCTGAACCACATGGTCAGGTTAGTCACAGAAATAGCCCCACTAACAGTACCAATTTCTGTTTTAGTCCATTTGCTGCTGTGACTAAGGATCTAACCAGAATAACTATAGAGAAGGAAAGTTTATTTAAGGGCTCAGTGTTAGAGAAACCTTAGTCCATAGAAGGCTGGCTCCATTTCTCAGGGGTCAAGATGAGGCTGAACATTATGGTGGAGTGTGTGGCAAAGGGAACATGTGTGCTCACATCATGGTGATCAAGAAGCAGAGAGAGGGACTTTACTTGCCAGATACAAATACATACAACAAAGCCAAGCACTAATTCTCACCTCCTCCAGCCAAACCCTACCACTTCATTTAATCCCATCAGAAACTAACTCACTGATTAGGCTAAGGCTATAACCCAATCATTTCTCCTCCCAATCTTCTTGCATTGTTGCACATCCAAACCATAACAAAATGCACAGCTTGACCTAAAAAATTCATAAACACATTTTTTTGAAACCAGGATTGAACTACATAATTAAATGTGTGCTGTGTTTTTGAGAAGTTTATTGAACTTTTTCCTGTAAGGATGAATTTTATCTTTCCAAGATTTGTACATTAAAACTCTATCACTGTGAGTCCCAGGATGTGACTGATTTTGGAGAGATGACTGTTAAAGAGGCAATTGAGAGGTAATTAGCTAAGATGAGGGCTTTCAGAGTGGGCCCTAATATCTGACCAGTGATATTAAAGGAAGAGAGGGAGATAAGGACATCTAGAGAGAGAAATTAGGAATTCGTGAGCATAGATGAAAAGTGATCTGTTAGCTAAGAGATCACATAAACACACCAAACAAACTGGTTACATTGCTTTTAATGACCATGTAGTTGAAGTGCATGATATAGTCCTCCTTTGGGTCTCTTTCTATTTTTTTTTTTTTTTTTTTGTCTTTATTTCCAGTCAAAGTTTATGTATTCCCAGGAATCTTATATACTAAGAAATCATTAATATTACAAAATCATTAATTTTCAGGCATAATTCAGTGACCTTTTTAAGCACATACTTCCAAAGTCTCCAATACACAAACCAAGATATATAATATTTCCAACATTTCATAAAGTTATCTGATAACTCCTTTTAGCAGAGTCCCATTTTTCATAGACAACATCACAGAAACTATGTAATTTCTATGATTATAGACTTAATTTACCTGTTCTTGACCTTTTGTAAATGGATTTATTTACAAAAATAAATTCATTTTTAAAATAACATTGTTATGTGTAATAGTAGTATATCTTTCTTTATTAATAAATAATTTGTTACTATATAAGTATAGCACTTCCAGTGACTGAAATAATAAAACTTGTTAGCTTATTATAGAACAAATACAATGTATTTGGCAACACAATGTTGTGGTAATTATGTTGAAATATATGTACAAATATACGTCCTATGTTTGCTTAACTTTGAGGACCTGGTGAAGAAAGACATGGAGGCAATGAAGAATACATCTGTGTATCTAAACTGAAAGGCACAATATAAATTCCATTTACTTGAAGCAGTGAAAATCTCTAAAACTTTTAAATTTTTTTTATTTAATTTAATTTGTTATACATGCTTTTAGAGTACAATTCTTTTCATATTACATATATTCCAAGTCATTGGTTTTACACAAAGTATTTTCATACCATTTGAGTTTTTATACATGCACTTAATATATTGATGTCAAACTCCTTCTGCCATTATTTCTATCCCCTTGCCCCTTTCCCTCCCCTCCCCCCTTTTTACTATTTAACATTTCTTCATTCCTCTCATCCCCCCTCCCTTGCCACTATAATTCAGTATCATCATAGCAAAGGAATCAATCGACCTTTAGTTTTCTGGAATTGGCTGACTTCACTTAGCATTATTTTTCTCCAACTCCACCCATTTACCTGCAAATGCCATGATTTTATTCTCTTTTAGTGCTGAGTAGTGTTCCATTGTGTACCAAAGTTTCCCTGTCCATTCATCTATTGATGGGCATTGGGGTTGTTTCCACAATCTAGCTATTGTGAATTGTGCTGCTATGAACATTGATGTGGCTTTGTCCCTGTAGTATGCTATTTTTAAGTCCTTTGGGTATAGACCGAGGAGTGGGATAGCTGGGTCAAATGGTGATTCCATTCCAACTTTTCCTAGGAATCTCCAAACTGCTTTCCAAATTGGTTGCACCAATTTGCAGCCCCACCAGCAATGTAAGAGTGTGCCCTTTTCCCCACGTCTTCACCAGCATTTATTGTTGTTTGTGTTTTTGATAGCTGCCATTCTGACTGGCATAAGATGAAATCTTAGAGTAGTTTTGATTTTCATTTCGCTAATTGCTAGAGATGTTGAGCATTTTTTCATATATTTGTTGATTGATTGTCTTCTTCTGAGAAATGTCTGTTCAGTTTCTTAGCCCATTTATTGATTGGGTTGTTTGTTTGTTTGTTTGTTTTTTGTTGTTGTAAAGGTTTTTTGAGCACTTTATACATCCTTGAAGTTAATGTTCTGTCTGATGTGCATGTGGTAAAGATTTACCCCCTTTCTGTAAGTTCTCTGTTCCCCTCACTGATTATTATTTCTTTTGCTGAGAAGAAGCTTTTAAGTTTAAATCCATCCCATTTATTAATGTTTGGTTTTCATTCTTGTGCTATATGGGGTCTTATTGAGGAAGTTGGGGCCTAATCCAACATGTTGGAGATTTGGGCCTACTGTTTCCTCTGTTAGGTGCAAGGTCTCTGGTTTAATTCCTAGGTCCTTGATATACTTTGAGTTGAGTTTTGTGCATAGAGAGAGATAGAGGTTTAATTTTATTTTATTACATAAGGATTTCTAGGTTTCCCAACACCATTTGTTGAAGAGGCTGTCTTTTCTCCAATGTATGTTTTTGGCACCTTTGTCTAATAAAAGATAACTGTAGAAGTGTGGGTTAGTCTCTGTGTCTTCTATTCTGTACCATTTGTCTACTGGTCTATTTTGGTGCCAATACCATGCTGCTTTAGTTACTATTGCTTTGTAATACAATTTAAGGTCTGGAATACTAATGCTACCATCTTCACTCTTCTTGCTAAGAATTGCTTTGGCTATTCTGGGTCTCTTATTTTTCCAGATGAATTTCATGATTTCTTTTTCTATTTCTATGAGGAATGACATTGGGTTTTTGATTGGGATTGCATTGAAATTGTATAGTGCATTTATTAGAATAGTCATTTTGACAATATTAGTTCTACCTATCCATGAACAAGATAAATCTTTCCATCTTCTAAGATCTTCTTTAATTTCTTTCTTTAGTGTGTTGTAGTTTTCATTGTACAGGTCTTTCACTTCTTTTGTTAGGTTGATTCCCAAGTATTTTATTTTATTTTTTTACATTATAGTAAATGGGGAGGATTTCCTAGTTTCTCTTTTTGAGGATTTGTTGCTGATGTACAGAAATGCCTTAGATTTATGGGTATTGATTTTGTATTTAGCCACTTTGCTGAATTCGTTTATTAGATCTAGAAGATTTCTGGTGGAGTTTTTTGGATCTTCTATGTATAGAATCATATCGTCTGCAAATAGTGATAATTTGAGTTCTTCTCTTCCTATCCGTATCCCTTTTATTTCTGTTGTCTGTCTAATTGCATTGGTTAGGGTTTCAAGAACTGTGTTAAATAATAGTAGTGAAAGAGGACATCCCTGTCTTGTTCCAGTTTTAGAAGGAATGCTTTCATCTTTTCTCCATTTAGAATGATGTTGGCCTGGGGCTTAGCATAGATGGCCTTTACAATGTTGAGATACGTTCCTGTTATCCCTATTTTTTCTAGTGTTTTGAACATGAAGGGGTACTATATCTTGTCAAATGCTTTCTCTGCATCAATTGAGATGATCATATGATTTTTATCTCTGAGTCTATTGATGTGGTGATTTACATTTATTGATTTTCTTATGTTGAACCAACCTTGCATTCCTGGAATGAACCCCACTTGATCGTGATGTACTATTTTGTTTATGTGTTTTCGTATTCGATTTGCCAGAATTTTATTGAAGAGTTTTTGTATCTATATTCATTAGTGATATTGGTCTGAAGTTTTTTTTGTTTTGTTTTGTTTTGATTTGTCTCTGCCTGGTTTCGGAATCAGGGTGATATTGGCCTCATAGAATGAGTCTGGAAGGGTTCCCTCTTTTTCTATTTCATGGAATAGTTTGAGAAGTATTGGTATTAGTTCTTCTTAAAGGTCTTGTAGAACTCGGTTGTGTATCCATCTGGACTTGGGCTTTTCTTGGCTGGTAGGTTTTTGATGGCATCCTGTATTTCTTTGCTTGAAATTGATCTATTTTAATTGTGTATGTCATCCTGATTTAGTTTGGGCATATTGTATATTTCTAGAAATTTGTTGATCTCTTCATTATTTTCTATTTTGTTGGAGTATAGATTTTCAAAATAATTTCTAATTATCTTCTGTATTTCTGTAGTGTCCGTCGTGATGTTTCATTTTTCATCACATATATTGGTAATTTGAGTTTTTTCTCTCCTTTTCTTTGTTAGCATAGCTAATGGTTTATCAATTTTATTTATTTTTTTAAATAACCAACTTTTGGTTCTGTCAATTTTTTCAATTGTGTTTTTTGTTTAAATTTCATTGATTTCAGCTCTGATTTTAATTGCTTCCTGTCTTCTACTGCTTTGGGGGTTAATTTGTTCTTCTTTTTCTAGGGCTTTGAATGGTAATGTTAATTCATTTATTTGTTGACCTTTTCTTCTTTGAAGGAATGAACTCCATGCAATGAATTTTCCTCTTAGTACTGCCTTCATAGAGTCCCAGACATTTCAATATGTTGTATTGGTGTTCCGATTTACCTCTAAGAATTTTTTTTAATCTCCTTTTGATGTCTTCTGCAACCCATTGTTCATTCAATAATATATCATTTAGTCTCCAGGTGTTGGAGTAGGCTTTGTTTCTTATTTTATCATTGATTTCTAGTTTCATTCATATGATCTGATAGTATGCAGGGTAGTATCTCTACCTTTTTATATTTGTTTAGAGTTGTTTTATGGCATAATATATGATCTATTTTAGAAAATGATCCATGTGCTGCTGAGAAGAAAGTGTACTGACTTGTTGAGGGATAATATACTCTCTATATATCAGTTAAATCTAAGCTATTGATTGTATTATTGAGTTCTACAGTTTCTTTGTTTAGCATTTGTTTGGAAGATCTATCCAGTGGTGAAAGCAGTGTGTTAAAGTCACCTAGAATTATTGTGTTGAGGTCTATTTGGCTCTTGAACTTAAGAAGGGTTTGTTTGATAAATGTGGATGCTCCATTATTTGGGGCATATATATTTATGACAGTTATTTCTTGTTGATGTATGATTCCCTTAAGTAGTATGCAATGTCCATCCTTATCTCTTTTGATTACCTTTGGCTTGAAGTCTACTTTGGAAACCCCTGCTTGCTTACGTATTCTGTGTAAGTGATATATTTTATCCCATCCTTTCACCTTCAGTCTGTAGGGATCTTTTCCTATCTCTTGAAGGCAGTATATTGTTGCATCTTTTTAAAAATCCAATCTATCAGCCTATGTCTTATAATTGATGATTTTAGGCCATTAACATTCAGGGTTATTATTGAGATATGATTCGTATTACCAGTCATTTTAAATTTTATTTAATTCTATTTTATTTTTGGTATTTATCTTGACTTGATTTCTCCTATGGTTAGATTTCCTTTATTGTTGTTATTCCCTTTGAAAGTTTTTGTTGTTGTTTTTCAATTCCTCCTCATGGAATTTTTTGCCAAGGATGTTCTGTAGTGCCGACTTTCTTGTTGTAAATTCTTTTAGCTTTTGTTTATCATTGAAAGTTTTTATTTCATCATCAAATCTAAAACTTAATTTTACTGGATATAAGATTCTTGGTTGGTATCCCTTATCTTTTAGAGCCTGGTATATGTTGTTCCAGGCTCTCCTTGCTTTGAGGGTCTGGGTTGAAAAATCTGTGCTGTGATGCAAATTGGTTTTCCTCAATAGGTTGTCTGATTTTTTACTCTTATGGCCTTTAAAATTCTATCCTTATTTTGTATGCTAGGCATTTTCATTATAATATGCCTTTGTGTAGATCTGTTGTAATTTTGTATATTCGGCGTCCTATATGCTTCTTGTATTTGGTTTTCAAATTTGTTCTTCTTGTTTGGAAAATTTTCTGATATTATTTCATTAAAGAGATTTTGCATTCCTTTGGACTGATTCTCTGCACCTTCCTCAATTCCAATCAATCTTATATTTGGTCTTTTGATGGTATCCCATAATTCTTGGATATTTTGTTCATGGTTTCTTACCTTTTTCACTATGTGGTCAACTTTATTTTCAATATTATATGTTTTGTCCTCATTGTCTGAGGTCCTATCTTCCAAGTGATCCAATCTATTGGTGATACCATCTATTGAGTTTTTTAAATGGCCTATTGTTTCTTTCATTTCAAGTATTTCTGTTTGTTTTTTTCTCAGACTCTTTATCTCTTTCTTTAAATAATCTTTAGCTACCTGGATTTGGTCTCTTATCTCTTTGTTGGTGTGATCAATGGTTGCCTGTATTTGATCTCTTATCTCTTTGTTGGAGAGATCAATTTTTGCCTGTTTATGCTCAGTTAGGTCATTTTTTAAAATCCCAAATCATTTTAATTATGTATATTTGGAACTCCTTTTCTGACATTTCACCTACTCTGCTTTCTATGGATTTTATTGCTGGAGTATCTTGGTTTGTTTGGGGCATTTTTCTCCTTTGTGTTTTCATGATATCTATGTGTTTTCCTCTCTTGCAGTATAAGTCTGAGGTATTCCTGTTTCTGTCTTATTGTCTTATATCATCCCTACAGGTTACCTGATGCATAACTTTTAAGAGAAAGATCAATATTACAGCAGTCAAAGTACGCAACGTATTGCCATATATCAGTTTCTATTTTTATATTTACAATTTTGACACTTTAACCATAAATGATGGGATCAATTATCTTCTACCATTTAGTCAGTATTTTTGTGTGGTGGTTCACAGTATCTAATGGTAGAAGGGGGGACTTATGAGTTGGCTAAAATGTGTGTGAGGAAGGACGTGAGAAGATAGAGGTATTAGATTATTTGACTAGTTAGAGGTTGTTAGGGTACTATTTGAGTTGCTTGGGTCTTTAGCTCCCCCCCACACACACACACCTGGGATAGGCTCCTCTGGCCGGTGGAGAAGACTGTGGGGAGAAACATGCCCCAGCAGAGGCAAACTCAGGAAAGGTAAAGGCCGACTGACCGTCCACACCCAGCCCTCCTTTCAGAGGACAAACAGATGGGTCAGGGAGAATGGTCAAGGCACGAACTCAAGTTTATTGAGGAAGTTGGACTGTCTTATAGAGGACATGGGCCAATAAACAGAAAGAATACAAGGACACTTAAGGAGCATGAGAAATCATATTGGCTCAGCCCCTACCATAACCTTAGGATAGTTTCTGTTCCCATGACAGATCAGGGGAACGCCTCCTGAATAGGCCAGGTCCGTAACAGGGAGTGGGAAGCAACCAAAGAGTTAAATTTCTCTATTCTTTCGGTGGATGTGTTCTTAAGTCCCCAACAAGAGGGTAATCATGGGAATTAGGTTGTTAGTAGGAGAAACAAAAGATGGGTATCCCCATGTAATATTCCCTGTTCCTGGGCCTGGGGCCTGTTCCCTTACCTGTAGGTAGAGGTGGAAACTACCTGTAGCTCCTGAGTGGGTGAGCAGAGCTGGGAACGCATGCAGGCTGGCTGAGCTGGAACGCTTGTAGGCGGGCAAAGATGGAATGCTTGCAGACAGGCCTAGCAGCAACGCTCATGGGCCGGGGCTTGTTCCCTGTAGTCCCCAGCAGGAATGCTGTCACCAAGGTGGGCCGGCCGAGCTGGGAAAACACGCCAGTGGGGCTAGCTGGAACTCTTGCAGGCCGAGGCCTGTTCCCCTGCTGACCCCAGCAGGGATCACATCTCTGAGGTGGGCGGGCTGAGAAAAATCTACAAAATTGGTATCACAGAGGAGAATGTTGAGGACTCTACTGTAATAAGCAGAGACACTTAAACTGCCTCCACCTGAAGGCGTATTAACCCACCCTTAAACCATCTCCACCTGAGGGCCTATTAACCCTGAGCTTTATAAACCCTGCCCTTGCTATGAGCGGGCGCCATCTTCTACTATCCTGCTTTATATGGGTCAGAGTTGGTGGACCCGGCCGGAATTAAGGCTTCTTTGGCTGTTACATGAGTGGCTTGTGAGACATTTTTCCTGCAAATTGGGTACAACACTACATGGGATCACAACACACCCACAGCATAAGGCCACATGTATAAAATAAAACCTTGCAAAACCACAAGAGAGAAATTACTTTAGGTCCAGGAAGTAATAGAAATGCCAGAGATCAATGTGGATCTCAAATATTGGGATTCTGGCTCAGTGGATTGGAAACACATCCCTGAACACTTAGGCATTTGAATGATGTCTGGAAGAGGCCATGTCTTAACAGTGGAGTGCGTATATAAGATAAAACAGAACACTCTAGAACTAAAAATAAGACCAGCATTGGTTCTTTTAATTAAAGGAAAAGATTAGGATTGATGAAAATTAAAGAATTTATCAACAACTTATGTTTCAGAATAAAATCCATCAGTCTTAAAAACATGTGAATTTTTGGGCTGGGGATATAGTTTAGTAGCAGTGTTCTCTCTTAGTGAGCATGAGGCTTTGGGTTTGATGCAAAATACCACATCAAAGGGGGAAATAACATAAAAAACTCATATGTATTTAGTACAATTTCTGTATAAACAAAACATTTTATGTATAGAAATCAATAATTTGAAATAGATAATAAGATACCTCAAATCTTGGAATTATCAGAAACATTTTGAGGCTAATTTTTAAAATGCAGTCATGTGGCACTTAAAGACGGGGATATGTTCTGAGAAGTGTACCATTAGTGTATTTCATCATTTCATGATATACAAGTACATAGCAGTTCAATTATACAAACTTTAATGGTATATGTGAAGCACATGATGTGCCTCTTGATGCAATCAAAACACATAATAAACAGCATGTATGAGACTGCTACCCATGCATCATCATGTCATACTGTTTTATGGTAATCTCTCTCTCTCTCTCTCCTTTTTTTTTTTTTTTTTTGTAAGTAGGAGTAAACTCTAAAATAAAACTAAAAGATGTAATAAATGAACAAATCACAATATAGTCATTTAGTATCAGTGTCCAGTATTGTGTACTGTACATGCTACACTTTGAAATGACTGGCAGTGAAGTAGGTTTGTTTCCAAGAGCAACATTACAAGCACTGCACTATGAGAATGTTACAGTGGCTAAAGTATCAGCAGTCTGTGTTGACCTAAAGTCCTGTTTGGTGCATGACCATGTGTTCAATGACTTCAGTGAAAAGTAAGACACAATTAAGGAAATGATAGCAGAGAAGCAAATGCAAGTTTTAGAAATACCTATAATTTAAAATTGCAATACCTATAATTTAAAAACTTAATGGTTTTAATAGTAACTGCAAAAGAAAGCATCAGTGAATGTAGGGACAAAAATATTAAAAATTACATGAAGTCATGAACAGAGAGAAAAGACTGAGAAAAATCTAATAGCTTCAATGTTATGTAAGACCCATCAAAAAGTCCTACCTATATATAATTGTAATTAAGATTTAAGTATACTTTATCTTCAATGTTTAACATCAGAAGTATCTCAATTTTTTTTAATTTTCTCAGATTTTGAAATATCTTCATACATTTCATTGAGCATTCCTACTCCAAAATTTCAAATTTCAGAATTATTTGAACATCATGTAGACAAAAAAATTTCAGATTTTTCAGGATTTGGGATTTTTAGATTTAGAAATTTAAGGTGCTGATCCTATACATAAAGAATAGGATTAACATAAAATATGTTTGAAGACAAAATATTCAAGATTCTTATAATACTTTGAGAAAAAAAAAATGAAGCAACACTACATCTAAGCTTAGGAAGCCTTACTTAGTGCTTTAATGTTATAGAAAACTCAATACTTGTTCCCCATGCCAATCCAATAATGTGGGAATAGTTTTGAGAGAAAGGAAAAAGATATATTGCTTTGCTAGCAAATGAGAAACACAGGAGACTCTGTCCCAGAGGCTTTATTCTGCCCATCAGCAGGAACAGGGGGCTTTTAAAGAGGTGATTCAAAAGCTACACTCTACATGTTCTCTGTTGAAGTTGTAATTCACTTATTAATTTGGGAGATAGTGATTTCTGAAATCTTCTGGTATCATCTCCCAAATCTGAATTACTTCCTTCTTATGGTGGGTGTGTACTCAAGAACAGATAAATCTGCCAAAGGTGGGGAAGAAAGGTAATACAGTAATCCTGTTTCTCTTGAGATTAGGGAAGGGTAGAAATTAGGAAGAAGCCAGGAGAGAGGAGGAGAAAGAAACATGTCCTTTAAAAAAAAAAAAAGTTGCAGTAGCAGAGTAGCAAGGGCTATATTCAAAGCATAAAGTAGACCATTATTACGTTAATGTGCACACACACACACACACACACACACACACACACACAAACACACACCAGCTTATCTAGACATCTCATAGTCAATGAGTTCATAAACAAAGTTTCAAAGAAACTGTCCTACAGGAAATATATTAAAATTAAAGAAATATAATAAAGTTAACTAGCATGAGTGGGTGAGGGGAACACTGATTTCAGTGAAACAATCATATGAATGACATCTACTTCTCCTTGGAAGCAATGAGAAAGCATCGCTAAAATTCTAAGAAAACTCAGAATTCTGTTCTCTCATATTATTTATTTAAAACTGAGGATGTATAAGTATATGGAAAAGCTGTAAGATTTGGTTTTCAATAAATCTGTACTGTACAAAATGCTAAAAGATGATCTTCAGTCGGAACAGAAAATACACCTGATTGAATTGTCGATCTACAGGAACAATAGATGACATCAGAATTATAAATATGTGGTGGATAAGTGTCAAGCCATATTATGCTCCCCCCAATTTATTTAAATAGAACTCTTCAATGAAAAATAAATAAAGTGCTCTGTGGTTTATTATTACTTAGAAGTAAACTATTGAATAAAAACAGTCAATGATCAACAGTCAAAAATGATTGATCCCAATTGAAGTCTTTTTTTAAAAAATTTTTATTTATAGTAGTATGTATTACAGTTCATACTATACATATAGAGCATCTTTTTACATAAAACAGTTTGTATTCAAAGTATATTCACAGCATTCAAGTCTTCAATCGTGCATTTAGAATAATGATATCCATCTTATTCAACCACTTTTCCCCCCTTCCCCCCTTGCACCCTCCCTTCCCCTCCCTTCCCTTTGACCATTATAGTGTTCCTCTAGTCCTCCTATGTACCCCGACCCATCAATACTGTGAACCGGCTTCCTTATATCAGAGGAAACATTCGGTATTTGGATTTTTGAGATTGACTGATTTCACTTAGTATTATATTCTCCAACTTCATCCATTTACCTGCGAATGTCATTATTTTATTCTCTTTTATTGCTGAATAAAATTCCATTGTGTATATATGCCACATTTTCTTTATCCATTCATCTACCGAGGGACATCTAGGTTGGTTCCACAACCTAGCTATTGTGAATTGTGCTGCTATAAACATTGAGGTAGCTGTGTCACTGTAATATGCTGTTTTTAAGTCCTTTGGGAATAGACCCAGGAGTGGGATGGCTGGGTCATAGGGTGGTTCCATTCCCATTTTCCCAAGAAATCTCCAAACTGCTTTCCATAATGGTTGTACCATTTTGCAGTCCCACCAGCAATGTATGAGTGTGTCTTTTTCCCCACATCCTCTCCAACATTTATTGTTGTTTGTGTTCTTGATAGCTGCCATTCTGACTGGAGTGAAATGAAATCTTAGAGTAGTTTTGATTTGCATTTCTCTAATTGCCAGCAATGTTGAGCATTTTTTCATGTATTTGTTGATTAATCGTGTATCTTCTTCTGAGAAGTGTCTTTTCAATTCCTTAGCCCATTTATCAATTGGATTATTTGTTTTTTTGGTGTCAAGTTTTTTGAGTTCTTTATATATTCTAGAAATTAGTGCTCTATCTGATGTGCATGTATTAAATATTTGTTCCCAGTTAGTTGGTTCTCTATTAACCTCACTGATTGTTTCTTTTGCTGAGAAGAAGCTTTTTAGCTTAAATCTATCCCATTCATTAATTCTTGGTAATAATTCTTGCGCTACAGGATTCTTGTTAAGGAACTTGGAGCCTAATCCGACATGTTGGAAATTGGAGCTTACTTTTTCTTCTATTAGGTGTATTGTCTCTGGTCTAATTCCTAAGTCCTTGATCCACTTTGAATTGAATTTTGTGCATGGTGAGAGATACAGGTTTAATTTCATTTTGTTGCATATGGCTTTCCAGTTTTCCCAGCACCATTTATTGAAGAGGCTATCCTTTCTCCACTGTACATTTTTGGCGCCTTTGTCTAATATAAGATAGCTGAAATTATATGTATTAGTCTCTGTGTCCTCAATTCTGTACCATTGGTCTACTGGTCTATTTTGGTGCCAGTACCATGCTGTTTTCGTTACTATTGCTCTATAGTATAATTTAAAGTCTGGTATGGTGATGCCGCCTGCTTCACTTTTCCTGCTCAGGATTACTTTAGCTATTCTGGGTCTCTTGTTTTTCCAGATGAATTTCATGACTGCTTTTTCTATTTCTTTGAGGAATGTCATTGGGATTTTGATTGGAATTGCATTAAATCTGTATAATGCTTTTGGTAGTATGGACATTTTGACAATATTAATTCTACCTATCCAAGAACAAGGTAGGTCTTTCCATCTTCTGAGGTCTTCTACGATTTCTTTCTTTAGTGTTCTATAGTTTTCGTTATAGAGGTCCTTCACCTCTTTTGTTAAGTTGATTCCCAGGTATTTTTTTTTTTTTTTTTTTTTTGATGCTATTGTAAATGGAGTAGTTTTCATCATTTCCCTTTCAGAGGCTTTGTCACTGATGTACAAAAATGCCTTTGACTTATGAGTATTGATTTTGTATCCTGCTACTTTGCTGAATTCATTTACTAGTTGTAAAAGTTTTCTGGTAGAGTTTTTTGGGTCTTCTAGGTATATTATCATGTCATCAGCAAATAGTGCTAATTTGAGCTCTTCTTTTCCTATCTGGATCCCTTTAATTTCTTTGGTCTGTCTAATTGCTCTGGCCAGAGTTTCAAGTACTATGTTAAATAGCAGTGGTGAGAGGGGGCATCCCTGTCTTGTTCCAGTTTTTAGAGGGAATGCTTTTAATTTTTCTCCATTTAAGATAATGTTAGCTTGAGGTTTTGCATAGATAGCTTTTATAATGTTGAGATATGTTCCTGTTATTCCTAATTTTTCTAGAGCTTTGAACATAAAGGAGTGTTGTATTTTGTCAAATGCTTTTTCTGCATCTATTGAGATGATCATATCGTTTTTATCTTTAAGTCCATTGATGTGATGTATTATGTTTATTGATTTCCGAATGTTGAACCAGCCTTGCATCCCTGGGATAAACCCCACTTGATCATGGTGCACTATCTTTCTGATATGTTTTTGAATCCAATTTGCCAGAATTTTATTGAGGATTTTTGCATCTATGTTCATTAGAGATATTGGCCTGAAGTTTTCTTTTTTGGCTGTGTCTTTGCCTGGCTTTGGGATTAATGTGATATTGGCCTCATAGAAAGAGTCTGGAAGAGCTCCCTCTTTTTCTATTTCTTGAAATAATTTGAAGAGCATCGGTATCAGTTCTTCTTTGATGGTCTTGTAGAACTCGGCTGTAAACCCATCAGGACCTGGACTTTTTCTTGTTGGAAGTTTTTTGATAGCTTCTTCTATTTCTTCACTTGAAATTGATTTATTTAAATTGTGTATAGCCTCCTGTTCCAGTTTGGGGAATTCATACGACTCTAGAAATCTGTCTATGCTTTCAGTATTTTCTATTTTATTAGAGTACAATTTTTCAAAGTAATTTCTAATTATCTCCTGTATATCTGAGGTGTTTGTTGTGATATTTCCTTTTTCATCACGGATGCTAGTAATTTGAGTTTTTTCTCTTCTTCTTTTTGTTAGCATTGCTAGGGGTCTGTCAATTTTATTTATTTTTTTCAAAGAACCAACTTTTGGTTTTGTCAATTCTTTGAATTGTTTCTTTAGTCTCAATTTTATTAATTTCAGCTCTGATTTTAATTATTTCCTGTCTTCTACTGCTCTTAGTGTTGATCTGTTCCTCTTTTTCTAGTGCTTTGAGGTGTGATGTTAAATCCTTTATTTGTTGTTGTTGTTTTCTTTTAATGAAGGAATTCAGTGCAATGAATTTTCCTCTTACTACTGCCTTCATAGTGTCCCAGAGATTTCTGTATGATGTATCAGCATTCTCATTTACCTCTAGGAATTTTTTAATCTCCTCCTTGATGTCTTCTTCAACCCCTTGTTCATTTAGTAGCATGTTGTTTAGCTTCCAGCTGTTGGAGTAGTTTTCTTTATTTCTTGTAATATCATTGATTTCCAATTTCATCCCATTATGGTCTGATAGAATGCAAGGTAGGATTTCTATTTTTTTATATTTGCTGAGAGTTGCCTTGTGACATAATATATGGTCAATTTTGGAGAAGGAGCCATGTGCTGCTGAGAAGAAAGTGTATTCGCTTACTGAGGGATGAAATATTCTATATATGTCCGTTAGGTCTAAGTTATTAATTGTTTTAACGAGGCCTAATGTTTCTTTATTTAGCTTTTGTTTGGATGATCTATCCATTGGTGAGAGAGGTGTGTTGAAGTCCCCTAGAATAACTGTGTTGTGGTCTATTTTACTCTTGAACTTGAGAAGGGTTTGTTTGATGAATGTAGGTGCTCCATTATTTGGGGCATATAGATTTATAATTGTTATATCTTGTTGATGAATGGTTCCCTTAAGTAGTAAGAAATATCCATCTTTATCTCTTTTGATTAGCTTTGGCTTGAAGTCTACTTTATTTGATATGAGAATGGAAACCCCTGCCTGCTTCCGCAGCCCGTGTGCGTGATAAGACTTTTCCCAGCCTTTCACCTTCAATCGCTTGATGTCTTTTTCTATGAGGTGTGTTTCTTGTAGGCAACAAATTGTTGGGTTGTTTCTTTTAATCCAATCTGACAATCTGTGTCTTTTAAATGGTGAGTTTAGACCATTAACATTCAAGGCTATTATTGAGATGTGATTCTTATTTCCATCCATTTTTAAATGTATTATGGTAATTAGCTTGATTTGGGTTCTCCTCTGGTTGGTAATTCCTTTAGTTTACTATCTCCCTTTGTTGGTTTTCAGAGTTATTTTTCTCTTCTTCTTCGTGGAAAAATTTGCCCAAGATGTTCAGAAGTGCTGGCTTTTGAGTTGTGAAATCTTTTAACTTTTGTTTGTCATGGAAGGTTTTTATTTCATCTTCGAATCTAAAGCTCAATTTTGCTGGATATAAGATTCTTGGTTGACAACCCTTTTCTTTCAGAGCTTGAAATATGCTATTCCAGGATCTTCTAGCTTTTAAGGTCTGGGTTGAAAAATCTGAGCATAATCTGATCGGTTTCCCCCTATATGTAATCTGCTTCCTTTCTCTTGTGGCTTTTAGTATTCTCTCCTTGCCTAGTATATTAGGCAATTTCATTATAATGTGCCTTGGTGTGGATCTGTTGTGGTTTTGTACGTTTGGTGTTCGGTAAGCCTCTTGAACTTGGTTTTGCCATTCGTTCCTCATGTGTGGAAAAATTTTCTGCTATTATTTCATTGAATAAATTACTCATTCCTTTGGTTTGAAACTCTGCACCTTCTTCAACACCAATCACTCTTAGGTTTGGTCTTTTTATGCTGTCCCATAATTCCTGAATGCTCTCTTCTTGTTTTCTTACTTCTTTTGCCATGTCCTCTAGATTTTTCTCCAGGATAAATATTTTGTCTTCATTATCTGAGGTCCTTTCTTCCAGGTGATCTAATCTGTTGGTGATGCTTTCAATTGAGCATTTAGTTTGGTTTATTTCTTCTTTCATTTCCAGAATTTCCGTTTTGTTTTTTCTTTAGAATCTCTATCTCCCTATTGAAGTAATCTTTTGCTTCTTGTATTTGTTTTTGGAGTTCTTTGTCAAAATGCTCTTTTGCCGCCTCTACTTGCTCTCTCATCTCATTTTTTATTTCAATCTTAAGATCCATAAACATTTGGAATATGTAATTTCTAAATTCCATCTCTGGCATTTGACCAACTGTGCTTGCCATGGAATCAATTGAGGGGGCCTGTTGGTTGCTTTCAGCCACTTTCTTCCCTTGCTTCTTCATAATGCTTGTGTGTCTATTCTCCTAGCACTGTGGGACCTTGCCTATTTCAATTTCACCTTATAGCCTTATGTTTCTCCTGTGGTACAATGCTGTCAGGTCCCCTTATAAACACCTTACAATTTAAGCTCTAACACTTTCTTTACAGCAAATCCCAGTTTGATCACAATGAACAGATTTAGTTAACCCAGATATTGTTTCCAATTTACTCTGTATGCTTGCGTTGGGGTTTACAGTTTCAGTATTGGATACAGAGATGATATCTTTAGGAAGAAGCAAGTGAGATTACTGAGATGTTCTTTCTTAGGAAGTATAACAGTAGAATTCTATGGAAGTGGTTTAATATCAGCAGACAGGAGAGAAAAGAGAATGGAGTGAGCGATTTAGAGGAAAGACGATTTGTATATAAACCCAACTTATTTAGCCTTTGAAAGAAGAAAGATAAAGGAAGATGGAAAAGAAAAAATAAAAAGGAACAATGCGAGATAATAAAGAATTAAGAATTATTGTAAGAGAGAGGAGAGAGAAACTGAGTCAAGAAAAATAGAGAGTAAACTATATATAACACCGCTTTTCTGTATATTTCAATTGCCCCAGGCCTAGAAGTCCCAATTTCTGAGTATACCTTGTTTTCACCTCTGATGAGTACACAATGACAGGGTATAAGTAGATAAGATAAGGGCAGAAGAGACTAAAGTGAGAAGGAAGGAAGGAAAGAGGCACACAGACACACAAATAATCCCACTATCAAACAGAACAAAAGCAAAAACAAACAAAAACAAATAAACAAACAAACAAAAACCAAACAAACAAAAAAAACAAAAACAGAGTCGGAGTTTAAGCCAGTTGACTTGGACCACGCCCACAAAGTCACAGTAGAGTCTAGTCTACAGCTTTGGCCAGCGGCAGATTGGCACAGAGGAATAATGGCTGGGGGGTGGGGGGTGTCAGTACGTGAATAGCACCAAGAAAGTGTTCATCAAAAAGGCATGCATTCGCCGGGCGCGGTGGCGCACGCCTGTAATCCCAGCACTTTGGGAGGCTGAGGCAGGAGGATCGCGAGTTCAAAGCCAGCTTCAGCAATGGCGAGGCACTTAGCAACTCAGTGAGACCCTGTCTCTAATTAAAAAACACAAAAAAGGGCTGGGGATGTGGCCCACTGGTCGAGTGCCCCTGAGTTCAATCCCCGGTACCACACACACACACACACACACAAAAAAAAAAAAAAAAAAAAAAAAAAAAAGGTATGCATTCCCTACTCCCGCCCCCGGTTATATCTCTTGTGGTTGCTGCGCTGGCCTCAGGCAGGCCCTTTCCTTCAGGCTGCCTGTGCACATCTCACCAGGTGTTTGCTGTTTTCCGGGCTCTGGATCGTTCCTTGGATGCCTGCAACTGTTTTTCTTTCTCCGTTTCTTTGTCGCGGTCAAGCGCAGCCCTTCTCCAAAATGGCGGCGCCTTCCCGGGTCTCGACAGCAGTATCCCGGTCCTGTGTGTCACTCTGATGTGTGCAGGTCCCGTTCGGCAGTTTACATGAAAGAAAGTCTGTGAGGCCGCTGCTCTCGTCTGGCTCTCTTTTTATTCTGCGCTGTTTTTTGCCGTGGTCTGCACTTCCCGTACTGCAGTGCTACCACGGGAGCTGCGCTGTTAATGCTGGTTCGGCCTGTGGGCCGCTGGCACTGGACTCCGTGCGTCAGCGGTGTGGAGTTCCTTGTATTTTCACAGTCTGTATGTGCGCGGATGTCTCAGCTCCCTTCCAGTTCGGTGTGGAGTTCCTTGTATTTTCACAGTCTGTGTGTGCGCGGATGTCTCAGCTCCCTTCCAGTTGCGGGAACGTTGCTAAGAACACGTTCAATCTTCCCGATAAGACTGTTTTATTGCCAGTCTCCCGAGCGTGCTTCTCTGCTGTCCGCCATCTTTTTTCCCTCCTCCCAATTGAAGTCTTGTTCAGAGGCAGAAACTACACCTGAAGGTTAAAGGGTAGAAAGCACCATCAAGGCCTATTTCAAATATAAAAGAACTGGAGGCTCACCTCTTTGTCCCTGTCTTTGTCCCAGCAGGCGAAAACTAAAGGTGAGTAAAGGGAAGATGAGAGTGAATCCGGATGGGAGTTATAGGAAAATTTAAACTAACAGACACAACCAATAAGCCTGGATACTTTATTAATGCCTTTTTTTTAATTTAGATTTTGACCAATTATTTTTGTATTGTTTTCAATGCCTACTTAACATAGACTTTGCTCCAAGCTCTACCTAAACCATATATAAGCCCCTAAGATAGCACACCAAAATGGGTATTTCTGCTATCAGACCACCTCCCACAAAGAGAGTGTTCTATCTCTTTTTACTTAAATAAATCCTACTCAGTTTACTCTTCTATTCCCTTGTCTGTGGATTTTATTATTCAAGTTTTGCAAAATTAGAAGCCGGAAAAAAATTGGCAAAGCAGGGAATCTTGTCTTATGTCACTGTGATAAAATACTACAGAGTATGGGAGGTTAAGAGAATTCTGTCATTCTAAATTGTAAGATTTTATATGAAGTGGCATGATAATCATTCCACATCATAGTGGTACCTTTTTCAAGCACCAGAACTATTATTGAAATGGAAATTTATTTACCAGTCAACACTTAGCATAAGAAAGAATAGCAAATAAATTCTGAATCTACAAAAATAACAAAAAAGGAGAAAATAAGGAAGTACAACTAAAAAGAATGACTAGAAAACAAAAGTCAGAATAGCTTTCTTAAACAAAATCATATCTGTGAATGTACTATTTTAGGTTAACTATGGAACATTAGAGTATATTCTTACTTATTTAGACATATAACCCACTTTCCACATTATAAATTATTTAAAAAGTAGATCCTTCTTGGAGGATGATTTCCTAAGTACAATTGACTAATACTATGATCCCTAAGAAAGTATTATGTAGATTTTAGAAATTTGGACTCTAGAGTTACCATTTTTTAAAAAAATTCAAAGAGAAGTTGATATACAGCATTTTTGTGACAGTCTTCCAGAAAATAATATCTTATGCCATTGTAAGGGGACAGGTAGATGAGGATGGTGGGAATACATGATTCTATAAAACGAACCCACTATACTTACTCCCCATGTGTGTTCTTTGCCAAAAAGCAATCTCCATGCAGCCTCATCTGTTCTGAATGGCCAGGATATGTCACATTCCTCAGCAAACTGAGGCAGGGCAAAGGTAGGGCAGTCATTGTAGGTAATGAATGATGATGGGGGTTGAGGGGTTGAGGGCTGGTTCTCAAAGAAAGATTAGTAGTTGCTAACTGCTAATCTCTGGGACCCCACTTCCCAGCTCTATGGGTTGCTAACAGCTCCAGGATTGCACTTCCTGCACAACAGGTTGCTAAAGATTAATCACTGTGATCCTGTTCCTTCCTGCCTGTTCCTTCCTGCCATTAGGGTACATGGAGAAGAAAGGGAGGCAAGGATTAAAATGGGAGATTCAAGGATCTACAAAAGAGCAGGACATACTAACTCCCATGGACACAAAACTCTGAGGACTCTTCTCTCTGGAGAAGTCTGTTGCCTCTGTCCCTCTCAAATCAAACATGTTTTCTAAGCTTGCTTCAACATGGGGGGTGGGGGATGGTAACAAGGACCCATTCCTTATCTGCAAACTTGTATCAAGGTGATGGATGGCAAAACCAGGACAGGTTGCAAAATAAAACTATAAGAATGCTATCATGAATAATTGGTGCCTAGAGGAAGGGTTAGTTCTTCTCCCCTTCTGTCAGCCCTTCTTCAGGAAACTTAATTAACCATAGGTCCCTCTTTTGATTGTAAATAACTATCCCTAGGAGTCTAAATATTTCCCTTTGAAGCCCCTGTTGTTGCTTTGGGCACAAGGCTAGAGATTTATCAGAGGACTTGGAGAAGAGCCAGTTTTTCTCCTTATTACAGTCTGCTTCTATAAACATGCTTTCTGCTAGAAACCACACAGCCTTCTATCATGTAGACTAGAAATTTTATTGCATCGGATAGCATATAAATGTTGTGACAAACTGGCCAGCATAAAATAAATTTTGAGTTTGTCCACTCTACAAATGCCTTTTGCCACTTCTTGACTGGTCAGATTCCTGCAACATCACTATTCAGAAATTTGGGCATTTCAGAACTCAAGTTCTAGTCTATTTCAAGTTAAGTCTTGTTCCCAGATTGTGGCTCACGTAGACCCACAAATTAATCTAGAGTGTTCTTCAAATTCGCTGAATCATAAAGATTCTAAACTTTGATTTAGAGTTTCAGGCCTGTGATTCTTTGTTTAGCTCTGCTTAGCGTTGCAGGTTTGTGAAGACCACTTTTCATACGGTGCCAGCACTAGTCTCACCTGTCTTAATCTGCATTATTGTCTTGATTGTGCCACATAAATTATAATGGGGCGCATAGTACTCTACTGCCTTCTATTCGGTTTTAAGGATATATTCAGCCTTTGTTTTTGTATGCTTATAGGGAAAAAAATTCTTGTCTCTAACTGTAACACAGTCTAAACTGATGATGCAAAAGGGAATTCAACCAATTTTAAGTCTGTGAACAAGAGGAAAGAGGTTTGGCTTGCAATGATGAAAGTTTGATCATTGTGTTTCTATGATAATTATAAAATTTTAAAATAATTATAAAATTTTAAATAATTTTAAGATGAACAAAATATAACACAAATTCATTTGGTTAAAATTTTATTGGTGATAAATGAGCAAAGATACTATATTATTTATTTATTAAGAAAAATTTTATGAATTTCTACTATGTGCAAATTCCAATTATATTCTGCTCCTCATGGTATAATCATAGTTGACTGCAAAGAAAAGAGTCACAAAAGGAATAATCAATATATCAGCTACCTTAGAAGCTAAGCAAAATATATCCTCAGAGGAAGTAATTACATACAATTGTAATAACAATTTCTTTGTTATAAAATTGTGATGAAATCATAAATATGTGAGTTTTATAAACCAAAGGTTTTCCTTAATTGTTCAATTGCAAATTGTACATCACTTTCTTTGTAATTTCTACTCCCTGCTGGAGCAAGTTAAAAGCCAGAGTAACTTTTATAACAACACAAACATGTTTTTTCTTATATTGCCCCAAAACATGGACAATTATATATAAGTATGTAATGGATTTTATGGTAGTTCTATATTTAATATATTGAGAAATCACAAAATAATTACATATATAACCATATACATACACATTTATATGTATATACACACATGCACACACACACAGATTTGTTTTAATGCATACAATTTTTAGGCTCATAAGAATTGCCTTTTGAAATGTCCACTCTCCAATGATGGATGTGTCAGTGACATGATGTGTTGTGCCCATGGCTTTGGGAAGCTAACACATTTTGCTGTCTGTGAATTGTAACTGAAATGGAGCAGGAAGGGGAGGGATTAAGGTGGTTTTTTTTTTGTAATTTTTTGTAATATTTTTGTCATGAAATATTCAAGCAATTTTGCTCAATGTATATCTTAGCCATAACCAACATAAAACTACACTGCCATTTTACTGATAAGGAAACTGAACAGCAAGTTAAAATAATTTTGTAGGTCAAAAGAGCTAACTAAAATCTGATGTCCAAGGTTTTAAACTCCAGTACATCTGACTCTAGAGCCTACTTTGTTCTCTGTTAAGGCACATTGCTCCAGATATCAAGCCTAATATTTATGTTTGTTTCTAGGCAATTATCGTCCTGGAAAGATTTATTTTGTAGAATGAAACAGATATTATTACCCTTTATACATGTATGATTATATTACTGGTGTGACTCAGCACCATGTACAGCCAGAGGAATGAAAAGTTATGGTCCATTTGCATACAATGTGTCAAAATGCATTCTACTGCCATGTATAACTAATTAGAACCAATTTTAAAAAAAAGATTTATTTTGTTCACACATTCCATTTAAGGTATGTGGTTTTCTTTTATTATATAAATTAATTTCTAAAAAATTTTTCTAAATATTATATTTTTGGTCTTTTGATTAATTCATAATCTCATTTCATTCTTTTTATCCTCTTAATATTGTCAAATGTAATAACTTTCAATTTTATTTTAATATTAAATTTATAGAAAGCTGAACAAAGATTAAGAAAAATAAATATGAACAAAATCCACACATTAGGCAATAGAGAATGATATCAATTATATTCAATTTTGGGGCCAGGATTTCTAAACTTATGCATTTTGCCTGATTTTTTGCCTTTCAGAACACTAAACCAGGCATTTAGGGACACAGTACAAAAGTCTCTTCCTGTTAGCAGTGGTGCTCTAATCACATTTTTGGTTAGTTCAATAGTTCTGTCATGAATTATGTTCTCTAAAATTGTGGTATTTGCTATCTATACCTTTGTTCCTAAATTGAATGGTCTGATTGAGCCTTCTATAATAAAAGACATGCAAATAATCATAATTATAAATTTAAGGTAGCCTCCCCAGATTAATCCCTTATGTTTAGTTTAAAGGGTGAAAGAATGTACATTTGTCAAAATCTGGCTACAATTATTGTTGTTGCCTTTTTTACTTATATGTGCCATTTGAAAAAAAAAAAAGCTGAATAGATTATTTTTAAATTTCCATACCCTTGACCTTATTAAAAATTTCTAGGGGCCTGGGGTTGTGGCTCAGTGGCAGAGTGCTTAGCACATGTGAAGCACTGGGTTTGATCCTCAGCACCACATACAAATAAATAAAATAAAATTATTGTTTCCGTCTACAAATTTCTAAAAAATTAAATTTTATCTAATATAATAACTCAGATAATAAATTATACATTATTAGAAGTCAAGAAAGCATTTTTACGATTAATAATCAGGCCCCTAATTTTGGGGAATTCATAAGCCCATAGTACACAATAGACAGTGATATAAAGATTTCACTTCATTAAACACCTTCAGTATTTGGTAAGATTCCAGCAAAGCATCAAAATTTTTGGTAGTAAGTCAAAACTAATATTAAATTTGATACTGGATATGACTTGTAAAAGTCATCCTCTGCAGATCTCTATTAATCTCAGTTTTCTTTCCAAAACAACAGAAACTACACTGATAAAAATAATTCAGTCAGAAATTTTATATGTAGCAAGATTTCTCTAGGAAATTTGTGAGAAAGTCAAAAGTTTAAACTGAGACAATGTAAGAAAGCAAAAGAAATAAATCAAACAAAATTAATAGTTAAAGGCCCAAACACAAATAAGAGCAACAAAATAAAAACTAATCAGTTACACCAATCTCAACAATGATGAAAGCTACAAGCCCCTCTGTCTGAGAGCTGAAGGATCCTGATAATCTAAGTGCTCAAGATTCTTAGTCTTCATGGCACTTTTAATTTTCTTTAGTTTTATTCAAAATTGTCTTCTCCTATGTGATATTTAGAATTTCTATCCATTCTTATACTTGTGTTACAGTTTCTCATGTAGACTGCATCTGATACAGTAATACAATTGCTTTGCTTCTATTGCTGTTTTAGAACTCCAGTTACAAATATCACCCTCTAATTGAGATACAAGTTTTGTTTTTGTTTTTGTTTTTGTTTTTTCCTTTGCAGTTCTACACATCCACTTCTCTGCTTAAGAATCAAAACCCCTCTGGTTGCAGCAATACATGTCAGCCCTGGTAGAATGTTTTATGAATCTTCCTTAAACTCTCAGTGCTTCTGTGTGATGAATTTGAAATGACTTTCTACTGAGAAGTAAGATACCCAGTCTTTCCCATTATTTTGCCTGTGACTCACTATGCAAAAAGGTCTTTGAATCACTTTAATGATCCACAAATGAGATAACTGGCAGAGATGAGTTGTGCTGTAGGATCCTGCTATTCAGGAAGATTTACAGAAAGCTTGGTAGGTGAGTGATGGATAATAGGCATACTGAGTTATTGATAAATAATACTTAGATGCATAGATGTGCATAGGAGATGAATGGAAACAGTTATGTTTTATAGAAAAAGACTTATTGTGTCATCTAAAAAACATGTTCCCTTCAGACATAACTGCTTCTCCACTGGCCAAACGTACAACTTTAATCTATCAATGTTCTTGTTAATTTTAAATAATTCAATACATGGTCATCAATAAAAATAACAAGAAAACTTAGGAAATGCTCTTGAGTATGGAAATATTATTATCATTTTTTATTAGGTAAAGTAGGAAATTAAAAGAATTTTGAATGTACTTGGATTAATGATTTCTTTACCTCCCTGGCTCAAATGTTTGGTTATTTTTTCATTGTTTATGTGTATCACATTTTATTTATTTATTCTTTCATTGACCAATATGTAGACATGTCCCGTAACTTGGCAATTGTAAACTGGGCTGGTACAATCATTGTAATACGTGTGTCATTATTATGCTAATTTCAGCTTTTCCGGACAGATACCAAGGAGTGATAGCTGGATCATCTGATGGTTCCATTTCTAAGTTTTTCAGGAATCTCTGCACTGCTTTCCAAAGTGGTTGTACTAATTTGCAGCCCAACCAACAATGTATAAGTGTTCCATTTTCCCTACATCCTCACCAGATTGTATTATTATTTACATCATTGATGTTTGCAGTTCCAATTATAGTGAGATGAAATCTTGTAGTTTTGATATATATTTCCATAACTGGTAAGGATGTTCAATATTTTTCATGAATTAGTTGGCCATTTGAATGAAAATTTTTCATTTGCTGGTAAATGGGTGAAAATGGAGAACATTTTTCCAAGATACGTAAGCCAGACTCAGAATATCAATGGTTGAATGTTCTCTTTCATATGTGGAAGCTGAATAGAAACAAGGAACATAAAAAGACAATCTCATGAAATACAAGCAAGAACAGTAGAATATAGGAAGGGAATTGGAGTGGAGGAAGAAAGGTAATATAATCCAGAGTGAAATAGACCTATTTATGTTACGTGTATGTATGAATACAGTTAATTCCACTTTTATATATAATTATAATGCATGAATTAAAAATAAATAAATAAACAGAAGGAAGATTCATAGCGTAAAATAAAAGAATCTTGGGAAGAAGAAGGGTGGGAAAAGTGAAGTACAGGGTATTGATATGGAGCAAATTATATTAATTTATGAATATGTCAAGATGAACCCTACTAATATTCATGACTATAAGGCACTAACAAAATCATTAAAAAACACAAGAATTTGTTTTCTAATTTTACTTTCTAAGTGATTTATCAGGACAAGTCTCCACAGTCATTCCCACCGTATCACCTGATTTATTTTTTCCAAGGTATACAGAGAACCATGAAGTAGCCTCTTCTGGAGACTGGTCTAGCATTATTCTTATTAACAATTTCTAACAACTTAGAACATTCTTCAGATCATTAACAGTGTATCTTCTGGCTCATTGCATTTTGATGGACTTACTATTTTACTTTGCCTATGAAAACTTTTCCTCACCTCATTTTGTGTTATCCTCTTTCTGCCTGGCCTTTTGACTTTCTTATTAGCATACCTTTTCAATGTGACAGTAGAAAAACCCTTTGGTTTACACATTTATGGATATGGCAGAATCGTGTACAGAGGTATTTGGAAGGGTGCTATCTAGATAAATCTTAATCTACAATTGACAGAAAAGTAGGGTATAAAACACAAGACATTTGACATTCTGTATTATTATACTCAGGACATTTCTTTTGGAAATATAGGATTGCTCAGACACAGCAAACAAGTTCCCTTTTTGAAAATTTTATATGAGCACTTATCTCTTCAGCAATCCCTCTAATGTTGTCTCAATGACCTTCTTGTTCATTGATGTCCTGGCTTTTCCTACCTTAATCACATATCTAAAATATATGTGATATTTTTTCCTTATACTATTGCTTTTATTTGACACTTAGCCTTTTATTGTGATGGTGTCCTTATCCATCACATTGAATTCTGTGATGTCAAATGTATTTGAATACATTTTCTTAAAAGTGCTCTGTCTCTGTGAAGTGACATCATCAAATGACAACTCTGTATTTTGCTTTGCTGCACTTAGATCAAATTTAGTGACTAGTTTGCATTTTTATTTTTATATCTTCTAGGTTTTCAATTATTTTAGTTTTGAGTACTTTGAAAATTTTTTGGTTAGATCTGTAGATATTTCCATAAAGATATACCTGAAATATTGGGACAGATGTTTTCCAAAGCGAATGATTCATTTTTTGGTGTAAAAGTAATTCACACCATTTGAATTTTAAATGGTAAATGACTCTAGGACTTTTTTTTTTTTTTCCATAAATATAGTTGAAGTCCTCTAATTGAGATGTTAGATAAAGTCTTTGAGTTTGTAAGGTGGCTGAAGTCATATTAACCATCCAAATTTGCTCTGAAACTCACTTGGAATTTTGGAAGCATTAGAGAACAGAAACTCTCCTTAAAATCCCTCAGTTAGCTGATGTACTGAATTAAATCACTCAGATAAAAGAATATGATATATTGAAATGATGTACCTAGGTGACTTAATTTTACAATTCACATCTCTTTCTCTACCAATTGTCAAAAGTTAGAGCCATGGTGGTCTTTTTCTAGTTTTATTTATCTCATATTAATTACATTTTCATGAATATAAAACAATGGAATATATGTAAAAATTAATTTGTTACTTTTGTTTTAATGCATTAAAAAGGAATGATAAAGAAAAGTAGCCACAAACAATTATTTTCCAATAATGATTTGATGAACACAATAAATATTAGAAAGAATGGAAAAAAAAAAAAAAACAGAAAAGATGCCATACTGAATTGTCTCAGTGATGTCTTTAAATTGTATTTTCACTTTAATCTGAAAGGTTGTATTGTCAGTGTATTTTATAAAATAATGAAAGTAAATCAACCCATTATGAAAAGTTTCTCTACAAAAACACAATCCTTGAATTAATGTATATATATATATATATATGTTTTTTAAAAGTGTTAGTTGTAAGTGTGTCTTTCAGATGTGACATTATTTTAACCAAATTATTTTATTAACCCCTCCATCTTAAATTATAAGATAGACATGTTTCTAACATGTAATTTAAAATGAAGAAACTTAGAGGTTACCATTATAATTCCTGAAAATTTTGTAAATTTTATTCTATTATTTTCTTATCAACAGTGCCACTAAGAACACAGAAATTGGGCTGGGATTGTGGCTCAGCGGCAGAGCGCTCGCCTCGCAGGTGCGCGGCCCGGGTTCGATCCTCAACACCACGTAAAAACAAATGCATTACATTGTGTACAACTAAAGTAAATAAATAAATATTAAAAAAAAAAGAGTAAATGCTTTAAAAAAAAAAAGAACACAGAAATAAATATGTATCTTATACATACTGATTTTATTTCATTTGGACATAAATGTGGGAGTGGGAGTTTTGATGCACATAGTACATTTATTTATTTTTAACTTTTTGAGGAATATATCTACTATTTATCATAATGGTTCTATAAACTTACATATTCACCAATAATATGCAAGTGCATTCTTTCCCTCAGATCTTTTGCCAGATCTGGTTTTCTTTAGATATTTTGATAATGATTTTTTTTTATTTATTTACTTTAGTTGTACACAATGCAATGCATTTATGTTTACGTGGTGCTGAGGATCGAAACCAGGCCGCGCACCTGCGAGGCAAGCGCTCTGCTGCTGAGCCACAACCCCAGCCCCGTGATAATGATATTTTGACTACAAGACAAGACATCTGTTTTTTTTTTTTTTTTTTTTTTTTTTTTTTTGTACCAGGGATTGAACTCAGGGGCACTCCACTACTGGGCCACATCCCCAGCCCTTTTTTGTATTTTATTTAGAGACAGGGTTTCACTGAGTTGCTAAGTGCCTCGCCATTGCTGAGGTTGGCTTTGAAATCTCAATCCTCCTGCCTCAGCCTCCCAAGTGCTGGGATTACAGGTGTGCGCCACCTAGCCTGGCTTCACTGTGGGTTTGATTGACATTTTTCCAATTTTTAGAAACTTTGAGCGTTTTCTTATATTTGTTTGGCATTTGTACGTCTTCTTTTGATAAATATCTACCTAATTCCACTGCCCACTCTTTAATTGGTTATTTGCTGGGTTTTCTATTGAATGTCAGATGTACCTGTTATATTCTAGTTATTACCTGCTTGTATAATTTATGTTTTGAAGTATTATCTCCCATTCTGCAGGTTGTCTTTTTACTTTGATGATTGATCCTTATTTTGTGCAGAAGCACTTATTTTGATTCAATACCACTTGTATAAATTTTAGAATCCATAAATTCATACCCCCTTTACACCTATATTTTTAGTAATTTTTAAAGAATATATTATCAAAATATGTAAATGAGTGGGTGAAAAAATATACTAAGCTAGCACAAAAATGAGCAAAAGTTTCCTCAGACTACTGGTTAGATTTCATTTCACTACATTATTTGGATTCCCATTTTATACTTTCTCTTATAATTCCATTAGTGGGGGGTGGGGGAAGAGGGGGGGGGAGGAGGGAGAGAGTGAGAGGGAGAGAGAGAGGAACATTTTCTTATTTCCATTCTCTTCATTTGTGGTCTTTCAAAATCAGATCCTGAGAAAACCATTTGCAAGCAGCTATTTTGTTTAGAAGTGATCTCAAAAAGCTCTAGGAAAGGGAATGGTGAGTCCAGGAAAGAAAGGAATTAATCCAGCAAAGTGTGTTGATGAGCAAATTATTGAAGTGGGCAACCTGAACACAATTCTCTAAGAGCAGTCTAAGAAATTCTGATCATCCCCATTTTAAGATGAGGAGACTGGGATATCATTCACTGCCTCTCATCTCCCATTAGCTGAAGGTTATAACAACTGCACTACCTCCCCTGCCGGGAACTTAAAACAGGGGCTGAGGTTTGTAGCTTTCCCTTGACCCGGGATGAACCTCCTCTGTCCAGCAAAGCAGCTGGGAGAGCACGCCTCAGCGATAAGGTGAGATTGGGAAAGGTGAAAGGTCGCTGGCAATCCCTCACCCGTCTTCAGAAGACCCAGGAAATACCAGGTAGCCCGGTCAGGTCAGCGCTGGAACTCGTTTATTGAAGAAGGTGGACAGCGTTTATAGAGGACATGGGCCAATCAACAGAAAGAATACAGGGACACAAAAGGAGCATGGGCAAATTGTATTGGTGGAGCCCCCTACCCTATCCTTAGGGTAGTTTCGGATCCCACAATCCATCAGGGGAACGCCTCCGGGTTAGGTCAGGTCCGTAACAGGGCATGGAAAGCAGCCAAAGAGTTAGAGTTCTCTATCCTTTTGGCCGATGTGTTCTTAAGTCCCCAACACTCCCCTATATTTCAAAGTAGTATTTTTCCATTATCAGATACTCTATTACCTGAGAAAACACTATGAAGAAGAAAAGCATAGTATGAAATGATTCAGGACACAGAATCAGTATCTGCTGCAATCATATTAGAACCATAAATGCATCAATCATTTATATGCTAGAAGATAGAAATCTGAGATTATCTATTATTATCTTATTCATGATGATAATGGATTTATAAACCATTCCTGGCTCATTTTCTCTTTTGTGATTTTGGTGCATCCATTCTCTTAAAATAAACAAAGTTATTTCAATGGGTTTTTCTTAAAATCATTATTGAATTACTTATTTCCCATAGCTCATAATTAATTGACTCAGTAACAAAGACAATTCAAGCTTCTTGTCATAATTCTATAAATTGTATGTACATACTATTGCTCATAAAGTTTTCTTTGAATAGTAAATGAATAAGTGTACTGAACTATAAAACACACTTGCATCTTTATCAGGTATATTTTCAGTTGTATCATCCTATCCCTGAATGATATCTACATTGTTCTTAAATAATTGTACAGGGAACAAACTCACAATCTATTGTTTTAGTAGTATAATTATAAACAAATTCTTATTTCAAAAATTTCACTTTTATCTGTTTTCTTTGCATGACTCTGTTTTCTGTTTTCTGGCTTAAAACTCATAAAATCCATTTTGAACAATTTTAAATCAACACCTGTAAAGCATGAAGATAAAACAGCCAACCCTCAAATTTAAGGGAGATATATGACAGCCAATATTTAAAACAAGACAAGAAAACTCTAAATTACAAAGTCAAATATATTGCAATGCATCAGAATTGTTAAAGAAATATAACATTTTTATTATATTTACTTATTTTTCTCCTCCTCTTCCAGGCTTAAAATTCAACAACAGCTGTGCTGTTGCCAGAACAATTATTAAACAATAGTCCTTCTTTTTAAACTATTCTCCAATTTAACATCAACTTGAGTACAGATCGAAAAAAAATATAGGTCTCAAACTTAAAACCTGACCAAAGTTTTGTGCTAATATAGTGGTTAAAAATAGCAGCATGTCTCAAAACTTGATATCTGAAACAACACTGGCTGACAACTACATGGTTTCCAGCTTTGTTTTTCCTTTGCATTTTCGGAGGTCAGGATACTGAGGCATTAACTTCTTTGTTGATGAATAGTTTGTATTTTACAAATTTTTGAACAATTAAAAAAAAAATGTCTCATTACTACTGTGTGTGTACTATTAGTAGGTATTTTAAGGAAACTAAGCTTTTATTTTTATTAGATTTGGTTACAGTTATAATTCTAATTTGATTCAGTAAAACAGGACGCCATCACTGTAATAAGCAACTTGGTACATAATGTTCCTTCATTTTAAACAATATCATAGATGATATCAAGCTTCAGATGCTGCAATTTGTCTCCAGGCAACATCTTTTGCTCAGCACAGTAGAGCAGTGGTCAGAGTAAAAACAAAACAAAGCTCTCATTTTTGTAAACTGAGATTACCTAGAGTTAATGTACTATGTAATTTTGCACAATTACTCATGTAAATAATTACAGAAAATACAAAATGTCACCAAAATAATAATTTATTTTTTTCTGTATTTTTTAATATGTGGCATACTTTCTTTCATAATTTATTCTTTGTAAAGTTGAATTGAAGCATTAAATGTTCAATTTCATCTGAACATATGAATTACAAGTGGATATACAACAATACCAAAAAAACTGGCTGAAAAGCTGAAAGCAGCACACAATTTACCTGAATATGAAAAAATTTTAGAACTGGAAGGAACACTTCTCCATCACCAATGAAGAAATTTACAACAGATCTATCCAGTGACTTGTAGTAAAATCAAAGATTAAATGCTAGATGGGGCCAGGAATTTATATTTCAGAAATAAAATCTACTCTTCATTTTAGTGTTTTCAGAAACAAGACTACATGCACATATATATAGCTGAAATGGCCATCCAGTATTTTGAATAAAGAATCATAAGCAAATAGAAGCTATGAATATATAAATCAACTTTCATTGCAAAATACTAAGGTTAACTGGAGAACCAATGGGCCGCAAGAAGTGAAGAATAGTGTTATCTTCCCTGTTTACAACTGTTGTATTTCCTGGACAAAGAAATTCTTTCTGTATCTCTGTCTTTTTATCAGATTAGAAAGTTCTGAACAGGTTCTAATATTTACAGGATTACTGAAGAAGTTCTTTGTAACTTTAAGTAATATAAGAGATTACTGCAGTGATCTGTCATTACAACTCACTATTAAGTATACAAGTTCAAAATATCCACATCATTCCTTATTTTGTCGGTCATTACACAGCAATGCTATGGGATTCAAAATGAATTCAGAGAAACCTATCTTTGATGGTGATGAGACCACAAGGAGGATGAACTCCCAATTCACCACTTCAAATACATATTTCATATTTGAGATGTTTTACACATAATTGTGTGTGTGTGTGTGTGGGGGTGTGTGAGTGTGTGTGTGTTTAAAAGACAGAGAAAAAACGTAATCAGCCACAAAATTATATGTGGATATTTTCAAAATGGGGATATTTCTGAGGTCATTAAATGGAATAGCTGCATTCACTATTGGAATGGAATATCTATTACAAAAATACATTGGCTATTATCAGCAATATAAATGAATTTAAAGTTTGGTAAGTACATAGGACTTACCTATCATCTCTTCATACAAACTGCTGCAAGTTTTTCGTTCACTCTCCTTCTGCGACTGGCACATCTATTACACACATTTCTGTGCTATCCAAATGCGATCCCTTTATGATTCATTCTTGATCTTTTATTCTTTTTTTAAATAGATTTTTTAGTTGTAGATGGACACAATACCTTTATTTAATTTATTTATTTGTATGTAGTGTTGAGGATTGTACCCAGTGCCTCACACATGCAAGGCAAGTGCTCCATCACTAAGCTACAACCTAGCCCCTTGATATTTTCTTCTAATGAATTTTCCAATTCATTAGTTGTCTGTTCAAGAGTGCTTAAATCAATCTTTTGAGTTTTGATTTTACTTAAGTTTAGTGTTTTTTTTTTAATTTCTGAATTTTACATTAATCTATTTATATCTTCTTATTTTCTGGTCAAATTATTTGTATTTTAAAAAATATTTTGACATTTCAAAATTTTTTATTTGTTTCAATTAGTTATACATGACAGTAGAATGCATTTATGTACTTTGATATATCATACATAGATGGGATATAATTTCTTATTTTTCTGAGTGTATATGTTGTAGAATCATAGTCATGTAGAAACATATATGCATACAGTAATAATGTCTGTTTCATTCTACTATCTTTCCTATCCCCACATCTCCTCCCTTCCTCTCCCCTCACTTCCCTCTACCTAATATAATGCAATGCTATTCTTCCCTAGTGTCCCCCGCCATATTTGTAGTTACAGTCTATTCTCTAATTTTTCTTGAAGTATTGCTTTAAACTTTTAAAACACTGATTGTAATAACTTAAAATTTTATCATCTTATGTGGTGAATTAATGATAAGATTCTGATGATTTTATCAACCTCAAGAGAGAATATATTTTGTTTATATCTAGCAATAAAACTGGAAGCAGATTACATTAGTTCAATGAGTTCAGTCCCTGTTGCTGGTTCCATGTATACCCAAGGAGTTGTCTTTCAAAATCCACTGCAAGTTACTAATTTTATCAGAGTTCCAACTTTTCTGTAGGTCCTCAGCTTCAGTTTATTTTTATTTTATTTTATTTTTAACTCTGAAACTCCAGAATTTCTCTTGTTTTCTTCCATTTTAGATTTGACAGTTTTGTCAAATTTTGTTCTGGAGAAAATATTAGGGTCATGTATCTTGTCTTTCCTTTTGGGGGGGATCATAGCATTTTCAGGCCCTTTTAAAACCTCTGATGCTCTCAAGAATTTTAGGGAATATTTATCTAAAATTTCTGTGTTTTATTTTTATTTATTTATTTAAAACAAGTTTGTTTCAGACAAACTGGCCCAAAATTGCAAGAACAGAATTTGATGCTTTTAATTGTTTGATAGTGACAATAAGAGTACATATTTCTTTGGAGACTAAGATTGACTCTCTAACTTCTTTTTAGTGTTTTAGTATTTAAATATATGAAAGTTAGATATAAAAAGTTATCAATCTACATACAAATATACACATATATTTATTTATTTGAGTTACATCTCAATCTCATAAAGAGTTGTTTAAATAGGTGTATGATTCATAGAAATTCACTTTCGGATCATAATTAGATATCAATGGTAAAATTCAATTATCTGTAAAACAATCATTTCTAAATGCAGGGATTGGATGTTATTGTAAACCCCGTGTATCTTAAGAAATCTTTTATAATCACTTGGATATAATAGTCTCACATGTAAATTGTAGCATTTTTTGGATGTATGACAAAATGTTAATTCATACATGATTAATGACCAATTAAAATGCAAAGGATGGCAAAAGAAGTTTCCCAATTTGGCATAGCTATGTATTTCTATAATAAAGGGAAATTATATATTTTTAACATTATTTGGAATGAAAACTGCATCATTTTTAAAATACATAAATTTAAAGCAGCCACTGAGATAAATACATGTACAGAAGATGCAAGTTCTCCAGTGTGAGGTAAAGGACATTCAATACATTTCTAAGTGAAATATCTCTCTTACTGCATTGTTGAAAGTCTGCATTTACCCTTTCCAAGGATTCTCTTACTTTTAACCCTATTGTGGTAATAGGCTGTCTAGAAGGAACAAATCTTTGTAATTTTCTTTTTATTATTAAAAAATTATTATTATTTCTTTTAATCATTTATTATGATTTACAACATGGATTATACACTTTATGTGGTACTAACAACAGTGTCTTCCATTTGTCAAATGCTTGGCTTGTGTCAGAGATGATATACACTATGCCTAGAACCATAGGCACACATTCACTGTGTACAATCCTCTCTGCATGAGGAATCACAGTCTTTCAGGATGAACTTTCCAATAAATGTGTGTGTGTGTGTGTATGTGTATGTGTGTGCACACGCATGCACAAGCATATAGCAAGAGATCTATGTATGTATGTGTTTATATTTTTTGTGTGTATGTACATACACACACACATATAAAATCCTTGTATACACAATCACTTGCAGAGACAACAGATATTTAGCAACTCACACAGCAATTATGGAAATATACTTACTATTTTTTTTTCATATTCACAATGGAAGGGCGAGAGGTTTAAGAATTGAAGAGTTTCAATTTACTTTACATGCTTGTGGAATAGGTCAATGTGTCCACACTAAATACACTGACAACCAGTTATCACAGGACAGATTTTATAGAAAACTATCTGTAATTTGTGTGATTTTTTTATCTTCAATTTTTATTTCAACACAATCCCAAAACAAAATAATTATATTTTAGATCAGCTACATCATAATCTCTTAGCCAATTGCTAAGGAGTTTGTCTTACAACTGAGTTACACTAAGTAGGAGTATATTACTTGAGTTAATAGGAAAAGAAAATCAGAGCAGCATTAATCAACATGATAAATACAACTGAAAATATTCTGAAGTTGTCACTATCTGATATGAAGTTGTGTACATATGCTAAACTCAAGGAAAATTCACATATACATTTATACTTCATAAATATGTATATATAAAGATGTAATAAGAAATAATCATGAAATTCAGAAATTTATGTTGCATACAAAATAGGTATTATTAATTGAAATTTTGTTGTTTCACATTTTTTGGCAATCAAAAAATGCCATTTAAAAATTTTTATAGTAATTTTTAGCATAGACTTCATCTAGTTTTAAATTAACATATATACAATACTACTGCCATAAAATCTAATTTAATGCAAGTCCAGAACAATAAGAAATATTTTCTTTTAAAACAGATTAACATATTGCTCTCATTTTAAATACCTTGTGTGGAAATAGTTAAGTTTGATGTAGTGGGAAACCAAGGGTATAAGGCACTAAAGCAGGTGGGAACCAATTAAGTGAGAAAGCTCAGGGTCTCATTCACTTATCATAAGAGACCTTTAGGTAATTCAGGATCAACTAGGGAGAATGGGAAAGATGGGACATACCTGTACCACGCTTATTATTTCTTAATATTTGATTTCGGCAGCATACTCCTTCCTAGTGTATTACCCAAAGGGAGAATAAAGTAAAGTTTCTATTCATCTTTAAGGTTATATTTCTTATAAAATATTATCTGTTAGGGAAACACACCTTGAAATTTTAAATAATTTTCTTTAAAGGGCAGAGATGAAGTTGACATCTCAGCATAAACTAAAACCGATAAACTATAATTATTTATTCATAAAAATAGAGTCATGTATCAGAAGAAATAAAAATAAATACACTTTGCATGACATGTAAAGTTTTCAATACATGTCAAATTATTAGATATTTAAAATACTGAATTCTAAAGAAGTACCAAAGGGGTCACATTGCAAGTCATTTTGCATTTATGGCATATAGAAATAAAATTTTAGTGTTTGGAATATATCATCTTCTAACCCTCTTTTTAACTGCCCTCTAAGTGACAATCCTTTCATCATTTTAAGTAGGTATTCAATATGAAATATAAAAGTTCACAGGTTATTGATCAAGACAAGTAAAAGACCTTTTATTTATTTTATTTAGAGATTAATATTAAACTGTTTCTGTCTGTTTAATATAGATACATTTCTTTTTTTAGACTCATTCAAACAGGAATTTTCCTTTATAAAGATATATACTTATAAAGGATTAGATAAATTTTAAGTGTCAACCCATGAATAAAACAAACCTGATGAAGGGGACGTGAGTTTGACTTTGTCTGGAAATTCCTATTTTAAAAGTGGAGGATGCTGTGGCGCTGATGGGGTTAGAAAAATTGATTCTTGCATTTCCCTTACTTACCAAAACACAAATAAGCATCTGGACACATCCGTGTAGTAAGCAAAATATTTATATAATGAGTATTAAATTAACTAATTAGTAATAATTTCTGAAGCAACACAAAGGGATGGGTAATTTCTAATATAGTAGATAAAATTATCATAACAAAAAGAATTAAATTATCCTGGTAAGTTTATTTGAAAAGATAGAGTCTAATTAGTTGCATCTTTGTTCACAGAGGTAGAAACAGAGGAGGAGAGAGGATACTTAGAGTCCTTTTGTCAATTTTTGTTAAAAAAGTATATATATGTATGTGTGCATATAAATGTGTATACACACACACACACACACACACACACACATATATAAAACATGGCATCTGGGGTTTTGACAGCAATCACATTGAAACTGCAGTGTATGTATTACAGTGTTTAATTAGTAAGTTTTCCAATCAAAAAATACAGGATTTTTTTTTTCATTTGTATGTATTTTTAAGTTTCTTTTAATGTGTCAACTTTTTGGTCTGGCAACTTTACAATTTTTTGTTAAATTTCTAAATATTTAAAATGTATAATGCTATAGAAAGTGGAGCTGTGTTATGAATTTCATTTTTGGATTAATACACATTTTATATAGGCATATGTAGTATTATATGTGTTTTTCATAATTTCTTATTGATTGCCTTGAGGATTATGGTTAACATGTTAATTTATAAGAATCTGGATTACCTTAGTTCCAACATACTTTCTATATTTTATAGAATATTTGCTTCTAGATAACTCATTCCATTCAACTTCTTTTGTGATTTTATTTTTGTACAAATTTCATCAATTGGTATATATACACATCAGAGTAGATGTTTAATTATTGATATATGCAGTTATTTTTAAATAATATAGGAGAAAAGGAGGTACAAATTAAATTTATTTATGCCATCTTTCTATTAACCTATGCAGTTACCTTTACTAGTGCTTTTTATATGTTCATGTGAGTGTGATTTACTATATTGTTTACTTTCATTTTAGTTTGATTGACTCCCTTTAGTAGTTTTCATAGGATTGGTATACTGGTGAATTCTCTCAGGTTTTGTTTAGAGATGAAATTTCACCTTAATTTGTAAAGGACTAGTTTGCAAAAATGAATTATCCTTTGTTTTATTTTTCTTTCAGCAATTGGAATATGTCATTCTATGTCCTTCTGTACTACCACAGTTTCTTAGGGGAGTTACTTGTGAATCTTAAGAATATCCTTATTTCATTAGAATTGTTTCTCTCCTTGCTTTCAGAATTCTTTGATTTTTCTTTTTTATTTCAAGTGTCTGATATTGATGGGTCTAGGATGGTTCTATTTGAGTATATTTTATTTGGAATTTGAGGCACCTCTTGGATGAGCAAGTTTACCTTATGTTCATTGTATTTGGAAATTTTAATCCAGAATTTTTTTATATATTCTTTTGACCCTTTAATGTCTCCTATCCATCTAGCACTTCCAGTCTGTGTATATTAATATGTCTGGTACTCTTCTACAGTTCTCTGAGTCAGATTATCTTAATTCATTCTATATTCTTTTCTCTTTTATTTCTCAGACTGTGCAATATCAGTTGACCTATCATTAAGTTTGATAAATCTGCCACCAGCCTAAACCTTCTGTCAAGTCCTTCTACTGTCATTTTCATTTCATATATTTTCCTCTTCAACTGAGGGTATTTATTTTCTCACATTTTATTATTATCTCTTCACTCATATTCTCCTTTTGGAAATACCACATTTTCCTATTTCCTTTAGTTCTTTAGATTTGGCTTCTTTTGGTTACTTGAACAGATTTAAAATAGCTGATTCAATATCTTTACCCAATACATGTTTGGGCTTCCATTGGGAAAATATTGTTGGCTACTTTTCTTCTATGTGTGAGTCATAATTTCTTGTTTTCTAACATTTTATGAAATACTATTGAAAATTTCACATTTTAAGTAATATAACATAGAAAGTCAAGAATTTATATTGTCCTGCTTCCCTGTTGTTTTTTTAATGTTTATTATTCTTGCTTTTGTTTTTGATAATTTTTCCTGATCTATCTTCTTTAATGTCTATTAGTGAGGTCAGTTAAGTCTCTACCCATTTTCCTTGGTGGCCAACTAATGATGAACATATACTAAAACAAAACAAAACAAAAAGAAAAACACAGTGCCTGTTTACTGTGCCCTTGGATTTCACTGAGATTGTAGTGTCCTTGGGTTTGAATGCTACTATGGAGCTGTGAAGAGAGAAACAGGGCATATTAAAACACCACACAGCTAATTGTTTTTTCCAAGGTTGAGTTTTTCAGAATAAACACTCTTGGGATTTTTACAAGATTTTGGTTAATCCTTAGAGTTTTCAACAAGTTGCTTTTGACAACCTATTATAATTTTTTTTTTTTTTTTTTTTTTGGTCAATAGTACAGAAGATTTTCTGAGACATTCCTGCATTCCCATTTTCCAAGTTAAAAATTATTTTTTGATAAAATGAATGAAATTAAATGAGTTTAGTAAAGAGAATATAATTTATTTAAGTTCTTCAAAATATTAAAACAAGTATAAGAAATCAAATTTAAAGAGAAAATGAAAAAATTAGAAAAGAATAATTCAAAAAGCAGACAGAATGAAAAATCATTCTTATTTAAATTTGGAGTAATAGAAAAATTTAAAAATCTTTTAAAAATTGCACTGTCAAAGATGCGTTATCTGTTGCGATGTCAAGCTGCATATGTGTTCAGATGTGATGAAGGCATTCTACTGCAAACATTATTTGTGAACACCATTTGTTCACACATATAAGTACATATAAATGCACTTACTCTATATAGACTGTTGCAAGAAAATAAAAATTCCTTTCAACCAGATTTTAAAGAAATACTGCTATCAGTCAGTCTATGGTATTGGCATAAAGATTGTGTGTGTGTGTGTGTGTGTGTGTGTGTGTGTGTGTTTGCATATTTTAATCCTGTCATTATCCAAATATTTAAAACAAGGGACCTGCTAGTAAGCAAAGTGATAAACACCTAAATTAAATTATCTCACATAAAAATTGACAAATCCATTTAATTTTGAGATTAAATCATTAATATATTTAAGATATATAACATTTAGAACTAAATTATTACATAAAAGTATGACCCCCCCTATCCTCCAAAATTTACATATCAGGTTTTGTGTGTGCATGTGTCTAACTGAAAAAAATAAACCCCCACAAAATCAAAGGGAGGTATAGTTTTATAATTGCATGATTTTTGTCACCATTATTATAATTTTTTAATCGCTTCACAAAACTATAAAATAATGTTTACTATACTATTTCTAGATAGCTAACATGGATGGAGAGGTGTTCAATTATCTTCAGTATCATTTTTTTTATGTATTTTTACTTTTGTAGATTATTTCTGAATGAACCAAGAAGGGTATCTGCTCATTAATGCTTTTCATTATACCCACAACAACAAATAACTGATCTCTGTGTGAATAAAGTTCATTTGATGAAGTATTATATGAAATAAAGGAATCTTTTCTGGAATAGAGAAGTCAAATGATAGTTTTCTGTATTTAAACCTGGTGCCATTTAAATATTTAATCCATGGCTTTTAAAGAGAAACTCTCATTTGCCTTCTCAAATACATAGGCTTGGTGTCTGTATAATGATAATGATTTTGCTTACATTCTTATACTACAGGAACTGAAATAAATGCATCCCTTCATAAATGCATCTCAGCAGGTATTAAAAATTTTTTGTCACTTATTCCATGGATCACCTTCTAGAAATGACTCATGGAAATAATTCATGTTCTAATTCTAAGTTTAAGCTTCATATTTGATATGAAAATTTTGACTTCTTACTTTCCTCTTGGTCTTATAAGAGTTTAATTTGAACTGTTAATTTCTTAGTCTTAGAATCTCTTCTGTACCAAATATATATTTCAAAACACACTTGGTATTTCCTGTCTAAACAAAATCAACATTGATAAAAGGTACAAACTTAAGGAACATAGAACAATGTGGAATGTATTATCTGTAATTTCAACTCTCACTTAGAAATATAATATTTAATTTTGCTATTTGCTTTTGTTTCAGTATCCATTGATCAACCTTTGCCTAATTCTCCTCCTCCCTCTCACTCTACTCAGCCTCTGAGACCCACCATTCTACTCTCAACTTCTCTGAAACCTCCTTTTTATATTCTACATGATAAATCAGGCATTATTTATTTCTCTGAATATGGCTTATTGCCCTGCACAATCATCTTCAGCTCTATCAAAGTTGGCAAACACATGAGAGCTCTTTCTTTTTTTCATGGTGGAACAGCATTTTGTTGTAGGTAAGTACCCCAACTTTTTTATCTATTCATCATTGTTGGACTCTTAGGTGTTTTTTTTTTCCTAATTATTAGCTATTTTGTTTATGGGTGCAATGACACAGGAATGCAGATGTTTCTTAGACATACTGATTTCATTTGATGTAGGTATGTACCCTGGAGAGGGATTGCTGGATCATTTATAGTTTCCTTGTTTAAATTTTAACTTTTTTGTGTTAATTATTATGCCTGTTTGTTATTTACATTTGATGTTAATCAATATGTAAGCAATTCTAACACCAATGCTATCATTATTAATAATTACTAACCTGATTGTATAGTATGAACACTAAGTACAAAAAGGTTTTGTTTTGTACTTTGTCCAATAATGCACATCTTTCAAGTTGTGGTGATTAGATTCTACTTTAGACAGTTTTCATCAATATGCTCTATCATAATAACAAACATATAAAACAATTTTAAAAGAGGATTTTGCTAGAGATAATTACTAGGAGAAAAAGTAATTAGTATGAAAGGAAAATGAGAAGTGTGAATGGTGGATTATGTGCCACAACAAGCAATGAAGCCAGGAAAGATCTCACGCTATTTGGGAAAAAGACTTAAAATGAGGAAGCAAATTTGAGGGAAGATTCTTCTAGCAGGTGCAAAACCCTATGCAAGTCTGGAAATTCTGAAGAAGAAGAAAGGAGTACAATGTAGGTGAATCAGGCTTAGTCCTGGGAAATAGCGTGCTCACACTTAATTCAGCCTAGTGGAAATCCTGGTCATGACATTAAATCTTCTATATTATATCCTTGATGCTCTTTCCATATTTCCTGTTACCACAGTCAATAAATTTTGGATTCATTCTTGACTTTCTTGTTTTCTTCACTACATATAATAAGCACATCAGGAAATCATTACTTTCTGACTTTACTCAGAATCCATCTACATTTCCTTTTCCCATGAACATTCCACTCACAAGTTCAGTGCTCCTCTACAGTGTGTTCAAAACACAGTGCTACCAGGTCCAGTTCAAATGTGTGCAAGCTCTGTAATTGCACTTCTCAAAACATTCAATGCCCCTTCATTGAAAGAGACAGGTCTCTGTATTTGTTCTTATTGTCACTGCTGTGTTTAGTCATTGGTGATTTGCTTTGTTCTTCATCTATTTGGTATCAAGTGAATGTATTCAATTTGTGCAAAGTCACATATTTATCAATCTTGTGAACTGTCAGCCATTTACTTTTTTTATTGA
Organism: Tamias sibiricus; assembly: GCA_025594165.1. Taxonomy (NCBI): domain Eukaryota; kingdom Metazoa; phylum Chordata; class Mammalia; order Rodentia; family Sciuridae; genus Tamias; species Tamias sibiricus. The sequence continues at coordinate 148,520,802 of CM046662.1, forward strand.
TGAACATTGATTTTATAGAATGGTGTGATTCATTGTGTCATATTAATTTATATCTATAACAAGACTTGTTCAAATTCACTCCCTATTACCTCCCTTTACCTCAAGTTTCCTCCTCTCCGCAATTGGTCTCTTCATTGTCTCACTTTAAATTTCCTTGCATTCCTTTTCTTTTTACTTCTTCCTCCAGCTTCTACATATTAAAGAAAACATGGTATATTTGTTTTTTCTTATTATGGCTTATATCTCTTGACTTCATATTCTCTAATTCCCTCCATTTTCTTATAAATGATGTAATTTATTTTTCCTCATGGGTGAATAAAATTCCACTGTGTGTGTGTGTGTGTGTGTTTGTGTGTGTGTGTTGTAGTGTATGCCATTTTCTTCATGTATTCTTCTGCTGATGAACATTTAGGCTGAGAACTTGGCTATAATTGTCCTGTGATAAATATGGGTATGCAGACACCCTAAAATATGCTAAATTTAACATTTGGAATAAATACCAAGGAGTGGTATAGCTGGATCATGTAGTAGTTTTATTTGAAATTCTTTGAGGACTCTCCATACTGATTTCCATAGTGATTGTAATAATTTAAGTTTACACCAACAGCTCATAAGAGTTCCTTTTCATTTTATCCTCATCCGTATTTATTAATATTTATGTTCTTAATGATTGTCATTCTGATTGGAGCGAGCTAGAATCTCAGTGTAGTTTTGATGTGCATTTCTCTGATGGCTGAAGATGTTGAACACTTTTTTTATATGATTTCTGATTATTTGTATTTTCTATTTTGACACTTATCTGTTCAGTTTATTTTTCCATTTATTGAATTATTTTGGTATTGTGTTTTAATAACTACATATTCTAAACATTAATCCTGTGTGAGAGGGGCAGCCAAATATTTTACTTCTATAGGTGATCCCTTCATGCTGTCAATTATTTCTTTGTTTTGAAGAAACTTTTAAATTCAATACATCCCATTTATTGATTCTTATTATTGTTTCCTGAGCTATAGGAGTCTTATTTAGTCTTATTTAGAAAGGGATCGCCTTTGCCTGAATGTTGGAGAACTGGCCTTATGTTTTCTTCTAACAGTTGCAACTTTTCTCTCTTTATACCTATATCCAACTGATTTTTATGCAGGATGACAGGCAGTATCTACTTTCATTCTTCTATGATAGACATCCAATATTCCTAGCACCCATTATTAAAGAGGATATCTTTTCTCCCATATATGCTTTTGGTACATTTGTCAGGAATTAGATGACTGTATCTGTGTGAGTTTTTCTCTGTGTCTTCCATTATGTTCTGCTACTCTATGTGTTCATTTTGAAGCCACTGAAGCCATTTTTACTATTTAATTAAAATGACTTTGTAGTATAATTTGAAATTGAGTATTGTGGTGCCTGAAGCATTAATCTTTCTCCTCTTATTTGCTCTGTTTGGGTCTGTGGTTCTTCAATATGAAATTGTAGGAATCCTTTTTTGTTCTAATTTTGTGAAGAATGCTGTTTATATTTTGATGAGGATGGAATTAAATTGAATGTGTATATTACTTTTGACAATGTGCATTTATTAATATTCATTCTGTTTCTCCATGAACATGGATTTTCCATCTTTTATAAAAAAGTCTTGTAGTTGTACAGAATGTCTTTATTTTATTTGTTTGTTTTTATGTGGTGCTGAGGATTGAACCTAGTACCTCATGCATGCTAGGCAAGTAAGCTCTGCTCCTGAACTACACTCCCAGCCCAGATTTTTCCATCTTTTAGTGTCTTCTTCATTATTTTTTGAATTCTTTAATTTTCTTTGATTAAAATCTTTTGTCTCCTTGGTTAAATTTTTTTTACCCTACGTATTTTTTTTTAAAGTTACTGTGAATAGAATTTTTCCCCCTGATTTACAAATAATGAGATTCAGCAGATTCATTATTGTCATGTAGAAAAGCTATGAATTATTGTATGTTGATTTTATATCCTACTTATGTGATGTATTTTTTATCAGCTATAGAAGTTTTCTGGTGGAACTTTTAGGGCCTTTTTAATATAGGCTAATATCATCTTCAGATAGGGATAATTTGACTTCTCCTTTTCCTCTTTTTATTCCATTTATTTCTTTCTCTTGCCTATTGCTCTGGTCAATATTTGAAGTAATACATTGAATAGGAGAGGGGAGAGTGGTTATCCTTTTCCTGTACCTTATTTAAGAGGAAATGCTATCAGTTTTTCCCCATTCAGTATGATGCTGGCTTTGGGTTTGCCATATACAGTATTTTTATGTTGAAGTATTTTCTATCCATGCTTCGTATTTTCAGTTTTTTTTTTTTTTTTTTTTTTTTTTTCATGAAGTGGGGTTGAATTCTGTCACAGGTCTTATATAAATCTGTTGAGATGATCCTGTGACTTTGTCCTGTGTTCTATTTATGTGGCATATTGCATTTATCAATTTGTGTATGTTGAATCATCCTTTAATTCCTGGAAAGAAACTATCTTGATCATGTAGTATTAATTTATTTTGTTGAACTTGATTTGCAATGAATTTTATTAAGGATGTTTTGCACATATATTTATCAAAATATTGATGTTTATTTTTTTCCTTGATGTATTTGTTGTGTATTTATTTGGTTTTGATATCAGGCTTTATAGAATAAGTTTGGAAGCAAGATCACACTTTATATTTCATGAAATAATTTAATATGTTTTGTGTCAGTTCTTCCTTAAAGGTACTGGTAAAATTTACCTATTAATCTGTAAGGTTCTATTTTTTCTTTCCTTATTAGGGGAGGCTTTGTATTACTGTTTCAATCTCATTACTTGTTATTGGTGTATATAGGCATTCCATTACATTTTGGTTCAGTTTGGTATGTCCTATGTTTCTAGAAATGTAACCATTTCCAGAAGATTTTATAATTTAATAGAAATTTATTGCAGTTTTCATAATAGTTCCAAGTTATGCTCTGAATTTCAGTTCAGTCTATTACAAAACCCCATTTTTGTCTCTAATTTTTTTTTAAATATTTATTTATTTGCTTTTTAGTTGTACACAATGAGTTTAATTCTTATGTGGTGCTGAGGATTGAACTCGGGCCATGCACGTGCTAGGTAAGTGCTCTACCGCTGAGCCACAACCCCAGCCCTCTAATTTTCTTAAATTAGAAAATTTCTCTTTCTTTTGGAAGTTTGATAAAGGGTTATCAAATTCTTTTATATTTTTAAGAACCAACTCTTCATATTCCTGATCTTATTTTATTCTCTATTTCATAAATTTTAGCTCTAATTTTTATTTTCCTTTCTTCTACTAGTTTTAGATCTGGCTTGGCTTTTTTTGTTTGTTTGTTTGTTTGCCTTAAGATGATATTTTAATGTAGGTTCCTAGGGCTATAGATTTCCCTCTTAGTAGTGCCTTCATTATATTCCACAGATTCTTGGTTGCATTTGGAAGCTCATTTGAGTCTAAGGCTTTTTTAAACTTTCCTTCTGATTTCCTTGATGACATAATCATCATAAAGTGTGTGTTATTATCTCTATCCAGCTTATATAGTTTTGTTTTTCATGCTATTTCTTTCCATTATTTTATGAAAATACCCAAGAGATTATTTCTTCTCTTTTTCTTTTTGTCATTTTATTTATTTAATTTATGTATTATTTTTCTTTTCTTTTTGTATTTTCCATGTCATGCTTTGCATTTTTAATGTATGATCAATTTGGAGAAAGTTCTGTGAGCTGCTGAAAAAAGTATGCTCAGATGCTGTTGGATGTACTATTCTGTAGATGTCTTTCAAGTTCATTTGATCAATTGTACAGATTGAATTTTCTGTATCTCTGTTGATCTTATGTCTTAATGATCTTTTTGTTAAGAATGGTATACTGGGCTCCTCCACTATTTTTGTATTGAGGCCTCTCTGTTCCTTTATATGGAGAAAACTTTGTTTTATAAAATAGAGCACACAACGTTTGGGGCATAACTATTGACCATGATAACTTTTTGTAGGATTGTTTCTTTTACCACTATGAAATAACCTTCTTTTTCTTTTCAGATTTTGCCATGAAGTCTGCTTTATCAAATATGAGAATAGCTGCTCTTACTTTCTTTTGGATTTCATTTGCATGGAATATCCTTTTTCATTCTTTCACTTCCAGTTTGTTAATATCTGCAAGGGATGTATCTTCTTGTAGGCAATATACATTTGGGGTATTTTATTTTCCATTTTTTATTCTGATTTGTTATACATGTTTACAGAATACATTTCATTTCATATTACATATAAAGAGCACAATTTCTCAAGTTTCTGGTTTTATGTAAAGTATTTTTACAACAATTATGTCTTCATACATGTATTTAGGGTAGTCATGGATAACTCAGTTTGCCATTATTCCTATCCCCTTGCCCTCTCCCCCCTCTCCTCCTTTGTTCTATTTAAAGTTTTTCATTCCTCTCATCCCCACTCTCTTGCCTTTATAAGTTAGTATCTTCATATCAAAGAGATCATTCGACCTTTGGTTTTTTGGGATTTGCTAACTTCAATTAGCATTATTTTCTCCAACTCCATCCATTTACCTGCAAATGCCATGTTTTTATTATTTTTTAGTGCTGAGTAGTGTTCCATTGTGTATATATACCAAAGTTTCCCTATTCATTCATCCACTGATGGGCATCATCGGGGTTGGTTCCACAGTCTAGCTAGTGTGAATTGTGCTGCTATAAACATTGATGTGCCTGTGTCCCTGTAGTAAGCTGTTTTTAAGTCCTTTGGGAATAGGCCAAAGAATGGGATAGCTGGGTCAAATGGTGGCTCCATTCCCAGTTTTCCTAGGAATCTCCATACTGCTTTCCAGATTGGCTTCACCAATTTGCAGTCCCACCAGCAATGTAGGAGTGTGCCTTTTTCCCCACACCCTCTCCAGCATTTATTGTTGTTTGTTCTTTTGATAGCTGCCATTCTGACTGGAGTAAGATGAAATCTTAGAGTTGTTTTGATTTGCATTTCTCTAATTGCTAGAGATGTTGAATATTTTTTCATGTATTTGTTGATTGTTTGCATATCATCTTCTAAAAAGTGTCTGTTTATTTCCTTGGCCCATTTATTGATTGGAGGGTTTTTTTTGTGTGTGTGTGTGTGTGTGTGTTAAGGTTTTTGAGAGCTTTATAAATCCTTGAGGTTAGTGTTCTAACTGATGTACTTGTGGTAAAGATTTGCTCCCATTCTGTAGGTTCTCTATTCACCTGACTGATTGTTTCTTTTGCTGAGAAGAAGCTTTTTAGTTTGAATCCGTCCCATTTATTGATTCTTTGTTTTAGTTCTTGCACTATAGGGGTCTTATTGAGGAAGCTGGGGCCTAAACCAACATGATGGAGATTTGGGCCTACTTTTTCTTCTATTAGGTGCAAGGTCTTTGGTTTAATTCCTAGATCCTTGATCCACTTTGAGTTAAGTTTTGTGCATGGTGAGAGAAAGAGATTTAATTTCATTTTATTACATGAGGATTTCCAGTTTTCACAATACCATTTGTTGAAGAGGCTGTCTTTTCTCCAGTGAATGTTTTTGGCACCTTTGTCTAATATAAGATAACTGTACGTGTGTGGGTTTGTTTCTGTGTCTTCTATTCTGTACCATTGGTCAACTGGTCTATTTTGGTGCCAATACCATGCTGGTTTTTTTTTTTTTTTTTTTTTACTATTGCTTTGTAATACAATTTAAGGTCTGGAATAGTAATGCCACCAGCTTCATTCTTCCTGCCAAGAATCGCTTTGGCTATTCTGGGTCTCTTATTTTTCCAGATGAATTTCATGATTGCTTTTTCTATTTCTATGAGGAATGATATTGGGATTTTGATTGGCATTGCATTGAATCTGTATAGTGCTTTTGGGACAATGGTCATTTTGACAATATTAGTTTTACCTATCCATGAACAAGGTAGATCTTTCCATCTTCTAAGATCTTCATTAATTTCTTTCTTTAGCGTGTCGTAGTTTTCATTGTAGAGGACTTTCACTTCTTTTGTTAAGTTGATTCCCAAATATTTTATTTTTTTTGAGGCTATAGTAAATGGGGTGGATTTCCTAGTTTCTCTTTCTGAGGATTTGTCGCTGATGTACATAAATGCCTTTGATTTATGGGTATTGATTTTATATCCAGCTACTTTGCTGAATTCATTTATTAGATTTAGAAGATTTCTGGTGGAAATTTTTGGATCTTCTATGTATAGAATCATATCGTCTGCAAATAGTGCTAATTTGAGTTCTTCTTTTCCTATCTGTATCCCTTTAACTTCTTTCATCTGTCTAATTGCTCTGGCTAGGGCTTCAAGAACTATCTTAAGTAGGAGTGGTGAAAGAGGGCATCCTTGTCTTGTTCCTGTTTTTAGAGGGAATACTTTCAATTTTTCTCCATTTAGGATGATATTGGCCTAGGGCTTAGCATAGATGGCCTTTACGATGTTGAGGTATGTTCCTGTTATCCCTATTTTTTCTAGCATTTTGAACATGAAGGGATGTTGTATTTTCTCAAATGCTTTCTCTGCATCTACTGAGATGATCATATGATTTTTATCTTTGAGTCTGTTGATGTGATGTATTACATTTATTGATTTTCTTATATTGAACCAACCTTGCATCCCTGGAATGAAGCCCACTTGATCATGGTGTACTCTTTTTGATGTGTTTTTGTATTCGATTTGCCAGAATTTTATTTATAATTTTTGCAGCTATATTCATTAGAGATATTGGTCTAAAGTTTTCTTTCTTTTATTTATCTCTGTCTGGTTTTGGAATCAGGGTGATATTGGTCTCGTAGAATGAGTCTGGGAGTGTTCCCTCTTTTTCTATTTCATGAAATAGTTTGAGAAGTGTTGGTGTTAGTTCTTCTTTAAAGGTCTTGTAGAACTTGGCTGTGTATCCATCAGGACCTGGGCTTTTCTTGGTTGGTAAGTTTTTGATGGCTTCCTCTATTTCTTTGGTTGTAATTGATCTATTTAAATTGTGGATATCATCTTGATTTAGTTTGGGCATATCATATGTTTCTAGAAATTTGTCGATGCCTTCATTATTTTCTATTTTATTGGAGTATAAATTTTCAAAATAATTTCTAATTATCTTCTGTATTTCTGTAGTGTCCGTCGTGATATTTCCTTTTTCATCATAGATATTGGTAACTTGTGTTTTCTCTCTTCTTTTCTTCATTAGCATAGCTAATGGCTTATCAATTTTATTTATTTTTTCAAAGTACCAACTTTTTGTTCTGTCAATTTTTTCAATTATTTGTTTAGTTTCAATTTCATTAATTTCAGCTCTGATTTTAATTATTTCCTGTTTTCTACTTCTTTTGGGGTTGATTTGTTCTTCTTTTTCTAGGGCTTTGAGATGTAATGTTAGTTCATTTATTTGTTGACTTTTTCTTTTTTGAAGGAATGAGCTCCATGCAATGAACTTTCTTCTTAGTACTGTCTTCATAGTGTCCCAGAGATTTTGATATGTTGTATCGTTGTTCTCATTTACCTCTAAGAATTTCTTAATCTCCTTCTTGATGTCTTCTGTAACCCATTGATCATTCAATAGCATATTGTTTAGTCTCTAGGTGTTACAGTAGTTTTTCTTTCTTTTTTTATCATTGATTTCTAATTTCATTCCATTATGATCTGATAGAATGCAGGGTACTATCTCTACTTTTTTATATTTGCTTAGAGTTGCTTTGTGGCATAATATATGATCTGTTTTAGAGAAGGATCCATGTGCTGCTGAGAAGAAAGTGTATTGGCTCATCGATGGATGATACACTCTATATATGTCAGTTAAGTCTAAGTTATTAATTGTATTATTGAGTTCTGTAGTTTCTTTGTTTAACTTTTGTTTGGAAGATCTATCCAGTGGTGAAAGAGGTGTGTTAAAATCACCTAGAATTATGGTGTTGTGGTCTATTTGATTCTTGAACTTGAGAAGAGTTTGATTGATGAATGTAGATGCTCCATTATTTGGGGCATATATATTTATAATGGTTATATCTTGTTGATCTATGGTTCCCTTAAGAAGTATGAAATGTCCATCTTTATCTCTTTTGATTAGCTTTGGCTTGAAGTCTACTTTATTTGATATGAGGATAGAGACCCCTTCTTGTTTACATAGACCTTGTGAGTGATATATTTTATCCCATCCTTTCACCTTCAGTCTATGGGCGTCTTTTCCTATGAGATGTGTCTCTTGAAGGCAACATATTGTTGAGTCTGTTTTTTTAATCCAATCTATTAGCTTATGTCTTTTAATTGGTGAGTTTAGACCATTAACATTTAGGGTTATTCTTGAAACATCATTTGCATTACCAGTCATATTTATTTATTTGTTATTTTTGGTATTTAGCTTGACTTGGTTTTTCCTTTGGTTGGTTTGTTTCTTTATTGTAGTTCTTCCCTTTGCAGATTTTCATTATTATTTTTCATTTCCTCCTCATGGAATATTTTACCAATAATATTTTGTAGAACAGGCTTTCTTGTTGTAAATTCTTTTAGCTTTTGTTTGTTGTGGAAGATTTTTATTTCATCCTCAAATCTAAAGTTAATTTTGCTGGATATAAAATTCTTGGTTGGTATCCCTTTTCTTTTAGAGCCTGGTATATGTTGTTCCAGGCTCTCCTGGCTTTGAGAGTTTGGGTTGAAAAATCTGTTGAGATGCAAATTGGTTTTCCCTTGTAGGTAATCTGACTCTTCTCTCTTGCAGCCTTTAAAATTCTATCTTTATTTTCTATGCTAGGCATTTTCATTATAATGTGCCTTGTGTCTGTTGTAATTTTGTACATTTGGCGTCCTGTAGGCCTCTTGTATTTGATTTTCAAATTCATTCTTCCTGCTTGGGAAATTATTTTATTGAAGAGATTGTGCATTCCTTTGGATTGAAACTCTGCACCTTCCTCTATTCCAATAAATATTAAATTTGGTCTTTTGATGGTATCCCATAATTCTTGGATATTCTGTTCATGATTTTTTACCATCTTCACTGTGAGGTTAACTTTATTTTCAAGATTATATATTTGTCCTCATTGTTTGAGGTCCTATCTTCTAAGTGGTCCAATCTGTTGGTGATGCTTTCTATTGAATTTTTTAATTGGGTTACTGTTTCTTTCATTTCAAGAATTTCTGTTTTTTTTTTTTTTTTTTTTTTTTCTCAAACTCTCTCATTCTTGAAGTAATCTTTTGCTATGTGGATTTGTTCTCTTATCTCTTTGTTGGTATGATCAATGGTTGCCTGTATTTGATCTCTTATCTCTTTGTTGGAGAGATCTATTTTTGCCTGTATCTGTTCATTTAGGTCATTTTTCAAATCTCTTATCATTTTAATTATGTATGTCTGGAACTCTTTCTCTGACATTTTACCTACTGTGCTTTCTATGGCTTCTATTGTTGTAGTATCTTGGTTTGTTTGGGGCATTTTCCTCCCTTGTTTTTTCATGATGATTATGTATTTCCCTCTCTTGCAAGGCAAGCCTGGAGTATTACAGCTTCTGTTGTTTTGTCTTATAAGGTCCCTACGGGTTACCCAAAACCTCACTTTTTAGGGAACTATCAATATTAGAGCTTTCAATGTACCCAGTATATATCCATATATCAGTTAGTTTCTATTTTTATATTACAGTTTTGTCGCTATGGCTCCTTAGTAAGTGGGCTGAGCTAGTATGGATGCAGGTGGGTGGGACTTGTTCCCCTGCTGTCCTCAGTGGGAATGGCCTCTCCAAGGTGGATGGGCAGAGGTGGAAATCCTGCAGGCGTGCCCAGCTGGGCCTCACCTTGGGAGGTCCAGCTGGGAACTCCTGCCAGCAGGCCAACTGTGTACCCACGCCACTGGGAGCTCCCGCCTGCAGACCCAACTGGGAGTTCTCGATGGCTGGCCAAATTGGGAAGTCAAGCCGGGAAGCCAAATTAGGGACTCAGGCAGGCAGGCCCACTGGGAACCTTTGCTAGCAGGCTGAACTGGGAGCACAGGCTGAACTGGGAGCTCCCACCCTCAGGCTAAACTGAGAACATAAGCCAGTAGTCCAAACTGGGAGCTCTGCTCACAGGCCACAGGGCCGGCAGGTCTAACTGGGATTCCCCGAGGGCAGGCTGAACTGGAAACCTAAGCCAGCTGGCCAAACTGTGAGCTACGTCTGCAGACCACAGAGCTGTCAGGCTGAACCAGGAACCCAAGCCGGCAGGCCAAACTGGGAATTTAAGCCAGCAGCTGAACTGGGAACTCTGCCCACAGGTCTCAAGGACAGCAGGCCGAATTGGGATCTTACTTGGGCAGGCCGAACTGGGCCATTTGGGGTATTTTTTAATACTCAGTCTGAGAGTCTATGTCTTTTAATTGCAGAATTAAGACATTTAAAGTCAATGTTATTGTGGAGAGGTATGTATTACTTCCTGTCATTTTGTTTTATTCCTAATGTGTGAATCATTGTTTCTCATGTTTTAATTTAGTCTTCTAATAAAGTTTATTCTTTATCATACTTTCTTAGTTATTTTGAAACTTCTTACTTTTATAGGATTCCTTTTAATACTTTCTGCTCATACATTCTCTCATCATAAATTCCTTTATTCCTTTCCTTTGCAGGTTTTATTTTGACTTCTAATCTCAAGGATAACATGTTGGAGATAATAACCTATATAGCAATTCTTGTCTTTCAGAGTTTAAAATAAAATACTTCATGCCTTCTGGGATTCAGAGGTCCTGCTGAGAACTCTTCTTTATTTTGATGGGTTTTTCTATATAAATGGCTTTGCATTTCTTTTACAGCTTTTAAAATTCTTCCTTTGTTCAAAATTTTTGGCATTTTTTACTATGTACTATGGAGAATTTATTTTCTGGACCTGTGTATTTGAAGTTTTAAAGTGCCTTTGTTACTAGTATATCCATTTCTTTCCCCAAATTTGGGTAATTTTCAGCTCCTATTTCAGTGAATAATTTTCCCATGCCATTAATGTATATCCTCTCTCATTCTGCAAGACTTATAAATATTAAGTTTGTATTTTTAATGTTGTCACAAATCTCTTGCACATTCTCTTCATAGGTTTTTTAACATTTTTCCTTTATTAATATTGAGTGCTCCATTTTATTCATTTTTTCTTTGGGCTCCAATTTTTCTACTTCTTCTGGTCTATTCATTTGGTGAGACCCTTCATTGATTTTTAAATTTGATTTATTGGATTTCTTATTTTCAAGATTTGTTTAGTTCTTTTTTCACAACCTCTCTTTCCATATTAAAATACTCTTTTACATCCTCTCTCTTTTTCCTTAGTTTATTACATAGTTCTTAGTTCATCGAAAGTTTTAATCATCAATTTTTTAAAATTCTTTATCCATCACTTCCTCCACTTTGATATCTACAGATTCAGTCTGTGCAGAGTAATGTAATTTTGAAGTAATTTGTTACCTGTTTTCTTTTCTGTGTTTCTAATTTGGGAAATGTGTATCTGCTGGACGTTTATCTGTTTTACTCTTAGGTGGTGTTACTTTAGTGAGAGGTTTTCTTCTTTCTATGTGCCCTGTGGTGGAGGGTCATCTCAATGTCAAAACACACAATCATGTTGAAAGTACTATGATCAATTCCCAGAACTAATTTGAGAGGAGATAGTAATCAGTGACTATGCTCTCTGAGAGCAAACTGCATACTATCAGACCATAAATATTATTAAAAAATGTTCTCTATAACTCCATTAATTCAAAAGGGGAAGGAGGGACTCTGTTGTAGATTAGACCAAAAACTGATATTAAAGAAAATGAAATTGATATTTATTTATTTATTTATTGGGGTACTGGAGATTGAACTCAGGGGCACTAGCCACATCCCCAGACCCATTTTATATTTTTTTCAGAGACGGGGTGTCACTGAGTCACTTAGTGCCTCACTTTTGGTGAGGTTGTCTTTGAACTAACTAGCGGTCCTCCTGCTCAGCCTCCAGAGCCATTGGGACTACAGGCATGTGCCACCGCACCTGACCGAAATTGATGTTTAAATAGAACGGTAAAAGGATAGGAAAAGAAGACAAAATGGGTTTGATACATTTTCCAAATGTATGTCAGAATGTCCTTTTGATCTGTTGTTACCATTAGATCTGAAATATCTCCCAAAGTCTCATGTACTTTAAGACTTTGTCACCAATGTTGCAATGCCCAGAGATGGATTTTTGGGAAATGAGTTTAGTGATCTCTATATTAATACTGGCCTCTTGTAAATGCCTTGTGAAATTTAGAGAGGAACTAATCTTTCCCTATTGTCTGTATTTCTTAATGCATAGATTCAACAACAGACTATTCCAACTCAAAAAAAAAAAAAAAAAAAAACATTGAAAGTAGGTGAGATGCAACACAGAGACAACAGTGTAGCAAAACAATAGGTTTTCAATGCAGCCACTACTTTTCTCATTATTATGTCTTTTAAAATCTTCCCTAACCTAGAGTTTTGATCAAATTGATAGCAAAACCCACTTATGCAGAATAATTATGAAATGCCTTGAGATATTATCATTTCTATTGCAAGTGAGTATAATCCAAGAAGGGATAATTGTATCAAGATTTGTTATATTGTATGCAATTTAAATCCCCATTTGTACAGGTTTAAATAATAACTATGTCAATGATCTACAAACTTGAAATGTCACAAGAAAGGATGAGGTTAAGTTTTGATCTGTTATTATGATTTAGATCTGAAATGTCTCCCAAAGTCTCATGTACTTGAAGACTTGGTCACCAATGTGGCAATGACCAGAGATGGATTTTTGGGAATTGATTGGATAATGAGAACTCTAAACTCATCAGCTGATTAATCCATTTGATGGATGAATAAAGTCAATGGACTACTGGGAAGAGGTAGAGAGTGTAGGCAAGTTAGCCAGGGTTGAAGGAAGTGGGTCACTGGGGATATGTATATGGGGAATTATTCCTTATCCCTGGCCCTTTGTGTGCCTCTCCACCCCCCTCCCTCTCTCTCTCTCTCCCCTCCCTCTCTCTCTCTCTTTCTCCTGATGGCCATGAGCTCAGAAACTTTCCTCTGCCATATCCTTTCACTATGATGTTCAGCTCAACTCAGGGTTAGAGCAATGGAGTGGACTGACCATGGATTAAAATCTCTAAAACCATGTGCTAATATAAACTTTTTTTCCTCCAAATGTTTGTGTCAGGTATTTTGGTCACAATGATGAAAAAGTGACTAACATGTTTTTTTTTCAACTTTTTAATGTCACCAATATTCTTTCTTCCCACCCTTCTCCCTCTTTCCTTCTAACACTTTTTGCATTTTATCAATTTCATCTTAAGTTAGTCTCCCTTATGGACACAGGTGACTTGTAAAATCTATAAAAGACATATATATATTTTTCTTTTTCTTTTTTGCTTCTTCTTTTTCTTTGTTTAAATATTTGTGGTATCAAGGATGGAGCAACTGAGTCACACTCTCTTTTAAATTTTGTTTTGAGATTAGACTTAGCTAAGTTTCTGAAACAGACTTTGAATTTGCAGTCCTCCTGTCTCAATCTCCTGAGTCTCTGAAATTATAGGCATGCAATAAAAGTTTCTTTGTTTTAATCTAAATAAAGGAGGAAGACCTCCACTCTGTCCTTGTGTGCCTTGAGGACTGTTCTGGTCCAGTAGACATAATTAGCATTAATTGTAATGGTTCAGGTTACAAGCTTATTCCTATCCCAGGCACTGTTGGAGGTGATGGTGAAATGCGTTGTTTAGCTTGGCCTCTTAGGTCCATCTATTCTATTCAGGTCCACTGTGTGAAAATCAGTGTTTACAAATCACACTGAACCTCAGATGTCAGGGATAGGAAGATATTGTTAAGATAAAAGCAACAACAACAAAAAAATACACATTTTCAAAATAAAGCAGAAACCAGTAAAACATGTATCAGATTATCTCAAAGGTCTCAATAAATAAATAAATAAATAAATAAATAAATAAATAAATAAATAAAACTGACATAGGGATTTATTTAAAATAACTTAAATGAGAGATTTAAGTACTAACTAGAATTTCTGACTCTCCTCTTAACTTATTTCCATTTTCTCAGTTACATCTGTAAAGTTTTTCTCCCCAAGGACATAAATCTTAGTTCCTGAAAACTTATGCCAGTTTTTAAAAAACATTACTGTATTAGCCTTGTGAGAGAGATAGAAGTTTTCTTTATTCCCAATATCAAAAACCTTTAACCAGGACTCATTAACCCATCTTATGGCTGCTGGAATCCTTGTTCCAATTGAAAGTGGCCATGGGAATTGGAAAGCATGAGAACAAACAGCTCCACGGAGAACCTAATGATCAGACATAAGTAAGGTAGTAGTTAGAAAAGAGATTACCATGCACAAAGTCAAAACATGTCCATTCTAACCTGTTTTTTTTTTTTTTTTTTTTAATTTTTTTCATCTGTAATCTACCCTGTTTATGCAAGTCTTACTTTTACTTTCCGGTATAAAGCAATATATTAGTATTAGATCATTTAAAGACTTAAGAATATTTTATCATCTTTCAGTGTTTTAATAGCACAAGCATTTTCAACAAACTTCCTTGAATCTGTTATAATATTGAATTTAACTGTAATTTCTTCCTATAGTTAGGAAGGAACTATGTCTTATTCATGTCTGTCTGCAATGCTTACAGAAGGCTAAATAAATTAACATGGCAACATTGTGATTTTTTAAATGTTAATTTTTATGCTTTATTGAATTCTAGATATTTGTCATATTTATAATACTTTTCTTCCTGTAAACAGTTCAGATCACCTGAGTTTTACATGTAAATTATAAATACATAACAATGTATTTTTTAAAAAATTAAACATTTTCCTTTGCTCTTTGTAGATCCATTGTTTGATCTAAATATAGAATCCAAGTACTCCAGAGTTTCTGGTTCTTCGTTCCTCATGACTCACTCTGTCAATTTTCTCTCTATGCTCCTAAACTTCAGAGCCTATTCCTTACCCTTTGAAATTTTAATCACTATAAATACATTCTTTAAGTTTCATTGAAAATAATTAACACATAACTTTTTGACATGAAGTTGTTTCTTTTTTTTTTCCCTCTGCTTTAAACAACTTTATCTTTTTTTCCTGCTTTATTCTTTCCCCTATGTTTTCATTTATAAAAGAGAAACATACTCTTGGTATTTTCAATGAATAGTAGAGGAGAAAAAAAGATAAGGGTGTATAATATTAAAAAATCACCAGTTCCTTCTTGCCTGTTCTTCGTACTGCTGATTCCCTGTCATTCTGTGTTCTGCCTGGTTGGTCCTCTTTTAGTCTGAGACTTTGAATCAGTTTCTGTCTCCTTCAGCCTCTCTTTTTGCTCGGGCTTGGTTCATTTGTTTCTTTCAACAGTGTTTGGGGTGGAAAGCATAGGCATTATGATTGTCAAGTGAATTCTGAAGAACTTGTTGGATATGCTGAAGTAATGAAGGATCATGCAGTGTGAGCAGAGAAAGGCTGCAAGAAAGTTTCAAGCATTAATTGTAAGTGTTACTAAATGGTTATACTATGCTAGAAATGACATCTGATAAAATTGAAAGGTGGGTTTATTTGAGAGGAAACACTGTATGGCTTGTGAGTATACATATTCAAATCTAACTCATTGCAAATCTATAACATATGTTCTTTTTAACACATGACACTGCTTTTACAGTTAGATGCTCTTGGCAGACATAGGAATAAGTATGTCTTGACACATACTAATCATACTAATCAGGATTTGATAAGATCAGTTTTGGAAGGGAGCAGAGAATCGTTGCAATCCTAAAATTATCCAGATTGCCAGAACATTTTGTAAATTCTACCATGCCTGTTAAAAATGAATAACTGGCATAGTCTATCTTATTTAATCCTTCACACAATTCTTACTTTTATTCATTTTTTGAAGAAATTGCTCATGGTTATTATCCTTAGAGCATTTATATGTGTTTATGTGTTTTAATATGACCAAAATGGGGAAGGCACCATCCTTTCGCATATATCTGCTCAGTGTTCAGTTTTCCTTTCCGCAATGATTAAGGATTTACTTTGTCATCGATGTATTAACTTTGATAGCATGCTAAAACTTAGGCATAGGAAGATGTTTATATTTAATCAATATCATCTCATCCTTAACATTTCTCTACCTATCACTATTTATTTTGCCAATAAACATTTTGAATTTCTAGTTGTTTATCAAAATGCTATATTTCATTTTTGCAACCATGTCTTTGTTTGAATATATACTTCATTGGCAACATTTAAGTTCTCTAGTACACATTTATCTGTTTTCTCATGGACTTAGTTGGAGATATATCTACATGAGGCTCTGATCATTAAGCTTCTCACTTAAACTTAAGTCTTAAGTTTTAAGACTGCAGGAGTCTGAATGTTTGATGTGCAAAGATGAATGTACAGATAAGAGTGCACAGAACTAGAATCTCAGAGATGGATATAAAGAATGACAATTAATGATAATCACAATGCAGAGAAAGTGTAGCAGCAATGTCACAGGTGAGATTTATTCACTTCATAAGGACTGACCATGAGCATGCATACGCTGCAATGAGAGACAAAGCCATTTAAGATGTTATGGCAGCAGAGCAAGGATCAGGACCAAGCACATCTTTGAGGGAAGCAGATTAAGTGTGAGAGGAGTTCTATACATTGACTGGGCATCAAACCTCTCTGTTAAAGCCCAGCAGCCTCAAGTGTCTTGTTTTTCTTCATTTCCCTGGAAAGGCATCTAATAATTCAGAATTAATTGTGATGAACAGAGCCCTCTTTTTTCCATCAATCTTTGTAAACTCAAGTAATACTATAAAATGTTTAAAAAGTAGATTTGCAGGACAAAGAAAGAAAATTCTTTGTCAAATGGAATTTCAAACTCTAAAACAATACAGACTAAAATATCTAAATGAAGACATTTAAGATATTGCTATGAAATGGGTTTCAGATTATCTGAAGTATTTAATCTGATTTTGTTTTTTCAGGAATTTTCATTGGCTAGTAACATAAAGTATTAATGGTGAGGGAATTGCCTATAAATTGTAGGCTCTAAATATTATAACTTAACTGCAATCACCAGTATAGAGATGCTCAAAGTAAATCAAAACTTTTCTTGTATAAACATGCTCAACAGGTCTATGCCTCTCAAATGAAGGACACTAGAAGAAAAAAACTGATATATGATGGTATGGTTAGAAGGATGGTAACCCCCTCCAAAATTAATGCTGAAAATTAAGACCTAATGCAATAATATCAAGAGGAGGAACTTTGGGGGGTTATTTACTGATGAGGGTTCTGACATCATAAATGTCTTATAAATATTTACTCAAAGTTGAAAATACCTCTCTCTTCCTTTTCTTCTCCTCAGACCATGTGAGAGCACAAGATTCATTCCTGTATTAGTCAGTGTTCATACCACTGTGACCAAACCAAAACAATTGTAGAGGAGAAAAAATTTATTTAGGGGTTTATGGTTCTAGAAGTCTCAATCCATAGACAGCAGACTCATTTATTGTGGCTTAAGTTGAGGCTGAATATCACGGCAGAAGGGTGAGGCAGAGGGAAGCAGCACACATGATGATTAAGAAGCAGAGATAGACTCCACTCACCAGATGCAAAACCTATACCCCAAAGCCACATCCCTAATGCTCCACCTGTTCCAGCCACTCCCTACCAGCTTTCAGTTACCATTCAATCAATCCCTATCAGGGGATTAATTCACTGATTGGGTTAAGGCTCTCACAACCTGATCATTTCGCCTCTGAACTTCCTTTCTGTCTCACACATGAACTGTTGGGGGACATCTCACATCCCAACCATAAGAATCCCTTTTGAAAGGTGAGGTAGTAAAACATCATCTTGGATTTGGAGGGCAGCCCTCACTACATGCCAATTTTGTGGTTCATTGAGCTTGGAATTTCTAGTCTCCTGAACAATGAGAAGTGCACTTCTATTGTTATGAATTACCCAGTCTGTAGTATTTTGCTATAGCACAAATGGACTAAGAGAGTAATAGAGGATTTAATGTTAAAAGATTGTGTTAATGTTCTGTAAGATATAAATAATTCATACAATTAGGACCTGCTTTCTGAAATACTTATTTTTAACATCTAGTAAGTATTCATATATATGTATGTACATATATGTATGTTCATACACAATTTTATGAAAACAAATGTACAATGATAACAATGATGACACTATCACCAAATGTTTTTATTTAGAAAAAATATATTAACATAATTATAATTGCTTACTGAATACAGCTCATGAAACAAGTTCCAACTAAAGTGCATAGTTTCTCAAATTAGTATCTAAAGTACATTATTGAACTTAAATCTTCTATGGTAATTAATAAATGCTTAAAATATAAAATAATAAATAAAATTTATTTAAAAATATATTATAAGTAGCTGGGCACAATGGTGCATGCCTGTATTGCCAGCAGCTTGGGAGACTGAGGCAGGAGGATTGTGAGTTCAAAGCCAGCCTCAGCAACAGAGAGGTGCTAAGCAACTCAGTGAGACTCTGTATCTAAATAAAATACCAATAAGGGGTGGGGATGTGGCTGAGTAGTTGAGAGCCTCTGAATTTAATCCTTGGTACCCCCTCATTTAATATATATATATTTAATCCTTGGTACCCCCTCATATATAAGCTTTTATATTTATATACTTTCTTTTATATATATCTACTTTCTATATATATAGGGAATGGTTGAAAATCAGTCTTTGAGTAAGAAAAAATTTATTTGTTTTGATGAAAGAGTAAACAACTTGTCAAGTCTTTAATGCTTACTAATGTTCACTTGAACATTATCCCTTTAAAGGTAAATTTAGAGGTCACTGCTACAACAACCTAATTAATATGTCAAGAAAATCAAGTTATCAGGTTTTCTTAAAGTTATATTTAAAAATATTTCTTTTATGGTCAGCATGGTCAGATATATTTAATACTTTTAAAATATTTCTGTAACATAAAATATTTCACAGTCTTACTAGGAGAACATTTTGGTCTGCAGTTGGCACATTTACATTATCACTCCATTAAAATAAAAAGTGTTTCTTTATCATTCAATTTTTAGTATGAGTTTTGTACAAACAATGATCTTAAGATTCTGAGTATGATCTAAACTTTGTTTTGCACATTTGCTTCTAGGTCTCATTAGTATAATTCTACAAGTATGCAATGTTTGTTGGTTATTGCTGTATTAATTGCCTGGTATAAGGTCTGCATTTATTCCTCTATGTATCATTCAGCAATTCTTGCTGAAAATGTTTTGGATACACCTGAGAATGGTTCTACACTTTTAGCATGCATCAGAATCACTCCAAAAGCCTCTGTTAACACAGGTTATTAGGCCTGCCCCAGAGTTTCAGATTCACTAAAAGCCTGGAAATCTGCATTTCTAATAAGCTCCCACATGAAGCTGCTGCTGGTCTAGGAAATTTATATTGAAAAACATTTCTATACAGTAAAATTTTCTTTTCTTTTTCTCATCCTTTCCACATCTCGTGATTCACTCTTACACGGCATTACCTCTCTTTTTACCCAAAACATTAATAGGAAATATCCAAAAGAGTCCAACTAAAAGCCATTCAAATGTAATACTTATGTCTAGTTGGAGAATTTGTTTTTATTCCATATTATAACAAGACAATCACATCTAATCTGAAATGATACTGTAAATATATTTAATAGTACTTATTGAAGTCTGCATTGACTATCTTATGAAAATCTTTCTTTAGGTATATAATTTTAAATATTCCTACTTGATAAAGGTAGAAATTTCACTGCTTCTCCTACTAAAAATTTTTGAGAATTTATAAAGCTAATATTTTGATTAATGTAACTCAGATGTGAAATGAGTTTCAACTTATGTCAAGTTCATTTTCAATAAAAATGTTCAAGAAAGAACAGAATTAGCAGTATGTTCAAATCACAATTATTTAGCACTTTAAATTATTATCCAGCTAAAATCAGGAATACAAATATACACCTAAGTAATTAATGACCCATGTTGTACTCCAGGCATTTTCAATAAATATATCCAAAGTGATTCCCCTAAATCTATCACTTTAGGTGATTTCTTCTTGTCAAACACCATCATTGTAATTTGTTTTAAAGCTTAACCAGTTTACATAACTTCTTCCAAGTATAAATTTCCCATTCACTTTAGTTTTTCCAAATATGGACACAGTTAGCTTTTCTGTATATGTTAAGATATACATTATTAATTGTGAAATTTACCTTTTTTTTTACTACTACAAAATTATCTTTGGTGAGCTGATTGTCATGAATTGGCACCAGTTTTGAGATGAGAGCTTTATACTAGAGAAAATGTTCCTCATACTTTTTGAGTCCTAAGTTGAATATCTTTTAATCTCAAGTATACCATTATGTAACATAAATGGCATGTGTGTGTACTCAGAATTATACATATATAATACATATGTATGTGTTATATATTATATATTATTACATATATTATATTTTATTATCTATATTATATCACATATATAACATATATATCATTATCATTCATTATATATAATATACATATAACATATATATGTACATATATATGTGTGTGTGTGTATATACACACACATACATTTAGGATATTTCACAGCACGAATCTTAAATTCAGATTCTCGTTGACTTACTCAATTAAAGTCTCTATTAAGTGAATTTTGAAAAAGGTGGTTGCTATGCCAATATGAGCTCTCATTTATAACTCATTGCTAATTTTATCACATGGCAATGTCTGTTTTAAAAGGATATTTTTCACCATTTACTTATCCATTTATTAGATACATATTCACTATTTGTCCTGTGGCAGGCATGTTAGAGATGTATGAATGAACAAAATGTTATTTCTGGCATAAGGTATAGGTTTTTTTTTTTTTGTTGTTGTTGTTGTTGTTACTTATCCTCATTTTTATATTTATTTTGTGAGTCTTTATTAGGAGTAATGTTCTGAGGGCATTATCATGTCTGAATGGAGTGGTATCAATTTTAGCAGATCTCCTTTAGACATGTCTTCAGAGTTGCAGCACTTTATTCTGGATATCAGAAAAAAATGAAGATAAAGTTATCTTTTTGGAGTTACAGTTGTCGTTCCCTTTTTAGAGGACATTCATTTCTCCTACTCACACCACCAAATAGCAGTATTTCGGTTTGACAATAGTTCTTGGCACTTCTAATCAACTGACTGGCTTTGACTGAACAGGATAGCCAAGTAAACCAGTGACACTTTCTTCCCCTGGAATTCAGTTGGGAGACTGCTGAGAAATGAATTATGATGATCACTTCACTTATGTGTTTAAAAGTGCATAATCATGGTTGGATCAATCAGGGAAGTAATAGATTATAGCTTGTCTTATTTGAAAAGAGAGAGAAGGAAATATAGTAGCTTATCATGAGAAAACATGCAGCCCCTGGAGAAAATTTGGGGTCCCCAGTATCCTCATATCATAATTCCACCCACTTTGTCTTGACTTGAGCAAGTTTTACAATTAATGCTTTCTTGAAATTAAAGACATTTTCACCATAACAGGATGAATTTGGTTTTTGAAAGCAGCTGCAAATGATATGAAATTAAGCCCACTGAACACAAATTTAGGGTTCAATTAAACAATCTACCAATCTATAAATTAAAGGATTTTTTTCATCCCAAAACATATATTGAATCAAGATACTATACCTTGAATGTTTTTTTGTCATCCCAACAAATGAAAATGTAGATTATAAGCCATTTTGATGGTTATTTTGCACATTTCTAAATAGAAGGAGGGTTTGCAATATATTTTGAGAAATGATCTCATTGTTAAAAAAAAAAAAAAAAAAAAAAAAAAAACCACCTGTGAATTTCTCTGAAAGTGACAATACATCATTGTGATGAGTACATTTTGGAATGCTTTTTAAACTGAACAAAAACTTATTGTTGATTTGGTCATTTTCTGTAGGCAGCCTCAAAATTTTGGTCTTATCAAATTTCAGTTGTTAAGTATGAGTAACCTAAAACATAAGGGCCAATATATTATGTTCTAGAATGTGCAAATAAAATTACATTTTGAGTCAAACTACATTCTCTGTGAAGTTTTTCAGAGAAAGAAGTGTTTATCATCTTTTTAAAAAAGAATATATTAAAAGTTGCTGAGTTTCCACAACCTGTTCCTGACAGCTATTTCAGTGTAAGTAATACATCACGGGGGTGATGGCAATCTGATGATGTATTGGAACTATACATCATTGTGGTGACGGTGCCTTAATGACAGATGAGTAATACATCTTCAGGTAAAGCTCTCAAATTTAAGCCTGCCTGGAAAACAGAGTTTCTGGAAGAAGAAAACAGCTTATCAACTTTATGAAAGAATGCATGTAATAAAACATAGTTTGCTAAATCAGAAGGCTGTAAGTTTGCATGCAGAAATGAGATGTCTTAATAATATCCATAACTTCTGTTTTATTATACAACATATTCATTGCAAGTTAAAAATGCCCTCTGCACAAAAAGGAAAAAAAAAAAAAAAGATGTGTCGCCATTTATTTTTGTTTCCTTAATACTTTATTTACCTATGTTTCCACGTGTATCATGATATATTTCTTCCTTCCTTTTATCTCTGGAACTGGAAAAATTATTTGTTTTAGCTGAGACTTGTAACAGTGACTGTCTTCTAGCTCATAAGAACTTCAATTCTACTCAGGTGTATAGATATATATATATGAATTTATTTCTGCTTTTTCTATCTTTAATGAGTTGTCCCAAACCATATTTGGGGGTAGTTGTAGTTTTTTTATAGTGTTTATTATTTTTTTTTCTTTTTTACATAAGCATGACGAGCAGTGTCCTCATGCCGAATATCATACCCATTAAGGAGAAACATTTTTAAAAAGATATAAGAAAAAATAAATAAAAGGCAAACAGTATTGTATAAAATGTGTACATACTACTATATTTAAAAAATTGATGTTTAAGATTATTTTCAAATTTACTTTTAGTGCTTGTATATTATGTACCTTCACATATATTTATCTATAATGTGTATAATGCTATACAAAAAGCAAATTTATGTTATATGATCTTAAATATTCTTGAAATGTTAGAGATTCTGGAAATTTATAATTAATTTTAAGGCAGAGAATTAATATTTAATTGATCCGTGTACTAATGGGAAACTAGAGTTTTTGTAGTATAAATCCTTGATAATGTTCAATCGGACTTGGAGCTGACAGAATGTTCTTCTTTACTGAAACATTATAATTGGATTGGCTATAAAATCTAAAATGGACAGTGATGATGTAGGCCATGTGCCCAGTTCTGTGTGTGACATGTTGGAAATGTTCCCTGTCTTATCCTGTGAATCTTTTCCCAACTGTGCCTCTTTATCTACTCATATTGATGCATTTTCCAAAATGAAAACTAAGATCATTTCATTAACCTACTATTGAATTAACCAATAGTCTAAGACTGGGATTAGAAAACAGACCTAATTGGCATTTCTCTTTGCTCTAAATTAAATGAAGACTACAGTTTTTGTTTTCTCTTGTTTTTTAGTGAATTGTTTCTGAAGAGGAGAGAATTGTGCAAAGAATACAAGAAAACAGAACCACAGTGCTAGCTAAGGTATCTTATAATAAAAGAGTAATGAAGAGGTAAGTCACTCATGAGTGAATATTAATGAGCTGATGGGAAAATCAGACATATGGTCTTTTGTGATAGTCGAATCTGAATTTCAGTTCCAACTCTGAGATATATTAACCTGGTGATTGTGGAAGGATACTTTATTGTAATTTCAAGTGGGTCTTCCACAAAATGTTAAGATACACCCCACGGGATGGGATATTATAAGAGTTTTAAATTGTACATGAAAGAGAGCACATGGCATATGTGATATTATCAGTGAGGAGAAACTATAAATTATGGTATGACAAATATGTAAATATTTATACTGATTCCTTCTTGAGTAAAAACCAACATTTACAATGAATTGTAAAAAGTGCCAGAGCAGATAGCTACTGTGGTCAACTCAACCAAAACAACAAACTAAAGAAAGTCTGACAAACTTAGATTCTCAAAATTCATGCTTTTTTATTTCTTCAAGTTGGAATCAGTCTTTCTCTATGGAATCAGGATTTTGGTCTATAAATTTCAATATTCTAAAATGTAGTTTCTGGGGACAGGTATACTTATCTTTCTTCATATTCACAGAAGGTTGGAAGATAATCAATAAATTATTCATTTGGCTTCAAAATATAACATCTTGGGAAACATAGTCAAACTAGTAGTACAGTGGTGCTTCATGATATGATGAAATTAAAAATGGTAAGAAAATGAAAACTAGTTAATACCTACCACTCCCCGTGCATATTTCCTGAAAGCTGTATTCTTTTTTTTTTTTTTTTTTTTTTTTTTTGCAATATGCCAGACCGAATTTTATGCATCTCTGGCAACAGACACCCCGCACAAAGTACCTAATTTCAAATGGGTCATGCAGAAATTTGTGTCCTTACCTTTCAAATTAAAATTCATTAAAGAGAAATTTCTTGACCGTGCTTAAGTCAGTTGTGAAGGTTTTGCCACATGCACTATACTCTTCAAGCTGAGGTTGCATTGTATGGACAGAGTTGTCAGAGCCAATCCTCTAATTGGAAATGTTTTTTTTGATAAGGACGTTCATAGCCTAGGATACTTTACCAATTATTTCTACTATAAATATCGGTGCACATTTTGTTAAAATAGAATCACTGTAGAGTTTAAACATCTACCTAAGCTCTTTGAATATTCTCAAAGAACACAATGTTACTTACGATGCAGTAATATTTAGAAAGTTCACATTATCTAAGCTATGAATTACCTACCTGCAATAAACATGGGAAATCCTATGATCTGATGTTGAAAATCTACAATAAAAAAAAAAAACAAAAAACTGAGTTTGAATAGTCCCATCAGTTATAGTCATCATAGCTAGGTAAATTTATAAAGCATAACATGTTAAAATTAAAAACACAACTTTTGTAGAAAGGAATGGTCTACAATGAAAACAAGTAAGAAAAGTTGCCATTTATTGATAGGAAAAAGAAAGTAACAATGCATATCTCAGTTATTTACTTGCACAATACACAACTCTACAGAAATCACCAATAAAGAAAAATAAAAATCTGAAAGAAAAGCTCATTTTGAATAAGGTTAATTTAAATAATTTAATAATTTAATTCTAAAACACACATAAAATTGTTATATGTGTCCAAGAGATAAAATTGTGTGCATACCTCCACACTCTGTAATTCTTTGGTTCTTGATTTCACTGGGTCCCAGGAGGCTTTTTGCCTTGCCTTTTAAATTTCAAGGAGAATAAAAAATGTGTAATGCATATGTATTTGCATATTTGGAATGCAATTCAAATTATTAAGGAAAACTTTACTTAGGACACTTGTTAAAATAGTAGTGTAGACTGAATTTTGTGCTATCAGGGTAGGTATGTGGATTACTGCAGTGAAGTCTTGCAGTTGGACAGAATTGGAGCTCAAATGCAAAAACAAAAATAAAAGTGAACAAGGCTCAATGGCTCAAACCTGTGATTCCAGCGACTTGGGAGGCTAAGGCAGGAAGATTGCGAGTTCAAAGCCAACCTCAGCAAAAGCGAGGCACTGCAGCAACTCAGTGAGACCCTGTCTCTGAATAAAGTACAAAATAGGATTGGGGATGTGGCTCAGTGGTTGAGTGCCCCTGAGTTCCAATTGATGCCTCTGGCACCAATAAATAAATAAACAAAAGAATAAATAAATAAAATGAGCAATTTTGGACAAGGAGTAGCCTAGAAGTCAGTGGACGGAAATGTATTGAGTGGAAACCAGGGATAAGGGCAGACTTTGGCTAAGCTGCCTAACAACCAGGCCAGGTTGATCAGGCAAGTGTTGAGGATCCTGGCTAAACAAACTTGACAGGATTCTTGCTAAAACTGACTTTTGGAGGACATGCTACAGAACAGGGCCTAATAGGGCTCAGAGGAACCAGCACTGCATTTGGTCCAGGAGAATATCTTTGCCAAAATCCATACAAATTTGAGAAAGAACCTAAAGATATTGTCACTAGGTAAGATGGAAAATTGACAAAAATAGTTTTGAGTGTTTGTGATAATAGATTTAACTGCTGTTAAACATAAAAACAATGGGATTTTTATGTCACTATAAAACATACTAATTTATTCTTCTCAATTGCTAGATATTTTCTCAAAATTCTAGTATGACTTATGACCTGTCATGAATTTTAACATATCATATATGCATGTATATAAATATATACACATATAATTAAGTATCATGAATAACATAAGTAGGAATATGTTTATAATAAAGACGGTCTATCATGTAGCATGTAAAATATAAGAAAAATCAACATACAGCAATAAAAATTAAAATAAAAAATGAGAATTTTCTAATACAAAATTTCATTAAGGAAAAATAAGAAGTTATAGCAAATTACTTAATACTAAGGTATAAAAATGCACTATAAAAGCCAAAGTTCTATGACTAATCATCCATTTTTTAAAACAAAAATAAATATATTGTTCAATTTTTATTTTCTCTTTTTATCATAAAACTTTTGATAAATTAGTTTAATGTTACGGTAGAATAAGTAATGGGCCCCTAAATGATGTGTGGTTCCTAATCCCAATAACCTTTGAATGTTACTGGAAAAGATTTTGTAGGCATTGCATTAAGGATCTTGGTATGTGGAGATCATTACTGGCTTTTCTGGCATTCTCAAAGTACAATCACAAGTATCTTTATAGGAAGGAGACAGAGAGAGAGATCTCACAGATAACATAAGATAATGTGATCAGGAATAAAGATGTTGGGATTTTTTTTTTTTTTTTTTTTTTTTTTTTTTTTTTTTTTTTTTTGGTACTGGGGATTGAACTCAGGGGCACTCGACCACTGGGCCACATCCCCAGCCCTTTTTTGTATTTTTATTAGAGACAGGGTCTCACTGAGTTGCTAAGTGCCTCGCCATTGCTGAGGCTGGCTTTGAACTCACGATCCTCCTGACTCAGCCTCCCAAGTACTGGGATTACAGGCGTGCGCCACCACGCCCGGCTGTAGATGTTGGGATTTTTAAGCAATGAAAGAAACAAAACTGAAGCCACCAGGAACTGGAGGAGACAAGGAACAAATTCTTCCCAAGAGTCATCAAATGGGTACAGTGTTGGTGGCTTTCTCAGCAGCAACCCTGTGATAGTGCACTTGGATTTTGCAACTTTCTATACATACAATATCCTTCACATAGCATAATCTTTATTCCAGTCTTACAAAAGGTGGCTCATAGACCATACTCTTGAACATCCTAAGCTCATCCGCTGCTTTTCTCAGCATTAATGCAACCTCAGGACATAATTGCTCAGTTTATTCTCATCACTTGTCTATTGTTTCTTTAGCCACAATGAAATGTGTGTTATTTTAAAATCAACAAACTCTAAATGCTACCTTCTTTTTAAAACTACTTTTAATAAAACTAAAAATGATAGCCCCAGCAACAGTTTTGTTTCATCCTAAGTTTTATAATTAAAAAATATTTTAAAACAGTATTAAATTACTTTTGTAAATAATATTTTAGTTAATATAACAGGAAAATCTCAAGCTAATGTTCATAGGTATATACATTCCTTTTAATTTTACCAAGGAACTTAGTACATCTATAACATTGAGCTAGAATATCAATATTAAATATTATATATAGAAGTCATTGACATATGAGTGGTTGAACAGCTTTGAGAATTTATAAACAAAAAACATAATGAATCTTTATTTTAAAATATTTTTAGCTGTAGATGGACACAATGCCTTTATTTATTTATATTTATGTGTTGCTGAGGATTGAACCCAGTGCCTCACACTTGCTAGGCAAGTGCTCTCCACTGGGCTCCAGCTCCAGCCCCCTAAAGAATCTTGCTTATTGTAAAGATAATGTGAATTGAAAAAAAATGGGGTTCATTTGCCTTGAAAGTATGTTAGGAACTTTCATCTAACAAAAGTGGGGCACTTACTGTCATAGATGACATTTCCTTTACCAAATATTTATTTTAAATTCATTTGTGTAAACAACAATTTATTTTTACATACAGGCATTTTTATATACAGGCATTTGCCTGTATAGAGATTAAGAGGGATCAGTGGCCTTGAAGTAAAATGAAGGAAAAAATATTTTCAATCAGTTGTAATTTAATCTTTAATGACTCTTACTATGGACGTTGTTTTATTTATTTATTTATTTTTTAACAACCAAGGAGATTTTTATTCAGGGCATCAATTTTAGTAGCTAGCAGGCATTTATTCAAGGATTCAAAGCCAGATTTATTTTCCAAGTTCCTTTCCTTATTCAAAGGAAATTGATAATGACATTTAACATGTATGAAGGACAATACTGTGCAAGATATAACTTGCTTTTTAGAAAGTTAATGTTATAGAGAATGGTTATATGCACAAAGCATTTGTATTATGTGGATGAATATAACTAGATTTCACACAAATTATCAAATTTACAACATAAGTGAATAAATTCCATAAAGAATTGACAAAGAAAAAAGTTAACTATACAAATTCTACTTTAGTAGGATTGGGGGAATAGAAAATTATTTAGAAGATAGTGTCTACAGATCATTTTTCCTTATCACACACAATATCAATCATTTTAATATTTCACAGAAAATATCCTTCCAAAAATGAAACCCAAGTACTATATAAACTTTATTTAGCAGATTTATAAGAAAATAATTTCTTTCAAATGTTGGAAAGTATTCTTATGCTCTACCTGCTTTTCTTATTATTTAGAAAATTGTTTTAATCACACCACTTACAGTTAAATACTGATACTGACACTATTCAGGACAGTATCCACTGGCTACATGTGGCCATTGGGTACTTAAAATTGTAACTGAGATTAATTTGAAGTATAAACCTCATACTATATTTCAAAGACTTATATAAAACAAGGGAACATAAAATATCTCAGGAATATCTTTAAACATTGTTAACACATTGAAATGATAATGTTTAAAAATATTGCTTTAAACAAAACAGAATGATTATTTTCCTGTTTCTTTTTTTACTTTTTTAAGATAACTACTAGAAAATTAAGAATTATATGTATAGCATTCATTACATTTTCTTTAGATGGAGCTATTTTATATCATTTAGCAATTTATAAAATGCTTACAAGGAAAATGTGTGATTTAATTGTAAATAAATAAAGAAGCAAAATTCAAAGAGGTTAATTGACTTGGCTAAACTCACCAAACTCAAAAATAAAGTAATCTTCTGCCTCCAAGTTCTCCTCCTTTTATTGTCCCAAAGCTCTTTCATGGTGTTTACCATAAAAATTGCTTACAGAACAGATGGAAAAAAGCAAGACCTGGTAAGTAAATTAGTTTTTCCATTTCATAATTCTAAAAATTTTTATATTTTCACAAATAACAAAGTAGTGATTGTGATCTGGTATATTTATAAAAATTTAAAAAAAGAACAAATTTTAAATTAAATGGTCAATAAAAGTAGTGATTATTTATTGAACAGTCTTTAATAATATGAAAATTTTATTAAGCTATTCATATATAATTTTCACTCTGTTATACACCTTACACTTTTAGAAAATTAGTAAATATTAATAATCATAGTTTCAGAATCCAACAACTATAAAATTGTCTTCAAGGCATCTGTTTAACAAAATTGTTGAAGTACTTTTTTCCCAATAACATACTAATTCAACTCCACATAATTTGGTATATGTAAATAAACAATAACTGGCAATTATTAAAAAGCCCAACTTCAGTGCCTAGTAACTATGCTTGTTGAGTGGAGATATTTTTAGGTAAGTGTGATACAAATATGTAAAATGTCAGTAAAGTATTTTCTAAAACTGCCCAGAGACATTTGTTAAAATTAAGAAAAGTATCTTAAAAGTAGTAAAAGTATTTTGGAACTAAGTAAAAATCTTCAAATTTATTATTTTCTTACAAAATTTTTCTTACTACATATGATTAATAAATATTTTAGTCTAAGTAGATATTATAATTTATATTAAATGTATCCTATGTTTTTGTGTAAATTTGGAATTTGTATATATTCTTCAGGAAATAGTTCCAAATCCCAATGACTAATGCACAGAATTAGTTACATTCACATTAATGCAATTTCATGAAATCATCTGCTAGATATCATCCTTGTAAAAGCATATTGGATAAAGCAAAAACATGTATTTTGAGGATTATGTTAAAATTAATTAAGTTTAATAATATTTTGCTCCTTTATTGATTGATGTTCTATGAGAAAATCATGGTGTTATGTCTCATCTGTTTGCACAGGGACAATGAAGAATAAGATATTAAATTAATTCAGGTTACCTATCCTTACTCATACTTAGTGGAAAAGTTTTGGAATCTATCAAGGTATTATCAGACTAACATACTTCAAACAGTAGCCACTCATTACACACTAATTTGTTTAATTTTGTTTTCCTAGTTTCTCTATCAGAAAATGGAATTCATAACTTTACTTTGAGAGGTTGACCGAAATGTCAAGTCCTAATTTTGATGCAATTATTTGTCATTAATAACAAAGCATAAAAAATGATAAAAGATTTGAGTTTTCTGTGGGCAAATCATGTGAGGTAAATAAATCCGTACTTTGTGTTCAAGCCTCATTTAATCTAGTAATGTAGAAAAATGAAAATAAAATACATGTCTATATATAACCCATTCCTTCTCTAGCACAGTATTTTAAGATGCTCCAAAACCACTCATTCACTAACTCAGACAAAGATCATTGAAATAAATATTATAAAATGTAGAGATGCAAATCTCCATGTAGTTCCCAGGAGGATGTTTCTATTTAGGACATGTTTTGGGGAAGAGACAAGAGGTAAGTGTTTCATTAAAATGGAGCAAAAAAGATGACCTCAAAAGGATAAAAAAAAAAAAAAAAAAGTTTTATGACCTCATCCTCAGAAATCAATATGGTGGGCAAGGACTAGTGCATCTTTCAGAAATCATTTAACTAAAAAGTTGGATAGCATAGGGAAGAAACCCTAATAAATTATATCTATTTAAAGCTTTTTGTTCTGATACATGCTATTTTTTTCTTCCCTTGTTTATTGTATTCCAAATGGTTTGCAGCTAAACACTAAAAATGGTAAGTCTCTTGTGGATTCTCTTCAGGATTAACAACACGAAGAGAAGATGTCTATTTCTCAGTCAATTTTGGCTCTTGAAACAAATAGTTAATGGTAGTCATGAAAAATAGTGTAATCTGTCCTCCATGAATACTCTACTCAGGTTAATCTACTTAATGCCTACAGCATTCTGTGTCTTCCTTTCTTACGTTTTTGTCTAGCATTCTCTTTAGTGCTTCCAATGTTTTTCTCATCTTTTGTCAGTATATAGCAAAACATTTATCTCTAGGATGACTTCCATTCTGCCACTCTCAAGAGTTGGTCACTCTGCTGTTAGAAGACTATTCAGCACTTTGTAATAAACTTATGTATTTCTAATTTCTATCATTTTTTTTCTTCATTTTATAGCAATTTCATGGTTATCTTCTAATAGGTATGAAAAATGAAAAATCCCCAAAATAATGTAGCCCAAGAAAAGGGGGTGAGAAAGAAAACCATGCACTGACAGCTTTCATCACCCAAGACAAATGTCTACCAAATGCTGGTGGCAGGTGGGGAGGAGGTGTTTCATCATACTTAAGTGACAGTCTCTGGGAGGCATTGACCTCCCTCAGAGTAAATCCTCTCCAGATGAGGAACACAGACCCCTGACTCAAAAGTTCAAATTCTGGAGTGCTAAAACTGGCACATTCACTGATGGATTAGAATGTAAGAGCCTTAATGAGGAGGTAGCTAAGATGGCGGCCGGCTGAGAGCCAAAGAGGAGGCCTTTAATTGTTTTCTCCTGACCTTAATGTAATCAACTAAGAATCTTTCTGTGCCCATGAACACTGTGTGACGCACCTGTAAGTTGAGCTTGTGACACGTGTATACTTGTTAAGGTGAAAGGTATTTAACCAGGTAGGGTTGGAGTTGGAGTTGGAGAGAGAAGTCAGAAGAGAAAGCAGAATAAAGAACCTATTCATTCCCAGTCTGCCTCCTAATTCTTTCCCGCGGTATCATTGCTGCAGGCGGCAGCAGCTGCAGGCGGCAACATTAGAATAGGCCCTAAATTCCTGAGTGCCAAAGAAAACTGATATGCTCAGTAGACCACCTCTCAGGATAACCTGTGTAAGACCAGTCTCTTCCTTTGTTCAGTGGCTCATTTTGCACCAGAAAAGTGGGTCCATTCCGGTAGGTGTAAACACATTTCTGAATAAAGGCTGAAATGATCTGTGAAGTTTACCTCTGGCCTGGTCTCTTTGTTCTAACATCTTCTATTTCCAAATTTAGATGAAAATATCTCAATGTTAAAATATTAGCATGTAGTTCTTTTTATTAAAACAATATGCGTTCACTTTCATTGCTCTTTGTAGCTTAGAAGACATATGTACATTATTCATCCATGAACAAATTATGGATATAAATATTGCCTCCAACTCACAAACTGAAATTGTATAAATACTTTGTTCATTAAACAAATTGCAACATCAAACTGAAACTTAAGTAGAATATTTTAAGCAAATATTGAATATTGAATACGTTCAAGTTTTTTTTTTTTTTTTTTTTTTTTTTTTTTTTTGGTACAAGGGATTGAACAACTCAGGGACACCCAACCACTGAACCACATCCACAGCCCTTTTTTGTTTTTTATTTAGAAACAGGGTCTCACTGAGTTACTTAGTGCCTCACCCTCCGTTGCTGAGGCTGGTTTTGAACTTGTGATCCTCCTGCCTCAGCCTCCAAGTTGCTGGGAATACAGGTATATGCCATGGTGCCTGGCTGAATATCTTCAAGTTTTAAACCATTATTTAAAATTTGTAATGATTCTACATAGTATTCATTATAATAATTGTTCATTTTTCATGCATTTAAAGAATGTTTCATGCTTTATTGTACTTTTTCAAATAGATATGTGCATTGTAAAATTCCCTCCATGATAATTCACTATTTATGAAGTAAAAATTGCTCTAAATACGTTAACATCTTTTTGGCTGTGAGAGCTACCTGTAATCTATAACTTCTGTTTAGTTAATTAGCATGTAAAGTACTTTTTTAATGGCTGAACATTTTAGAAGTTGATTACTTAATACTCCAAATTCTATTAGGAAAAACCAGAAATGCAAGTTTGTTAATTAGCATAATCAACCTTTGAGATATCTTTTCATTAGTCAAATGAGTGGGACTCAAAACAAAGAGTACTTAGGAAGACTGTTCAAGTCCCACCAGTTTAGCATGGAAAATAACAACAGACCAAAGTAGAGTTCTAATGCCAGCACAACAGTGGGGAAGTTTTAGAGCACTGCAAATTCTACTACTCACTGCTTCAGAAAGGACTCTTTTGCCTAAACTATGAAAACATGATTATATCTGCTTGTTTGTGTGATTTGGGAGCTAGCATGAACAGTGTCCAGGGTAGACAATGAAGCTTCTCAGAATAGTAGGTGGTGTTGTGACTGTTTCTGTGACTATTTATAATAAATGTTTCTACTATTGGACATAATATGGATATAAAAACTCCTTCCATTGTACCGTAAGACTTGTTGAATACAAAAATTATTTCAGGGTCATTTTGGCATATATTTTATATTAGCATACAGGCTCAGTAAGTGAAGGTAAAAGATATGATATTATCTTCAGCAAGTTATCATTCAGCTTAAACTGTGACATTTATTTCTTAGTATTCTTCCATAGACAGACATTAGAATCTTGGTTCATCTAGGCAGGCTAAATAATGAATTAAAAAGGAAGAAAGAAAGAGCCAGATAAACAGAGCAGAAGAAGGAAGAGGAGGAGGAAGAAGAGGAGGATGAGGGGGAAAAAGAAGAAGAAGAAAAAGAGCAACAGGAGGAGGTGGGAGGGAGGAAGAAATGGGGAGGAAGGAGGTAGAAGAACTTGAATTCTTCCTAGAACTTGAATTGTATTCTGCAATTGAAGCTTTTGTTGAGCCCAGTGTCTCAGTCTTAAAAACTCCTGACTGCTTAATAACATAGCATTATTTTGTATATCAATAGGTTTAAAAAATCCCAAACTTTGATATGGTTCTTCTTGTGATTCATTAATACCATACGCTGTTATTAAAAACTGTTGGATTTCATCAATTTATGTCATGGTTTTGTACAAAGATGGCACAGTGAATCCCACTATTAAATACAATTATAATACACAAAAAAAATGTTGGATTTTCTCAATACATGTTATATATTTTCTATCTTTTTGGAATTGATAGTGTAGGAAATCAGAACAACTAAAATAACAAAATTACCTTATATAAGGTAATTGTGATGTTACCCAAAAGCTTATGCATGAGACAATGCAAGAAGGTTTAGAGCTGAAATTAATGGGTTAATAAAGCCTTAATACAATCAGTCAATTAAAGCCCTGATAGGGATTAACTGAGTAGTACCTGTAGGCTACTAGGTTATGGCTGGAGGAGGTAGACACCTGGGTATTTGCCTTTGGAGCATATACTTGGTCTTTGATCAGAGTAGAGCTCTCTACTTCTTGGTGGCCATGTCCTGACCTGCTTTCCTTTGCCAGTCTTCAACCATGTTGTTCTGCCTTACCTCAAGCTTGAAGGAAAAGAACTGGCTATTTATGGACTGAGACCTCTGAAACCATGAGCCCTAAAAAAAAAAAATTTTTCCTTCTTAAAATTGTTCTTGCTGAGTCTTTTGGTCACAGCAGTTGAAAAGCTGACTAAAAGGGTAATCATCAATATTTAGTTTAAATGGATACTTTTCAAACAGTTTCTAATGAATAACTACATTTTAAATCTCAGAATAACTACAGCAATTTGAAGGTATGTAATATGAACATGAGAAATTATACATGTCTAGGTACATACATGTTATTAACAGGCAAATCTAGGATTGAAGGACTAATTTTCTGCCTTTATAAATTCATTGTTTATATTATTATATCACCAGATGTGGACTTTCCTGTATGCTCAAGAGCTCTTAATATTATTCAGTTGCATGATTGACAGAATTGTTAAAAAGAAAAAAAAAAAACAAACAGTCTTTTCAGGCAAGTTTTCCAGATTTATATAAAGAAACCAAGATTTTTTTTTTTTTTTTTTTTTTTTTTTTGTACTGGGGATTGAACTCAGGGGTACGTGACCACTGAGCCATATCCCCAGCCCTATTTTGTATTTAATTTAGAGACAGGGTCTCACTGAGTTGCTAAGTGCCTCGCCATTGCTGATGCTGGCTTTGAACTTGTGATCCTCCTGCCTCAGCCTCCCAAGCCACTGGGATTATCAAGACTCTTAATATATATAGTTTTATGTTTACTCCTTTCATGTATATCACCAATCTGTTTAATATATACCCATGATATATAGAGTGCTATCTCATAAAAATACAATGCAGTTAAATTTCAATATTTTCCTAAGTGATGTGCTGGTATTTAAATATAATTTGAGGCATTTCTCCAAACAATTTTTATTAAACCATTCATTAAAATATAATTATCCATACAGTGGATATTATAGTTCCCTCTTTTTATCTTCCTTTTTCCCCACCCTTTTCCCTTATGGGGTCATCACATATGACTCCATACACACAATATTCCTGGTTTTATAAGCAAGTACTGGATATGTGTTTATAAATAATATTGACAAAAGATTTATTCATGTCTTCACTTTTGTAATGGATTCATAACTTGTATTAATTTAAGAAATAAACATAGTATCTCTCAGTACCATCTAACTGCTCACAAAGAAGTTCCCTTATCTTCACATGGCCTCTTCAGAGCATCAGTATAAATATGTTATGTTAATATTTTGAATTTATTAAGATGATAACTTCACAATAGAGAGTGCATTAGTTTCAGAAACATATAAATGTTCATCCTCTAATACAAGCACTGCACTTGATTTTCAAGCCTTTAGTAATTATGCGTGCTAAGAACAATTAAATATGAATGAGAGGCTTTGTGTTTTATTTCCAAGTAGAGGCTGAGATTTCGTTTTGCTCCTAAATCACAGTGAGCAACAGTATCCACTTGTATAAGGTGCATTTATTTCTCTCCAAGAAATAGCAAATGACATTGGAAATAATCACCTATTCATTGCTAGAAGGTTAACGTAACTGTCTAGCTAGACTTTAAAAGTGTACATATATTAAGAAGTGAGCATATAATGGATAGCTCATAAAATAAACTCCACTGATTCACATTAGTTGGAGAAAAGATCAGCCTGAATTAGAGAATTGACTAAAATGTGGTTTTATGACTTTCAAGTAGTCAGAATAAATGTAAGGCTGCATAAAGGAAAGAAGAAGTGCTTAAAGAATTATCTTAAATGACTATTGTTAATCATCCTGTCAATAAAGGACACATAAGAATAGACTTTTGAGTGACAAGTGTGCTGGCACAGAGTTTGGTATCTTATGTAACACCACTTACCATACTAATCTTGCTTCCCTCTATATGTTTCTTGAACAGCTTGACTTTGTATGTTATTAGTATCATTTTTCTCATTTTCTGTTTCCTACTTAATTACAGAAAACTGCCCAATTTTGCATCAGTTACACACTATTTTTTTAAACTTACTTAACACATCCCAATATATTTTCTGATTTAAAAAATCAGACATATCCTGAAGGAGCCCTAATTAGGAAGGGCTGTTGCAGCTAGCTGGAAGCCATGGGTTCCACCTGATATGTATGTGACGCACCTGTAGGCACCCGCAAACCTGAAGGTATATAACCGGGTGAAAGCGGTCCGAGTTAGGAGAACGGAGAATTCAGTCAGCCGGGCAGTCACTCGGTCGGTCAGAAGAATCAGAGCGGCCAGAACGTAGGCAGAGCGGTTACAGAAAGAGAAACCAGAAAGAAGTAATGACTGGTCAGAGTAAGGCCGAGGCTCCCGAGGAAGACAGAAGACAGAAGACAGAAGAAGGAAGAAAGAAGAGAGAAGAAAGAAGCTCTAATCTTTCTCTAAGCTAAGCTCTATCTTTCTAACTCTAAAGCTCTATCTTTCTAACTCTAACTCTAAAGCTAAGAGCAGCTTACAATATCCCAAGTCAAAGTGGGGTAGGTTATAAAATCTGTCAGTTAAAAAGGGGATTAAAGAATTCAAAACATGAGTCCCTCGCTGATCTGAATGTGTTAACCTCTTTATATAAGTTGTTCATATAGAATCAAATTTATGCTCCTGAAAATGTCATCCTGTTGGGGACTCAAGAACACATCGGGCGAAAAAATAGAGAACTTTAACTCTCTGGTTGCCTTCCACCCCTTGACACAGACTTGGCCTAATCAGGAGGCGTTCCCCTGACATGTAGTGAGAACTAAAAGCACCCTAAAGATAGGCTAGGGGCTCCGCCAATGTGATTTGCCCATGCTCTTTATGTGTCCCTATAATCCTTCTGCTAATTGGCGTATGTCTTCTATAAAAGCTGTGCAACTTCCTCAATAAACTTGAGTTCCAGCTCTGACCGGCTCCCTGGTAATTTTGAGGGTCTTTTGAAGACGGGGGTGGGATTACCAGCGACATTTACCTTTCCCAATCTCGCCTCTCACTGTGGCATGCTCCTCCCGGCCTTCCCTGCTAGCCAGAGAAGGTCCATCCCAGCCCCGGGAGAGTTAAAAACCGCAGCAACCTTAAAGTCCCCAGCATCATCCTATTATCTTAGTCACATTACCAGAAACATGATTGAATTTTTTTTCAATGTTTATTTTTTTTAGTTGTAGTTGGACACAATACCTTCATTTTATTTATTTATTTTTATGTGGTGGTGAGGATCAAACCCAGGGCCTCCCATATGCTAGGCAAGCGCTCTACCGCTGAGCCACAACACCATCCCACAGGATTCGATTTTTAATTAAAAAGACAGACAAGCAGTCTTTCTGGTGACATTTTCAGAATGCTTCCAATTGATCTTCGAAATGACTTTAAGTGATCTCAGGTCCATCCCAGGAAGCCACCATCTGCAATAGCACTTCCTCAGATGTGTGTTTGTTCCTAAACTTGCTTTATTTGCTATTATTTTTGAGTTGCCTTGAAATGATAAGGTGTTATGCTGACTGCTCATCATAACTGTTATAATGATGCACACTTACCCTTAAAAAAATTTTAGACTTAAAGAATCAATCCAAGAAGAAATTAACAAAAATGACTGATGAAATGATTTGACCTAAAATAGTGACAG
Source organism: Tamias sibiricus (assembly GCA_025594165.1). Classification (NCBI taxonomy): domain Eukaryota; kingdom Metazoa; phylum Chordata; class Mammalia; order Rodentia; family Sciuridae; genus Tamias; species Tamias sibiricus. Next base: position 148,559,074 of record CM046662.1, read on the forward strand.
ATTGCTTGGGTTTAAGTCTGTTCTTAACCAGTAGCCACCAGGGAAATTTTTGAAAAAGCATTGAAGTTAAAAAAGCATCTATAAAATGCTAATAATAATACAGCCCCTCCATTATGAGTGTTCTGACAAATGAAATTATCTTAGTACAAATTCTTAGACTGCTATATTACGCATCATTTAAAATTAATAAATTGAAATTTAAAAAATCCTGATATTCAGTCTCTATTTTTACATTGATGCCTTTCATGATTTAAGTTAAAATGTTTAACATGCTAATGTATTTCAGACTAAGCCTCACCATGAATACCAATGAGCATACATAGGCTGTGAAAAATGCTAAATTGTTTCTTAAGCTAATTTATTTGAGAGCTATCAGAATTCAGTAACTAAATCATACTTCTGATTAATGTTGTTATTTTTTTAGATCTTAAACATCCCCCAATGAGCCTGTGGCATTATGGAACCAAGTGGAACCCTTAGGAGGTGGGACACAGTGGATGGAAGTTAGGTTATTGGGACATGCCCTGGACAGGGATGTAGGGACCTCAGACTCTGCCTTGTTTTCTTTGCTTACCTGTCACCACAAGGGGAGAAGATTTGCTCTAGCACACACTCCCAGCCATGATGTTCTGTCTCACCACTGGCTCAAAACAACATAGCCAACTGAGCATGGACTGAAATCTCTGAAAACAAGGAGTCAAAATTAATGTTTATTCCTTCTAATTTTATTATCTCCAGTATTTTGTAATAGTGACAGAAAGTTGAATGACACAGACAATTTGTGCCAAGAAGTGAGGTTGTTGCTGTGATTATAGCTGAGGATATTGTTCTGAAGCTTTTGAAATTGTTTTTTAGTAAGACAGTTTGGAAAAGTTTAGATCACCTAAAATGCCGTAAGCAAAGCTTAATGGGTGATTATGGTGGGGCTCAGAAGACGAGAATTATGATAAGAATGAGACCAGAAAATTTTGCAATGAGGTTTTAGATGAACTTAGGACAGTGGGAATTTCAGCAGGGGGCATTCTCATTACATTCTGTAAAAAAAAAAAAAAAAAAAAAAATGTAGTACATTTTTTCCATGCCTTTATGCATTGCAGGACACTGAATTGAAAGGTAATAGACTAATTAATCTGGTGTAAAAGATTTCAATCAGTGTTCAGCAAATTTCGTGTGTCTTACTGGCTACTTTAAACCATATTTATGGGGAGAATCAGGGAAAAAAGGCATTGTAGAAAGATCTGAAAACTTTAACTTTGGCCAGAATATCAGTATATTTAAAAATGTGGTCAAGAAAGTATGGATCTAAATAGATTAATGTTATTATAAAGAAGCCATGTACTTTGTAATAATAAGAAAAATGCTTTGAGGTTGTCTCAAGAATTAGCAAGAACCCATCCACTGCCACCATAAAGTATTGCGTTTGAGAGAAGAGCCTTGGCCTGCCTTGTTTGCTAGGGAGCACCTAGAGAAATGTTTCCCTGGATCCATTTCTCTGTGTTTAGCCATCCAGACATTCAGAGATCACTGCATTCATGGTTCCAGGGGCCCAGCAACAGTCCTTGCATATACATGATTCTAGTTTTATAGGCATACAGAATGCAAGTGTTATGGAGTCATGGCAACTTCCATGCAGATTTCAAAGAAAACCCTGGGAGGCAAACACTGTGTTACAGGCTCTGAGTCCCTATTAGCAATGCCCTACACAAAGATGTGTGGATCTGTAAAAGAGTGAAGGTGAAGCTTCAGTGGAAACCCCAGAAAATTAGAGATGAAAGAAATGTGGAACACCTGAGGATGGAAGCCACTGTCAGTGAGCAGAACCAGCCCAAGGGAGTGGTCATGTTGGCTACAGCCTGCAAAGCAGTAGGGACATGTCTTCCCAAGCCCTTGAGCCCACATTCTGCCTGTATGTGCATCAGAGCTGGACATTGAGCTGCAGGATTTATGTTTGTCCTGATGGACTGCACTCTTGTGTTTGTCTGAATTCTCCTTGCTAACTTCCTAATTTCTGGTTTTGGAATGGGAATGTTCACCCTGTGCCTACCTCTCTATTTTATATTTGAAGTGTGTAATGTGTGTTTTGATTTTTCCAGAAAGAATATCACAGCTAAGAGTTTGACTTGATTTTCAGATAAGACTATAAACTTGGGCTTATCAACAAAGCTGGAACATGTCAGACTTTAGGAACCCTTGGAGATAGACTGAAAGCATTTTGCATTGTGAGATGGACATAATATTTGGAGACGAGGGGCAGAATATTATTATTTGAATCTTAAATGTCTCTCAAAGTTTATTTTGAGAAAATGGTAATGATCATCTGAGCTTTTGTAAAAATGGCACTGCAAAATGCCACAAATGCAAGGTTGAAGCTGGGCGCAGTGACACACGCATGTAATCCCAGCACTTGGGAGGCTGAGGCAGGAGGATCACAAGTTCAAAGCCAGCCTCAGCAATGGCGAGGTACTTAGCAACTCAGTGAGACCCTGTCTCTAATTAAATACAAAAATGGGCTGGGGATGTGGCCCAGTGGTTCAGTGCCCCTGAGTTCAATCCCCAGTACCAAAAAAAACAAACAAACAAACAAACAAAAAAAAAAAACAAATGCAAGGTTGCCACAAACCTTCATGTTGCAAAATATAGTACAATGAAGTTTGTTTGTGTGCTATGTAGGGCAAAAGGTATATTCTATATTCTAAGAGGTATAATTTGGGAAAAGTAAGGAACTATTATCTTGGCTTGTGCATAGAGGAGAGAGAAGCTCTGTTTCAGAGTATAATAAGATGTCTTTTTTATTGTTTTGTCACTGATCTTCTTTGTGGAATTGGGAAGGATACATTTATCTTATGTTATTCCACATCTTTAGGTAATGAAAAATCTTTCAGCTATTATTATTTGGTGAAAATATGTATGCATTTTGAAGCATTTTAGAAATAGAAGTAGATACCTGTCTAGTCAGTTATAATATAAAAAACAGTAATCTCTAATAGACATTGTAAAATTATTTTCCAAGGTGTTTAAATACTTCTTAATTTTGAGAGTGTTTACTTATTTCTTTTCTAATATGTTAATGTAAACTAATACCTTAATAAAAATATTAAATACTGAATATTTCACATAATCTTATAATCAAATTAGGTTAAATTTGATTTGGCACATTTAATTAAATCTTTAGAAAGATTATTTTGTTCTGAAATGTAAAATAAGCAGTTAAAAAGTGGGTACAGCTGAGTGTAATCTATTATTAAACTTCGAGAGTACCTGAAGACCTTATTAAGTATTATTTTCAGGATTATAATAGTCTAATGGTATGAATTGAAAACACTTTAAATGTTATTTTATTGTAAAATGTTTAAAGAAATGTACAGTAGAAATTTCATGTACAATCTACTCAGACCAATCTGGTAATAGTTTTTTTCTTTCATTACAATGTTAATTCATTATTTTCTACTTAGCGCTAAATTAAATTTGGCATCTATACTTTCTAAGGGAATTCAGTCAGTATGTTTCCACAAGTGTTTCAAAATATCTTAAATTTTTAAAATAGTCTGTATATACTGATCATTACATGTACTTATTTTTTTATTATTTCTAATAGCATATACCAATTCATAGCCATGTTTTCTGCTTTTTGCTTCCATATTTAACATGGTAAAGTCTACTATTTTAATGGCTTTTATGTGACTATTATTTAAAATCAGAAATTAATATTTACTATTTAATGTTATAACATCTCAATTTATGTTTATGATTTCATACTTAAAAATTATTATGATATTCAGTTTATTACACATTCAAAAATTAAATTGAATTTATTCTTAACTGATACATAAAAACAAAATTTGCACATATTAATGGGGTGCTGATATTTTGGTTTGTGTATATATTGTGTAATATTTGTCATTTTAAACATACCTATGTTCCTGAACACTTATCATTTTTTATGATGAAAATATTAAAAATTCTTTCTTCCAGCTTTTTGAAATAATGTAGTACATTATTGTGATCTATCACTCATTTGATTAATTACTTCATGGAATCACTTTTCAAATTTATTCTTAATAAAAATTTGATTTTATGTATTTTGTCTCCGAAAATGGCAGTGAAAGCTATCAAAACAAAAATCAAGTCACATACTTCAATCTTCAAAACAAAATAAAACAAAACAAACAAACAAAAAAAACAATCAATCAACCAATCAATAAGTAAATCCAGGAGGTTAGGAAGGAACTGTTCTCACACAAAACTGCTTGATAGTAACTATCACAATACTCTGCCAGCACCACATTTTGGATTGAAAAGTCATCAAAGCCTTATATGAAGAACACTTCTGCAAGAATATTTGCCCAGAAACTCTCTGTGCAACCTTGGACTTGTATGAACCTTTTTATTAAAACTTGTTACCAATGATTCACTGTTTCAAAATATCTTATGTAACATTCCTCATTTTTTGCCTTAAAAATCTTTCCATTGCTTCAACCTTTTTGAATATGTTAATAGTTTTCTATGGCAGAAGTATTCCTATCACAATGCTCTGGTATTCTCAAACAAATATTAACATTTTAAAGAATTCTGTTATTTAGGTCAACAAGGCTTCATTGGATCCTATTATGTTAATATATCTGAATAATTTATATTATGTATTTAAATTTTCTCTTTAAAATAAGTCCTAATCAAATTATATTTTAACTTTCCTAATGAAATAATACTCTGGTTAATTACATTTTATCATTAATTTCAAACCATATTGCATCATTTTAATTGATATTACTTTTATAATTTAGAATATATTTTAAGTATTACTTCTTCTTGTTTTTGCCATTTATTCTGTTAGTACATTTTTTGATAATCCAATTTTGTTTCTAGGATCATCTGCCTTTAATCAGGTAATTTAATTCTTTCATGTTTATCATGTTTACTGATATACTTGGATATATTTATATTATTCCTTATTTTTTATTTACTTTAAAATGTTTTTCATAACTTTACAGACTTATTTGAATTGAATAAATATTTTTTATTTCATATTTTTTATTCCCCTAACTTTTGTCTGTTTGCCATGGTTTCCCAACCAAACATTTTGTTTTGATTTCTACTGATTACTTGTAAAATTTAATTCTTAAATTTTAATACTTTAATTTCTTTTCTTCTAATATCAATAATGCAATGTTGTATTTTTCCTCTTTACAGAAATACAAGAACTGTGTCTATCTTTACTACTCTCTATTCCTTCTCTCTATACCCAAATTCCATTTGCTATCATATGGACATTTAAATCCCAACTGCTGGAAAATTTACATTGTTGTACAAATTAATTATACAACCTCATAGATACTATGAAAATGAATATATAGAGCTTCTCACATTGCAAGTACTGTTCTAAGTACCTGAAATATATTAACTTATTTGCTTTTCATAAAAACATATATTGATTACTTTTTTGGTTTGCATATGAGTTGTTCCCCAACAAAGCTCACCTTAGGCAATGTAGCAATGCTCAGTGGTGAAAGGGTCAGATTATGCTAAGTATAACCTCAGCAATCTATCCTGGTTTGAATGGTCTAACAGAATGGTAACTATAGACAGATGAATGTGGCTGGCAGTGGTGGATCCCTGATGGTGCTCTCTGGAAGGTGCATTGCATCTTCCCATTCCCACCACACTCACCTCCCTCCATTTCCACTTCCTGACGCTGCCATGAACTGAATGGTTTTCCATCGCTGAGCCCTTCCCCCAAAAGGTTTTACTTCATTTGGACACGGTGGCATAGGCCAGTAATCCAAGTGGCTCAAGAGGCTGAGGCAGGAGGATCATAGCCTCAGCAAATTAGCAAGGCCCTAAGCTACTTAAATAGACCCTATCTCATAATTAATAAACAATAAAAATACTGGGAATATGGCTTGGGTTCACTGATAGGTAGCAGGAAAATTAAAAAAAAAAAAAAAAAAGTTTTCTGCCTCAGTCAAGCCCAGAGCAATGGAGTTAGCCCACCACAGACTGGACCTCTGGAACTTTCCCTCCTCTAAGCTCTTCTTGTCAGGTGGTTTTGACCACAGCAGTGTAAAGCTGGTAAACAAAATTACATTAAGTAAATTGATCACTTTTATTGTCACTTTGCAGCTGAGTATAATGGATGTAAATAGTAGTTAAATGACTCAATGCCACTTTAATTTGTTAGTATTTGAAGATTCAAATCCAATCTGACTGGGTTTCAGAATATATGCCCTTAAGCACTTAGAATGAACAAGTAGGGTTGTTCATTTGCATGCCTGTGTGTGTCTGTGTGTTTGTGGTTCATCAGTATCTAAGTCCTTCCACTAATATTCTCCTATATTCTCCTATTTTTCTTTCTTTTTTATGTAACTTCTCTGAAATTATTTAGGCAAGATCTACAGCAATTTTTAAAGATTTTTAAAATATTATATTATCATTAATTCCTCTTACATTTGGTGACAAACAGAAAGGTTTGCAGTGGAGATAAGATTTGTTTAGTAAACATACTGAAGGTACAGTTTTTGTATCTTCTATGATGATATTTTCCTTTCAAAAAGTCTAATTCAGTTCATTTCTTATTACACTGTATTATCTCTCAGATTTATTTGTGTTTGTTTCTTTATTAGTGTCAAAGTATTTTATTATTATTTTATTTCTAGAGGCATTTTAGACTTCTTCTTTAATTTTAAGCTGGCCATAACATGACTAGTATTGGTCTTTTCATTTGAATGCTTGAAATTCTTTTTGCATAAATTGAAGAAAATATGTGTGAATTTTCCATTTTTGATTAAGTTCTGTTTTATTTAGTTCAGGCTTATTATATTAATGGCTCTTTCTTCAATTTTAACATTTTTTTCACTTTTTTTCAGGCAACATTTAGGTTTTTTTTGTTTTTCTTTATTTAAATGTCTAGCTAATAAATAAAAATAATTATTATTATATTTTTCTGAATAGGAATTGGCAGTATTTCACAATTTTGTTTTACTCTTCACTCTATTCTGATGCTAAAACAGTATACAGTTTGGCACTTATTCAGACACAGAAAAGGGACTATTATTGCACTAGCATAGTATCAGTAGCAAATATTGTCCTAGGTTTCAATAAAACACAACAAAATTCAGAAATAAACTCACTTAAACATGCTGGTGCAGCCATAGCAAAATTAATGCTTTTCTCCCTATATATTTCATAATTCAAAGAGAATATTTCTCTATTCATTTGAAAAAATAATGTGCAAAGTCTCAAAATTCACCAATGCAAAGGTAAATGACTATAGAATTAAGAATGCCTAAATACTAGATTATCTTAAATCCATACACACAGTGTAGTTTTGGTCAACTGTGCATATTTCCTTTTTTAAAAAAATATATTTTTTAAAATTTTTTACTCTAAGTTGTTACAAATGACAGGAGACTGCATTACATTTCCTATTATACTTATAGAGCACACTTTTACATATCTCTGGTTGTATACAAAGTCTATTCAACTGCGCATATTTCTATATCCACATCAATATCAATCTAGATGTCTCTATTTTCCCATGCAGTGTGAGATTAAAACCATAACCTTATACATTCTAGGCAAATGCTCTGCCATTGAGCTTCATCACCAACCCAACTGTATATATCTGTAACTTTTCCCACAGTATACCTAAAAGCTGTTTATTTCAATCAATTTCTGTGGGGCTTTGCTTACCAAGTGTAAAAGAATATACTGTAGATATGGAGATGGTCTAAAGGAGTTACTGTGCCATGGCAATCAAACTTCAAGCAACCACAAAAATTTACAATAGTAAGAGCATAAAGAATTTATAGACATTCACAGGAGGAGGACTTAACAACTTTGAACACAGAGAAAGCCTTAGGATGACCTGGAAGATAGGAAGGAGGTGTGAAAGGCAGATGCCTTCAGGAAGTAGAATGAGCATAGGAGAGACTCATAGACATACTTTCAGGTACTAGAACTAATTCCGGGTTTTTAGAAATTTACAGAAATTTTGGAAAAGAGTGAAAGATAAGAATGACCAGAGATAGTGAGTGGAGAGTTTAGGAGATTGATTGAAGTTAAGAAAAGCTAAGTAGAATTTACACTACAGGCATAAAGTGTTAAACTAAGAATTGGCACAAATAATATGATAAAGTAGAAGAAAAGAAATAATAAAATAGACAATAATAATCTGTGAAGATTAAAATAATATTCCCCATCATTAAAACCTCAAATTACCATCTTCTAAATATTTTTAAATCCGGTACCTTGTTGGAAAACCAAATAAAGTGAAAAAAATGTAGAAGATACTGTAATGTTAAAGACAAGAAAGATAATACAGGAGCAGGTTTTACATATTATACATTCATGTTAATACACAGAATAATTTCAAAGAGCTCTTTCAAATTATTGAGAAACTTAATGACAAACTCTTTTTCCATCCGTTAGAAGAAGATTTGAATGAAAAAAGCATGCCAATTAATTGTGTTGATTAATATAAGTTTGAGAATTGATAAACACTATAACTCAATCTCAAATATAAACATGGCTGAAAAAGATCAAACACAATTATCATTTTAGTGTGCAAATTAAATAATGATGCATAGGACATATGCTTTCAGCTAACTTTTTACTAAAACTCCAGTGCTGCTGAAGCAGTCTCAAAGCTTCAGAATCTGATTTCATTAGTGACATAGTTGAGATAATAATGCTGGATTGAGACTTGTGAAAACCAATTACTATTCATTGTTTCATATATGTGTTATGTTATGGTTTCCATATGAGGTGTCCACCAAAAGCTCATGTGTGAAACAATGCAAGAAGGTTTGGATGGGAAATGATTGAGTTATGGAGCCAAAATCTGATAGGCAGTCAGTATAGATAGGTAAATTGAGTCAGGTTGGTTGGAGAAAGCCAATTTGAGTGAGCCAATTTTGGGAAGTTAGAGACTTGACCCCTGAGGGATTGGAATGTTAATTCCTTCAGAGCCCTTTCTCCACCCTTATCAAGAAACTGCCCTGCCCCAACCTGTTGCCAAGGTAACCTGTTCCAGAAATTGCCCCTCCCTACAGGGAGCTTTAGTTGTTAATGTGTCCTGGGATGCACCATCCTGCCCTTCACCCTTCAGCCCATCTGCTTCTCACCTTTTGACCATCCCATCAGATCTGCTCACATACACAGAAGGAAGGAGAGAGATAAAGGGAAGAGAGCAGGAGAACAAAGAAAGCCCTGGGATATATAAAAAAGGCAGACCTGCCTTGCTTCTTGGAATACAAAGATACCAGCAATGGCCCCATTCTCCCTCCCAGGAGAAGTCTATGTTACTCCTTTTAAATAAACCCTGCTTTATATTCTTGCCTTGGCGTGCTTCTCTAATGTTCAAACTTCAACATTTTGGGGAGCAGAACTGGTCACTGGTAAATGCTGGTATCAGTTATGTTAGATAAAATTGGGCCATCAGGCTATACTCCCAGGCGCCTTCCTGTAAGTGCCTATCTCTCCGGAGAATCCACCCTTGGAGGGCTTCAAGTCCCCACCCTTCTTGATCCAGGAAATACTGGCCTCTCGCGGGAATTCACCCCAGGGCAGGCTCTCCCTTTCAGAGGCAATCCAGACCACACAAGTCACACTCCTGCCCCTCTGTACTTAAGCCCCTGCCAGTCCAGAACGCCCTCTCTTTCGCTGCCATCTTCTCACCAGCTCTCCCCTTTCCCCGTCCTTTCCTGTTTCCCTCTCCCTTCTTCCCTTTTCCCCTTCCCCCTTCCTCCCCTTCTCCTCTTCCCTTAATAAACCCCCCTTTTACTACAAGGCAGTCCTGGTGTGGTTTTTGCCCTTCAAGTTATAGCCTTAACACAATCAGTGAATCAATCCCTGATGGAATTAACTAAGTGGTAACTGGAAGCAGGTGGGGTGTGTCTGGAGGAAGTAGTTCATTGTGGGTGTGGCGATGGGGTATATAGTTTGTATTTGGAGAGTGGAGTTTCTCTGTCTGTCTCTGCTTCACATGATCATCACGTGAGCTGCTTTCCTCTTCCACACTCCTCCACCATGATAATTTTGAAGACTGCCTTGTATGTACTAAGACCTCTGAAGCTGTGAGCCATCATATAAACTTATCCTTCTCTACAGTTGTGCTGGTCAGATCTTTTAGTCATAGTGGTGAAAAAGATGATTAAAACATGCTGTTTGGAAAATTCAATCCTAGGTGCTACTAAAAATAAATGGGCTGTCTTCTTGAAATGAATATTAATTTTCCTTATATTATCACCAGTTTATTTAGTAACAGGAATTTGGAAAGCTATTAGTAAGCACTTAATGTTTTCCACAGGTAACCTTTCTTGAAAGTGTAATACAGGCCTTGTTTCATTTGCATACCTTTTTCATTTTAGGCATATACATCTTCATATTCATGGTAGTAGACATGGAAATTAAGGTCCAGAGGTGCAATGTAAACTTGACTTCCTCATTTGCAAGAGGAAGGACATCTGTTTACATTGTTCTTTATACTTGGGCAAAATGAAACTTTAATACCTCAATTTAAAAAAAATATCACAAAATTAGTGGCTTAAGCAACTGTAATTTACTCTTACACTTCTGCTAATGTTTCTCACATTAGTCTGCCCAGCTAAAATCAATGTGTCACTGGACTGTGTTCCTTAGAAGACTTAAGAGAAAATCTATTGCACTGTTCTTTTATGGTTTTGGAAGAATTTGGCTGCTGTTGTTGCAGGTCTGAAGTCTTCACCCTTTTGCTGTTTGTGAGCTAATAGACCCTGTTCCATCTTCTAGCACTACTTCTATCTTCTACTACTCCTCGTCCTTTGTAACACTTATTATGTCTCTCATTCCACTTTAGTTATCTTTCTCTCTATTACTTTTCTTTTTCAGTTCTAGGGCCCATATGGTGAGGTTAACCTAGGATATCTATATATCTAATAACCTAGGATATCTATATGCCTGTTTTAAAATCCTATATCTTCTGACACCTCATCAGAGAGGTGTTTAGTGTCCATATTTTCACTAAGATTTAACATTCAGATTTCCCTGGAATAGCTCTGCTATTATTCCAAGACCTCATGAGAATCACCATTATTGCTCCATTCCAGGCAATTTGGGATTTTTATCACTGTCTGTTCCAGATTGTTCCTGTCTCTTTACAATACCCAAATTCAAAGCCACTCCACAATTATGGTATTTGTTATATTAATGGCCCCCTCCTGGTGAAGCCAGAATCTGACAGATAATCATGATAAATAGATAAATGGAGTCAGATCAAGGAAGTCAATTTTGAGTGAGTCCCAGGAAGGTGGAGAATGTCCCCTGAGAGATTGAAATGTTCATGCTTTCAGAGCCCTTCCTCCACCCTTATCAAGAACCTGCCCCTGCTCCAACCCTGTTGTTAAGGTAACCTGTCTCAGGAATTGCCCCTCCCTACAGGGATCTGTACAGTTGTTAATTAATGTGTCCTGGGCTGCTCCATCTTGCCCTTCCCCCTTCAGCCCATCTCCTTCTCACCTTTTGGCCATCACATGGAGCATTTCTGGGCCTGGTCATGTATGCAGGAAGGAGAAAGATAAAGGGAAGAGAGCAGGCGAACAATGGAAGCCTAGGGCATAGAAAAAGGTAAAGCACCCTCACTTCTTGGGATACCAGGATACCAGCTATGGCCCCCTTCTCCCTCCCAGGAGAAGTCTATGTTAACCGTTTTAAATAAACCCTGCTTTTTATGCTTTCCTAGGCATGCTTCTCTAATGTTCAAACTTCAACATTTGGGGGGAGTAGAACTCATCACCGGCAACTGGTATTATCACTAGTACCCATTTTTTTGTCTTAATCTATTTTCTGCTGCTAACACTACATAATACCACAGACTATGTTCTAGATGCTGGGAACTTCAAGGACATTATGGAAGTTGTTGGCAGGGATTTTATGTTACCTGTGAACACAGAAAATTAGGCTGAACTCTTTTCTTCTTCTTTTTTTTTTTTTTTTTTTTTTTTGGTAGTTGTTGTTTTTCATTAATCAGGAATCTATTCCCATGAAAGGAACCTATTCTGTGGAAAACGGTATAGTTAATTTGTGAAGGTAAATACCAAATTACTTGATCACCTCTTAAAGTTGCCAATTCCTAATGCTTCTAAAAGGTATGGGTAAGCAATTTCACTTCAATTTTCAAACAGAAATACATTGATAGTTTTCACTCAAAGTATGTGAAGTCATCTAATGTTAAAAATTCTTAGAAACTATTGAAATTGGCAAATTTGCAGTAGTACTGGTTAAATATTTTCCATATTTCAGCTTAATGCCATGTATTATATTTTTATCTTTGTTCAATTCTCTTGGTCATTTTTCCATTTTATTATGATTTTACCTTAAATTATCATGTTCTTTCAGATTGATTTTTATAGAGTAGAAAAAGTGATCTTTTCCTTACTCATTATTGGGATCTTATCTGAGACAACCATAACAAATGACACATTAACTACACAAGAGTATAAATATTTATTTAACAAATGTTATGTGTCATGTAATCCTTCAAAAAAAAATCAAGAAAATCCCTCAAATGAAATAACAGTTTTGTATTTCTGGCTATTGAGATTTCAATGTTTATACTTTACATATGATGGGACTATTTCAATATTTAGAACAGTAGTGCTTGTCACATAGTAAACAATCATTATGTGTGGAACAGTTTTTCCATGTCAAACCTTTGATAAAAATGTAATGTTGAAAACTTGAAACTATACCATATGTGTATCTGGTAAATTTTTATCTTGTAAGATACTTGTTCATCTTAAATAAATCCATGAATCCAAAGAAATTTCTTAGAAATTTTCACTAGGGATTTGAATGATGACTCTATCTTTCAGGAGGAACAACAAAGACATAAGAATATTCAACACAATTTTGAAAAGAAGAAGAAGAAAGTGGTAGAGATAGAAGCAAAAAAAGGGAAAAAAAAGGAGTATTGAGAATTAGGAACTCATCTTACATGATGAGAGTTTGAAATAAAACCAAACACCACAAAATTGTTAAAATATTTTAAGTGAATTGATTCAGAGACAAATAGTCCTAAAACTTCAAAAACATATTAGGAAATAATATTGGATGTAAACAAATATTTACATATTGTAGGCCATGTTAAAGAAGCTTTTCTTTTTTTTTCTTTCAAGTATAATGAGAAAACATGTTTTTTATGTGGAAATTGGTGTGATAAGATAAAATTTCACCTTTCTGTTTTCAAATTTTTTCTATATTTAGTAAACCAATGGCTTGAAGATGGAAAAAAAAAAAAAAAAAGACTTTGAATAAATGAATTAGCAGGCTATTGTGTCAGCATGAATGAATAATAATTTTAATTCTTTGAAATTAATTGTTGACTCCAATATGAAGGGCAAAAAAACCCATGCCAGAGACCATCTTGTAGCAAAAGGGTTTATTAACAAGCCCCTAACAGCCTGTAGGGACCAAAGGGGCACGTGAAGGGAAAGGGAGCTAGGGGAAGGGAAGGGGGAGAAGGGGAAGGGGAGAGCTGGCGAAAAGACGGTGGCAAAAAAGGATAAGAGTTCTGGCCCGGAGGCGGGGTTTAAGTAGTGACTCTGGTGGTCCAAGGGACCCCAAACTCCATAGGCTGCCAGAGGTTGGAAGCGGGACTTCTATGCTCGGGATTGGCTCAAAAAGGGAGAGACTGCCCCGGGGTGAATTCCTGGGAGAGGTGAGTATTCCTAGGATCAGAAAGGGCAGGGACTCAGAGCCGGCCAAAGGTGCATTCTCCTGAGAGATGGGCACTTTCGGGAAGTTAAAGCTCAGGCTCATTTGGTAACCTGAGGCACCTGGGGGTGGCTAATTTAAGGCACCTGGGGGGGTATAACCTGCTGGCCCGAATTTATCTAACACAATACAATTATTCTCTAAGTCATTTGAGCATTTAGACAATGTGAGATTGAACAAATGTTTTATTTTCTGTATGCTATTTTATACCAATGCACACCCCATCAAGATTTAGTAACCAATATTTGCCAGTGCTTCAGCAGTGTTCATTCAGAAAGTAATATTTGACACAACAAGTGGAAAGCACTGAAGATGACAATGGAATTTGGTGATTTTTTAAAATTAGCTGAAGACCAATCATAATTTTATCTATTATTATTCAAAAAATATGATGATAAAATTCATTGACTTTACCTGTTTGTCCATATAGACAACTATTTTAGTATATTTTTATAAGAATATATATTAAAGAAAGGTTAAGAACTAAAACTTATTGTGATGATTAAAAACTATATTATTGGCGATCAATCAATGTCATCAGTTCAAAAGCCAGCCTCAGCAATGGCGAGGCACTGAGCAACTCAGGTAGTCCATGTGGGGATGTGAACATGCCCCTGAGTTCTTTCAGAAAGTACCACAAAAAAAAAAAAAAAAAAAAAAAAAAAAAAAAAAGCATATGATTAAATAGTCAAAGGTAGTCCATGTAGCAGAAAGCAAAACAGGGATGCAAGTTCTCCAACAGAATGTCTACAAGGTAGTTTCATGGATTCCTCAGTCTCTTTTGTTAGAGGACACTATTATGAGAAAACTATGGATAATATAAGCAAGATAGCTGGATAAGTAGGAATTAGGGTATTTGTGAATGACTTAGCTCCCTAAATATGCTCTAAATTCCAACAAAAAACCTACATGTGAATTTTTATAGTAGCTCAAAAACTGGAAGCAACTAAAATATTCATGCACAATATTCATGCTATTTATTCATAGCTGAATGATAAACAAACTGTAGTATATGCAATGTACACAATGGAATATTACCCATTACTAAGGAGAAGTTCACTATCAAGTCATAAAAACAGATAGAGGAAACAAGTGCCTATAGCTAAATTGAATCATCCAGTCTCAAAGGGCTATATATTGTATGATTTCAGCAGCATGACATTCAAGAAGGACAAAATTATAGACAATAAAATAATCAATGATTGCCAATGGATTTGTATGGGGGAAGAGGGATAAATAGGTTAAACAAAGCTGGTTTATTGAGCAGTGAAAGACTTAATTATGCTATTATAATGTTAGATACATGGCATTATGCATTTGTTAAATTCCACAAAAATGTGTGAAACAAAGAATGAACCTTAGTGTAATTTGCAGATTTTGTGCATTTTGTCTTGCTATAACAGAATACTAGAGACTGGGTACTTTATACTAAAAGAAAAATATATATTGACTCATATTTCTGGAAGCTTGCAGGTATAATGTTAAGGTGCCAGTATTAGGCCATGGTCTACTTGATACATCATTATATAGTGTAAAACAAAATAAAAGAGGGGGCAAAATTCACCCTTTTATAGAGGCACCAACCCAAATATGAGAGTGGAGCCCTAATGGCCTTCAACACTTATTAAATGTTTCACTTTTTAAAACTGTTGCAATGGCAAGTGAATTCCAATATAAGTATTAGAAGGTACAAATTTTCAAACCATGGCAACTATAGACATTAATAATTAATACTGAAAAAGTATATCACATTCATATAATGAGTTAATAGTAGGAGAACCTATGTTGGGGTAGAGGAAATGTGGGAACTTTCTATTATCAATTAAAAATTCAGCAAATCTCAAACTGTTTTAAAAATACGTATTAGGTAAAACATAAAACTATATTTTAAAATATTCTTCGGTGAGAAAATTCACCATGTAATAGACATATTTAAGCTGAGAGAAAAAACACTTGCTAATGAGAATAGCAGAGGCACTTATTTAAGTGGTTCATGTTTATTTTCCTCTTTGTATATTGCAACTAAAATCACTTGACTGAAAATCAGCAAATCTTGAGATTGTTCAACTATCTTTATGAGAAATTACTGTGATGATATGTGATTGTGTCTATAAACATACATGTGTTTTCATGTGTGCCTGAAGAAGCAGCAGAGATATAACTGACTGTCATACTAAGTAAGACAACCAAAGATTAATCATCTACTATATTCTGAGTTCTAGATAAAAAGAGCACATCACAAAGCAGCTATTTCTTCTGGCTCAGGTTTCTACTGTCAGCATGAATGGCTCCATATTCCTTGAATGAGTCTGACAAAAAAGCTAATAAAATATACTTACAGCTTCTGTAACACTTAAGAAAAAGGCATTTGGTGTGTGTTATGTATCCTATTTTCACAAAAACTATTTCTATAAAGATTCAGTAACCAAACTATAACACAAATACACACACACACATACACACACCATGTTTGATATCTGGCAAACATATTTTTCCCTTCATCCCTATGTATGTTAGTCTCCAAGCTTGTTACAAAACATTAAATACTTTGCTTTAATTTATCAATATCTAATGGTACGGTACATACCTTATTTTTAAATCAATTTTCCTCCATGCCGAATCATCCTCAGGAAGAAAGAAGTCTTAGAAAAGAACAAGCAAGCTTATTGCTCCTATGTGCTAAATTATAAGTGTTAGAAGACACAGCCAAGATGAGAGTCTGTGATGTCAAGTAGTTGTTGGAGATAAAGAGGGGTTTTCTAATCCCTTGGTTACAAGTAATGAGAGAACACATCATATTACAGAAACTTCATTCACTTGCACATACCTCTGAGGTTGGCTTCAATAGATTATTTCTTCCCACATAAATAAATAAAACTAACCCAAACACCAAATGATGTTTTCTATCAAATTCATTTTTCTGACAAGGAAAAAAAAAAAAAAGTGGAAAAAAAAGTTACATAGGGGAGTCAAGTGTATTCCTCCCTGAATTCCAAGCTCAATCAGCCCACCTTCATTTTCAGAAAAAAAAAAAAAAAAAAAAAATGACTTCGTGTAATGTGGTCCCTTACTGTCAGAGTTCTGGAGTGAAAGTAGTCCCTAGGAATAAGGCCCGGCCCAGTCTTAAGTAAAACTCCCATGAACATGAGTTAAGAGAGGACCTCAAGCAAATACTGTGAAGAATCAGGACCTCACCAACTCAATGTACCATGAGTTCTCTGTCACCACACCCAGTACAACTTTCATTACATTGGTAGTAACCACCAAGTTCCCCCAGACTCTGTTTCTTTTTTTCTTTCTGAAATCCACTCTCTTTTAAAGATTTGTAACCTCATTTATTTCGTCTTCTCCTACCATCTTAGTACCTGAGGCCCTTTCCCTGGAGTTATCTTGAATTTTGATATAAACTTTGCATACCATTCTTTTCAAATTATTTTTCTGATGGAAGCACAGATCTGATCTGAAGATGTGCCTTCTACTACTTGTCTCTACTACTCCCATAGGTTCTACTCCCACAGGTTTCGCAACAGTGAGCCTGAATGTTTTCTTGAGATTTGAATCTCCATTTTAAGGTATTCTTCCTACCTTCTCCCTAAAGACATCTGGCTTCAAATCTCATATTATGAGATATGTTCACAGGCGAACACTCACTGCTGCTGTCACCTGCCATCCACCATTTTATTTCCCCCTGTGGCTCACTGATTTGAGTGTGGTTCTAAGAAACAGTCTTAATTTTCTGTAAACAGACTACCTAAATGAATCTGTTAATATCTGGCACTTCTTCTTTTTTTTTTTTTTTTTTTTTTTTTTTTTTCCAGTGGTACTGAGGATTGAACTAAGGGCCTTGTGCATGCAAGGCAAGCACTCTACCAACTGAGCTATGTCCCCAGCCCTGATATCTGGCACTTTTGTTTCTTGAACTCCATTCCTCTAATACTATTGTCTTCACCTTGGCCATGATGTTTCATGGTTTTATTCAAGCCTGTGGTACCAGTGGGCACAACATCTCCGTGACCTCAGAGTCTCTAATTTATACATCGCCCACAACACTTCTCTCTAATTCACTGTATAAACCTGATCCTAAAAAATTCTAAATCCCTTGAAACTCCCATTCTATTGATTTTACAATTTTTTAATTATTTCTCTTCGACTTGATGTCTCAGATTCTCCATTCCTAGTATTTAATTCCACTGCCATTAATTAGCTCAATTAAACATCTTCTAAGCAAGTACTATGTGCTACACTTATTAAATGTTTATGATATGTTAGCACAGGGGGATGAGACGGTCTCTTCTTTCATGAATAATATATATAATTATGCCCTTGTATATAGACTGATATATTAATCTATTTAAGCTAAATTATTCTATGATAACAAATTACCCCCCAAATATTAATAAATCCCCCCTAAAAGGTTTCTATATACCCATACCTTGTGTTTATAAGTTGACATTGGATGATATTTCATCAAACTAGCATCTGGCTATATCTTTAATTACCCATTATTGGAGAGAAAATAAATATAGGATATTGATATGGTGGCTGTAAAAGTTACAGCTTCTAAGGGAAATGTATTATTTTCACAACACTTTTATTGTTCCAAATAAGTAATGTGTTCTATACACACACACAATAAAAATTATGATTTTTCAACTATAAATAAAATTAGGGAAAATATATAGTTAAAATTAAAAATGTAAGATACCTATGGATGAAACAAATGAAGGGACAAGGAAGACTTTTGTCCTTCAATAATAACACAAACCTGGCCAAAACATGGCCTTAGCTATGTAACGCCTATGCTCATCCTTTTTAATTAATTAATTAATTAATGTATTTTTGGTACCAGGTATTAATCTCAGGGGCAGTTAATCAGTAAGTCACATCCTCAGCCTGTTTTTTTTGTCCAATTTTATATTTATCTTATTTGTTCTTCTTAAATATACATGACAATAAGTGTATTTTGGCATATTATATATACACGGAGTATAACATTCTAACCGGACCCTATTCTTGTGGTTGTAAATGATGTGGAATTACACTGATTATACATTCAAATACAAGGATAGGAAATTTATGTTAAATTAATTCTACTGCCCCTCCTATTCCCTTCCCCTCCTCTTCCATTCATTCACCTTTGTCTAGGCCAAGGGACCTCTATTCTTCCCCTCACCACCCTCCCTTGTTGTTTGTTAGCATCCACATATCTGAACATTCAGCCTTTGGTTTTGGGGAATTGGTTTATTTCATTTAGCATAATATTCTCCAGTTCCATCAATTTACTGACAAATGTCATAATTTTATTCTTCTTTATGACTAAGTAATATTCCATTGTGTATATATACACCACATTTTCTTTATGCATTCATTTATTGAAGGACACCTTGCCCATTGGGTTTTCTGGTTTTTTGGTGTTAAGTTTTTGAGTTCTTTGTATAACTTGGAGATAGGCTGTTTTTATTTTTTTATTTTGAGACACAGTCTTGCTAAGTTGCCTAGGTTCTTGCTTATTTGATGAGGCTGCCTTGGAACTTGCAATTCTCCTGCCTCAGTCTCAGGAGCCTTTGGAATTACAGGAATGTGCCACCACACCCCACTCTGCTTATTCCTGATATGCATTCTTATGGTTTATTTGACTAGAGAGAAGAGATGTACCTGTGGTACACCAAAACTTCACCTGTGACAACAAAGATGATTATTAATGATGGCAATAAATAAAA
The DNA here is from genome assembly GCA_025594165.1 of Tamias sibiricus. Lineage (NCBI taxonomy): Eukaryota > Metazoa > Chordata > Mammalia > Rodentia > Sciuridae > Tamias > Tamias sibiricus. Next base: position 148,578,540 of record CM046662.1, read on the forward strand.
CCATTGACCTTTATTATGGATTTAATTTGACATCCTAAAATTTATTTAAGTCATAAACACTAGTGTGGCAGAATGGGACCTGATTTGGAGATAGATCCTACAGAAGTAATGATCTGAAGTAACATCATTAATGTAGGCTGTGATTTAAAACTTGGGTCTTTACAGAGGAGATTTGACCGCAGGGAGCCTGCCACGTAAAGGCACGCAGGAGAGGTGGCCACCTACAATTGAAGTGGAGATGTCTGAGTTGGATGTTTTCCTCACATTTCCAGGAGGAAAAATCCCTGATAAACAGTTGATTTTGCAGTTCTACCCTCCAGAATGGTGAGACAATAAATTTCTGTTGTTTAAACATCTCCTCTGCAGTACTTTATTAAGGCAATCCTTAGCAAACTATTATAGTCTCCCAGCTCTCCACTTAGTTTCCCATCTCATACCTTCTCCCTTCTTTTCCAACCACCAATAACTCATGACCCACGGTCTGCCTGATGAGGACTTACTTCATACTAGTCTGAAAGTAATAAACTGTTAAGAAGCCTGTAATGTGTCCTCATATAACAGCATCTGCATAAAACAAACATTGCACCATTTCTAATAATATAGATGGAATACCCCAATCCACCAATCCATCCCCTTCCTCTCCTCAAAAAGTATCACTTCAGTAGTTCTTGTCTCTTCTCCTAACATAAGTAAATATTCTGTCTCTAATGTAATAGATCTTTCACTATACAATATTTCATCAAAAGGATAATTTATTAATTTCAGGTGATTGATCCAATGCAGCACTGTTTCTTCATTTACAACTGCAGCACAGTTCCTTGACAGTATTGACCTTTTCCTTATCTCGAGTTCCTCTCACATTTTCTTTTAAATTTTTACAGATCAAGCCTCTCACCCTTTGCTCTACTGATTCTACTCCCAGTGTGGTGGATAGGACATGTGGTGACCCCTGTGAACCCCACTTCCTGACATTTATGCTTTTGTGTAATTCGTTATCCTTCAGTGTAGGTGGAAACCAGGACTGACTTTGAGCTCTTACAATATAGTTAAGGTGAAGGGATTTACATAGAATGCCAAGAAAAATATGTAATTATCTCACATGGGCCTCAAGCTGAGATCCTCTCTTACTTTATTGCTTTGGAAAAATGGTGGGAAGTATGTGGAAGCTCACATGGTGTGGAACTTGGGACAGCTTCCAAACAATAAAAAATTGAGGGCATCATTGGACCAAAGACAAGAAACTTAGGTCCTTAGTCTAAAAGTGTCTGAGGAACGAAAATATAGTGAAAATTACATGAACTTGGAAAGGCATTCTTTCATGGTCAAGATAAGATCCAGCTGACACTTCAATTACAACTTTCAAATGATTCCTCATAGCACAGAACTTAGTAAACTCATGCACAGACACCTACCCACAGATCTATGAGTTATATATATATATATATATATATATATATGTGTGTGTGTGTGTGTGTGTGTGTGTGTGTGTGTGTGTGTGTTGTTTTCACCACTATCTATTACTATTGTTATGCAGTGACAAATATGCACTCACTCAGGTCAACAGTGACTGCTATGTCCTTAAACTTAATGATCAGTTTTTATTCCTCCTCTTTATTGCTCTTCAGGTAACATGGTTTACTGCTCCCTTCTCCTTGTTTTCTTGGCTTCTAGAAATCTTTATTTTTGCTAATTTTATTGTAGACATTTATCAGTCTCTTTTTCTGGATTCCCATTTTTTGTCCAAAACTTTAATGTATAAGTTTCCTAGGGATCCAGCTTCAAGTAATGATCTGTATTTGAGCTTGAATTTTTGGACTTCAAGGAATTGAAACTCAGTTTAATCTTAGGAAAGGAGAAATCTCTCCTTCTCCTTCTCCTTCTCTCTTCTTCTCTCTCTCTCTCCCAAAATGGAAATAATAGAAGTAGAGGCAGTCCCCAAGAGGGATTAGATCCTAAACTGTGTCTCACATCAGTCTTCTTCCATTCTCTCTCTCTCTCTCTCTCTCTCTCTCTCTCTCTCTCTCTCTCTCTCTCTCTCCCTGTCTCTCTCCCTCTGGCTGATTATTTTGTCACTGCATCTATCTCTCTTCACCCAGTCTGGAATGACTTTTTCCTCTCAGTGCCAGATATACATATTTTATTCCCCTATAATATGTATAAAAAAAGCCCTAGATAGTATCAAAATGACTCAGATGTTCTTATCCCGAACTCTGGCAGTAAAAGTGTCACTTGGAAAGCATTAATAAAGTAGCAATAAGAATTTTAATTAACTAGAAACTGCATTTTTAGAAAATAAAAAATATAGCAGATAAAAAGGTAAATAGCCATTACACAGTAGTAAACTCTATTAAAATTTTAGCTTTTCTTCCCAATATTATGCTTAGTTTTGAATTGTGCTGCTTGAGTAACAATAACAATAATAATAATTAGCTTATTTTATTCTCACTAGTTTTCATGAACTCTAATAAATATTGTACAAGTATATCATGTTATCCAAAAGATTCTTTAATGTGTAGACACTATTATTATTCTCATTAACACAGGAGGAAATCCAGACAGCTTAAGGAATTCTCCTAAGGTACCTCTGTTATTAACAATTACAGCTGAAGTTCAAACACAGCCTGGCTGATTTCTAACTCCTACACTGGATAATACATTTTACTAAAGGTAAGAAAGAATCTGCTGATGCTAATTTTTATGGGAGCTGGTCCTGCTAGGTCCTCCAACTGGTCAAAGTATAGACTTGGGTGACTTTTAATTATTTTTATTGTAAATGGATATCAAAGTTTTTTTTTTCTCCCAAGCAATTGTGCTTCACTCTCTGAATCTTTCTTACAAAAATAAAATTAATTTTAATCAGAGTTATTGATATCAGCTTGTCTACCTTCAGATTTTGGGAAAATATGATTGGATTAACACGGGTGGTTAAAATACAGAAAGAAAGCTGAGGAAGCCTAGGAATAAAAGGAACTTGGATTTTTGTGTCTGTTTATCATATTGCTGGAGACCAATTATTTAAAATCAATCAGACTAAGTTAGGTACCTCAATAATCCACCCATGTGAATCTGTTATTTGTATTTTCTGACTTTATAGTACCTCACACTTAGTAATGAAGGAATTTTCATTTCTGCTTGAGGGTTGGACTCAATCACATGATACGTTTTGTCATGAGAATAAGGCGGAGCCATGCCAGGCTATTTCTGAGCCTCTACCTTAGTTTTTACCAGCTCCTCTTGTGCCTCAGCTGTTTCCATGAGAAAAAGCAAGTTGGGGCCAGTTGTCTTAACCCAGAAGGAGGCTGAAAGGCACAGGTTACAGAACACCACCCAATCCCACTAGAGTGAGCAATCTAGTGAAGGCTTCCAGGCTGACCCCAATCTAGTGTAGTCAATAGTGAACCTGTCCATAGATTGATGACAGTGAATTTTACCTACTTTAAACAGCCATTTTAGGGATGTTTTGTTGCGTGACATTTCTTAGAACAAGTAACATGGGCTAAGACTTCATCTATCAGATTAATGCCTAAGTACACAAACACATAAACTTATACACATATTCTAAAGTAGGAATATACGTCATATGGGGGTGTACATATATACACACACATGCAGAGAGAGACAGCAACACAATAAGGATGTGTACGCTATTATGTATAAATCTATCAAAGCTCTATGTGTTTTCACATGAGAAAAATTATGCAAATGTTAGTTTCTTCTTTTACATAAATTCACAACCAAAGAGTAATGTGTGCCCCACTTTAAAGCTTTGGTTGGCTCTCCAATTAAAAAAGGGTTTTCCTGGGTTGGATTCAAATTATTTATAATCTGTTGAACAGTATCCCCAACTAACCAATAACCATAACTTCATTATTATTAAAAAACATCTTCTTTTTAGTGAAGTTCAACCAGTCATTTAATAAAGTTAATATACTAAAACTTTGTTCTCAAAATTCACTACATATGAAATCTGTTTTAAATGTTTTTATTAGTAATTTCAGGAAAATTTCAGTAAAGCAATAAGACTCCTTTTCTTCTCTGACTTTTAATTTATTTATTTTGTGCCTGAATTAATCAAACTTAGATAAAAACATTTTAAAAGATTGATATGGGTTGATATGGGTTTGACAATATTTGTCCCATGAGGACTGCATGAGATTATGGAATGATTTGAATAATTCAGTACATTTACAACTCAGTAGTGATGGAGTAAATTATACATTGGTGATCATGTGTTTTGTTAGCATACATTTTATAATTCTTTCAACAGTTTGTACTGTCTAATTATGTGTGAGGAGTTTTATTCTTTTATTTCAAAGACTCTTCAATGTGTGGGATGACAGAACAGAGGAGGATAGGAGTTCTTTTAATTGCTCCCAGCACTGAAAACTCTTTTATGTTTAGTTGAGATCTGAAATAATTTGATCCTTCTTTCCTATCAAAATAAATTTGAACAACAAAGTAAAAATACATAAACAAACACACAAAGAAACCCGTTCCAATATGCTGTCCATTAATCAAGTAAGATCAACATTCTGAAATGAAAGCATTGGTTATCAGTCAGTCCATGTTGGTGATTGTGAGAGAACAAGCCAGAATGTTTTCTTGCTTCTGTTCCCTTTGGTTCATATAAATATAGTTACTGAGGTTCCAGAGTATGTTTTGTGAATAAAATCTATTTAATTTGCTTCTCTGCAATGTTTTCACAATTTTAGTTGAATAAATCTAAATTTGATACTCCTAGTAAATGTTTCATGATGGAATAAATTGTAACATTCTACATTCACATTTTTTAATTATATATTTTAATCTAAAAACAAGGAACTAAAAATCAACCAATTAAATCAATCTATTACTGAATTATTTTTAAATGAAAGTAGAGAGTGAAATAATCTGCCTAGGGAACATATGCATTGACATATTTTCAATCGCTTATTGAAATTATATGGTAAATGGGTGAAATAATTACATCTTAATTTAAAACTACCATAATTTTCTGGACATTAGTATATCAATATAAAAAAGTAACAAAGCTATTCTGAAACTCATTTTCAGTTGAAATATTTTCTCCAGGATTAGTAGATATTAGTACATCTGTAAAATATATTAAACTATCATATAGGGGAATTTTTAGTCTAAAGTGAAGAGAAATAGCAAACTGAATTAAATAATGCATTAAAAAATGATTCACTATGATCAAGTGGGGCCTATCTTAGGTATGAGAGGATGTCTCAGTCTGTGCAAATAAGAAGTCATGTTGCATGACATTAACAAAATCAGTGGAAAAAAAACTACCACATGATGATTTCAATGGACACAGACAAAAAATATTTGACAAAATTCAACAACCCTTCATAATAAAAACTCTTGACCAATCAGTAAGCAAGGAATATACCCCAACACAATAAATAACAGCTAATTGTAAGCTACAGTTAGCATTCTTTGTGTTTCAATGTCAACTTTGTGATAGACACTTTAAAAATATTACCTCTACTACATCCAGTAAATACATATTATGACATAGATGATATAAAAAATGAGTTGCTTTAGAGATTAATTTCACTATGATATTTCATATGTGCTTTATAGGATTCCCATAAGATGTTTTATCCAAAATTAGGGACTGAAAAATTTGCAACTATTTCCTGAAGCACAGAAGGTATTATTAGTCCTGATTAATCATCATCATCATCATAATAAAAAAAAAAAAACATTTAGTTGACTACAGTTTCTATTATGAGAAGCTCAGGACCAAATATTGTATGAAACACTAACAACCATGTAGGACCTTAGTGCTTCTATATTATTCTTCTAATTTTTCTTCAGTTTAAATCATCCATTGACATATTATGTCCCCAGATATTTTTAAATAAAAGACAGTGGGGGTCTGGGGTTGTGGCTCAGCAGAAGAGTGTTCACTTAGCACATGTGAGGCCCTGGGTTGGATCCTCAGCACCACATAAAAATAAACAAAATAACGGTATTGTATCCAACTACAACTAAAAAATAAATATTAAAAAAAAAAAGACAGTGGGGGTAAAACTCAACTGAGTTTGCACCAAAATTCTGTCTGTTATAACCTTGTGCATACAGACTGCACAAAAGGGAAGGTTGAAAAGTCACCATGATCAGGGAGAACCAGCAGGAGGGGACTTAGATTAAACACATAGAGTCAGGCTCAGAGACAGTGAAAGGGTACAAACATACTGAACACAAACTGGGAATTGGTAGTTCATAAAGGATATAGACCTGACAATGAACTAACAGCTTATAAATATGTGGGATCACAAGTTGCAGCTTGTTAAAGTTGTGCTACTGGGAAAGGATCTGATATAGAGAAGGTAGTATACCTTGAATGTGTATGATATTCTGAATGAAATAAAAGAAAGGATAGTAAGTATCCTACAAAAGCCAGTTTCCAACAGCCAAGGAAAGAGAAAAGACAAAATTAATTAATAGCTCTCTCTCCTCCAAAACATAAATTACATAAATGAACAAAGAACCAATAGGAAGAGGAACTAATAAAATGAGGTGCATGATGTCCAAAAAAAAAAAAAAAATGCAAAACAAAACAAAAATTATAGGAATAAGCCAGAAATTGCAAAACACAGATTTTTTAGTTTTTGTTTTAGTTGGTAGAAAATTTTAATTAAAAAAATCATGAAACTGGAAAATAAAACCTCACAAAACTTTGCATTCAGAACCATGAACCATGTCCTTCAAAGAAAAATAGAAATATAAAATATTACCTTGAATGAGGGTTACTAAATCTAAGAATAGTGTAAAAGTGAGTGAGATGGAAAAAAAAATGAAAGAGCTTAAGTTTTGTATTAGTTATTTTCCTAAAGAAAACAATTAAAAAATTATCCAGAAAAACTATCTGAAACTATAAACTGGAAAATTTGCATGAATGAAAATAGATCAGTTACATGCATGTTACATGTACTGTTATTTCATTCATTGATAAGAGCATCCCAATCCTCTGACAAATGGAATGTGTATGGAGGTGCTTTATGAGAAATTGAAAACCAATTCTTTAAAATATTTGCAACTTTTACTGTCTCAATGAGCCTGGAACCTCATACTAAGATGGAAGGGGACAGAAATCAATGTCTCTTGACATTCCACAATACTTGGAAGACAGTTGACTCAAGGTTTCCCTAGACTTACTTTGAAACTTGGAATAAGAAAGAAACATTGTTTTAATATGGCAAAAGAATTAGTGATATTTGATGTGGCAGTTGATACTAACCTGTTCTGTTACATGCAATTTTTTATAGTATAATAATAAAATCAAAGGGAATTTGTGAATCAATATGTGTAAATAATAAATCATAAATTAATATACAACTCTAAAGTTGACAATCTTTAGCTTATTATATTAGAATACCTTTGGTAAAGCCCAGGAATTGCTATTTTAAAAAACTTCTCCAAGTATGTCATCATAGCAGAAGATCTCTCCTTTACTGAAATGATGTCAGTACATAATTATGAAAATGTTTCAGTGAAAATCTGTTTCAAAAACAAAATATGCAGAAAATTTATCATTATAAAAATCATTATTTTTTCTGTGTAGAAGATAATTTATTATTTCAATGTGATTCCATATCATCATGCATGATTTGTACCTACTGATGTTTTGCAAAATCCTTCATTTCAAAGATGATTGCTTTGTATAGTTTGCACTTTTTCTATTTTAGTTTGCATCGTCCTCTGAAAAACTACTTGTTTTCTGGGCTAGGGTTCTCATTAAAGTTGTGATGACTGATTGCAGTTGATGTGTACTGTATAATCACAAAGCTTAGTCACATAGCTTGAAACAAGTATGGCATCTAGTCTTTCTTAGAAAGCAATTAGGTAAAATTTAACATCTTTATAACCAAGATTGCCTTCTCTTAAAAAACAAAAAAAGCTGCTCCACCTGTCTTCAATTTTACATTCAAGTCACATTTTAACTCTTAAAAATCCCTTTTATGATTCCTCTGTTTTCCATTTTAGATATTTTGACTCAGAATCCTCAGTAAATTGTACTGTTTCCTACTTTTTTTAAACTATTTTCCCCTGGAACAATAATTTTATTCTCTCTCTTGTATTATCTCTCTCTCCTACAAAACACACACACACACACACACACACACACACACACACACGGAACATATAAGCACTCCTCATATAGTTGATGCATACAGATATACATAGAATAAATTATCCTCACTAACTCATATATATATACATAACTCTTCCAGTTTAGCGACGCAAATGTTATTTTTCACCCTATCATCATGCAAAAGAACTAGTTGTCCCTTTAGGAAATACTTTTTTAAAATTCACTTATGAAAAGAAAATCAGTGCCTACTATGAGCTTTGTGTTTTGACAAGCAATTCAAAAAATATCTACGTTGCTCTGCACAGGTGAGTATTCAGAAAAGGCTGAATGGATAGGGAAAGTTTGAGGACCAGAAAAGATCACTTTAAAGTGTGGAAAAGAAAAAAGTGTTCCCAAGAGTAATTCATGTCCTATTTCATCTGGCATGCAATTTCATGTCATTACTCAAATTTTCTAAAAGAATCGTATTCTTAACAATATATGATACAGAAACTTCACATTATACTTTAATGTTCTGAAGATGTCCATGGTAATTACAAGCTATAAATTTTCAAGGTTTTATTAGTAGACCAGTTGTCATGGGTGTACTTGTATCCCAGGTAATATAATGAATTCCTAATTCTCAGTACTTTAGCATATGATCTTCTTTGGAACTAGGATCATTGTTGAAGTAAGTAATGAAGATGGCATTTTTCCAGATTAGGACAAGTTCTTAATTTAAAATGATTGGCATTAGAAATTATATCCCATCTATGTATGATATATCGAAGTGCATAAATGCATTCTAATATCATGTATAACAATTAAAATTTTTTTTAAAAATTGACATTATTATAAGAATAGGAGAGGAACAAAGAGACAAGCAAAAACTATACCATGTAATCACAGTGGCTGAAATTGGGGCTATGTAGCTAAAATTAAAAAATGCCAAAAATTTTCACATAAAGGAGAAAATAAGTACAAATTACAAAAAAAAAAAAAAAAAAAAAAAAAAGAAAAGAAAAGAAAAAAAAAAAAAAGATCTAATCTAGAGCCTAAGTTATGGAGAACATTGACTTATAGAGACCTCAATTTGAGAATTTTTGTTTTTTATACATTTTTGTTGTATTAAGCTCCACATTCTATGGTAACTTGCGATAGTAACTTCAGAAAACTGATAACACTCAATCCAATGGAAGAAGTTGCATCTTTGCCAGATTTTAATGAGAATATACATCCATTCAATACCAATAAACTACTTTGTATCACAGCTTATCTTATTTTACTTTGTGCTTTTGTTTTGGAAATATTATAAGAGTATGTTGGTAGTATAATACATGACAACTTCCATAAGCATCAGTACTGAAAAATGAAGCCAGAATTTTAAAACTCTGGCAATGTGTATCAATATATTTATTCTTACTGTTCAATGTATTTTTTTAACATCTGTAATTATGTATTTTGAATTGGGTTCCTGGAAAGCAAAATTAAAATCATCACCTTTCAAATTAAAGAACAATGCTTGATATTTAGAATACAACATTGTTATGGCTTGGTCTAGAGTGTCCCTCAAATTCTCATGAGCTGTAGACTTGGTCCTCAATGCAGAAATGCTCAGAGGTGAAGCTTCTGAGAAGTGATTGGATCATGAGGGCTCTGCTGTCCTCAGTGAATGAATCCATTGGTAGCCCAGTGGTCTACTGGAAGCTGGTGGAAGCTATGGAAAGGTGGGGCGTGGTTGGAGAAAATGGGTCACTGAAGGAGTGTCCTTGGAAACCATATCTCTTCTGGGCCCCTCTCTCTCTCTTTCTGCTTCCTGGCTTCCATAAGGTGAAAAGCTTTCCTCCACCATGCTCTTCTGTCATGATGTTCTGCTTCACTTCAGGCCCAATGCAATGGAGACAGTCGACCATGAATTGAAACTTCTGTAACCATGAGCCAAAATAAATCTTTCTTCTCTAAGTTGTTTTCACAAAGTGTTTCTAACAGCATTGAAAAGCTAACACACACATATTTGATAGAAGATGGATTTTACAAAAGCAAAAAGAATAACTTAAAAAAATCATCTTTTGGAGTTTCAAATAATATTAGACTAGCCTGAACCATCATATGTACTGTAATGTGGCTTCAAAAGCTAAAAATGCTGCTTGCATTTTTACTAATATATATTTAAATATGGGAAAAATCTAATGGATGTGCATTAACAGAAAACTCTCATCTCCTATAAATCAGCTTGTGATATCCATGATTATCAATTTTTGAAGAACTTATTTCAGTCCCTATCTTGATTGGTGGTAGAAATAAATCACAGCAGAAGAGTCAAGTTGTAGTTCAAATATTTGCTTGGCTTGAGGGGAATAACATTTTTCTCACAGTCAGTTTTATTTTATCGAAACACTAACCTTTAGATACTTTAAATTTATTTAAAATAGTTTGAGGTCGCTATTAGTATGGACTTCCTAGAACTGTTCAGGATTATGAGTTTACACATAACAATATAAAGAAGTTTGGATTCTTAATTTTAAATGTCAGGGAAATTATTTTCTGAGTCTTCTCACCCTGCTATTTTTCTAGTGATTATGGCAGTTAGCTGTGTGCTGGATCTACTACCCTGCTGTGGTGTTAATCAGACGAGAGAAGACCCTGCTGGGAGTTGTGGTAATTACACTGGGCTAGTTCATCCCTTTTTGAACTCTCTCTAGGTTTTCGGTTTTTTTGTAACAGCAACAGTGATACTAATTAAAAATGGATGTTAATTATAAAAGTTTAAAATATTCTTTCTTTGCAAGTTTAGTGGAATCTTTTCCACTGATTAAACAGATAAACTTGTATATTTCTGTAGTTCTTTTGTCAAGCTATAAGAAATCTAAAAAAAAAAAAAAAAGTATCAATATGACTATTTTTATAAATGATAAATGTTCCTTTATACAAGAACATATCTGTCATCCTCATTTATGCATATTTTGCTCCCTAAAGCCTTTTCAGTTATTAATAATCAAACCTTCTATTAAACTTTATGGCTTATAAATTGGCGTCCTGCTTACAAAAAGAGTGAAGTGTTTATTGAAGCTTTGAAAACCAATCTTTATTTATAGAAGGTTACTAAAAACCAGCTAGCTCATGTTTTTTCAAGAATGACAAATGCAAATAGGATTTGATGTTAATTCATGTATGTATCCATTGAAGTGTTTCATCTGAATATTTTTTTTATTCACACTAAACTCATGAAATACCCACTAGTGCAAATGAATGTACTGAATATTTATTAATAGAATTTGGTCTTTGAAAATAATAAAATCAACTTGAAAATCATAAATATATTCTTCATATATGTGGGCTATACATAATAAAGAAAATTGGTAGTAAAATTGTGCTGAGAGCATGTGAATAGGAACATTATAAAAATATCTTGCTCACATTTATATGCTTAATTTAAATGTAAAAATCAGTGATTTTAAGACTTAAGTTCCTCTTAGTTGTTTTTCCATTTAAATTTAATTTTTAATTTGGATAGAAAGTATTAACAAATCCATAGAACACTCTCTAAAAGAACAAACAATTCTGACTTATAAGCACCAGATAAAATTCTAGCAATTATTCCAAGAAATCTAGGACAAAGAAGCTAATTTAGCATATTATAAAATTCTAGGGGGAGAAACAACAAGTTCAGCAGAACTGTCAAAGGTTTAGAATATCTTTACCCATTATGGAATTAATCTCCTTGGAAGCACAAGATCTGAAGTAAATCATGAAAGGAGCAATCACATTATAAGTGTTAATGCGTCTAAAGAGAATGTCACTTTACTGATAACCACAGCATCTTTAAATATTTGATGCTTGAGAAAGTTGGGCTTTTGAATTTAGTCCTCCATCAAATTCTTTTAAAACACACTTACTTTATTTAATCAAATAGATTAAAATATTAATATGTTGTTTTAAATATCTTATTTCACAAATTTTATGTATTCAAATACTGCAAATGGATTATGTGAAGTGTATAATTTCTTGCACATATTTTATGTCTAAATCTGTTTAACTCTGTGATCACCTATTGTTTATACTGAGCTTCTATAATTTTGAAATTCAGTATTTATGCCTGAGTTTCCAAATGCATACTTCAGATTTACTCTAATGTCATTGTCCCAATAGTGAACCATTAACAAAGGACTGATCTGCCAGTGTCTTACTAGACTACAAAAAATGCCCATGACAACTGTAAACTCTATGGAATGCCTCAAAATGCCAACTTGGTACAGTTTAGATGGCACAAATATCATACTTCATTGTGCTAGAAATGAAATGCATTACACCAAGAAGCATAAAAGCAAAGGAAAATGTTTGGTATTAATTACTAATCATTTAATTTTTAGGAAGTTAATATATCTGTGCCATAGTTTCCCTATTTAATTTATTATAGAAATTCAATTGTCTAATTGGGTTAGCAATACAGATACATTATTTAATATAACATCTATGAAATCTGTGGATCAATTTCACCATGTGACTTTATCAAGTTTCTAATTATTTGTTATACTTTTGGGAAATTTCAAGGATCTTTGAAAAGAAATCAATAATTTATTTTGATAAACAATGGTTTGGAGAAATAATTTAGTAACCTGTGAACCCAAACCTATATGGTAAACTATGATATAACTTTGAAGCTTTTCAGTATATGACAAGCTTATAGTTAGCTTTTGAATATACAAATGTTTAATTTCTAATGACCTGTTATTGTGAAAATTCCATTAATATAATCATACCACTTCATGCAAGCGAAATTACATTCATGCATTTTATTTAAAGTCATTGATAATGTACCATTGTCAAACCAGTGTCTATAAATCTTCAAAACACAAAAAGTAATAAATATTTCTAATATTGATGCTTCTATTTGATCTAAATTCTCCTGTAATCAGTAAGAAATACTATCAGCTTCTTCTTGGTGATATCCTAATGAATAGGGACAATTTTGCAGAGAAAGTGCTACATTTAAATGTGTGAAAAGCCATGCATGTTCTGAATCCTGGAACTTTTCCAGCAGATTATAAAGCTGATCCTCATTTGTGGGGGTTTTGTTTAAGTTGCTGAGGTTTTTAGTTCTTCCGGATCTGTGTTTAGCTTCTTCTGGCCAGCGGAGAAGGCTAAGAGAAAAACACACCCCAGCGAAGGTGTGATCGAGAATGGTAGGAGCCAGCTGGAGGCCCACGCCAGCCCTCGCGATGGGGGACACACAGGGACGCTCCAGGGAGTTCGGGTCAAAGCACGAGCTCAGTTTATTGAGGAAGATGGATGGCGTTTATAGAGGACATGGGCCAATCAGCAGAGAAACTATAGGGACACATAAGGAGCATGGGCAAATCGCATTGGGGGAGGCCCCTAACATATCCTTAGGGTGCTTTCAGTTCTCACAACATGTAAGGGCAATGCCAAGTTCTGTACCAGGAAGTGGGAGGCAACCAGAGAGTTAAAGTTCTCTATTCTTTTGGCTGATGTGTTTTTTAAGTCCCCAACACTCATTCTTCATAGATTTTGTATTCATGAACTCACCAACTTCTGAATCATTTATAACCCAAAAGTCAATATTCTGGCTGGCTTGTTTTTGGTCCTTGTGGCACATGTGCAAAGAGATGAAAAACTTTGATTTACCCAATGTATATCTTCTTAGTTCAGTTTGAACAGGAGGCACTCTGCCATTTTGTCTCAGCTCTCATACTGTAAAGGAGGGCCCCTTTTGTGGTCTACATACTGCCATATATTTAGCATATAGATAGATAGATAGATAGATAGATAGATTCTTTTAGATTTTTTTTTTTTTTTTTTTTTTTGGTGGTGATTTGCTTTTAAAATGGTCCTAATTCTAATTAGGTAAAGTACTGAATTACTGTTTCTTATGTAAGCACAAGAGTAATGTGATTTGCCTAATGAAGGAAATATTTGTTGAATAGGCTTTGTTCAGGAATGAGGTACACTGCTCTTGGCTGTGAGTTTAATGTTAATGAATCAATGATTTATTTTAAATAAGTGAGACCAAAAGACTAGAGGAAGATCCAGAGGGAGGGAGGAGAGGAGGGCATGGAGCAGCACTAGGGAACATAATCAACCAAATTATGCTACATCTATGTTCAAACATACTACATTGCGTCCTGTTTATGTATATAATTATAATGTACTAGTTGATAATAAAAGGACATAAGAAGAGTAGAACAGATTATCAGGAGGAGTGAAAGAGGGGTAAATGAAAGTACTGCGGCATGAGATTGAACAAATTATTTATGTGCATGTCCAAATATGGTATATTGAATCCTACAATTATATATAATTATAATACACCAATTGAAACATCTTTATACTGAAACACACATGAACAAGGTCTTTTACTGATCTGTTGAAAAGTATTTTGTAACTAGAAGAACATAACCCTGTATTTCCCTAAGAAAGATGGTTCAATATTTAATAACCCAATGTTCTTGGAGAATGTATAGAATGTAGTCTCTGAGAAAGCTACATCCCTTCCTTGGTCAACTGTTACTCATCGATGGTAATTAAGTATAAAAAATGGTTACTTGCATCTTTCGTGCCTACTTGGTATTTACTCAAATAGTTGAAAATATTGTTCTCATTAAAATTCACATGTGAAGGTTGATAGCCATGTTATTAATAACTGACAAAACTTAGAATCAAACAGTGTATCTCTCAGTAGGGAATGGATAAGCAAACATTGGTATCTCTACATGATAAAATATTACTCATCAACATAAAGAAATGAACTAGTAAGTCACATAAAAACATAAGCAATTTTAAATAAATATTGCTAAATGAAAAAGGTCAATCAAAAACCTTTATATTTTATGATTCCAACCAGATGAGACACTGGAAAAGAAAAAAAAAAAATATGGCAAAGGTAAAATCATCAGTGGTTGCATAGGGTTACTGGGGAGAGAAGGATGAATAGATAGGGCTTTTTTAGAGCAGTGAAATTATTCTATCAGAGTTTGATGACAGAGAATGCATATCATAATATAAATGACAAACTTCACCAAATTAAAAAAAATCAATGTTGGCTTATCAATTTTAATACATGTACGACATTAATTCAATATATCAGGCCAGATACACTGGTGCAGGCCTTTAATCTTAGCAATTTGGGTGTCTGAGGCAGGGGCATTGCAAGTTCAAGGCTAGCCTTGGTGACTTACTGAGACCCTATCTCAAAATAAAAATTTAAAATGTTGAGGGAATGTAGCTCAAAGGTAGAGCATTCCTGGGTTAATCCCCAATACTGTTAAAAAACAACAGTAACAAAAGAAGCCAATATATTAATGATGACAAATAGAGATAGGGGTAGTGAGGAACATTGAGAACTTTGGATTTTCCACTCAATTTTTCTGAAAAACGAAAACTTCTCAAAACTAGTCTATTAATTACTTAAATGTAAATTAGTTAATTTTCACGATTTCAAACAAAATACTCTCAGTTTAGCTAATTTATAGAAAGTAAATGAGAATTCAGAGAAATAAGAACTCAGGAGAAATAGGCTTTGAGACAACCTTAAACAGCACCCGAAATTATCACAGCATCACAGGTATATTTTTCTACAGCCAACAGAGCTGCCATTGAATGGTACAGGAAGCATCTGCCACAGCCACTACCCACTATAGGTGTTTCTCTTGTGACTTCCTTTTTTGGTCACTACACCTAAATGACAGATCCTGGCCTGCCCAGTCAATGAGCTGACTTGGCAGAGTTCCTGCTCTGTAGTCCTTAAGAGAATTGTGCCCAAACTAAGATGTCTTAAGACAACGTTTCTTCATTCATTGGAAGGAGGAGGAACAGATTCTGAGCAGTCCAAAATATTAACTATCCACTACAATAAAAGAATTTTACAAAGAGAAAGGTAAGATGAAGATATTGGAAATACTGCATTTTTACCCTATGTAAAAATCAAATAGTTGAGTCAGTAAAAATCATGTTTCTGAAAGAAATTGAAAAAGTTAAGGTTTGTTGCACATTTATTTATTTCTTTAATGACATATTGAGGCTTGATTGGTATTTATTAGATTACACTCCCACTGTTTATTGCCTAAATCTAGATAATCACAAAGGTGTTTCTCCCTATATCCTCACCCCTAGATGAACTTATCCAAATCCATTGCTTTATGGACTCCTCATATTTTTACATTTCTTCCATTTAATCTCTATATTTCCACCTTTCTGTGGTACATTGCAATGTTTTCTAGTATTGTCATTTCCCCTGTGTGTTAAAACATATTACAAGAATAAAATCCACTCTTGCACCTGTAGTTCTTTTCTAAATTAAAGGCATTACTAACCACACAGATAACATAAAACTTGGGTATTAAATACTCATTGGCTCATCAAAACCAACCTATCCCAGTTCTATATATCTTAATACCTATGATTTTCCTTTTTACCTTTGTGCAACCAATGCCTCATTCAGACTCTTGCTTTTCCTTATGGTATTTCTTGCATTTTATTATGTTTCTATTTTGTTCTGCACAGTCATTCCTTTCTCTCACTAGTCCCTTTCATACAATTTACATTGTAAGATCAACATGTAAGTTTCTTTCAATTCCTACAATGTTATACCACAACCTATGGAATACAGCCCATGCATTTCCTTGTCATTGGCAGCCCTTCATGGTTTAGTCTCTGCCACTGCCCTTAACTCTTCACATAATCAAAGAATGATTTGACATTTTGCATTTTCCTATCCATTCCATCCTCTCTTATAATTTTTGTGACAAGTTGAAAATAGGGTGATATATGATAAAGATAAATGACTGGGATCTAGTTAAATCTGAGCATGAATTCTAGCTCTGTCTATTACCTGTAATCTGGGGAAATCATGTCTCTGAGCTTCAGCTTCTTCATCTGTAAAATGGATATACATATCTGACAAGGCTGTGATAAGTTATAAACACAAACTATTGCAAGTGTTATGTTTGTTACCCATGTTCCATAAGTTAGATGTTACTTACACTCTCCACAGACATCTCATGATTCACTCTTTTTAAATTCATTTATGAATTAATAAGTGGCTACTGTGTGTCAGACTGAACTAAGAATAGGAGAGGGGATATTTCTGTGAACAAAACAGTCATATTTGCTTTGATAGTTCTTATACCCTTCTTTGTACTTTTGATAGTTCTGATCCAAAAGATTTTGTCATCTATCTGAAAACTCAACAATTGTAGACTCGCTAAGGAGAGTTATGGGCATCTTCTTCCTCTAAAACTTGTGAAAAATTAGTCAAAGTAAGTCTCAGTGCAGATTTCATATACATTTTTATATTAATGACAATTTTAATTTTTTATTTCATTTTACTGTTAGATAAAAAACTCTTAGAGGGCAGAGCCCATATCTTATCATGCCTGTATCTACCACCCAAAAAATAGAACACAATACTTAATGCAAATATTATTCTTAGATGTCTTAAAGCTTATACTTACATTTTACCAAATATATTTTACAAAGATATCTATTAAGACGATTTGAAAATAGTACCGATTAAAAAAGTATAAAAATAATTTCTAAAATTTTATTTCAGCAGGAAAGAAATTTCTATGGGGAAAAAAAGGTTAGATTGCAACATAGTGCTCATAGACTCACTAATTAGTGTTTGAGATAATAAATTACATAAGAGTTAAGGGTGGAAAAAACATCACTGTGGATTACTCCATTTAGGGGAAATTTCCATGGAGAGTTCAAATTTAATGAGAGGAGAGAAAAGGCAAGGACATTACAGGTGGAAGGAATGAAGTAAGCAATGGAGTTGAGCCAGCAAACTAGCATATTTTATGGGGAAAATATTAGATCAATTTTCTAAAGTAAAAAATTCACTTAGCAAAGTAACAAATGATAAATTTGGAGACATACAGACCTGATTAGAAGATATGTGAAGGCCAGTATTTCAGAGGAGCTGCATGATTTAGGTAGCAGAGTCTGGCAGTTGATTCAGGAGGTGGGGAGGTGTGTAGCATTGTTTAGTCTTATTGTGAGTTACTAGATAGTTCTAGTAGGAGAGATCAATTAACAGTCAATTAAAATCATTTTCTGGTGAAATAACGTGGGTCAGAACTAGAGTTTCAGTATATTATATAGTCTGAAAGTGAATCTAATTATTTTTGATGTCAAAGTTATTGCATCATATTCAAATAAAATATGAGATTTTCTGAAATGCTTACAGTTTCTATAATTATATTCTGTTTGATTTATTTTCAAAAGAAATCTGAAACAGATTGAACTGCATTCATGTAAATTCTAGAGGCAGACATTATTTTCATTATAATTGTTTTAGGTAAGTATCATTTGTATTTATATTTATTAAACCTATGAATTATTATTAAATTATGGAAAAGAGAAAATGATTGGAATAATTTCTGCTTTTATAATGTTTATAATATGGAGGCGGTAAGGTTTATCAATATGATGCTAAAAATAATGTGTTATAGATTATAAAAGGAAGAAAAAAAATGTAGTAACATTGGTTCCTAGCACTTAAAATAGAGTCAGTAGACCCATTTTTCAGATATCAGGCACATTAGCAGCTTGAGCTTTGCACTAGGCTGACTGAATGTGAGCTGAACCTTGGACTATGTCGAACCAGTTTCCTGAAATATTATTTGCTAACCTCTGCTCATCTTCTGTAAAAGGAGCCCCCTTTTCTCAAATTACCCAGAGACTAAGTTTGTACCCAATCCCCTTCTTAGAAGACAATTTAACTTTCCTTGGCACCAATCATAAATCCTAAAAAGAGATGTAATTTCCAATCCCCTTGCTTTGTAAAGCTATAAATGCAACTGCCATTTTGTAAAACTTTAGAGAATATTTTCAAGATTGCTTGAATCTGCATTTTTTCAGTCTGCAGTCTTAACTAGGCCCAAAAAAGTGTAATTTTCATCGCTCTTGACTGGGTTGTTTTTATGCTTGGTCAACATTTTAATCTTGGTATTGCCTTCATGTAGCACATTATCTGGTTTTCACTGCTTTTGTTAAGACTCAGAAAACCATAGCCCAAAGGTTATGTGTATTTATGTGTGTGTGTGTGTCCATAGTATATACATATGGACACACACACACACACATAATTTTATTTTATTTTTTTTACATTCTGAGCACCATTGAATTAAAACTAATTGAAAGACCTTAGAATCTGCCCAATACCAAAGACTTTCTGTGTTTATTTTTTATTTCCTTCCCAAATCACAGGGAGGGTGCTCTCAAGGAGTTCCTTTTCCTCAAAAGAATTGACAAAGGTTCTAAAAGTACTGCAATGGCCCTACATGACCTCTCTGGAAATAAATAACTAGTAAAAATTAACCACACAAGAAAGTAAGGTCACAAAGGGTCAATAAGCCCAGATAGACTTTTCCTCTATACTTTGAAGCACACCTCTGAGAGACTTCGTGGGAAATGTGATGTCCACAATAGGACAGCCTCTCTTCCAGTAAAGTTTTGCTCTGCCCTTTTAAATTCTACTCATGCACAAGCAGTTGTTTTCTTTCATTCAGTTTCCAAAGAGTTTACAGCTTATTTCTGTCTCTGGGTCCATTTGCCACCCCTAAAATCGTTTACAACCTCTCAAAATTGCCAACATTTCTCCTCCTTTCTTTCTTCTAGGTAAAATTAAATACAACCACCTGAACCTCTCTGCATTATTGGGTAACCCCCTCCATGATTACACTCACATACTTTAAACAAAGTTGTACATTTCTTCTCTTGTTAATCTCTTGTAAGTTTATTCAATGAACCTTGAGTGGTCCAAGGGAAATTTTGCCACTACCCCTACAGTTTATGAAACATTTCAGAAATTTCCATTTTCTTAGTCTTAACAAATAAAATTTAATTGGGAGGCAGTTACTCTGTGATAAATGCTTTGCTTTGGGTCACTACATAAATAATGTAAATAATAAAAATATACGTAGTAAAAATAAATGGTGAAAAGACAATTATATCTAGCCAATCAGAAACTGGACATGGACCTTTAAAAAGAAACTGTTCATTGGATCACACATAAATAAGGCAAATGCATAGCATTAACAAATCAAATAATTTTTTACTTTGTTTGCACTTTTGATTATGAAAGTCAATTGCTTGTCTAATTTCCTTTTAGCACTGTTAATTGTACATTTCCTTATAATTAAAGAAGTGGGTTTAAAATACACAAATATTGGGTTGAGAGAAGTACTTCAGTGGGATACCTCTTTCATGACTTGCGTGAAACCCTGGGTTTGAGCCCCAGGAGCTATATATATGTGTATATATGTATATATGTGTATATATGTATATATGTGTATATATGTATATATATTTATTTATTTAAAATATATATTTACAAAATAAAATTTCTATGTTTTGTAAACATGTATTTTTGTCTCTTCTATATTTTGAATATTTAGAATACAAAAATAAATTTCCATAATTCTAATTTTTTTTCAAGGCAACAATAAATTTTTTACCCTGTGTGACATGCATACTTAGATCTTTTCAGGTAGATGACAAGGAAAACTATCATTTGGGGAGTGTTTGATTTTAATCTTTGCTTTTCTTTCTTTTACCATTGGCTGAATAATAATGAATTTCATTAAGCAACTGAATTTCTACAAACATATTTAGTTAATTTTGATTACTAAGATGACTAATGGGTAGCCACCTCTACCTTTTTTCTGAATTCCAGACATTAAATACTTCCTCAGTTTAAAGTTTCCCAAGAAATATGATAGAAGTTAGAATTTCAAAATCAGTGTAAATACTAAAATCTTTTTTAAAAAATTGTTTTAAAATATTTATTTATTTACTTTAGTTGTACACAATGCAATGCATTTATGTTTATGTGGTGCTGAAGATCGAACCCGGGCTGCACACGTGCGAGGCAAGCGCTCTGCAGCTGAGCCACACCCCAGCCCCTCAGTGTAAATACTAAAATCTTTATCCTTAGCACTGATGTTTAAATTTTGTCTTGGTTGTTCAATATCTTTGTTATTTATTTTTGAGTTCTTATATAATCTCTATACTTTCTGTTTGGGGAACTATTCTGCCTTCATTATTAAGCATATTCTATTTCTTCTGTTTTTTTTTTTTTTTACTGTTTGTTTCTGTTAGAAAATTTTGTGTCTTAACAAAGCTTTTGTGTTAGCGGTAGTCACGTCTTTCTTTCCTCTTCCTATCCATTCAACACAAATTATTTGGGGGCATCAAGAAACATTGTTGGAATCCCAATTTGTTTTATATATTGAAAGTCTTATCTGATATCAACAAAGAGGACTAATTTGGTCAACACAGATGAATCGGAAATGAATAGGATCCCAAGGGTTTTATTTCGTATTACACTCTGACAGAAAAATCTCACTTTCATCGTCTTTCAGTCAAACAATGCAAGAGAGCAAGTGAGACCACATCAGGACCTAGGAGGACAGGGTTAATTTCTGCAGAAAGAAACATGGCAGCTCTGGTGTATGGGAGTGTGCTGTCTTCCCAGAGGCAATGTAACCAGGTCACCTGCAACAGAATTGACAAAATGTAACTGATAAATATGCTATGACAACAAGGTTTGGGATTCTGGAGGCTCAGGCTAGATATATAGATGTATTAGTTAATATGAATACAAGAACCATACTATATATTCATATTTAGATCTATATCTATCAATGCTGTGGCATCAGGGTCATAGCCAGTTTTCTCATTCAGGAAAGCTAAGCTCAAATGCCATTTCTCATAAACTTTCCTAAGATTAGGCCTTTTAAATGTCATTCCCTGACTAAAGAACTTTCATACTCAAGATTGAGGGCAACCAACATTGGCCTTGTCATTATGTCACCAGAACCATTCTTACTGTAAGGTAGATGTATTTTATTTTATTTTTTTTTTTCATTCTTCTACCTAGCTACCTACCTATCATCTGTTTATAGTTTTGCCTGCCTTTGTTTCTTTCTTTTATCTCTCTTTCTCTCTCTCCTCCCCCACTCTCAATCTCCCTCTCCTTCTTTCTTTCTTTTTCTTTATTTCCATATCTCACAGTTCTGTATGTGTAACTTAACTTTTTTAAATGATAAAAGCAGAAGCTTAACAAGGCGAATTATTTAACGAAGAGTGTAAAGATAACAAGACATTTGAGAACTGACAATCTAAATCTGTAGTTTCAAAACTCGTGTTCTTTCTTATCTTTCTACTGTTTTAGTGACACTAAAAAATAGAACTTACCTGAATATGAGGAAATTAGTTCTATTTATTTTCTATTTTCTAAATTAGAAAGTATATACATTTTTTAGGCTTGCCATAATAAAATACAAGAAACTAAGTGGCTTAAACAACAGAAATTCATTGCTCACAATCCTGGAAGCTGGAAATACAAGATCAACATGGTTTCATTCTTGGACCTCTCCCTGGCTTACACAGATAGATGCCTTCCTGCTGTGTCCTCACATGGTCATTCCTCTGTGTGCATCTGTGGTGTTCTTTAATATACACAAACTTGCTCTTTTGGTAAGGACATCTGTAAGGCTGGATTAGGGTCCATGTAATGGTTTAATTTTAACTTAAATCCCCTGACTTCATATATGTCACATACTAACATATTCAGGGTTAGGATTTCAAAATAGAAATTATAGAGAGAATCAATTCCTCCTATAATAGAAAGTGTTTGTGAGATAAGTCAAAGATCATTGAGCTCAAAGTCAGGAAATCTACATATAATAGCTGAATAATACAATAAGTAATTAAACTGGATCCCAGTTCCTCATCTGCACATGGAAGTAATACATATCTTGAAATACTGTTATATAAAACATACAGAATACTTGGCATAGTGTCTCATTCATGGTAGCATGAGTATTAAATGTGCACACTATATCATCGTCAACATACACCTTTCCTCATTCTTATATTCAGGTAAAAATGTGAGAGAAAAAGCTGAAAATTAATCTGAGTGTCTTCACTGTGTTATTGCAAGCAACACATTCTTTTTTTCATGAAGAACATATTTGAACATAATCTATTGAATATGCCCTAAAACTGTGATAACATTTTTAAACGTCTCCAATTTAAACACTTTAAGTTCCATTTAGTTTTTCATGAAGCTCTTGTTAATGCATCATTGATTTATGGACAGTTGTCACAAACAGGATAGGCCCATATGTTAAAAGCACTTGGCATTTTTTGTGACTGCCCTCAATCAGATTCAGCAGATTAATGATTGTTGTAATATGCCATTCCAATTGTCAACTATATGGTCTTAACTCTCCCCCATTTCAGCTTTGTCTCTTAATCTAAATCATTAATCTCGTTAGGACTTAAAGCTTATTTTTAGGCATATTGTTCTGCATTCAACTTGTAACTCATTTATAATATCCCTTTTCAAGAATAATTTTCGTAGCAAAGAATTCTTATTGATTAATGTGTTCTTCTATTGTTATATGGGCTCACCTTAAATATATCTTCCCCATCCCAAATCTCCTGATTCTAGTATTTCAAATTACTTAACCTTTTATATGTCTTTGTTATGTCCTTCCATGTAAGATCAGGCACAGTGGATTTACTATATTTTCTAGTGCAAATTAAAAACCCATTTGTTCAGCTTGACTTATGCACAGTGACAGCTCTGTGTATTTTTCATTGTGATGTGCATACATGAAGGACATTGTCTAAGAACTCACTACCTTATACTCCATCTGAATTATGAGGTGGATATAATTGGAGTAATTACTACTGCCTAAGTTTTTATTCCTTTTTTCATTAAAGCTCTCATAATGCCAGGGAAAAGGATAAATAATATCTAATACCTGGCTTTTATTAGTTTCTGTCTTTGTTAAATGTGAATGATGTGAATGGCAATAAGAAAGGCTATAAAAATCATAAATAAAACATTAGCACATTTTTGTAATAGTGCAGGTGTAAATGTCACTAATGAAGTAAGAATAAATATGTGATGTTAATTACTCTGGTTTGCCTAACTGTAAAATGTGAAAGGAAATGTACTGCTTGATAAGAAGGAAAACAGGAAAATCAGATATACTTATACATTGGAAGACACTATTTTTTTCTCTTTCCAAATATAAATAGGTTATATGATAGATTATACTGTATATTAGATCTTTTTCTTAGAGTTATATTCTAAGCACATAAACTCATGTATAGCTATTTTTCTTTTACCAGGTCATCCTAAAATTGATATATACATGTGTGTTCACACACACATATTGATTATTTACATATGCAGACACACATATATACATATATATACCACACATATATATGTATATTATTATATATACACACACACATATATATGTATACACATTTGCACACATACACACACACACACACACACACACACACACACACTTAATCAGTACTTAATATACTTCCGCAAAGTCTGTCTGCTATGTATCAATTGATCTTTTTTGGCTGCTGAGAGATAGGAAAGCTAACCATGTTAGAATTATATTTAACCAGATGTAAGTAGGCTAGAATTTAACACATAAATATCTATGACATAACTAAATTTTGTGAAATATTGCAATGATTTTTAAAACTTCATTGCTTTGAGGTGTTTGTGTTTTCTGCTTGCTTTTTGCTATATTCTAGCAGGGAAAATGAAGGTTCTGATGATGACCATAGCTCACTATTGTAATTCTCATGATTTGCTTTAGTACAGATTGAGGAAATAGACTCCTGCACTAATAACATCACCCTTAGATAAGAGTTGATGGTCACACAAAACTCAGATTCCAATGATTCTTGAAGAAATTATTATTCCTGCCATGAAACATTGCCAGGCCCACAAATTTCCATAATTCATAGGACTTTACACCGTGATGAAACACTTGACTCTCTACTTGGAAAACATCTTTCAAAGTAAATGCATCATTCCTTTACTAGTAGAATGCCCTGGGAGAGAAATCATAGATAATCTGTGAACAACAGTGATAGATGGTGACGTGAAAGAATACCTGACGACTTGAATAAGAAAATTTAAAAAATCAGATTAAGTACTATTAAAACATATAATTACTTAAGTAAATAGTGTTTACAATCCAAATGATTTTTGAAAGGTGCCAGAAACTTTGATTTTATAAAAATATTATTATTTTTAATGAAGGCTTCCTGAATTTTTTATAACCCTATAAAAGGTAAATGTATTTCTATATGGGAGTTTACCAGTGCTATAGAGGAATTGAAGAAGGAATCTCCATTACTGGACCTTGAATTAATATTTTGGGAAATGTCTAGAAAAAAAGCTTACACACACACACACACAAACACACACACAAAAAAATTAAAAATATAAGAAAATGGAAGCCCATGTATTAATGGAGAAATATACAGAACATATTAAAGATAGCACATATATGTACCAAATTTTTGAAATACCACGTAACAAAACAGTGATCAAAATTACAAGAATGTAACACATTAACAATATAATAGAGCTTAACAAGTAGAACTATTTCTTTATAGATGGAGAACACCAACAACATTTAATTCAGTAATTCAACAGAATGATATTGTGTATCTTCAGTTAGTCAAATGGAATTCTGAGCACTGAGGTTTCAGCAGTAAACAAGAGCAGACCCTCTGTGATCTGAGCAGAGCAAAGCAACGTAAGATTGGTGAAAGAATATTTTTAAACAAGTAGACAAATGACCAGCGCATCATGTCAAGAGTAAGAATGTTTTACAATACTGGTGAAAAAGAATTCAAGTACAAAATCTTAAATGAATACAAAGCATTTTAAAATCATATTTACATATTTACTAAAAATTTACATTTTTATTTGTTCCAATTAGTTATACTTGATAGCAGAATGTATTTCAATTTATTATATACAAATGGAGCACGACTTTTCGTTTATCTGGTTGTACATGATGTAAAGTCGTACCACATGTGCAGTCATAGATGTACCTAGGGTAATGAGGTCCATCTCATTCCACCGTCATTCTTGCCCCCTGTCACCTTCCCTTCCCACCCTCCCCTTTGCCCAAAGTTCTTCCATTTTTTCCCATTCCCCCCCACACCCATGATGAATCAGCATCCATTTATCAGAGAGAACATTGGCCTTTGGGTTTTTGAGATTGGCTTAGTTTGCTTAGCAAAATATTCTCCAACTTCATCCATTTACCTGCAAATGCCATAATTTTATTCTCTTTTAATGCTGAGTAGTATTCCATTGTGTATATGTATCACAGTTTCTTTATCCAGTCATCTGTTGAAGGGCATCTAGTTTGGTTCCACAGTTTACCTATTGTGAATTGAGCTGCTATGAACGTTGATGTGGCTGCTTTATTATAGTATGCTGATTTTAAGTCCTTTGGCTATAGACGGAGGAGTGGGATTGCTGGATCAAATGGTGGTTCCATTCCATGTTTTCTAAGGAATCTCCATACTGCTTTCCACAGTGGTTGCACCAATTTGCAGTCCAACCAGTAATGTATGAGTGTACCTTTTTCTCCACATCTTGCCAACATTTATTATTGCTTGTATTCTTGATAATTGCCATTCTGTCTGGACTGAGGTAAAATTCAGAGTAGTTTTGATTTCATTTATCTATTTACTATAGAAATTGAACATTTTTTCATATATTTGTTGGTTGATTGTATATCTTCTACTGAGAAGTGACTGTTCAGTTCCTAGCCTATTTATTGATTGGGTTATTATTATTATTATTATTGGTATTAAGTATTTTTGAGTTCTCTATATATTCTGGAGATTAGTGCTCTATCTGATTTGCATGTAGTAAAGATATTCTCCCACTCTGTGGGCACTCTCTTCATACATTGACAAAAAGATACCCTCTTCAACAAGTGATGCTGGGGAAACTGGAAATCCATATGCAGCAAAATGAAATTAAATCATTATCTTTCACCACTCACAAAGCTCAACTCAAAGTGGATCAAGGATCTAGGAATTAGACCAGAGACCATGCACCTAATAGAAGAAAACATAGGCCCAAATCTTCCTCATGTCGGATTAGGCCCTGACTTCTTTAACCAGACTCCTAAAGTGTGATAAATAAAACCAATAATTAATAAATGGGATGGATTAAACTAAAAGCTTTTTCTCAGCCAAGGAAACACTCAATAGAAATCTACCTTTTAAAAGCAACAGAAAAAAAAAATGGTTACAATTTTACTGAGTAACAACTTTGAGATACTTTACTTCAAATGATAGGTGTTCCCATTTCATTAAGTCAAGAATGTGGAGAAAAAGAGACTTATACACTGTTTGTGGGAATGCAAATTAGTACAATTACTATGGAGAACAACATGGAGGGTCCTCCAAAAGTTAAAAATAGAACTATCATATGATCTGGATAGATTCCCACTTCTCGGTACATATCCAAAGTAAATGAAATCATCATAAAAAAGACATACTGCATGCCCGTGTTTATCATAGCACTATATTCAAAAAATAAAACATTAGTCTAGGTCCTCATTATCAAATGAATGAACAAAGAAATTATGGAAAATATACATAATGGAGCATTATTTAATATGAGTAAGAATGTAGTTTCTTAAAGCAATGTCTTACAAACTCTAATATGTCCATCAACAAAAATGTAGATAGTGCCAGATGCAATGGCATTCGCCTGTAATCCGAGCAGCTTGGGAGGCTGAAGCAGGATGGTTGCTAGTTCAAAGCCAGACTCAGTAAAAGTGAGGCACTAAACAACCCAGTGAGACCCTGTCTATAAAAAAAATACAAAATAGGACTGGGGATGTGGTTCAGTGGTTCAGTGCCCCCGAGTTCGATCCCTGGTACCTGCCCCCCAGAAAAATGTGTATAGTGAAATACTATGTATAGACCAATATGTAGGAATTATATCAAACTGATGAATATCCGAATCCTGGTATTGAGAAACAAAAATTTCTAAAAGTGCACATACAGTGTGTTAATTCTGTAATGTTTAAAAACATGCAAAACAATAGCATATATCTTCTGTGTAAACATTTAATTATGTGTACAGCAAATTTTTGAGAGGTATGTGGGAATAAGAAACATTAAATCAAGATGGTACTAATCTCTACCAAAAGGACTTTACACAATAGATAGTGAGTGCATGAGAACCGGTTTGGTAGTGTTCTATTTATTTTTAAATAGAAAATGGGTACACAGATATATCTGGATTCATTTTTTACAGTTTAATAAATTTTAAATATTTTATAATAAATACATAAAATATCTCTTTGGATAAATTATTTTTATATACATTAAATCAAAATTTAATTTTCATGGGATCAAACATTATAATTAATTTATGTACATTCCTATTAGCATATTTACCATCATTATTGATAAGATGTTTGTTCTATGAATTTCATGGCTTTTGTTTTTCAAAATACTGTTACCTGTTTTTCATTCTTCATGTTGAATTAAGACATTAAGAACACAGCATTAAAAAATATAAGAAATTAATGTTCACCATCTAGGACTGGACATATCATATGAAACAAAACAGCATAGTGATAGTATAACAGAACTTAATTTGTGCTAACTCTTCTTAAATAGTAGACACAAAAGAGTGGCTTAAAAGAAGACATTTTCTGTCCATACTACCAAAAGCATTATACAGATTTAATGCAATTCCAATCAAAATCCCAATGTCATTCTTCAAAGAAATTGAAATAGCAGTCATGAAATTCATCTGGAAAAATAAGAGACCCAGAATAGCCAAAGCAATCCTGAGCAAGAAAAGTGAAGCAGGGGGCATCACCATACCAGACTTTTAATTATACTATAGAGCAATAGTAACAAAAACAGCATGGTATTGGCACCAAAATAGACTGGTGGACCAATGGAACAGAATTGAGGATACAGAGACTAATACATATAATTACAGCTATCTTATATTAGACAAAAGTGCCAAAAATGTACAATGAAGAAAGGATAGCCTCTTCAAGAAATGGTGCTGGGAAAACTGGAAATCCATATGAAACAAAATGAAATTAAACCTTTATCTCTCACCATGCACAAAACTCAATTCAAAGTGGATCAAGGACCTAGGAATTAGGCCAGAGACAATACACCTAATAGAAGAAAAAGTAAGTTCCAATTTCCAACATAT
This sequence comes from Tamias sibiricus, assembly GCA_025594165.1. Taxonomy (NCBI): domain Eukaryota; kingdom Metazoa; phylum Chordata; class Mammalia; order Rodentia; family Sciuridae; genus Tamias; species Tamias sibiricus. The sequence continues at coordinate 148,607,702 of CM046662.1, forward strand.
TGGATTAGGCCCCAAGTTCCTTAATAAGAATCCTCTAGCGCAAGAATTACTACCAAGAATTAATGAATGGGATAGATTTAAACTAAAAAGCTTCTTTTCAGCAAAAGAAACAATCAGTGAGGTGAATAGAGAGCCAACTAATTGGGAACAAATATTTAATACATGCACATCAGATAGAGCACTAATCTCTAGAATATATAAAGAACTCAAAAAACTTTACACTAAAAAAACAAATAACCCAATCAGTAAATGGGCTAAGGAATTGAGAAGACACCTCTCAGAAGAAGATACACGATCAATCAACAAATACATGAAAAAATGTTCAACATCGCTGGCAATTAGAGAAATGCAAATCAAAACTACTCTAAGATTTCACTTCACTCCAGTCAGAATGGCAGCCATCAAGAACACAAGCAACAATAAATGTTGGAGAGGATGTGGGGAAAAAGGCACACTCATACATTGCTGGTGGGACTGCAAAATGGTGCAACCGTTATGGAAAGCAGTATGGAGATTTCTTGGAAAACTGGGAATGGAACCATCCAATGACCCAGCCATCCCACTCCTGGGTCTATTCCCAAAGGACTTAAAAACAGCATATTACAGTGACACAGCTATCTCAATGTTTGTAGCTGCACAATTCACAATAGCTAGGTTGTGGAACCAACCTAGAAGTCCCTCAGTAAATGAGTGGATTAAGAAAATGTGGTATATACGCACAATGGAATTTTACTCAGCAATAAAAGAAAACAAATTAATGGCATTTGCAGGTAAATGGATGAAGTTGGAAGACATAATGCTAAGTGAAGTTAGTCAGTCTCAAAAATCCAAGTACCAAATGTTCTCTCTTATATAAGGAGGCTATTTCAAAGTATAGTTGGATGGGGGTACATAGGAGGATTAGAGGAACACTAGAATGGTCAAGGGAAGGGAGGGTAAGGGAGGGAGCAAGAGGGGAGGGAGGGGGAGAAAAAAAAAAAAAGGTGGTTGAATGAGACGGATATCATTTTCCTTAATGCATGATTGAAGACCTGAATTGTACGAATATACTTTCTATACAAACAGTTGTATGTAAAAAGATACTAAATATATGCACTATGAGTTGTACATATTAAAAATTATAAAAATAAAATTTTAAAAAATATATTTAAAAAAAAAAGAAGACATTTTCAGCCAGTTTATATATCTTTCTATAAAATTCCCATAATTAGGAGGGAATGCATTCATAGCTAATCAAGTAGTAGCTGAAAGAGAACACTATTGTTCCAAAAGATCAAATAAAAAAATTAAGAATCATAAATAAATAAAAATGATTAATATTAATATTTAATAAAGCTTACTTAGATATTTGGAGAGACTAATATGCATTACCATTGTTAAGTGGTGATTGCAAATTAAAACATCAAAGAGTTATTTGCTGTTCAAAAGAATGATAATCTGATATCAATAAGTAAATTCATTCTACTAGCAAGTACTGGTAAAATTCATCAAAAATATAGGAATACCTATTCATATTTAAAATAAACATATTGCATTTTAAAAAGAAGATCAACTCTTTGGACTCCAACTACAGAGAAGAAAAAAATTCCTAGATTAAATGATACTGTGATATTCTAGTCTAGGAAAAAAATTTAGCAAGGGCAAAACGCATGAAAAAGCTTGAATGTTTTTAAATAGAGGAAGGACAATAAAAACTTTGCCACATCCATAACAGGTAATAACATGTTTAAAAATATATTGAGCAGGTAAACGAAATAATTTCTCTTTTAGACTTAGACATGTTTATATAATATTTATGCAATTTTATCACTGGAAATAAGTAAAAATAACTATAAAATGTATGCATGTTTGGTATCATTGAGTGTTTAGGGTTCTCTTAAATTTATAATCAATAGAAATCATAGGAATTTTTATATGTATTTCTATACATTATATTTCTTTGTAAATATGAATACATACTATTTATCTGATGACATTTTAAATGAGAAAATCATACAAAATAAATTATGAATCATTACTTTCATAGGAGTTTTAAGAAATCATGTCATATATCTTTAATGAAATGTATATTGTTTAGAATCAGAAGTATATAGAAATATAATAAAATTTATCACCTAGTTTATTAATATGCAATGTTTATCTTTGTAGGTTATACACATTCCTTCTCAGACACTAAATGAGGATTTTTTTTCCATTTCTTAATCTGATGCTATATGATGGTGATTAACATCTGGGAGTGAAGATGACTGAATTGGCAACTGGAAAACCAAAAGAAGATTCCATTCATGTGTACAAATCAAGTCTTTTGATAATGATTGCAGACATGATGTGAAGTGCTTAGTGCTAGTGAATCATAGTTGCTCTAAAGAAGCTTTTGCTGTGAAAAGCCTTCTTGATTCTCTTAACTTTTAATAAGAAATGTCTGTAAGAAGGCTCTAGCAAATCAGAAATTTGTAGTAAAGTAACATCACAACATTCTTGATTACTCCTCCCCAAGGCTGAACCCACCTGGCAATTTACTCACTAAAAATGGACTGGATGGGAAAGGGCATAGGACATTTTTGTTATACAGACTTAAATAAGCAAAAGAGCTTCCTTTTTTATAAATCTTTTTACAGAGATGTGGATGCAAAAATAAATGATATGATGAGAATAAATTACCCAGCTTTGCAAAGGAGTGGATTCATAGTTGATAATCAGAAGGGTCCTGTGTAGAAAGGGTTTGACATACTAGACACATTCATGTCCTCATTACATCAGTTATTTCTTTTGTAGACAATTAAAATAAGTTTCCATTTATGTTTTTATACAAAAACCTTGAAATGGTATTTGAAGTTGTTGAGATAGAGGGCCATGGGGGACAGTGCTATTGAGAATTTTAAAAAATTACAAGACAAAAATAACTTCAAAATTTTAATAACAAGTATAAATTTAAGCATCAGCCTATCTAGAATAGTGCAGAAACAGAATGAGCTCATCTAAAAGAAAAAATGAAATGAAAACTATGAACTGCATTTTTTATCTTATAAAGACATCCACTTAGGATGAAACTCCATGTGCCTCAAATCTAAAGCACAGAAGTGAAATAAATGATACATAAATAAGACATTATGGTTTGCATACTTATATCACTGAAATAGAATCACAGGATAAGAGCTTGGATATGATTTAACCCAAGCCCTTAGGAAAATCATGGCACAGAGAAGTGAGGAGATTTGCACACATGTAGGAGAGAAAAGTAAGACATTATTAGAACAGGGATTAATATAGAGTACTGCTATCCCTTGCTTGGTGAAATTTTGTTTCTATAAAAGAAATAAAACAATTCATTCATTCAATTGAAGAATAGACATTTATTGGGCCTATCTTATTAATCAGATATTTTCTGATAGGATTGAGTTGAGAAAAGGACAAGATCTCTGTTGGGATGCAGTTTAGATTCTAATAAGAAGATAAGCAATAACAAAGTGAAAAGAAGGATGCAAAATGATAAATACAATATATTATAGCATAAAAAACAGGATAAAATTGGTGAATATGATATCACTTGAAAAAGTGTTATTTGAACTGAGTTCTGAACGATGAACTATTTCATGTAAAGAAATTTGGTGAGGATACTGGATAAAGGGACTTGAAATTAACAGTCAAATGCAGACTGAGTTTGAATTACACAAGCATCGGTGAGAAAGGCAATGTGTTTGCTGAATAACAGCCTTACAGAAGGGTGTTAATCAAAAGGGTGAGAATCATCCAGGGGTCAGATGAGGCAAGATATTGAAAGCCAATAAATAAGCCAGGATTTTATTGTCACAATAGAAAAAGCCAGTGGCACATTTTAATCAGGGTACTGTAGTATTTGACTGCTATGAATGAATACATTTGATTTGTATAGATTCAATAAAGGAATCCAAAAAATTAGTTAGAAATCTCTTGTTTTTTTAGTTCAGACAATATTAAATGATGATTTGGCTAAACTGCCAGCAATAAAAATGGGAAATGACTGGATACCCATGGTTTATACTTTGAGGGTATACCTTGCAATTCACCAAAACAAATACAATATTAGAAATTAGAGAAAATGAATAATAAAGTGGGGGCTGGGGATAAAATTCAGTCGGTAAAGTGCATGCCTTGAAAGCACAAGGCCCTGGGTTGAATTCCCAACAACATACACACACACACACACACACACACACATGCACACGTACACACACACACACACACACACACACACACACACAGAATAATAAAAATGTATTCCCAGATTTGGGTTTGAGCCACTCTGTGGCTTTGGACATTGTTAAGAAAGAACAGAGGTGCTTTGACATGAAAGTCAGGAATTCCAATTAGGACACTTCACATTTAGGAAATAAATGAAAAGCAACAAGGGATGTCAAGTGAACTGTGGGAAGTATAAGGCACCTTCCTGGTCTGCTACAAATTTGAAGTCATCTGTGTGTGGTAGAATCACTGACTTCAGGAGGTTCACCTACTGAGAGTATCAGTACAAGGACCAAACTCCTAGTGTCTCTAACCCAAAGCTATGGAAGAAGAAACATCCTGTGAGATGAGAAAAAAAAAAATGTAAAGAACACAATGGCATGGAAGATGTGAAATACAATACTTCAAGGACAGTATGGCCAAACCTATTACATGTCACTGATAATTCAAATGAGACAGAAGAAGGGTTATGTCCTTTGGATGGGTATAAGTTACCGCCTACCTTGAAGAGAGGCATTTATAGCAAAGGACAGAGGAATAGTATCTGAAATTAAATACAATACCAGTACAAAATAGGAAAAGATTTGAAACAATTGGAAAGAAGTTTGACAATGATTGTTAGTGATTTCTTCTGGCTTGTTCTAACTTTCATGTTTTGAGAAATTTAAATGCATTTTCAATGGGGGAAATCTTATTGTATATAATTACGCTGAGACATTTATATAAATTAAAGATCAATGCTGACTGAAATGAAACAAATAGTTCATCTTCGTTACATGAAATTATTATCTAGCAAAATGAGGTAATGATTATTTACATGATGAGTAAAATTCCCACTACTTTAGAATAATAGATAACAATACTGTTTCTTTTCCATTTTATTTTCAATCTATTTTAAAACCCAATGCTTTTGAATATTTTGATATCCTAGATGTTAAGAAAGACATTCTAGAACTCAAGTCACAGTAGAAATTAAATTAATTGTGAGATAGTTATTAATTTTTACCAATTCTAGATAAGCTTTAAATGAGTTACTTTCTCAGTTATCAGAGAAATACCAAGTCAGTGCCTAAATTGATTTGCTGTGTCCTTTTGTCTTTTTTGGAAACTTTACATCATTTGTTAAAATCATCACCCTAAGCAAAAGTACAAGTATGTCAAATTGTACTGAGATAGCTTAAAAGATAACTTCAAAGAATACATAGAACCTGAACTTTTTCAACAAAATAAACAGTTGTCTAATTCACTTAGTTAACACTGTTGGTTAAGTAGGTAATATTGCATGAATGACTACAAACATTGTTACCACTAATAACCCAATTTTGCATTAAAGTAGAACTCCAACTAACTATATGAACAATTTTAGTAAGAATAATTAATATTTTCACATAATGATGTTGATTTTTTTCCTATGATAGGTAGTCTTTCTTAGCATATTAGCAGAATAAGATATTGAAGAGATGGTCATTTAGAAATATCAAACATATAAATTCCAGTATTCCCAACAGTACATACCATGATGTAAAAGATACTTAAGGATATAAAAGTAATTAATGTGAATTTCTGCTCTATTTGTTCCTATAGGGCATGGGCAAAAAAGGAGGATAACTATTACCTGTGTTTTAGCACTTCACTTTATTATATTATAAATTACATGTATGTTTGTTTATTTGACTTAAGAATGATTTGGCTTACTTAAAAATAAAAATCCTAGGGGACTTTTTCAACTTAAGGGAAAGGCACATTTCTTAGCACACATTTTTACTAGAACTTACTCAATTTAAAGATCTTCAAATGGGTTTGTTATCTGTAACAAATGCATGAGTTAGGGCATAGGATTTTAAAATGGACACCTATAAGAGTAAAAGCAGAGAATTGAAATACCAGCTATCAAAAGGTGGAATCCAACTGTTTATAATTGCTTATGAATGCAGAAAGCGAAAAAAAGAAAAAAAAATAAAGGCTTAATATTTTTGATTCATTTTCATGATCCATTGACCAGCTGCTATGAGGAGAATCACTAATGAAGCATGTGGTCTCATGCTGTTGGACTCCACAGCACGAGCTGCGCTTCACCTTATGGTCACATTCTTTCCTTGCTACTAACACCAAAAAGGGCCATGTGTTTTGAACACATTAAAATAAGATACGTACATATTATTTGGCTTTCTTTGAAAATCTCTGTCAGCTACCATACCATTTGTGGGAGTGACAGTATTCAGTGAAGCATTGTTCTGTGAAATAGAGTACAGAATCACTCAGTGTGAAGGAAAAATGTAAAATCAAAAGTTTTCCAGAAGCTATTATTTAGTAAGGTTTTTGTTAAGGAGTTAATACTGTAAGAGCTCACCTGTAATTTTTGTTTCTTCTTCTGAGCAAAATTGGGTTTTGCAAACAATCCGATTGTAGTGTTTATTACATGTTTTTGATGTTCCCATTACTTATTAGTTTTGTGTTCATTTCCTAGCACCATACAAAACTGTGTGGTCTTTGACATTACAGCTTACGACTGAGTGTTGACAGAATAACAATGAGATTTTCTTGCTATGTTATTCTTACAAGCATTAAAAATAAAATTCACAAATGTACTTTAAGTTCTGGCATGTCAAAAGTGAACAGCATTGTTTTAAGCCACCTGCTGGTTGCAAGGATTGCTCAGTTGATTTGAGGAGTATAAATATGGAGCTCATTTTTGTCTCTGCATCTCATTCTGGCCTTGAAGTTAAAGTCTGTGTTTCAAATGCAAAGAATTTGTAAAATTCCCTCCATGAATTCTAGCTGTTTTTAAAAAGATGGGAATGTTTCTTGTGTTTATCTACTAAGTCATGCACTAACTCAGAATATTTAACCTAAGTTAGTAAAGCCATTAAGTTAGCTTTTCTTACATTATTTAGCTTATTATATCATGAGTTTGTTTTATGAGTAATACATTATGCATATAGGGAAATTAGAGAAATTATAGTAACACAGAAGGCCACACTGCTGGCACAACCTGACTTACACTAAAAGCATTTGCCTGGATATTGTGGATAAAATAATTCATTGCAGTTACCAATTTTTACATGAAGCATAATGGTAATTTTTAAAACACTTAGGAATATTTTATTTTTGGTTTTCTTCAGAATGGCTTATTTCAGGCTCCCCAGAAAATAAGATTTGAGGATATGAGATGAGGGGAAGTCACTGTGTGGATACATGGGGGAGATAGACCTGGATGCTGTAGTAAAGGACTGAGTTGGTTGAAAGGCAAGTTTTAGACTTGTAAAGGATTTTAAGCAAAGTCATCAGGCCATTAAACCCTGTCAAGGTTATCCACTCAGTACAGGCTGCCCCAAAGAGCAGACATGAGACTTACCCAAGTTGGCTTTCTTCTGTAAAGAGCAACTGCAAGAGAGGGTCATCCCAGCTTATACTACCCTGCCTGTTGATATCTATTAACACTATTTTATATGAGTTTAAACAGTTCCAAAATGTCAGTCTATTTGTTTAAGGTTTAGCATTTGTTATAATTAACTATATAATGTTACCTAAAATATTAGAAAACATCAGAAAGTTTTCATCCATTTAATTAATTAATTTATTTATTTTAAAATTTTAGATGAACACAATGCCTTTATTTAATTAATTAATTTATTTTTTATGTGATGCTGGTAATCAAACCCAGTGCTTCACACATGCTAGACAAATGCTCTACCACTGAGCTACAAACACAACCCTCCATATTAAATAATGATAATGACATTGCTAATTTCATTTATTAATTTTCATGTGCCATTGATGATAATGATAACTTACAAATATGCTGTGAGATCTTTGAGTGTTTATACATTATATATATTTTTTCATTTCTGATTGAAAAGCACACTAAAATGTTTCATAGACATTTGAACATATGTTTAGCTAGAAGTATAAAACTAACAAAAAAGGTAAAAACAAATTCTTAAAGAAAATTTAGAACTTAAAATATCTGAATATATTTAATTATAAAAAGTGTACTAGATAATTGTAAGGCAAGAAAGACAAAGCTAAAATGTGAATCAACCAGAAAATGTCAAAATGTCACACTGATACTTAGTACTGTGGTAATATAAGAGAATTCAGCAAGACTATCTTCCCTTTGGGTTCCCTGGAATCTGTCCTTACAACTTTCTTGCCAACCTGTCATTGGGTCAATGCTATTGTCTAGTTTTATAGATAATTAAATTGAAGTTCAATGAAGATAACTTAATTGGGCATTCAGTTAACAGCATGAAAAGTGTGATCATACCCTATATTGTCTCAAAGACTACCACTTTAACATAAATGAATTCCACTGTTCTGTAAGGAAAGAAGAGTGACAAATTTAAAAAAAAAATCACAAAACAAGATAAAAAGGGAAAGGAGGTAGTCCATTCAAATATCATAGAAAGGAAACATGTATGACATCAAAGGAGAAACATAAATATGCACTGATTTGATGAAGATCTAGGACACTTATTTTGAGCTGGAAGTACTTTGAATAGGAGTAGTTCCTATTACCTGCTAGATAAAGTACATAAAATATTCTTCCACACTATAGCCAATATGTAGCTATGAGGGGGTTCTCTCTTTTTATAAATTAGAATATTTTTATTTATATCTATATTTTATCTATTAAGGAGAGAATTGGTGTGTATATAAATATTTTAAAATGAGAAGTATTGTTTTCCTATATTTAAAAAAAATATAATAGTTGATAATAGGTTTTATGGACTCTAATTTCAAGTATATTATGAATAATCTATGAAAAGCATTTGCAAGTTTAGAATTTTAAAATTTCTATTTATAATTGAAATTATAGTGAAGTTTTTTGTTTTTATCATTGAAATCATTTTTTTAATCAAACCATAATTTGAAAGTGGTTAGGCCAAGTATCACTGTACATTTTAAAAAAAATAATTGTGCATTTCTTGAGTGATATTTTATAGTTTGATATGAAAATATAATTCTAATTAAATTTCTGGTATAAGTTTATCTGAAGTCTTCAATCTGGCTTCTCCATGTTGTGAAATTTAGCAAAGAAGTTATAGATCATCATAACATAAAGGAGCGAAATTCTGAATGTAAAGTCATGTGAGAAAAGGCTGAGAATTTTTAAAAAATTGATGTTTTAAAATTAGAGAATGTGCATACAAACAAAATTCTTTATATATCTCCCCTCCTGAAATTTAGCATTTAAAGCATTCAAGTATTTTGTAAAAGGTAAAAGAAATTTATAGTAAATTTTACCACTTGTCATTAATATTGATCATGCTTAACTTGTCATTAATACATCTTCCTAATTTCACATCTTCCTATTCATTCTTTTTCCACACATATTTATTTGTAATATACTTTAATGTTTATATTAGGTAGTCAAGATTCTCATTATAGTCTCCTGCAGAACTTTGTAAAATATTTTCTCAATCTTGAGCACACTGTTCTGTATAAAACTCTTAATTCATAAAAGCACATACAACATGAATGTGCACATACATGTAGGCTCACACACAAAGACCATTCAAATTTTCAACATCTGTAGTTTTACAGTCTTTCCCTTTATCCTATTCTGAGAATGTAAATTCCATAAAGGCAAGAATTTCTGGTTTTCATTCTTGCATTTCAAATGACAAGAGGAAAACATGGTACATAATAGGTTCCCCATATATACAGGTTGTGATTTATTGTGTGCATATGTAATGACAGAAGATATTCCATTGCAAATTTTGCTCAAGTTATAACATATATATCCTTAATTTTCCATATGAAATTATATCATTTTAAGATTATTTACAGCTCTGTCAATTCACCCAAAATCTCCTTCCCAATATAGTCTTCTATTAATTAATATTCTATTAATCTTTAATTTTTTTCAGGTACTTTTTAAAGTTATAGCTGTCCTGGATATCTAACTGCCAAAGTGTAGCTTTGATAATGACTGTACATTGACAGATTACATCCTTAGTTGCCATTTTCACCATCAGTTTCTTATGGTTTAGCAATGAACTATTTCTGGTTCTGTAATTTTTCCCTACCTATTTCACCTACTTGTTTCTACTGTTTTTTTTTTTTTTTTTTTTTTTTTCATAATAAATATTAAAATTAGTAAGGCAACTGAAAAATAAGGTATGTTAAATTCCCTCTCCCCTTTGTTTCAAACCACCAAGGACACATGAACATATAGTCTCTCTCTCTCACTCTTTCTCTCTCTCTCTCTCTCTCTCTGTTTTTCTCCCATTATAATGGAAGCTTAAAAAACTTCTGAGATGTGATGTTACAATGGCAAAAGGGTAGGCTGAGTTTTTGAGGCCCTGCAGCTCTCTGTCATACCCTCAATTTACACAAAGCCAGCTTCCCATGCTTCCTATTCGGAGCTGTACACTGCTTTGCCGTCCTGACAATCTGTTTATTATGATGAGGTCTCAGCTTTGACTTAATCTTGACATCAGTTGGCTTTTAGCTGAAAATCTGCAATTGAGATGGTGAAGCTGTCACTCTTGTTGACCTTTTAACAGCCTGGTGACAGAGACTCATTTCTTTTTGCTAGAGTTTAGTTAACCAGAGATTCTGTGGGCCACTTTAATTCAGAGATTTGGAAACATAAGCTAACAACCTGACAAATAGGATTAAAACATTCAATGTGTGAAAACATGCTTGTTATTCTAGCAGATGACAGAAGAATTTTAGGTTGGCTTATATAAGCTGCTTTTCAAAATACAAGAGCCAAATTCAGCAGAATAATTTCATTTCTCTCTTTAATTTGCTTGTGTAGATTCTTTCTTCAACTAAAACTGTTCAGTTCTAAAAAATACAATATCTTAAACTAAGAATTTCCTGATAAAATTCAAAAACAATGGAAATTGAGTATTACACACTTAAAATAATTTTATAAGGCATACTTACTATGACTACAATATGATGCTTTTGTAAACTATTGTATAGATAATGTCTTAAAATTGGTAAAACATAAAAAGTCAATAAGAAGCAAAAATAAATTTTCAGAAACACATCTTTATTGCTTATTTGGTAATTCATAAATTTATCAATCAGATAACTACAAATAATAATTCAAATTACATTCAATATCATTGAAACATAATGTGTCATGTCTATAAACTATTCTTGAAGTCTTGAAAATATCAAAAGATTTGCTTATATTTATTCCTAAGGTTTAAAGACACATGGAGATGGTGATATATTTCAGTGATAACTTGCCCAGCATGCACAAACTCCTGGGTTTTGATCCTTAACACCATGGAGAAAAAAGAAAAATTAAAAATACATACATACAGTTATATGTATATATACACATATATGTTTAATTTTTATCACCAATCTTGAACTCTTTAAATTCTGTAAAATGCTCCTATGATAATCTCACAAAATGTGTATTCATGATGTACATTTTTTATCATATTTTCTGTTATTTCTCTGCAATTTTCCCTTTCAATTGTTTGTAATACTTGCCTGATTCATATTAATCCTTTAATAGTAATTCTACCTCATCATTATAATAAATCATTTTAATCAGCATTTTTAAAAACACTTCTGACATTCTTATCAAGCATTTAATAGCACAAATTAAGTAAATGGAAAATCATGATTTCATTTGTATTCACTGTAATAATGTTATTCATAAGGCATTATTTTGGCATTCGTGTGACTGCAACTCTCTATTTCCATGGAAATTTATTTTTATTTTGTGTTTAATTGAGTCAACTTGACTCATTGTTCTAGCTGGTTTAGTTAGTTGAAGCAGATTACCTAAGAAAAAATTCAGGTACAAGTGGATGAAGCAATATTTTATACTTTAAATTAATGTTTTGTTGACCAGCTTAAAATATATTAACAATTTAAATTTGGGGATTTGTATAGCAATCAGAATTTCTTCTGCTTTACCTTCAGAAATATGGTTGGGGGATGCAAAAATCAATGTCTCTCATTTTGTACTTGTTTCCCTACTTGGCATAATTTTGTGTTCCTTGCTGACCAGTGTGGTGCAACACACCTTGTCCTTTTCACCTCAGACCAGGTACAGGGCCTCATTAACTGACTCTCTTATCAGTGGACAGGTAATTAGGGCAGAGCATAATTTGTTAGGGTTTCAAAAGAGAAGGCAGCAAATATCCATAACAGGATGAACCACCTGGCTGGGTTAAACTCAGTCTTGGCGAGAGCCAGGGATCTTTTGCAGTAGGTGGACATTTTGATTATGTTGAATCTTTGTGTTCACAATTTCTGTTTTCTAGATAAAGTGCTTGAATTGGCAACATGCTAAGGAACCAGGTTATTTTTTCAAAAATTGTCAGATAAAAACCTGAAGTCAACAATCAAAGACCTTAATACTGTGTTTTGTTGTCTTTGTTTTTCTTCCCTTGTAGTTACTGTCCTAAAAGAAACCCTGAACTTCACTTTTTTAATTTTTTCAAGAGTAGTATATCAAATTTAGAACTTAATTTGTATTGGATCAACTTTTCTGACAGAGCAAGGTACAATATTTTAAGTAAGCACATTTTTTCCAGTTAGCAATTATTGCTGAGCATACTGTTTACTCTTATTGTTCTTTCTAAAAGTAGATCTAATAGCTAATCTAATAGAAAAAAACACCACATTTTAGAGTATTATAGGAGGTGTCTGATGCTCTTCATTGTGAATTAGATGTGCTGTTTTGTTTCCCCCAGAAAAGACCCACAAGATGAAGCTAACTAGCTTTTGAACTGCAGATCTTGGAACTGAGACTGATGCAAGAGAAAGTCACTTAAATTTGAGGGGTCCATATCAGAAAGGAATAATCCAAACATAATGATTATTAAGTCAGAGTAAGGCAATTGAGTAGAGTAGAAAGAAGAAAGCAGAAACTAGAATGATGTATTACAATGAAATTTTGTGGATAGTAGCAACAGATTCTGTGTGTGTGTGTGTGTGTTTGTAGAAGGATAGTTTCAGACTCATTCATAAAAAAAGAAACAAACTGTTAAGGAAACCAAACCAGTTCAGAAGGAAAAATACAAAAATGACCTGGGTTAGGCCAGAGTTCAAATAGAGAAATTTTGTGTTAATTAGTTGTGAAGGGGATGCTTTATCACTATCGAACAAGCCAAATGATATGTAAAAAGATTGTTTCAATTGATTTTGACAAGGACAGTACATATTTATATAATGGTTCTGAAAGTAAGAACTTTCTTTCATAAAATGACTAAATAAGAAAATATTATATAATATAAATGATGATAAAAAATAATTACATTATTGAATAGTTATAATATTCAAGACATTAGGAAAGCAACGTAAAAACATAGAAATGCTTGCTCTTCTTAAAAATTCTAATAACCACTTTATTTGAAAAATTATTGTGTCTTGGAAGTACTATGCAATTTGATCAAGATCTATGACCAAGATCTATGATAATCATGCATAGGTAGAATACAAGCCAAGTGTCTATCTTTCATTCTGGAACTCTGAAAGTGTCTATTGTCACAGTTGATCACATCTGTATACAATTCATTGTGGGTAACTTCTTTTAACTCTTTTAACAGAGGAAGCTATTTTTTTTCCAAAAAAGTACAATTTAATGTCTTTTTAATAGTTCTCATGAACATCCCTAATATATACCAACTATATGATTAAGTTTTAATACACAAATTAAGTTAGATTCAAGAATATATTGCTAGAAGTCCTTTATGCACTTACAAAGAGGTATTCAGGATCCAATATAAGGATGATGAGATGGATCTTCCACTTTCAATTTAATTAATTGCTTTCTGACTAACATTTTGGAGTCATACTCAGAATTTTTGTTTTAATCTTGAATCTAGAATGTTGTATTAATTAGCATATTTTAAAGCAAAATGAGACTTTATTATTGAAACTTCCTATACAACAAAGAAATATTTTTAGATTAGATGAAAATGAATGTATTTCTGCTAGCTATGAAACCAGGATTATTTTCCCTGATGCATAGTCAAATATTTCTTAGAATATAAAATATTCTACCTTTAGGTAACAAGTACTCACACTTTTCCTTCAATCCTCTTGAAGTCTTTTGTAGTAACTCTACATATTTGCAATAGACATTGACATTTCTGCCTGTCAATAACACACTGTGCATTGAGGAAAAGAAAAATGTTTTACTTAACTTTGCTTCCTTTTGTATTCTTTATTACAAGGTTATTTGACACTAAATATGAATATAAGAAATAAGAGCCATTGTCATTGTAATTAGAATAAGGAACTCATGCCAGGAAATGCCATATTAGTCAGAATAATAGTTAATTTAATAGTTGATACAAAGTTTCCTGGTAGTCCATCACTAATTTAGCACTATTATGGTTTAGATGTCAGGTATTTCCCAAAAGCTCATGTGTAAGACAATACAAGAAAGTTTGTAGGTGAAATAATTGTGTTATAAGATCCTTAACCTCATCAGTGTGTAAATTCCCTGATAGGGATTAACAGGGTGGTAACCCTAAGCAGGCAGGGTGTGGCTACAGGAGGTGGGTCACTGCAGATGTGCATTTGGAGTTAGTATTATGAGAAGTGAGGCTAGCTCTCTCTCTGATTATTGGTTGTAATGTCTTGAGATGCTTTCCTTTATCACAACAATCTGACGTTATGTTCTTCCTCATTTTGGGCCCAGAACAATGGAACTGGGCATCTGTGGACTGAGACCTCTAAAACCATGAGCCCCCAAATAAAATCTTCCTCTTCTCAAATTGTTCTTGACAGATCTTTTTGTCACAGCAGAGAAAAAAAAAAAAAAAAAAAACTGACTAGATCAAGCACTGATAATATGATCAGGTATTCTGTTGATATATCTTGAAGCAGAGTTTTATAAGAAATGACATGTTTTAAAAAATTGTTCAGACAATTATAAAATAGTCTCCATCCTATAAATGTCTCTGATCATCCACTGGAATTACTTTCCTATCAACTTGGAGAATCCCAGGATAATCAAAAGTTGAGGGACACCAGATTCCAACCACCTCTGAGCCATAATCCAGAAGTTCTTGTGTAGTGGCTGCATAACACTTAATATTTGTGTTTTTAATGAGCTCTGCACTAGAGGTGGCTATAGAAATATCCCACCATAACTCTGCCATGCTTGAGGTAATTTATAACTCTGTTGTCTCAAAAGATCAAAATACTAGTACTTATCAAGGATGACACCACAAACTCAGCTTGAATTTATCACCACTGAGTTTCTCATAGTGCTAGTATCAAGAAATTATTTAAGTAGACTGGGAATATGAAATATAACAGGTCCTTAGGGACAGTTACTCAAATGATGTACTTAATTTAAAATTGAAAGATTTTAAAGAAGGAGAGTTTCAGACTCATTCATGTCACAATATGATGAAATTAAAT
Organism: Tamias sibiricus; assembly: GCA_025594165.1. Taxonomy (NCBI): domain Eukaryota; kingdom Metazoa; phylum Chordata; class Mammalia; order Rodentia; family Sciuridae; genus Tamias; species Tamias sibiricus. Next base: position 148,623,284 of record CM046662.1, read on the forward strand.
ATTTTGTTTTAATCTTCCAATTTTATGTGATAATTTCTGTATCTGAAAATATAAATCTAATTTTCTTGTCTGATGGGTTGCTCTCTACTTTTCACTGAAGTTTATAATTACAATGATAGTGTCAATTGAAGAACATTATAAATAAAACAATAATCAACATGTTTTATTAAATCAGTTTTATAAATTAATTTGAAAAATTAATTTGAATTTAAAAATGCATAAATGAAGGTTTTAACATAACAATATGCTATTTGTTTATGGAAATAAATAAATATAATAGGACAATTCAAATAGCAAAACCTGAAAGTGGTCATGTATATTGGGAAAGAAAGTCTTATATTGAAGAAAGAAAATATGGATATCCTTATTATAAACAGAAACTCCTGAAAAAGTCTCCATGTAAATAGCTTTTCACTTAATTAATTTATTTTATTAAGCCTAAGAAAATGACAGAAATTTTGTTAGGAATAATAAACCATATAAAATGATATACATTATCATCATGCAAATGAGTATTCTTCATATGCTTCAGTTATTTGTAAATTATTAAACAGATTTCATGGAAGAAATTAATTACAAATATTAGTGTTGTTCAATATTATAGCACTTCATACAAATTATTCATATTTAGTATTATTAACTCTTAAAAGTACATCACTAAAATTTCTGTTTATAAGTGACTTTTTCTATAAATAAAAATTTGTGCTTCTATATTTAATTTTTTATACTTAAAAATTTAAAATATTCAGTTTATGAAGTGGAAAAGAAATATTTAAGGCAGTCATAGATTATAAAATATTATACTGGATTCTGAAGACAGTGCTTACTGATTTAAGAAAACCAACATTATTTTTGTAGTTTTAGTAAACTGTGAGATCATTTATTTAAGAGAAGTAGGAAAATGGTAATATTATACAGGTGAATTATTTGAGGTTGACATTTATAGTGACCCCAAATTATTTTACAACTATATTTTTATATGAAAGTGAAAAAGAATTCTGGACTAGAAAATTTCTTAAATTGATATCATACTTCAATTTTTATGCATGACATTAGTACATTTTATACATATGTTCACTTTGGTCTTGTTATCATTATGTTTGTATCAGTGCATTATAATTATTCATAAGAGTGGCATTCACTGTGACATGTTCATGTACATGCATAACATAACATGGATCATTAATTTCCCAGCACTTCACTTTCCTTTTCTTCCTTCTTCCCTTGATCATCTTCCTCTATTTATTTATTTTATTTTCAGTGGAGCATTATAATTATACATAAAAATGGGATTATTGTAATATTTTCATAAAAGTATATAACACAGTTTGGTCAATTTTATTCCCAGGGTTCCCTTTTCCCTCCCCTTCTCCCTGCACTTAGATGCCGCACCTCTACTCACTTTAAATATTACATTGACAACTTGTTTGAGAATAACAGGATAAATAATGCATGGTGAATATACAACCTTTAATGGACAGGAGATTTTGTATGCTTGACAGAAAGACCTTTCTTCCATTTCTAACCATAACATCATCTATATCTTATACTGTATAATATAAGTAAGAGGCAAAGATAATTGTACTGGAGAAACAAAGAGAATATAATACTGTTCTCTACTTATAAATAATATCCATGAAAGAGAATCATTGGATATAAATTACTTAATAAGTGACTTGAATACAAATTTGCAAATCTTATAAAATGAAATACAAACAGAAAAGCTAATCTGATGTGGAACACTACTGAGAAGGTCAATTTCAGAGAATTTGCTATAGTTGTCTTTTCTTCCCCTACCTCCTGCTTCTTTTACTCCTCCTCCTGATCCTCCTTCTCCTCCTCCTCCTTTTTATTTTCAAGTGATAGTATAAAACTTAGTAATTTTCACTCTTTTGAAAAATCAACTTTTGCTTATTTTGGTTCCAAGCCTATTAATTTTCTCTTTAAATGGCTCGATATTATTATTTTTTGAAAGTATGTTTTGGTAGTTTGGTGTAACAAAATGGCATTACATTTTAAAATATTTTTATTTTATATAAAGTTTTATTTTAATTGCTAAAATTAATCAGGTACAACTTGTGTTATGTGATAAATCAATACATGCATATAGTGAGTTATGATCAAATCATTTTGACATATTTGTACTTCACCCATACTAGACAAGCACTCTGCCAGTTGAGCAACATGGTTAACCCCATAGAAAACTTTAAATAGGCAGGCACAATGGGGCACGCCTGTAATCCCAGCAGGGAGGCTGAGGCAGGAGGATCCAGAGTTCAAAGCCAGCCTCAGCAATGGCGAGGCACTTAGCAACTCAGTGAGACCCTGTCTCTAATGAAAAAAAAAAAAAAAAAAAAAAAAAAAGGCTGGGAATATGGCCCAGTGGTCGAGTGCCCCTGAGTTCAATCCCCAGTATCAAAAAAAAAAAAAAAAAAAAAAAAAAAAAAAAAAAATAGAAAAGAAAAGAAAACTTTAAATAGCTAACTAGCCCCATAGAAAATTTAAATAGCTAACATACATATTATATCATTTATGTTTAGAAAGGAAGAAGCAGATCTAGAGAAAGAACTTAAAAACTAAATTAAAAATTCATAAATGGTTTATTATTGTTTGTGTTCTTGATAACTGCCATTCTGACTCTCATATATTGCTGGTGGGACTGCAAATTGGTGCAGCCAATCTGGAAAACAGTATGGTGATTCCTTAGAAAACTTGCAATGGACACACCATTGGACCCAGCTATCCCACCCCTTGGTCTATTCCCAAAGGACTTAAAAATAGCATACTACAGTAACTCAGCCATATCAATGCTCATAGCAACAAGATTCACAATAGCTAAACTATAGAACCAACCTAAAAGAAACTTTATCCATTCATATATGGAGTATTATTCAGCAATAAAAGAGAATAAAATTATGGCATTTGCAGGTAAATGGATGGGTTTAGAGAATATCATTCTAAGTGAAGTAAGCCAATCTAATCCCAATCCCAAATAACAAAAGGCTGAATGTTTTCTCTGAATAGTGGATGCTAATCCATAATGGGAGTGGGGATGTGATAAGTGGAGGAATTTTGGATGGGGCAAAGGGGAAGGGGGAGGAGCATGGGGTAGAAAAGAGGGTGAAATGAGATGGACATCAATACCCTAGGCACATGTATGATTGAATGAATGGTGTGACCCTACTTTGGGTACAACCAGATAAATCAAAAATAAAATTTAAAAAAAATCATAAATCAAAGAAGACAGCTTTGTTAACTTCCAGGTACATACATTAAGTGAGGGTAGAAAGGTTTTCCAGTTTAAGAATTATTATTTTGTATCTAATACTATACCTTTCTATTATTTTTTCCACAGCAAAGGATTCTGGCAGAAGCAGACATAATAAGAAAAAAGAATAAAAAAGATACAGAGATGCTAAAGTATATTTTAATTTACACGGGATCTTGAATTGTTATTTATCTTTACATTCAGTACCTTTCTATTGTAAATATTATCATAGCCCTGACCCTATACTATCAATATCTGTAGATTATATATTTTATAGTACCCTGATTGCAAAAGATATTATAATTGAAATAGAGACAGTGGTTGGGACACATGTAAAATTAGAGAATATGAACCAAACCCAGGATTTATGAGTATTAAAGTATTGTCTTGTGTACTGTCTTCTAGCAAGTGTTAAATAAATGTTTGATAAATGAAACAAAGAGGATTTTATGTATTTCTAGCTATGAGTTATGGAGTCATCTATTATAAGCTTTCGGTTGGGAAATAAGGTGTACACTTCTTCCAATGCCATTAGTATATACATATGTAGAAAGAGGTAGTAATTACATAGTAGAAAAATAGTGGGATTTTGTATGTTTGTTTTTTATGAAATTAGAATGCCTGGGATCAAATCTCTGTTCTAGTATATACAGATGGTGTAATCTTGTACAAGATGCTAACTTCTATCTAATATAAAAAGCTGGATAATAACAGCTTTTATATTTGATGTGAAAATCTAATGTGTTTCTATCAGTGTCTTTATCATAGTACTAAAATACTAAAGGGACACTGCTTAGCCCATTTAATGACCTGTACAGCTACGTTGTGTGCTTATTAAACTTAATATTCAAGTTTTACTTGCAAAGTGACTCCACATACATATTTGAAGTTGTTGGTATTTTGTAAGTTAATCAGAAGCTCATCTCTTAAATAAATTTTTAAAAGTAAGTGACTTCAAGGTTTATTCTTCTAAAACATTTTTTAAATAGTCACATATCTTGTCATTTTCTCTTTGCAGAAAGTCTCCTAGAGACCTCCCCTGTGTCAGTCAAGTGTGATTACTTGATGCCATGTTTTAGCACTAACAGAATGGAAATATCCATAGGCAGATTGGTGTAGAAAGATGGAATTTTAATCTTTCAGTAATTAGTAATATAAGTTATGAGACATTTGTCCAAACAAGCAAAGAAATACATTTCATTGTTGTTATAGAATGAAAGCATGAATTATATAAAGAGCTAACTTTCTGTAAGCAATATATTTTAAATTCTTCTTTAGAAATTATGAATTATGGATACAGATTCTATTGGGCTTATGTCAAAATAATTTTCCAGGGTAGGAATCTTGCTTCCAGTAATTTTTATTTTTTTTTTTTTTTTTTTTTTTTTTGGTGACACATTTTCAGTGAAAAATTACACATTGGTTTCGGGATTTTTGTCTGTTGAATGAGCATATTAAACCCAATGCCCAAGTTGCTCCGGTAAAAGGAACTGTTAACATCAACAGACTGGGAATGTGAAGCTGAAATTGATACGTACAAATAGTTGTGATAGTCACTTTCCATGTGAATATATATGGAAAGGATCAAGGATCTCTAAAAAGTTTCTTTAGACAATACTAAAATGGCTTTTTGTCACATAAATTAACTATCTTTTTATATGAAAATATAACTGGTCATTCTGAAAAGTGGGAAATTGAACTCATTCTCTAGTTCAAAGCAGAACACAAGCAATAGAGCATGGTATTGGTGTGATAACACTCTTGATTTGTACTAATATCACTCTCATTCTAATACTCTTTGGCAAGTTGATAACAATTTTAGGGACTTTTTATAATTCTTCAAAAGACTCCAAGAAAAAAAAAAGCTGTTATATGTAAACTAATACTTTTTCAATTAACATATTTATATGAAAATAGTTTTGTGAAATCATTAGCCTTTTAGATATATTCCTGTAACGTTATCTCTTATTCTACTTATCTCAATATTTAGCACAAAATTGTAAACAAATTTGATGGAAAGTACAATTGATCTCAGTACTTCTAGAATATTCACATTAAAGTGAATTGTTGTATTGTTTTGAAAATTGTTAATATCTGAAATTTGGAGTTGATATTATAATAGATAATAATCAAACAAGGACACTGACCCACTATAAAAACAAAGATGGTACCAAAACTTGTATGGTAAAATACAGATACCATATATAGGCTAGATATGAACTGCCAGTAAGTAAGAGGGGTTATAATCCAGCTGAATATGAGTTCAATAAAAGAATGAAGATATCCAGGAAATGAGCACATCATATTTACATAAGGGGCACCAACCATGAGCGTACCAATGCTTTCCATTGAAAATGAATCTTTTGACACCATGGTCATGTTTATGTTTGTTCTTTTTTATTGTTTTGTTTTCTTATTGGACTATATATATTTTTTCTTTATCTAGTATGTCTTGTTATGGGTATTTCTTGCTTAAGACTATTGCTGTCAAATAGCATTTTAATCAAATGCACATAAAATAAGTTTTTACTGTTCACCAATGCATCGGTAGTATACTGTTAATAATTTGTCCAAATAATAGAATTTTTTTTCTTTTTGCATTCCAGTATTTGTTATATGAAGTTTTTTATTCACTGTTATTCCAACTTAAGTGCTTTTTAATTTAATATAATATTCATTGAAAACTTTTTTTCAAATATACTTTATATTGTAGAGCAAATATTGGTAAGCTTTAAAAGAACCAGACAATTTATATTATAGAATTGTGAACCATATGGTCTGTGTCTCATATACTTAACTTTGTTCTTCCAAGAGTATCATCCTTAGATGACATGTGAATGGATTAGTGTGACTATGTTATAATAAAACTATATTTACAAAAACAGCTTGTTAATCCAGACTGGGCCCATATACCATAGTTTGCTGAATTTCTGTAGTGGGGTATGATTTCTCCATCAGCAGGAATGTCAATGGGAATGGGACCTTTATTAGGGTTCTTAGAGAAATTGAACTAATAGGATATACATACAAATATATGAGAAAGTTTATGATGGAAATCAGTTTGTACAATAATAGAGGGCAAGAAGTCTCACGAACTACTGTATGTAAGCTGGAGAACTACCAAAACAGTGGGTTAAATTTGTTCAAGTACAAATACCTGAGAGCGAGGGAAGCCTTGGTTTGAGGCCCAGAATTCAATACTCCAGGTCCAGAAGAGCAGATGTCTGGGGCAGGAGAGGGTAGACAACTCAGCTGGAAAAGGGGAGAGAAAATGTGTCCTGCCTAGGCCTTTTTTATGTCTGTACTTCCAATGTTTCAGGTGATGGCTGCCTGTGGAGCTGGGGGCAGACTGTTCATTATCCATTCTGATTCAGATGCCTACCTTTTCTAGAAGCACTTACAGACACACATCCAGAAATAATATTTTACCAGTTATCTGGGCTTCCCTTAGACGGGTCAATTCTACACATAAAATTAACTATCACAGAGTCATATGTTTTTTATTAACCAGTTTGGGCCTTTTATGAAAGTTCCTGAAGTATGCTATGAATTTGATAGTTTATGGTCAGTGGATAAATGAAAAATATATTTTCACTGGAATTATTTTGAATATTTTAGCTTATAAACATTATACTTTAGCCAGGTGTGGTGGTGCACACCTCTAATCCCAGCAGCCTGGGAGGCTGAAGCAGGAGATTCACAAATTCAAAGTTAGCCTCAGCAAAAGCAAGGCTCTAAGGAACTCAGTGAGACCCTGTCTCTAAATAAAATACAAAATAGGGATAGGGATGTGGCTCAGTGGTTGAGTGCCCCTGGGTTCAATCCCCAGTCTCTCTCTCTCTCTCTCTCTCTCTCTCTCTCTCTCTCTCTCTCTATCACACACACACACACACACACACACACACACACACACACACACACAAATTATGCTTTACCCATAATTCAGGATTTGTATCCTAGTTTCTGAAACACTTCAACTGCATTGAAAGGATTCTGGTTACAAGAAGTTAAAAATTAACACATATGCCTCAGTGAGAAGAGTTTGATTATATATTACTCCATGAATAATGCATTCAGTTACCTACATAATCGATAATAGTTCGTGCAATTAAAAATATAAAATACATTTTTTTAAAAAGTAGATCAAATTCTCCTTAGGTAAACTTAACTTCTATATATATATATATATATATATATATATATATATATATATTTTGTTTTGTTTTGTTTTGTTTTGGTTGGTTTTAGATTTTTTTCAGTATCAAGAGTTGAACCCATAGTCACTCTGCCACTCAGCTATACTTCTAGCCCTTAGGAGACATATAAGGGTCTCCTAAATTGCTCAGGCTGCCCTCAAATGTGTTATCCTCCTGAATCAGCTTCCTGAGTAGATTTGCTCAGAGGCATGGGCCATCATCCCTGAATTAACTTCTGTGCTTAATGATAATGATTCTAGGTAAGTATATGTAGTAGAAAAAATGCTATATATATTGTCCATGGAAATTTCCCATGCCTTTGAAGTAGACAGTCTCACTCATACAACCAAATACAATACTAAAATTCCTTGCTGAATTTCATTGTGTAAGTGAAAATTTTCTCCTAAAAACTCAATATATTTCATGTTTAATTCAAAAATTCTAAAGTTATTTTGGAACACATTTATTTCAGTGAATTACAATCTATTTTAGTAGTCAATTGTAGTATTAATATTCATTTTTCAGTTCAGCCTGCAAATAATCCTTGTTCTAATCAGAATATGCAAACCCTCAGTATTATTCACTGTCAACATCCCTTTAAGAAATCACATGGGGAAAATGTTCCTTTAGAACAATGAGAGTGCAAGGTGAAATATAGATTTTGTTCTTGATTAGATCTAATCATCTTGTTGATATAGATAATCAAAGATTAGAAATTTTTAAACTTTTTTTTTCAAAAAAGGTTATGTTTATGAAATGTAATTTTATTTCTTTATAGGAGTAGGTATGGAAAAGAGCAGCTTACAGTAAAGAGCTTTAGATTTAATAAAATTAGTCTCAATAAATTACCTCTCAGAAATGGGAATATTTTTTCTTAGCATATTAAGATTCATTAGGATGAAAATTTACACTATAAAATCCATAATACTTCTATTACTGCGTAATCATTGAGCTTGAAGTGCCTCAAGAGCAATCTGAAAATTAATACAATATCTCCTTTGTAGATTATAAAAAAAAATTACCATTGTGTTTAAGCATGAAAAAGCAATATAAATGATTGATGATCAATTTTTTTTTTCTGTGTTAGCCACTCAATGTCCAAGCAGCTATCATACTGGTTTTCATTAATGTCAATAGGGATCAATTATTTTAAGTAAATTCCTCAATTATAGTGAGATAATTATTTTTGTCTAATATCACCTATTTTGTTTTCAGAACTTTCACAGTAGCAAATTTAGAACCTTGGAAAAATTAAAGCTTTGATTGTGCTTTTATATTACTAATGAACAGCATCTAGAGGTGTAATGAGATAAATGTAGTTGTTTAGTATAATTAAAGGAAATATAATTTCCTTGTGTTTTACCAAAACATTCCCCATGATGTACACCAGAAATTATGATTGCCACAGTATTCACTACATAGCCTTCTCATGCAACACTCTGGTCCTGACCTTATATATGAGTCCTAGTTTCCTATCTCTTCAGCAAATTATAGTGCATTTCTACTTGTGTCTGCTGCTCTTACCTCAAAATATAAGGTTCAAAAATTGTTATTATACTTGTCCTTTCTTTCTCAGTATTCATATCTCAAAAATAAATACAGCATGAAACATTAAATTTCCTTAAGTTAAAGTCTAACCAACAATCATTGATGTCTCAAAGATTTAATCTTCCCTCTAATCTGCATTGAAATAGTCTGTATTGGTCTAGACTATCACTTCTTATAAACAAAATTTCCTATACAAATAATAATACTATAATTGTAATTTTCAAAATACTACCAGGGTTACTATTAAATCTAATTTATTGGTGTAAGATCTGATGCTTAGAGAGCTCTATCACCTTGCTCACAATGGCATTGTAGATGGGACTGGAAAGAGCTATAGAAAGAAAGGGAAACACAGACATTTATGGGCAAAAAGACGAAGGAACATCTGTGACAGAAGGACAGAGACTGCACAATTGAGAGAAGAAAAAGAAAATAGCAAAGTATAATGTGTGTCAACTGAGTAATACCATCAAATATTTATGCTATTACTATTGATGTTGAATGTTGAAGAAAATAAGGTACCTACTATTGATTTTTTAAAACATATTTTTTAGTTGTCAATGGACTTTTATTTAATTTATTTACATGCAGTGCTGAGAATCGAACCCAATGCTTCTCACAGGCTAGGCAAGCGCTCTTCCACTAGGCCACTGCTCAGGCCCTTACTATTGATTTTTTATGTTTAAAATAAATGACAACTTGAATTCTGGCTTTCTTTGATTTAGTTAGTATTGTTATCTATTACTAAGGAATTTATAAACTTTAGGATTTTGAACATGCTCTTGAAAATATTGTCTCTACATTGATATGTCACAATTGGTCATTTTTACCCTTCTATCAGCAAAGTCAGCAGAACTTTCTGCTCAGTCTAATATGATATCCAGTTGCCATTTATTTTTACTAAACACTTGAAGTCTGCTAATATGATTGAAGAGTTGTATTTTAAATTTAATTTTAATTTTAAATAACTTGTTTATATTTTCTGGATTTTTTTTTTATATAAATGACACCAGTTGCCTCTTACTGAGCCTATGCAATCTTACCAAATTAAACATTATTTTATTCTGCTTATCTCTCTTTACTTTATGGGGGATTTGTATGTGTGTTCATGTGTGTGTGTTTGTGTTTGTGTGAGTTCCCATTCTATGTTCTCAGCTTCATATATTATTTTGATTGAAAGCATAGTTCCACACAGATGGTCCTGATTATGTGAATATATTGTATTCTGTAAGTTAATACTCCACTTCGCAGAATTTTTCCTCCTAACTGGTATCTATCAACTCACTCCCCAGATGACTCCTATTCCTATCTAGTCATTTACTTCTGGTTGGTGTTTAACCTCCTTTTCTGTGAAGTGCATAAACTGGTTAAATAATATACTGTGTAGGATTTCATGTCTGTGGATTTGATATTCTCCCAGTAAATAAGAAAAATAAATCTTCAACTGAAGTAGATATATATTCTTGTTGGAATGAACCTCTGGCCCACTCAAGGTACAAGCCAAATTGGTCTTCTTCAGGATGGTGCTAAACCAGGATTTGGGATTTAGTCATTTTTGATAGTAATTTTGGCATAAAGTTAGTAGGTAGCTCATCTTTGTAAATCTAGCTCAGACTCTATCAACTGGCTTTGCAATATTTCCCCCTTTTCGGTATTTACCCCCATGAAAATTAGTAGAGGGAAGGGTAAGAGTGTAACTATGAATTATGTTGTGAGAGTCCATATTAACAGCTCATGTAGTTTCCTAATGCCCTCTGGTCTTGTTGATCCTAGATGCACTATTTTAAAGTTATGAAAGACTACTTCTATGCTTGCCTAGCATCATGTTTTGATAGGTTTGAGAAAACACAGGTTACATTGGTTATTTTGTGTCACAGGTAAGGACCAAGTAGCATCCAGGAGTTGTATCTCAAAAGATATACTACATATAGTTCTCTGCTGTAGGTACCATGATTTGGCTCCAGATTTCCAGGAACTTGTATCATGATTTTCTCATTTGGTTTTGTCATAGAATCCACATTGCTTGTAATGCTTTTCATTATTGACATCCAAAACGACTCTTCCAAAATGTATGGTCCACACATCAGGGCCACTTATATCACAGCCTGGAAGTACTGTTGCTTGGTCTTACTCAGAGTTTTTAGATTGCCAAATGAGAGCAGTACTACTTGGATTGTTTGTGATATACTGATATATTTATCTCTCATCTCTGGAGCACATAATTTTTATTTTTGTTCATTTATTGTACACCAAGAACTACAGCAAGCTAGACATCTCTTGTATATTCTGCCTTTCAACCTGATATAATTGAACATCATGGGGGATGGACATACAGTCTAAATAGATGTGGACTCTGTTATAATGTGAAAGCAGGAGCATTATATAGCTCTGTCCAAATAGTAAGGAGTATTGTTGACCACTCCATGTGAATGAAACATTTTTGTTCCTTTTCCCTGACTTCCATAGTGAAGAACATATTTGTCTAATCAATAGCCATATACCATGTATCCCAGCCCCTTTAATCTATGTTAGCAATGATACCACATCTAGCATGGAACTCTTGTCAGGACTACTGATTGGCTAAGCTTCTGTAGTCTACAGTTATTCCCTAAGATTCATGTGGTTGCTCTAGTAGCCACGTTACTGAGTTAAATGAAGATGCAACAGAGATCACCAGCACTGCATTCTACATACTTTAAAGGTGTCACTGATCTCTGAAATTTGGAGGACAGAGCCTTATTCCTTAGCTATATTTCTCTTTAGAGACTAAAATATGTACCAAGTTCATTATGGGGAGTACAGTTTTTTTAAATTAATTTTTTATTTGTTTTAATTAGTTATAAATGACAATAGAATGCATTTGTGCACTTTGACATACCATATATAAATGGGATATAATTTCTCATTTTTCTGAGTATACATGTAGAATCATATTGGTCATGCAGTTACATACATGCATAAAGTAATAATGTATGTTTCATTCTACTATATTTCCTATCCCCACATGCCCTCCTCTCCCTTCCCTTCACTTCCCTCTACCTAATCTATTCTAGTCCCCACCCCACTTTATTGGAATTAGCATCCTCATATTAGAGAAAACATTTGGCCTTTGGTTGTAGAACAATTTTGTTTTGTTTTGTTGCCATGCAGTTTTCTAGGTAAAGCCTTTGTAAATGCATATTGTCAAACTGAAATGACATAAATAATATTTTGATGTGTAGTCTGGACTCCTTAATCTCTTTGGCCATCATTTTAAGACTTATGTTATTTACGGCCCTCTGAGTTCTGATAGTTTACAATCTGGTATTAATTCCTTTAGGGTTCAAAAAATGAGCCTACTAATGATCAAGTTCAATGACTATGTCTCCTTTCCTCAATATTGACCAGGAATGGAAAACCATCACTAAACTACTCAGTGAAGCTGATATTCTCTCCACCAGCATAATCCTTAAACAACTAAGATGTAGCCTGAAATACAAAATAAGCTTGGTATGCTCTAGGAACTGAAAAATACCTAGTATGAACAGAAAATAAGACATAATTAGAAACATAGGGAAGAGGTAGGACAATGAAATCTCCTAGAGTCTGGAGAGATAATTTAGGTTTACTTCATATACATGAATAGTCAGTAAATGATTTTAGTCACATAAAGTATTTGACTTCACTATCTTTACTAAATGCATTTTGTTTAATCAACAAATGTAGAAGTGGTAGTGGAAGCTGAAATAGAGATATTAGTCTTACAGTAGTTCTGGAAGAGATAGAGAAGACTTTATTATATAAAGAGATAAATGATCAACAAACATATGCAAATATATCTGAACTGTTAATGTAAATATGAATTGAGTCATTGTTTTCTATTCTCTATGTCACTTATATACAGAAGTTATGAGGACATTTAAATCAACTGGAAGAAAAGATCACTGACAATATTTTACAGTTCATACTAATTAATATTGGTATTTAGAAAATGATGACTCAGTGAATATTCAAAGTAATCATTAGAGTAACTTAAGCCAACTGGCCTATTATAACATAAAGTTCAAGTTTATGTGGCTAATTCCTTTGTACCATGTCAAAACTACCACTGTGTTTATCAGCAAATCCGATAGTGTCACCACCACCCTCCCCAAATTATTTAGTGTTTCTTTACCCATAAAATGTGATCTTCCTCAGGGCAACAGAGGTGTCATTCATCTTTTTGATCTTCAGATTTTGATAATTTCCCAACACAAAATATGTGTTCATTAAATTTTTAAATAAAAAGTGAAGTACTATTTTAACAGGTTAAAAAAATCTAGTTATGCTTACTGTGCATTTTTGTTTGGCTAGTGATGTACTATATTTAAATAGCAAATGGGGAGTAATAAATTAGTATTTAAATAGTAGATTCACACATGTAGGTTAATACAAAATATGAACCTGTAATTACTTATTTGTTTAGTAAGTGTTGATAGAAACTAAGAAAATAAGTCAGTTACAGAGTTGTAGGTATCAGTTAAGAATACAGGGCAAGGAAAAGTTATCATAGACATTGTATGTCTTTATAAAGGAACAGACCAGGAAATGGAATTTTGACACATTTTAAAGAAATGTCTCTGAAAATGTATCCAAAAAAATGATAAGGGTTTCTAAAGTTAAGTATGAAGTCAACTTTTGTTTAGAAAACAGAAACAACTAAAGGCTTCCAGGTTTGGAGGATTTAATACAAGCACTAGTGTTGATAATAATGTTAGAAATACAGGTTGAACTTAGGGCAGAGACACCATCAAGATCAGAATAGCTGTTATTGTAGAGCAAGAAGACCACCACAAAATATCTTAACTAGAAGATAGTTAAAGGGATGTTTCTCAAGAGGTCAATTGAAAGTCTCTGAATTGTGCCTGTACTTGTTTCTGCTTGCAAACTTGTCCAGAAAATTAAATTTTTCTTTCCTTTTTTTTTCCCTCCATATCTCACTGTGTGCCTCTGATCTGGAATCACACTGGTAGGCAATCTGGGAAATGCAATTCTTAGAATCTCATATCAGTTGTGGAGATATAGATGCCAGAAATGTCTAGTGAAGCTAGGGAAAGTGATTACAAAAAATTTAGTTCCTAGCCTCTGTTATAACATATAGACAGATCACAGATTATGCACAGTCCTAATGAAGCCATACTAAAAACAGATATAGCAAAAATCAACTGCCAAGTCAGTATCCACACAGTCAAGTAAAACATTCACTTTCAGAATAAAATTAAAAATTATTCCACATTCTTATTATGTCACCAAACTTGATACAACCTTTCCTGTGCAATCAAAGATATATTCCCTTCAAATAGAGATGCTAGCTGAGCATGGTGGCACACACCTGTAATCCCAGCACTTGGGAGGCTGTGGCAGGAGGATAAGATTGTTGTTATATTAATAACAAAATAGGAAAAAATATGCTTGGTTATCAGCATCATCAGCTTTGCAATGTGCTATGTGGCTATGAATAGTATTTATAATTATTTCTATTGTATCATGTTGCCCCCTCCCCCTATTTGACACCTTAATTGGTCATGATTTTTTACCTGAAGAGGAAAACCAAAGCTTTGTTGCAGAATTAGATTTATAATTAATAGTCCTGTCTGCTTTCAAGGAGCAAATTTTCATTACTTTTTATCTATCAGCATGGGATAAAAAGTCAAAGCCCAGATAATCTTCTAGGCTGTAGAAACACATCTCTTCTTGGTCCCATTATATAGTAATTACTTTATTCCATTTGTTCCTGACACTTATAATTGAACTATTCAATATAGTAACTATCTTCTTCTTCTTTTTTTTTCCTTTTTTGAAATTTTAGTGGCAAGAGTAGCAGAATACTCAGGTGATCTCTTAGCTTTCAGATTAAAAGAAATGTTGTTGTGTTTCTCTATTTCAGTGGATTCCAGAGTATAAGAAGGAGCAATAGAGAATAGAGGAGCCACTGCAATTTCCACATTACTATTCCATTTTCTCTGATATGCTGATTATGCACGTTTAAAGCACATTAATTTTTTTGTCAATAAAAAGCACATATTCCATCACAGGATAGCCCCTGAACTCTTTTTACCTGTCACCAAAACTGTGTCATAACATAGTCTATGGCAGACCATCCTGTTAGGCAAGTTTCTTTGGGACAGTGAATATGGAGGACACTTAAAATTCTGCTAAACTCAATGTCTCATTTAATTTCCTCTAAAATGAGTTCTTTGACTAAAAGTGATTCTGGAAAGAGTAAAATTTTAATGAACAAATAATATTATCAAAACCCATTGATGGTGCTTTTGAAGAAATAGTGTGAACCTGACATACATACCCAGAAATAAGTATGTATTTTTATTGAATACAAATCAATTCACTGTCTATTATTTATACTGGAGTTCACTGCAATTAATATATCACCACATAACTAGACAATATTAGAGCTCAGGGGCTCAGGGTTTTTTTCTCTGCTGTTCAAAGTTTGGAATTCAGCAGGAATCACACCTAGATTATTCTTGGAGGGA
Source organism: Tamias sibiricus (assembly GCA_025594165.1). Taxonomy (NCBI): domain Eukaryota; kingdom Metazoa; phylum Chordata; class Mammalia; order Rodentia; family Sciuridae; genus Tamias; species Tamias sibiricus. The sequence continues at coordinate 148,638,808 of CM046662.1, forward strand.
CTTAAAATTGTCACAGAATGTTACAGAGACTTCTGTTCTTTTTCTGAACCCCACTAACAATCTTATAACTTTATGTATTATTTTGTTAATGGATCCCAATAATATGCACAAAAAATATGCCTCAAAACTACAAAAATTCTACAAGAAAATTATTCTTTCTTGGTGTGAAAAATACCAGAGGGGGACATCTCAACATAGTCCACTGGAACCCTAAAAACCTCACCGAACTATAGGATTTCCAATTTAATTGGTATTTCCCATACTTGCTCCCATACAAGACATATAAGGTACACCCTGTGGCTTGATTACCAGGTATAACCGGCATTGTGACACTTTTAATGTATATTGTCCAGCTTTCCACTGCTAACCTGAGTGCTTTTTCTGAGCACACTTTGCTATATATGCAGTACACTGAAAATGCTGTGAAACTGACAACCATCTCTAAGGAATAAACTAAACTGAAGACTGAAGAAAGCAAGATATGCATATGACAGTTTACTGCATCTGCTAAAGCTTTGAGTAAGTTAATTCATAAATGCATGTTTTATGTTGGCTCCTGAATTTCCTCTGTGGGATTAGATGCCAAGTACTAACAAAGGTAACTTCACTGATAATAATGCATTGTAGAGGACCTTCTTTTAAAATAATTCCTCTACTTAAGATGACCTTTGGAATAAACACCTTATAATCAACTTGATATCTTAGGATCTGATTGGAAAGACAAATCATGACAATAAGTTTTCTTTGCAATGCCATAATAAGTTAATCAATGTACCTTTCCACAAAACAGTTTCATACATAAATTGACCTGACATTGGTCACACATAAACTAAGAAAGGATAATTTAACATGTCGTAGAAGAAAAGTTGTGCTCATTCACTTGGGAGCTAGAGAGCACCCACATAGGTAGTTATGACATAGTGCCATACAATGTCAATTTTTCATGTCTACTAATTGTCATTGGATTAGATGATTATATGGGATTCTATTTAGAACAAGGTCTTTTAGTAAGTTATAAGGAAAAAAAAACCTTATATTTGTAACTTAGAATAAAAGTTGATGTATGTAAGGAATCAGGAAAGATACTTTGATTTACTCATCAAACTTAGGCTTCAACATAGTGTAATGGTTTCATGAACACTAGCTATTTGCTGATAATGTGTTCCAAACTAGAAGTCACTTTAAGTAAAGAAAAATAAATAGAAGGAAAATAGAAACATCAGGTGAGAGGGAAGAGTGCAAGGGAAGCAGGTGAAAAGAATGCTCATCTTCACAAAGAAATACAAAACTCTGTCAATGACTTTGAAAAATCAATATAGTAGTATTCCAGGGGTTGGGTTATGGCTCAGTGGTAGGTTATTTGTCTCACATGTGTGAAGCACTAGGTTTAATCCTCAACACCACATAAAAATATGTAAACAAAATAAAGTTATTGTGAAAAAAATCTAGTAGTAGTCCAATCTCAGTGTATTATTTAGTCTCCAGGTATTAGAGTAACTTCTATAGCTTTTAATTTTTATCATTGATTTCTAATTTCATTCCATTGTGATCTGATAGAAGGCAGAATGTTGTCTCTAGTTTTTTTTTTTTTTTTTTTTTTTTTTTTTTTTTGTATTTGCTAAGAGTTGCTTTGTGGCATTCAGCATGGTCAATTTTAGAGAAGAATACATGTGCTGCTGACAAGAAAGTGTTCATTGATTGATGAAATATTCTATATATGTTTTTAAGTTTAAATTATTGATTGTATTATTTAGTTCTATAGTTTCTTTGTTTAGTTTTTGCTTAGAAGATCTATCTAAAAGTGAGAGAGGTGTGTTAACATCACCCAGTGTTATTGTGTTGTGCTCTATTTGATACTTGAAAATGAAAAGGGTTTGTTTAAGGTATGTACATGCTCCATTGTTTAAGGCATAAATATTTATGATTGTTATTTCTTGTTGATGTATAATTCCCTTGAATAGTGTGAAATGTCCTTCTTTGTCCCTTCTGATTAGTTTGGTTTAAAGCCTATCTTTTCTAATGTAAGGACAGAAACACCTGCTTATTTATGAGATCCATGTGAGCAATAGGTTTTTTGCCCCAACCTTTCCCTTCAGTCCATGGATATCTTTGCCTATGAGGTGAGACTCTTAGAGACAGCATATTTTTGGGACTCTCTTTTTCTTTTTCTTTTTGGTACAGGGGATTGAATTCAGAGGCATTCGACCACTGGTCCACATCCTCAGCCCTTTTTTGTATTTTATTAGAGACAGGGTCTCACTGAGTTGCTAAGTGCCTCACTATTGCTGAGGCTGGCTTTCAACACTCAATCCTCCTGCCTCAGCCTCCCATGTGCTGAGATGACAGGCATGTGCCACCGCGCCCAGCTGTTGGGACTAATTTTTCAATCCAATCTGCCAATCTATGTCTTTTGATTGATGAGTTTCAGCCACTAACATTGAAGGGTATTATATTGAAATGTGATTTCTATTCTTGTTCATCTTGGTTTATTTCTAGTTTTTAATTTGAACTGGTTTCTCCTTTGATTGACTATTTCTTTAGTTTACTTCCTCCATTTTGTGGTTTTCACTTTTCCTTTTTTTTTCAATTCAACTTCATGGAATAGTTTGTTGAGAATGTTTCATAACACAGGCTTTCTAATAGTAAATTGTTTTAACTTTTGTTTATCAAGGAAGGTTTTTAATTCATCTTCTAAACTAAAGCTTAATTTTGCTGGATATTGAATTCTTGGTTGGCATTCTTTTTTTTATACTAAGTTGTTATATATGACAGCAGAATGCATTACAATTCATATTACACACATAGAGCACATTTTACATATCTCTGGTTGTATACAAAGTATATTCACACCATTCATATCTTCATACATGTACTTAGGGTAATGATATCCATCTCATTCTACTATTTTTGTTTGTTTCTTTGTTTTTAGCCCTCTTGCCCCCCTTTCTTCCCCTGCCTCCCCATTGATCTTTCTAGTGTTCCTCTAATCCTCCTATGCTCCCCGTCCCAACCCCACTTGAATCAGCCTCCTTATATCAGAGAAAACATGTGGCTTTTGGAGTTTGGGGATTGGCTAACTTCACTTACTACCTTATGATGCAGCTATCCCACTTCTTAGTCTATACCCAAAGAACTTAAAAACAGCATAATACAGGGGCACAGCCACATCAATGTTCATAGCAACACAATTCACATTAGCTAACCTGTGGAACCAAACTAGATGCTCTTCAGTAGATGAATGGATAAAGAAAATGTGGTATATATACACAATGGAATATTACTCAGCAATAAAAGAGAATAAAATTATGGCATTCACAGGCAAATGGATGAAGTTGGAGAATATAATGCTAAGTGAAGTTAGGCATCCATTTTCTTTCAGAGCTTAGTATACATTATTCCAGGATCTCCTAGCTTAGAGGGTCTGCACTGATAAATCAGCTGAGATCTAAATTGGATTCCCCTGTACATAATCTGATATTTTTTCTTTTGCATCCTTTAAAATTTTGTCCTTATTCTGTATGTTAGGCATTTTCATTATAATGTGTCTTGTGTGTCTGTGGTAATTTTGTACATTTGGTGTCCTGTAAGCCTCTTGTATTTGATTTTCCATTTCATTCTTTTGGTTTGGGAAATTTATTGTTACTATTTCATTGAAAAAAATGGGCATTCCATTCCTTTCATATCTCTGCTTTCATCTATTCTAATTCTTAAAATTTGTCTTTTCATGTTACCCATAATTGTTGGAAGTTTTGTGTATGGGATGTTACCATTTTCTCTGAGTTGTCAACTACACTTTCAAGATTATATATTTTGTGTCATTGGCTGAGTTTCTGTGTTCCAGGTGGTTTAATCTGTTGGTGATGCTTTCCATTGAATTTTTCAATTTGGTTTGTTATTCCTTAATTTTGAGGATTTCTTCTTGATTTCCTTTCAGAATCTCTATCCCTTTATTGAAATTAATCTTTCATCTCCTGAAATTTATCTCTGATTTCACTCCTTACATCTTCATTTACATTGCAGATCAGTTTAACTGTGTACATTCTAAACTCCCTGACATTTTTTTTTAACTGTGTTGTGTATGGATTATATTGTTGGAACATTTTGGATTGTTTGGGGTGCTTTCTTCCTTTGTTCTTTCATGTTGGTTGTGCATCTGCCTACCTAGCAGTGTGGATCTGAGACAATACAGTTTCTATCCTGTATAGTGTTCTGAAAGTTTCCAGTACCTCACCTTTAAAAGCAAGACAAATAATAACAGCACCCAATGCAAACAATACACAGCCTTAAACCAAATAGCTCCTATTAAGACATGTGCAGTTTCATCACATTAATTAAACAGAAATGATGTGTTCAATTACTGTCTATAAAATAATCGGTAAAATTGCAAAAGGGTTTAAAATTTCAAATGGTGGACAGAGAAGAAAAGAGATACAGGTTGTAAATTTCATGAGGAAGGAAGACAGAGGATAGAAGTAAAAATTTATAGGAAGAGTAAAAGAGGAATTAATAGAGTTTGATTCTTATCATAAGAAAAGAGAGAAAGAGAATCCAGGGAAACAGATAAGTGTGAGAGGAAAAAAGTAATTTTGAAAAACAAACCAAAAAGATCTTAATGAAAAATTGAAAATTGAAAATTGTTTTTCTGTTATTGTTCAAAAGTTTCTCAGCTTCCCTTCTCAGCAGTTAGGTGCTATTGTCTGGATTTTGATGCTAACTCTACTCTTAAGATGGTTGGGAGTGTGGGAGGGTTAGTCCCAGAGGGGGGACTCCTGGAGGTGAGTGTAGACTTAGGTATTATCTGCTCTTTTTGCTGGGAGGTTATCAGTCTGGAGATTTTAATTCACCATACCTCCAAGGCCCATCTATTGCTGGTTCACTGGAACCAGAACCCCCATTGAATTGGAAGACTCTACCCCATGAATCCTTTTTGGGTTCCACTTGTGTGGTGTAGGAGCCTATCCATAACCCACTACTTTGACTATGGACCCCAAAATTCCTAAACTTCAATTCTGTCTCTGAACTCGCTGTCTCCTACACCCAACCTTTGCAATTTCCAGTCAGGAACTTTTCTCCCAGAAGGCCTGGCAAGCAGCCAGATTGGAGGGGGAGGGGGAAACCAGGTGGCTATCCACAACTAATATACCTCTGTGTAAATTTTTCTCCACATTTGATTTTTGATTTTCTAGTGGTCACTTAGGCACACTCTGTGTCACATAGTGTGGTTTTGCCCAGCTTGTTTCATAGGTATACTTGGGTCTGCTCTTAATTGGCTCCCCAGCTGCCAGGCTTTGTGTTGCAGCTGCAAAATGGTTCCTTTCACTGTCTTCTTTGCATGCCACCAAAAGCTTCCCTCTCATACATGGATACTCTGGAGCACAGCCTTCTCTTTTTTGAGAAGTGTCTCTGATTCTTAGCTCTCCATACCTTGATAGGCCTCAATCTTCCCAAGTGTGAGGGTTCTTTTGATACTTTGCTTTATTGTGTTCACATAGGGACTGTTCTTGAATGCATCTCTCCAGCCACCATCATGGCAGTGAGGCTGGGGATCTTTCCCCCTTATTTTATTATACAAGATCTCCTGAGTCCCTGATCTGTTTTTAAGTGCCTAGTATTAAATTCCAGTAAAGTCTCCTGTAATTCTTGATCATTCACCCACTTGTTGAAAAGGTGCCTCTCTGCTTTTCTTGGTACACGTGATGGATCCACCAGGGAAGTGACCATCTATTCTGCCATCTTCCTGCTACCTCAGTGTTAAAGTTTGACAATGCATTCATCATTTATATTGAGTTTGAAGTTGCAGGAGAGAGAGGGAAAGATGAAAATGAACAGGAAACTTTCTAGTCAGAGGAAATTATATATGGAGGTAAAAAAAGGAAATGACATATTGAATTCCTGGAAAAATGGAGCTTATGATTTATATTCAGGCATGTGTGCAAGCATGGAGATTTTATACCATAAGGAGTCACATCAGCCATTTGTATAGAAAAGAGATAATATCATCCTTATGAATTGCCTCTTTTCCTTTTGAGGTTAATTAATTTAGGAACTAATTTTTCTCTAACAGAGCTCTTCTCTCTCTCTCTCTCTCTTTATATATATATATATATATATATATATATGTATATGTATATATATATATTATGTAATAAAGAATTCTGAGCAATTACATTAAAATATTTTGAAGAATACCTCTTGAATTTTAGTTTGCTTAACATAAGTGAATGCAGAATTTATGAATGAATGTTTATTAGGCTAAAGTATGAAATCATACAGACTTTTCCTATTTGTGTGTCCAGTGAAATGAAAAACATAAAAAATTCAATCCAAAATGACTTTCTCTGAGAACAAGGCTTCACACATATTTGTCAAGATATTCTTTTATTACTCCAAAACAAAACAAAAAAAATCTTTATATGAAAGAAATGAAAACAAACAATACAAACTGAAAAGTCACATCTGACTGATTCAGGTCACTGCCAAAAGAAGTGCAGAGTTCATGTATTTCTTAAATCTTTATTGAAATTTGTTTTTGGATGTGGATACATATTTGACAAATCAGTTTTGTAGTTATACATTGTCATAATATGTACTCTTGACTTTTTCCTTTATCCTGTCTAAAGGCATGAAGATTTGGCATGATAAAATATGTTTCATATATGATTACATGCATGAACCACCTGTAGAATATTTATTGTTTGTTGAAAAGTGACACTCCTGGATTCCATACCACTTTCATTCAGCATCTCTGTGCCCTGGCAATTTTTCTAAATTTCTCTGTAGGTAATTCTAAGTTACAGCAAGAACAGAAATCCATAATTTATATAAAACATTCTGTTGAATCCTCAAAAAAAGGAAACAATCCATGGGATGAAAAGGCAATCTACAGAATGAGTGAAAATATTTGCCAGCTCTTCATGTGACAGTGTTAATATCCAGAATGTACAAAGAACTCAAAAAACAACAAAGTAATCCAATTAAAAAATGGGCAAATGATCAGAATCAATATTTCTCATAAATGGAAGCACAAATGGTCAATAAATATATGAAAAATGCTCAATATCATTATCCACAAGGGAAATGTAAATGAAAAGTACAATGAGATAATATTTCATCCCAATAAAATGGTTATTAGTTAAAAAAAAAATAAAGGTTAAGATGTGGAGAAAAAGAACCCTTACACAAGGTTCATGTACTAATGTAAATTAGTATAGCCACTAAGGCATGCAGTATGGAGAGTTCTCAAAAATTAAAACAGATCTACATTATGATTCAGTTCATACTCTTGTGTACATAGCCAAAGGAAATAAAATTAGCATCCAAAAGAGATAAAGAAATACCTATTTATTTTTCATTAATCACAAAATCTAAGATTCAGAATCAATCAAATTGCCTACCAATAGATGAATGAATAAAGAAAATAGTTTGGAATAAGAAGTAATACCTGATTATTGTTCATTAATCCCAAAATCTAAGATTCAGAATCAATCAAATTGCCAACAGATGAATGAATAAAGAAAATAGTTTAGATTAATTTCTACGACAATTATAATGAAAATATGTATGAAATGACTTACTTTAATGACTACTTGGCACAAAATGCTTTATATTTGACAAATTCAATCTTGTTGATTGCATCAGACTACCATTTCTAAACAGACAATATACAAAATATAACCAATGATTAAACTTTTCAGTCAGAATAACTCTACTTTTAAAATTTAATGGAATAATGTGTTCATTTTATTTCTGGTCATGATTTATTAACTGTTAGTGAATTTTCCTTCTACTTAAAACAAATATAAGATTTGGACATTGTGCACATATAAATGCAGATAGATAGTACTAAAATGATACCAAATTCAGTGCCATAACAATTGAAATGCGTGGAACATTAAAGGTGAGCTCCCCATTTACACATTTATTTGTCTCTCTTTTTTTTTCTCCTTCTCCTTCTTCTTCTCTTTTAGCTTATGTATATTTTCCGAAGGTGCAAAGGAATACTGGCTGTTTTAGCATGAGTAAAACAGATTGATAATAAAGCTAGCCAGGAAAAATGTGGTATATATATGCAATAGAATTTTTACTCAGCAATAAAAGAGAATAAAATAATGGCATTTGCAGGTAAGTGGATGAAGTTAGAGAATATAATGCTAAGTGAAGTTAGTCAATCTCAAAAATCCAAATACCGAATGCTTTCTCTGATATAAGGAGGCTGATTCACAGTGGTGTTGGGTCAGGGTACATAAGAGGATTAGAGGAACACTATAATGGTCAAAGGGGAGGAAGGGGAAAGGAGGGAGCAAGGGGGGATGGAAGGGAAAAGAAAAGGTGGTTGAATAAGATGGATATCATTATTCTAAATGCATGATTGAAGACTTGAATAGTACGAATATACTTTGTATACAAACAGTGTTATGTAAAAAGATGCTCTGTATGTGTATTATGAATTGCAATGCATACTACTATTATAAATACAACTTTGAATTAAAAAATATGAAAATTTTAAAAAATTGCTAAAAAAAATAAAAGAAAAAAAAATAAAGCTAGCCAGGGTAGCAGAGTTTTGAAGACAGGATTCTAAAAAGGTAGAAACTGTGTTTAAGGCATCCTCAATATCTGTATGAAAATTCCAAAGTACTTTTTGTTGAGTTATTCAACACCAAACTATGGAACATTTTGTTGAAACCAGATTTTGCGTGCTCAGTGCCAATTAAAACATGAAAGATTACATACACAGCACTGAAAATACTTTGGTGTATGGACCAGTTATAATGGAAATAAATTATCAAAGAGTCTACTCCATTGAGACACTGAAGGACACTAGTGAAAAGAACATATGGAAATGATACATTCTAATGATCCTAAAATCAAGTCTCAAAGAGATCACAATGATCAATGAGAATTACAAGAACAAATATCCACACTCTTCAGAAGATAACATAATCCAAATTCTCAAAAAGTATTATTTACAATGTCCAGTGTAAGATAAAAAGTTTGTAGACATGGTAAGAAATACATTAATCAAATTATATTCAGGAGGTAAATGTGTCAATTTAAGCAAATCTGAAAATATTTCAATTATTGGAGTAAGAACAAGAGGCAAAACATAATTAATTTGTTAAGTAGAAAAATATGTGGCAAAATTGATTAGAAAGATGAGTTAACACAAGTTGGTGTTAGTAAATGGAAAATTGGGTTAGAAAACTTGAAGTTAGTTTAAAAGAAAATATCCAGTTTGAGGACTGGGAATGATGCTCATTGATAAGTGCTTGTATCACACATGAGAGGCCCCAGGTGTAATTCCCAACATGTGTGAGCACGCGCACGCACACACACACACACACACACACACACACACACATACATACACCAAATATATCCAATCTGAAATGGAACAAAAAGAATGGAAAAACAGATAAAAAGCATAGGAGAAAGGTAGCATATGGCCCAAATCTAACAACCATATATAATTCAGGTCATAAAAGAAAAGAGAGGGAAATGGGGCAAAATAATATTTTTAAGTGAAAACACATTTTCCAAATCTAAAAAGGCACACACTATGTATCCAAGACAATGAATGAGCAAACCACAAAATGAAGTTCAAAAGAAACCACAGCTAAGAAAATCGTAACAAAATACAGAGAATAAAATACAAGGAATAAATCTTAAAATCATCCAGAAGACAAAAATAATTTATTTCACAATCAGTCATAAGAAAGAAACTTTGCTTCATAAGAAAAATATCTCAGCTCAAGACAATGCAATGTCACCTTTACAGTGCTGAGAGAATATAAGCTTGTTAACAAAGAATTCTATATCCAGCAAAAATATCCTTCAAAAGTGAAGGCAAAGTAAAAATATGTTCATACAAATGAAAGCTTTGTTTTCAAGTATTAAAAAAAAGCCACAGCCCCCAAAGAAGCAGAAAAACATAAAAAATAAACACTATTGAAACTTGTAAATATATAACTAAATATAAAATATTATCATTATTTAAATATTTAAAGCAACATTAAATCAAAAGTCTTCTGTACCTTAACTTATGTAATACTAAAATATATAATGAAATTTTGCAAAAAGCTGGTAGAGGAAATAAAGCTAATCCACTTAAATAAGTTCTGCATTGTTTTAGGTGTAAAAATACTGATCAATTATTGCTAGGAATATAAATATGTGGTGTTGTCTCTGATATGTTAAGGCTGTGTTTTCAATTTAAATTATAAAAATAGAAATGGAAGATACAACAACAACATAAAAGTAGTTGAAAACATAAAGGTAGTTCAAAAAATGAAATGATAAAAATACCTAATACAAAAGATATACTAAGAGGGGCTGGGGTTGTAGCTCAGTGGGAGAGTGCTTCCCTAGCACATGTGAGGCCCTGGGTTTGATCCTTAGCATCATATGAAAATAATTAATTGAAATAAAGGCATTGTATCAATCCACAACTTTAAAAAATTGAAATGAAAAGATAATAAGAAAGAAAAAAGAAGCAGTAAATGACTCATAAATACAAAGAAGAATATGGAAGACTTACGACCAACATTCTCAGCAATTGATGATCTAAACATTTCAGTTAAAATACTAAGATCTTCAGGATAAAAATATCAGCAACCCAAATCATTTTTTAAGCACATACCCACACAGATGATTAAAAATACTGAATCACATAAGAAGTCTATCACATCCAAAGTCATGCACTACTGTTAAAATGTGTGATATGTAAAGCTCCTGGGAAGCTTTCATTTAACACATAGTACAAGAATACTTACAGTATAAAGTATAATTGTAACACTGATAATATTACTACTATAATTTTTTTTTTTTTTACTGTGCTTTTCTTCTATGTAAGAAAAGGTATGTGTTCTCATGTGGAACACTGTAGTGTTTCAGTAAATGCAATTTGAATTTCCTTCGGTTTCCACTATAAAAATTTTGGCAGACTTTTGTTCTGTATACAATACAATGATTTTCCCATTATCCTTCCTTTGCCACACTATCCATAATTAAGTTCATATTCCATGAGCAAGCTTGGTCAATGTTACCTTTTAGTGTCATCTTGAATTCTGAATTGGGGGAAAAGGTCAGACATACGAAATTTCATTTGTGAGAGAGCTGATGTTATCCATGGTCCAGGACCCAAACAGTCAGTATGTCCAGCACAGTACATGGTGATAAAAGCAGATCAGTGGGACCCAAAGAACTCTTGAGGTAGACAGGCCTTGCCCCTGCAGGTGTACTTGTATGCTTTAAAAATACTATTGTGAGTTGATTATCATCCAATGTAGACATAAAACATTACATTTCACCTTATAAATATATTCAAATAATATGTATCAATTAGATTTTTAAATTTAAAAAAATTTAGAAAAACCAGCATTTTGATTTTGAGACCAGTCCCTTAAAACCTAGTTATCTATAACAATAATGTCATTATTTTATTTGGTCCTCACCATGAACCCATGTTCAGAGCCTTAATTTCTCCTTTGTGGTGTAAAAACAGCCTGTGAAACATGGACTAACTTGCCCAGATCCACAAAACATGTGACAGAATTTTGAATGATCAAAATGACCAATTACCATATTCCTTTAGGGAAGAGTACATAAGCAATTTCAGTTGTTTGTGCCAACAAGATGTAATCTGATGTTCTTTTGTACAGCATTCTAGCTAATAGCGAGAATGTCACGGCAAAAGAGACCTGAATTCAGTCACAGTCATACACTGCTAAATCTGCAATTTGGGCATTACATTGACCATTTCTGAGCATGTTTTCTCATCTGTATGGTGAAAAAATTAATGTATGCCTGTGTATTTGGTTAAGGAGATCTTATGAGCTAAATTTAAGAAGTCTAGTGTAATAAACTTCATGGTTGAATTATTTCAAAATAATAGTAGCTTTTATTGTTAAAAACACTCAACAATTGCTTGAAACAAAACAAAGATAAAATATACTCTAATTATTCAGTCTGCATGTTTTAGACCTGAAAATATATGCAGGTATTAGCATATTAATCTTTACACATCAATAGCTAAACTTTTCAAATCAGGTAAGGACATATTCTATTTACTTTTAAGATGTGTTTGTAATAGTGTTACCATAGCTTTACCTGTTAAACCATTTTTGCTGCATGGATAAGTTCAGTCATATTTCATAAATAATAAAGCTATTTTGGATAGCCCCTCTTTTAGAGAAAATATCTGAGATTTTAATATTAATCAATATAGTAATAGAAAATTTAGGGAGCTCTCTTTAGGAGTCCTGTTGTATGCTAAGTAATAATGTTTATGTTGGTAATGCCACAAGTACAAATGAGCAAAGATCACAGTCTCCAAGGAACTCACAGATTGATGGATGGAAATAGACCTGTCAACACCAAACACAAAGAGACAGAATAAAATGTGTGTCCACTATAAATACCTGAAAAGGACTGGTAAATTGTTACCTGGAGAATAAGGGAAACTGTCACAGAAGAGGTGCCATTTATACTGTCTTGAAGGATGAAAAAAACACAGAGAATAGGACTTTCTTGGCTGAAGAAATTGTGTATGTCAGTGCATAGCGGTATAAATGAAGAAAATAACTACAGACATTCAGAAAGATGTGAGCAGTTCCACTTACCTTGAGCACAGCATGCTGAGACTGGAATCATTGGAACCTCCAGACACCACATGCTCCACCACTTCTGAACATAACCAGAGGCTGGAATTGCAAACCTATGAGATTATGTCCCTAGCCTGTGGTTGTTATTTGACCTATCTGCATGTTGGAATCACTATGGGAGACAGAGATTGCCAATATCTTGGTTTTACCCTAGAAAAATTGAATCGGAGTCTCTGGATGAGGAGACGGGCAAAGGGCATCCTAAAATGTAACCAAGACTCTGAAAATCACTGACCCAGTTACTCAAGTCTGGGTTATGTGCTAATATGCTAATTAAATAAGCAAGATATAAGAGTCAATCATTCACCATTTTATTTAGCTTAAAAAGAATTTCTCAAGGTCACATTCAAAGGTATAAAGGGTATAAATTACCCTTTCCAGTTCTTAAGAAAATTAAGACTTTCTCCTCTGGTGTGCCAGTTTTTCTAGCAAAATACTTTGTTCATAAAAGTACTCGTTATAACTTTGTGTAAATTATGTTATAGTCAGTGTTTAACTCGGCTATCAATCTGTTTTGGGTTGTGCAACAATGACAGATCTAGCAACCTACTTAGCTATTATCTATCAAATTTTTCATATTTATTGTAATTGTAACATGTTATCTGGACATATATATTATAAAATATACAACATAAAAATTTTCAATTATTAAAAGTATTAAAGAGTTGTAAGTACATTGTTTACAAACTAAACAATGTAAAATATTTTTTAAATTCTAAGACAAGAAAAAAAAAGACTAATAAAATAAATTTAGTCTTCAAAAGATTTGAGAGGTAAAAACAGAAAGGATCATGGTTAGCTAAATTCTTTGTGAGGATTTTATTTTAAATAAACAGGTGACTCCTTATAAAGGAACTATTAACATTTGCTATTTACTGAATCACAACATCACACATAGATATAAATATATAGTGGGACGTTTATTTTTAATTCTCTATCACTTCTTTTATTTTCATGGAAGGCTCTTTTTTTGAAGTTTTGAGGTATTATTATTATCAAAGTTTTTTAATTTAATTATTAATAGCAAGCTTTTTAATAAAAAATCTATCAATTGATATTTTTCTTTTCAAATCTGGTGAACATAATGCCATTAATTTTGATACTCTGCCATTGTTTTTCTAGTTTGATGAAATAAAATCTCAGCACAGAATATTGATCAATCATAAAATTGAAGAATTATATATATTTTCTTTCCTTCCTGATAAACTAATCAATTGTATTAAGAAAAGAAGAAATGTCAGGAAAGGAGAGAATAGTAACTAAATTTTGTAAGTTTGAGAGCAGAAGACAAAAGTGCTTTATCAAAAAAGTCAGATCTTAAATTTTCAGTGTGAAAAGCTCATAATCAAGCTCCCAACACACTGCCCTATGACTATTGGAGTATAAGGGAATGTTTACAACATGGGTGGAGTTACAAATAGATTACAAAATAATGGTAATATTCTAGTCTTATTCTGGACATAGAAAAGGCAATTATACAGCTATTCTTTTAAACTGTGTGTGTTTTATAACCATTAAACAATCCATAAAAATAGTTATACATTATACCTTATGCTTTCTTTTTTGTTTCCTCTTTGGAAGAAAAAATATTCATTCTTTTAATCATAATTTATTTAATCCCTAATCTGTTGTCATCTTTCCTAATAGAGGAAGGAATGATAATATGCCATGAATGTAGGTGAGTTCAATAAGCATGTACGATATTATGTTATAGCCACGTGTTTACAGACTGTGACACATCCTTTAGAATAAGAGTTCCAAGAAAGAGACAATGCTTTTAGATTACCTGAGAAAGTGAGCAAAACAGCCAAAGTTTCATCATAGAAGTTCAAATTAGACTAGTTTTCTTAATTTGTTCAAATTAGTTATATATGACAATAGAATGCATTTTAATATATGATAAATAAATGGAGCATAACTTATTCTTCTGGTTTTATGTGATGTAGAATTACTTTGACTGTATAAACATAGTATAAACATAGGGTAATAATGTCCGATTCATTCCACAGTCCTTTCTGCCCCCATATACCCTCCCCTCCCTTCATTCTCCTCTGTCTAATCCAAACTACTTCTATTCTTCCCTAGCCACCAGCCTCCCCTTATTATGAATTTACATCCACATATCAGAGAGAACATTTGGCCTTTGCTTTTGGGATTGATATATTTCACTTAGCATGTTATTCACCAGTTCCACCCTTTTACCAGCAAATGCCATAATTTCATTCTTCTTTAAGATTGAGTAATATTTCATATACTATCATTTCTTTATCCATTTATCTATTCAAGGGCATCTGGGTTGGTTCCATAGTTTATCTATTGGGAATTGTGCTGCAATAAACATTGATGTGGCTACATCATTGTAGTATGCTGCTTTTAAGTCCTGTGGGTATAAACCAAGGAGTGGAATTACGGGGCTCAAATTTAAGTCAAAGATTAAGAAGTCAGGGTTTTGTTGTTGTTGTTGTTGCTATTTTTTGAAACTGGATTGAATTAGTGGAAATGAGGCACAGTGGCAGGGAGTTGTATTTCTTTAGGATCTTCTTGAATTTTTGTGATGTTGGTAACAATACCTACATCTGCATTTATAGCAAAGGTGAACTCTAGTCTTCATGTAATATTATTGTATGTTCTGAGGCATTATGTCTCAGATCCACCGAGTGGGATATACCTATTACTTAAGAAAGAAAGTGGAAATTATGGTTGTTTATTTCTTTCCTGGAGCATTTTGTATTGAATAGAAGCGAATCTGTAAATATTCAAGAAAAGTAATGTCAGAAAGTGGATTTGACATACCAGTTAGGAAAACATTCTGGGAAGCTATAATTATTAAAGTAACAAAGTAACAAAGAATTTTGGGTAGAATTTTTCCCCATTATTATGAAATAACTCCCAAGAAAATGAGAAGATGGCACACACAATGACCAGCTTCCAATAAGAGCAGGGATCTTAGAGAAATATATTGAAAAATATAAAGTACAGGAAGGATTTTGTGATAGCAAAATAAAGATCAATCAGTTGGTGCCATTGGTCTTCGAGTATTCCAATGAGATTTGAAGAAATGACAAATCACATAATGTTAAGAATCATGATTATGATAGGTGATTGGAGATGGTAAATGCCTAATATGGACAAGTATATGTAGGGTGTGAAGAGTGATGGAATTATCACTAATAATTTTTTAGGAAACAAGAAAAATATAATTTCTGCTCAATTCCTAATTATAATTTAATCTTCATGTTGTAGGATCAAGCCCTTTGGTTTTAAGGTCTGATTTTATATGTTCAAAATAGTATCATGTAAGCTGGACTCCACGGCACCAGGTGGTAATCCCAGCGGCTTGGGAGACAAGTTCAAAGCCAGCCTCAGTAATGGACAGGCACTAAGCAACTCAGTGAGACCCTGTCTCTAAATAAAATACCAAATAGGGCTGGCAATATGACTCACTGGTTGAGTGCCCCTGAGTTCAATCCCCTGTACCAAACAAACAAACAAAAATAATACCATGCAAAAACTGTTGTGCAAAACATTCTAGTTTTATATGGGCAGGGGTGAGCAGGTCTTACCATGAGTGATGGTCTTATATTCCAGGGTAATCTTTTGAGTGACGTAATCACAGAAGGGTTTTCTGTCTCATGGTGGCCTCAAGATAATACACATAGCTTTATGAACCTATTTGATCATTGTAGGAAAAATGTATTCCCTAATCTCACGTGGGTATGATCTTTATTTTTTTCCAAGAGCTCATTCTTTTTATTTTATATTTCAATAAAAGGATGAGCTAGTGCTGTGCCACTTTAATATTTCTTTCTCAATAATTTGTAAAAGGATTATTATATGATAGAATAATAGTTAAAGTATAAAATTCAAAAAAAATGGAATTTTCTATGTGGCAGGGGTACATTAATTGTGGATAGCATTAAATAAATGGAAACCTCAAGTATGAAGATGCATTAAATGAAAAGAAAAAACTGCATAAAATATTTTTGCAGTAAAGTAATACTCTTAATGTAAAAGATAATTAATAAAAAAATTAAGTCAAACTAATCTTGAAAGTTTTTCAGATAGCATTTTACATTTACTGTTAGTGAATTTTTAAGTCTAAATATATAAGAAGAGGGCTGGGGTTGTGGCTCAGCGGTAGAGCGCTCACCTGGCACGTGCGCGGCCGGGGTTCGATCCTCAGCACCACATACAAATAAACGGATTGTGTACAACTAAGGCAAACAAATAAATATTTTAAAAAATATATTTTTAAGAGGAAATATATTCCTATTTCTATAAAAATGATGATGACTAATATTTGTGTAATATTTACCATGATTAATATTCATTATTCCAAGTATTAAAAACTAGTTTCAGACTAGGGGTATAGCTCAGTGAAAGAGTGCTTCCTGAGCATGCACAAGGACTGGGGTGTGATCCCCAGCACCACACACACACACACACACACACACACACATACTAGTTTCTTAGAAGATAGAGTGCTACTCATTATGGAGCTATGTACAATATAAAATAATTTTTGATAATTCCAAGGTTGAAGTTCTCCATTTTCAGAGAACGCTCGCAAACAGAGAAAGGCAGAAGACTTTTACTTAGTAAGAGTTGCCCCTACCATTTTCTATGATTAGTAAAAATAACTTCAAATCCGGTTATAGAATGTTCTGTTGGATTTCAGGCAAAACAGTGTTTCCCTGTAGTTGAATTTCAGTGAGAAATTAAATGTTTGCAACATCAGGGATTTAAAGCTTTTACTTGTGAATATTTACTGTAAACTATGATAGAATATTTAGTGTGGTTCCTTTCCCCCCACTTTACATATATTACTTTATCTCAGTACTAACACAAAGGTCTCTATAATATGTAGTTTTATTTAAAGAAACAAGTAAACCTCGAAGAAATAAGTCTGAAGGAGTCTGGGAATTTTAAATTAAGTTTCTTTGCCTCAAGAAAACACTCAGCCTCCATGAAGAATTCACTAAGCTGTCTTAACCAGTTGGATTTTCTAAAATCTGAGATGTGCATGAAGTTTTTCCTTCTTCATCTGCCTTCATTTGTAGATGAACAAATTCAAACTTGCTTTTTTCACCCACCTTCTATATTTAAAACACAATCATTATACAACTATGAACTCCAAGTTCAATCACCATGCATTAGTGGTGTCACAGTTTATTTTGGAAAATGTAAAGTTTCATTTTTCCAAGCATTTATTTTCCCATCTCAGAAATAAATTTCCATAACACAGAAACCTCAAATAGGCAGCTTTATTATCTACACTTCATGGATAAGATTCACTATTGAAAAGAAAAAAAAGTGGAAATTTCATTTTTTTTCTTTTTTCCTGTTGTCTGTTTTCCTTTGAAGCATCAAATAGGATATTGATATTTTTTGGCACTTAAGCTATTTACTTACTGAAACTTAACGAGCCGTTATAAAGTGCGCCATATTCCCTCTGTGCATTTCATACAACTATTACTAGAACTTCTCTTCAGAAGGATTTATCTACTAATCAATATCTTTCTTATTGTGCCATTTCCAGAAGTACTGAAGAGACTTCCCTTCTGAAGCAGGGTTGGACTCGCTGGCTTACCTGCTTTCAGAGTTGTACAGTGTGCAGCAGGGACTCTACAGGTGGACTGTGAAGTTTTTGATATGCCCATGGTCATCATTATTTTTAGGCATTTCCAGGGAAAGTGAAAATCCCTCAAGTGCATTAACAAGTAAAAAACAAAGTGTTCCAGAAATCTGAAACTACACTTTAAACTGTTCTCTTTCCTGAAAAACATGCCCAGACATCACTAATGAGATGTTTTTAAATGACTGTTTCTGAAAGAGTATTTTATATTATAAACTCATAAAGATATAAATTTAAAAAAATATAATTATCAATTATGAATATACTCTGAATTCCTTCTCTTCGTTTCCCTAAACTTGGAAATTTGGCACTGAATCAAATAGGGAGCAGTAAATTTTCTAAAGATTATACACAAAATTCCGTTTTAATAACAGCACTCTCCACGTGATGATATGCATTTCTACAGATGATTTACAGGTTACAGGCATGCTGTGACCTCTCTCTCAATTGCGGACAGATTAGGCAGAGCTAATTAACAGGGACTAAAAACACTGGGCTGTTTTCTCTTATGGGGGGTCTTTGTTAAAGCCTCCTCTCTGAGCCCTCCCAGTTTATTCGCTTGCAAATCACTGCTCCCAAAGAGGTCTTCACTTCCCCAACCCCAACCTGGAGCCCTGCAGCGCCATCAGCTGTAATATCTTCCTATTTGAGGGACGTCTCTTATTAATCAAAAACGCGGAATGGAAACCAATCAGATAGAGAGTTCCTTTGGCTTCAGCTTTCTGCCTGTCTGAGTTAAAAGTGATGCTGAAGAGAGAGGCACACTGAGATGCGTGAAGATTCAGCTGTGAAGATACTATAAAAAGAGAAGAGAAGGAATGAGACAGAAGCAGAAACAGAATTATCGGTGCTGAGGTGCTGAGTACAGCTAAACTCAGTCCTGTTACTAAACAAGGTATGCGTTTTTTATTCTTTGCTTGACAATATAAGCTATTCAGTTTTTGCTTTCTTAGAATCAAATACTACAAATATTGCTTTTCTTCCAGTTGCTGTATTTTGCTCTCTCTCTCTCTCTCTCTCTCTCTCTCTCTCTCTCCTTGGAAGCAGGTAAGAATATATTTTGTAGTGCTTGAGTAAGACATGTAAATGCTTAGTGATGAAACGTATTATTTTCTTATTGTAATTTTAGAAAATCTGATACCTACTCAAGCTCCTTTTATAGTCCTCAAATGTGCATATAGAAATATTATCCTAAAAATAAAAGTAAACTTCAAATTGCATTAGTGGCCTTGAATTCCTCCCATCTTAGTATGTTCATGTATATTCTTATTATATTAATTGGAAATGGACTTCCAGCATGCTCTTAACTTTTGTTTAACTAATTTGATTCAGAATTGTCAAACATAAAGATATCTTGATTCATAATTTAATAAGTGACTTTCTTATTCTCAATATTAAAATGAAATTATACATAAGTAGTAAAATGGATCATATTTAGATGGACATCAGATGTCAGGATTAAAGTGAGCATTTTACATGGTAAAGGGGGTTCTTCAAATATTTGTGGTTTTGACCTGTGCCAACATTCTAAATTATGCCTACTGCTTATATTTGGCAAATTCACCTAAATGTCATGAAGACTTGATAAAAAAAAAAAAAAAAAAATCACAGAAAGGGAAAGTGTCAAAAGTACAATAGTCATTTTTATATTTGAACTGATTGAAAATGCATTGATTTGATGAAGTATTGTTCTTTTTTCCCCACTGCACCCTAATATATCCAACTCACATTAATTATATTTTTTTGCAAGTTCACTAATATTTAAAAAAAAGCTTGATGAATTGTACCTGTTAGAGTATCAAAATTCAATAGTATTTACAGTTAGATACTGTTAACAGAGAACAGTTATCAGAAAATGTTTAAGTAACAAAGATGCAATAAAAGGAAAGTTAGAATTATCTAACTAGCAGATAAGTTCACATTTATATGTATGGATACCTTTTTGGTAAGGATGTAATAAAATTTGAGGAGAAATCAGAGGTGATTTCTGGAGATGTTGTCATTTATTATTTTATGCTGTAGATATATGAGACTTGTGGAGACTTGTGATTTTCTTTCACAAGTCTCCAGGATGGTATGCATCAAGAATTAGTGACTTTGTGACATCAAAAACATTGGTAACTTTGTAATATAGGAAGAAATATTCAATTGGTTGCCTTTGGTTTTAACTATGAAATTAGAAGTTACCCATTTTCAGTATTCTATATTGGTAAAAAAAAAAAAAAAATCCTGCATTCAATAAAAGATGAATCCGACACTGACTCATAGCCAAGGCAATGTTATGTCAAGTGCAGAACATGTTTGTTTACAAAACTGGTTAATACAGGTATGAATAGATCATTTGAAAGATAGGGAAAATGAAATTGCATGCTCTTCCAGCACATAGCACCAAAGTACTTGGATATAACACGAACAGCATGTATTTGCAGTCCTGTCATCTAATGTATTATGGGTTCAGCTGAAGTTTTCTCAAATGGAGAGTGCAAAAGGAACTGTAAGCATTTAATAGATATATGGATGACATGTTGAAATGTCATCATATCTATATTAATGTGTTTTGACAAATGAGCAAATATAAGGTAAAGTGCATGCTATAAATAAATCTAATTCCAGAAATAATGAACAGGAAAATGTTTAAGAAAAAGCAAATGGTATTATCAATTTAAGAGTAATGCACTAACTTCCATTTAAATTAATTTGTTATTACTAATAAGGACAATGTTACATAAGCTAATGCTATTGTATAAGAATAAAAAAAAAATTCTTCCCTTATTACACTACATGGTAATTAAGGGAATATCTGAAATGGTTTACATACTCATGTCAGCATTTTTATATTTATTGCATTATTGAAATAAAAGTGTCTTATACACTACCTATGTGTAGCCACATTCCAATTCAAAGCCGATACTGAAAGTATGTTTTTAAATGCTATGTTGATAAACTTGATGAATTGTGTGTGAATCAGAAGCTCTTCTGAATGTCACCTTGCATGGAGATGTTATGGTTTTGTTATTTCCTCTAAACCCTATAAACACAAAGCTTTAGTCGATGCTCTATCTCTTCTGTGCTGTATTCACCACGTGAGATTGTTTTTAAAAATGGAGATTTTTTTTCCCTACTTCTTAATGTCTTTTTAGGCATCAATAGTTACATGAGATAGAGAGTCCTATTTCTACACTGTATGAATGTAGTTAACCAGAATGCTTTGGTGGATGCTTAAATTATATAATACCAATTATGTGAGTAATGTGGCAATATATTTATGTGAGAAAGGATGAATTATGATGACAGAGAATTTGAAGAATACATAAGAATGTGTCGCAAATAAACATTGACTATAACTTATTTTCAATGGAAGGAAACAAACTAGATGGATCATGATTTAACATTAATACAAACACAGATGCTTCAGTGTAAGTGATCATTTGTTTGCTCTCTAAGATTAATTTGCAACACTGATATGTACATTTGACTATAATGTAATTAATCTCACATTTGTAAAGTATGAAACTTTTTAAATGTTTGATATAACATTTTAAACATGTATACTTCTGAATTTAAGGATATGTCTATTTATATATGTATAGTAAACCAATAACAGTATTAAATGCCGAGTAGGTTTGGTTTATGGTAAGGTATTAGTGACTAAAGCTATAGTTAGATTCTTCGGTTTTTACTTCCTAAATAATCTACTTAAAGTTAAGTCTTTTTTTTTTTTTTTTAAGGAAGAATGAAGAATACTAAATATCACCAAAAGACATAGTTTAAAGTTAGCTTTGTTTGATTTCACATTGATGCTGTATGATCATTTTTATTGTAACACCTAAGACCTGTTTCCCATAATAGAGCAATTTCTTTCTGTGTATCTTACATATGTTCTTAAAAATGAATTTTCTCTTTAAATATATCCCAAATTAATTGTCTTAATACCCATGTTGTTATTTAGGGGGTTAGATAAAATTCTAGAATATTGGAAAAGGGACTTTAAATACCTTCAACTCTCATTTTGCACATGAAAAACTGAGGATTAAAAGGATTGGTTTGAATATACAAAGTTCTTCAATCATAGATACATAATGGGCAAACTTATGTGACAACAGCTCACATTTAAGTCTTAAAAAAGTAGAGTAAGAAGACTGACAAGTACATAGGTAGGTAGGTAGAATGGTAGATAGCAATAACTTCCGTGTTGTTATAAATGCCCTCTGAAAGTTCTGTCTATTGAGATGCTTCAATTTCTCTGCCTAGAACCACCATTATCTTCAATATTAAAATATGGTAAGGAGTGCACAGTAAGGAGAGTGTCCTTACAGCACTTTTATACATTTTCATTGCTGTCCTAACATGTTGATGTACTTATCCCTAAATTTAGCACGAGTAAGAGATGGTCTTATAACCATATTAGAAATGCAAAGTGCTGGATAAAAGCAGTCCCTGGAGCCTAACCAGGAGATTTTATATTAGCACTACCAGGAAACACCTCCCAAACATAAAAGGCATGATAATGCCTTTTACTGACTGTGAAGGGAAAATGGAAACATCATGAGGTGTTGTTGTCAGTTGCTGTGTGTTCTATTTATTTTACTTTTAGGATGAGAGGTGGGATTTTTAGGTGAGAGGAGCCAAATATTTGTTTAAAATGATGTTGAATCTTTTTACGGTTTGTTTGTTTGCTATTTCTTAAGTTTGGTAAATTATAAATCAGCTACAAAAGGAATGAGTGCACTCATGTCTTTAATTTCTCTTCAAAACAAAATGACTTTTGGTCCTTCTAGTTATAAAACATCAGAACTTATGATTGTGTCTCAAGTATGGTTTACAACGTCTGCCACTCACATTCAATTTTGGAGGATTGCTCTACAATTCTGATGAACATGGTTGAGATGGTTGAGGTTGATTTCATTTTTTTTTTTTTTTTTTTTTTTTAATTCCAGAAACTTATTCCAAGTTGTAATGGAAATACTGGTAATTAATAATTATTATTTAAATTTGAGTTCAAAGACTTACTATATCCCAAGGTGCACTGGAAGAAGCAAATATATCTGATGGAATTGTTATTGGGTTACGCTGCATTTGCCACACTTCATATATTATTTATAGTATATCCAATGGATAATGGAACTTTCCATCATATTTAGTGAAACAGGATCTTGTGGAAGTCATACAAAACATCAGATAATACCTACAAGTAGTCAGTGTGACAAGGGAGACAACAAACAAAACATAAAATAATTGGTAGATAAGGCAAATGGCTATCCATAATTCACTTCCTGGGTCAAAAGACATGACAAAAAAAATACATACTGCTGTGATAAAACTGGGACATCAGTCCCAAAATTTCTCAAAGGGAGATTTCTCCTAGATTTCTTCATCATGTATTTTCTTTTCTACCAAAGCAGGTTAAAGTAACAATTTTATATAAGTGCCTGAAGTTTTTTTTTTTTTTTCCAAAATATTCACATCTATGTGAACACTTATTAACACATAGAATTTAGAAGAAATTTAAATGATTCCCCTGTAATGCTAATATGCTACAGATAAAACATTCAAGAGATCTTGTAGTTCAAATTACAAAAATATCATCTCTATATGTCTGTCTTCGTGCTTACCTATAAATATTTCCAGAAAATAGAAAGGGATAACAAATTAAATGATTTTAATATAGAAATTATTTGCAGCCTTTGATGATTTGATGCTGTAATAAGAGGCACTAAAACACCATTTTTCCCCTAGTCAATTATAGATACATCATAAATAAGTGAAAAAATGTAGCACCAGAACTTTTAAAAATTAATCTCAATTCTAATCCATGTATTATAATTGACTCAAATATTATTTATTTGAATTGGATAAACTGATTTTTAAATATTATCCAGAAAACAATTATGTTCACAATTCTTGAAGTTCTCATAAAAAATATCTCTCTGCTCACACATCTGGTGAGTGGGGAAAACATTATGGAAAGTAAAAATGATAAAGTTTTCCCAACCCTCATTTAAATGCAGATTATAATCTTATCAGAACATAAAATTCTTATAATTTTACATTTGTCAGGAATCTCAAATTTTTTATTTGACCACTTTTTTTGAGGATCAACTCAATAGGCATTTGATATATTTTGTATTTGTAAATTAAAAATTTTTTTTTTATTAAAGCTTCATATTAAGATTGATATCATTGCCTTACAATTAATATGATGTACACAAGAATTAATAACACTGAAGGATAAACACTTTTGTTAATGTTATTCCTCCTAGATTAATTTCATAACATATTTGTACATCATAAAGCAATTATATAAATTATGTACTGAGAAACATTTAGAATAAGATTAAATATTTGAACAGAAATAGAAATTTTGATATTTTAACTATGTCTTCAATTTAGTCAATTTTTTTTAAACAAAGGAACATTTAAGAAGGTTGGGATTTGTATTTCTGACAATAAATGATATATAAAAAACTAAATATTTAGTCTACTATTATAACAATATGTATGCTTACATATGCAAATGATATTCATCTGACTTTTTTGTTCTATTTAGAATTCAGCTCCTTGGTTCAATTATTTGCAATGAAGAATGTTATAATTCCTGCAAATAAACATATTTTTCTTTGTAATGAAAATTAACTTTGGCTAGATTAAATTAGGAAGTTCTATAAGATATAAATTGTGAATTATAGTAATTAAATTATATTTTTAAAATCTTACTATTGTTTTAGTACATTAAAGTAACGATTTTTCTGTTATTCATATCGATATCTTACCTCTCTAGATCTAAACAGTAGACTATGTCTTATCTCTCTAAATCAAATAGCATCATACATCATCTGATGAGTTCACTACTTTGGATCTGTGGGCTGTATTAAACTCAATATTCAAAAGCTAAATATGTAAGAGATATATTTAAATGGAAAGTGAGTTTGAACTTTGAAAATGTTTTATGATTTTAGATTGTTAAAAAAATTGTTCTGATAACTTTTGTAAATGAGTATATTTCAGTAAGATGCTCTGAGATTATTTTTAAACTAAAATGTAAATATTAAAACCAACAGGGACCAAATGACAGAACTGGGGAAGACAAGTTTTGAGGTTCCATAGCAGACTCAGTAGCACAGCCATGCAATAGTTTGCCTTTAATAAAGATGCCGTCACAGACATTTTCTTCTCCCTTGACCTAAGCTGCACTCGGGTTTGCTGCTTGACAGATGAAGCTCTGGCTCTGGGATCTCACAACGCTTTATTTAAACATGAGTCCAGAGATTTTTCTCTTTTATGCTTGAGACTAAACTATGTTTTTGGAAGTGTTACATTAAAATTGATCTTTAAACAAATTCAGGGAGAAACAAAATATTATATCAGAGTGAAAATGTCACTTACATATATTTTGCATTATGTTTCAATGACCATAATTACAAATTACAGTTTTCCAATTTTGTAAGAAAATGTAGACAAAACAGCTGATATGGGAAACAATCTGAGAAAATCCTACACTAGAATGAAATTCCTCTCCAGATTTTAGTTTGGAGAAACATAACTATTTATAAAAAAATTTGTTTTTGAAAATATGTATTTCAAAGCCAATTTTGAAAAATAACTAATTATTTTATAATTATAAAAATACATACATATTCATAGACTACATTGGCTCTCTCTAAATCTGAAATGTTTACTAAACCATTAATTAATATATATTTGTTAAATTTTCAGTTATGTATCATTTGTCCAAATATAATTCATCCATTTTTTTTTTAATCAGCATTTGGCTTCTATCCACTTGAAACCATATGAAAGCTTATCTTTATATCATTGTGAGAACAAACTTAAAATTATTAATCAAAATATTAATCTTACAGCAGGTGGATGGCGAGGAGATAGTTTGTCAACATATTTTTTTTACTTACCAAAAGTAAATTTCGAACCAATTTTAACATAGAATAGAAAGCTTATAGAATTAAGATCACAGGTCTTTTTTATTTAGCATTTATTAAAAAAATGTTCTCAGTGACATATACCCTAATACAGTATATCAACTGATATACTAATAAATACATATTTATATTCAGTACATATGTATATATAATGAATTAATGAACTACTATTTACCAATATGCAAAGTTGCTGGGAGTTGAACCCAGAACCTCACCCATGCTAGACACATGCTCTGCCACCAAGATGAACCACAGTAATGTGTTATGTGTTGAAAGTGTTACATTTATTTTTTCCCTTAAAAATAATTGTAATCTATGAAGAAAGATCTCCACACCCTTCTTTTATTCTTTCTCTTTAGCTTGAATTCTAAATCATTTTTTGGCTAACATAGACTTTAATTGTCTACTTTAATTGTGCATCGCCTATTGTTTCCCAAAAACTGACCATAGGTTTATGGTGGTTCACAGAAAGCAGAGACAGCCTTCTCCTGCAGTAAACTGAGGTGGTGCATTTCTCATGTTGCTTGGACTCCTTGAGCTTTTCTACCTCACCACTGCTCTAGCTTTGCGGCCCCTTCTGTCTCCACCCCACAGCTTTTCTTCATTGCCTTATCATTCTCCCCCTCTCCACTTCCCCTCCACTCTAAAGACAGAATATTTTTAACTACAAGTGTCTATCCTTTGTAACTTGGCTTTCACTCTGGGAGATGATTCAGTGTGTAATAGAAAGTGACTTTTGCAACATGAAAAACTCCTTAGATGCCAGGATTGAATAAAAAATTGTCAATATAGTTCATGACCAATTTTAGAAACTGCTGTACCTCCCCATACTTTCACTGTCTAATTCACTGGAAATGGACCTTTAGGGAGCTGAGAATCACCAATTCTTTTTTGTCTCCTTTTTCATTTTTTTATTGTTGCATTGTACATAATGGTGGAATATATTGTTACATATTCATTTGTGCACACAATATAAGAATATAATTTGGCTAATAATCTCCAGTATTTCCCCTTTCCCTCCCCTCTTCTCTCTGTCTGGTCCTTTTCTTCTGTTCTACTGATATTTCAATTTTCATGAGATCCCCATTACTCACCTTTCTTTTCCCTCTTTCTCTCTAGTTTCCACATATGAAAAAAAAAAAAAGTCACATTATTGAGGCAAGCACTCTACCAACTGAGCCATATCCCCAGCCCAAGTCACGTTATTGAAAGAGACATAGTAAATCAAGCAGAAGCATTTCACTAACAAGAAGATTGATGAGTCCAGCATTATAGCCCACCATACATACAGCTACTTGAAGACTTTGGAGAATTGTTCATTTAAAAAAAATGTGTATTGAAAAGTTAATGACTACCCTGTGCACTCAATACTCTTACAGCAGGTGGATGGGAGGAGATAGTTTGTCAACATATTTTTTACATGGTCAGTGTGGCCGCAGGAGCCCCATACCTAATACATCAATTTTTCACATTAAAAAAAAAATTTTCATGTTCTACTTCAATGTGGTAGAAACATCAGTCTATCCTGGAAGTTGAAGGTGCAATTGGAAGCAGTGCTTACTTATCACTACAACCCCATGTGTCATCCTCAGCATGTGGAGGCTTGTGGAGAAGCCTATTCAGAATATGTCATAGGCCCTTCATTTTCCCTCATCACAAACTGATAATAAGGACAAAGACTTTTATATTATTTATATTAATCCATTAGTCCATCTATTGGCTGATTATTTAATTTTCTTACATTTGAATTTACTCCTTAGTGAACCCTGCTGCATCCAAAGTATGAAACTATAATATAAATTGCACCTGCTCTTCTGGGTGCTCTGCTGGGAAGGTCACATTCAGATGGAGACAGCGGTTGGGTTGCTTCCACATAACTTCAGCCTTTAGATATTCCTTTTGGACATCATGTCAAAATATCTGCTTGAAACTCCTCCTTTTTCTTCCTCTCTCCCTATTCCTCTCCCCCTCTCCCTCCCTCTCCCAGTCTTTCCTTTTATTTGTATCCTATGTAGCTTGGAATTCATCTAATAGCATTAAATTTTTTTAATAACCATTAAATTTTTTCAAATAATATTTTCCCAGTCATTTTTTTCTGTTTATTATACATTCTAGTTATGGCAATTTATAATTGGAAGCATTTTATACATTGCCCTACTATTCTAAATTAATCCTGAGTGAAGGTAAATCTCATTTTGATATTGTCCCTAAAATTTAAATTAATAAATCTCATATGAAACACAGAGCACACAATACATTTAAAAATAGTTCTATGATAAGTAGATGCTATTTTTCAAATGAGTTCAATACAATGTTTTTAATTTTCCTCCTTGTTTCCAAATGACCTATATAGAGAAAAAAAAACTTCTTCATGATTTGTAATCATGTCTTACAGGATATATGCTGCTAAATTCTGAGAGATATAACCTTTGTCATATTATACTTTGATCTTTCACTGTCTTCCTTGGGCCACTTTTGTTGTAGTTCAGAACTTCAACATCTTCTTGGGAATGTGTGTGTGAGTGTGTGTGTGTGTGTGTGTGTGTGTGTGTGTGTGTGCGCGTGCGCGCGTGTGCACGCATGTGTGTGTACTCAGTACTGGGGAGTAAACTCAGGGGCACTCTACCATTAAAACACATCCCCAGTCCTTTTTATTTATTTATTTATTTTAAATTTTCAGGCAGGTCTTGCTAAGTTTCTGAGGCTGGTCTCAAACATTATCCTCTTGCCTCAGCTTCATAATTGTCTGGAATTATAGGCTTGGCTAAAGTGTCTAACTCCTTGTTATATTATCTGAACAAACTTTTAATTATTAACTTGCTCAATAATTCTTTTAACTACTGATACATTCTTCATCGTGTAATTTTGTAAATTAGGGATCAGTCCAAGCAATTTTTCTCTCCTTACACTTACCAACCCCCCATCCCATTCATAAATGCATCAACCTTGAATTCAAGATTTCAGCAATTTGCTTTATACTTTATTTGTTTTTTCCTGCCATTTCTGACTCTTAAACATATAATGTCTCAATTTATACCTATATGTCAGTACACAGATATATACTTTGTCAAGAAATATTTGAAAAACTGAATAATATTCATGTGCAACTTCAAAATTGCTCTTGTCAAAATCTAGTAAAAATCATTTCAGTCAAACCAAATATTATGCTTTATAGGGGGAAAAAAAAAACAAACTTTCCCTTTCCTGTCTCAGTTTCTTTTTTCTTTTTTTTTTTCTTTCTTTTTGGTATTATTCTGTTATTCAAATATAATTTCCTCTACCAATCCATTGTAACAGTGGCTACCAGTTATTATTAAATAGCATATTAGTCCTATCAATATATTCTAAATTCAGGAAGTAGACCCTGAAATCTTATTTTTACCAAAGAATACTAGAAAGTTTGGTCACAAAGTTTCTGACAGACATTGCCTTAAAATGTAGGCCTCAAATGGTCAGAATTGGTTGGAGAGCTTTTCAAAATATAGTGTTTGTGATTGAATAGAAGTTACTTGGGAGAAAGTCCATGGCTTTCATACTCAAAAAGACGTATGAATTACTTACCAGTCCATATGTCAAATTTCATCTTAGCTTAAGAACACAATTTTATTGGAATATAAACCAAAGTACACAAGGTTTATGAAGTGCATAGACCCATGATCTCTTTCAGATCACCACAGTTACTTATTCTGTTTTATTTGTAGATTTTCTTCACTTCTGGGTACAAATTGTCTCACATATAATGTAATAAGCACAAAGTTTAGATAAGCAATGTTTTGTGGTTAGAAAAGACAACATCCTGTGGTCAAATATCTTACTTGTAAAACCCCATTCTCCTATATGCCTCAAATGCAAATTCAAGAAAATAAATTTAATGTATTCAGGTTCCAGAGCTTCCTGTGCAAAACTAAGGTACTGGCGGTATCTATAATTCAAGGCAAGAGGAATTAATTCAAAATGGATTCTACTGTTATTATCATAAAGAATGTGTTCCTCAGGTTCATGATATATGGACCTGACCATGGAAAGTGTATTGGAATCCTCCCTTTGTATAAGTTGGAGTAACACTTTGCTTAATTTTATGAATAAAATTCATTGTTCTTGATAGTAGGAGAATTGAAATTAGAAAAGTTTAGAAGTAAGCTTTTATATTATGAATATAAATATTTTTACATGATCTGGTTTCTTAAAATTACATAGCATACAATGGAAATATCCAAATTTTGAATAATTTTGTGCTGTGAGTTTATACCATCTTGAAATTAATAAAGAATATTTACTATCAGAGGTAGACTATTACCAAGTTTATTGCTTAATGTTTAAATGGACATATTTTTCACAGATCTTAGAAATGCCAATGAATTATAGAAGTCTTTTAGATCAATGGTGCAAGCTGCCTGTCATGGCCAGCCACGGCGCCGCGGGAGGAAAACTCGGAGGCAGAGTAAAGCTATTATTACTTTTACTTCTACTTTCTTAGAGAGAGCTTAGAGAGAGAAAGAAAGATTTTTCTTCTTTTTAGAAAGAGCTTAGAGAGAAAGATTAGAGAGAGCTTTCTTCTTTCTTCTGTTCTTCTTAGCTTAGAGAGAGAGAAAGAAAGATAGAGCTTTTTTTCTTAGAGCTTAGAAAGAGAGAGAGCTTGAAAGAGAGAGATTTCTTTTTTAGAGAGAGAGAGAGAGAGCTTAGCTTTTAGAGCTTTTTTCTTCTTTCTTCTTTCTTCCTCGGGAGCCTCTGCTTGACTCTGACCAGGAATTACTTCTTCTATCTGGTTTCTCTTCTGTAACCGCTCTGCCTACGTTCTGGCCGCTCTGATCCTTTTCTTCTTCTCCGACCCGAACTCTTCTTCCGACCGAGCGACTGCATGACTGACTGAATGAATTCATTCTTCTCCTGACTCCGACCGCTTTCACCGGTTATATACCTTTAGCTTTGCGGGTGCCTCACGTGCATTTACAGGTGCGTCACATACATACTTATTATCAGGTGAAACTTATGGCTTCCAGCTGACCGCAATAGCCATCTCCCTAATTGGGGCTCCTTCACAATGGTAATAAAATTTCATACTATCTCATATCATCACATATTTTAATGCCATCATATTTAACTTCCTGTTTTTATCATTTTTATTATTTTCTTTTTTTATTCTTTTAGTTATATTAATAATGACAGTAAAGTAAATGACATTCTTGATCTTAAAATGAACAGTGCATATAAAGATGATTTATGTGTGCAAGAATTTTACTGTGGTTTAAACTAAAATGGTAATAATTACATATGTATGAGCAACATTCACTAAAATTAAGTTAAGTGTTATATTTGTGGTTAATATTAATAATTTAATAGTTACCTTTATGCTCTATAAAATAGCTATTGCTATTTATAAAGTATATAAAATCTTAAATTATATTATTGAATATATTAGCCCCTTAATCACATATTAGTTACAAATAATTTTTATTCAATCTTCACAATGAATAAAATATTTTTCTTGGTCCTGAAGTTATAGCAATGAATGTTATATACAAGGAATTTTTAAGGTATTCTGAGGTACTTTCTGGAAAAGTTAAACAAATAATAAGTAAGACAATTATAGGTGATAATGACTTGTAGCAACAGATGGAGTGATGGAGAGTTACTGTAGGAGTTGGTGGAACTTCATGGAGGTACTGAAAGAGTTTTCTTTTAGAAGGTGACATTTGAATGGAGAGTAGCAAAGAATGAGGAACAGCATTTTAGGTGGCAGAAGTGGTAGGTGTAAGAGCATAAGTATGTTAACAGAATTTGCTTATTTTGTAAATAGTTTTATTTAATTACATCACAATGTTATGTATTACTTATTATAAATTTCTGTTTCAGTATGCTTTTTTCCTGCTGTGATGAAATCACCCAACAAGAACAACTTCGATGAGGAAACTTTATTTGGACTCACAGTTTCAGAAGTCTCAGTCCATAGATGGCCAACTTTTTAAGCTCTTGAGGGAACTAGCTATAAATTCCTTAATGATAGTCCACAGTACATATTGAAAGGTTTATACCACTTGTGCAAAGGAAACAGTTATAATGACACTGTTCTTTCTAAAAATGACATGGAGATAAACATGTTTCTCCTCATAGTTGAGAAGCTACACATTTTGACTAAAATGTCGTAAAACAAAAATAAAACCCAATTTGGATTTTTAATAAAAGTTCAATAGATACTATCCAAAAGAGAATACAATGTTGTGTTTTGTAAGCTGCCTGTCACGGCCAGCCACGGCGCCGCCACGGGAGGAAAATTCTCGGAGGCAGAGTTATGCTTTTACTACTTTTACTTCTACTTTCTTAGAGCTTAGAGAGGGAAAGAAAGATTTTTAGAGAGAAAGATTAAAGCGAGCTTTTCTTCTTGTAAAGATAGAGCTTAGAGCTTAGCTTAGAGAAAGACTAGAGCTTCTTTCTTCTCTCTTCTTTCTTCCTTCTTCTTTCTTCTGTCTTCTGTCTTCCTCAGGAGTCTCGGCCTAACTCTGACCAGTCATTACTTCTTCTATCTGGTTTCTCTTCTGTCTTCTATCTGGTTTCTCTTCTGTAACCGCTCTGCCTACGTTCTGGCCGCTCTGATTCTTCTGACCGACCGAGTGACTGCCCGGCTGACTGAATTCTCCGTTCTCCTAACTCGGACCGCTTTCACCCGGTTATATACCTTCAGGTTTGCGGGTGCCTACAGGTGCGTCACATACATATCAGGTGGAACCCATGGCTTCCAGCTAGCTACAACAGCCCTTCCTAATTAGGGCTCCTTCAGTGTTTTGGGGGTGAATTGTGTCTTTCTAAGTTATTCCGTAAGAAAGTTCATCATTGCTAAGTTGTTGAAATGATTCATATGCCCTTTGGGAAATGATAGGGTATTTATGATTTTGGTCTGAGGCAAACTACACCTCTCACTTTCTATTTCTCTTTTCCCAACCCACATCTTTTCACCCTTGTTTTGAACTACACAATAGGCAACAACTCAAGTTTACTTAAATATTAACTATAGTGGTAAGAGTTCAGGTTCTGAGTAAGAAATGTTTGCTTTATTTCTCTCTCTGTGGTTTCAACATATTTTATCTTCTCAAATATCAGTTTCCTCATGTAAAAATATAGATAATTCTAATTCTGAGGTTTGTCAATGATTGTGTTAAAACATGCATCAAAGTACTTATAATAGATACTACTCTTTATTATTGTCTTGAGAATGTGCTCATACAGTTTTGAGTACTAGTTTTGGAGAATTTTATTATTGTATATGATAAAAGTAGTAATACTATTCTATATGTTTTAATTTTTTTACCAAACTTTTAAAAGAAGGTAGAAAATTAAAAATAATTGTTTCTCCATATACATGATGAAAAAGATGCTTTTAGCCCCAGGTACAATTTTATTTGGTTAATTGGTATACTTTTGCAAAAGAAGCAGATGATATACTGTTCTTTTAGTTTATGTATTCATTTACATTTTTGAGATGGAGTATCATTATATTTCCCAGGTTCCCTTCAGACTCCTGGGTTTAAGTGATCCCTGACTCAGTATTTCAAGTAGCCTGGACTACAGGCATGTGTCACCCTGCACAGTGTACATACTGGCTTTCAAAAATACCATGTGTTCGACCATGAGTACAGAGAGTGTGAGTAACCACAACATATTTGGAAAACTGATGAAATGCTTAAAAGGATGTAAGCAATCTCACTTTCAAAATGCATAGGGCAAAAATAATCTCCACCAATTATCAGGCGGTGGAAAATATATTTGTAAAGGTATGAAAAATGTGTCTTGGAAAATATTTGTCCAGTTTTCAGCATTAATGAAAATAGTTCTCAAGTTATAATGGTGCTATATGCTATTTTTGAATTTAAAAAAGATAATCCTGAAAGTGTGATCACTTTGTTGAAAGAACAAAATTTAAATTGAGAAGAGAATAATTCTATAAAGTGAGGGATTATTACTAAAAAAGGAAATTGACATTGTATATAATTAATTTTCAGGTAAGGATATTAACATTTCAAAAAATTACTGAAAGTGATCCTGGAATAGAGAAAAAAAGGGTGATGTTCAGGTCTAGAGGAGATCATGTGATTAAGAATGCCTCATTGATATGAATCATTATATTCCTACAAAATCATTTTTGAATAGCCACTGAACTTTTGGCTATATGTCCAATGTGCTATCCATTGTGGCACAGAGCCAGTTACAAACAAAATCATTTTTGCTTCAGAACCATCTCCGTGTAAAATATGGCATTATAGTAATTATGAATAACCCGAATTAAAAAATGACACCCTCACATTCCCCTCTGGTTGGGCCTGGCTTACTCTGTAAACCTTACTGAAAAAAATAGGATCGATTTTAACCACCCACACATAAAAGAAAACAATTAATTTATGCAGAACATCTATCTTAGGAAACTTAAAATGGGGTTAGCTAATTGGTTCCCAAATTGTACATGTGTACGTGGTGGAATTATACTCTACTGTGATATAGTAAAGAGAGCAATGGGTGGCAGTAAAAAAGACTTAATTCTTTGTTTTGAAAATTATGGATAGAATCTAGAAAATATGTGAGGGATCTTTCAGTTTCAAGTCATTTTAGTCTTTGCAAATATTATTTTCAACTTTTAACTCTTTTTATTACAAACTTTGTATTATGATTTAGATATGAATTATTCCCCAAAAGCTCATGTGTGCAACAATGCAATAAAGTTTAGAAGTGAAATGATTGGGTTATGAGAGCCTTATCTAATCAGTGCACTGATCTCCTGATAGGCGTTAACTGAGTGGTAACTCTAAGCAGGTAGGGCTCCTGGAGGAGGTGGATCCCTGGATGTGTGCCTTTGGGCTGTATATTTTCTCTTCGTTCAACAGAGCTCTATCTCTTTTTTCTCCCTGGCTCTATGTCCCCGGCCACTTTTCTCTGCTACGCATTTCTCCCATGATGTTCTGCCTCACCTTGTGCCCTCAGGAATGGAGCCAGTCACCTGTGGACTGAGACCTCTGAAACCATAAGCCCCCAAATCAACCTTTTCTCCTCTAATTGTTCTTGTCAAGTCTTTTGGTCACAGCAGTGAAAAGTTGACTAAAACATATCCATCTTACAGGACAACATTAAAAAGTAGAAACAATCGAAATACTTGGAAATAACTGAAAACCTGCACATCTTCCCTTCACTTCAGGACCCCCAAAGCTCCTTTCTAAAATGCAGATTCCTCTCTACGATCCTATTTATAGAACACCCATTGAATCTCTTTGGTTGGCTTCTATATCTCTCCACATTGATATCAGGATTTCTTTGTATAAACAAAATATGACTTGGAATTTCATTATTATCACACATATTTAGAAATTTATTCATTTACTCTTACTGGAGCATCTCTCTGCCGCCAGCACTCTGTCAGCACACTCACATCTATTACAACCTTGTAACAAATTCAAATATCATACCTGAAAGGAAGAAATATTTCAGGCATCTATTTTAAATCATTTTTTTGTGCACCAGTTACTTCAATTTGTGTAATCAATTCATTTGTTTAAACTCATTAGATGTATTTCTGCAGCTATAAAATTCTGCTGTATTTTGCACTGTTTACACTAATATTTCACTATATTGAGGAATTGCATTATATAGATAATTTAGTTAATATTACTGACCACCCTTTCTAATAAAAAGCAGGTAAGTCAGTTTGACCATTTTAAAGATAAATACTGGGATTTTTTGAAAAGTAAATAATTCTAATTTCTAATAAATCTGTCTTCAATTTGCGAATGACTAGAGTTTTTAAAAAAGAACTAAAAGATCATTTAATTCTTTAAAAGGTCATTTATTGTTATCTATAAATAATATCTATATCCTTCATTATTATTTCATCAATTTGTGTCTTGACAAAAAGCCTCTTTTAAACTGTTCAGATAATAGAACCACCAAGCAAACCTAGAAGAAATTAATATTCTTAACCATGTTTATCAGTGGCATTCTGGAAATAATAAGAAAAACTTGAGTGTGAAAAAGTATCTCCCCTAAATTACAAAAAAGCAATGTCCTCTGCTTTAATGTGATTTCTTGGGGAAAACATAACAATAGGAATATCTGATAGTCAATTAAGCATTTTGCTTTCACAGCCTATTTACATGAAAATAAATTATTTATAGATAAATTATCTCTTCTCGTGATTTCCTACTGGAGTGAAAGATTTCTCTTTGATGTTCCAAAGGAAAAAAATAAATCTATTCATTAATTAAATTAATTGCATTATATAATATCATTTTGCAGGAAAGTACTTTCAATTTTATTTTTCTTTGGCAAAGAAAGCTTTTTTTATAATGGTATCTTGCTAAGGTCTACAGGGAAAATGTTTGGCACTTGCATTGGATATCCACAAAAAAAAAATTAGCTTATACAATCTCTTTACCAATGATTTTGCTGAAGTCATATAAAATCATATGTATATATTTCTGGGTTGTATTTTATATATGCATCATATTTTATATACTACTGTAAAGGGTGTTTATATACATGAAAACAACCTCAGTATTATTGGTCTTATTTATATAAGTTTAGAAAATCATGTATTTCAAGTTCCCAGAGGCCTGTATGATTCCACTCCTTCTTTTGTAAGACTTAATTTTATAAATAAATTTTACTTAATATTCCATCAAACTTTCATAATTTGCTCTTATTTTTCAATGACTGAAATGTATTCTTCTGGTAGAATACAAGATTTTAGAACTGTAAGTTAATTACTGTCCATTAATATGTCAATAAAAATAAATTGAGCATCTGACCCAGTTAAATTTGCATCTAAAACACTGTTCAATTCATATGCAAAACAGCTTGAAAATCTTACATTCATAAAACTAAGCTACTTAGCACAATGCTTTAGCTCCCTCTTTTGGATGGCCCAGATTATAATATGAAAATAGATGAAGATGCCCTAGCATGCCCTCATTTCCATAGACATGAAATAATATATGATGCAATATTTATTTCATTATTAAACCCTATAAATGTCATCATTTTAATCAGTATTTAAATAGATATTAGCCAAAATTACATCTTGAAGTAGTTTTACAAGTTGAATGCTCAGTCATTGAACATTTTATTTTAATGTTATTTTAAAGAATGAATTTTGATGGAAGTGTTTTTAAAAATACTGTTTGAAATGAATTAATAGATACTCAGTTTTATAAGGACTTGGAAAAAAAAATATTTATTCAAACAAAATACTTGAGCTCTGATAACCCATAAATTAAGTAGCAATTATCCATAAAACATTCAAACAGCAAGAAAGACTTTGAAAGGTTCCTGGATGTTACATATTTCACAAATTCTTATTTTAAATGTTTTGATTATTGTCCTCAGTCATTTCAATAATGGCATAGAAAACAATATATCAATTTATATAAAACAGGAACTTCATGCATTATATACGTATGTATACACACATATAACAAAGTCTTATATATATTTCTTTTCCTATAGCATCACAACATAATTTAGTACTGGCACTAAAGCAATAAGAATTCATAAAAATCAAATAATCATATTTGGTTTTAAGTTTTTAATTTTTTCAGTAGACTATATACTTTAATTTTTAACATTTAATAACAGTAAACATAATTTGCACTTTAAAATACAATAATTGATGGAATAGTTGCCTTCCAGAAAAGAGAAAGACTAAGCTGATCTTTTATTATTTATTTTTTTGTAATTGTAGATGGAAAGAATGTTTTTTATTTTATTTGTTTATTTTTAATTTTTTTAATTTTTAGATTATTTATTTACTTATTCATAATGCACAAGTATATCATCTTTTTACATACAACTGCTTGTATACAAAGTATATAAGTACCATTCAGATCTTTAATCATGCATTTAGGATAGTGATATCCATCTCATTCAACCACCATTTTTTCCCCCCTTCTCCCCCCCTGCTCCCTCCCTTGCTGAGGATCAAACCCAGTGCTTCACACATGCTAGGCAAGCACACTGCTACTGAGCTACAGCCCCAGCCCTAAGCTATTATTTTAATTATCTAAATGCATAAATGTGATGGAATGTGATGGTGTATTTTTTTTGTTTTTATTTACTTCTAACTTAAACTTATTTGCTTAGTCATTATTTTGGTTAAAATAACAACTTAAAATTACTAAATGATGTTTAAGTAGTGATTGTCATTAGTATATTTAAAGTAATATAAGTAAGCAATTGAGACAATTAAATTTTCACTTTATATACAGACAATTGTATTTCCATATCTCACAATATTTTAGACTTATATTTTGAAATACAAATATTATTTTCCTGGTATATAAAATAAGTTATAATGGAAATATCAATCACTCTATATCCAAGTGAAATATAATTTAATTTCATATACTACAAAGCTGTCCACATCCTAAACCCACCCTTCCAATATTATAACACCTTTTCTTGAATGTTAAATTTTGCAACAATTTGAATTTCAATTATTAAGAATTTGATAATATAAAATAATTTTCAAGTCCATAAGCTGTAGATTAATACTAGCAATATTTTATTCAGGGAAATAATTCTCTTATTTGGTTTTATTTTCTCTTTCCTTTAAATGTGATTTTATTTCAAAGGATTTATAAGATAATTATTTCCAATAAGTGAATATAAAAATCAATTTCAATTGTCTTCATTTATTCACAATTTACATGTTATTAATATTTTTTCTCAATTGAATCTAAGTTTTCTCCCTCTTCATATAAGTTTTTCTGCCTTATGTGTAAGAAGAAATGAATGTACAGATATACAAAATTTTACCATAAGCTTCATTTTACATATGCAAATGCTAATATGGCTATTACATTGCAATGAACTTCATAAAATTATACCAGTATCATAAAATGATATAATTATGGCATTTGCTAATCTTGTCTCATGAGAGAAACATGGCAAAGTAAAATATTTACAATAGAAAACAGCAGTTAATTTTAGGTTATAAAAATGTGTTAAAATATTATTTGGGTATCTGGTAATGAGGCTTAATGTGTGAGGCCCTAGATTCAATCCCCAGGACCACAAAAAAGAAATCATATATTTTTATGTCCTATAAAAGTTATGAGTCAAACATTTTGGAAAAATCCAAAAGTTTAAAAATGAAACGTCTCATTACTTAGGGTCCGACTAAGAGCATTTGTATCATAGATGTCTGTCGCCCCATCACTATCAATATCTGCATCTTCATGTCTTCATTGTCACATGTAACAGAAGGTATATACCTAAGTTTTCCAGTCTCCTATAGTTGTCTTTTTCTTTCTTAACCAAATACCTAATTCTAGTTCCACCTAGGAAACTGAGTCTATCCCAGCATTTATGTCTTTAAAATAGCAGTGCCTCTAAAATTCTATAT
The DNA here is from genome assembly GCA_025594165.1 of Tamias sibiricus. Classification (NCBI taxonomy): domain Eukaryota; kingdom Metazoa; phylum Chordata; class Mammalia; order Rodentia; family Sciuridae; genus Tamias; species Tamias sibiricus. Next base: position 148,678,417 of record CM046662.1, read on the forward strand.
TTCACCTATTACCACTGAGGATTACTTCCCAACTTTCAAAGTTGATTTCGATACTTGACTGACATTAGTCCCTATTGTTTCCCTCAATATTACTAACACTAATATCTACTAGTTAATTTATATACATTTATATGTATATATATACACACACATTTTTAAAATATTACAATTTAAAGGGAGTGATGGATAAAGATCATGTAGGGGACACAAGTCCCGGGAAAGAGAAAACTAAAATCCAAAACACCATTGCTAAATCTAAATTATGTTTTTTCTGTCAGGGCCTCTGGACTTGAGTAATGACTCCTGAATATGTCCCTTCTTGGCTGCACATAACTGGGCTATATCTCTCTGAACAAGTATTATCTGGCAAGAATTTTAATTTGAAGGTCCAGAAACCTTAATCTTCAGATTGTAGAAAAATATTTTTAAAGATAATAGTACACTGTAATCCTATTAGTCCAGAGATGCCAGCATTAGAAAAAAAGTAGAGTATTAAACAGAATTCTTTATGTCCTGGTAGGCTACATGGGCATTTGGATCTCTCTATTAGAAAGTATAAGACCAGAAGTTTAGCTATGTGTACATGACTAAAGTGGTTCCCTTTGAACAGAAAGAACTTTCCATAAAGACAAATTGAACTTCCTAATAGTAGAATCCTAAAAACACTAATATTGTTAATGTTTATCATTAATTATAACGTTTAATTATTATTTTGTCCTATTTTTTCTCTCAAATTTAAGTAGATATAAAATATTTTACTTTGTGTATGTTTGTGAGTAGTTAAACCAAGACTACATATATATGTGAATATATATTATCAATGAAAAAAGAAAGGATATAATACAAGACACATGCACAACTGCAATAGAATATACATTAAAGCTCCTGTATACGAATCAGGCAGACAGAAGTGCAGGTACACTCAGGAGTGCTGGATTAGGATTTAATATCCCTTCACTGGTTTTGCCTTTTGAAATGTGCCTTTCTAAAATGCTTTGCTATTAATGAATTTCTAAGAAAAATGAATGTCAATCTTTCTTCAATTTATAAGGTAGTTGAAAAATTATATACTCTATTCTAAACTCGTTACAAAAATAGATCCAGCAGAGTGTTAAAAATTTAAGTAAAGTAATGAATACTGAGTTAGGTACTAGAACAAAAAAATAAAAGATAGGTACAGACATTTCACCTGTGTGAATGTGGGATACAAGAAAATGCTTTAACGTTTGGAATTGCCCTGAACTACACAGAGCACTTAGCATCCCTGTTACCTGCCCTCAATATCTTATAAACTGAAACAGAGAAAGATTTGCTTTGAGCAAATTTTATGAACAGAAAACACAAGAGTAATTTTTGTGTTAGGAAAACAAACAATACCAGAAATAATGACAATGAGTCCCATTTACCTAAATTCTCTCTGATTCTGTGTCTTTCACATACACATAAACAAATTCATTCTCTCTCTCTCTCTTTCTCTCTCTCTCCCTCTCTCCCTCTCATTCATTGTCTCTGTCACTGGAAAAAAAGATATGTACTAGGATTTAGTAAGCTAGAATTTGGAAAGGTAATATGAGATTAGATAATGGACTTATGGAAAAGAGAAAGGATGTGAACCTGATTTTGTGGGTACCAGAGGCTATTTTAAACACTATAAACCAAGCATATTCTCTGGAAAGAGACCATCTGAATCCAACCCAATCTTATCCTGAAAGACCAAGTTGATCTTTCTGTGTCTCAATTTTTACCCTGTACAAGGGACACATAATAGTTTTCCCTCTAGATGATATTCATCTGACATCCTTAATTGAATGTACATGAGAAGTATGTGTTTCCTATGGTAATGGAAATATAGGACAGAAATAGTATTTTTCAAAAAGTACTTTGACATTTGCATGACAGAAACTGACAAAAGTGAGACTGAGAAAAAACGAGAAATATGACATGAAGGGTTTTGAGGTGAGGAGTTACTATAATTATTAAAGTTAAAATTCATAATGTAGGAGAAGAATAGTATTATGTTTGGATATGAGGTGTCCCCCAAAAGCTCATACACTAATGCAGGGATGTTCAAAGAGCTATAACTTAATCATCTAATTAATTCATTTATTGGATTAATAATATGAATGATTAAGTGGTAACTGTAGGCAGGTGGGGTGTGGTTAGAGATGGGTCCTGGGGGATATGCCCTGGAAGGATACATCTTCCTTTCAGTCTCTTCTCCACCCTCTTTCTGCTTCCTGCCTTTCATGAAGAGAGCAACTTTCCTCCTCCTCCACATCCTTCTGCTATCATGGTCTGTCTCCCCTTGGACCCACAACCATGAAGTGAAACCCTGAAACAATGAGCCAAATGGAATTTTGATAAGTCAAAATAACTTTTCCTCCTCTAAGTAGTTCTTGTCAGGTATTTTGGTCACAATAATGAAAGTCTAAGTTACAAAGGAAATAATCATCATCAACAACAACAACAAAAATCCTACAAAAAAGAACTTGATACACTGGTTTCTAGAACTCCCCATCATATTAATGCAATCATTTAGAAAACTGCAAAGGATTAATACTAAATGAAGAGAAAAAATAATACCTTTCCTTGCTTTCAAGCAAGAAACAATATTCTTTTAAAATTTTTTGTCTGTTTCTTTAATTTTTATTAGTCTCAACAAAATTCCATGAATAAAAAAGTATATATCAAATGTTTTTTGACTCTTAAAAGCATTTCTAGTTGTTGAAGATAATTTTGTTTCATAATCTACAATGTCTTCTCCACCGTCTTTCTGCTTCCTGCCTTTCATGAAGAGAGCAACTTTCCTCCTCCTCCACATCCTTCTGCTATCATGGTCTATCTCCCCTTGGACCCACAACCATGAAGTGAAACCTTGAAACAATGAGCCAAATTGATTTTTTATTTAAAACTACTATTTTAGGAGAAAATTATGTACCATCCATGCTGAAATTTCTGCCCAAATGAATAGAACCAAGTCCTCAGATTATTTAAAGCAGGACTTAAGCACCAAAACATTAACTATACCTTCTTATGTCATGAATAACATATGAGATTTTTCAGTACAGTGGCAAAATGGGCTTCCCTTCTGAATGGAGGGCAGAAGATAATATATAAGGTAAGGAAACATTTTACAGAAATCTGAATTATGTTCATATTATGAAATTCTGTAATGATAACGTATCTTTTTATTGAATGATAATCTCTCTCATCTTCATTTTTTACCCTACCCATAATAGAGTATATCAATTATCTTATTATGTTATAAAACTGAATTGTGAATGTGTCCAAAATCTATACTTCTTACAAGTTTCTGGAAAACACTCATGGATAAAGTTTTTTTTAATAGAGGGCACTAGAATTCCAGTATTGGCAGAGATTTATTAAGAAACTATAGTTTTCATCTCTAAGAATGGCTTGTAATTAAGGAGAGAATAGGCTTTTCAAAAGCAGTGGTTATTCATATTAAAACATGTACCAAATATTAAAGGATAGATTATTTTGGTAATAATTACATAAAATACCATCACATATTTGAATTTGCCTCAATCTTCACAGTCCCTCTTCCTATTTACCTACATCAATTCTCTTGATGATGATGATCTCTATTAGATCAGGATGACAAAATCATTAACTAAAAATAGTGCTACACTGTGTTATTATCAGGAGATAATGACATGGTGAGTGTTCTGAGTACCACTGTTGACACAGATGACCCTCACATGCTTAATAAGCAGAATCCTATTAGAAAGACAGCTGTAAATGCAGTTATTTCATTTGTGAAAGCCTTTTTGTCAAGTGTTTGACAGAGTACATGGTTATGATATTATGCAGCAGAAACATGCATTAAATAATTCTGGGAATCTATATTGATGTTTAAGGAACAAAAGCTTATATTTTAGATTTTATATTTAGTAAAGTAAAACTGTTTAAGAGGCAAGTATTTGAAGTTATTTCAGCTTTGATAAATACATTTCCTTTTAGTATTTCATATCTCTAATGCCCAATGGTGCTACTTAAGCAACAGATAAATGCTGCTGTGGTAAATACCTAAAGAAAAAAATTAGAGTAAACTGAGTTTATTATGTGGGCAGTTAATGATTCTCCCACACAGAAGAATCTATACATAGCAAGAAGCATAAGGAATTTAAATAAAGTCTGATTTTAGGAGATTAGCACTGATGGATTTTTGTCTATTTAGATTATTTCTTATGAAGGAGAAAAGATGTGTTCTGGCTGAGATTAATAGTGAGAACATAATCATTTGAGAGAAAAAGAATAAATTCCTTCCCTTTAGAAGTGTCTCTGTTCTAACAGAAATATTGCAGTCTTTTATTAATCTCCTTAGTTTTGTGATAACTTTCTCTTAAATTTAGACATTTTAAACTTTAAAGTGTTTTAGAAATGAATTCTAGTTATGTGAAATAAGTGCAAAGTGAAAGAAAACATATTTGAAGTGTTGAAATAATCCACATAATTCCATGTCCCACTGCATCCCCAATATATAGAGCACACATGGAGTCTCTTCAAGTCTTCGTGTAGTATTCCTTCGAAGGAATACTAGATCATAATTCTACAGATCATAATTCTACATTATGATACCAGATCATAATTCTACATTAACCTCTTGGGATATGAAAAGGATAGTTAATTTTTATTGTAAAACATTTTAGATTCACAGGTTCCTATTTATTGAGAAACCCTTAGGGGAGTTGAGTGGTTGAGAGTGGCAGATGGGGATAAAAATGAAACAATGAAACAAGAGAAGGTCTTTGTATGAACAACAACAATTATAGTCCATGAACTGGGAGGATAATTGGTTCAGCCCTCTAAATTTACATCTCAATATTTTTACTTACAAATCTATATCAATATATATTTATCCATATCTATCCAAGACTTTATGTCTATATTGGTGTTTTATATATTTATATGAGGTATATTGTTGCCGCCTACAGCAACAATACCGCGGGAAAGAAATCGGAGGCAGACTGGGAATGACTGGTTCCTTTATTCTTGCTTCTTCTTCTCTGCTCTCTCTTCTGTATTCTCCATCCCCCTGTGATTCCCCCACAGTCTCTTTAAATACTCTTTACCTTAACAAGTATACACGTGTCACAAGCTCAACTTACAGGTGCGTCGCACAGTGTTCACGGGCACAGAAAGATTCTTAGTTAATTACATTAAGATCGGGTGTAAGCCGGGCGCGGTGGCTCACGCCTGTAATCCCAGCACTTTTTTGGGAGGCTGAGGCAGGAGGATCGTGAGTTCAAAGCCAGCCTCAGCAATGGCGAGGCACTTAGCAACTCAGTGAGACCCTGTCTCTAAATAAAATACAAAAAAAAAAAAAAAAAGGACTGGGGATGTGACCCAGTGGTCGAGTGCCCCTGAGTTCAATCCCCGGTACCACAAAAAAAAAAAAAAAAAAAAAAAAAAAAAAAAAAGATCGGGTGTAAATAATTAAATGCCTCCTCTTTGGCTCTCAGCCAGCCACCATCTTAGCTACTTTCTCATACAAGGCTCTTACAGTATATCTTTTGGGTATCACATACAGTCCCCAATAAATCATATCAATGTAAATTTTACCACAGGATCTGTTACATGATATGTTAATCAGATTCCTTGTTTGATTCAGTCAAATCGGTTTATTACAGAAAAAAAGTTAGAAAATAACCTGTTATAATCATCTCATTAATTCTCAATGTTCATATTTATATTGCAGTTTATCGGTTACTTTGTGGGCACCAAAGATATACTCTCTGATAGTAAATCACAGCTGCCACTGCCAAAAGACTTAATACACCCATAGTGCCAGGAACTCAAACTCTGTTAGGTATATATTACATCTTATACCAAGGGAATATTTAGTTCTTCCCCATCAAGGGGAAATCTGAGAATTTGGTTCAGGGGAAGATAGAATTCATGTAGAGTTTAGGAAAATGCAGAAGCCTTTAAGGTGTTCTTTTTAAAAAATGGATAAATACCTGATTGTCAGGAAGTGGATGAGAATTCTCTAAATGGACATTAATTTTTAGATGAACAAAGTTTGAACTTATTATTGGAAAAATAGCAATAATCAGGAGAAGAAGAAATCTGGTCCTATTCTGAGGTTCTCAGTGACCTTAATTTGTCTGGTTCTATCACAGCTATTGAGAAAGTTTATCAATGAGGATATTCTCTTAAAAAACTTTATGTTCACTAAGGGATATCACAGCCTAACTCTTAATCACTAAGGTCATTACCAGATACTGGTTCTCAACCTTTTTTGTTTTCTACACCACTACCTAGTAGATGTGTTACTCTGGGCAATGTGTTTAATTGTTCTGAATTTTTACTTTGTGTGTGTGAAAGGGGGATAACACCATTTTTATCAAGTGGGTTTTGAGAATATCATATGATTTAAGATGTGCCATTGATTATGACTACATTCTAAGTGAAGTGTCATGGTTTGAGTGTGTCAAACCATGGGCTCATGTACTGGAAGCTTTAGCCTCAGGGTTGCAGTGGTGGAAGGTGGCAGAACCTTTAAGAGGTGGAACTATGGGTAGATAATTTTGGGCATTGGAAATATCGTCCTCCAAGGAGATGAGTAAATTTCTCATAGGACCCTTCTTACTTTCCATAAAAATGGATTGCTATGAAGAGAATAAAGCTAGTCCCTTATTGCCCTGTTATTTTTTTTTATATTTGCTCCTGTAATTTTGATGCTATTGCCATGAGGATTTGATATAAGCCAAATAGATGAGGCCATCATATTTTGGAGCTTCAGCCTCCAAAACTCTGAGCCAAATAAACCATTTTTGTTTGTAAAGTCTGAACCTCAAGTAGTTTGCTAAAACAGCAGAAAATGACTTTGAGAACATATATAATATCAAGATGCTAATGAAGCCCAATGCTATATACTGGCAAGAGTGGATACATGGGCTGAGTAGAAAGAGATGATAAATGTTTGAGGAGACAGATATGTTTAAACAAATTGGAATATTGCCAGTTTTTACATGCATGAAAACATTATGTGGAAATGTACATCGGTGTACAATAGTTTGTTTCTGTTTCAGTTAAAATTAATTTTAAAAATAATTTACTAAAAGATGAACATACTTACAATAAATATATGAAGTTGAATGAAGCAGGCAATGATTCATGGATGAGGTACCACCAGACCATAAGCAGCTGGGCTCCACCTGAAGGATATGTGGGAGCATCTAAAGTTTTCGTGGAAGTAAGAGAAAAAAACATATTTCATTGATTAAAGTAAAAAGTGAGCCTTAAATTTCTGAGTTGAAGACTAGTTGGCAGTTTCTGACTGGTTCAACCTGTTTCATTTTCCTAGGATATGGCCACACACATTGAGCTGAGTTTCATTTTGTTCACATGGGGATCCAGGGTGCACGAGCTACCTAAATATAATGGCTCCACAATTAATTAGTTTAACAAACAAATAGCTACCACAAACTGTGCAACACTTAGGATAGCGCCTGGCATGTTCTTCATAAATGCTAATTATAGCAATAATAAATGAGTATTATGTTAGTATTATTATTTCCCTTTTTCTCTTGCCCTCCTGCAGCTTTTAATAACAATGGTTCATACATCATATGTGATTGTGTTTGCTCATCTTTAGATAGTCTTTCCAGCTGAAATAAAACCTGGAATTTTAATATCAATGTTTGCCATCAAGATATTAAGGATATATTCTTTGTAAGTATATTGTGTTCTGATAGGGGATTTGCAAAGGGAAGCATACTAATGTATTTTTATATTAAAATATCCTCAAAGTTTATTTACAGTATTTTTTAAGTTTGAAAACTAGGGACAGTTTCATGGTTGTTTCTAGTACCATTCTTTTTTGTCCATTTAGACTTTATTTGCTGGTACAATTAAATAATCTATAGATTCATTATAAAGTTGCCAAATGGTACACTAGACTCACATTATGCCAAAAGCTGTGTTGCACTAATTGAAAGCATTACCATGGTGATCACTATAGTAACATTTAAATTGGCATCAGTGCCAAGAATTCTTTACTATTGATCTCATACAGCTTATTTCACTGTACAGTTCAAGAATACAAATGGAATTTTGCTAGAGTTTTCACATTTGTAGGATGAGGAAAAGTGCAATTTATATATATATAGACATGGTGTACTATTTAGATCAATATTAAAAAACAAATATTCATAATTAATATAGTACCCTATTTTAAGCATATCAGATTTACTCATATAGTTCTTTTATATATTATATTTCCATGTTTAATCCTAAAAGCAGTTATTAAGTACCAACTATATGTTAAGCATTGAGTCTTTTTAATCTTTATGTGTCCTTTAATATATGTTTTTGAGATTTGGCTCTGCGAGATTATATAATATATGGATTTAAAAATTCCTATTCTGTTTTTAAATCATTGTGTTACAAAGAGACAGAATTAAGTAATGTAAAATAGCTAACCTAAACTGAGTAGATTTATAAACATTCTAAGAGACTTAGCAGTGAACCCATGAATTTTTTTATTGGGACATATTAATTATACAGAATGGTGAGTTTTGTTGTGGCATATTTGTTCATATATTTAAAAACATAATATGTTTAGTTTCACTTTCTTTTATGTTCCCCACCCTCTTTTTCTATGTCCCCCAGTGCCTTCTTCCGACCTTTCTAATATCATGGAGACCCTTTTATTTAAAGCCCATTTTATACATTAGAAAAAAAATTAAGAAACTGAGCAGTGAAGGAGATTAATGCACAACTAATAAATAGAATAGCTATCTGGAACAGTTCCAAGTATTAAATCATAAAAAATTTTTCATGTGACTTCTTTGTCAGTATTAAGAACTCAAGGATGCTGCAGCATCTCTTGACCTCTCTTGGTAAAGCAAAGGAAGTACTACAAATAGATAATAACTATTTATGATTAATTAGCACCACATAGGTTTCCTGAGGGTAACATAACAAAGTATGCCAAATTGTGTAGCTTCAAGGAACATAAATGCATTCTGTTGCAGTATCAGACACCGGAACTTTGAAATTAAGGGTGTTGGCCACACTTTCTCTAAAGTTGCAATGAAACATCTTTGTCTCTTCTGGTTTCTGGTAATTTGGTTTATGGCATAATTTCTGCTTCCTTCACATGTCTATTTCCCCTCTATGTCTGTGTCTTTTTCTCTTCTTTTAAGAACATCAGTAATATTAAATTAGGGTCCACTTTAATTCAGGATGACCTCACCTTAACAGGATTATATCTTTGAAGATAGTATTTCTGAATAAGATCAAATTCTAAGGTTTCAAGAGGTGGGTATTTAAACATATCCCTTGGAGGTTCACAATTCAAACCACAACAAGAATTTTCACATGCTTTTAAAGTAATCTTAATTTCCTGATAGGGATTAACTGAGTAACTGAGAGCAGGTGGGTTTGGCTGAGGAGGTGGCTCACTAGGAGATGCCTTTGGGATTCAATTTTGTCATGGTGAGGAGAGCTTTCTCTCTGCTACCTGGTGCCATGATATTCTTCCTCCTCTGCCACATTCTTCTTCCAAGATGTTCTGCTTCACCCAGAGGCCCCAGAGATGGAGTAGGTCGTGTATGGACTGAGATTTCTGAAATTTAGTCCTTATCCTAGGATTCTTCTAGCCCATTGAAAAGTCAGCACAAATGAGGTTATCTCTTCTCTGCGAAAGGCTTAAGAGCCATGGGGCTGTCCACATTCCCTCTTTTGTCTTAGAGATCCTGGGGGAATGGTGTTGGAACTTCCTATACATTGAATTCATGATAATGAAGTTTGTTACAGTCTCTTAGCAAAACCACAGTGAGCATACAGACTGAGCAAGAGTAAATATTTGCTTTGAAAGCCATTGTGATTTTGAGAGCTATCTGTTATAACAGCATAACCTAGCCCACTGCAACCATTACATAAATATCTACCAGGAGTAATAGGCTATCTTAAAGAAAATATATATAATCTGTAGCATCAGAGTCTCAAAAGATGGAATTCTAGTTTATGCAGAAGGATAATATTTTGTAAAATTATAACTTGTGATAACTTTGGAGGAAGATTCTGGACTCTGTGTACTTATAGTACTAGGAGAAAGTGAAAAGGAGCATGTTATTAGTTTGTGCTTGTAATTATAGCAATATATTTGAAGTATTCTAAAATAAAGGGATCTATTCAGAAAGGCCTTTGCTAGATTTCTGGCCAGAAGGTAAGGGGATGAAGATGAAGAATCATGCATGAGGGCCTACCAGGAAAAGGAAATAAGGTGACTTTTTCTGATACTCTTTCTAAAAAACAAGGGTACTTTTCCTGCATAACTGGCTTATATCATTTAGCATAAGGACAAATACTGAATGATTCCACTTTTATGAAGTATTTCAAGTAGTCAAGCTCATAAAAGCACAAAGGAGAACAGAGGTTTCCAGGGGGAAGGGGCACTGAGAATGGGTATAAATGCTCTTCAGTGAAGGTACTTTTTCAGTTATGCAAGATGAAGATGTTCTAGACATCTTCTGTACGACATCATGCCTATAGTTAATAAGAATGTACTGTACAATTAACAAAAAAAAAAATGTTGAGGTAGATCTCATGTGTGGGTGTTTTTTTATCACAATAAAGTAAAATGAAAATCTTTGTGTGAAAATGGATTATTTGAAGTCTTGTAGCACATAGCAATTCAAGAGAACAGCGATTGCATTTAATTTTAAACTTCTAAATGTTATTATATAAGCAAAATGAAGGATACTGCTAGCTAAGGGTTCAGTTCCTAGTAAATCCTTTTCATTGTACAAAATCTCTCATGTTAAAGTTATGACTGGTCCAATGAAGCTGAGGAGTGATAGTAGAACAATAAATATAGAAAACCTAAGAAGTGTCCTTAAAAAGATACTGTCTCTGTGGTGTGTTTCTTGATATTATGAAATTAGAATCAAATACAGAAGAGGCCTGTGGTTTTAGAAAGTTGTCTTGCTGAATAAACCTCCAAACAAACAAAAACATATCTCATCTCATTGGAGTTAAAATGCTGCTGGGACCATCAGCTTTCACATCTAGTGTGTGAATAACATCTGTGGCCTTCTGCAGGTGTGGTCAGTGAGGCTACTGAAATAATTCCAAAAGGTGAAAGAAGACAGAAGGATATAGACATGGGTGCCCTTCTTAGTAAGCAGAACTGAAGACTGAACTCTGTTCAATGTTTCATTCTCCACTCCTGGGTTACCAGGGCATGTAACAGGTATTCAAAATTGCTGGTAATGAGAGGGGTTGAGGGGGAGGGAGGTGGATCAGTGGGAACCAAGCTATAGCTAGATAGGAGTGAGAAGTTCTGGTGTGCAGTTGTGGATGTGTGGTGTGCATGATGGTAGATCATGATACTGTATGATACATTTTCTTTCTAAATCTAGAAGAAAGGATTTTGAATTTTTTTATCACAAAGAAATGATGCAGTCTGAGAGGCTAAATTGTGTTTAAACTGATTTAAACATTGTATAGTAAATACATATACTGAATATCGCATAGATTCCAGTCAATATATTTATTTATATGTCTTTACAATATCACTTAAATAAATTCAATGTACAAATTGCTATGAATTACCCTGTGTTTCCATTTTCCTCTCAGAAGAAAATTATTTATGGTGCTTACAGTGCCCTTCTCTTCACCACTGTTTATTGCTTGTGGGGGAAAGCAGGTATGCTGTCTGTTGGTTCATAAATCTCTTGGTCAGGAGCTTCCTCTGAACCTGATGCAAGAATTATTGCCTGTTACGTGTCCCTGCAACTTCCCCTCCCACTCCAAACACATTGACTCAATATACAAACTATCAAACCCTTCAACTTGCACTTCAGAACAACCCTGAATGTGACTCAGATGGCATTTTTAAATATTTTTCTCCAAGAGGAAGAGTCAGCCTCATATTTGCTAACCAGGAATTCAGTGCCAGCATCATCTGTGCTATTTATCAGTTATTTCTAATATCTGAGGGCATGATGGGTAGGTACTTCACCCATGTCTTGGAAGTTAGACCAAGAAACCTGATTTTCTTAATCAAAAAAAAAAAAAAAATTAATTGATGTGTGCCTATGCTGGGTGGAGTTATTAGAAAACTTAGTCCAAATTGCAAGACATTTGTTTCCTCCCTTAGCAAAGTTGGAAAAAACAATATTTGTAATTATATTGAACACAATGAGCTGTGGAACTCTATGTCTTAAAGTTTGTGGAATGACTTCCTAAGTGGGATCTGAATGGAGCAACACATCACCTACTACATTTTATAAACCATAGATGTGCTTATATGCCTTTAAAATGATTAATGTAATAATTTCTAATGACCGTCTCCAATTTCATTTGTAGTTCCCTGGGTAAATACACACTGTTATAATTTCCTTTCATAGAATATAACTATATTATCACCTAATCAAAGTTTCAGGTGAAGAATGACTAATGACTATAATTATATTTTATGGATCTACTGTATTTGAAGTTCTTTCTATACAGATGTTTTAGTTAATCTCTTTATCTCCTCATAAGGTAAAGAAGATTATCATTGCCAGTTTAGATAAAATGGGGAAAAGCCCAGTTAATAAATTCACAGAAACCCATGTTGATTTGCACTTACTCACTACAGGTTTACTCTTTGTTCCACTCTTCCATTCTGCATGTCTATGACTGTATAAAATTCCATAGTTTTCAAAATGTAAGCTCTTTTGGCTTATAAAGTTAATATAAGTATTTTCAGGTTTCATAAATTAAAACAAAGAAAAAATTCCACCAACATTTCTACCAATCTTTTAAAGTGGCATTTAGTGTATACCTCAATTATATTTATGAGTTTCCACATCTGTATTAGAAGTATCTAAGACTTTCTCATCAGGAAGAATTTATATATCATACTAAGTGCCTTGTATATACAGTCCTTCTCTGAAATGATGGCAAAGATTAGTTCTGCTACTGGAACTTATTATTAACTAATTTAATTAAGAAGCACACATATTGTTTTACCACAACTATTTTCTAAAAATACTTTCATGGTTCTATGTTAAATTTTTTTTCTTATATAATAGTATAAAACTTATATCTTATTTTGTGCTTTAAATACATTATTCTGTCACTAGACTGACAAAGTACCATTAAAACAACAGAAAAATCTATCTTGAATATTGAATTGATATCATGCTTATCATTTACATCTGTACTGAGAAAATTATCATAAATTATTACATGTTTATTTTCCAATTTATCTTTCTACAGTTGTTCAGTTCCCCTTGCTCTACTTAACATTCTCACAAAACTTGGCCACCAACCTCCCCAATTCTAATTTTTCCCCTCACTACACTACGAGGCTTTCCAAAACTGACTCAAGAAAGAAGCTCTGTCAAATCCAATACAGTTTTAAATATGGACAATTTTTTTAACACTGAGTCTTTTCTTATGTGCGAAGTACTTAGTGTAGGCTGACTCACATAAGATAACTCATTAACTTGCATCTGACAGCCTCTGATGTTCATTTCTGAGCTAAAAGCTGACATGAAACCACAGTCTGAAAATTCATTTATAGCTTTCTCCACTGATTAAAAGTTTGGCGTGTAAATTCAAGTTTATCTTCATTTTCTCAGGAGATTAAATATTATTCAGTAAATGACTTCTAATGGCAGTGCTTTATTCAAAGATATGTCATAAACTCTCCATTCTTATGTATGTGGATTATTTTCCTACAATGTAAACCATTCTAGAAGCCAGCCATTGTGTTCACCTAGAAAACTGCCTAGAAAACAAGTAGGCATTTCATACATAATGGTTGAAAGAACAACTACTTAAATTTCTTAATTATTTTATATTATATTTCATAAAATTGGCATGATTTGTTTACCCTTCTGCTCTTAGACATTTACTTCATTTTCATATTTTCCCTGATGTTTTCCACAGAGGGCTTTCAGAAAACTGATGATGTACTCAAATGAAATAGAGGGGAAGGGTTTAGTAGAAGGTGCAGGCATACATGAGGGAAGGAATTAGGGATGATGTCAGTAAGAATTAGATAAACTCTAGATAGAGCAAAGGGGAGCGAGTGGAAGGGAGGGGGAATAGGGGTAGGAAAGATGGTGGAATGCGATAGTCATCATTACCCTAAGTACAGGTATGAAGACATGACTCTACTTTTTGTACAACGAGAGATATGAAAAATTGTGCTCTATATGTGTAATATGAATATAAACAAATTGAATTACATTCTGCTGTCATATATAACAAATGAGAATAAATAAATAAAATAAAAAGGAATTCTTAAAACTTCTTACCTATCTTGGGCATGAAAGTCACAGAACTGGTGCTGATATTATCCCAGAGAAGGTACCCTGTTATTCTACCATAGTGCCATCTGAAAGAAGCTGTGGCTAAAGTCAGAGAAAAGCAGTCAAATCTTAGAGGTTCAACATGGAGGAAAAGAGACCCCCCCCCCCCATCATCTCCCTAGATATCCTGCCTATGCTTCCTGCTCTGGAAAACCAACCTAGGAGTGGTGAGCCCACAAATTCAATTCTTGGAGGTTTATTTCCTGTAACACTGAGAAAAGTAAAGAAGAGCTTGGAGTTGATCTGAAGGGGAAAAACACGACTAGCAAATCTAATAATAAATTGTGGTGTAATAAACAGCTTCTATGTAAATATGTCTCTCAAATGACTAATTTCTTAGGAGACATTCTAAAACTTAAGTTACTTGGTCAAACATTGTAAACAATTTTAAGACCTTTTTTATGTATATTGTTAAATTACATTGAAAAACACCCTCATGTTATTTTTTTCTCTCCACTTATAATATTTAAATAATTATTTTAGTTTCCCTCTTTATACCAAGAGCTATGCCTGTCCTATTTCATCCTTAATAACATTTAATACTGTACTTGTTTGTGTTTTGTTGAGCAGTTTAGGTAAAATATTTTGCCAGATATTTTAGCTGAGATATTTTGCTAATATCAAATCTCATAAACTCAAACTTTCATTTAAATATATGTTTTCTCAACTTTCATTGCAAATAAAATTTTATTATTATTTTTAATGTATACTTACAACCATTTTGATAATTTTTACAAAACTGTGGAATATACTGATGTACTACAGTATTATTATTCTAGTCCCAACAACTATAAATTCCAAACCGGATAATTCAAATGCATATTTGAATAATGATATCCACTTGCATGTCAAATGAATATTTGTTTACCTTGATGTAGGTACTAAATAGGACATATGGCTCTTAACTTGTTCAAAATCAAAACCTTGGCTAGGCACAGTGACCTGCAGTCCCAGCAACTTGGGAGGCTGAGGCAGGAGAATAGTGATTTCAAAGACAGCCTCAGCAACTTAGGGAGGCCTTAATTAACTTAGTGAAACCCTGTCACAAAATAAAGCATAAAGTGGGGTGAGGATGTGGCTCAGTGATTAAGCACCCTTAGGTTCAATCCCTGATACCAAATTTTAAAATAAATATATAAATAAATAAATGCAAATCTTGACTTTCCACTCCCACATACAACCATATGCATACCTCTACTGGCTCTTCTTAGTAAATGAAAGCCTAATCTATTGCTCAAGACAAAGTCATAAATTCATTTCTATTTTCTCCACTTCTTTTTACTTAATTAAACTAATGATTTATTTTGAACAGATTATTTTATTTTAATTGTCTTCTTATCATTTTTCTACCTTTTTCCTTATGCTGAACAGTCTCATTTTCACATGGCAGCCGGAATTACTAATTCAACATTTCACTTGCATTCTTGTGGAGCAGGTCGCTCAGAAAACACACCAAGTTCCAGTTTTGTCTAAATTGAAGAATCTTTATTCCAACCAGCTGGTGACTGCTCCCTACAGAACCCATAACTCTCTCTGCAAGGAACAGCCCTGAGCCTGAGCATTTTAGGATATTTAGGCAAAAGCACATCTGGGTTGACATAGCTGCAAGCTAGCGGGTACAGAAGTTGAATTGGGCAGTTAGCAAGACAATGCAATGGGTACATTGGTATTTCCCACGGGACTTTCCAGGTTGGCATAGCAGCAAGCAGGCAGAAGAGAAGTGGATCAAAATGACCCTAGTTCAGTACAAGTTAGAGAATGATTAGTAACATCTAGACAATCAATCTCTGATAAGGTACATTGCCCAGGAAAAATGGAAACCAAGGGGCTGGGGATATAGCTCAGTTGGTAGAGTGCTTACCTCCCATGACAAGGACCTGGGTTCAATCCCCAGCACTACCAAAAAAAAAAAAAAAAAAAAAAAAAAAAGAGAGAGAACAATTTTACATTGTATAAGAATTGCTATTTTGTGTTGCCAAGTATGTTAAAAATTGCTATTTTGTGTTGCCAAGTATGTTATGATAGGTAACTATTAATGGGTACAGAGGTGGGGCTTTCCTATGGCAAATAATTTCTTACATGATATGGAGTCTCAGGGTAAAATGGAGTCTGTTTGGTCATTGCCCGTAGAGTTTGGCCCATAACAGCATCATATCCTACTCTTTACAAACCTTCCTGAGGGTGAAAACAGTGTATAATTTTAAGGACTCTGAAGTCTGCTGCCAATTTGACCTCATTGCTATATCTCTCTTGTTCACATACCTGTAGGTACATTTTTTTTTTTTCCTTTCAATGAAGTCTTCTTCCATAAATATAATTTCTCCCCACCTTGTAGTCAAGCATTTGCATTGTGCTGGGTCTTTTCTCTGCAGAGCTGTTCCTATTGAAATCCTAACAACTTGCTTCCTATCTTCTTTGAGCTTTCTATTCATATATCACCATACTAAACAGGCCTTTTTTGACCACAGTACTGAAAATAACAGTATTGTTATGGTTTGGATATGAGGTGTCCTCCAAAAGCTTATGTGTGAGACTATTCTAGAAGGTTTACAGGTGAAAAGATTGGGTTGAGAAAGCCTTACTCTAATCAGTGAATTAATTTCCTGACAGGGATTAATTAGGTAGTAGCTGTGGACTGATAGGGTAGGGCTGTAGGACATGGGTCATTGAGGGCATGTCTTTGGAGTATATATTTGGTGAGCTGAGCTTAGTCTCTTTCTTTTTTGATTTTTGTATTTTTTATTCTAAGTTGTTATAAATGATAGCAGAATGCATTACATTTCATATTATACTTATAGAGCTCATTTTTACATATCTCCGGTTGTATGCAAAGTATATTCACACCATTCTTGACTTCATACATGCACTTAGGATTTAGATTAGTCTCTTTCTGCTTCCTGATGTGATGTCCTGAGTCTCTTACCTCCACAGCACTCTTCCACCATGATGTTCTGTATCACCTCAAGCCTGGAGAAATGGAGCTGGCCTTTTATAGACTAATACCTCTGGAACTGAGAGCTCCCAAATAATCCTTTTCTCCTCTAAAATTGTTTTTGTTAGGTCTTTATGTGACTTCAGGGCAAAGCTGACTAAGACAAGTATCTACCCCCATACTTCAGATTGCTTTGTTTTACTTGAATAGACATATTTTATTATAATTTTAGATTTATCAAAAAATTGAGAAAATAGTTTATTGTTCTTCAAAACTCTGAATCCATTTTTTGTCTATTTTTAAGATTTTACATTCATATGGTACATTTTTAAATTGATGAAACAACATTGATATATCATTAATTATCAATGTCCACAGTTTGTTCCGATTTTCCTAGTTCATAGGTCGCATTGAGGATTCCATCTAAGATAGTACATTTCATTTAGGAGTCATGTCACCTAAGACTCTGGTTGGCCAAGATAATTATTTTTTTTTTTCCTGTTTTTGATAACCTGGACAATTTTAGGAGTACTGGTCATATACTGTGTAAGATGCTACTCCATTGGGATTTTTCAGACATTATTCTCTAATTAGACCGGGATCAGATGCTTGTGGAGGAGGATCAGATAAGTCAAGTGACTTCTTCATCTCTTCATATCAAGGGTTCTTGTTATCCTTTATCTAACATTGTTGATATTAGCCTTAATGATCTGGGTGACCTGCTGTTTGTCAGATTTCTCTAATGTAGAGGTACTTGTTTCTCCCAATTTCCATTTTGTCCTTTTGGTAAGGAAGTTACTAAGTGCATTCCATGCTTAGGAAGTGGGCATTTATGTTCTTCCTGCATGAAAGCAGAGCACCTACAGAAATCACTGGAATCCATCTTAGAGAGCTTTTCTTCTTCTGAGTCTAATTATTTATTAAAGACTCAATCACTCATTTATATCAAATGAATTTGTCAACAAATTATGAATATTAATTTTACCTATTAGGTTATGATACTTCTTTGTTTTATTCTATTACTCAGATCATTTCAGTTTCATCCATAAAGATTCATTTATTCTATTTTCTTTTAACATACTCCCATTAATATATATTTTTGATTTGTATGAGAGAGCTAGAGAGAGGAAGAAAGGGAGGGAGAGAGAATGTGTAATTTCTGGTGCTAGCACATGCTTTAGGAAAAACATATCTTTCTTGCTCTAGTACTAGAACCAGACATTTCTCTTTGAATTGGAAAACGGCATTAGAAGCCAAGGTCTGAATTATAGGTGAGTTCATTGGTACTGAGTGTTATTGGTGCTAGACCATCACAGCTGACAGAGCAAAGAATGTGTACATGTGTGTATAAACCTCACACATACACACTCATCTCTAAATATTGCACTATCTATACTAATGTAATCAGTTTACAATGATAACTCCAACTTTTATGCAAAGAGATCATGCTGGCTTCTTTCTCTGTGAATTTCTAGAAGATTAAAACACGATTAAGAAACCTGACTCTTAAGATCTGAGATCTATTTACTTAATTGATCAGGTCCAGCAAGAGAATTGTCAGCCCACATTCTGTGGAAAACAACTCTACTAACTACATTGCAGTGCATAGGTATGATTCATTTTCCATCTACTCAGAACACCACTAATTTCCAATCATACCAGCGTGAGAATTTTGCCCCCTCATTGCCTTCACTGAGTCTGTTTCACCCATTTGTAATGAAGCTAAATGCTCATGTGACAGCCTTCATTTCATCCTGTAGCTGTTCTTCAATTCCTCACCTCCCAAACACATTTATTTTTTAAACTTTTAACTTGTATACATTATTTTTTTCTCTTCATAAACTTTTATGAGTTTTGATAAATGCACCATTTGGAACTCACCACTGTCCAGAATAGTTTCATTACCCAACGCTTTTCCTGGATTTCACCTACTAAGGCTTCCTACCCTTCTCCACAGCCCTTGGAAACTGTGGAATTTTAGGGCTTCCTAGTTTGGGCTCTTTCAGAAAGGCACAGAATAGAATAATTAAGTATGTAGCCTTCTCAGAATAGAGTCTAATCATTTAGTGCTCTGCATTTAAATTTTCTCTCTTTTTTTGTGACTTAAAAGCTCATATTCTATTATAGTAAATGTCACAATGTTTGTGCTTGTGCACCTAGTAAGCCACATAGCATGCCACCTAGCCACCTCTTCTTTTGGTTTTGAGAGATTATGAGTAAAGGTTAGATAAACATCAATGCACAGTTTTCTGGATGGAAATTATTTTTCCATCATTGTGTACATACTTAGAAGTGTGCCTTTTGTGTTACATGATAAAACAATGTTTAGTTTTATAAAAACAGACAAACAAAACAAGAGCTTCAGTTTTCCAAATTGCCTGTACCCTTTTGCATTCTCTCTAGCAGTGAAGGATGATTCCTGTTATTCTATATCCATGCCAGCATTTGACATTTCAATTTTAGACATTCTAATATGTGCATTTTAGCATTTTTAATACAATTCTCTAACTGCCAATGATTTTGAGACTGTTAGTATGCTTAGTTGCCATCTGTACTTCCATTTTGTTGATGTATTTTTTCAGACCTTTGGTTCACTTTTTAATTTTTTAAGCCTTTTTGTTGAATTTCAAGCATTTTTTTGTATATTTACATGATTGACCTGTATCATGTATGTATCACAATATTTTCTTCCAAACTTTACCTATAATTTCATTCTCATAAAAGAGAAGATATTTTTAATTTTAATGAAGTCCATCTTATCAATTCTTGTGTTCACAAAATTATGCTATTGATGTTATGTCTAAAACTGTACCAAACCCAAGGTCACTGAGGTATTGTCCTGTATTTTATTAGAGAAATTTAATAATTTTAAATTTGCATCTGGGATCCATTTTGACTTAACTGAAGTGGAAGTTTTAAGGGCTTTATGTAGATTCACTTTCAAATAATTTTTATTCTTTTAATTTTCTGGATTAGCTTTTAATTGTTTATTTCTTACACATAGTGGCCTGGTTGTTCAAACACCTTCTGTTGAGAAGACTATCCTTTCCTCATTTAATTGCCTTTGCTCAGTTGGATGTAGATTACCTTGGCTCTATTTAGCCAAATACCATGATGCATCTTATAGTTTTTGGGCCACCAACTTGAAAATCTTTTTTTCTGGTTTCCAGTGTTTAAGAACACATTAACAACAACAAAAAAAAAAAAAAAAAAAAAAAAAAAAAAAAAAAAAAATCACCATTTGCTTGTGATGATACCAAATTATATTTTCCCCCAAGCCAATTATATCTTTTAGCCAACTTTCTTATGCAGGCCATGAACCTATGTTACTGTCTTAACAGTTGTCTTTCCATCTCTGACATTAGCTAAAATGATTAACTCAGAAAATATGTATCCAAATTAAAATGTATACAATGTAATACCCCTTTCAGCTTCTTCTTTTTCACCTGGGTTGTTATAGTCTTGTGTTACATTAATTTAACTGATGTAATAGAAACTAGGTGACCTTCAAAAGGCACATTTTTGTAGTAAGAACAAAGGTAAATTTTGATTCCTTGATACTTATTTGGGGGTGGGGTCAGTATTCGAGAAAAATTGTTTTGACCTATGTTCTTTCAATTTAATGTGGATGTGTGTTTCCATGTGCTATAGAGATCATTAATTTTCTTAATCTATTTCCACTATCATAGGTATTTTTTTTCTCAGAATCTGGCAATGGTTATTTGTACATCTTTAAAGTTTATCATTCCATTTATCTCCTTATATTCTTCTTATACATATGCCATTATTGTTCTTTTGATAAGATTTTGTTAAAACTTTATTTCCCAACTGCTCTTATCATACTAGTTTATGCTGCCAATTATCTATGGAAGGTTTAAAAACTAAATTTTTAAATCCAGAGGCTCAGTGGTGATACAAAATACAGACTATTTACATGGTGCTGGAAGCTCATATTTCTGCAATATAATCTTGTTTTCCTTGAACTAATTTCCTTGAACTCTTTATTTACATGAAAATAGTATAATGAATTATAACACAATAGTGTTGGGCATAGCACTCTTGAAAGAAAAAAAATCTATAACTGATTTAGGAAATTTAAATATGTATATATTAAATAAACATAAACTAATAGTGGAATATTTGTGTAAGAATATACATTTACACACATGTCTACATATATAGTTACATAATAAATGTCACAATTTTCAATTATCTTGAAAAAGACTTTTCTAAAACATATTTCCTATAAAAGATTATTAATTTTAAAAGATTTATAATTTTGGTGTTGCACATAATTGGTTGACTATATTTTTAATATAGGTATCATTTATTTAAGTTGTGAGAATTTTTTTCTACAAATGATCCAAGAGGAAAGAGAGAGAGAGAGAGAGAGAGAGAGAGAGAGAGAGAGAGAGAGAGATGAAAAGATTAAGGAATCAAATAGTCTAAAAATATATGCATGACTTTTCCAAGACACAAAATGATGGGGTAAAGACATGGTTTGCTTCATCTCTGCAAAAGTCATATATGTCATACTAATATATAAAAATCTCAGAGATGTCATATTCATATGATTCTTCCTCAAAGCTTTTCTTGAAGACCAATACATTGATATATGTGAAATTTCATTGTTGATTACAAACAGCAAAATAATAAGATAGCAAATTAATCACACACACTTGCTTTATATGTACCTTTCATCTGAGAAAGTTTGCCTAAAAATAGGAATGAAATACCTTATCTGAATTGTGTATTTACAGGGAAAGGAATAAGAAACAATACAATTTAATTTTAGATGTGCATTTTGTATGCTAAACAATATACTTAATTACAAAAAGGACATTTTTTCTTGATTAATAAATAACCCAAAAAACCTTTCTTTTAAATTCAATTGAAATATAATTAAGGGAACAAGGGAATAATAATAAAACAATTTTCAGTTTTTAAAGTTAACAAGATTGCAGTGAATTCCCTGATTATAAAATCAAAGTTAATCCAAATTTAAAATATTGTACTTTATCATGCATCTGATGGTATTTATTTATCATCAGAAACGTGATTAAAATGCAAAGTATTTAAGGCTGATAGAGATAATTAAGCATAGAAAATTTGGTAATCAGCTTGTTGCTATTGAATGAATAAAGGCTACGAGGAATTTTTAATAAACCTCATGGGATAAGAGCTTGCTAACTTTAAAATCAAAGGCAACAGAAAACCTTTTAAAATGTGCACTTTTATCTAAGAGCCAAGGAATGTACAGGTGTTAAATTAGCCACAAGAGAGTTGTACTAATGTTCCCTAAATGTGAAACAAATATGTGAAGAGTTATGAGAAAAATAAAAGTATTTAATGAAAGGGATATAAAGTTCATACACTCTATAATTTATACCAATCACTAGTGAAGTTCATACTTAATCAAATTTGATGCAGATTGTTGTGAATATTAATCATATCACTGAAGAATTTTTCCATTTGTTAGGAAGAAAAAATATGCTCAATTCTTTCATAAAAGATATTTTCTCCTAGGCAAATTATTCCTATTTATTTATTATCTTGTTTAAGCAACAGGATTTAAAATCAATTTCATATGGAATACTGGACTCAAAATGGAGACTATCTATATTAGCCTTAATTTATTAACCAGTTAATTTAACACATACATATCTGCCTACTCCGTGTCAATAACTATTTTATGCAAGACACAGTGATATACAAAATATTTCATATCACTCAAGTTACATTGCAGCTAAGGGAAACAAGTATATAATCCACTGAATAAAAATGGTGTTAAAAGTTGTGCTAAATAATGTGAAGAACATACAGGGTATAAGGAAAGTAAAAGAAACTGTAATGTGGTAAACAGTCTTTTGAAAGATTGTTTAGAGACTTTTCAAAAAAGCAGAATGTTATGAAAAAATAGGAAAACTAGAATGGGATGCCTTAGATGAACCAAGTAAACTGATCTAAGTGAGAGTGTCTAAAGGCAAGTTTTTTGTTTATTTTTGTTTTTATTTTTAGTACCAGAGATTTAACTCAGGGGCACTCTACCACTGAGCCACATCCCCAGACCATTTTTTTTTTTTTTTTTTTTTTTTTTGGTATTTTATTTAGAGACAGGGTCTCATTGAGTTGTTTAGTGTCCCACCATTGCTGAGCCTGGATTTGAAATTGCAATCCTTCTGCCTCAGTCTCTGGAGACCCTGGAATTATAGGCATTCACTACCGCTCCTGGTATAAAAGCAAATTTTAAAGCACATAAAGGAAGCTTCAGGTGGTGCAAATAGACTAATATCACTGTGTCATAGTTGATTCTGGTTGGTATAACAACATATCATAGAATGAGTGGTTTAGATAGCTAACATTTATTTCTGACAGCTCCAGAGCATGAGTCAAGGTCAAGGTGCCAGCAGATCTGGTGCATGATGAGTACTCTACTTGGTTTGCATTTTGCAGTTTTCTCATTGTACCCTTACCTAGCTGAGAGTCACAAAAGAGTTCAGGCTCCTTGATGTCCTTGTAGAGGCACTAATCTCATTATGAGGGTTGCATCTTTAAGGCCTGACATAAACGTAATCACTTCCTGAAATTCCTGTCCTAATAATATTATCTGGGGAGTTCGGATTTCAACATATGAACCTAGATGTGATACAAACATTCAGTCCATATTTCCATTACAGCTCCTCCCCAATCCATGACTTCCTCATCTATAGTATGTACATTTTATCCCCAAAGTGCCAAGCATCTTAAGGCATTTCATTAATAACTCTATAGTCAAGTCACAAAACTCATCTATTATCATAGAGAAATCAGATATGAGTGAGATTAAGGTATGATCTGTTCAAAAGCAAAATTTCTCTTTAACTGTGAACCTGAAAAATCAAACAAGTTATATCCTTTTTCAATACAATTATGGAGAAAGCACAAGATAGACCATCTCAGTACAAGAGGGAGAAATAGGGAAGAAGGAATGGATAGAAAGCAGAACAACCAAGAAAAAGAAGCCAAACAGAGGTGTCAGGTTTCCTCATTTAGCATGATTTTGTAGGGGAATTCTTGCAAGTAAATAATGCATGGGTTTTCTCACTTCTGCATTTAATAAGTACTGGCTAAGGAATTCCATGGGAGATGCTTACAAACTTGTAGCACTTTAGTCTCCTTTTGCATGAGGGTAAAGTGGCTCCAGTCACCAAGGGATGTAGTTCAAAGACAGTTGCAGGTGAAGGCTATGAGAAACAAAAGCATTCCAAATTTGTAGTATGTGTGTAGCCATATTAAAGGATCAAAGGGATTCCTAGCAGAGAATCCACTTTCATATAAAAACACTTCTCTGCATACCATGCTCATCTCTTGCTAAACTAGAGCAACAGACTCCAATTGATCTCTCCCTTACCAAAATCCCTTTCCTACTCTTTAGGTTCTTTTCTATTTAGCCTCCAGATTGATTTTTTCTAAATATATTATGTAAAAATCTTTCAACAGTTTTTCATTTCACTGAAATGAATGTGAATTTCTTATTCTAGCTTAGCAAGGCCTATGGGACCATGACCCCTGCCTGAGTCTCTGGATCCAGTTAATACAGATAGACTTTTTTCAAAGACCTACATTCTGCATGAAGTGTGAATCTTAGTTAGAATACACCACAGAAAGTTTAGAGTGATCTTCAATGTCTCCTGCAAAGGTGGTCATCAAGGTCAATGGCAAAAATAATTTCTTCCTGTAGGAAGAAATCAGGTAACCAGTGTAGTCAGCTAAGGAATTTGTTGTATTTTATATAAGTGAGACATCAGCTTCCTTGAAACTCTCTTGCTGCTCATTTTTCACTGCACAATGGCCAATCTACTGCAGTAGTGGTGACTACATTTTTTTTTCCCACTTGATATTTTCTAAGTAATAGTTGTTAATTTAGATATTCATTAAAGAATTTTACCTTGGTTGTGAGTAAATTTGCCAGTTGCCCCATTGCTTTCAAGATTATAATTAGCTATATCAGATCTGAAAAAAAAAACACAGTTACTATCAACTGATATTTCAGATTCAGAAAATGATGAGGTTTAGTATTTCTTTTACTAGGGAGTATATTTGCAATCATGTGTATGTTTTATTGTAAATCAGACGTTTTTTAAAGTAATAGATTTGGGAATTAGGTGACATAGGTATGTTGGACAAAGCTGATAGTTTTACACTGCAGCAAACAATACCTGCCCGTTTTCATTCTCTTTTCTGCTGTGCTGAGCCCATATCTCTGAATTTATTTAGTTTCTATTTAGTTTACTTGAGCTATCCATATAAATACATCAGAAAATATCATATATCCCTAATTATCTATGTGTTATATGAGTTTTTAACTTTGATTTACTGTGGTAAAAATAGAAAAAAAATATGTATATATATGCATATACATAAATTTAAATAGCAGTCAGAATAAGTTTTTAGCCTACAGGTTGTGTGAAAGTGTAACACAACTTAGTAAAACCGTTTTCTCCCCTCCTCTTCAGGAGATACAGACAATACATTGAATTTGACATCCTTCTGAAGTAGCAGATAATGAGGACTTACCATTGTCTACCATTATTCATCTGGACCTACATCTTGTATACAGTTGACACCATCTCATTACAAGAAAACGGTAGCGGTTATTTACCCAGCCAGAGGATAGTGAGCTTGACAAAAGATGATGGTAAAATGCTTCGTCGCACCAAGCGTGGCTGGATGTGGAATCAGTTCTTCTTGTTGGAAGAGTACACAGGTACAGACACACAATATGTAGGCAAGGTAAGGACTTTGATATGAGAATCCCCAAACTTGAAAGTGACAGCTGTTTATTTATTATTTGTACCAATTTTTTCCACACAACTAATAATTTTATTCAGAAAAATAAAATTATTTTTATTTATGATGTCTCATTTATATAATTTTATTCAGAAAAATTTACTTAAATATGATGTTTGAAAAGCATGCTATTGCATATTATTTCAGAGAGGTAGTATGTGGAATGTGATGTATTCACATGTTCATTTTATATTACTATCTGCAAAAAGAATCAAAATAAGATAGCTCATGTGTGGCCTTGGTTCAGTGTTAAACATATGATTTAATTTTATATGTATTTATTTTAAAGAAACTTTCCTTGAAATGTAATTTAAAATATTAGAACTGTCTGCTACTTTAGACAAAACAAAGCACAATTTTAGTATACCATAACATCACTAAAATGTAGTGGCATCTATTGATGACTGGTTCATCATAAGAGTAGAATGCTCTGTGTGAGAAATAAATTATTTCTAGATGCTTCCACGTCTTAATATCAGATTGAACTACTTCCTGACTGTAATCCAGACTAAAGGTTTAAAGGCAGAAGGAGGAAGAAAAGACAAAAGAAGGCAAAAGAAGACGCTATCTTTAGGGAAATATACCTCTATATTAATAGCAGCAACACGAATGGTTTCTCATCAGCATTCAATAACAAATGGTAATAGAAAATGTATAACTCACTTATCCTTCTCTTTCTTTTGTGTTTATAAAGATCCTTCTCTTTCTTTCATGTATGACCTCTTTTGTCAGCTCATTCATTTTTGACTTTTTCTTTAATGGCACAATCTGACATCCATGATTTTCAATTTATCTATTATCCATTGCCAGTCTCATTCATACTATTCTGTACTCAGGAAAACTCATTTTTTTTTCACCATGACTATATTTGATTTATACCCAGTGCTGAGGCCTTACCCAATTCTGAGAATAAGCATATAAGTAAAGCATAAATACTAACATTATATGTATATATATACGTATATATATAAATATTACATATATACATATATATATTATATATCATTATTTTTATTGATTCTTGCACCAAAATGCTAGTTGGAATTTTAATAATTGGACTAGTGACTCACTGACACCAGGCAAATACATTACAATAAACCAAAAGTGAAAAGATAAAATGGTTCCTGATAGCGCAAAGTTATAGCTTTCTATTTTAAACCAGAAATACATTTATCCTGTGAAATTGCTTAAATCTTGGTCTACTTCTTTATTTGTGTGTGGACAATATACTTTTCAAATGCAGCCTCCCTTTCCAGAAGCCAATTTTTCCGCTTCTTTTGATATTTCTCCTCTGGTCCCATAGGTCATCTCACTTGCCCTGTTCAGTTCACTGGCTGCTTTTTTCTCTCTTATTTCTCCTCAGGTTAGTCATATGGCATCCTCCAGCATCCCTCATTTAACATCACTCTTCACACCATAGTTATTAACTAACGTGAAGACGTTTCCAGTTCAACAAGCAGACTTTTGTGTCTAAGGAGTTGAAATTGCCTCATGATTCTTTTTCTAAGTCAGTGTATAAAGGACACATTCAGATCACAGGGCCTTACAGAAATAGTTTCATCCTTGGAGATTCATAGATACAGAAAAATAGCCACTGATAAAAATAAATACTCATAATCGCAAGACTGTTAAGGCACTACCACAAGCATTTAATTTTACTTGAAAACAAAATGCTTCCTTCTGAACACTGAGTTGATTAATTTATACATTGACTACATTGTTAGGTGGCTAACTTAAAATACACACTATGTTTTAAATCTTTATGCAGTACTTTGCTTATTTTTAATAAATTCTATAATCTGTTACAAATGATTACTAAAAGTAGGTGACAAATCTGTTTTGTTACTTTTCATAAAATGTTTTATCATTCATTTTAGTAAAGTGACTTTTTTTTAAACCCATGAACAAGTTTAAGGTATTTGTCTTTTTAGCTTTAACAAACCGATCATAAGTCAAAAATGGATTTAATTACATATAACTCATTATAATAACCAGAATATTTTGTCTAATGAGAATAATTAAGCCAAATGTATATGTTCATTTTATACTTTTTCCATGTAGAATCTACATATATGGAAAAAGTCTTCAACAAAATGAAACACTCAATTCTTTTTCGGTTTTGGTGTAGAGCCAAGTCTTACATCTGCCCTTACTACATATGTAGTTCACTGTAGAAGTGGGATACCAACCACTTTGGAGCCTCTTTTTCATTATTAAGGGTTTATTAACCCTCGCCTACCTTGCTCTCATTACTTTTAACTTCATTAGTCACATGCCTATACAGAAGCTAACAGTGCCCTTAACCCTGAACTTGGAGAAACACAAGAATTGTAGTAAAGATTGAACCTCTTGAACACCACAAGGACAGTGTCTATGACCATATTGCTGCTGGTTGTCCTGATAAAATAAATATTTATCCTACAGGATCTACTGCACTGGAGGCATTATGCCTTGTGAAGTTACACCTGCCAAATTCACCATGTACTAGGACTGGAAAGAGACAGGTGGCTTCTAATGAAAAATCATTCTACAGTTTGTTCTTAGTTTTTGTACGTACAGGTAACACAGAAAATTAAAAACAAAACATCTATTTCTATGTGATATAAAATTATGTAAGTTATAATAACAAATAATCCGAATATAAACTAAGGTTTGATCTTAAATATAAAAGAAGAAATTTGAGAATAAACAAAATAATAGCAGCAAATTTAATCTTTACAAATGTGAACACACACAAATATGCAACTTACAAGATTTGATCCTGATTGTGCCATTCAGACACTGTATAGAATTGATGTCATTTAGTTTTCTAACCCTCAGATTTTTGTCACATTAAATTAGTTTCCATTAAAATTTCTTTTATTCTAAGATTCTGCTATTTTCTAGGCTTTTGTGAGTATCTGCCAATGTGGGCAAGAGGAACCAGTAAAAATGTTCATGTAAACAAATTCAAGAAGGTGAGATTGAAAGTAAAGGAAAAATGCCTAAGCTAATGTATCAGAGATTTACTAATACTCTTTTATATACTAACAAAATCCTTTATTTCTTACTCAAAACAATTTCAAAGTTACAATAACTGCCATCTTGTTCCTCTTCTATTTGAACAGAGATATTTCATTGAAGTATTTATGCAGAATAATAGTATTGCTCAAGAGAGAAATAAATAAAATTTAGCAAGAAGTATTGCATATGCTCCTACTCTTTTGTTGGAGAATCTTTATTTGCACTTCCTTTATGTGTGTATATGTGTCTGTGTGTGCGCACGTGTGCACGCGCATGCTTGGGTTAAAATACAGGGCCTTGCATAAGCTAGGCAAGTAGTCTACATCCACATGTATAGCCCAGTCCACATGAGATTATTTGATACATTAGAACAAGATCCTAAAGAATACTTGGTTATTATGGACAACAATCTGTTATATGTCCAGTATTAAGAATTGGATAGAATTTCACTATGGTTTTAATATCTGCTTGCTAAATCACATTTATTCTATGAAGAAATGCTAGCTTTCCAGACATAACTGATATAGCACCAGATCTTGAAGTAAAATATTAGTATTCTTTAATTTTTTTGAATATCAATTTAATTGGCTATTACATTTTAATTTGAACATATGTATTTAGAATAGTTTTGTTCAGGACAGGGAGCATGGTGTCAATGGCCTGCCTACAATTAGCCACCATAAGAATACAATAAGATCTCTGTTACAGAATTAGTTCTCAAGTCTTCATAGATTTACTTCAGAAATGTCCATTATTCTGTAACTGAAATAATTATGACTATATTCATAAAAATATAAAAAGGGTGTTTAACATTTATCCAGTTTTGTATATTCCATTATAATGTATTTTGTTGTCACGGAAAATAATGTGAAACACAGCTACAAAATATGAAATGGGAGAATGGAAACAGTCTTTCTTTATATTTGATTGGGTATCAAAATTTACACAATTCTTTCATGTTCACTCATGCTGATACATGCACTAATTATTAATATATCCCTAAAGCATATACAAAATATTGGATTGATTGGGAATTTTTTCTTAGGCTTTTAAGACATGGCACTTTGATATGTATAAGTATCAGGCAGAGGAGAAATTGAAGACAGAAATAAAGTCTCAAATTTACTAAGGGAAATATGATTTTAATGGTATATTATAGTAATTTTTAGAATCTAAATAAAATATCTTTATGAAGGTTTTAGAATGTCATTATTTATGGTGCAGTACATGTAGCAGCAATTTTTTTATTTATGAATGCATCATATTTCAAAATTATCTTTATATGTTGATTGCTTAAAAATCAGAACACATGACAAAAATACTAAACATTATAACCCATTATAACCAGACTCCCAAGATAGTCTACAAAAGCTGAGCGCGGTAGCGTAGCCTGTAATCCTAGTGGCTCCAGACGCTGGGGCAGGAAGATCATGAATTCAATGCCAGCCTCAGCAAAAGCAAGGTGTTAAGCAACTCAATGAGACCCTGTTTCTAAATAAAATACAAAATAAGGCTGGGGATGTGGCTCAGTAGTCAAGTGCCCCTGAGTTCAATCCCCAATTCCTCAGAACCAAAAAAAAAAAAAAAAAAAAAAAAAAAAAAAAAAAAAGGTAGTGTACAAAGATTTGTTTCACACTGAATTCTATAAAAAATCCACAATTAAAGTTGAACCAGTCTTCTAATATTTACTACCAATACCCTTACTGTCAGTACTGCATTACCATTTTACAAGATCAATCACTGCATTTCAACACACTAAACTGATATTTTTTCTTTTAAATTCTCAATAACATATTATACACTTTTTCATTCTTATTTTTTAAATGACATGTAATAAGTGTCCTAATTTATGGGGTATAATGTAATATTTTGACACATACTTATATTGTATAATGGATAAAAACCATCTTGATTTGCATAGTTATCCTCTCAGATATTATTTCTTCACAGTGAAGCATTAAAAGCCCTCTCTTTTAACTACTTTAAATATATAGTTTATTATTCTAAAACAGTTTTTTGAATAATACCAATCTCTTGTAATTTTATAAAAAATCTCTCAAAATTTACTTAAGTAGAATTAAGTGTTCAGTGGTCACAGGTGTTCCCATATGTTCTGTGTACCCCTAATCTTTGTTCTATTTAGCATGAAATATTTCTTCTTCCATGCACCTATCCTTTTCTTCATCATGTCCAGAGACCCTTTCATAGGGAGTAACTGATCTCTTTTCCAGATTCTCCTTCTTCGGGATATCACTAAAGAAAATCCATCCTCATTTTTCCTAGCTAGTATTTTCCCTCAGAATGGTAAGATTATCAAAATCGTAGTCATGGAATATTTCCATCACTGTGTTCTATCTTCCATTATTTTATTCTAGAATTTGTGTATTTGAATCTGCTTTAGACCCAAATGATTTTTTCTCCTTTCCTCAAATGTTTGACATCATTTGTTTTCTCAAAAATAATATTTAGTTGGTATTTTAAAACTCTTTATTGAGTATGTATTAGTCTGGATCCTGGGAGATTATACTATGGAAAACAAACAAAAAAATCAGATAACTTTTACCAGAAATATATTCACTTTCCTCATTGTATGCTACAGCAAATTCAGACATTCTCAGCAAATGATGTTAGTTTTTGCTGTTTTTGTAATTTTCCCTCTTTATTTCCATTACATTCAAGGTCCCTTAATGCATTCACACCCCTGTCATTTTCCCATAGTACCTCAAATACCACATACTTCAGAATGATTTTTACTAAAAATAATCTCTATTCCTAATAAAGATCATTTTAAATAAGTATTTAAAATTAAAAAATAAGACTAAGCCAATTTGTTCTAAATTAGGTTTTGCAGCTACTCCTACATATACCTAATTCTAAAATTTAAGTGGACCTTTTTTGTTCTATTTATTGTTAGAATGTAAGTAACTGTGAAGCTATTTTAAAAATATTAAGTGGCAGAAAAAAATGTTAGTATGACTATAAAATTATATGTGTAGTTTTTCATCACAACTCCACTGGTTTCAGTACTTTTGAACTATTTCTAATATTACAATATTCTCTTATTCTACTTCAAATTTTGAAAGGGACAGAGCCACCCTTACTCATTAGGAAGGAAGAAGGAAGGAAGGAGGGAGGAAAGGAAGAAAGGGAACTGAAATAGTAGAAGTAGTACTGCCTGTAGAAGGGTACAGAAGGAATAATAGGGAAAATAATTAAACACAAGAACATCAGTTATTATTATTGCCATTATTATTTTATTACTATAAACTATATCATTATAAAACAATATATAACCTATGAAAAACCATGTTCAGAGAATTTTTTAAAAAGGATGAAAATACTAAGATAACGATAATCATTCCACAAAAAGATTAAGAATTTTAAATATTAATTCTATTTATTTACTGAATATATTCTTTAACATTGTCAGTTTTCTATTTCTTATACTTTTTTTCATGACTTTCTCAGATAATTCTACATTTTTACATATTTTTAAAATGTTGGAATAAGCCATGACATATGTTAAAATTTTTATTTTGATTTTTTTCTGATTTTATGCACACAATACACACACACACACACACACACACACACACACATCTCTGTGAAGGTTTTGTACTTAATATTCTTTGTATATTATAAATTACCATATTTAAATTTAGATTAATGGAGTGGAAATTGTTAAAGTTAAAATAACAATTTTAAGACTCTGAATATATTACCTAATTGTACCTCAGAAAATTTATAACTCTTCTATACCACAAGCACTTAATCAATGCACCAACATAGTACATTAATGTTTTGCATATTTATTTATAACTTCTGACTGCATTTTAATGTTCATTGTATTCCTGTGTGGTATTATTAATGAATGTGAAAATGGAAAACCTGAAATGTGAAACCCTAGAAGCAGAAGTAAGAAGCCTTCACCACTTCTTAAACAATTTTTCTGTGTATGATAAACAAAATAGTAATATCTCTGGCCTAATTTGGGAAAGACCTACCAGACATGAAGTGTCTGTTCAGGGTAAAGTAGACATTGTCATTTATTACTCATCACATTGAATTCTTTATTTTAGCTTTTTTTTTTTTTTTTTTTTTTAATAGTGTGTGTGTGTGTGTGTGTGAGAGAGAGAGAGAGAGAGAGAGAGAGAGAGAGTGTTACTTGGGATTCAAACCAGGAGATTCTGCCTATGAGCAAGATCCCCAGTTCCTGTTTTTTAAACAATTATCATTTTGAGACAGGGTCTGCCAAGGCTGGCCACAATCTTGTAATACTACTGCCTCAGCCTTCCAAGTACTGGGGATTACAGGTGTATACCACTGCTCCTGGCTAAGATTAAATTACTAATAAATTCTATGGTGTCTAATTTGGCACTAGAATTATTCTCATTAATAATGTATGCATGCTTGTTTCTTTTGTTTAGGAATTATCATGTTTCCCGTTTCCAAAGAACAAAGACTTTTGTACCAGATACAAATGTTTCAACTGTATTCATACAAACTTTTTGAAGTTTGTCCTGAGCAAATATTAAACAATTAAGGACCACAGAGTTCAACTGTTGGTATTTATGGAAATGGTATAAAGAAGAATAAATATTGACTCTGCAAATCTATGATAAAAAGATATGTATTACAGCTGAGTGTGGTGGTGCACACCTGTAATCCCAGGCATGAGGCTTGGGAGGCTGAGGCACGAAGATCTCAAGTTTAAAGCCAACCTCAGTAAATGCTAGGAGCTAAGCAACAAAGTGAGACCTTATATCTAAATAAAATAAGGAATAGAGCTGGGAATGTGGCTCAGTGGTTGAGGGCCCCTGAGTTTAATCCCTGGTACCCCACCCAAAATTGATGCACATTATTTGTATTTGAGCAATTTATGAAAGTTCTGATATTCTTAATATTTCTAAAAACAAATGTTTTTTCTTGAAATATTATAATGTCCTCCCACAGGGTTTATTCTAATGGTCATAGTCTATAATGGAATAAAGAACTGCTATTCTTATTTGTTAAGATTTTAGAACAAAATATAATTCAAAAGCTGTTTTGAGAAATGTTTCATATGTACTTGAAATGAGCATTTATTTCATACTACTGGCTACTATTAATATTCTGTAGTCTTAGGAAAATATGATGTCATTATTCAATTATCTATCATTACAATATTTTTATCTCTTTGTTTAGTTCTTATTGGGAATAGAAATTTAAAAGTTACATTGTTAACTTTCTCTCTACTTTTGTCAATTTTTTTTCATTTATTTTTATGCAGTTATTAGGTGTATTCCCAATTATCTTTCTTGAGTTTGTGATTAAATGGTCTTTCATCATTATGAAATTCTGCCCTTTACCTGTAATAACACTACTAAATTGATTTCACTTTACCTGAGGCATGTGTTTGTGTCCTTTATCTTTTGTCATCCATTAGCTCTTAGCATTTTTCTGTATAATTGTGTTTGAAAAGCAGCTACCATGATTTATTAAAATGCAAATAGTTCCTGGTTGGTTTATGCATTTTTATGAAGTTTGGCAATATTTGATATTTACCTGGTAGCAGTTTATTCATATATGCACAAATTTTCTTAGCTTTTGTATATCTGAAAATATTCTATTTAACTTTCATTTTTTGAAAGATATTTTAATGACTATAGAAACATATATTAACCTGACCATTTTATTTTCCTTTTAGCATTTCAAATTATTGCTGCTTTGTGTTGTGGATTCTATTATTTTTAACAACAAGTCCATCATTATTCTTTTCTTGGGGGTGGGGCTGGTACCAGGAATTAATCCCACAGGTACTTACCCACAGCCCTTTTTTATATCTTATTTAGAGACAGGGTCTCACTGAGTTTGTTAGGGCCTTGCTATTTTGCTGAAGCTGGCTTTGAACTCGCAATCCTGCGTTAGCCTCCACAGTTGTGCCAATGTGTCCGTAGACTCAGTCATTATTCTTATTTTTGTGGCCTTATATATAATGTGCATGCTTCTCTAGCTAATTTTAAGTTTCTGCTAATATTTGTGCTTTTCAGCTGTCTTGCTCTGATACCCAGATATAATGTTTATTTATTTTTCTTGGAATTCATTGGCCTTCTTAGTTCTGTGAATTGATTACATAAACATGTAAAACGATTATTTTTGTGACTGTTTGTTCTTCATTTCAGAATTTCAAATACGAGTGATTTAAGACAACACATATTGTTCCATAGTTCAAGATTGAATTGATTTATCAAAATATCAGTTTGTCTCTGGGCTCAAATTGGAATAATTTAATTACAATTGTCTTCAGATTTATGTTTTTATATGTTTCTATGTCTAATCTACAGTTTCATATTTTTATGTTAGATATTTTATTTTTATTTCTAGTTTTAGTATTTAATTTTTTTTTTACTTTTCACATTCCTCATATAATTACCCTTTCTTTTATTATTCCTTATTATATTTTTTATATATTTATGTGAGTTATGTTAAAGTTTTTCCTGTTTAAATCCAGCATCAGGGTCCTCTTTGTTTCCAGTTATGTTGAATATTTTTTTCTTTACATACTGACCTTTATAAATTATACATTGTGGGGATTCTAGATTCTCTTATCTTCCTCTGAAGAGTGTAGAGTTTTGATCCAGTAGGCAGTATAATTACTGTATGATTCTTTGATTTTATGTAAGTTTTGTATTAAGAATTAAAAGGCAGATTATAATTTTGTTTATGTTTTTAGTCTTGTAATATAACCTTTATGCCTAGTTTATTATTCTCACTCCTAGCTTTTCACTGGAAATTCCAAAATGTTTACCAAGCTCATCTAAGTGGAGCTTTAGTCTTCTATCCTATGATCTGGAGTGGCTAAAATCTGCTCAGGTATCAGTCTTCAGGATAATCCTTATCTCTGATTCTTTTTTCTTACCCCACAACATTCCTTGATCTCTGCATGTTTAGTTTAGGCATTAGCTGCATGTTACACTGTATGTCTAAGTTTTAGTACCACCTCCTCTGTGGCTTCTTCCATTTTTGGATTTTCTCCCTTCAATTTTTGCCACTATGAGTGTCCTGAATCCTGACTATGATTCCTCAACTTAAGACATATGTCTTCTGCATAACACAAGAAATAGGGTTAATGTAGAACTTACTTCTTTCCTTTATTTGCTTGTATTCTCTGTTGTGTTTGCTTGTCTGTTATTGTTTTCCTCCTGGTAATTTGTAGCACACATTTCAGGTTAGTTAGGAAGCGTTTTTGATCTCTGTTCTCACTGTACCCAGAAACAATGCCTCAAGCCTCCTTTAAATGCAGCTTTCTTTAATTGACTTATCCCTTCATTATTTTTGCTTGTTGGGGAAGTAGGGGGAGGTATGGGAAGTGGATCGCACAGGCAGACCACCAGCAGCAGTGGCAATGGGGATTTCTTCTTTATTTTGTTATATCCAACCTCCTGAGTCCCTGATCTTTTTTCAATGTCCAAAATTAAATTTCAGTAAAGTTCCCCCTTCTCACATAGTTAAGAAGCTGTCTGTCTGCTTTCTTGGTTTCCACACCATTCCTCCTGGTAAATTGTGTGTATGTGTATTTTTTTTGTGTGTGTGTGTGTGTGTGTGTGTATGTGTGTGAGGTCTGTGAAGAATTAATTGTTATTATCAGTATCAAGAGTTTTAGTCCTACCAAACCCATGCACACGTCTGGAATCACAACACATACACATTTTTTCCTTATTAATGTTTACATTTTGGCAGTTCAAATTTTGAAGCATATCTACATGTCATAGTCACTAGTTTTTGTTAGTTAAAGGTGTACTGGGAAATATATATATCTATATTTTCTCACCATTATATCTATTTGATTTTAAGTAGTGACCAATATTCACCAGTAGTTATGTGGGTAGTTTTTGGAAATATGGATTTTAAAAGTTCCTACTTACTAAGTTAACTCCACATTTTGTCTTTATATTTTTCATATCTCTTGATAAGAAATGCAAAATTAGATACTTTTAAAGTAGTGAAACATTACTTACTGAAAATGATTTTAATTTACAAATTTCTGAAAGAAACTTTACTTCCATTTTTATGCTTATCCCAATAAACATGACTTAAATAATCACTAAAAGTTGTATTCTAAGTATGTGAAGAAAGTTTTATGTACACAAGAAAATAATCAAAAGTGGCTTAATCTAATGATAGAACTTTAAAATTGATTGTCTATGTATTATGAAATAATTTTTGTCATGTATAACAAAAGTAACCTAAACCATATTCCATTTGGTCTAAGGTTTGTCATAAGATATTTTAATCTTAAAAAATAAATTAAAAAATGATCCAAAATTAACAAAAACATTTTTTCTCATAACTGAATAAACCCATTGTACCTCACAATTAATTTAAACAAAATATTATTGAAATTTTCTTACACTATAGATGTCAGGGAAACACTTAAGAGGAATAAAATGAAAATCCACAAAAATAAAAGAATAATTGTTAGTATTTCTTATAAATACACTATATCATTAATAATTTCATTAAATAATAAACACTTGTCTGATTATGTCCCATAGACAAAAGCCATGGAGAAAGGTCTAGCATAAATCTAAAGACACTGTTTGGCTTTAAGAGTTCCCTTAAGTTAAATACAATATATTATGAGAATGTGCAACCTTTTAGAATTAACTTTATAGAAGTTATTCACTGACAATTCATTAGGAGGTTTAGGGAGATTGAAAGAAATCCAGACAAGGCATATAAAACAATTAATTTTAACAGAACTCTTAGAAAAGGCAGGAAAATGGTGTCACATATTCCCTCCAAATTTTTTAATTTTTGTCTCCTGATTGGTCAGACATTATCACTACATCCTTTGCTGTTTTCTTGAAGTTGTAAGTCAAATGCAGTAATAGAAAATGTGACGAGTTGTGATTAGAGAATAAAAAACACAGCTAGAAGATTCTGAATAGTGTTAAAACCAGAGATTGATAATGATAAAATGATGTCCTTTCTAAAGAAAAATAACACTTTCTCTCCTGGCATGTAAGGAGAGAAATGTATATGTACATTTATTATATATACAAATGTTCTATGTATATGAGTAATGGAGAACTGGGGAAGTGAAAAATAATATTTAAAAAAAAGCATGAAATATATACGCTGACAACTCGTTGATAACTATGATCATGATATGATAAATTGATTCTGCTCTTCTTTTCTACCATAAAATTTGAATTTATTAATCATATGGGACATAAAAACTGTATTCTACCTTTTGTACCTACGATTGAGGTAATTTTCAAGGTGATTTTCCATGAAGAACTTTTTAATTATTAGGGAATGTTACATCAAGTAGAAAATATAATCATGAAAAATTCTATTAAATAATAAACAATCACTGTGAATATAAATAAATCTGGAAAAATAGTTATGGGTTTCAATAAACTTGTGTGTTTGGGTGTGTGTTGTCAATTTTGACTGTTTAAAGTATATATATATATAAACTAACATCTGAAAGTGCTAACTGTATAGATCAATTACATTTTATAATTTTATACTTATGTTACTAGGCATATTTTTGCTTATATAAGATATGACAGGATCAGTTTCTCTCCCCAATATCTACCTCACCATTCCCTACATCTATCATACTAATCTTTCTTCTAATTTCATGTAGTTCTTTTTTTGTTTTTGTTTTTGTTTATTTTTCCTTATATCTTATATATAGGAGAGATAATATACTATGTTTTACTCTTTGAGTCTGTCTTATTTTGTTTGATACTATGATCTTTGGTTCCACCCATGTTCCTATAAATAATATAATTTGGTTTTTCCTTATGACTGACTGAATAAAACTTCATTATACATATATTCCACATTTCTTTATCCAGTCATCTGTTTATGGACATACAGGCTAATTTCATAATTTGTTTCTTATAAATTGTGCCACTATAAACATGGGTACACAAGTATCTCTAAAATATGCTAAATTTAACTCTTGGAGAAATGCCATGAGTGGAATAGCTGAAGCATATGGTAGTTCTATTTTTAGGCTTCTGAAGAATCTTCATCCTGATTTCCATAGTGGCTGTACCAACATAAATTCACACAAATGGTGTTTAAGGATTTGTTTTTCCCCACATTCTCTCCAGTATTTATTAATTTTTGTATTCTTGATGTTCCCTATTCTAACTGGATTGAGATGGAATCTCAGTGTATTTTTGATTTGCATTTCCCTGATGGTTAAAATTGCTGAACATTTTTTCATATAATTGTCCACTATTTATACTTCTTTGTTTCAAAAGCGTGTATTCAGTTAATTTGATTGAAGATTTAGTTTTGTGAGGAACTTTTGAGTTCTTTTTATGTTCTTATATCAGTCTTCTCTTGTAGTAGTAGCTGGCAAATATTTTCTCCCATTGCACCAGTTGTCTCTTCACTCTGTTATTTCATTTGCTGTGCAGAAGCTTTTCAATATGATACCATCTCATTTATTGATTCTCTTATTTCCTGAGCCATAGGTGGCTTATTCAGGAAGTTTTTGCCTGAATATTAAAGTGTTTGCCCTATTTTTATTTTAACAGTTGCTAAGTCTTAGGATTTAGAGTTAGGTCTTTTATCCCTTTTGAGTTTACTTTTATACAGAGTGAGAAAGGGATCTAGTTTCATCTTTCTACATATGTTGACCCAGTCTTCCCAGCACCACTTGTTAAAAAGGTTGTCTTTTCTCCAGTGTATGCTTTTGGTACCTTTGTCAAGAATCACATGACTGTAGATGTATGGATTTGTCTCTGTAGCTTCTATGATGTTTGATTCATCTACACGTCTCCTTTCTGCCAGCTCCATGCTGCTTTAGTTACTATGGCTCTATAATATAATTTAAAATCAGGCTTTGTGATGCCTAAGCTTTTCATCTGCTCAAGATGGCTTTGGCTTTTCTGGGTCTTTTGTTCATTGACTTTTAGAATTATTTTCTTTTTACTCATCTGGTGAAGAATGAAGGAGGGGAAAAATCATAATCTATTTATTGAAACATTGTGTTTTTTTTTTTTTCTAATATGATAATATAAGCCCCACCTCCAACCCCCAATCAGGGTTCTCTTTTTTAAAATAATTGTTTTGCAAGATTCTTTATACTTTCATAAAACTTTAAGAAATAACTTGTCAATTTCTACTACTTTGAGAAACTAAAATGGAATGTGTATTTCAGAAAATGCAATCCTGGATACACATGAGGAAATACTTTCTATATGGCATTATAGGAATAGTTGGCATATTTGAAAATAGACTATTTAATTGTTAAATATATTATTAAATATCTAAGTTTAATTTTTAATAACATTATTATTATATTAAACAATTTTCTTAGATAATAGATGCTGAAATATTCATTTAGGGGTATAAACAAATACTGTGTCTCCAAGGGGAAAATAATTCTAATGTACATTATATATGTAATAATAGATATGACAAAATACTTATGCATGTAGAAGTCTATAAATCAATTTTTAAAAGATGAAAAGGAAAAAAAAATAAAATGAGCAAAGAGTGACTATATACTTCACAAAGATAACGTCAGTAAGCATGTGCTAAGCTGTTTAATTCATTTGGATAATAGAGATTTAACCCACTCAAACACTAGAATGACTTAGCATAACAAGAAAGAAATCCCCAGGAGAGGTGATGATATGAATGAATTCAAACTCTTATAGATTCAGGTTGAACTGCACATACTGCAAACATTAAAGGAGAATCATAAAAGGAGAAATGAGATATGTCTAGAAATTAGAAGACTAAAATATTACCTAACCATTAAATGTCAACTCAATTGATATCCCTGCATATTTTTGGGAACTGTATTTTGAAATAATTACATACTTTCAGCTTCAGTGTTACTCAGATTGTGCTAAGAATTTCTATTCATCCTTCAGCTAGATTCAGCAGTTATCAATATTTCATATGACATTTTATCACTCTGCCCAAGCAGATTATATCTAATGGTAGCCATATTTCAAGTAGTTCATTACTTCTAGGACTCATCACCTCCTGAGTTCCACAGAAGGTTTGAAACACTAGAAAACACACACTAACTTGCCAAGGATTGAACTAATTTCTGCTTTCTTCTCATACAATCTCTGTTCAGTCTCTTAACCTTCTTGATGGCGTTTTTACTAACTTACTTGGAGCTGTGTTTTGTGTATGTGAAATATATACATCGCCTAAATACTGGAGAATGTTAATGGAGACTAGAGGGCCTTGAATGTCTCTTGACCCTGCCCTAAAATGCTCAGAGTCAAAGCTTGAAATTTCAGTAAACCATAAGAAGCTTAATTCAAAGTCATAACTTTTGCAGTTTTCTCCTCTTGCTAATGCCCAATATCATCAACTTTTTATATGTGTATATTTGCTTGTATGGACTTTCATAATTATCTTTTTTCCAGTACAACTACTTTGTGAAGATAAGAGATTGTGTTCCAAGATTCCTTTCAATAAACAAAATCCACAGTGAATAAGCAGGATTCATCCTGCACAGTCTTCTAATATTGTAATACATAAAATTATCTCAAATATACTCAACCCAAATAAGCTTCTTCCCCCATATCTTTCTTTCTTTAGTTCTGGTTCACGATCTTTTATATGAGGAAGAAATTTCAGATTTTTTTCCACCATATATGATGGAATGAATCCATACATATCCCTCTTATAGACTATTGAGCTTTGATATTTTGAGTTATTCTATTATGTTAAGAAATATAAAAACTCCTACAAAAAAATTTTTCTATTCACATTTTGTATGTGCCTGCAAAGTCTATTTTAGAGTCAGAGAATTACTCTTCCTGTTAACATCTCAGATGCTAGTGACATCAGTGATGGGCTTCTCCTCCTTCCAAGGCAACTCATTCCACCCATGATTCTTTGAAGAGTGAAAGTACTTATCAAGTGCTACTCGTCAGACCTTTGTCCTCTTGAACTTTCTACTCTTCCACTCTACTTCATATACATAAAATAGATACAGGGTTGGTGGATAGAGGAAATGAAAACATGTTGGCCAAAGGACACAAAGCTTCAGTTTAAGAGATCAAATGCCCAACAAAATAACTGTAGTAAATAATAATGCATTTTGTATGAAAATTGCTATGAGAGTAGATTTTAAGCATTCTCAGCAAACATACATGCACAATTGTAAATATGTGAAAACATATATAATCACTTCACAATACATATGTATCCAAACATCATGTTGTATACATTAAATACATGCAATTTTTATTTGTCATTTATAGCTCAATAAAGTTGGAAAAAATAATAACACATCACAATTTTCTCTTCCATTTAATCCTATTCAAATGCTCCTATCCTGTCCATTCAGACTGGTTGATTCCTGAAATGCAGACACTTCACACCCTGTTCAGTGCCTGGAACTTAGCACTTAATTCAATGTTAATTTTAATCCTGACTTTTGAAAGCAAGACTTCAATGTTGTTTATTCTTATTTTAATCACTGCACTGATTAAGCAGAGATATCACCGCTAAAAACAAAAAGGCAAAAATCTTCCAAACTGATTGAACTGTTTTGCTGGAGGTTTGCAAATATGAACGGGGACACATGTCATGTGCATTTATTTATTTATGTTAATAAGTAGAAAATCATCCTTTGACTCACTAGGGATAGTCTTTTCTTAGTGCAAATACAAGATATTTGGTTAAAACTTAGCAATATCAAATAATTTGAAGATTACATGTTCTTTTGTTGAAACTTTAATGCATTTTAAAATGTATAAATGCTTTCCACCATTTGAACCAATGAGTTTATTCTTCATATAAAAACAGAACATGGAATAGCAACATAGAAAGAAAGAAAATTCATTTAAAGAAATATTCATTAACATACACTCCTTAAAATTTATTAGGGGAGAGAGACAGATTCAATCAGTGAAATTTCTTCTCATTAGAACCACTTGAAAAAACTTTCGTTATGGAAGAGATTGAAATACATGGATAATATTCTATAGTTATATGCTTATGATAAATTTCAATTTTGTTTTAATTATGTATCCATAGTTTATACAGTGTGTACAGCTAATCTTCAAGGAGTATTTTTCATAAATAATTGCAAAATAATAAATATGAAAATGTGATTGCAAACTCATGTACAAAAGAAAATATTATAGTTATACTATCAGATACTGAGCAGAAAATTTGAAAGCTAAATAGACCGTTGTGGCTTAGGTTAGATTTTCCAAGTTTTTAAGCTGTTATCTGAAGTCATAGGATAGATTTTAGTATATACAGCATATGAAGTAATCAATTTTAAAGCCCCAGTGATTAGGTATTTCTTCCAATTTGGATAAAATTCTGAGTTTATGATTACCTGGCTCCATTTAGCAATCCTAATTTAAGACTCACTCTTCTTATTCCTTAGTTTCTTCCACTTACCCTCAACCTGCATCTAAAGTGCAGGACCTGCAGACTTTTTAATTGACTGCCCATATATTTTGAGTCTTAATAAGAATTCTTTCAATATTTTTCCTCAAACAGACACTGAAAAAATCCAGTAAAACATACAAGAAGAAGATT
Source organism: Tamias sibiricus (assembly GCA_025594165.1). Taxonomy (NCBI): domain Eukaryota; kingdom Metazoa; phylum Chordata; class Mammalia; order Rodentia; family Sciuridae; genus Tamias; species Tamias sibiricus. The sequence continues at coordinate 148,722,061 of CM046662.1, forward strand.
CATTTAGCTTATTAATGTTTTCTCTTTTTATTACTCTTTAGTGACTGATCTTGTTCTATTGATTTATCTTTCAAAATCTTTTTTAAATTTTTTTTATTTAATATAACTTGTTATACATGCTTGCAAAGTGCAATTCCTTTCATATTACATATAAAGAGCACAGTTTTCCAAGTTATTGGTTTTACACAAAGTATTTTCATACCATTTGAGTTTTTATACATGCACTTAGTATATTGATGTCCAACACATTCTGCCATTATTCCTATCCCCTGTCCCTTCCCCTCCCCTTCCTCCCCTTTGTTCTATTTAACATTCCTTCATTCCTCTCATCCCCCCTTCCTTGCCCCTATAATATAGTATCCGCATAGCAAAGGAATCATTCGACCCTTGGTTTTCTGGGATTGGCTGACTTCACTTAGCGTTATTATCTTTCAAAATCCTGTGTGCATTTAGCATACATTGTTGTTCCAAGCATTCAGTTTCTCAATGTCTTTCAAGTCTTGTCTCAGAACCCCAGCAGGACCTAATACTTCTGATTTGCCATTCCCCCTTCCAAATTAGTTTTCTGTACTCTTTCCAGATTACTTTCTTCTACATGATGTATAATAACATTATCCTCCTTAAACACTTGATGGGAAAATGCCCAATTATGTTGATGTCACCATTCTTTAAATACTCTTAATAATAAGACATCTACTATTCACAGCATCCTCATGCCACATTTAATTTACCATTTAATTTCTACACCTCCAGTTTATTCACAAAATTTATATCATTTTATGGTAATGAAATATATTCATATATATGAGGTTTATATATGATATCACTTTTCATGAGGCATTTTCCTCCTGTAAGTTCATAGTTGCTGCTTCCTCTGTGTTCTGTTACTATATATTTATATTTTTTTAAAATATATATTTTTAGTTGTCAACGGATCTTTATTTATTTATATGTGGTGCTGAGAATCAAACCCTGTGCCTCACACATGCCAGGCAAGTGCTCTACCACTGAGCTACTACCCCGATTCATAATTATATTGTTTTTAATGTTTTCTTATCTCAATTCTCTGTGAATATGTTTGAGCATGTATGCACTTGTGTGTAGGCTGTTAAAATAAAAATTTTGTCCCTTTATATTTCCAAAGACTTGGCACAATGCAGGAATTTTTACACACACACACACACACACACACACACACACACACTTTAGTTAGAGCAATAATAACAGATTTCATTGTAAGGAGATTAAACTTCACAAGAAACTATTCTGAAGTAAATCCTATTGCCAAAGTATTTTCTATCCATGTAGTCGATTTTAGCAACATATACAAATAATGTGTTACAGTATAATGATTCACTCCAGATTTTCTTCTTTTTGACTCTAGGTTTGATATTTAATGAATTTTGTACATTGAGAGCAAAATGGATATTATTTAAAGTTTGCCCTACTGAACGTGCATCTCTCTAAAGTTGGAATGAAATAGAATGAAAATATATCACTAGAGTTAGCACGCTCCAGAGTGTAAAAATTGCCTCTTGAAAATGATGTGTTCAAGGCTATAACCTTCGTTTGTATTCTAGGAGATATAATATGACCAATGAGTGAATCCTAATTTTCTCACATGTCATTTCACTCCTGCTAATGTGTGCTTCATCTTGACCATTTTCATGGTGAATAATGCTGGAATAATAGAGTATACATTCTCTTCCGACTTTCTGGTCAAGGCTAGAAATAGAGGCTCTCATTTTAGCTTCCCATAAAGCTGAAAAGAAGCAGAGTTTGCATTTATGTCAAAAAGAACTTCATAGGATAAAAGGTAGCTGAAACGTGTGAATTGTGATAAGAATGGCCTCTTCTGTGGCAGGAGCATTCCTAGCGGCTTTACTGGTAACATTCTTTCCCACTCTATGGATCAGAAAATTTAGAGGAAATGAAATTTCATGTTGGTATTCAATTTGAATTGTATGTGAGCATCCCAGGTCCATCCTTATTGTATTTACACTGGGCAATTGAATCACTTTAGGACATGCAAGGCTCATGAGAAAATTTTTCTTATTTATATTTATACAGGTGTGCAGGGCAAGATCAACGTTGCAAAATGAGGTGTTTTTTTGTTTGTTTGTTTGTTTTTTAATAAATAAGGCCTAGCTTTTGTAAATATCTGGAAAGAAAATTCAGTGAAGGCAGATAAATGAAGGTTCTGATTATTAATGCATACATTTCAGAAGGTACTGAATTATTGTGCCCTGTTTCTTTGGAAAATATTGCAATGATTATTTTCTATGCTTGCTTTAGTCTAATAAGCCTCACAAGTATAATGTGACTGGAACAAAGCAGCTTGATCATGAATATCCAAGCAAAACACTTTCTTGAAAAAAATATATACAGTACATAGAATAACATACCGTGTGTGGATATATTCAGACACAATAAGACTGTTTTTACTTAAATTTCAGATTAGGTAAGTTATTAGAAAAATTGTAAATAAACCTATTAGGATTACTGATCGCTGTAAAGCAAGCATTTCTTTATATAGTCAATGAAAAATTAATTGATCAGAAATTACTGTAAGGCCAGTCAATAGCTATAATTTAAACTATATGTATACAGAAAAAAGAATAGCGTTTAGTAGATTCTTGACATTTTTATAAAATTAAAAGAAATTTCACACTTCTTACATTATTAGAATTCAGGATTTATTAGTACATTTTAAATTCATTGTAATTAAAACATGGGAAAAATGTCATTTGAAATTTCTAAGTACTTAAAGTTAGTTTTGTAATGAAGAAGTTTTGAAAATAGTATGATTTACATTGAAAAATTTATTTTTTAGCCAACACAATTTCAGTCTTTAACCAACAAAGAAAGCAGCAGAAAACAAGAAAAATGGAATTCTAGGATTCTCGATGTCATTAGCAATAAAAAAAAGATTAAATGAAATAATGAGCATGTGTATATATATATATGTATACATATATATATATATTAGGGAATATGAATTTTTGAAATATCAATTCCAGTCCAACTAAACTCTGAGACTATGAATTGAGCCTCTGTTAGTCCCAAGTCCTATATTAAGACATTCCAGATTTATAATGAATGTTTATAAGAATCAGAGGACCCCTTGGCATGAAGAACAAAAACATATTTAGATAGTCATATATGTAATTTATAATTTTATAAACATTTTAATGAGCACCACCATCTCTCTTCTTGCAGACTTTAATTTATCAAACTTATTTTCCAAATATTTGAAATGATCACCATCAACTTCTGGCCAATTAACATGGACCAGATTTTTGTCTTTAATAATAATAATAATAATTAACAATAATACAATTTAGTTCTTCTTCAGTTCATCTTGTAAAAATGAACAAGTTTGATACTTGGTGAATTTTGGTGCATTTTAGCTATGAGTATCCAAGAACTAAAACAACAACAGAAATTTATCCACAAAATATATTCTTAATAATACCTGCAGATACATGTACAAAAATGTTCATTATAGTATTGAAAGCAGGAATTGATGAGAACAGCAAAGAAAGGAACTAAATTTACAATTATGAAAGATTACTAAAAAATGAATAATTACTTCACTGTAAAGCATGAATATATGGAACTGTTCAAATGATATGATAAACTATGAGAGAATTTTCTTTTTTAAAGAGAAAAGTTCAGAACACTTTTTTAAAAATTTAGGATGGAAAATAACATCAATTAACAGTTGCATACTTCTAATCTATGATATATTAGACTGTGTATTTCAGTTCAATGAAAATGTCACACTATTGCTTTATAGACTTGTTAGATAGATATTATTTTTTAATTTGTATTTTTATTTTTACTGATGCATAAATTTATATATATTTGTGGGGCACCATATGATGTTCAATACATGTTTATAATATATAATATAAAAAAGTTGGTTTCTTAATTTTTTAAGTTTACATATAGCCTTTATGCTAAGGAAAAAGATTAATATTTCTATTCTATTTTGTATGACATAAAAACCTATTCCAGGGCTGGTGTTGTAGTTCAGTGATAGAGCACTCACCTAGCATATGTGAGGCATGGGGTTCAATCCTCAGCACCACATAAAAATAAATAAATGAAATAAAGATATTGTGCCCATCTAAAACTAAAACTTATTAAAAACAAAACAAAACCTATTCATACATGGCCCCATCTCCCTCATTAAATTCAAGACACTTTCCCTGCCAAAAATCATATTGCCAACTTTACTGATATGCTTATTAATGTCATATCAGGCTTCTTATACCACCAGATATGTTATAAGTGATGTGTTCTATGTTAAGTATCTTGAATCATTTTCCATGTATTAGTTTTCTATCTACTTAAAATAATTCCTATTCATTTTTCATTACTCAGCTTTTCATCACAGTAACCAAACTATCTGACAAGAACAACTTAGAGGGTGAAAAGTTTATTTTGAGCTCACCCTTCGAGTGGTATCAGTACATAGTTGACCAATTTTTATTGCTCTGCATCCAGTTTGAGTATCCAGGAAGAGTATCTTGGCAAAAGGGGGTTGCTCATGGCAACTAGGAAACAGAGAAAGACAGAAAGTGTGGAGCCAGGCATATGAAACAGTATCCAAAGGCATGGGGCCAGGGACCTACTTCCCCCAGGCATTCCCTACCTACCCACACTTACCATCTAGTAATCCATTCAAATTAGTAATTCATTGATTGGAATAATTAACTGATGAAATGAAAAGTCTATTTATTGCCTAAAAGCTCTGTCTCTGAACTTTGGTGCTTTAACCCATGAGCATTCTGGGGGATATTAAAGATACAAACCACAAGGTCATTTTTCAAAGTTTACCTCATATATCATCAATTTCAGAAAGTTTTTCCTGGGTTTATTATGGTAAAAGATATAAGAGAATATGTAAGAATATATTATCTCATAATATAATCTTGTATTTCCTTGTTTTAGATGTTTAGCATCCCATGAAATTGTGAATTTTATTAATTTTACATCTCAGAAAATATATTGTATGCTCAGTGGCATGTGCTGGGGTCTATAATTTTTGTGACATGAATACACAAAAGGCTTGTTTTAGTCACCTTTTTGCTGCTATGACTAAAGGATCTGACCAGAACAACTACAGAAGAGGAAACTTTTATTTGAGGGCTCAGGGTTTCAGACGTATTAGTTCATAGAAAGCTGGCTCCATTTCTCTGGGTTTGAGATGAGACTAAAGATCATGGAGGGGTGTGTGGCAGAGGGAAGCAGCTCACATCATGGTGATCAAGAAGCAGAGAGAGAGACTCCACTCTCCAGATACAAAATACATACTCTATAGGCACACCCCCATTTAACTACTTCCTCCAGCCACACCCCACCTGCCTCCAGTTACCACTCAGTTAATCCCAAGAAGGACTATTTCACTGATTGGGTTAAGACTCTCACAATCCAATCATTTCTCCTCTGAGCCTTCTTGATTTGTCTCACACATGAGCTTTAAGGGGATACCTCACATCCAAAACATAACAAGGTTATAAGAAGGAAAACAAAAAAGAGAAAGAAAGAAACCCAGAGGTTTAAAGAAATTAGTGTAATTTAAAATATGACAGTATGAGAACCTTTGTTTGCTTCTCACCACCAGAATATATACCTCATTGGGAAAACATTATAATTTGTGTGGTTATAGCTATATTTTTAGTTCCTAGCAAAGTTCCTAGAATACATTTTAATACCTGATAAATCAATTAATTCATAAGTATTCTTTCTAAAGAAGCAGACAATTAAAGCAATTAAATAACTTTTCTCATGACATGAACTTAAAGTAACTTTAAACTGATAGAATTTCAAATTCTAGTGGAGGAGTATAAGCAGGAGTCCACCAGATATGTGGTCTTGATAGTCCTGAGCAAAGCTTCTGCTTAAAAGGGACTTACGCAGATAAATATGAGGGTGATGACAGAGGTTTCTCTAAGTGGCAAAAGAAACAAGTGTAGGAAGAAAAGAGAGAAGACAAGAGAAGAAAAACCAAGACAACTAAAGAGGAGTAAAGGACTGATAACTGAAGAATGCACATGTTCGAGAAGTAAAAAATGGCATAGTAATTCCTGAAAGAGTCCTGAAAGTTTGAATAAGCAGAGGGTAATGGGAGAACCAAAAATTGCAACATCACATATTTCAAGCAAAGATCATTTGAAGTGAACAAATGTGCAGCTAAATTGTGAGGAAATCTCTCAAGAGCATCAAGAGAAAAACTGAAGAATCCTAGTACAGACTTCTCATTTACTGTAGGGAAAAAGAAAAGTACAAAGATGTGACAGCTATAGATAAAACACATGCAGAAATGAAAGTGTATTCTAAAGATAGATAATTAGAAGAAATCGTGGGACATGTGTTTAGAGGAGCAATTTGAACATGGGTTACATCAAACATAAGCTGTTTCTGAGGAAAGGAATTTGGAGGCAGCCTTTCCATGGGGAAAGCTTATCTGTTGGTCCTTGAGCAAGACCAACTAGGCAATGAAGGACTTACTGAGGTTGAACAGAAGGAACATTTGAACTGTTATATAATGAAAGAAGTCAATCCATTGGTGAACTTTGGGGTGGAATTATTCTTCAAACTGAGGCAAGGATATAGCTTTACTGCATGTGGGGAGTTCCAACTTAAGGCTGTAATCCTAGGTAAACTGGCAATAAAGACTGAATAGAATCTCATCTGTGAGCAGAGAAATCAGTGCCATGGTCTGAATAGGTGTTCAGGTTGATTAAAATGTGCAGGTTTATATCACCAAATTTAATTTGCAAATGTAGTAGTATTTTATGTGTTATAGATTTAAGAATGCCAAAACTATATTATAGTTATTTAACATGTTAAAAGCTCATAGAAATATGATATATTTTGCCTGTTTTCTATATTGTCATAGAATGTATCTCAATTCTGATATTCTTGTTGCTGGGGTTTCATTGCTTATGTATCAGTTTTAGGAAGAACTTGGAAAAAGATAAACAAAGTTCATTTTGTGCTGGAGTGGTTGTCTGACTGTTAATCATCTGAAACAATTCCAGAAGTTTTCAAACAATTAGGCTAATGTAATTCATGTAGTTTTGAGTTGCCTAATTATTATTTCCTTTTCGTAGAGCTCAGAAATGTATCACCAAGTGTTAAAGGGATTTTTTTTTAAATTTTAATGATAAAATGGGAAAACTATTTCACAGTTTTAGTGCAGTTAAAAGTCGGTGTCAATAGTACCTGAGTGTTTTACTTCTTAAAAAATATTTCATTTTGTGATAGAGAAATTTAAAGTTGTTTCACTTAGCCCATTAAGTTTCAAGTTTTTAATTTTGTGAGCATTTTAATGGAATTGACATGGTGCATTAAAATCATAATCTAGAGCTTATGTGTTCTTTACATATTTGCATACATATGGACATAACATTATCCTAAAATCTCATTGACATATTAATTTTTCTCAAAAGAATGAACTCCAAAACAATAATATTTCCTACAAAAAAGTGGTATGTTTGTTGCTGGATTTAAGTTTTTACTATGTGTCCAACATTTGGGTTGCTGAGACTTAATGAGTTAAAGGAAAGATCACAGGTAAAAATGCTGGAATTCATCATTCTCATGATGAATCTCCTCATTGCTTGTCAGTGTAAAATAATAAATCAGTGATAATAAAAGTTAGTTACTGAAGGTTTTAGCAAAATAACAATAATAATCTTTTACTAAAAAACAAAACAAAACAAAAACCACAACCCCCCCAAAATTAAAATAAATAAATAAATATTCTTAAATGTAGAAACTATAGAAAAACTGATTCATGAAAGTAAAATACTGCCATTAATCAATCACAATTCTGTTTATTTTTATGAGAATAGAGATAGATAAACTCAGAGAAAATAACACACACTCTGTAGCCTTACATATTTTTTGATGTTTGTACCTATAAATTTATTGAAAAGGGATACAATAATTTATGTGCCAAATTCCTAGAGAGTAGGAAAACTGTTTCCTTATGGTACTCTCAGAAATCTGGTTTCAAATACAGAATTGAAAAATATTTCCTGTTTCCTAACTTCTATGATTTGTGTGTGGTGTGTGTTGGAGGGAGTATTAGTCATCATAGAAGCTTGCTTTAAATTGAACATAAGTTTCATAAAGATAAGAGAGCTCTTTTCTGAACAAAAACTAAAACATAAAATAACATGACAGTTCTATTACAAAACCTGTGAAAATACTAGTCACAACTTCTTGATTATATTTAGCATGAACACTCATAATTTCTTTTTTATTTTATAGAAGATTATAGTATTTACTCTGCATGGATCTTGCATGTAATTGGTAAAAGCTCTTCATGATAGTGAGATAGGTTATTGTCTTTTCTAAGATCATTCTAGGATTTATTCTTAAAAGTTTTCAAACTTTGAATCAGTGTTATTTCTTTTTATTAATCTTTAAGTTCCAATAAGATCAGTTTTCCACCTCCTTATTTTGTGATTCTCTTAATGTTCATTGAGTTACCTAATCTCTGGGGATCAAATCACACTGTCTATTGAAATGACTTATAATTTTTTAAAGACTATCAAAGGCATAATTTACTCTTTGCACTCGTGTTCTTGGGATACGTGATAAAGACCTGTTTGAATTTGTACTCATTATTCTAAGAAAACAGTGAAAAATAATGAAAGAAAAGCTCTCCAATTTCTCTATTTTAGAATCTTTTGGAATATGGCCAATGTTAGCTCTTCATTTATTTGCTTATTTGGTGTTTATTTTACAATTTATTTTAGCAATCTCTAAATTTATGTTCTGGTTGTGCTCAAATATCAGCAATGAACAGTTACCATAATCATAAACCAGGAAAGATACAATTGGCATTCAATATCTTTATGCTGCAGATTAATTTTCTGTATTCTTTGATAGGATCCAAAACATAATTAGTTTATCCAGAATCAACTTAAAGTTACTCCAGCACAGTAGAGTCAAATGTGACTTGGGCTAGAAGCTTGATTCATTAATATCTCAGAAAAATGTAAATTATTTTATTAGAGTGTCCTTCTGTAGTTATTTTACATTTTATTTCTCTAAAAAGACAAAGAATATAGAATAAAAATGCATTATCACCAGTACTAAATGATCAATTCTAATGTGATTTAATAAGTTATTATCAAGTATAAAGCTCAGTATTTGTACCACAGTAATTTTTGCAAATAATATTAAGAGAATGATTTGTGCTTTCTTTTATATTCTCATGAAGTCAGATTAACTAGTTCAAAAAGAATAAATTTTTCTGTAAGGTAATATATTGACTTAGCTGCTAGTAAGCTTCTTTTTATAAAGAAGGGGTTGTAGCTTGGTGGTAGAGAGCTGGTCTAGCACATGTGAGGCACTGGGTTCAATCCTTAGCACAACATAAAAATAAATAAGATAAAGTATGTATACATCTACAACTAAAAAAAAATGAAAGAAAAAAAGTGTATAATGTCCTTTAAAAAAGAACTCTGATAAACCTTGAGGAGATGAGCAGGATTGAAACTAACAAAAGATAGTGGAGAAGACAAAGGTCATTTTCATTATATTGGAGAGAAGCATAATATAATACAGAAGATGAGGAAGCCACCAGTGACAGAAGACTGTGCCTAATGTGAGGGAGGGTCAGTGTGAGTCAGCAAGAGAACTCTGGTATTTGGTAGTGAAATGGACTTCACCATAATAAACATGCAGTGCTAGAACTGAGAGGTGGTCAAGCGACTCCAGGCTAGTGTTACCAAATAAAAATCTCCTTCAACACAAGAAGTTGTATAAGGATTTTTTTTAAATAGGTATGTGTGTTGTTTGGATTAGAAATTTCAGTAGATTAATATCTTTTTAAAAATTTTATTTTCTTTGTAAAAAAATGTATTTATCCTAATTTGTTATAAATGATAGCAGAATGTATTTTGACTCATAGTACACATATACAGCACAATTTTTCATGTCTCTGGTTGTACACAAAGTAGGGTCACACCATTCGTATCTTCATCCATGTACATAGGGTAATGAGGTTGATCTCATTCCACCATGTTTCCTATCCCCATACCTCCTCCTTTCCTCTCCTTCCCCTTTGCCCTATATAAAGTTCCTCTATTCTTCCCATGCTTCCCCTCTCATCCCCAGTATGGATCAGCATCGACTTGTCAGAGAAAACTTTGGGCTTTTGTTTTTTTGGGAGTGGCTAACTTCACTTAGCATAATATTCTTCAACTCCATCCATTTACCTGCAAATGCCATTATTTTCTTCTCTCTTAATGCTAAGTAAAATTCCATGGTGTATATATACCACATTTTCTTTATCCATTCATCTGCTGAAGGGCATCTAGGTTGGTTCCACAATTTAGCTATTGTGAATTGTGCTGCTATAAAAATTGATGTGGCTGAGTCACTGTAGTATGCTGTTTTTATGTCCTTTGGGTATAAACCAAGGAGTGGAATAGCTGGGTCAAATGGTGCTTCCATTCCAGATTTTCCAAAGAATCTCCATACTACTTTCCATATTAGTTGCACCAATACTTTGTTACTTGGAATGGCCTGGAGAACAGGCAAGAGAAGAGGAGTAAAAAGATAGGGTTATTAATTATTCAGAGAATCTGGAAGGCTTTGCAATTCCATGAGAGATAAAGAAAAGTTCTATACAGTTTCATGTAGAATTTTAAGTGGATAGAAGATGCCAAATTATATTCAGTTTATGACCAATGATCCTATATATTTTAAAATATATTAACCATTGAAATTGGGTAGTGAAACGCATATATTATTATTAAATAGAAGGACTATGTTCAAAATATCTCTTTTACAATATGGTAACTATTGTTGATAACAAACAATGTTCTACACTTGAAATTGCTAAGAGATTTGTTGTGAAATGTCCTCACACCCAAAAAAGAATGTGCAAGAGAAGAAATATGCTAACCAGTTTGATTTAGTTATTCTACAACCTGTGCACTTACCAAAACAGTATCTTATATGCTAGAAATATATGCAATTATACTTGCTAATTAAAAAAATAGATAAATTGATAAAATTAATAAGTATCAGTCATTTTTAATCATTATTAGCCTGAGGAGTTGTTAATCAACTTTAGAAGAAGATGAGGAGGAGAAGAGGAAGAGAAGGAATCTACTGAGCAAAAACCAAAATTAAGATATCAGAGCATAAATCACCAAATTTTGTACACTTTTGACTGGGTATTTTTAAAATGTTTCTTTTACATAAGATTAAGTAGCTTCATGATGCGATTTAGGTATTTTATATTACTATCAGTAACAGTAAAGAAACACTAAAGGGAGATAAAAACTCATAAATGCCCAGATTTTCAAATTTGTAGAATATCACTTTTGCACTGAAACTTTCAGATAATTCTTTATAATTTTTTTTATGTCTGTGGAGATATTTATAATATACATTAAATAATATTTTGATTACGATATTTAAAACTTATTTGGTATATAGTAGTACAGGTATAGGAGATATATTGCATTTACTAGCAAGCATTTTCAATACAATGGTTACTTAAATGATAAGTGAAAATATTCTAAGCTGCAAGATCCTAAATAAGTTGTGTTCTATTAGGATCTACAGCAAAATAATGCTACTCTCATTTTACTTCCTAATTGAACAATCAATACTGTCCACATTTTAAAAAGTGAGTTGTACTTCTATCATAAAAAATGACCAATGACAGACTCCACAAAAAGTCTCAGTACCATAAGTATATTAATAATTCAAAAGTCTAATATGGTGTCTAAACCTTTCAGGTGTGGATTTAGAAATGATATGAGGGATAAATTATATATATATATATATATATATATATATGTATATATATATGTAAATTGTCTTTATTCTCAAATTTAATTCATAACTTGCAGAATACAGAATACAATTTCATGATAATTCATCCATAGAACATAGAATTGATCACTACTTTATCTTTAACGTCCAGTGCCATCTATTAGTAGTCTAAGGTTTCAATAATGAAAATTCTTGAGCAGGTGATTTACTTATTTACACTTCATGTGAATATTTCACATGTCTTCTCTTTATGCAGTACCATGAAATTTCATGATTATAGAAGAGAAAGAGAATCAAATGAAAAAGGATCAAAATCTTATGTTCGAACACTCTGTCTTTAGAGATCTTAGTAACAGAATATTAACCATTTTTGAGTGCACAATTCCGTGGAATTTAGCACATTTTCAGTGCTTTTCAGTCATCACCTGTAATTTCAAGACATTTTCATCACTGTCCAAAAAATCTTCCAGCCTTAGTTACACCTACCTCAGCCATCAGCAATTATTATCCTGTTTTCTGTCAACATATACTTGCATGTTCTGGGGCAGTTTATTTAAATTGAATGATACATTAAAAGACGGTTTGTTTCTGGTTTCTTTGACTTAGCGACATTCTTTTGAGGTTCACTCTCTCTGAATTACATATCAGTACTTCATTTGTTTTTATGGTTGTATAACGCTCCATTGTATAAATATATATCATTTTGTTAAGCCCTTCATCCATTGATGGGTATTTGGTTCCTCTTTTTGGTGAATAATATTGATGAACATTATGTTTTCAAATTTTTGAGGGTACATTAGAAGAAATAGAGTTACTATATCAAATGATAATACTGTTAAATATTTTGGGGCAGTATCAATCCGTTTTTCACAGTAGCTTACATTCATACTGTTGTGTATGGGTATTCCAATTTCTTCACAATCTTTCCAGGACTTGTTATTTGTTTGTTTTTTTATATGTCTACTCTATTCTGATGAAGTGATATTTCATTGAAGTTTTAATGAACCTATTTTAAATTAGTGATAATGTTAAAAATCTTCTTATATATTTGTTCATTACTTATCTATTTTCTTTTGGAGAATGTCTATTCAAAACGTTAATCAATTTTCTTAATTGTATTGTAATCTTTTCATTGTGGAGTTGTAAGAATTCTTTATAAACAAGGATATTAGGCATGTGTCCAATATATATTTTCAAATAGCTCCTTCCATTATGTATGTTATATGCTATCTTCTAGGTAAACTATTTTAATGAACAAAAGTTTGTGCATTATTTTAAATGTAGTCAAATTGATATAGGGTTTATTTTATTTCTGATTTTGATGCCATATCTAAGTTTCTGTTGACAAAGACAAAGTCTTAAAGATTTATCTTTTTTTTTTTTAATGTTAGTATTAAAATACAGGTCATTGTTCTATTTTGGGTTAATTCTTGGCACCATTTTATTTTCATCTTTGCTTTTCTCCAGACTTTCTTAACAATATTACTGTTTGTTTCCTTAGTACTTAGATTCTTCCTGTGCTTCTAATTGTCCTCTTTTTATAATCATTATTTTATAATAGTGAACAGAAAGTATTCATATCTAGACTAACTAAACAATTTGTTTAACTATGCAATTTGTTTAAAACAATTTAGCTTTCATTGTATTGATGCAGTCTCTTCAACGTTTACTGTGCTGACATTAACTTAGTTATATTCAAATCACTGGTGACTTCAAATACATTATGATAATTTTTATTTGCTTATATCTCTAACTGCTGTTATTATCACCATCCCACATTTATAAGTGAACTTCCAGCTTTGTACATCTTCAGGATGCTCACAGAATGGCACACTTTATCTCAGGATTCATGCAGGGGATCAAGAAGGTGTATCAGGAGCATATGCTTTAGTTAAACAAAAAAAAAAAAAGGAAACACAGGTTTCATTGCAAGTGCACCTCTTTTTTCAATGTTAATGTAAACAATTTTTCCCCATAATGGTTAGATTGGAAGAGGCACAAAAGCTAACCAACCAAAGATGCCACTTCTTCAACTGTTCTTTGATTAACTTTATCAATGTTCATCATTCTTCTCATTTTTCTCTTTTCTGTTAATTTTACAGGTTCAAACATATTTTTAATTATTGTTCTTTCCTACCCAAAGCATTCTTTGTTGCTGTTGTTCTCTGAACTTTGTGCCTCTTTTGTCTTAATGAAAAGATCTATCCAACCTATTTGCTCTGCTCCAGAACTTGGCTAAAATTTGTTTTCATATCTATTATGAACTAATTCACTGTAGCATTTTCATTTTTGTATTTCATTAAGATCTTAAAAAGAGCAGGAAGCTAAATTTGTGTGCTTCAAAATGACTTCAAAGTAACTTTTATATAGAATCCATATATAAAAAATGAGAAAATTTTTAATGTATAAGAAGTGCCAGAAAATATTCATTTTTTGAGGTACAGCTATGTTTGCAATGCAGTATGCATAATTCCTATAGCTGTCCATCAAATTTGTCACTGAAGAAAAAAAAAACTTCTACGTAATTCCAAAAATTCATGTGAATATCAATCCAACTAGATAAAGAAAAACTTTAAGAAGGGATTTTATTATTTCTAATCTAAATGTTACTTATTTACTTTTTATTTAAATATAGTTTATTTTATGTGTTTTAACACAGACATAAAACATAAAAAACTGCACATATATATGGGACACTATATAATGTTGCAATGTGTATTCTCTGCATATTTAAATTAAGGTATATATGTATTTATACTAAATATATACCATTTCCTTATGCTGAAAACATTTAAAATATTTTACTATAGAATTTTAAAGTATGCAATTTGCTATTATTACTACTCATAGTCACTGTACCATACAGTAGCACACCAGGACCCCCATTCCAATCTAGTATTTAATATTCATGTAGCAAATATTTCCCATCCTTCTTTATTTTTTCCAGCTTCTAATAATACCTACCCTGCTCATAATTTCGATAAGATAGATTTTTTAGATTCTCCCTATGAGTAAGATTACATAGTCTTTCTATGACTGGTTTATTCACTTAACATAATTGACTGCATTTCCAACTGTTTAATTACAAATGGTAGGATTTCATTGTTTTTTATGAATGAATAATATTCCATTGTGTGCATGTCCCACATTTTATTGACCCTTTATCATGTAATGGACACTTAGTTTGTTTGCATTCCTGGACTATTGTGAATAGTGCTGCAATGAGCATAGGAGTATAAATGTCTCTTCAACACACTGATTACATTTCCTTTGTATGTATACCCAGGAATGGGTTTGTTTGATCATATGGTTGTTTTCTGAATTAAATTTCCAAAAGCATTTCTTAAGAGAATTATAGTAAATACTTCTTAATAATAATATAAAATGTCCTCACAGCACTCTTAAAACAATTAGAAAACATAATTAAATGTTTCACAGAATATTTTATTTCCTTTGGTGTTTCAAATTAAAATCAATATGTGATAGTAAAATCAACTAAATAAAGGGACATTTTTTATGAGACCAGTAAATACAATAAAAAATTATTAGAAGTGCATGATTAATCCCATGAATTCTGACAGAGTATTAAAGAAAAAAACCAAAACTATGTATGTGAAAGATGGGGAAATAGTTGCATGACTACATACTGATATTGAAAAATTAAAGCAAATAAACATGTAGAACGGTAACTGCATTGCAATACATCCATGGTTGTAGCTAATACTTACTGAGTGCCAACCATAGCCCAAGAAATGTTCCAAGCATTTGGTATATTTTAACAAATTTCAGATAATGCTAAGAGTGTTTAATATTATTATTTTCTTTTCATTTAGGAAATAGAAATATTAAAGTGTTATATCATTGACTCAAATAATCATTGCTAAATCTAAGACCTAGGATTAGAATCTAGTGTGTCTGCCTCTAAAACACATTCATTTATAAACTACACCAAATTAATGTTCCACATTGCTCAGTATATTAGCAGTACATCTGCTAATTGTAGAAAGACTAGTGTAAGAAACTCACGTGAAGATGTGTGATAGGCAAAAAAGATGGTCCCTACACATTCCTATATCCAAAATCTCAATTATCTGTATTTCCTGTACATTTCTTGGATAAAGGGAATTGAATTTCTTAATTAGTTGGCCTTGTGATACCAGAGCCAGAGGGGGAAAAAAAAAAGGATAAAAAGGGGGGAGAGAGAGAGAAGAATACAGAGAGAGAAGATTATAACAAGATGCAAGGAGATATGTGAAAATCACAGAAACTACTGTTGCTAGTTTTGAAGAGAGGAGAAGGGGACTGTGAACCAAGGAGTCCAGATAACCTCTAAAAAAGTAAAAAAAAAGAAACCAAGAAATTTAATTAACTCTACAACCTCCAAAAAGGAAGGCAGCCTTGATAATACTTTGATTTTACCCTAACTAGGCTTGTCAAACCTCAGGATCTGTTGATACTATAAAATAAGGTATTTATGTTGCTTTAGGACACTAACATTATAATCATTTGTTACAACAACAATGAGAAACTAATAAAATCAATACAGGTATAAATAAGGCCCTTTCACAAATATAATGTTTAACTTGAGTTTTAAAGAAATACATGAAAATAATACTTCAAAGAAGTAAGAAGACATTTCAGATAGTGATGTGTAATATCTAAGAAAAAATTGAGGTAACAGTTAAAAATGGAATTGAAATAGCTGAAGATAAAGAACAGTGAGTTTGCTTTTAACTTACATTGAATACCAGTTCATTATGATGATAGTCACTATAAATTATTTAAATTGAATTTTATAAAGATATACATGACACAGTATTTATTGTATAAAACTGCATAACAATTATTGTAATTTTAATTTTTTTGATTTTTTCTTGTACTGTAATTTTAACCATTATCTTCACTGTATTAGGGGACTTCTTAAAATCCAAAGGGTGATAACATAAATTTTTAAGAAAGAAGAAAATTGGGTGGTTACTAAAAACACAAAGCTTTAAAATTTCTAGAATTCCAATTGGAGATAATTAATCTTAAAAACTGATAATTAATTACAAGTGAAGGGAGTCATAGAAAGTGTTATTATTAATTGGAACTTGCATATTTATTGAAAGAAATAAAGAAAAATTTGTGAATAGTAGAAAATCTTCAAGCAAATACCTTTCTATATAAAATCTAATACAATTATGAACAAAGTAATGAATGTGTTACTCTAAATTGAATATATTGCCAGATTATTTTGCGATCCATCATCCAACATGAAGAAAGTCATTGTGTGGTTTATTTAATAAATGAGGAGGAAAATAATGACTAGATAACATTTTTTGAGGTAAGGAGAAGCAAACTGACCTGAGTTCTTGGAGTCCATAGTAAAATTTTGATCGTGTGTGTGTGTGTGTGTGTGTGTGTATGTGTGTGTATTTGTGTGTGTGTGTGCACACGCGTGCACGTGATACTCTTAGTGAAAAGCCATTGGTGTATTTAAAGCAAGTGATTCTAAGAACTTGCTCATGTTTTGAAAATAAAACCTCTGGTTGTTATGACATGGATTCTAAAGAGAAAGGAAGAGCAGTTAGGAGACCATTGAAGTAATTAAGGAGGTCATAAGTGGTCAAAATGGTGGTTTGCACTAAGTTGTTTGCAGAAGAAATGAAGTCATAGGACTTGCTGATGGATTGAATGAAGGATATGAGAGAGAGCAAACAATTTTAACATGATCAATATTCAAAGTGAAGTGCAACTTATGACCATGGAATGTGCTGGTAATGAATATGTGCAGGGGTAAATAGTGGGTGGCTCAGAGAAAACAGAAGATTCTAATTTGGACATTGCTATTCTTTGGATATGCTTTGAGTGTGTCCTACAGAAGTTCATATGTTGGAAGCATGGTGCTGCTTATGGCAATGTTAAAATGCAGTTGAACTTTTAAGAGGTAGTGCTTAGTGCAATGGCCTTAAAAGTCATTGGGGTTGCTGCATTCAGAAGGTATTGACACCATTCTCCTGTGACTCGTTATTTTCTGTGAAAGAAGGTTGGTGTAAAAGAGCAATGCTATTCTCTGCCTGCTCTAAGGATTCCTTTAATACCATTTAATTTCTTAGTTTGGCCTGTTTTTCCACCAGGATGTCAAACAACATGATGCCATCCAGTAAGGGGTACTCTTGGACAAGCCAGCATCATGCTGCTTGGACCTTGCACAGTGAGGTAGATAAATCTCTTCACATTGCACAAAACTCAACCCCAGATATTTTCTATGGAAATGGAAAATGGACTGATACAGCCACATAAAATTTTAAATTATTTACTTGATATTTTGGGATATAACAGGCAAAGATAAAATTTCAGATTCAAAAAGACTGAAAAGTTTAGGATGTGGATGTGGTTGTAAGACACATTCGATATAATTGATACTTAAATCTATTTGGTAAGCTCTTCATGGATAAACTATAAATCGAAGACAAAGATAAGGACCCTTATGTTTGTGTAATAATAAATTCATTAAGGCAATATCCATGGTAATATACAGGAGAAAATGCATTGTGACGATAATTGTAGAGTTCACATACATAAGTTTTACTTTTTTTAAGTTATTTTGAGGTACAATGGGAAATATTTAATAGAATAATAGTCACATTTTCAAATTCATTGAGCAATAATTGAATCAAAATTATATAGCATCTCTGTAAAAACAAATTATTGCCTCATTATGCTTTCTGAAGAGGAGTGTTTGATATACTACAGACTATGAACTTTAATGCTTTACAATAAAAATGAAGGAAAAACATTGCAAGATAATAAAGCCTTCTATAAATCTTAGGACTTGCTAAAGTTAAAGTGAAGCATCCAGAGAAGGCAGCATGTTTAATGCTGATACAGGGTAGACTATCAATTATGTAACATGTTTCCTAATTACATATTTATTTCATTTCTTTTAGTTTTATGAAATTGTCTTACCATCAAAATTACAACTTTATTTTCTATTAAAATCATGTGTTGTTTAAGTAATGACACATTTGGTTCAATGCAAAAGAATTATTCAAGAATTGCAAAATTCCTAAGAATTTGTGTATTTCCCCTTGTCTTTTAAATTGGGTCCACACATTTGAAAATAAAAGTTTCCTGTGTACATTTGAATCAAGGATAGATATACAGTTGAAAATGGCAATAATAAAACTTTTCTTTTTATATTCTCTTGTTTCTCCATCAACTATAGTCATCTGAAATTTTCTATGTGTGTTGATGTGAACATTTATTCAGTGTGTAAATTTCAAAGGGCCAACTTTGCTTATTCAATGTGTAAATTGCATAGGGCCAACTTTGTTTTTCTTTTCTGGATATTTACAGAGACATTTTTATTAAGTAATGACTTCAGTTTATATTTTAATATATTTCCTCATTTTTGGAAAACTATTATTTTTATAAGTCTGAATTTAATTCTGTAAATGAATTTTCAAAGGCTTTGCTCATCATGTGACTTTGTCGGTATATATTTTTCCCATGCTCATATGTTCCTTCTGACTGGGGTGGTGACCAAAGGACATCATCCTGTCAGTTCTGGAATGCATTTTGTCTGTAGATATTATAATGTCCCAGACATCACAGCAACAGCTTTACAACACTGGCTTCTCTAGAGTTAGCATATTATTTAGTCCATCATACTCAGTAGGTATAACACAGTTTGTCCATCTATCACTTAAAAATCAACAAGTTGCTCCATAGTGAAGAAAAATTTTTTTCTCTGTGATATCCAAGACACTAGAAAACAATGAACTAAAGCCCACTATAAGTTTAATATAACAGTTCAAACTATTAAACATCTGTTGTCTAAGCCACATACTCATCTACCTTTGAAAACAACAGTGCAATGATAACTGATGCCTTTTCCTTGTAATAGATAAACCTTGTCTGCCAGTGTTAATAGCTCTGTTAAGGCAATTACTGAATTCATTCATACAGTTAGAATTCGTTTCTTTTCTTCGAGACTGACTTCCAGCTATTGACAACTGACTGGAAAAGAAACACTTTTTTGTGTTCATATTTTAATTACCAAGACTTTTTGTCAGCATGATGGCAATCTCCTAGGAATGTTATTCCTATCCCACTCAGAATCTGAGGATGATGTGAAGTGCCCCCCCCCCCCAAAAAAAAGGTCATGCATTAATGCAGGAGGTGAAATGATTAAATTATGAAAATAGCAACTTAATCAGAGGATTAATTCATTTGGTGAATTAATATTTTGAGAGGGCTACTCTTTTTTTGGGTGGGGGTTTACTGAGGATTGAACCAAGGGGCTCTGTACCGCTGAGCTACATCATCAGCCCTTTTGATTTGTTTTGAAAAGAGTCTAGCTAAGTTGCTTAGGGCCTCACTAGTTTGCTGAGGCTGGTTTTGAAGAACTTGTGATTCTCCTGTCTCAGTCTTCTGAGCTGCTAGGATTACACGCAGGCACACTGTGCCCAGATTGACAGGGCTACTCTCCTGGGTGGTGACTATAGAGGGGAGCATGGCTGGAGAAGGAGGGTCACTGGATGTGTGCCTTTGGGAATTATAACCTATTTCCCTGGATCCTTCCTCAATCTCTCTGCTTCCTGGCCCTGTGAGCTGATTAGCTTTCCTCCACCTTACCCTTCCACCATTGTGTTCTGTATCAGCTGGGACTCAGAGCCATGGAGTCAGCCTACCATGGACTGAAACCATTCTCTCCAAATAATTTGTTTTTGTCAGATATTTTATTCACAAAACGTACTAACAAAGCTCTTAGCATAATTATAGGACATTTGAAACAGTGCGGTCAGCCCTAATCAAGTCACCACATAGGTTATGCTGTGAAGAGTGAGAGAGTTCATTCAATATTGTTCCATGACAATAAGACATCCTGAGGTTTCTCCCACCACCCGCCACTGAATATTGTGAGATGAGAAGAAGGACTAGGAGTATTACTCCCTTGTTCTGACATGCTCACTTGGAAATCACATAGTTGCAGCCCTCCCTGGGAAATTAATCTTTTTCCGAGTACCTTTTTCATCTATCACTTTTTTTTTCTACCTATTACTTTTCCTTTCACATCAGTTTAAAGACAAAGTCAAATGTTTTTGTTTTTGTTTTTTTGCTCATATGTGGAAGCTAAAAAGAAAAAGGAAAAGGTGGGGAAATCCCATGAAAATAGAAGCGAGATCAGTGGAGAAAAGGAGGGGTATTAAGGAGGAGGGAGGAAACTCAGGAAAAGGGAAAGACAGTGGAATGAATCTGACCAAACTTTCCTATGTACATATATGAATGTGCCATATTAAAATTCACTTTTATGTATATTTATAATGCACTAATTTAAAAACTACAAATAAAAGAAAAAAAATCTGTTGATTAGAGGAAAGGGGTAGGGAAGAATGGAGGAAGTACTGGGGACTGAATTGGAACACGTTTTATTCCATGCCTGTGTAATTATGTCAAAATGAGCCCCAATTATGTAGAACTAAAATGAACTAATAAAAAATGAGATTGACTTTCTTTTAAAGTCAGCAGCTATTTTATTTACCCAGACACTTGACAATAAAAGCAGCCTTTCTAATATTATTCACCTTTCCCCCTTCTTCAGAACAATGAGAGATTTAACAGCTCAAAAATATAGGACAGGTCTTGTTGCTTGGTAATGGAGCTGCATTTACTGCTAGTCCTAATTTAATTGCAAATATCATAGTTCTGATTCTTTCCAAAATATCTTTAGAAATTTTCACTGGTAAATTCAATATCACCAAAATTAGCTGGTCGACATTCCTTATGTCTACAAAATGTTAAAATATATATAGAATAAGAAAGAATAGGCAAAAACAATAGATGAAAAATGGAGGATTGTTTAATAGCAATTGCTTTACTCTCTTATTCTTAATTTTGGAATTTAAGATGACATTTCATTAAAAATTCTATCTTGTGCTTCCACATATGAGAGAAAATATTCAACCCTTTACCTTAAGTCTGGCTTATTTTACTTAGCATGATATTCTCCAGTTCCACCTTTTAATAGTAAATGACATAATATTTTTTGATATATTTTTTAGTTGCCAATGGACTTTGTACTTTGTTTATTTGTATGTGATGCTGAGGATCGAACGCAGGGCCTCACACATGCCAGCTCTACCACTGAACCACAACCTTAGTTCCTGATTTTATTTTTCTTTGTGGCTGAGTAATAATTCAGTGTGTATATACCACATTGTTTTAATCCATCTGTTGACAGGCACATGGACTGTTTCTATTACCTGGCTATTGTGAATTGCTCAGCTGTGAATTGATATGCCTGTCTCATCCATATTGCAAAGAATTTCACTGTTTTGGACAAATAACAGGGTCTGCAAAATGTAGATCATATGGTGGTTCCATTTCTAGGTTTTTTTTTTTTTTCTAGGTTTTTTTTTTTTTTCCATTTCTAGGTTATTTTTTCCCATACTACTTGTCAGAGTGGTTATACTAGTTTGCAGTCTCACCAAAGATGTATGAGTGTACATTTTCCCCCACATCCTTGCCAGTATTTATTATTATTAGTTTTCTCAATAATTGCCATTCTGACTGGAGTGAGGATAAAATTTCCATTTAGTTTTGATTTGCATTTCCCTGATTGCTAGGGATTTTGAACATTTTTTCATGTATTTATTGACCATTTGTGTTTCTTATTTTGAAAAATATCTGTTTTGTTCTTTTGCCCATTTGTTGGGTGGGTTATTTGAGGGTTTTTTTTTGGTGTTAAGTTTTTTGACTTCTTTATATTCTGGGTATTGATCCCCTGTCAGAGGATCAGATGGAAAAGATTTTTCTCCCATTCCTTAGGCTCTCTCTTCAGCCACTTAATTGTTTTCTTTGCTGGGCAGAAGCTTTTAAAATGGATAGCATCCCACTTATTGATTCTTGGTTTTATTTATTGAGCTTTAGGGGTCTTCTTAGGAGAGCTAGAGCAAAATAAGAGAAAAGAAGGGGGAGATCAGATATCATAAAGACATAAAGAAGATCAGTGGAGTAGAAGAAGGAGATCAAGAGTGAGTGAGGAAACCAGGCACAGTGGTACACACCTGTAATCCCAGTGGTTTGGGAAGCTGAGACAAGAGAATCATGAGTTCAAAGCCAGCCTCAGCAACTGTGAGGCACTAAGCAACTCAGTGAGACACTGTAAATAAAATACAAAATAAATAAGGCTGGGGATGTGGACTCAGTGGTCAAATAACCCTGAATTCAATCCCCAGTACAAAAAAAAAATTAAATTAAATTAAAAGCAAAAAAAAAAAAAAAAAAAAAAAAAAAGAGTGAGGAAGAATAGGAAAGGGGTATAAATGCAGAATAAATTTGACAAAACCATGCTATGTGCATATATAAGTATACCATAGGGGATTTAACTTGGTGTGTGTGTATGTAAAGCACCAATCAAGGATGGACAAACAGGTAAGCAGGGGGAGAATTGGTGGAAACAGTTGGTGGTTGTGGAAGGAAAAGGGGTTTGAAGGAAGGGTGAGGTGAGGACCAGGGTTTGAAATGGAGTGGATCACCTTCCATGCATGTATGATTTTGTCATGATAAACCCAACTACTATCTATAACTATAATGCTCTGAAAAGTAGCCTATTTTATATTATCTCATACTCAAACTTAGGATATGTTTTTTTAAATATTAAGCCAACCTGGAGCCTTTCCAGTTACCCATTTTCAATAAGAAAAGTTTGAAAAGAGCACTTTTCTGAATATGAAGTTAAGAAAATATATGATTTATTGACTCTTTCTGTACTTTGATAACAAACATGTACTTGAGAAGTAGAAATGTACTCATGGATATCATAAGAAGAGAATTTGCTGTCCCAAAATTCTTAATGTTTTTTTTCTGATGCTATGTCTGTTACATGATTAATGAAACTGACATTAAAATTAGAGGCAGCGCCAGATGAAGTGTATTCATAAGCCCTCAGGTGAGCAGCAGATGTCATGTAGTGTGTGCTATAGGGTGTTATGGTCCTTACAGATTTTAGACCACAGATATTTTCAGGCAATTTCATCCTTGTCGATATGAGGGGAGATTGTGGACACATTAGATCATTCTATGTCTACAGGGAAAGTTGGCATCTCTCACTCCATCCATGATTACTTGAGTTCCAATATAGCTTTTCATTTCAGAAACCCAAATAGCTCTCTCTTATCTGAGATGCCTTTGCATTGGTTCCCTTATAATTGTCATAGTGCTGCTGGTTTGTTTGTTTACTTGGCAACTCCACAGAATATGATAAATCAGCATTAATTTACCTGACCAGACAGAAAGGCTATAGCACAAGATTCTATGAATATCATTAAAAATTTCTGATAGTGGGGGCATAATTTTTCTTCAATGTTGAATGAGTTTCTCTCAATAACCAATGTTCAAAATTTACTTTTCTTTTTCAATCACAGTTTTATAATCTGCAAATATGTCTGCTGATTGCCAAATGAATGAACGCTCCCATGAGTGCCTTCTCCATGAGAAAATTAAAGTGCCTGTGTGTTATTGATTTAGATTACTTTTCCCTCAAAATCTCATGTTTGAGACCATGCAAGAAATTTTAGAGGTGAAATGATTGGGTTATAAGAGCCTCAACCTATCAGTGCATTAATCCTATGATAGGAATTAACTGGGTGGTGACTGTTAGGCAGGTAGGGTGTGGCTGAAGTAGGTGGGTCACTGGGGACATGCCTTTGGGGTTTATATTTTCTCTTGGTGAGGGGAGCTCTCTCTCTACTTACCTTGTGTGATGTCCTGACCTGCTTACCGCACCACACACTTCCACTATGATATTCTGCCGCACATTGATCTGTGAGCAATGGAGTCTATGTACTGAGACCTCTGAAAACTATGAGACCTCAAGTAAAGTTTTCCTCCTATAAAATTGTTCTTGTCAGAACTTTTGGTTGTAGGAAAAATAAATGACTAAATATTGTTTGTAGAAGAATGATGCTATAGGGTGTTAATGGGAGTCTCTAATCAACAGCTTTTGGTCAATGAAAAAACATACTAGTAAATGTGCTTATATGGTGGAATCCTCCTGAAATGCTTCCTCATCAAATATTTATTCACTTGCTCTTCCTTACTTAGTCAAAAGGCAGAGGAGAGGCCATCTAATTATATACTTCTTAAAAATACCCCACCATGTGGCTTTATCCTTACCCTCATATATTTCTGTTATTAGCAAGGACGGGATGTATTTTCTGTCTTCAGTTTTATCTGCTATCTTTCCTTGGATAAGGAACTTTTTACATCCATCAGCAATTGTCTTTCAAAGAATATACATATATTTCAAAGAATATATATATATATGTATATATATATATATTCTCTGTGTGTGTGTGTGTGTGTGTGTGTATATATATATATATATATATATATATATATATATATATATATATATATATATATGAGTTTCTCTCAATAACCAATGTTCAAAATATATATAATCTATCTCAAGGTCTCTGCTAAGCATACATGATTGGTTTCTGCTTTGGTCTGTGTATGTTTTGGTCACAGTTCCTTCTAACATCATTGAACAATGGCTCATAAGAGCTTTTTGGAAGTTTTTGTCCACCTTTTTAAGTATTTTAATGGTTATTATTGCTCAGGGATTCACTCATATTCATATTTTGTTCTATGAGTAGAAACTGTATTTGCTGACAAAGAAATATGGTCTCCAAAGGAGTTAGTGAAAACAAATCTGTCATGGCAATCATTTCTTTAAGCTTAGAAGTGATACATTGCTTAACTCCCAGAATTCTATATTGGCTAATGTTTTCCATCAGTGAGTACTAAGGCAATCCAAAGTTTCCCTTTAAATATGATTGAATGGCAAATATAGTGAAATGACCCTGGGAAAAGAATAGACAACATGCCCCCTTTATACATAATGATATTCATCAAAATTATGCATCAGATAAAAGTCACAGAGCTGCTGAAAAATCTCATTAATCACACTTTGCTATTCTACAATATACCCCAACATAT
Organism: Tamias sibiricus; assembly: GCA_025594165.1. NCBI lineage: Eukaryota > Metazoa > Chordata > Mammalia > Rodentia > Sciuridae > Tamias > Tamias sibiricus. The sequence goes on from CM046662.1 coordinate 148,747,873, forward strand.
CGCCAATTCCATTAAATTTGAGAATGTATCCCTGCTGATATTTCTCTGAATATTTTCACTTATTAACAGAATACCTTCAGGATTCAGGAGTCATTTGTTCTTGACCCATAGTTGCCTACAGAGTTTTTCAGGCAATCAGCAATTTTTTGTTACTTTATGAGAAAATAGAATAATTTTTCACGTAGCTACAGTATGATGAGAAAGCCTGTTGCCAATTCCTTCTCTGAATAATCAGGCTTGTAACAGGGATGCTAAAATTTGCTAGAAAATAGTTTTATTTTTGCTACCTTCTTTTTTACTTTCTTCTTTAAATTCACTTAGGCTGCGCATCTGGCTTTCAAGTCTTTTGCCCTTAAATTCAATTGGTGAGAATTAGATCAACATGTACTTGAGAGCCTTTGCTTCTTAATAATAAATGTAAGTGTCCTGACTTCCTGATATAAAATCTTCATCCTACTTGTTGTCACTCATCTACCTTCCAAAGGAGACCTGAGACGTGAGGGCCTCTGGTTTCAATGCAATCTTGCCCTTTATCATCAATCTGAGCTAATATAAAGTGCTTACAAATCAGACTTAAACTAAACAGATTTTACTGAGTAAAATTTTTATGATCAATTTCAAGTATGTGAAAAATCAGGAAGCACAGATGAATCAGGGAGGAGTCCGGATATTCAGTGTGGATTACTAGATCTTTCTTTAAGCATTGATGATTCACTCCAGGGCAAGTCATGGAGATATGTGAGTGACTCAATTACACAGGCAGGTGTGTTGAGTTTATAAACATCTCTATTTCTTACTCAGATAGTTACATAATTTATATGAAAATACACAGCAAACTAGGTTGCATTAGTCATCACAGCTAGGAAATATAAGCCCAGCAATCCTCAACCAAGATTTACTGTTAAAGATGTCTTTGAGTCAAGATTTTGTCCTTAATTTGCCCTTAATTCATTTGTTAAATAATCTATCTACTACAAGGACTCATCTACCTTCTTGTATTCCAAAAATAAAAAGCTGTAACTAGATACCTAAATATACCACAACTTATATGAAGAAATAAGATGAGATAACCACAGATAAATTTTAAAAGTAAAAATAAATACATATATACCAATAAAAAAAGTTTTTTCTCAGAAAGGTTAATACATTATTCATTTTTTTTAATAAGCTGATTATTGTGTTTAAGCTTGAAAGAGTAGATTTAAAACCACATTTGGCTTTTTGTCCCTCAGTAGCCATTATATATTAGCCTTGTAATTGCTTCAGATGAGAATGAAGAAATCCAGGGTGAGTTGTGTGTATACACACACACATAACAGAATCATTATTCTAGTATAAGAGGGGAATTAGAGAACAATTACAGAATTTCTCACTTTATTAGATAAAATACAGTTTTTGAAATAAAATATTTAAAAGAAATCAAGAGTTTTATCTCGTAAGTTTCTGTATAAAACATGAGGTGTAAACTCTTACATCCATGGGATATAAAAGGGACAGTGTATTGAGGGGGTATCTTATCCTCATGGGGAATAGAGTCTAATTCAGAGTCACACTGATAGTTTATCACAAAGTTTATAGATTTGATATAACTTTAAGTTATTTTGTATTAATATTTTGTTTTAATATTGAGTTGTGTGTTTAAGAAAGGATAGTAGGGGCTATGGTTGTGGCTCAGTGGTTGAGTGCTTGCCTCACATGCATGAGGCACTGGGTTCAATCCTCAGAACCACATAAAAATAAATAAATAAAATATTTTTTTAAAGGAAAGATAATAGAATAGTATAAGCTTCTTCTCGGTATTGGAAATGGAGATGAAATGCATATTCTGTGCAATGAAAGTAAAGAAAACTAAATGAAAGGAAAAATTTGGATTCAAAATACTGAAATAATAATGTGCAAGCAAATAATGATTTTAAAGAAAAGAATAACAAGTTATTCTTCACAGAGAAAAGAAAGTTTGGAAACCCATTTAATTTTCTTCAAGAGAACAATGTGTATAGAAATTTGCAATGATGATACAAAAATATAGAAGTAAGAAAAAAAGACAGGAAATGGAACAAAATTGAGTTAAAGCAGAAACCCTAGGAAATTCACAATGCAATTACATTGAAGAAAGTGAAGATTGGCATTCACAGAGGAAAAAAGCAGAAACAAAAACATTAATCAGTGGGGAGAAAAATATATCCTAATATGGAATAAAAATAAGCAAATAAAAATAACAGGAATGCTGGTAAGTATGATTCAGTAAGAATTGAATTGTTGTGACTTAGAACAATTAGAAATGCAATAATAATCAAACTTAATAAACAGATTTAATTCAAAAATAACAAAAGAGCAGTCTTAATCACATCCTAATTTATTGAGTGCACGTTATATGTTAGGAACTAAAATAAGATTTTGCAAACATTATCTCATTGAACATTAAATAACAGAGCAAAGTAATTAGTATAACAGTTGTCACTTGAACAGGACTTAATTCTCCCTTGGGAGCAAATATTTTGAGAGCGCAGTTTGTGTGTCATGCAGCAATCTCTCATCTTCTGACTCACTATTCTGCAGATACTCATAGTTCAACCAGCTTCTAACAGCAGTTGTGCTGCATCCACTTAACTCACAAACTCCATTGTAGTCTTCTTCATGCAACTAACTACCTTAGCCCCTTGAAACTTTTGTCCAATATAATTCACTTCTAAAACTGTCTATAGCAGGCCATTTTGCCCTCTTTGTTCTTATGAAATGCCTGCGAGTCAGCTGTATCCCATAGTGATAGTTGCTTGGCGTGTATGGCTAGATCATTAGGAAGAAATTATTCAGCAGAGTCTTTAAGGAGAATTGAAGGATTAAGGTTTTTTGCTTGTTTATTTGTTTGAAGTTTTGTTTTTTGCCTGTTTGTATTAAGAGAGTCTCTCAAAAATTTTGGTGCTACTATTGGCAGAAAGTTAACTTCATCCACTTGTTTGATCTTTAATAATAGAATGACTAATTAATTTGAACTTCAAATTTGTATTTTTTTTTTCCCATCAAAATCCATACTAGATATGAGGAAAAAGCCCTTTGCTTTAAGACTGCTAAATCTTGGTCAGGTTGTGAAACACTACATGAGAATAAAAATTTTTGTTATCAGAGTAGCTTAACAGAAGGTCCCAGAGAGAATATTTATATCCCCTTGGCTTTGTAGTCAACTTAGACATGTAGCTGATTAAACCAAATCATCAGTTATAGGACCCTAAATATTATAAACACATTGACCCAGGACATTACCACAGTTTTTTGTTTGTTTGTTTTGGGGTTGTTTTGGTACAGGGGATTGAAACCAGGAGAGCCTTACCAATAAACTACAGTCCCAGTTCTATTTATTTATTTATTTATCTATAATTCGAGACAGTGTCTCACTAAGCTGCTGAGTGTTTCCTTAAATTGTTAGGATGGGCAACAATCTTGTCCTAACTCAGCCTCCCATGTGGCTGGGATTACAGGATTGCCCCATCATACCCAGGTGTAGTTTGGAACTGTAAACAGGTATATTAAACCAACAGTTTACCCAGCATGTTCTGTCCTGATGAAAAGTTAATGCCAGACTTAGATGTATCCTGAAAATAAGCATAGAACTTGTCACAGTCCAGGTCTAAGGTAACTCCTGTACACAGTGGATAGCAGTAAAATCATTCCTAGAGTGTGTAATCATTTAGAACTAATTTTCCTTTCCCATATCCAAGGGCTATTACACAAATATATAAGATTGGTTGCACTGTGACAGATCTGGAGACAAGTAATGGTTCCTGTTGTAGGGTTCTTCAATCAACTTTGTGTATACTAAATCCCTAGAAAACGTTGTGTTTGGAGAGGGAAAGGGTACCTTCCTAGATTCCTCCCTTAACACTGATAGGTAGTCAGTTGTTTCTTATTCTCTGTGCCACAATGACAGGGAACAGTTAAGTGGAGAAGTCTACATGGCATTCTAGGGACAGAGAGTTCCTGAGTTGTGGACACCAACATATCATCATTCCAAAAATGCATAGAAAAGTGGAGGAAGTCTCCGTGTGGTTTGAAGAGTATGAACATTCTCTCTATGCAAAGTTACCTACAGCTGAGTAATGGGCTCTTTACAATGTAACAAAGGTTTGACAAAATGGAAATTGTCAGTCTATCTGTGTTTGCCCTATGAAACACAAAAGTTTTCTCAGAATCAAGTGGGTTGATCCTTTCATCTTTTTATCTAGTAGGAGTGCTTCTTGAAATACATTTGTTTAAAACTCAATCATCTTGAGTTGTTTGACGTGAGGAAGTGAGGAGTATAAGAAGCTGTGTTTATGTATATTGGTTGAATGGAAGACGTTCATTCATTTTTTTCATTCAGTGATTATTTACTAATCAAATATTCTAAGCACAATTTCAGTTTTTAGAAGCAATGTTTATTACACTAGGCTCAACCTGGAAAAACTCAGTTATTTTCAAAGGTATACTATGGGAGATAGAAAACAGTACTTTTCTCTCTAATTCCTGAATTAACCTTACAAATCAAGTGAGGTGTCCTCAGTATACTAACACAAATCCATTTTCTCCAATACTTCCTGATTAATTGTTCTCGCCAGTTTACTTGTACTTGAATTTTCAAAATTAACTTCACTGTACCATGTAATTTGCCTTTTTTCAGATTACTCATGAGTTAAAATCCACGTAGACAATGGCTTTGCTTCATTTAAAAATCTGAACAGAAGATTTTCAACCTTTTTTTGTCACTGAAATGACAATTATTCATATAAATCTAGTGAGATACTGTAAGATATTTTCTTAATAAAAAATGAGTATGTGGCTGAACCAGATCCTGAGAAGTCACAAAATGTCACCACTTTTCTAACAATTTGGTAGAAAATTCTAATGACAGCCTTAATAAATGTGAGTCATCTAGCCCCACATTCTCATTAAATATCTAGATTCTGATAATGTGTGCTCTCAATTTTTCACCACTTAAAATAGGTAGCTCCATTTAACTACTAGTACAGACTCCTGGGTATCTTTTCATAGACAGTGAAGCAGGTTAAAAGAATCTAAATGAGAAAATCTTTCTGCCAGTGCTTTTCTTCACCTATTAGGAAACAAAAATGCAGTAAGTCAAGCTATTGCATTTCATTTAAGGGTTTATTGAACAAATGCTTCTTGTACACAAGCACAAACCCACATACTCAAGTGTACATGTACTCACAAACTATTACAACTCCATTCTTACTAATAAGTTATACTCTATCATGATCTTTTATGTTTTCATAAAAATTTTATGTTATGGACCCATATACCTGCATATCTCTGGCTCATGTTTTTGTTTTTACTTGAGATCTTCATGGATATACTTCAGTTATATAGCTTTTTGTATCCTTAGAAGAAAAAATATAGTTAATTTTACGAATAATATGGCCATTTTCTCATTAGTGTTTTTAAACAAATTCACACATTCATCTCAAATTTATATTTCTATTTATACATCCCAACATTATTGTCATTCTCTTATCATTGAAAATTGGGAAACAAATGTATATATACATTCCCAATCTTTTGATAACCAGTTAGAATTATTTTTTTTTCTTATTTGTTATATGTTATTTTCTTTTTGGAATTTTAACTACATCTTTTTTTTTAAAATTTTTTTATTATTCTAATTTGTTATACACATATGCAGAGTACATTTCATTTCATATTACATATAAAGAGCATAATTTTTTGAGCTGCTGGTTTAATATAAAGTATTTTTACAACAATTGTGTCTTCATACATGTATTTAGGGTAACCATGGATAACTCAGTCTCCATTATTCCTATCCTGTTCCCCCCTTGCCTTTCTCCACCCTCTTTGTTCTATTTAAAGATCTTTCATTCCTCTCATTCCCTCTCTCTTGCCTTAATAAGTTAGTATCTTCATATCAAAGAGATCATTTGACCTTTGGTTTCTTGGGATTGACTAACTTCACTTAGCATTATTTTCTCCAACTTCATCCATTTACCTGCAAATACCATGATTTTATTCTCTTTTAGTGCTGAGTAGCGTTCCATTGTGTATATATACCAAAGTCTCCCTATCCATTCATCTGCTAATGGGCATTGGGGTTGGCTCAAAAATCTAGCTATTGTGAATTGTGCTGCTATAAACATTGATGTGGTTGTGTCCCTGTAATAAGCTGTTTTTTAAGTCCTTTGGGAATAGGCCAAGGAGTGGTATAGCTGGGTCAAATGGTGGTTCCATTTCCAGTTTTCCTAGGAATCTCCATACCACTTTCCATATTGGCTTCACCAATTTGCAGTTCCACCAGCAATGTAAGAGTGTGCCTTTGTTCCCACATCCTCGCCAGCATTTATTGTTGTTTGTTTTTTTGATAGCTGCCATTCTTACTAGAGTGAGATGAAATCTTAGAGTAGTTTTTTGATTTGCATTTCTCTAATTGCTAGAGATGTTGAACATTTTTTTTATATATTTGTTGATTGATTGTATATCATCTTCTGAGAAGTGTCTGTTTAGTTCCTTGGCCCATTTATTGATTGGGTTATTTGTTTTTTTGGTGTTAAGGCTTTTAATGTTTATAAATCCTTGAGGATAGTGTTCTATTTGATGTGCTTGTGGTAAAGATTTGCTCCCATTCTGTAGGTCCTCTATTCACCTCACTGATTGTTTCTTTTGCTGAGAAGAAGATTTTTAGTTTGAATCCATCTCATTTATTGATTCTTGTTTTTAGTTCTTGCACTATAGGGGTCTTATTGAGGAAGTTGTAGACTAAACCAACATGATGGAGATTTGGGCCTACTTTTTCTTCTATTAGGTGCAAGGTCTCTGGTTTAACTCCTAGGTTCTTGATCCACTTTGAGTTAAGTTTTATGCATGGTGAGAGAAAGAGATTTAATTTCATTTTATTACATGAGGATTTCCAGTTTTCCCAACACCATTTGTTGAAGAGGCTTTCTTTTCTCCAGTGAACATTTTTGACACCTTTGTCTAATATAATAAGATAACTGTAGGTGCATGGGTTTGTCTCTGAGTCTTCTATTCTGTACCATTGGTCAAGAAATAGAAGAAGAGGGAACCATCCCAGACTCATTCTATGAGGCCAATATTACCCTGATTCCAAAACCAGAGACAAATCAAAGAAAGAAAACTTCAGACCAATATCTCTAACGAATATAGATGCAAAAGTTCTCAATAAAATTCTGGCAAATCAAATACAAAAACACATTAAGAAGATAGTGCATCAAGATCAAGTGGGCTTCATTCTAGGGATGCAAGGTTGGTTCAATATAAGGAAATCAATATATGTAATTCATCACATCAACAGGCTCAAAGATAAAAATCATATGATCATCTCAATAGACACATAGAAAGCATTTGACAAAATACAACATTCCTTCATGTTCAAAATGCTAGAAAAAATAGGGATAACAGGATCATACCTCAACATCGTAAAGGCCATCTATGCTAAAGCCCAGGCTAACATTATCCTAAATGGAGAAAAATTGAAAGCATTTCCTCTAAAAACAGGAACAAGACAGGGATGCCCTCTTTCACCACTACTATTTAACATAGTTCTTGAAGACCTAGCCAGAGCAATTAGACAGACAAAAGAAAATAAAGGGATACGGGTAGGAAAAGAACTCAAATTATCACTATTTGCAGATGATATGATTCTATACATAGAAGATCCAAAAAATTCTACCAGAAATCTTCTAAATCTAATAAATAAATTCAGCAATATAGCTGGATATAAAATCAATACCCATAAATCAAAGGCATTTCTGTACATCAGCGACAAATCCTCATAAAGAGAAACTAGGAAATCCACCCCATTTACTATAGCCTCAATAAAAATAAAATATTTGGGAATCAACAAAAGAAGTGAAAGACCTCTATAATGAAAACTACAGAACACTAAAGAAATAAATTAATGAAGATCTTAGAAAATGGAAAGATCTACCTTGTTCATGGATAGGTAGAACTAATATTGTTAAAATGACCATTCTCCCAAAAGCACTATAGAGATTCAATGCAATACCAATCAAAATCCTAATATCATTCCTCATAGAAATAGAAAAAGCAATCATGAAATTTATCTGGAAAAATAAGAGACCCAGAATAGTCAAAGTGATTCTTAGCAAGAAGAATGAAGCGGGTGGCATTACTATTCCAGACCTTAAATTGTACTACAAAGCAATAGTAACAAAAGCAGCATGGTATTAACTACAACTTTAATTTTGTTTAGTTTGCTTTTTACTTAGTTGTAAGAATTCATTTTATATTAACAATTACTTGGTAAATTCACTACAATTATTTTGCCAGTATATCTTTCCGATTTTATTTATTCTTTTACTTTTTCTTCTATGATATTACAGCTGACATTTTAAATGGATTCATTATGTTTAAAAAGTAAATTTAAAAATATTTGTTATACTTCAATTCAGAAATTTATTTTGGAATGAATATCATATTTTACAATATTAAGCATTCTCTTCCAATAATATGGTAAGTTTGTCTCATTATTCAGATTATCTATGTCATATCACTGAAGATAAAGCATTTTCTCAGTATCATTTTAAAATATTTTATTAATGTTTTGCTGCTTTCTTTACTGAATGTTCACTACTGTTGTAGAAGAAAGCTGGTATTACATGTGTGTTTCTGATTAATGAGTTGTTTCATCAACCCTTTACTAAGTAAGTCTATATTTGAACAGTTTTATTTTTAGTTTCTTAGGAAAATTAGATTTTTAATTTTTAAAATAATTTAGAGTCACTAAAGTTGATGGAGACATGTAATGGTTTTATTGTTTAAAGTATAAAGCTTATGGTGAATTTAATTCATAATTTGCATACTATAAAAATAAAACTATACTTAAGTGAAAAACGCAGTTATGACATAAATGTTTTTGTTTATCACTTTGTATATGCTCATGCACAGAGACACTGGCGACAAGTTATGAAAGTAAAGAATCTCCATATGTGTACATGTTACTTTGTGGTCTTTTCAATTAGTACGTCAATACTCTGACTTATATTTCTATAAATAATGTTCCTTTTAAGCTTTAAATAAATAGAATGATATAAATGATGTAATATGTAAGTTTTTATTTTTAATTTTTATAGTCATTATGATGTACATTAAGAATCATACAAATTGCTGAAATATCAGCTTGTTTTTTTAATTGCTGGTAAGTGTTCAATTTTATGGATATATGAGAATTTATCAATTCTACTATTGATTGTTAGAGTATCATAACTATAACTTATGTGAACAATTTTATAAAAGAGTTTGAATTGAGCAGTAAAATACCTGGGTATTTATCGAGGAATGCATTTGCCCAATCTTAGGGTAGATGTATGATTAATTTTAGAAAATGAGAAATGTCAAAATATAGAAAATGTCAGAGGTTTTCAAATACATAAAATAATTTACCCTTCAAATTATAGTATTTCACACACCTATCTTCTTTTTCAATTTAACTTTTAACTTCAGTTATTAATAAACTTTATTTCTTGGAGCAGTTTTAGTTTCACAGAAAAAAGATAGCATAAAGTAATGAGTTTTCAAATGCCTCCTTACACACACACACACACATACACATCCAAATAGTTGCCTCTCTCATAAACATCTTGTATTAGTTTGGTATCATTATTGTTTTATTACTGTTAACTAAGGTCCATATAGTTTACATTAGAATTCAGTTTGTGTCCTGTACAAATCTGAGTTTCAAAAAATTTATGTTCCTTGTATCCCCCATTACAGAATCTTATACATTTGTCTTAACACATAAAGATTTCCTTTGCTAGATCTATTCATTCCTAACTTCCCTTTAGTCCTTAGAATGACTTATCTTTCTATTCTCTATAGTTTTGCCTTCCTGAGAATGTAATGAAATTAGAATCATGTAGTCTATAGTCTTTTGCAGACTAGTTCCTGTCATGTAGTAATCTGAATTTAATGTTCTTTTGTGTATTATTTAGGTTGGTAGCTAATTTCTCGTTATTATTGCATAATATCTTGTTTTAGGGATGTATAAGAATTTTTCAATTCAGTTACCAAGGGACATCTTGGCTGCTTTCAATTATTGGAAATCATGTTCAAAGTTGTATAAACATTTGTGTAGTGGCATTTTAACATATTTTGGTAAATATCTGGTTAGGTAATATGATAAGACTATTGAGCTTTGTGAGACATTTCCAAACTACCTTACAAAGTGGCTTCAATATTTTGTATTCATACCAGCAATGAACGAGAATTCCTATGCTCTACATCCTCATCAATATTTGGTGTTTCCAGGATTTTGAAATTTAGTCCTTCTAATATGAATGTAGTGGTATCTCATTTAGTTTTCAGTTCCCTAAGGAAACACAATGTTGCACATTTCCATATGCTTGTTTTATATATTTTTGTCTTATTTGGTAAGGTGACTCCTCAGATCTTAAGTTTTTTCTTTAATTGGGTTGTTTTTTCTCTTACAATTTCTTTCTGTGTATTTTTAAAGATTTCTTTCAAATAAGTAGTTTGCTACCATTTTTCCCAGACAGTAGCTTTTTCATTATCTTAATAACTTTCATAGAACACACATTTGTAATTTTTATGAAATTCAGTTTGTGATTGCTTGTTTATGGATCATACATTTGTATCTACAATAGCATTGCCAAGCATAGGATGATTTAGATTTTCTCATTATCTTCTATACAATTATAAGTTTGCTTTTAATATTTAAGGCTGTTATGGTTTAGATATAAGGTGTCCCCCCCAAATTATGTGTAAGACTATGCAAGAAAGTTTAAGAGTGAAATGATTGAGTTATGAGAGCCTTAGCCTAATCAGTGCATTAATCCACTGGTATTGATTAACTGGGTAACTATAGGCACATAAGGATTGACTGGAGGAGGTGGGTAGGGGCATGGCTTTGGGGTTTATATTTTGTTCCTGATGAGCATAATTCTCAGTGGTTCCTGTTGCTGTGACTTGAGCTGCTTTCTTCCACCAAGACCTTCCATTGTGATGTTCTGCCTCACCTTGGACTCAGAGCAATGGAGTCTTTCATCTAGTGAACTAAAACCTCTGAAACTGTGAGCCCCAAATATAATTTTCTTCCTTTTTGTTGTTTTCACAAGGTTCTTGTGTCATAGAAATGAACAAACAGAGTAAAACAAGGGTATGACCATATTGAGGTGTGTTTGTGTATGAAATGTGTAAACTGTATCTAGATTCATTTTTCAATGCTGATATTCATGTTTCCAGTGTCATTGACTAAAGAAGCAATTCTTTCTCATTTTACAAAAGAACAATTGGATATATTTACTTGGATTCATTTCTGGACTTTATATTTTCTTCTATTAATCTGTTTGTTCTTTCATCAATATCACATTGTTCTGATTATTATATTTTGTAGAACAACTTGAAATTGGGTATTGTCAGTTTTCCAGCTTTGTTATTTTTCAATGTTTTGATGATTTTTCTGAATCTTGGCCTCCCCACATAAACTTTACAGTTAGTTTGTCTATATCCACAAAATAACTTGCTTGGGAAGAACTGGCACTTGTAGAATATTTAATCTTTCTACCAATGACAATAAAATATCTCTTCATTTATCCAATTTTGTTTTTTTTTTCTTGTTTTCTTTCATGAGAGTTTTGTACATCTTGTACACATTTTATTAAATATATGTAAATATTTTTATTGATCTAAAAAGTACTATTTTATTATTTCAAATTCCAGTTGCTTATTGCTATAGAATAAAACGGATTTTGTTTGTGTATGTATACATATTTTTTTTCTTTTTTGTTTTTGTATTGGGGATTAAACCTAGAACCCACCAAATTGCATCCCCAGAGTTTTTTAATCCTTTTTAATTTTGAGACAGGTTCTTGCAAAGTTAATGGAGTTCTTGCTAGTTTCTGAGTTTGGACTTGAATTTGCTATCTTTCTATCTCAGCCTCCTTAATCATTGGTATTCTGGACATGTACCACCATTTCTGAATCTAACTTATATATATTACCCTTATAGTTTACAACCTGCAATTATAAATTGAAGGAATTTTTTTTTTTTTTTTTTTTTTTTTGTGATACCGGGGAATGAACTCAGGGGTACTCAACCACTGGGCCATATCCCCAGCCCTTTTTTGTATTTTATTAGAGACAGGGTCTCACTGAGTTGCTAAGTGCCTCGCCATTGCTGAGGCTGGCTTTGAACTTGCAATCCTCCTGCCTCAGCCTCCCAAAGTGCTGGGATTACAGGCGTGTGCCACCGCGCCCAGCTTTGTTATTGTTGTTTTTAATTTGAGAAATAGTCCACATAATCCATCATATCATTGATATACCAACATTTTTATTTCTGCATTTCAATTGATGTGGTTTTTATTTTCCTTTCTTATGTTATTTGCTGAGGTCTGTGGTCTCAGTGGGGAGTGCAGAGCAGCACGATCCATTGGAGCAACTGCCAAAGTCTCGGGTTATCGGCTGCCGAAGTCAGATTATCAGCCGGGTATGTCAGGAAAAGCACAGGGGGTGCTGCGCAAGCTCAAAACGCAGCAAGAAAAGCAAAGGAGTAGCGATGGAGACAAGAAAATTAACACAAAGACACATGAGTCAGGCTGTTGAATCTTCTCTCTCTTTACTTTCACCTTGTGCAAGTATATAAGCATATTTCTTGGCAGTACAAATTCTTTCATGGTTAGATCACAGTCATAAGACTTAGAAAAACAGCAACATCTACAGATTAATTTTAGACATATTAAATTCTTTATCCTACACATTTCAAGGCCCCGCACAGATGGGTCATGCACACCTTTCCAAGGTCCTACATAGACCAAGGTCGTATGTGACTGTCTGGGCATATTATAATTTTTGTCATTTTTATCTAACTAGTCTGGGTAAAATTTATTTCTCACAGATTCCCTGAAGCCATATCATCCACACACTTGCCTGATAGAAGTTATTTTTTTCTGTCTGGAATTCAAAGCACTATTGTTTCTAAAGTATCTTATCTAAAACCTAATGGCAGGGAGGGGAGGCATAGCTGAATGTTAGCTCTGAAGGACTTCTACTCTAAGGAATTTATATGTATCAAAAAGATTCTTAAAGCTTATCAACTATGAAAAAGTATTTAAATACAATTGTAGAAAAAGTTTTCTATGTTTTTAGCTCAGATTCTAAAAGGTTAATTTCCAGAATTAGTCTCGATCTAAATAATTAAAATAGCGACATCTGGTGGCCATATATAGGAACAGAACAGTGAATAGACAGAAGACAGTGAAAACAGACACAGATAAAATTAACTCCTTCAGTGCCGTGTTTGAGTGGCATCTATCCGTGAAGAGGGGGGCTTTTGCCTCAACTTCCCTTCTGCGAAATGGAACCTTTGTTCAAACTGCATTGCATGGAAGATGCCACAGTTATTGTATTGTATGCAGGAAAAATACTGGAGGGGCTGAAATTTGTAGCTCTCCCTAGACCCGGGAATCGAAATTTCTCTGTCCAGCAGAGAGGCTGGGAGAGCCTGCCTCAGCGATAAGGCGAAAATGGGAAGGTAAGAGGTTGCTGGTATCCCCTCCCCCGCCTTCAGAAGACCCAGGAAAATACCAAGGAGCCCAGTCAGGTAAAACTTCAGCACTGGAACTCAAGTTTATTGAGGAAGGTGGACAACGTTTATAGGGGACAAGGACCAATAAAAACAAAAGAATACAGGAACACATAGGAAGCATGAGCAAATGGTGTTGGTGGAGCCCCCTACCCTATCCTTAGAGTAGTTTTGGTTCCCACAATATGTAAGAGGAACACCTCCTGCTTAGGTCAGGTCCTTAAAAGGGTGTGGAAAGCAGCCAAAGAGTTCCTTTTTGGCCAATGTGTTCTTAATACCCAACAATTGTATAGGACACATATATTAAATAATCTTACAGGAAAACCAGATAGATATTCATTATTAGGTGTTAAGTTATCTGTAGTGTTTTTTGGAAAGGTTTCTTCATGTTATTTAGAGAAAATTTCCTTGTTTCTCAATCTTGCTAGAACTTTTGTCATGACTGGGTGTTAGAAAGTCTTAAAGTATTTTTTTCAGAATTTATTATTATGAATATATTATTTTTTATTTTGTGTCATTTTTTTGAATGTTCAAATAGACTTGTTTACCTGAAATAAATTCTATTTTGTCATAATATAATACTTTCTAAATAATGTTGGATTTTTTTGTTAACATTTTACAGAATGCTTTTACATCTTTGAGAGAGAGTTGGTTTCTTGATACTTTTCTTTGTTTATTCCATTTTTTCTTCTTTTTCCTTATTTAAAATATTATTTATTTATTTATTTATTTATTTATTTTGTACCTGTCTTTGCTTGTTTTGGTTTAAGGGTAATTCTGGTCTGACAGAATGAGTTAGCATTTATTATTTTGCTTTCATTTTCTGGGACAAATTTTTTTTAAAAAATTGCAACAATTTTTCCTTTAATGTTTGATAGAATTCACCAGTGAAACCATTTTAGCCCACTTATTTCTGTTTTGTAATGATATTACTTATTTGGTTTTTTCCCTAATAAATGCAGTCTTGTTTATATTATTTCTTCTTGTGTGATTTTTGCTTGTAATTTTATTTATTTATTTTCTTTGTAGATGGTGACTTTTAAGGAATTCATTTTAGATTATGAAATTTAGTTTTCTTTTTTTAGAATTCATTTTAGATTATGAAATTTAGTTTTCTTTTGTTAAGGGAGAACTTATGATTTATTTTAGAACATTATTCCTTTCTAATATATATACATGTAGCTCTCTCTCATTCTCTCTCTCTCCACCTATTTAAATAGATGGAGAGAAAGGGTGATGAGGCATGGCAACAGATATGCTACAAATATAATAATAACTAATCCAATTTTATAAATAATACTGTAAAATGTGAATTTTTCAAACACATTAATGAGAGAGAGTGGATAAAAAATACAGGACAAGGATATGTTGTGTATAGTAAATTCACTTTAAAATGAAGACAGAGTAAAAAGAGACACGAAAAGCATTGTCAAATGCTTTCTCTTTATCTATTAAGATAATTATGTGATTCTTGTTTTTAACTCTATTTATATGGTGAATTACATTTATTGATTTGCATATGTTGAACTGTCCTTGCATACCTGGGATGAATTTCACTTGATCATGGTACACTCTCTTCTTAATGTGTTTTTTAATGTGGTTTGCCAATATTTTATTAAGGATTTTTGCATCTATGTTCATGAAGTGTATTGGTCTGACATTTTTTTCTTCCTTGGTGTGTCTTTGTCTGGCTTTGATATCAGGGTGATAGTGGTTTCATAAAATGAATTTGGCACTCTTTCTTCTTTTTCTGTTTCATGGAATAATCTGAGGAGTATTGCCTTTAGTTCTTGTTTAAAGGTGTTGTGTAACTTAGGATGAGAATCCATCTAACCTTGGGCTTTTCTTAGTTGGAACATTTTTAATTGCTGCTTTGGTTTCATTGTTTGATATTGGTGTACTTTATGTTTTCTCTACCTTCATGTTTTAAATAGTGCTGGGAAAACTGAATGTCCATATGTAGAAGAATGAAGCTAGATTCCTATCTTTCATGCTGAACAAAATTCACCTTAAAATGAATCAAAAACATAGGAATTAGATCAGAAACTTTTTAATGGCTAGAAGAAAATATGGGTTCAAAAATCCAACATATTGACACAAACACCAACATCTTTAACAAGACTCTTAAAGCACAAGAATTACAACCAAGAATCAATAGGTGGGATGCCATCAAATTAAAAAGTTTACTCACTGCAAAGGAAAAAAAAAAAAAAAAAAAAAAAAAAACTAAGAGCAAGAAGAGAGAGGCTACAGAATGGGAGAAGATCTTTGCCACTATTCCTCAAACAGGGGATTAATAACCAGTATATCTAAAGAACTCAAAATATACCAACAACAAACAAAGAACCCAACTAGTAAATGAGCAAAAGAGCTAAACAGACACTTCTCAAAAGAAGAAATACAAATCACAAATATATGAAAAAAAATGTTTGACATCTCTAGTAATGAAGAAAATATAAATCAAAATTACACTTAGATCTTATCTCACACTTAGAATTTGAACTATTGAGAATTCAATTAGAGGGCTGGAGTGACAGAGAGCTTGCCTAGAATGTGTAAGGCACTGGGTTTGATTCTCAGTGCCTGAAATAAATAAATAAAATAAAGGCCCATTCACAATTAAAATATACATATTAAAAAAATAATTCAAATAATAATAAATGACGGTGAAAATGAGGAGGGGGATATACACTCACACACTATTGATGAACTGCAAATTAGTACAACCACTCTGGAAAGCAGCATGAAGATTCCTCAAAAGACTAGCAATGGAACCAAATGTGATCCAGCTATTCCACTCTTTGATATTTGTCCAAAAGAACTAAAAGCAGCATACTATATTGATACAAACATTTCAGTGTTTATAGCAGGGCAATTCACAATGGTCAAGTTATGGACCAGCCAGAACCAGCTAGTAAGAGACTGATTGGTAATGAAAATGTGATATACATACACAATGAAAATTTATTCACCCATAAAGAAGAATGAAATTTTGACATTTGCTGGCAAATGGATGGAACTAGAGAACATCTAGTTACACATTCTAGGCAAGCTCTCTATCACTCCAGCCCTCTAATTGAATTCTCAATAATTCAAATTCTAACTAGCATGAGATAAGATCTAAGTGTAATTTTGATTTGTATTTCCTTCATTACTAGAGATGTCAAACTTTTTTTTTTTTTTTTCATATATTTGTGGTTTATATTTCTTCTTTAGAGAAGCGTCTGTTTAGTTCTTTTGCTCATTTACTAATTGGGTTCTTTATTTCTTGTTGGTATATTTTGAGTTCTTTAGATATACTGATTATTAGTCCCCTGTTTGAGGAATAGTGGCAACATGGTAAGTGATGTAAGCCAGACTCAGAAAGTCAAAGACTAAATTTTTTTTTCTTGTACCCAGAAGATAGACTAAAATAAGCAAGGGTCAGGGGTGTGTTTGTGCCAGGGGGAAGCATCACTTGAAAATAGATCAGTGGAATAGAGGAAAAAAAGAGGGGAAGGAAGGAAGGATAGGAAATAGGAGGAACTGTGGAATGAAATTGACCAAACCATCCTATTTACTTATAAGGCTATAACTCGGTAAATCTCACCTTTATGTATATCTATAAAGCACTAATTTAAAAATACAAAAACTATGGATAAATAGAGGGAAGAACAGTAGAATAGAGGAAAGGAGAGAGGAGAGAAAGGGAAGTACTGGGAACCAAATTGGAGCAAATTATATCCTATGCTCATATAATTATGCTGGAATGAACACCAATATTATGTATAACTATAATACAACAATGAAAAAGTTACTGAGGTAACACCAATCAAAAGAAAGGTGGAGTAGCTACATTAAGATGCAGCCAATATCAATTCAAGGAAAATTATGAGAGATAAGGAATAATATATAATCACAAAAAGGTCAGATCTCCTAGAAGACAAATTCATAAATGTATATATATAAAATAACAGAAGATGAAAAAAACATGTTTTTTGATGAATTGATTTTTATTTTGGTGAAATAGCAAATATTGAATTTATTTTTTATTTTTAGTGGCTAAGGGGTATTACATGAAACATTTGCCTACCTTTATGCCATGAGTTCATGTTCTGTTTTGTAAATATTTTCATTCAAAATTTATTGTTTAGATTTATGATACATATTTAATTTACTTTTGTAAACAATGTGAGTTATGGTTGAAGTGTCTTCATTTTTAAAGTTGCTGATATAAATTTGTTAAGGTAAAATTACTGTGATTTCTTCTGTAATGATGTTGCCTTGGCACATTTTTTCCTGTGAGTTTATTTCTGAACTTTCTAGTTTTCTTTCTTTTATCTGTAGTAAAGCCAATATCTCATTGTGTTCTTTATTATAATTTCATAAATTTTGAAGTATAGTAATGTAGATTATTCTGTGTTTATCTTCAAAATTGTTCATACCATTCTAGTTCAATTGTAGGGTCATATTAATTTTAATGCTAGATTGTCAATGTGTTATGAAAATGTCAAATTCGAATTTGGATGAGAATAGATTGATTCCATATATCAAGCTTGACTTAATAGACATAATAAAGATTATATATAAACAAGCCAGGTGCTGTGGCACACACCTATAATCCCAGCACTTGGGAAGCTGAGGCAGGAGGATCGCAAGTTCAAAGCCAGCCTCAGCAATGGCGAGGCACTTAGCAACTCAGTGAGACCCTGTCTCTAATAAAATACAAAAAAGGGCGGGGATGTGGCCCAGTGATTGAGTGCCCCTGAGTTCAATCCCCAGTACCAAAAAAAAAAAAAAAAAATAGATTATATATAAACAGATCATTACTAAGATTATTGTCAATCCCAACTCAATTTAGCATGTAGCATAAGCTGGTGAATGTCCATGTGCACTTGAAAAGAATGTGCATTGTGAGAATGTGGTTGTTTTGTTTTATAAATATTGACATCAATGTTAATTAGGTATTGTTCAGAGTCTAATATTTGCCTTTTTGTTCTATCAATTACTGAAACTAATATGTTAAAACATCAAACTGTAAATATTATAATGAACTCATGTATAAACTAATATTGATAGAACTAGTCTCATACAATTACATATACATATATATGTACATATGACTGAGTGTATATATATATATATATATATATATATATATGACTTATTATACCCACTTATATCTCATTATATTTTGTACTGGGAAGCTATGAAGGTAATGACACCCCTGCAGCATCAACACACATAGCAACCAGATCTCTTTTTCTAATGCCATTTTCTCAGGAACCAGGGCTTATCAAATAAATGGCTGATTCTGTGACTGGAGAAAAAGAAATATACAAGATGATCAAGAAGCATCTCATAATGGCATAAAGTAATAGGTGAACATACACAGAAAAGGAAGCCATGATAATTGTGTATGTCAAAGAGAAAATAGAACCAATTGAAAGAGCTCTCAGTGGACTAAAATGGAGAAACTGAAGAAGAAAAAAAAAGATAAAATTTGGGATTGTAACTCAAAATATGAAATATGAATCCATGAATCCAAAGTAATATAATGAAATATTGAATAAATAAATAATTTGGGAGAAACAACAAATCTTCTTTGGTGCTGAGCAATCCCCCTAAATTTAATGCTTAACCCATGTAAACAGGTACAATACAATCTGCACTCTATGTGTTGGCAACACATAATGAATTTTCTTTTACCAAAGAATATAATAAGGAAAAGAGAGTAAATAGAATGATTTCATATGGGAATCACTAACTAAAAACTAGTCTGAACTAGGAGATAAATCATGATTAATATGAATAATTGTATGTCATGATTATAGTACCCTTGATAGGATGAGATGGAAATGAACATTTACTACTTTGGTATATCTCCTCAGAACACATAATCCAAAACTAACTATGAGTAAAAAATACAGATAAACCCTGAGAGAAGGACATTCTATGAAATACATGACATATAGTTGAAATTGTCAAAGTGATAAAAGAAAAAAAAAGGCTGAGTAATTTTTACTGCACACAAAATACTAAAGAGACAAGAATACTGAGTGGAATAAGGATCATTTAAAAGACATTAGGAAGAAACTAAGGGAATGTGAATACAATATAGACTTTGGTTAACGATAATGGGTCTATATTGGCTCATTAATTATAAAAACATACTATGCTAATGTAATATGTTAATAAAGGAGAAACTAGTGTGAGGTATTCTAGCACTAATCTAATGTTTTAGAAATTTTTCTATAAATCAAAAGTATAGAACAAAGTGTTATTACACATGTATGCTGATATATGAACACATCTGTTAATGGTATATTTATTGCAATTAGCTGCTTTAATTATGTGTGGCTATGATAATAACTCACTGTGACCATCTATTCCAAAATATGTGAATTACATGTAGATAATATAATAGGTTTTTATGAGAAATAAAGGCTAAAAGTTTTTATTAAAGAAAAGAACTTATTTAGATTTATCTATGATTTCTGCCAGAGCTCTTATTTGTCTCAGATATTTTGATATTGTATTGTTAAGTCCATTCACATAGTGACATTGTGTCTTTCTTAGGTAGGATCCCTTTGATTTTCACAAAACATCCCTCCTTTTCAGCTCTTGAAGTTCAGTTTTTCTGATAATAATATAGCTCAACATGCGTCCACATGCTACCTTATAATTAGTGTTTGTAATATGTATGTTTTTACTTCTATATTTTATTGAAATAATACTGAAGAGATGGCTCCCGTAATTGACATGTTTTTAAATAGCCTGATAATATTTTAATTTTAATTTCTAATCCTTTGATATTAAAATTATTAATAGATTGGTATGTAACTCTTAATTATGTACTTGTTTTACATTTATTTTGTTCATTATTTGTCTTTCTCTTTCTTTTGCGTATGGAAGACATCTCTATATCTCCCCATTTTCGTCTCTTTCATCCCTAATTAGTATTCCACTTATCTCCCCTATTGTTATTTTAAATTTTTGTCCTGGAATTAATAGTATTTGCTTTAAGGTTTATAATATTCATCTTTAATGTACCAGAATTAATAGGATGCTATGACTTTAAAATGATAAAACTTTGCAGCATTGTGATTTTTCTTCCATTCATATAGTTGGCAATTATTTATGATATAATTTACTTTTACTGTATTGTATAAACCTCTTAATTACATTGATATTTGGCATTGAAAGAGTCCATTGTATTTAAGGGAACTTTAAAAATAGTTTCATGTTTGCCAACTCTTCTACCCTTTTCAGTGCTGCTCATTCCTTCCTTTATGTCAAAGATTCAATATAGGTATATTTCCATTTTGCCTAAAGACATTTAGAATTCTTGAAGTGAAAGTCCTATAATGGAGAATTCTCTCAGCATTTTTTACTCTTGGGATGTCATGGTACATTTGTCCCAATCCATAGAAGAATATACAATACGAAGTGACAACCTTAGTGTCAACTGTGTAGTTGGGGTGAAATGACATGTCATCTCAGAGGAAGAGGATATGATGCATTGAGAAAGGGTTGTTAGGAAATCTCTGTAACTTCCACTCAATTTTCCTATGATACTATAACTACTCTCAAAAAGGAGGGGAGGGAAAGGGAAAGTACTTGGGACTGAATTAGAATGAATTATTTCCTAAGCTTTTAGAATTTTGACAAACTGAGTGCTATCATTATGTACCACTAAAAAGAATAACAGATAAAGCAAAAAATAATTTTTAAAATAAAGTGTAATAGAATTGCAAAAGAGTCAATATTTCTTCATCATTTTTTGAAGAATTTTTTCTGAACAAATGCGGCTTTCATTATTTTGTATGTGAGGTTGGTATGCGTATTGTTTTATTTACTTTGAAGATATGTTTATTTGAAGATTTTCTTTCACAATAGGATCATACTTAGAACCCCCCCCCCTGCAAAATAGCAAGAATCCATTAAAATATTTGGAAATAATGATATGCTTCTAAATCATCATTAAGAAAATCAAGCCGGGCTTGATTGTGCACACCTGTTATCCCAGCACTTGGGAGGCTGAGTCAGGAGGATTAAAGCCAGCCTCAGCAATGGCGAGGCCCTTAGCAACTCAGTGAGACCCTGTCTCTAAATAAAATACAAAAAAGGACTGGGGATGTGGCCCAGTGGTTGAGTGCACTTGAGTTCAATCCCTGGTACAAAAAAATAAATAAATAAATAAATTAAAAAAGAAAAGAAAAGGAAAAAGAAGAAAAAAAAGAAAATCAAGAAAAAATTTAGAAAATATGAATATTTTAATTAAATTATCTATTTTTACCAATCTGACTATGACATGTTTATGATCATATTTCCTTATAACTTATCTTGGTTGAATTTCATTAAACTTGGATATATGGATTCACTAACTTGGGAAATGGTCACTATTAACACTTTAATAAATTCTTTGTTGCCATATTTTTCTCCCTGCTTTTAAAATTTCATTTACTCTTTCTAGGCATATATGACAGTAAAAGTATATTTTGACATATTAATACACAAATGTGGTGTATATCTTATTTTAATTAGGATCCCAGTCTTGTGGTTGTACTTGATATGGAGATTCATTGCAGTGTATTCATATATAGGAAATATTCATATATATATTCCACTGTCTTTTCTATTCCCATCTCCTCTCCCTTCCCTTTATTCCCCTTTGTCTAATCCACTGAACTTCTATTCTTCCTTGTTACTTGTTAGTATCCACAAGAGAGAGCATTTGACCTTTGCTTTTGGGGGGCTTGGTTTATTTCACTTAGCATGATTGTCTCCAGATCCATCTATTTACCAGAAAAATATCATGAAATCATTCTTTTTGTAGCTGAGTAATATTCCATTCAAGTTCATACATATTATTTGGTATTCCACTTACATTTGTATCTTTTAATTTCTATATCTGTATCATCATTATTTCTGCTTTTATTGACACACATGTACACATATTTCAGAAAACACATGTTCTAGTATTTAGTGTAGCTATTTTCATATTATTACATTTTGGACCTTGTAGGTAATACAATGTACTGTCAAGCCTTGATTTTAAGCTAGGTTTGAATATGTTTAATTTATTTTTACTTTATTTATTTATTTCAAAAATATTTTATTTGGGTTGTAGATGGACTCAATACCCTTATTTTATTTATTTGTTTTTATGTGGTGCTGAGGATTAAACCCAGTTCTTCATACATCCTATGCAAGCACTCCACCACTGAGCTACAACTTCAGCCCCTTCCTTTTTTAAATTTTTTTGACTATATGCTTCACTCATACAGTGCAGCCCTTACTTATAAGTCATACCTTTTCTCAAGTTTTACCTGAATGACCATGATGTTAAGACTGAACTAGTCTGGTTGGGAAAAAAATTTCTGCTTGTTTTTATATTTTATAATGTCAGAAATGCTCTGTTAAAATGTCAGATCTCCAGAAGTGTTTTAGGGTCATGCAAATTATATGATTCCAGTATAAATTTTAGTAGAACTCTTAGAAATAGATCTTGGTCCACGTTCAGTGTGGTTGAGGGAGTACATAACTATTGAAGGAATGGGCTGGCTGTGAAATAAAAGCTATGAAAATATTATCTAGAAATAATGAATAAAAGGCAAGAATTATATACTTTCAAAGCAGCGACTTCCTGGATTGAGCTGACCAGTTTCATCTGACTTCTAACAAAGAAAAAGCCCTTGCTTAGTTTTTTTATATCAGTACAGACCAAAGTAGGTCTATAGGGATCTCCTCTACCAGGGATAAGAGGAGAGTGGAGATAAACAGGTTGTTTGTGTTTGGCAGGTTACACCCATGTCCAGGGGCTGTGTTTGACCTTGGAGTTGTGAGCAAGGTCAGGGCTCCAGCAGGATCTGGGCTTTCTGTAACCAGGGAATTTTTCCCAGGAGCTCCTGGAAGAGGGGATTTCCTGCCTTAAAGGCTCAAGCATTTCCCAGTTCACATAAGTTATTATTATTTTTTTTTCAGTTGTAGGTAGACACAATACCTATATTTTATTTTATTTTATTTTTTAAGATTTTTATGTGGTGCCAGGCATCGAACCCAGTGTCTCACGCATGCTAGGCAAGCGCTACCACTGAGCCACAACCCCAGCCCCTCAAAGTTATTTTTTAAAAGTTGAAACAAGCAAACAACCAAAAATTCCTCACTCCTGATTTTGAAAATGATTTATTATTGATGAATTTGTTTTGATTTCACAGTTTTTTTTAAAAAAAATTGAATTTAGTTTATGTGAGATTTCCAGGAAAACAGAAAATATATGTCAATTTATTGTAAGAAATTAACACATTATTTTGGAGTTTGAGAAGCCCAGGTCTGGGAAGCTGGAGCTGGTGAGAAAACATGGTATCATTTCAACTGAGTCTAAAGGAATGCAATTAATGGAAAATTTCCCACACTGAATCTGAGTCCAAAGGATGACCAGCCCGCTATGTCAACTGTAGGTTAGAGTAAATTCTTCCTCTCTCAAGATTTTTTTAGTACACAAGTCTTTAAATCATTAAAGGAAGACCATTCCATGTGGTGATTGTGGGCAATATACTTTGCTTAGTCTACCAATTTAAATGTTAATCTCATCCCAAACACCCTCATTCACACATCCAAAATAATATCTGGCCAAACCAGTCAAGTTGACACAAGAAATTACCATCAAAATTCCAATCCTTGCCAAGTTGATATCCATAGACATCTCTTTATACAATGCTTTGTCTCCAAATAAAACAAAATTATTTGAAATATGTGCACACATACTCACAAATACATTCAACAGAATAAGGAGAAAAGAGTCACAAAAAGTATGTCCTTTTTTCTGCAAATGGTCACATGGTCATACCTGACATTTACAACCTTTTTTGACTACTGTTTGGATTTTTTTTTTTCCCCCATTTGGAAACACCTCAGTGAATCATGCTTCTTTACTTGGTTGACTTACCCCAAGATTTATTCCTTAAGATGCATTATGAATTTTTAGTTTAATCTAATTTACATGTTAATTTACACGTTTAATATTTTCAAGTCTTTAAAAATAAGGCAAAACTAAAATTATACTGTTGGAAAAATAAAAGCAATTTTAAAATCTTTTTTCTAATATTCCTTATGCTCTCTAAGTAAGTTTATTTTAACATTTAGAATATCAAAATCAGTTATTCTTAGAAAGAGAGAACTAGACCATTCACTGACATCTGAAGAAAATTAAACAATTTTGGAACCTATACTTCTTAGGACATTTTTATGTGTGTTTCATATTATAAATGGCAAATGATGTTTATAAGGTTTTTAATTCATTTTATTTCATTGATACTGTAAAAATAACTTGAACTTTAAGATAATGTTTAAAATTGAATATGTAACAAATATTTGTTAGATATCTACTTCATTTTATTTCATTGATGATGTAAGAATACCTTTAGTTGTAAGTTTATGTTTGAGAATCTTATTTCTATTTAGTTTTCTGTATAATAGTTTTCACTTTTGATTTTTATAAATTCCAAGAGTATTTAAATTAATATAAAATATAATCAATGTTTTTATATCATATTTTTCTTTTCAAATGACATCATAAATAACTGCCAGGCAATATCAGTGTTAAACTAAAATGGCTGACCCAAAGATACCCTTTTAGAGTAGGCATGTGAGGAACAATGGAGAAAAGTTGATCAATGGGTACTAAGTTATAGTTAGATAGGAAAAAAAGCTCTGGTATGATATTGCACACTGAGCTGATTATGAATAAAATAATGTAAGTACATTTCAGATATCTATAAAAAAGAATTTTTAAAGTATTCACCATAAAGAAATAATTAATTGAGGATATAAATATGTTTAATACCTATTTAAACATGCACAATGTATATATGAATTAACTATTACACAATACCTTGTTTATATTATGATATTTAAAATATTTTTTGTTACTTGTAGGTGGACACAATATCTTTATTTTATTTATTTATTTTTATGTGGTGCTGAGGATTGAACCCAGTGTCTTACACATGCTAGGCAAGCACTCCACCCCTGAGATACAACCCAGCCCCTATATGTATCATTTTTATGTATCAGTTAAAAAATAAATTTTAAAAATATACTAAAAATAATAGGTAAAAAAGACCTTTTAATATGTATGTATGATATTATATAAAATAATTCCTAAAAAATCACATTTTAATAAATAGGTAAAAATTATACATAAAATATTTTGGAAGAAATTAGATCAGGTGGATATAGAAAAATAAATTCAAAATTATTGGAATGTCAATAGTAAAATGAATAAAATAATTTTACTATTTTGTTGCAAATTCTTTATTTATAAATTAAATTACATTCAGACAATATACTTCTTCATAATACACTACAATTTCATGAATATTTTAATTTGTCTTAGTCACTATCTTCTGTATGAAGAATCTGTGTAATACTCAATTTCCTTGATATTGTAACATTGATTATAAACCATTCAAATAGAAGAGGAGTGATTATGAAAGCTATTGTGTTTAGATAAACATTTTCCAGACTCTTAAGAATTTTGAATGAGGATAAAATGTCTGAAAGTGAAGGTATTTCCATGAGTATTTGAACATTAATCTAAACAAGATGTAGAAGCACATCTAATTTTGTATGAGAATTACAAATTTAATTCCATGAAGAGACTAGTACAATACAATAAATTGTTGAACATTATTTAAATCATAAAAAGTCAAGAAAATACTTCATTAAAATAATACTATTATGTTAAACATATTGGGAAATAACAGAAAAAGATATAGAAAAACACAATTATTTTTTATTTTATGTTCATATGTATTCAAAATTTCCATAGATTATTAAAATAGTTTAGACTTTCTCTTATGTAGCTAAATTGCTTATCAATAATTTCTATAAGAACTAAATAGATCTCCCTGACAAATTTACTTATTCTTTGCCCCACAGTACTTAATATTCCATGATTTTCAGTAAATTGCAGCATCACAGTGAGATTTCTGTGCTTACACTCTAAAACTATACTAGACAATAGAGATAATTCATACATCTCTTACATTTCTTTTCCTGTGGGCATAATAAGCATGAGGCAGAAAACAGTAAAATAAAACTGTAAAGAGTTACTTTATAATTCATCAATATGTGGTTTCTGACTCTTTTTTGTTTTCCTGTGTTTCAAGAAATCAATAAAAATTTATTCCTAATATACATAAAACATGTATAGCTTAAAATTAAAAATAAATTAAAATTTTAATAAGTATTATATGTAGTTCATTTTTATAAAAAATAATGACATAAAACCATGAAAAGATAATCCCTAAACTGTATTATACCATTAATATCCTACTTAAAAGTATGTTGCCTAATCAAAGATTTACACTCAACATTTATGTAGACCATAATTTTGATGGCTTCAGATTATTTTATTGTACATTAATTAGCCTAATCAACTCAATAACATGAACTTTCAGTTGATTCTACAATTTTTGCAAATTGGCAGACTTTCATATCTACATTATTCTCTATTTACCCATCCATCTCTTTCATCTTTTTCCAATAATTTTCTTAGTTAAAAGATTTTTTTCTCTTGTTAAATTAAAAGAGCAGGTGATACAGAGATAAATATACAAAATACTCTTATAAATACTTTGAAGAAAACTAATCACTGATCAATAAAATATTATAGACATTAGAGATTTCTAAGATGTAATTTTATTTATTTCTGCTCTGATTTTTTTCTATTAATTAATGATAGACAAACCCTTTGTATTTATTTGAAAAATTGCTGTTTAAAAAAAGAAGAATCATTTATATATATAAATATATATTGAGTTATTTAAAACTAACATCTGTCTTTTCTTAATTTATTTTAAGTTTTAGTGCATGGTTCAAAACTATACTTAACTTGATGAATGTCAGGGTGGGTAGTGAAGTGTGTTACCTTAGAAGGTGCCTTGAAATGAAAATGTCAAAATGAGATATGGCAAATATTTACTTAGGGGGAAACAAAAAAGAGTGAAAGGTGTTAAAAGGTGAAAGATACATACTAAACACCAGCTGTGAAAACAGGAAAAGGCTTCCTGAGAAATGAAATAAACCAAACAATGGAAAAAAAAAAACAAATGGTATGTATGGGAGGCATAAAGAAGGGACAAAGTGGCAGAGCACCCAGGATGAAGTTAACGTTATGGTGGTGAATGAGGTAATAGACATCAGGAAATCATAATGACAATAATGTAAAGATTATTTTTTTTAATCGACATTATCCCTTTTTAAAAGAGGAGGCTTAAATTACAAAATGAAAAAGAAAAAGATGTGCCCAATATAACACTTACATTTGCAAGAGTCTAATCCTGGTTTGTAAGACTTTTAATTTCATGGTCATAAACACTTCGCCTTGTTGAAGATTTTTGATTTCTAGCAACATGTCCATATTTGTGATCTAGAAAAAAAGAAAATTGTTTGAACTAGAGCAAGAATAGAAGTAGCATGATCAGGAGACTACTGTAGTGATCTGGTGAAGTATATTGGGAGAAAGGCCAGGGTATTAGCCAAGGAGGTGAGACAGATGGCAAAGGTATTTCAAAAAATGATAAATCACATATGATTATTATTTTGATGGGTTTGAAAACAAAAAAAGGAATACAAAAGGAAACAACTTCCTAATTTTGGCTACCATAAAAAGCAGCATTTATATAAACAAACAATTCAAAGACGGAATTGGACATAAGAAATATGTAAGTTCAGAATTATAGGAATTATGGTATAAGACTACATCAGAGAGGGAGACTAGTTAGGACTCCAGTCTTATTAAAATATACTCTTTTGGTAATTTTGAAATAAACATAGCATTATTACTTATTATAGTTAATACTTTCTACAATAGATCACTGAAGGTTATTCTGTATAGGTGAAGTGTTGTACCATTTAAATAACACCACATTTTCTCTATCAATTTTTCTGTAAATGCCTTTACCACAGAAGAAAAATGATAAGCATGAGATGATGGATTGGTTAATTAGCCAGATTTAATCAATCTACAATTATTTAATCATTCTGCAATATACACATACATCAAAACATCATATCGTAACCCACAATCTTTTAACATACACAATTATTATTTCTTAATTTCATTTTTAAAAATGATTGCCAAAACTCTTAAAACTTTTACAAATCAAAGTTTCTTTGATTATAAAAACTTAAATATTCGTCGGTGAGCTTTCTACATTAAGAAGTTATTTTTATAGAAGGGTAGTTTTTGAAAGAAAATAATTTGTGAATAAATATTGATTTCTATTAAGACATGTTATATATGAACAGAGAGGAAGTCACATGCTTTCTTTCACTTTAAATTTAAAATGTCTATGAAATAATTTCCCCCAAGTAAGAACATTATGATTGAAAAGGTAGTCTTCAAAAGTGATATAGAAAATATGAGTTTGAAGTTCTCTCTCTCTCACTGGTCTCCCTGAATACAGAGCCTGTGGTTTGACAATGTTATATTGGAGGGTGATAAAATTAGTTTAAATTAAGTTATTCATCTTAAACTTAGCATTATATCAAGTTCAGAAATTCCTCATATCATACCTTTGAGTTTCATTATTTTAAATATAAACATGACTACTTGATATTTAAAACTCAAGATCTGAATTAATGGATTTTTTAACTCTAGATGTTTAAATCTTTGTAATGTTCTACTAAAAATATCTTTAAATATGCTTTGAAAGAGATATATTTATTTTTTCTTTTTATTTTCAATCTAGCTTCTTATGATATATAAATGTAATTGTTTAAAATATTTAGCAAAACAAAACCTGAAATGTTCAGTTTCCCCTGAATGAAAATAAGATAGCATTAAAATCATCTTTGTAGTGATATTGACTAATTGATGTGTGCCAAAATTATTTTTACTGTAATAATGCATGTGTTTACAGAACTCTTCTTTTCTACCTCTTTGAAGCTTCACACTGACCAAGATAAAGGAGATGGAAATTTAAAATACATTTTAACAGGAGATGGGGCTGGCAGTCTGTTCGTTATAGATGAAAATACAGGAGACATTCATGCTGCAAAGAAATTAGACAGAGAAGAAAAATCCCTGTACATTCTTCGAGCCAAGGCTATAGACAGAAAGACTGGTCGGCAGGTGGAACCAGAATCGGAATTTATCATTAAAATCCATGATATCAATGACAATGAGCCAAAATTTACTAAAGACTTATATACTGCCAGTGTTCCTGAAATGTCTGGAGTGGGTAGGTATTTCCTAGTCCATGTGAAGTAACCACCATGTTTGTTTGCTAAATTATATGGGAATGTGGTTATGATATGTGACCTCTTTCAGGATAAGAGCTGTAACTTAAAACTGCTATTTAGTGTAAACTTCCCATTTAGTTTCAATTATATGTACCTTACAGTCTCTTGTTACATAACAAATTACTGAGAACAATTATTTCATTGCATTGTGATATACACTTTCAGCTATACTCAATTGTCACTCAAAATCAGAGCCAAGCAGAAGACTTTTCTAAATGAAGCGAGAGGAATAACAGTGCAGGCAGTATTGCACAACTTTGCTTGCAGTATTTTGAATAATAAAACCTAATGCTTGCATTTGACAAATTTCTTCTGAAGTATTATCTAATTTGAACTTTCAAAAAACATTTTTTAAGAAGCATGGGAAATAAAACTTTAAATCCCCATTCTGTTAATTAGCAATTCAGAATTAAAAAAAGATTTAGCAACTGGATTAGTATCAAATAACCTGGTAGCTTCATGGCAAGATTCCAGGTTTTTTTCCTTGTTTTTTAGTTTATCATTGTGCATGTTCCAATACTGAACAAAGGTTTATCAAGGAAAACAAAAATAATTGTTTCTCCTTTTACGCCTACCTAGGATTTTAAATTTCACTCATTAATATCCAAAATTTATATCAGTGTGACTACATTTAACACTATTCATGTAGAAGGTTTAGATTTGTTAATAAGAGTAGATGCTTAAGTAATAAAATATTTCTTAAAAAATAATAAAACATAGTATACAAAATATACAAGCTGCACGTGACGTTTAATAATCTAAGTATATATTTGATGTTATTATAACTAACATAAGTTTCAGTGTAAAATAACTTCTATGTAGGTAGAAAAAAAACTTCTACACAATTTTACTGAGGATTTTATGTAAAATACTTCTCAAATGTGAGTGCTACATGGCAAGAAGAACCAAGAGTTTATAAAGAGGCAATTTCCTCTAATGGCAAATGAAATTACATTTATTTGAAGAAAGTGCTATTCAGTTGCTTTTTTGGGTATTTTTCCAATAATGTAAAAAGGAGTTCTGTGAAATCATAAAGCTCTGGAATGAAACATGAGTGGATATTTTTTTCTTTAATATAATTATTATGTCTGTTGACCTTGGATTGGTCTATGGTGTTCCAATAGAGGGTAGTTTAGATACACATCATGGTCTTTTTATATTTGAGATGAAAGTACATTTTAAAATATATTTCTCTTATCAATTTACTATTGAATTATTTTCAAGTGATTGATTTTTGATAATACTCTTTAAGATTTGTAAGACATTTTTATATGCATGATATTTTGTCAGGCATTTTTACATTTCAAAATGCCAAAATTTATATTTTTCTTTCTTCAGAAACATTTGACATATATTAAAAATTTAAAAGCACAGCAAAGATGACATAAATATTTAATATGAGAAATTTCTGTTGTAATTGATGAAAATATGAATATACTTTAAAATTTTCTAAAGCATTACTTCACATTTTAAAATAGAATATTTCACAAGGGAATATTGATATTTAAATTTAAATAGCCTGTATTTTCTCCTAAATTTTTTTCATGATATTTAATGAACTATTACCTCTCACTCTATACATTCCTAACATCTGTCTGCCTAATCAAATTCTTCCTCATGCTAGTATTCTAATGTAGATTATATTTGTATTTATTAAGTACATAAAGACATTAAGACTGAACTAAGCACTTTGTATATTTTTAAAAGTCTTCACTAATTCAATTCCTCATAATAAAATAGAAAATATACAAGTTTATGTGTGAAAGGAGCCTTGTAGATTGTCTCATTAAAAATGACTTCCTGTATCTCATTTGTATAAGAGCAGTGCAACCTCTGATCAGGCCTAAAAAATAAGAATTTTGACCATTGTAAATTGCACTGCATGATAGGAATCCCACAAAACCAAAGAAAGTTATACAGCAGGCAGTTGTATGAGTCTGGTTGAAACTAATAAATGAAGACTTAATAATGTAGATAAAAAAATTATACAGATAAATACTGATTCTTTTTTGAAGGGGATAATTAATACACTTTATTACTAATACTGACATTGGTGAATATACTCCTTCCTATGGTCCACCAATAGACTTTGTGTTTCTATTTTTAACTACTTTATTATATAAAATATGGATATGCCAAAAGCACTATAATTTTGGTTTACATACTTTTTTAAATAAATATGTACACATGAGTCCAAAAGAATTAAGCGGTCTTGCCCAAAGTACACAGAGTCAGCTTATTGCTAGCCTAGATTTATAGTGAAAAAAAATAGGTTAATAGATACAGAAGTAGCTAGACAATCTCACTGCTTATTTTCCTCCACTGTTAGTTATGCTTGTTGTCCAAAATGTAATTTGAAAATCTTCTACTTTATTAGAAACTGAATAAGTCCCCCCAATAGCAATTTTTCGTATTTACTACATTAAATCAAATGTCACTCTGAAATTAAATCCAAATGAGAGTAAAGGGGAGAAAACACTGCATTTTTCAACATGATTTTAGGCACAATTATACATTCATACACACACAATGTCTAAGTAAAAAGTAGATGTATTTATGACCTGAAACTGTGTTACTCTTTGTTGCAGCTCTCATGCCTTTTTTAAAATTTGTTCTTTTTATTTATATATGAAAGTAGAATGTATTTTTATCATATCATACATACATGGAGTATAACTTCCCATTCTTCTGAATGTTCATGATGTGAAGTTACACTGGTCATGCATTCATAAATGAACATAGGAAAGTTAAGTACGATTCATTCTACTGTCTTTCCGATTCCCATTCCCCTCCTTTTCTGCCATTCCTCCTTGTCCAACTCACTGAAGCTCCACTCCTCCTTCCATCCCACCTACTGTGAGTCAGCATCCACATATCAAAAAGGACATTCTGCCTTTGGCTTTTTGGGATTGGCTTATTTTGCTTAGCATGATAGTCTCCATTTCCATCCATTTACCATCAAATGCCATAATTTCATTCTTCTTTATTATGCCTGAATAATATTCCATTGTGTTCTACATACTTTTCTTAAAGGTAATAAAAGATGAACTCTTATACTTATTTCAAGTGGACATATTCTTTGTTTTTATTTGTACAAATAAATAATTTTATGAAGGAATACTAAGGAGTGATATCTAGGAACTTCTCAAGACTATGTATCACACATATTTTAAAAGTTTAAGCACATGTATTATTAAATATAAAATATATCTAAAAGAAATAATGCACAAAAACTTACTTCCAATTTTATTATCATTATATTAGTGATTTTCATTTAGTCAGTGGGTTGACAAACTACAAGTAGCTGAGGAAGAATGAAATTAAATTTCTCATCCTCCTGTGATTTCCTTCAGTCTTCATGGTCTTTCCAGTTGCTTTTGTTTAAAAAATATTTCTCACTTCCTTTTACCCTCACCAATCATTGTCCTTGATTTTTTTCCTCTCCCTCTTTCAAAACCATATATCATATTCCATTTTAGCTCTGTGTTTAACAAGCCTCATGTTTTTTATTAAATTTCAATGATCTAATGAGCTTATAAAATTTGAAATGCATTATCATCTTCTGAATAAACCTTTAAACTTGATGATACACAAACATGCAATTAAGGAAAATGGGATTTACTTCTATTAAAATGTTAGTAGAAGTCCCTGCATTTTCATTTTTTTCCATTTCTTGTGGTCAAGTTGCTCTTGTATAAATTTAGTAGTTTGGCATGCATATTTTCCTCAAAGCCTGGATATTTCCCTAAATGCACTCTGAATGACTTAGCCAGTCTCCTCCCCACACTGGGTAATTTTCCAACCAATAATTCCTCTGTAGTTTTTTCATACAAATAACACAATCAACAACTCATTCAGGTCCTTATTCAGTCCTGTTTTGAGGTTTACTTGCTCTGGATTCAATAATGTATCCAATTATATCCACAACACTACACAGGAAATTTGGTAAAATGTTTAGAATAATTGTTCTCACCCAGACTAGTTACAGCTAATTCCAATCTTGATATTACTGGGTTTATAATCAAGAGAAACTTCTGCATGCCCCAAGGCCTATAATTTACAAGTGCCCTGAAGATAAATAATACAAATCAAATACTGAGAATCCTGCCTAGCTTACATTAAGCATTCTATACATGCTAGTTCTTATTTTAACTTCATGTGAAATACACTGCCGAGTTGTAGGGACAAACTGATGAATAGAACCAGACATGAACCCAGAAATTGAGAGTTCATATTTCACATTAAAAGAAACTTACATCGAACAGAAGATGGTTTTCATACTTATGCATCTAATTCATGGGTTGTTTTAAACAGGTTCCACTGCACTGTCTAGAAATATCACCCCTACTTCTGCTGGCGACCCCCATGGCATAATCATTTATGCAAGGGGCTCTCCCACAGCTCCCCAAGTCATGACTGTTATAGCCAAAAGCACAGGCAGACAATTAACTTGGCCAGGACTATAAGAACATCTATGAAAGAGTGAATAGTTACTTCCTTCTTTGTTTTCTCTAATTTTCAGCATCTTAATAACTCATAGGGCTGAGTTAAAATAAATTCAATATGTTTTATATAGGACTCAAAAGGAATGCCTTCGGCAACAGGACAGGATCAAGACCATGCTACCTGAAGCAGCTGCTGAGGCGCTGACCAAAGATTTAATATGGGAAGGTTGTAAAAAAGAATTTAGGCAAGCCATTGCCCCTTTCCGGTCAGGGCCACTAGAAGATTGGATTGTCATAACCAAAGATATTAGCCCAGAGGAAGTGCACACTCAGCAGATGTCAGCTACCATAACTCAAGGGATAATCCAGGCCCAAGCCGCATATATGCAACAAGGGGCTCAATTTAAAGCAGGTTGCTGGAATTGTGGTCAACCGGGACATTATAAAGGTCAATGCACTATGCCAAAACCCCCGTTACAACCCAGGCCAAAAACCACTCCCCCTTGCTACCTGTCTTTTCCTCTGTTTCCTCCAGTTCATAGATCAGTTCTGTTCCTTTTCCCTTTAGTTGATCTTACAAATTTATTAACAACTTCCATGTGTAAAGAAAAAAAGTGTGGGTGATTGTGTGTGTGTGTGTACACACATGCACATTTGTGAGTGTGTACACACATGTATATATACATGTATATAAAAAGATATATAATATGTATTATGTACTATATAAGTGCATTATATATAGAGAAAAAATAATTTATTAAAATTTTATACAACATAATAGGCCATATATATTTTTTCAATAAGACCCTGTTTACTAAAGAAGACTAAAAGCAGTATAGCAGTATATTCCTTTCCCAATACTGTGTTTAGCAATTGAAAATTATTTTAAACTAGTAAATTTGATAATAGCTAAGTAAGCTTGTACATAACCATTTTACTATATTTCAGTTTATATCTGCACTTAGATTGACTGATAGGTAGATACATAGATAGGTACATATATACTACATAATACATTGATAGATGTTTAGATATGAAATCTATACTCTGGTTCATTTACATTTGAAAAGTTAAGAGTTTCATGTTCTATTGAGTGAACTAGTCTAAATTTTATTTTGAAATTCTAAACATTTTCAAAACTTCATATCCCAAATATAATTTCATTTTGGCCTATAAAGCTAGAAACTCAAAAAGTTCCTTCTTATTTTATATACAGAATGCATTCTATAAAGTGAGATAGCTTGAATTTGTTTAAGTTCCGCCAATTTAATTTGTAAGCATAGAAGTTACATTGTGTGATCTAAACTTTTAACTTTTATATTTCATCCATTAAAGTAATGCCTATGAGCCAGGCGTGGTGGCGCACGCCTATAATCCCAGCACTTGTGAGGCTGAGGCAGGAGGATTGCAAGTTCAAAGCTAGCCTCAGAATGGCAAAGCACTAAGCAATTCAGTGAGACCCTGTCTCTAATAAAAATACAAAAAAGGATTGTGGATGTGGCCCATTGGTCGCGTTTCCCTGAGTTCAATCCCTAGTACAAAAAAAAAAAAAAAAAAAAAAAAAAGAAAAAGAAAAAATGCTTATGAATGCTTATGAATAGTTCTGTCATCGCGAAATGATTTTGCTTTGCTAAAAACTTTACCTAGAAAGTTATTATTTGATTAACTTTTAATATTTTTTCATGATTTTCTATTATGAGCTTAACATTTGTGTCTTGAATTTTTCTAAACATTATTAGTTTTATATTAAAGGGAAGAATTGGTTAAGTATTACAATGAACTTTTTTTATTCCATAAAATTTTTTGTTTAAAGAAAGATTGCATGCAAAATTCTTCTAAGAGTTTTCCAAAAATAGCAACATCAAAATCATGCTCAATCTTTTGAAATGAGAAATGTGATATTTATTTGTCACCTAGGTCTCACTATATTTTGCCCATATTTTATATTTTTAATGCAAAAAAATTGAATGAAGAAAAATTAAAAAATACAATTTTGAAAATGTGAGAGATACAAGAGCTAACATATATTTTCCGTTAACCTGTCTTCATTAATAAATGCAAAATTAGTTTAACTATTCATCATTTAACTTTACTACTAAAGACTGTTCACTGTTGATCAATCATTACATTTTTGTAGAAAAAAGAAAAACTATCCATCCCTTATACACAAAATTAATTGATGTTTTCCTTTTTCTTTATTTGTTGGAATAAATAAAATATTAGAGATATGTCATTAGTGTTTCCCAGTTTTAAAAGCATACTTAAGTATTACCAAGAATCTGAGAGATGGAATGTGAATATTATATGGGTGTTTTAGTTTTTCGGTCACATCATGGGGGTGATTTGTAGTCTTTAAAATTTCTTTTTTCTTAAGGCCAAGCATTTTCCCCTAAGTTTAATGATCACATACTCATAAAATAGAACAATCAGAAAATTTTCACCACAAAAATATTATTTAAAAATTGTGAAAATGTCGGGCTGAGGTTTGTGGCTCAATGGTAGAGAGCTTGCCTAACACATGTGAGACACAGGGGTCAATCCTCAGCACCGCATAAAAATAAATAAATAAATAAATAAAATAAAGGTATTGTTTCCAACTACAACTAAATATATATATGTGTGTGTGTGTATATATATATATATATATGTATATATGTGTGTGTGTGTGTGTGTGTGTATAGTGTGTCTCTGTGTGTGAAAATGTACAGAAGATTGTACCCATAGTGAAATGTTAAAATGTTTACTTAAAAAAATTGGGACCAGTAACATAGGAAATGCCCAAAACTTGATGAAATAACTAGTGGAATTTTCAACCTATAACCAGGGCTTACTAATTCATATTTCAGTGATGTCCTAATGTGAAAACAATTCTTATTTTAAGTCACTCTACTCACATAAGATTAAAAGAAAATGTAAAAATAAATCAGAAAAGAACTTAGTTGTACTTCCAAAAATTATTGAGGAGAAAATCAGTTTAAAATTTTAAGTGTGGTTGGATAACTTTTCAATGATAGATCTTATAGTTGACATAGACAACTCTAGTTGAGTATGTAGTGTTTTCTGTCACAGGATATATCAATTCATCACAGATGAGTAGAGGCTTTTAGTGGGTGAACTCAAGTTCTCTTTGTATGTAAATTAATTTTAAGAAAACAGAAAAGACTGTTGTTGAATTAATGGGGTACTATTGAAATGCATTGATGGGAAATGAAATTTGCGTAAGTATATGCATTCAAAACTTGAGAGATACTCACTGCAATTCACTTAGACAAGTTTATGTGTGAATTATATATATGGCATACTATGATAGATGACAGAACCAATGAGGAATTCACTTAGTCCTCAAGCCCATTAATATCTGTGTGAAATAATTAAACTTGAAAAGTTGAGTATAATATATTGAAAATGTTCTAGAAACTCATTTTTCTCAATGGAATACATAGTAGGTTTTAGTTAAGATTTCAAAACTATTCCTTAAATCTTTATAGCAATCGAGTTTAAAATATGTGTATATGTGTGTGTGTGAATCAATTAATATATTCTCTTTGTTTATCTCCTAAACTAGTTTTCTAAAGCACTTCTAATTTTTAAAGGATAGGTATTTCTAACTAACCACAAATAAATAATTTTTATTATAATGGCAGACTGAGTTATCCATGATTACCCTAAATACATGTAAAAAGACACAATTGTTGTAAAAATACTTTATATTAAACCAGCAACTCCAAAAAATAATTAAATAGATATCAATATATAATTTTTAGTAAATTTTATCATCTTTATCAGCAAATACTACTAACTGCATTACTAAAAATCATTACACAGTACAAGTACACAAGTTACATTTTACAGATTTGGCAGTATTTATGTGTTTATGTTTGGGGGCTTTTTGTAGGTACATCTGTTATACAAGTGACTGCAACAGATGCAGATGATGCGAACTATGGAAATAGTGCCAAAGTGGTCTACAGTATATTGCAAGGACAGCCATATTTTTCAGTGGACCCAGAATCAGGTAAAACACTTATGACATGGTCTATTTCTCATTATATACATCTGGAAGCATTTATTCCATGGAGAATAGCCTATGGGAAAAATCTTTTGGTTGTTATGAATTATGTTGAATTAGTTGTAGATTGAAGGGCATACTTAATTATGTCAATGTTTTATCTATTTGCTATGATTCACTTCTATAAAATGAATCTTATGTTACTTAATTTTAAAAGCTAGTGATTTAATTGTCTCTCTCTCTCTCTCTCTTTTTTTTTTTTTCAAAAGGCGTAATAAAAACTGCATTACCAGACATGAGCAGAGAAAATCGAGAACAGTACCAGGTGGTTATACAGGCCAAAGATATGGGTGGCCAGATGGGAGGCCTTTCTGGAACCACCACAGTGAACATCACTCTGACAGATGTAAACAACAATCCTCCTCGATTTCCTCAGAGTAAGGAAGGTTTAGTCATCTCTTGTTGAAAAGCTTCTCAAACGTACAATAATTATAACCTAATGTTTGCACTACCAGTTCACTATTAGTTTATGCTTACAAGCAAATATGGGGGGGGGGGGATGGACATTGATCTCTGCAGAATAGTTTTTTCTATCCCTGATTTAAAATAAAAGAATAAATACATGTTTTTCAAACAATTGAATTGATGTAAAATTGTATGATAACAATTTTGAAGCTCCATATGAGTGATAAATAATTGGTTTTCATATTCTTTTAAATAAATAATTTTAGATTCTAATATCATATTTCCCATCTATAAGTAGCTTCCCAAAACTTATATTTCCCGCAAGTTCTTTGCCTTTATCTATTCTTCTCTCAGATTAATAAATCTATAAATTTTGACAGCTTAAAATTCAATAACATGAACATCTCTTCCAATTTAAAATTAATTTATTTATGTAAAAAAAGAGAAGAAATGGTTTTGTCATTTAAAAAGGAAATGCCATAGTAGTGCTGATTTCATTTATAGGTACATATCAGTTTAGTTCTCCTGAGTCTGCACCTCTTGGAACTCATCTCGGAAGGATAAAAGCCAATGACCCTGACCTGGGGGAAAATGCTGAGGTGGAGTACAGCATTGCGGAAGGAGACGGAGCAGACATGTTTGATGTCATCACTGACAAGGATACACAGGAAGGGATTATAACTGTCAAACAGGTTTCTTTTTGCTGTCTTCATTTTTCCCTTGAGTGCTGTTTAGTTTATTCTTACTTTTCAGTAAAGGAAGAGAAGTCTTGGATTTATTTTTCTGTATCTTTTATATGCTGTCTGCCTTTCACGTAAGTGGGAATAGTTGTGATTTCACTCCAAATAAGTAAGGAATCTTTATCATTGACACTTATCCAGTGGTTTGAAAGCTCAAAAGCTTGCATTTGTAGTAGACAACAATCCAACTAGGATTAAACTAAAAGTACTTATTTAATCTCTCTTTATGGGAGAAAAAATAAGCATGCAGCCATCACTGTTATTTCACACAATTTTTTAAAATGTTTTAATTTTAGGTGTAATGGTTTATATAAAAAATAAAAGATAAAAATGACGTGTTTTATGTTGATTATATTAATTATTGATGCAGTTTAGGAGAATATTTTGAAGCTTTACATGGAATGATGCAGGTCAATATTACTTTATATTTTATTCATATCTTACTATCAAATTAATGAAATATAAATAATTTTACTCTAAAATTTTATTTCAGTCAAATTTTCTTCTGGTTTTAATTATGTATAACTTTAATGCCAATGATATGTTATCTTTATATGCATGATAGAATATTTCATTGATTTGTGCCTAAAAATAGTGAAGTACATTACTGAATGTAAATCAATCTTATTTGCATATTCCATTATATTTAGTTAAACCTGTATAAATACGTATGAGGCAAAAGAAAAAACAAACCTATGAATTTATTCGATATAGGTATAGAGCAATGACTGCAAAAGTTACTTAACCATAATTCCCTGTATCATTAAAAAGCAGGTTTTTATATATAAAAATTGTCACCTATGGTTATGGCCTGTAAATTGTGCTAATATTTTGTTTTATCTAACTTCAGAATTTAGATTTTGAAAAAAAAAATGTTGTACACTTTAAGAGTGGATGCAAGTAACACTCACCCTGATCCCCGATTCTTACACCTGGGACCTTTCAAAGACACAGCTGTAATTAAAATATCCGTGGAAGACACAGATGAGCCTCCTATGTTCAGTAGACACTCCTACTTGATAGAAGTCGATGAGGATGTAAAGGAGGGTAGCATCATTGGACAAGTCACAGCATATGACCCAGATGCCATGAACAATTTAATTAAGTAAGTACTTTCAAAGAGTTATATTTGCAGATATATAATCTATTTTCAAGCCATCTGGGAACAAATGTGTTACACAATGTACAGTCCACCACAGAAATAAACACAGATTACAAACTCTCAGCTGGATATCTTTTAAGCCATTTAGGTATATCATTTAATTAGAGTATTACAATTCTAGATATTATTATGATATTTTTCTGGGGGTGGTAAGATCAAGACACTAAGTATTTAAATAGCCCAATAATGGCAAATTTGTTTCTTAAAAAATCAGGCAGTCTATGTAGCTCCACAGTTAGGGATTTTAATTTTGTTTTTGATGTGATTCTTGTCTATTGTTCCTTTTCGTTAAATCAAAATGCATGTAAAAATGATTAAAGAAAAAAATTGGAAATATACATTTTTCTGAAAAATATAAAGCTATGTTCTTTCAAAAATAGCTACTAAACCTACCTTAAATTAAAAGTTTGGTGAAACAATGCACTATTTAATCAGAATTCAAATATGAACACTTATATTTTCATTACATTACAGCATAACTAAAGAAATAATAATATATAAGTCAATGGAAAGATTAAAGTACTAACAACTAGTAGACTATAATACTTTTCCAAGATTTGAATGTTATAGTCATTGTTTCAAAGCTTTGAATAAGTGAGAAACTTCAATCATACTTAGAAAATTTTTCCTAAGGAGACTGGGAATGTAATTGATACCTAAATAGTTGAAAAGGACAGGTGGGTGGTGATGGGTAGATATGTAGAGGAAGTTAGAGACAACAGAAGAAGTAAACAAATAATACCTTATCTTTTTAAATATATGACTAGTAAAATACCTATAATTTTATTTTTCTTCAATTTTTACTCTTAAGAAAAATAATTTGTTAGACTTTTTTCATGCCATCCTTTACAAATAGAAAATTAACAATAAATGCATTAACTAGTTTTTATTTCAGAACTTTCCAAATGTGTCAATTCACGAGGTAATCTTGTTGCAAAAAATATATTCTGGTAAATATTCTATATGTTAATGGCATTAATATACAATTGAACATGTTAAACTTTGTAACCAAGAAATAATCCATAAAATTTTAGTCTATAGATAATAACTCAAGTTTATATTTACTTAAAATTTTGGTTAGCTTTAGGTTGGGTAGAAAATCATTCACTGAATCTCCCTGTCTAAAAAGTAAATGGTTGTTTTCAAATTTTATATTTTGTATACTATTAAACATTATTTTTATGAGATTTATTCTAGTTTGTATAAGAAAATATTTTACTCTTAAAAGTATTTTTGTAAAATTATACATTTATATAAGAAAATATTTTCTTTGAAAAATATTATTATCAATATACATAAAATATACATATCAGTATACTCATATTTTTATCAATATACTTAAATCTTTATCATTTTAAATGCCCATATTATTTAAAACAAGTCTTTAGATAAAATGAAAAATTAATAGTTCTTCTATGATCAATTTATCTGTACTAGAATGTTTCTGATACAATGTGAATTTTTATGTTATTGAAATGATATATGCTTATTGTTTTTGTGTCCCCTATTTGTTCATATGTTAAAAATCAGTTTAAAAAACATTCAGCTTCTTTGCAATGCTTAAATGGAAACAAATGCTCATTTCCTTTTTCCTTTTAAATCATATATATTTGGAACTTGATAGAGGGCTTCACAAATTTGGTAATTATCCAAAAATTTACAAATCTATATGTTAGTGCTAATAACACATTGTACTAAAATGTTGTTATAGAGAAAATAGAGATAGTTTGGCTCTTCCACTAGAATGATGGATTGTTTTTTCAGTGATTGGTGTTATTATTTCTTCCCTCTAACTTCTCAATTTGATAACACCTGCTTATTTTTTAAAGAGAATAAGAGGTTTGCCACATTAGTAGCTATAAATGCTTAGTGAGTGTCTGCCTTTGATGGTTTGGGCCAGTTTCCAAAAATAATGGTCTATGTTGATTGTACCTTCATTTCTCCTTAGCATTTGATATGAACAAATGTTTTTGATAGAAATACTACATGTTCATTTTAAATATGATTAATTGTACCTTTTTAAAATGACAGTAACCCACTATTAAAAAAGTTGTTGTCAATGACAATATCTCAACATATTTAGATAATGAGCCAACTTATTGCTTGACCATTAAACATTTCTGAATCATAAGGAGACTACATCTTAGCAGTAATCTGTAGATCTTTCCTAATTTGTCTCCTATATTTGCATATTAAGAAGTCAATAAATGTTGTAAGAGGCATGATAATTCTTCCATGACACCAAGGTTACTTGTTCATTTACTCAGGTGAGGGGTCTCATCAACCTTTATCAATTCTTAGCACTCCTTTCTGCAGAAATATTTTCATCTCATCAATAAATTCTGCAGCAAGCGACAATATGTATGTTTTGTTAGTCAAATATTATCAAACTTATAACATTTAACTACCTCACTTTGTCTATTCTCTATTCAGTTATTTCTATTTCAATGCATTTGTTTTATTATTACATTCTTTTTATTATTTTATTATTTATTATTAGATTGTGAATGCTTAGCACTTTTTTTTTTTTTTTTGCCCCTCCCTGTTTCCTTGACTTACAAGCTGAGGCTAATTATGTGAGACATTAATTTTACATTTTTTCTTAAATATACTTCTTAGTGATATAACTTTCTCCATTAGCATAGTTTTAGGTGTGGTATGCAACAGTCTCATATTAACATGTGGCCTTCAACTTTCTTTTAATTATGTTTTCAATTAAAACATGACTTGCATAATAAGCATATTGTCTTACTTTATGATCCAGTTTAATATACTTTCTTTTAGTTGAAATATTTATACTATGATTTTTCATACTGTTAATTTGTCATCTTGTCATTTGTTTTCTGATTGTTTCATCAGTTTTTTCTTCTTATTTTCTGCCACTGTGTATTAATACAATATTGTAGATTGCTGGTTTTCTAATAGTATGGTAAATATTTTGCCCTGTAATAATTTTTCTTCCTGTGGGGCATATCTTTTGTTCCTCATGCTGCTTTTAATTTTTCAGTAATTTTAATTCACTTGATTAGAATATGACTTACAATAATGTACTTCATTTCTTTTCTGCTTAAACTTTATTGAATTTCTTGGATTTGTGAATCTATACCTTTTGTGAAACTGGGGAATTTTTTAGGCATTGATTTTTCAATATGTCTTCCCCCATCTTCTTCTCCTTCAAGGAATATAAATGATGTTATTAGGTCCCATGAATGTGTAACTGTTCACTGATGCTCTAATTTTCTTCCATTCTTTTTCTCTG
The DNA here is from genome assembly GCA_025594165.1 of Tamias sibiricus. Classification (NCBI taxonomy): domain Eukaryota; kingdom Metazoa; phylum Chordata; class Mammalia; order Rodentia; family Sciuridae; genus Tamias; species Tamias sibiricus. The sequence goes on from CM046662.1 coordinate 148,791,828, forward strand.
TCATTTAGTATATACCACATTCAACAGCATCCTCAAATTTATTAATTATTTCTGCAATGTTTAATCAATTTTAAATCCATCTATCTAGTATATTTTTCTAAAATACATACATTTTCATTTATTCTGTAGAAGTTCTATTAAGATACACATGTGTATGTATACTATACACGTATACATATGCATGCACATATGTGTATGGAACATGGTTCACGATTTGAACGTCATTGTGAGCCAATTCTATCAACTATGTCATCTCTGTTTTGGTTTCAATTAATAGATTTTTCTTTACACTCATGCATTCCTGTATTTTGCATGCCTGTAATTTTATTGGATTAGAGATTGTGACTTTTACCATGGTTAGTGTTATATAACTTTGCATTTTTGTGAATTTTGGTATTGTAGCCAAATTAGATCCCCTTCAGAATTCAGCCATTTGCTTTCTCTCCAGTACTCCCTAACAACTCTAGCCACCATTGTCTACCTCCACTTTCAGCACCTTTTTTCATCTCAGAGAGATTAGCAGGTTGTCTCTGGGTTTCTACTCACAGTACTGTAGGAACCCTACCTAGAAGGCAGTTGTGGAAGTTCAGGAGCTCACCTCCTTTTCTTTCCTTCTCCATTAATTGCTATATTGATTTCTAACTGTCCAGTTCTTTCGTTTTGTTTTGTTTGATTGTATAATGGAGTGGATAGTTCTTTGTTGTTGTTGTATGTAGACACAATTTGTTTATTGTATTTTTTTTTATTTTTATGCATTGCTGGGTGGGGTTGGGGGGGGGGGTCGAACCAAACCCAGTGCCTCACACATGTTAGGCAAGTGCTCTACCACTAAGCCACAACCCTGGCTCCTAAATGTCCAGTTCTTTAAACATCATTGTTCTCATTTTGTCTTTTTTTTTTGGGGGGGGGTATTTAGTGTGTATGGAAAATGCATCCTCTATTTTTCTATTTTTATCAAAAGAAAAATGAAAAAATAGTTTTAAAAGAAATTCTGTTACTCCTGTTACTTCACCACCCTCCTAATAAATATTCCATCATTCAACAATTTATCAATCTGTTATCTCATTTTTATATCATTGAGTCCATTTGTATGTTTTAAATTCTGTGTTTAACTTATGTTTCAAACTCAGTAAAATTTTGTTTTACAAATAGTGCACTATTGGGGCTGCTGTTGTGGCTCAGCAGCAGAGTGCTTGCCTAACACATGTGCAGCCTGGGTTTGATCCTCAGCACCACATAAACATAAAATGCATTGTGTACTACTAAAGTAAATAAATAAATATATTTTTTAAAAATGCACTATTATGTCAATAATGCATAACTGATAAAAATTTAGATTATTTGGAGTTTATATGTATTATTACATATTATACATATGTATGATATCACACATATATTTATAGATTACATATATAGATTCTGTATCTATATATGATTATACATATAGACTACATATAGAGGTTACATATATTTTATATACATTTTATGCACACACACACACACACACACACACACACACAGCCTTTACCTAAATATGATAATTTCCTGAAGGTACAATTTCAAAAATAGAGTTATGGGTCAAAAAGATCTGTAGTCAAATTTGTATTTTTGTTTCGCAGTGATAAAAATTGGGTGTTACATTTTTAAGTTTACAGTCCTCCCAGAAATATTTGCTTTGGATAGAGAACTCACATCCTGGAGAAAAAAAAAAAAAAAACAATGAGAATCAGTTGTACCAGTAAAATTAAAAGAACAAATCAATCTCAAATTATATTTATTAAATTATGTTACCAATTCTGCCCCTCAAAAAAAGCATTATAGACTGAATGCTATTAGCATGTAAATATATGGGGAAAAAAACAATTTAGAACTCCAAATATAGTGTGAAGAAAAATCAGTAATAATACAACAGGGATGCAACAATGTAATTTGGGGCAGGGGGCTGAGGATTGAACCCAGGGCCCCCATGAACTAAGCAAGTACTACATCCACAGCCCATGTAAAAGTTTTTGCTTTGTCTAATGCAATTTAGAAAGGTGACTGGTCTTGAATGCAAAAACAGGCTACAATTAACATCATGGGGATACATATTTTTCCAGAAAATCTTGGGAACTACTTCTCACTGCTCCCCCCACCCCAGTAAATCTGTTTATCAAACATATTTTCTGAAATACATCTGCTACTTGCAACATGAGATTTTTGTTACAGTTAGCAGCTGTTGTCACCTGTGCTTTACCTCATTAGTTATCATGGATCTCCCAAATTGTAGAGTTGATTATAGCTTTACAAGTTCTGAAAGAACATCTTGCTTCACTTTACACCTATTTTATGCTTAACATATTTAAAGTTCATTGATTTTTTTAGAAGAAATCCTTTCTACTGCTGTTAAAACTAAAGTAAGGAAAAAAACTTGTTGGCAAAAAATTTAGTTATGATTCAACAAAATATATAGGATTCCAACATAAACAGAAATATGTGCATAAGTTCATTCATATATAGTGGTGCTTTTCTCATACACATGCTTTTATTTCAGAGGGTAACATAGTAATATGGAACAACACTACTATACTCAGCAAATAATATTCTGAATTAATATAATTCACAAATATATGAAAAAATGTTGAACATCTCTAGCAATTAAAGAAAATCAAATTAAAGCTACACTGAGATTTCATCTCACTTCAATCAGAATGGCAATTATCAAGACTACAAACAAACAATAAACATTTGTGAGGATGTGGGGAAAAGGATACAAACATACATTGTTGTTTGGATTGCAAATTTGCTGCAACTACTCTGGGCGGCAGTATTGGAATGGAACTAGAAATGTATATAGTAAAGTTGTATATAGAACTAGGAATGGAACAACCATTTGACCTAGTTATCCCCCTCCTTGGTATTCATCCAAAGGACTTAAGATCAGCATACTACAATGATGCAGAGACATTAATGTTTATAGCAGTACAATTCACAAATGCTAAGCTATGGAAACTACCTTATTGTCCATTAAGAGATGAATGGATAAAGAAAATGTGCTTTTTATTAAAATATAATATTACTCATCCATAAAGAAGAATGACTTTATGATATTTGCCAATAAATAGATCCATGTGGTGACTATCATACTCAGTTAAATAAGCCAATACCAAAAAAAACCAAAGATCAAATGTTCTCTCTGACACATAAATACTAACCAAAGGGAAATGAAGAGAATGGAGGTAGGGATAGGAAGAGGAAAGACAGTGGAGTAAATCTGACATAACTTTCCTATATACATATATGAATACACAATAGTGAAACTCAACATTGTGTACATCCATAAGACTGGGATCCTAATTAGAATAAGTTGTATTCCATGTTTTAATATAAGTCAAAATAGACTGTATTGTTATGTATAACTAAAAAGAAGAAATAAAAATTAAAGAAAAAATTATAAGTAATTTCAGCATATAACAAACATTCATGTATTGAACCATTTCATGGTTGTCAGCTATGAAAAATTCATTTCTGGAAAGTAGAAGCTGTAATGGAATGAGCAAATTCATATCAGGACTCTACTGACTTATTGAAAGAAGTAACTTGAATTCAATAAAGGAAAAATAATGCAATCATAAGCTATTACAGCATATTACTGATTTCTTAATTCAAGATGTTCTTTCAGAACTTGTAAAGCTATAATCAACTCTACAATTTGGAAGATCCATGATAACTAATGAGGTAAAGCAGAGGTGACAACAGCTGCTAACTGTAACAATTCTTAATTCTTTTTCACTTTTAATTTTTTAGTATCAAAAACACGGGTATGTGATATGTATTTGATTTTTAATGGTGGAATATAAAAACGGAAAGCAAACAAAAATGGAATCTAGAGATTGGCTACAGGTTCAGTTCTCTTTGCTTTTTTTCACTTGTTATTTGCCACCCAATGGTTGGATCCTCTCCAGGCATTCATACACCAAAAACATTATGCCAGTGTTTTTTTGTAACTTACCAGTTCATCATTCAGTGTAGGGAAATCAATAATGTATTACTTCTATTATAGGCCATCTGCTGGGACACAGAGATAGCTTTTCTTCTGTGTTAAGTGTTTATCAGGCTTTTTCTGCTGGTTTGTTGTAATCTTATGTATTTATTATTAATAGGTAAACCAGAATGTTCCTATTCTGTGTTGAAAATAGAACTTCGCTGCTAAATAAAAGAAAATTACTTTGGGCTTTTGACAAATCATGAGGCATCATTTGCACTGAGGAAAATTGCTAAATATAGACCTGGAAGTTTGCAATGTTAATGATAAAAAGTAAGCTATTTCTAAATTGTTAAAGTGATTTTCCTTTATGAATTCTTAACTTAAAAAGCAATGCCTTTCAAGGTTAAACCTTGGAGTAGGACAGACAGAAACACATCCATTTTGATCTTTGTATGCTACAAGAGAGTCAAACCTTGACTCTCATACTGTTAGAATTGTTGTTTATTCCTTCCTAACAGACTGCACATAGTAATCTCCAGGGAAAGTAACCATGGGGATAAAAGAAAATTTTATTTTCCTTTTTGATCTTAATGGAAACAGTAGGGAAAAAGTTCAAGATCTATTCAGACAGAAACAGATAATGGCTGACTGTTGACCTTTCCAACAATGAAGAGACTCACCCACAGTGGATACTGTAATTGCTTCATTCCACACAAGATGTGGTCATGTTCTTTGCTATCCTTGTGTACATTTCAAGTTTGTTATGATACATAAATAAAATTTGGTGTATGTAAGGAAAATAAAGCATTATTTAATGTTGCTATAACTTTCTTTGTGTTACACCTTATAATAGAGATTTGACCCCAAAGGTAAAGAAAGCCCACATTAAGAACTAAAATTTTAGGAGTGTTGTAACTTATGGATATAAAGCTCAAAATTTTGTTTCATTTTAGCACAATTAATCAATAAAGATTAAAAAGACACAATTCCAAATAACTTCTATTCTCAACTTAGGTGTATGGGTAATTATTTTAAAAATCAGATCTCCTGCACATAATTGTGTGACAGAGAATTGTTGGAGAAATGTTGTGTAACTTTTGTTTCCTTTATTCACTTTTACATGTTCATTTTTATATAGAGAGTTCTAATTGACCTTGTCTCCTTAGTGTTTCCCACTCTAGAATTATAACTACTCCTGGTAAATGATCATAAATCAAGTCAGTTTTGTTTTCATCTCTTAAATTCCTATGTAGGAAAATAAGAGTGATCATTGAAAAAATGAGGAGGTGTTATCATTTCTATGTATTTTTATTGCCCATTGCACAGTCCTTCCAAAGGATAAGGAAGTGAATAAACTGTTTCCATGAGTTAGGTTTGAGGTGCACAAAGAAATCTGAAACTATATAAACTTTTCTGAAATTCTACCTTTGAGATAAAACACAATATATTTTTCCATTTCCCAAAATACTGTCTTTGAAACAGTATTTCTGACATTAAAACATTCATTTGACATAGTTTAGCAGAAAATAAATTAGGAAAGAAGCTTCATGAATTATATTAAACTGTTAAAATTATTTTCGAGATCTCAATTTTATTTTTGGATTTCTTAAGTTCAGCAGAGCTTTTATAACAATAAACCAAGTCGTGTCCCCTGTTAAAACAACCTAAACCAAAAAAAAAAAAAAAAAAAAAAAAAAAAAAAAAGAATTTAAGTAAACACGTTTTTGTCCAACAATGTTGAAATTGCCAATTTCATGATGTTTAGAATCTTAACAAAGTGTATTATTAGTGGTTTTGTTTGTTGGGTTTTTGGGGGAGTACCAGGGACTTTACTCAGGGGCACTCAACCACTGAGCCACATCCCCAGCCATTTTGTATTTTACTTAGAGACAGGGTTTCACTGAGTTGCTTAATGCCCCACATTTGCTGAGGCTGGATTTGAACTTGTGATATTCCTGCCTTATCCTGCTGAGTGCTGGTATTACAGGCATGCACCACCATGCCTCTATAATATTTTTCAAATTTAGTACCAGAATGACTCATACAGATTTACAGTTGGGTAGATAAGTTTTCTAATATATTAGATCAAAGGGAGTTGTTTTGTTAAATATTTTCAACAAGACACACACAAAAATGAGAATTGAAGCAGATGCTGATTTTTATATTTTCTCTTTCATGCTTATTCTTCTTTTTTTGTTCTGAGCACTTTATCCAATGGGCTGTAATTGAATTTATGCTTTGTCCAAAACAGGATTCATCTCAGTTTGTCAAAAATGCAGAATCCCAGCTCCCATATCAGACCTACTAATGCAAATTCTAGGGTTTACTGTTGTTGCAATCTGGTGATCAAACCCAGGGCTTCACGCATACCAGTAAAGTACTTTACCAGTAAGCTATACCACCAACCCAACAAATCCTATTTTACTAAGAACCACACAAGATTCATGTGAATGTTAATGCTTGAGAAACACTCCCTTTTCTATATGGCTCTTGCACAACTCAGAAACAGAAATCTCAAATAGATATAAAAATATTAGCTAGACATGCATAATAAGATTGGATCTATCTACCATCTTGAATTTAAGACAGCTCTTCAAAAAAATCTTCATAGAGTGTACTAGTTTTCTGTTGCGGTGAGAAGAACATATCACTAAGCTAAGAACTTAAATAAACACAAATTTGTTTTCTTGTAGTTCATTAGGCCAAAATTATGGTATGCACCTTGCCAGACCATAAGTAAAGGTGTAGTTGTAGACAGGACCATGTTTCCTTCCACAGACTCTAGGAGAGAATTGTTTTCTTGCTCATTCTGGTGGCTAACAGATTTCAAATCCTTGCAGTTGTGGAGCAAGGTTGTTATTTCATTGTTGACGTCAGTTTAAAGACTGTTCCCAGATTCTACAGCTTGCTTTCATTCCATTCCTTGTTCCTCCATCTTTAAAGCCATCCACATTGAATCCTTCCTTCTCACACCTCAATCTCTCCTCTTTTCTGGTCTCCTCTTCCTAGACCACTTTTATAACTTCTCTCCAGTTCCACTTTTAAGAACCCCCATAATTAGATTATACCCATCAGCATAATTGAGAAAAATCTTTTGTATCAGTGTTTTCAACCTTAATCACACCTTCAAAGTTATTTTTGTCATGTAAAGTAACATATTCATGGGGATTAGGGTATGAAACTCTTTAGGAAGGGAGACATTATTTTGCCAACCACAGAGTGAAACAAAGCTTGGGATGACATCTGCCATGTCCAGCCTTACTGGGAAAATCATGGAACTCTGTGTTATAGTGAGGTTTGATTTTTATTTGTAATAAGTTGAGGCATAGATTGGAGGAAGACCTTTGCTTCAGCTGAGATGTTACTGGAATAGAAAGCATTCAAGAGCAATGCATTTATGATAGCCTTACCTATATTCATATATACTCTTGAACACAAGTTAATATTTTTTAACTTTAGAGTATATTTCATTTATTCAATGATATTGACTATCTAGTTCAACATGAATATTATACCTATTACATACAAAATAAATGAGTCAAGTGACAATAACTCACTTAACAGCAGCCACAAGGATTCATAAGTATAAGTAACATTTTCAGTGTTCATACTAATACAGTAGTAATATTGGAAACAATTATATCAAATTGTTTATGAGATAAAGATTCCAGAAAGTTATCATCACCGTGTATTTCATGTCTTTGTCAGATCATTGTGGAAATTACCTATAACTTTAAGAAATATTGTAAGAACTAATAATCTTAAAATAATGCCAGAATTTATGAGTCTCTTTTATGCCAGATACTCTGTTGATCGGAATACTGATATGGACCGAATTTTCAGTATCCACTCAGAAAATGGCTCTATTTTCACTCTCAAGCCCCTTGACCGGGAATCATCCCCTTGGCACAACATCACTATTACAGCCATGGAAATAAGTAAGTTCTCAATACATCTATCTGAATGCATTCTCTTTTACCAAAGTGATCAGGTAATGACCTAAGTCGACTCTTTCTCTCCTGTAGAATGGCTACATTATTAGAAAGATTTTAGAGAAATGATTTCAAGGGTTTGGGGTTTCTTAAAATTTTAAAGATTATTGAATCATTCATTCATTTCAAATCTTATTTTTTTATTATTTAAAGTAGGATAGAAAAATACAGTACTAATTGTAAAAATACAGTACTACATTGTCAATTATATTTTTATCTTGTTGTGCTTTCCATGTGGATCATGTAAGACAGTTGATATATTCATCAGCAATCAGCTGAGAAAGTGAATGCCCCAGAATTGATCTGTTGCTAAGCTACAAATGGGCAAGAGGTTTTAGTTCTTCTGTGTAAATGAGTCTGGAATCTTACACATGTTCTTATTGCAGATAATCCAAAACAAAGTAGCCATATTCCTGTCTTCATCAGAATTTTGGATATTAATGACCATGCTCCGGAATTTGCCATGTATTATGAAACATTTGTTTGTGAAAATGCAAAACCTGGGCAGGTAAATAAAATTATTATAAATTTAAAAGAATATATATTTTTCTTTATGAAGGCAGGTGATATTAATTTATTTGTAAGAATTATTTTCATGCCACTCTACTCCTTGTTCCTTATTAACTTCTGCTTGGTCTAACTAAAATGATTTTTAAACTCATTTTTATTATCAATCTAATAGAATATAATAGAGAAAATTATATGCTTTAATTTATAAACCAGGTATATAATGGATACCACATATATATCAAGTTCATATTTGGATTCATAATTAGCCTGATGCTGAGTTATATACACTAAAGTATTATAGTATATTATTAGATAAGTATGAAGTATAAAAATAAAAATTTTCTCTTTTAACCAGAAGAAATCATGATAATTATTTTTTATTACATTTTGTTGATTTAAATAGCCTCAATCAGGAATTTTTGTTTGGACCTAAGTGATATTTGTGATTTATAATTTTCATATTATTGAAATAAAAAAGTTAATGAGTTTAAATTCCTACTATAATGTTTTAAATATTTCTAAAGTAATTTAAAGAAATGCACAATATATCCATTTTTATTGAAATATCATTTTCTACAATATCAACTGTGTGTGTGTGTGTGTGTGTGTGTGTGTGTGTGTGTGTATTTAAAGAGTTATTTAGTTACTTCTTTAAGGCAAAAATAGGCAGATGGTAAGAATCATTGAAAATTCCATCATGTCCATTTAAGTGTAGAAAATAAAATGGAAAACACTCATTCTTTATTCCAATTGAGATTGTTATAGACTGAATGTTTATGCCCTGCCCCCACTCATTCACATGTTGAGTTTATGCCTGTGAAGAAAGGGTCTCCAAGGAAATAATTAAGTTTAAGTGGAATCATGAGAGGTGTTGATCTCATACAATGAATGCTTGTATGAGGAGCCATACCTGGGATCTCATGTTCTCTCTTTCTCCCTGAGCTCATGAACTCAGGAAATGCCATGTGAGGACTCAGAGAAAAGGTGCCAAAACACAAGGCAGGAGGAGAGCTCTCACCAGAAACCAACCATGTTGGCAACCTGATCTCCAACTTCCAGCTTTCAGATCTGTGAGGAAACACATTTCTGTTATATAAGCCACAGTCTGTGGCATTTTGTTAAGGTATCCTGGCTGACTAAGATGACGCTACTTTCCACATTCCACATACACACAAAAAATATAATTGAAGCCAGGCATGGGGCATGGTAGCCTGTGTCTGTAATCCTAGCTATTCAGGAGGCTAACACAGGAGGATTCTGAATTTGAGGCCAGTCAGGGCATCATAAGATGTCTCAAAAATAAATAAAGTGAAATGTTTTGTTTTTTAATTCACATAGATTTATTACATGTTTATTTCAATTCAAAATCATTTTGTTTTCTTTTTCCACTTTGGTACATGGTAATGGCCACATTCTCAGTTCAGTAATGATTACTGTTACTGTTATTTAATGTTTAATTTTTATAGCATGGCCACACATTAATAAACTTACTAAACTACTCTTGTACTAATGGACATTTTGTTAATCAATAAAATCTTATTCTTTCAGAGAGCATTACAATGAGTACTATGGTACATTATATTTTTTACTTCCTAGTATATTTTTTCTTTGTTATAATCTTTGAAGTAGGCATGATTAGACTTAAATCTATAAATATTAATAGATGCTGTCAAATATTTTCCAAATACATCATTATTTAAATGGTTCTTCTGCCAAACAGTTATGATTGCCTATTTACTTGGATTACTCTAAATTTTAAATGTCTGCCAACTTCTAAATATCTCATAGGAGTTTAGTATAAATTTCTTCAAACTCATTTAAGCTGAATATTTTTTTTAAAGATGTATGCTTTTTTTGCCATGAAAAATTACCGCACACTAAATGATTACAAACAACAGAATAATTTTTCTCATAGTTCTGAAGATTAAAAGTCCAATATTGATCTGTCACCAGGGCTATGATCTCTGAAGTTTTTAGGAGAGGATCCTACCTTAACTCTTCTTCCAAGCTTCTTGTGGTAGCCATAATACTATGACATTCCTTGGAGTGTGGACTTCAATTATTCTAATCTCAACCTGTATCGCTGCATTGCATTCTTGCTGTAAATCTTTCTGTATTAAAAATTGTCTGTTTTTATGAGGACTCCTGTCATTGAATTAGAGCTCTCACTAATCCAGTAAGATCTCATTTTCACTTGATAACATCTGCAAAAATCTTTGTTCCAAATATGATCATATTTACAGGTAACGTGATTTAGGACTGGAATTTATTTTTTGGGGGGCCAAAAATGATCTTACCTGAACCAGTAGGTATTCTTCACTCATTTATATATTAGCATGCTATCTTTTATTGATTCATGAGTTATTGATATAATGCATATTCACATTAGATACAATGTATGACTGATAACAATTATAATAATTTAATATATATTCCTACTGTTTCATTAAATCAACAAAGGCAAAAATAAAACGTACTTCCTAAAACATAAAGCCCATCAAATCATTTCAAGAACATGAGTCATGCAGGTAAAGGACCAATGTCTTTTAATGATTAAGAATAGTTCTACATATAAGATTTATTATTATTATTCAGGATCGGGAGTTTGAATAAGAATACTAAATGTTATGTAATTTTTTTTAAATATTGTGCTCCAATTTTCTAAGGGGAAAAAGATTATTAAGTTTTATATTAACAGTTGTGCACTTTCAGAACCATCACACAAAGAAACACAAGGTCACATGTCTGCCAATAAAATGAATGAACTCAATATGTAATATCAAGTTAAAGTAGAAGTATTGGCTAGGAGTATTTAGCTGGTATGGCTTAATAGGTACAAAAAAACCAAGAATGTTTAAATTATTGTGAAATTCAATAATTGTTCACCACAGAGTGTTGGACTAGTACACCTGGAAATGGTGCAACTGTTTATTTTTCTAGAAGAGAAAACTGAAAGTAAGCGTAGTTAAATGACTGCAATTTCATATCACACAGATGGCAGACCCAGAACGAGGAAAACAGAACACTGATATGTAACTTAGTGCCTTTTGTGTTATGAAGTTCTCAATGGGATTTTCCCTCACAAACTAGTGTTTGCTGCTCCATCTTGCTTTATGGCACACTTCAGAATTATTATGGGCTCATCTAAGAGGGTCTTAATTTTGCAACTTCCACAATGATTTCACAATACTTGAGAAGCATTTCTTTTTATGTATTTATCTTTGCAAACAACATTAAAAAAGGCAAGCAATCTGAATTAAATATGCAATATGTTGCAATGATTCACAAAGCTGTGAAATCTTTTTCTTTATGATAGTATGTGATGAAGAGTTCACTTGTCTGGAAACGTATTAATAGTATTCTAGATTTGTAATCAGTTGTGGTAAAAAGCTATATTTTTAAAAGGAATATTTTATGCTTTTTTCTTTTTAGAAAACATTTTCTAGTGAAGAAAAGAGGTTAGGAACCAAATATTAATAAAATAGGCTGGTGTTTTACAAGGGGACAAAGAGGATACTTACTGAATTGATCTCATTTCTTTTTTTAAAAAAGTTAATTGTTTTAGTGGCAAGGAAGCAGATAATGAAGCATTGAGATGCGCTGACAACTAATAATTGATGAACTTTTTTTTATTAATTAAATATCTTGGACAAAGCCATTAAAAAACACGGTTTACTAAAAAGGACTTTTTTATTTCTTAAGTTTAGTGACATTCAAAATTCAAAGCATAAACAGATGGATTTAAAATATTTTGTAATAAGGAAAGAAAGATGGCTTCTTTTTGTTTTGTTTAGTTAAACATATGCATTTGTTTTGCTTTCAGCTAATTCAGACTATCAGTGTTATGGACAAAGATGACCCTCCCCGAGGCCACAAATTCTTCTTTGAACCAGTGCCAGAATTTCCTCTCAATCCAAACTTCACCATTGTAGACAATAAAGGTAATAGAAAAATTTTAAAAACAAAATGTTTGAAAACTTAAGATGGAAAACTACAAGAGTGTGAAATATTTTTCAATTTCCCCCCCTAGATAATACAGCAGGAATTATGACTCGCAAAGATGGGTACAGCCGCAACAAAATGAGCACCTACCTACTGCCAATTTTAATTTTTGACAATGATTATCCTATTCAAAGCAGCACTGGCACACTCACTATTCGAGTGTGTGCCTGCGACAATCAAGGGAACATGCAATCCTGCAACGCAGAGGCCTTGGTCCTCTCAGCTGGCCTGAGCACAGGAGCTCTCATTGCCATCCTGCTGTGTGTCCTCATACTTCTCAGTAAGCTATGCCCCACTCAATGCTCATTGAACCCATGATTCTCCCCTTCTTTGTCCAGGAATTGTGTATAAAGTAACACTCTCCTCCAGAGCTAATGATGAAGCATTTTAACATTTATTAAAATTAGCTTTTCCATGAGAAAAAAAAAATTCCAGCTTTTGTCTGTGGGGTTAGTTCTAGATTTCTAGAGGTCAACAACAGAAAGTTTAACTGCCGGCGGGCAAGCTGCCGTTCAGAGCAGCGGAGCTGTGGGAAAAAACTCAGAGACAAAATAGAAAAGAAAAGATTATTTTAATTCTCTCTCTTACAATCATTCACACACACACACAAAACGGTTTTTACAAAGTGAACACTCTGTAGGCTCTCGCCTGGGCAAGATCTCACTCTCACGCAATCTGACAAGAGAATGGTGCCCATCGGCTTTCTCCTCTGGTCTGAATCTCTCTAGATCTCGTGTTAAGTCCCCGCGAGATCTCAGGTCAAGTCCCAAGAGAGAGATCCCGGAAGGCAGCAATTCTCTGGGGAAATTCCATGTAAACAAATGCGGTCTCAGTCAACTCTTTAATCAGGGCTTCTGTAAGAAAGTGCTTGGGAGACAAATGGAGTAAATTGTGTTATGTGCAGGTATCTATGTCACAATGAATCCCACTATTACATATAGTTACAATGCACTTATAAAAACAGTAAAATATAAATATAAAACAAGTGCTACATATATATTTTTTAAATATTTTATAGGATTAAATGCTGTTTCTTAGATTATCATCACTTTGCAAAGGTCATTTGATTTAATAACCTAATCTAATAATTATATCAATTTTATAAGGTAAAATGTTTATCCTTCTACAGAATGGTTATATAACATTCCAAAGTCACTCTTTAGAAAATGTTTTTACTAGCATTAGAATAGATGAGTCTATTTTAGAATACTCTTTTCTAGTATTCTCAAAACTGAAGATTAGTTTACCTTTACAAATAATATTGCTAGCAAATATTAAGGCATATACATACACACACACATACATATCTAATTGGCAAATTAGTAAAAGTTGTAAAAATAAGACATTTCCCCCATAACACTAGCTATATATAGGTGTAAGGTACCAAATTAAAAAGTTAAAGTTCAGTTTCTAAATATCACTGTGACCCTCTCATATACTTACCCTGCAATATTTTCTAAATAAAGTTGTGCTTCCAATAGCAAATGTTTTATTTGAGCATACACTAACAGTACAACCATTTAATTCAATTAAACAGTTGTTTCACTGCAAAACACTCCAAAAAATTATTTCCATCAAATATTCATCCAAATTTTTTATGCTTAGGGCAGGAGAATGAGCCAATTTTATATTCTAATGCTCATATATGCTGGCTTCATTTCATTGGATATCCTTTCAAACTATCTGGATGAAATCCCTTTGGCCAGATATCCTTGCAGGACTTCACTGGGGGATTGATGAAAGTAAGAGGAAAACATTTGTCTCAGTTAAGATGATCCAACTATCTAGAAAAAAAAATTTCTCCAAGATGAGAACACAGGCACTACCACCATCACCAATAAGCAGTTCCCATCCCCACCTGCTGTTAGAAAGTTCAGATCCTCTGTAAAATATTTTTGAAGTCCTGTGGAGATTTAAATTTGGCTTACCCTTTTATCTATTATTGATTTCATAGCTTACATAGTTCTACTTTCCTAATTTAAAATAAGGTAAAATATATGTATATTGCAATTTCATTTTTAAAATTTCTATATTAATGTATTACACACACAAAGATGCACATATGATAGAACAAAACATCCACCAGATATTCTGATATTCAAATATGAACATTTGAAACTTTTTTTTTTTAACTATGCAGACATCCTAGAGTTTTTATTATTATTCTGGAAAAAAAAATCCTGTCACCATTCTTCCTGGAGCAATATAAAAGACATATTTATTTTTCACCTTTCCAATATATTATTTAAATATGGAATGATTTTCTATTATTTAGTTAAAATTGGTTGTAATGCAGGTTTCATTATAAAGATTACTAAAACATTCTTGCTGTTATTTCAAGTCTTTATAGTAATGGCCAGACATAGTTACTGCATTTCTATAGTTCAGAGTTAGCACTTTGTAAATCAGAATGGGAAATATTTCAGATATGTCCTAATAATTTTGAACAAATGCAGTCCTTAGTTCCTCTCTATGCTGGGGAGGAGATTAAAACTTTAGGGCAGGGCTTTTTTTTTTTTTTTTTTTTTTTTTTTTTTTTTTTGTTACCGGGGATTGAACTCAGGGGCACTCGACCACTGGGCCACATCCCCAGCCCTTTTTTGTATTTTATTAGATACAGGGTCTCACTGAGTTGTTAAATGCCTCACCATCGCTGAGGCTGGCTTTGAACTCGCAATCCTCCTGCCTCAGCCTCCCAAGTGCTGGGATTACAGGCGTGTGCCACCACGTCCAGCTCCTTAGGGCAGGGCTTTATAAAAGTTTTTATTTCCAATACCCTTTTGGCAGTCTGATGAATCTTATTAATTTATTCAGAACAATTTAAGTAGTTGAAAGAAGTGGGATGTAGCTCAGTAGTAGATTGTTTGTGTAGCATGAATGAGGCCCTGGGTTCAATTCACAGTACTGCAAATAAGTAAGTGAATCTATAAATAAATAACTTTATAAAAATGAATGATAAGAAAATAAGATGTGTAACTAAATTCAAGAAAAAAGCCAAAACCAGAATTTGCTTATTGAATTAGTACTTTCTAGAGAAAGTTTAAATATAGTTTGAGGATAGCTGTCATACTTAAAATGCAATATAAAGTATCTGTGATTTCTATTGGTTTAATAGTCACAAATACTGCTACTATCATTATGAATATTATTTGCTATAGTAAGAAAGGAAGAAAATGCTAAATTCCAGTTGTAGCTTACTAAAACTATTAAACCATTTTTCTCCATTCCTTATCCTAGTTTCTCTGAATTCCATTTCCATACCTTTAATTAATAACTTCAGTGTAGGAAATGAAGAAAATAAATTTGTTCTGTCAAAGGAGAAAAAGGAAACTGTAAAATGTCTCTCAGATCTACTTACAAATTTTAGTGAACACTCATAGGCAAATTTTAAGATAAATTTACTATATGATTATTATGCTATTTACCAAAATTAAGAATTTTAAAAATTATCTTTAAATATTAAAATTAGCAACAACTCTTTTTCCTAGTTATGGCTCAAGTTTGATGGATAGATATATGTGGGACTTAATTAATCTTATGTTATTCTTTAATAGGAGTGAACACAGATATATCTGATTTTTACAAAATAATTTTTTTAAAAATGTCTCCAAGATGATCCTGAGCTTACCACCTGAAGAGGAGGTTAACTGAAGATGCTTCTAATTATTTTTTTAAAATCTTTCTTTTATTAGGAAGAGCAAAGGAAAGCATGCTAGCCAATATAAAAATGACATTGGACAGGCCGTTAGATTGACAAAGGAATGGTAATTTTTAAGAAAATATTTTCTTATACAATTAAACATAAATAATTTTGTCGATATATGTAACAGCTCTCAAATAAAGTAAGTGTAGCTATCATTTCTCTGAAGTAATATTTAAATGTTTTGGAGAAATTTTCTTTAATTAATTCTTGTGTATCTTACATGTAAAATTATAGCATTGGTGCCTTTACAATGCAATATATATTTTGGAAATCACGTGGATTTTTTTGTTGTTGTTTTTTAAAATGAATTTTGTTGACTACAGCATATAATTGTTAGGAAAGACTCATTGTCAAACAAATACATAACAATTTAAGTACAAGTTCTCTAACTAGAAATAATACAGTATACTGTATGAGGAAGTCCAGTTAACTTTATAGTAAAGGTATGTAAATAATAACAAGATACAAGTAGAGAGAATAATATTAACAATTCAGTCTCACAGTTTGAATGCAGCTCTTTAAATCACGACAATTCTTGCTCAAGATAATATTTAAGCTGTCAAGAATATATTTAAGCTAGGTACAAGTTAAAGATGTGATTGAGCTTAACTATAACATAGCTGTTGCATTTTTTTTTTTCAAATTTTAAGCAGACTTTAAAAAACAGACCAATTGAAGATTCAGTAAAATGGCCCAATTTGGAATAGGATTAAATCAGTAGTTCATACATATTTATGTATTTTTGTGTGTATATCAATACATACACATAATCTAAGACTATAATGCAAATATAAGCATATATTCATCTATAGATGAGCAAATGGTCATTAAGAAAATATTCAATAGCTGCAAAAAATTCTCAAGATAAAAACAACTGGTGCTTCAACATGTTTGTATTTTGAATCATATGTGCATTCTAGAAGAGTGATATGACAGATAATTTTATTTGGCTAAATGTAATAATTATCATTAAACAATATCTTTTTCAATATCAGAAGCCCACAGGCCTTAAAAATAAATAGACACTGTATTCTCTGCTTTTTATCAATGTACTGTATCCATTCATTGGCCCAAGGCATTCCGTGTTTGTACAGGATACTCCATCGAATCCAGCTCACAAACTTCCACACACTTAAGTATGCTATGTTTTACTTTGCATCATAAAAACTCACTATTTTCTCATGTTTTCTAAATAGTTTTAGTCGTGCTGTTTGCTGCATTGAAGAGACAAAGGAAAAAGGAACCTCTCATAATTTCAAAGGATGATGTCCGGGACAATATTGTGACCTACAATGACGAAGGCGGTGGGGAAGAAGACACACAGGCTTTTGACATTGGCACATTAAGGAATCCAGAAGCAAGAGAAGACAGTAAACTTAGAAGAGATGTAATGCCTGAAACTATTTTTCAGATAAGGAGGACTGTACCTCTATGGGAAAATATTGATGTGCAAGATTTTATCCATCGAAGATTAAAAGAAAACGACTCAGACCCAAGTGCACCTCCTTATGATTCACTGGCAACGTATGCCTATGAGGGGAATGATTCCATAGCAGATTCACTCAGTTCCTTAGAATCTCTCACAGCTGATTGTAACCAAGATTATGATTACCTCAGCGACTGGGGTCCTCGTTTTAAAAAACTGGCTGATATGTATGGGGGTGATGACAGTGACCGAGACTAAGCATATTGTATGACTTAATATTAGTGGAACTGTCTTCGTTACTAGAATGAGTGGCCTGCATTCTCCTCCTTGGAGGAAATTTTTCAAAAATTGAAATTACAAACAATACGTAGGTGTTGTCTTAGTAAGGGTTTGCTTAACCAGTAAGTTTCCGTGAATGAATATGAATGATATAGATTTTAAAACAGTAATAATAACCAGTTCACCTTCTTTGCCTAATAACCTTGGAAGGAAACTATATCACATTAATGATCAATAAAAACATTTAAAAGGCTTTTTGTGCCTTTTCTTAGGTATAAGAACTTTATAAACGTTTTCTGAACTGACTTTCAGTCACCTTTACTATTAAATTAAACATTGTGCAACTGCTTTGTAAAATAATATAGAAAAATATATATCCCTGATGAAATAGGAATGACTACTACTGCCATATTTATTTAGTTGAAGAATGTCTTTGTGTTAATTTATTCATATTTTTATAAATGTATATTTATATTTTTGTATTTTTGAAATAAACTAGTATTTATAAAAATAAATTTCATTTTATTTAATTTATAGAGGCAGTTCTGATCTCACTTAAGACATAAATGCTTTACATCTTTAAGTGTAAAGCATGATTTACTCAGGGAAAAAGCAGTTAAGACGTTACTGCACTTGGGATTTGGTACTAAAGTGAGGTGGAATTATAAGGACCTTTGGTATGAATTGGTATTTGTTGTTTCAATCATTTAAATACTGGCAAATGTTTATTGAACCACTGAAGTCTATGCATGGAAGAATATGAGATACTTTTGAAATATAAAGTATTATATACACATATACATATATATGTATATATATACAACTATAGTTGTGGAAAATAAAATAAGCTTTTTTCAAGTCTTTATCAACCATTGGATTGTATTTGAAAGTGTCAGTGATGTTATGTAGATTAGAAAAATCTTAATCTCCCTTCATTGTTTTTGTTGTTTTTTGGTGCTCTGATTGAATCATTCATGAAATATTTAGTAAGCCTGGGGTAGTAATTTAAAATGAATATTGACAAACTATAAGATGTTTAAAATTTATTATTTTACTCTAGCTAAGAGTTACGTATTTGAGGGAATATTGAAAGGGCTAAGGACATGTAGAAAAAATAAATCTAAAAGGATCTGATGGTGCTTAATAAAGATTAGGATTGTGTAAAGAACTGAATATAGGCACACAAGACATAGGAAAGAAGAAAAATGAAAAGTTTCCTGCATGAAAATCATTTACAAGTCCACACTGACTTGACTAGAATATAAAACATAAACCAAAATTGTCACAGGGAGACTATGTGCTATCTATTTTCTGTGGCAAATATTATTTGTCTTCTTTCATTATCCATCTTTTAAGGAGCAAATGCATGACAATGGTAATTCATTGGTGTACTTAATAAGGGAGAAATTGAAGATTGACTAGTCGTGTTGTCAAGATTTTAAATAGTACATATTTCACAAATTGCAAACAGATAGTTATGTGTTATTATGTTACTCTTTTGGAAAATTTCTGAAGACTAACTCAATAACTTTATCACCAACAGGTACTACACATTCAACAGTCAACTTATGCTTGAATTATTATGAGCAACACAAGAAACCAGGGTACCTTCAAGATGTAGACCTACAATTGTTGTGAAAGCGTCACACTACACTAATAACAGATAGAATAAGACAGAGCAAATTTTAAACTTGATAATTAAGCAAAGTTAATTCAACTAACATTATTTTTGTCAATTAACTCATGAATTAGTATCAGAGTTCTCTCTTTCCTTGATTGTGAAATGACCAATATACAATTTATAAAAAGAACATAGCCAACAGTTTTCATATTGTTAATCTACCTTAGGCAGATGATATACTCAGAATCTGATTTAATTAAGTAAATTACCAGATCTAACTTTACTATTTCCTAGACTTTTTCAATGATGTTCAAAATTTCTTTAGGGAGAAAGATGGATTTAAGAGCCAGATGGACAAGGTTTTAGTATATTCATGTTGATAAACTTAAGAAATTCTTAAATTTCTCAAGAAAATACACATACTAAGTTTCACTATATTTGGTATAGATAATTTTATGTCACTAAATGCATGCAACATATCCAGTAATATTAGTTTTTTGTCACTGGATTTTAATGGACTGCACATTTGCTAAATTGGAGCATATTTATTCCTTACCTCTACTTATTTGTTAAATAGAACAATTAATTAGCTTTGAATATTTAAAATTAAAATAAATTTAAAATCAGTTGAGTAGCTTCTACCAAATACAATTAAAAATAGTTTCAGTATTTTATTTAGAATGTTCAATAATTTTCAGAAAAAAATGTATTTTATCTGAGTGTGCTTTGATGTGAATAAATTATCTACATTATTTGAACTTTTTTCTTTTTTTTCAATTTTATTTTTTATTCTAAGTTGTTAGAAATGACAGGAGAATTTAATATTATACATGTAGAGCACATTTTTAAAATTTATTTATTTATGATTCTAAGTTGTTATAAATGACAGCAGAATGCATTACATTTCATATTACACATATAGAGCACATTTTTACAAATCTCTGGATGTATGCAAAGTATATTCACACCATTCGTGACTTTATACATGCACTTAGGGTAATGATATCCATCTCATTCTACCATCTTTTTTTTTTTTTTTCACCCTTTTGTCCCCTCTCTTCCCCTTCCTCCCCATTGGCCATTCTAGTGTTCCTCTAATCCTCCTATGCTCCCCATCCCAACCTGACTGTGAATTGGCCTCCTTATATCAGAGAAAACATTTGGCATTTGGCTTTTTGGGATTGGCTAACTTCACTTAGCATCATATTCTCTTAACTCCATCCATTTACCTGCAAATGCCATGATTTTATTCTCTCTTATTGCTGAGTAATACTCCATTGTGTGTATATACCACATTTTCTTTATCCATTCATCTACTGAAGGGCATCTAGGTTGGTTCCACAGTTTAGCTATTGTGAATTGTGCTGCTATAAACATTGATGTGGCTGTGTCCCTGTAGTATGCTGTTTTCAGGTCTTTTGGGTAAAGACCAAGGAGTGGGATAGCTGGGTCATAAGGTGGTTCCATTCCAAGTTTTCCAAGGAATCTCCATACTGCTTTCCATATTGGCTGCACCATTTTGCAGTCCCACCAATAATGTATGAGTGCGCCTTTTTCTCCACATTTTTACATATCTCTGGTTGTATACAAAGTATATTCACACCATTCGTGACTTTATACATGCACTTAGGGTAATGATATCCAACTCATTCTACCATCTTTTTTTTTTTTTTTCTTGACCCTTTTGCCCCCTCCTTTCCTCTCCCTCCCCATTGGCCTTTCTAGAGTTTCTCTAATCCTCCTATGCTCCCCAACCCAACCCAACTGTGAATCAGCCTCCTTATATCAGAGAAAACATTTGGCATTTGGATTTTTGGGATTGGTTAACTTCACTTAGCATTATATTCTCTACCTCCATCCATTTACCTACAAATGCCATGATTTTATTCTCTCTTATTGCTGAGTAATATTCCATTGTGTGTATATACCACATTTTCATTAACTATTTATCTACTGAAGGGCATCTGGGTTGGTTCCACAGTTTAGCTATTGTGAATTGTGCTGCTATAAACATTGATATGGCTGTGTCCCTGTGGTATGCTGTTTTTAAGACCTTTGGGTAAAGACCAAGGAGTGGGATAGCTGGGTCATAAGGTGGATCCAATCCAAGTTTTCCAAGGTATCTCCATATTGCTTTCCATATTGGCTGCACCATTTTGCGCTCCCACCAACAATGTATGAGTGTGCATTTTTCTCCACATCCTCTTCAACATTTATTGTTGTTTGTGTTCTTAATAGCTGCCATTCTGACGGGTGTGAGATGAAATCTTAGAGTGGTTTTGATTTGCATTTCTCTAATTGCCAGAAATGTTGAACATTTTTTCATGTATTTGTTGATTGATTGTATGTCTTCTTCTGAGAAGTGTCTGTTCAGTTCCTTGGCCCATTTATTGTTTGCTATTTGTTTTTTTTGGTGTTAATATTTTTGAGTTCTTTATATATCCTAGAAATTAGTGCTCTATCTGATGTGCATATGGTAAAAATTTGTTCCCAATTAGTAGGCTCTCTATTCACCTCACTGATTGTTTCATTTGCTGAGAAGCTTTGTAATTTAAATATATCCCATTTATTGATTCTTGATATTAATTCTTATGCTACAGGATTCTTATTAAGGATCTTGGGGCCTATTCCAACATGTTTGAGATTAGAGCTTACTTTTTCTTCTATTAGGTGTAGTGTCTCTGGTCTCATTCCTAGATCCTTGATCCACTTTGAGTTGAATTTTGTGCATGGTGAGAGATAGAGTTTTAATTTCATTTTGTTGTATATGGATTTCCAGTTTTCCCAGCACCATTTGTTGAAGAGGCTATCTTTTCTCCAATGGAAGGTTTTGGTGCCTGAAATTATGTGTTAGTCTCTGTGTCCTCTATTCTGTACCGTTGGTCTCCCAGCCTATTTTGGTGCCAATACCATGCTGTTTTTGTTACTATTGCTCTGTAGTATAATTTAAGGTATGGTATAGTGATGCCACCTGCTTCACTCCTCTTGCTAAGAATTGCTTTAGCTATTCTCGGTCTCTTATTTTTCCAGATGAATTTCATGACTGCTTTTTCTATTTCTATGAGGAATGTCATTGGGATTTTGATTGGCATTGCATTAAATCTGCATAGTGCTTTTGGTAGTATGGTCATTTTGACAATATTAGTTCTGCCTATCCAAGAACAGGGTAGATCTTTCCATCTTCTAAGGTCTTCCATAATTTCTTTCTTAAGTGTTATGTAGTTTTCATTATAGAGGTATTTCACGTCTTTGGTTAAAATTGATTCCCAAGAATTTTATTTATTTATTTATTTTTGATGCTATTGTAAATGGGGTAGTTTTCTTCATTTCTTTTCAGAGGATTTGTCACTGATATGTAGAAATGCCTTTAGATTTATGGGTGTTGATTTTGTATCCTGCTACTTTGCTGAATTCATTTATGAGTTCTAGAAGTTTTCTGGTGGAATTTTTTGGGTCTTCTAGGTATAAAATCATATCATCAGCAAATAATGATAATTTGAGTTCAACTTTACCTGTCTGTATCCCTTTAATTTCTTTTGTCTGTCTTATTGCTCTGCCAGCATTTCAATTACCATGTTAGATAGAAGTGGTGAAAGAGGGCATCCTTGTCTTTTTCTGGTTTTTAGAGGAAATCCTTTCAATTCTTCTCCATTTAGAATAATGTTGGCTTGGGGATTAGCATATATAGCTTTTATGATGTTGAGACATGTTCCTGTTATCCCTACTTTTTTTCTAGTGTTTTGAGGATGAAGGGGTGCTGTATTTTGTCAAATGCTTTTTCTGCATCTATTGAGATAATCATATGGTTCTTACCTTTGAGTCTATTGATGTGATGAATTACATTTATTGATTTCCATATGTTGAACCGTCCTTGCATCCCTGGAATGAACTCCACTTAATCTTGGTGTATTATGTTTTTGATATGTTTTTTAATCCGTCTTGCCAGATTTTATTGAGAATTTTTGCATCTATGTTCATTAAAGATATGGGTCTGAAGTTTTCTGTTTTGGATGTGTCTTTGCCTGGTTTTGGGATCAGGGTGATATTGGCCTAATAGAATGAGTTTGAAATTACTCCCTCTTTTTCTATTTCCTGAAATAAATTGAAGAGTATTGGTATCAGTTCTTCTCTGAAGGTCTTGTAGAACTTGGCTGGGTATCCTTATGGTCCTGGGCTTTTCTTGGTTGGTAGGCTTCTGATGGCATCTTCTATTTAGTCACTTGAAATTGGTCTGTTCAAGTTATGTATATCATCCTGCTAAAGTTTGGGCAGATCATAAGACTCTAGAAATCTGTTGATGCCTTCGGTGTTTTGCATTTTGTTGGAGTACAAGTTTTCAAAATAATTTCAAATTATTTCCTGTATTTCCGTAGTGTTTGTTGTGATATTTCCTTTTTCATTGCGTATGTTAATAATTTGAGTTTTCTCTCTCCTTCTCTTTGTTAGCCTGGCTAAGGGTCTGTCAATTTTATTTATTTTTTTAAAGAACCAACTTTTTGTTTTGTCAATTTTTTCAATTGTTTCTTTTGTTTCAATTTCATTAATTTCAGATCTGATTTTAATTATTTCCTGTCTTCTACCACTTTTGGTATTGGATTGCTTTTCTTTTTCTAGAGCTTTGAGATGTAGTTTTAAGTCATTTATTTGTTGACTTTTTCTTCTTTTGAGGAATGAACTAAATGCAACGAACTTGCCTCTTAGAACTGCCTTCATAGTGTCCCAGAGATTTCAACATGTTGTGTCTGTGTTCTCATTCACCTCCAAGAATTTTTTTTAACTCTTCTTTGATGTCATCTGCAACCCATTGTTCATTCAGTAGCATATTATTTAGTCTCCAGGTGTTGGAGTAGCTTTTATTTCTCATTTTATCATTGATTTCTAATTTCATTCCATTATGGTCTGATAGAATGTAGGGTAGTATCCCTATTTTTTTATATTTGCTCAGAGTTGTTTTGTGGCCTAGTATGTGGTCTATTTTAGAGAAGGTTCCATGTGCTGCTGAGAAGAAAGTGTATTCACTTGTTGAAGGATGAAATATTCTATATAAGTCAGTTAAGTCTAAGTTGTTTATTGTATTTTTGAGTTTCTTTCTTCAGCTTTTGTTTAGAAGATCTACCCAGTGGTGAAAGGGGTGTGTTACAGTCATCCAGAATTATCGTGTTGTGGTCAATTTGACTCTTAAACTTGAGGAGAGTTTGTTTGATGAACATGGATGCTCCATTGTTTGGGGCATATATATTTATAATTGTTAAGACTTTTTGTGTTATGGTTCCCTTGAGCAGTATATAGTGTCCTTCTTTATACTGCTTTTTCATTGACTTTAGCTTGAAGTTTACTGTATTTGATATGAGGATGGAAACCCCTGCTTGTTTCCTCTGTCCACATGAGTGGTAGGATTTCTCCCAACCTTTCACCCTCAGCCTATGGATTTCTTTTCTTATGAGATGAGTCTCTTGGAGGCAGCATATTGTTGGGTCTGTTTATTTGATCCAATCTGCTAGTCTATGTCTTTTGATTGGTGAGTTTATTGATGAGTTATTATTGAGATGTGTTTTGTATTCCCAGCCATTTTTGTTTATTTTCGGTATTTACCTTGACATGGTTTCTCTTCTGATTGTTTTTTCCTTTAGTGTAATACCTCCCTCTGTTGATTTTCATCATTGTTTTTCTTTTCCTCTTCATGGAATATTTTGCCGAGGATGTTCTGTAGTGCTGGCTTTCTACTTGTAAATTCTTTTAACTTTTGTTTATCATGGAAGGTTTTTATTTTGTCCTCAAATCTAAAGCTTAATTTTGCTGGGTATAAGATTCTTGGTTGGCATCCCTTTTCCTTCAGAGCTTGAAATATGTTGTTCCATGATCTCCTAGCTTTGAGTGTCTGAGTTGAAAACTCTGCTGTGATACGAATTGGTCTCCCCCTATATGTGATCTGATTCCTCTCTTTTGAGGCCTTTAAAATTCTATCCTTGTTCTGTATGCTCGGCATTTTCATTATAATGTGTCTTGGTGTAGGTCTGTTGTAATTTTGTACATTTGGTGTCCTATAAGCCTCTTGTATTTGGTTTTCCAATTCATTCTTCATGCTTGGGAAATTTTCTGGTATTATCTTATTGAAGAGGTTGTGCATTCCTTTGGTTTGAAACTCTATGCCTTCCTCTATCCCAGTTACTCTTATATTTGGTCTTTTGATGCTGTCCCATAGTTCTTGGATGTTCTCTTCATGGTTTCTTACTATCTTCATTATGTGGTCTACTTTATTTTCAAGATTATATACTTTGTCTTCATTGTCTGAAGTTCTTTCTTCCAGTTGATCTAGTCTGTTGGTGATGCCTTCAACTGTGTTTTTTATTTGTTTAATTGTTTCCTTAATCTCAAGGATTTCTGACTGATTTTTTTTCAGAGTTACTATCTCTTTTTTGAAGTAATCTTTTGCTACCTGTATTTGGTCTCTTATATCTTTGTTGTAGTGGTCAATTTTTGCCTGTATTTTCTCATTTAGGTCATTCTTTGATTCACAGATCATTTTAATTATAAACCTTCTGAACTCCTTCTCTGACATTTCATCAACTTCACTGAGCATGGGTTCTGTTATTGTAGAATCCTGGTTTGTTATGAATATTTTCCTCCCATGTTTTTTCATGTTGTCTATTTGCCTTACTTTCTTGCAGTGTAGTTCTGAGTTATTACAGTTTCTTCCCTGTATTCTTATAATACTTTTGCAGGTTGTCTGTGCCTCCCTTTAGCGCTGGACTATCAAAACCTGCCATTGATCCTCAAAGTATGCTACCTGGGACTGGGTCCACCCTGCTTGGTATGGGTCGAACTGGTTGAGTCTGAGTTCCTGCAGTGGTCTGGGGCTAACCACGCTGGGGTGAAGATCAGTGGACTGCCCTGGGCCCGCCTGAACTCAAAGCAGAGTTGGCGGGTCTGTCCTTGCTGTCTCCTGTTCTGGGGCAGAGGTAAGTGGGGGTGGATGGAGCCTGGTTGCACACCAGCGGGGGATCAGCAGGACTGCCCTGGGCCTGCCTGGGCTCAGGCAGAGTTGGCAGGTCTGTCCTTGCTGTCTCCTGCTCTGGGGCGAAGGTCGGCAGGACCGGCTGGAGGCTGGGCCTGGCCTATTTGAACTTTTATATACAGAACAAACATTATTCCATTCATTGTTGCTCTCAGACATATTTAGTAGATCCCAGTAACTTAAATATCACCCTTAGTAAAATAAATAAACAAATAAAATGGCATAGTAATTAAAAGGCAAGCAAATAAATAAGTAAAGAAAGAGTGACTGTGAGTCTGAAGCACTTAGCCAAGAGTGGCTGTTGACCACTCCTTTCTTATCATAAGTAAAACTGGCTTTCAGGATCCTTTATTATTTTGATGATTCTATTACTTCACTTGATCTACTTAGCTGTTTCCTTCCCTTTTTTCAGTATATTGAAGTGGTTCTGACCCTACTTTTTCTTTGGTGTTTCAATTCTGGCCCTTGGTCATCAGACCCATTCTCCCAGTTATCATTTATACCTATATCCATATTTATATTTCAACTGAGATAAGTTTTAATCTAAATGATTGAAACTCTCAAATTTACACTTCCCTTCTTCACCTCCTTCTAGTTAAGCATATGTCCAACTAACTATTCCACATTTATGCTCAAATAAACATTTCAAAATTAACATGTCCAGATTTTAACTTCTTATCTTCACATCTATATTTTTTGTACCATCACCCTTCCCCACAACAACTATATACGTCTAGTCAATGGCAGCTCACTTGAAGACAATTCTGTACTTCTAATTGCTCAGAGCAAAATAATTGGGTTATTCTTTTCTTGCATTCTGTTCTCCCTCAACTCTAATATTTTAGACGATATTTTGAAAGTATAGCTCTAATGATATAAGTGACTTTTGATCACATCTCCTACCATAAGGCACGGGTAATACTATTATTCTGATTATTGCAATATTGAGCACTCATTCTTACTAGCTGTTCCACTGCCATCCATGTATTTTTTTTATACAAATGTATACATACATATGTTTATTTATTGTTCCTTTCTATGTAATTAGGAAAGTCTGAGAATCTCATTTCTCTATATGTAACTTGTAATTTGTTCATTTGCAGTGTTAGTTTTAACCATAGTCTCTAAGGACCTATAAGATTAGGTTTGTGTTACCTCTCAGACCTTCTATTTCCTTAACTCATTTCATCTCAGCTATTCTGAGGTATTTGTGGTTCCTCGAAAATGCCAAAGGACAAATGCTATTGCACAGTTTGATCACTCTCCTTAGAACAATCTTTTCCCAGATATCTCAGAAGTTAACTTTCTAATTTCTTTAAGTTCATTTTCAAATTCCAGTTTTTTAATGAGTACTGTGTGAGACAATTTATTTAGAAAAAAATGCAATCTTATACCTTATTGCTTTTCTCATTTTAAAAAGTAAGTATTATGCAAAGCACATATCACAATTTCACATAACAACTTGTTTTTCATTTAATTTTTTGGTTTGTCTATGTCTATCAGAAAGCTTAGTCCTTTGGGGAAACAATTTCATAAAATTTATACATTAAAACATAACAAATGTCCAAATTAGTGCTTCATGTCTTATTGGAATACAGCAAATATTTGTAAAATGTTTAGTACAAAACTCAATATTATCTTATTGGATACAATACTACAAATAGGAGATTTTAAAACAAAACAACTGAACAAGATAGGGAAAAGAATATTCAAATTTATAATAGTGTGTCCACCTTCAAGACAATGTTGATAATAACTTAAGCTGTTAAATCAGATGACAGTTTGATGAATTCCAGGTGATGTAATTGAGTCCCCTTTTGAAAAGTACTTGTCAAAACTACATAAAAGTGTATATATATATATATATATATATATATATATATATATATATTTATATATATATATATTTTAAAGCTTCACTCATTTAATATTTCCTTCAATACTTTTACCTTCTAAAATAATGTAGTAATGGAATTTTACAGGGTTTCAGACAATCTATTCCAAATGTTGAATCCAAACACCAGCCAATGCAAAGAAGGGATGAAATAAATAGTCTTCTTCTTTTCAGGAAATGTAATTACTGTTACAATGGGCTTCTTATTGGACAGTTCTGGCTATTGTCTTGTACTTGGGTAACAGAATATGGGTTCTGGCAAATGAACAAGTCTAGGGGAAAATATGTTTTATTTTAAAAACAAATATTTTTGAGTGATCACTTATATGAAATAGAAATATCAGCTGTTGAAATCTATGTGGACAAAATAACACCTTGGAAATACTGGGCCTCATCTCATTTACAGTCATTTATTTTTGATAGAATTTGGTAATGTACACAGTGCTAAAAAGTATAGGTCAACATATTACCATATTATTTTTAGCACTAAAATTTAGGACACTTTATCTATAAATCATTTTTTCTGAATTTTCTTAAAGAATCTACCAATGAGGTTAAGCATTTTTTTTTCTATATGCATGTTCCATCCAAGTAATTATAAATTTCTAGTTCATTTCTGTGACAATTTTTTTAGATACGTTATTGTCTCATTATTTCTAAACAAAGAATCATAAAATCAGGAGATTAATTGTTTTTCAATACATAAGTATTTTTCATAAATAAGGAACTTGTTTTTTCGTAATACTAAGTTTCAGTGCAACTATAATTATCTATGCTAAAATTTATGGTTTCTCTGCTGTAGTTTGTTTCATTTTGTATGTGTTCTCATTATTAATTCCATAGCAAACCCTATGTCATTTATTTAACTTCCTTTTCTAGTATTCCAGGCACAAAAAGGTAGAAGCACTTTCACATTCTTGAACTATCTATCTTTAGTTGGCCTACCTATTCCAGCCTGAGCAGGACAGTGGTCTTCCATGCTGGTGCTGAACTTTTATCCTGCTGTCAATTCCCACCATCAGCCTGGAGATTCCCATGATCTCTCTCTTCTTCAGGGCTGGAATCCTGAGCCCCAACTCCCACACCAGCACTTTCTGTTTGCTTTCCTTGTTCCTCCTCTTGACTAAATATGATGGAATAGTCCTTAACCAAAATAGTTGAGACATAAAGTTTTTAATATTTTGAAATTTTTCAAATTTTGCAATATCTACATAAACTTGGCTGTTTAAGTGTCCCTTATTTAAAACTTTGAAATCCAAATGTTACAAATAAAACACTCAAAAAGATGGAGATTTCAGATTTTAGATTTTCAACCCGATTAATATAGTTCATACTTCACATCTTTGAAATGATATTATTACTTATTTTTCTCTAGGAATTCCATTACATTTTAACTGAATAATTCCTTGGCAATTATTTGATCTTTTTTGCTTTCACTATATTGGCTACCCTGAAGTTTCTATTATAAAGAATATATTTTAATTCTTTGGTCACTAGAAATTTCTCTATAAATATTTACCCTGAACTATTTCATAATTTATGTTATCTGCTTGTTCTTGATAAGTATTAGGCATTTAAATTTGTAACTTCTATTATATAATATTAACAAGAATTTTTAAAATGTAATAAATACTATTACCATAAAAATCTCAATTCTTAAAAATCTCTTATTCTTAATTATTTTGAATTCAATATATTATTCTTATTTATGCTATTCAAAAATAACCTCATATGTAGAAATTATAAGGAAATATATTTTCAAGTAAACATACTGGGGTATAAATGTAAATATTCAGATTTGTTTTTCTCCTATTTATTTATTTATTTATTTTTAGTTGTAGGTGGACACAATACCTTTATTTTATTTATGTGGTGCTGAGGATCGAACCCAGGGTCTCACATGTGCCAGAGGAGCACACTACTGCTGAGACATAGCCCCAGCCACTCCTATTTATTTTTATCATATTCATATAATATTACTTTTCAGTATTCAACATTTCAAGATCTTCTGTTCCAAACAAGAAATTTTATTGATAGAGTCTTAAACAAGTGAATGAATAATTTATTTATTAATTTTGTAAACCTTTATTAAGTGCTAGCATTACACAAATTGATGTGAGACTTGTAGAGTTAAATTCAGAAAAAAAAAAAAAACCCATAAACACAATTAGCTAAAATTAAAATTGTATTTTATGTGTATATACACACACACATATATTTACACACACATGTGCATGTGTGTGTGTGTGTGTGTGTGTGTGCATGTATATAGTGATTAGGGCTTAGAAAAAATATGAAGATTAACCAACACAAAATATTACTATTTTTTTTTGCTTCACATCTTTCACCATTATGTTATATCTTTAAAATATAATTGGTAGTGCGTTACTATATTTGGTAAAAATCAGAGTCCTCTTTGAATAAAATATGTTATGAAAATTTAAACTGATTAAACTTTATAAGTTGAATTCTTTGATAACTTTAATACTATAACATCATGTCACAATGTACTGAAGGGTCTGACTCCATTTTTTGACATTCAATTGCTGATAGCCTGTAAGTGACACTGTCACTCTAGACTTTGAAGTCCATTTCTGAGCAAGCTGGTAAGAAAGCCTGGAATTTCCCTTATTATGGGCAAGCAGGGAATTCAAACCACACAAGTCCTATCCATAGGAACAAAATCTCCCCAGACCTGCTTCACCCAGGATAAGAGCCCAAGTCTTTCCCTTTGTCTTACTCTCTCTGCCCTGCTGGGACCAGATTGGGAAGGCTGCTGGGCTGTCCCTGAGATCTCCAAATCTGTGCATGCTCCTTAGGTATGAGTATAGTGTCCTCAGTCTACATATCCAAATCACACTTTGGATAAGGGACCAACTGACCCAGCAGAATATTATAACACTCAGATTACAATCAAATTTTGATTTCTCAAAATGATAATTTGATAAATATAAATACAATTTTAATATTTCTGTAACTTTTATAAGCACATAAAATAAATATTATTCATTGCTTTTCATCCCTATCTTCATAATACTTAAGAGTTAATGTCTCCTAATGATTTTCTTAATCATAAAATTGATCAAAATCTCATTTCATAATACATAAATTGCTAAATAATTAGTAGAGAACATGTTTGTGATTCATTTTTACTTTCTTTTTTAAATTTGATTAGAGCTTTACAGTTATATATAGTAGTTGAGTTCCTCCTGACAAACTCATACATAAATGGAAATCAATTTCAGTTCAATTCCATTTTCCCTCCCCTTTTTCCTTTTCCCCGCTTCTCCGTCCTCTACTCCATTTGACTTCCTTTCACCTGTCCATTTATTTTTTATTTGAGGATTCTTTATGTTATTCTATCTTTCCCTTCCCCTATCCTTAATTTTACTCTAGTTTATGCATATGAGGGAAAACACTGGACTTTTGAGTTTGTTTATTTGTTCATTGAGGGGATGGGGATTGGACCCAGGACCTTATAAATGTTAGGCAAGTACCAAGACACATCCCCAGTGATTTTAATTATAGGTTATTCCTTTGGTTTATAAAACATGAACAAGTTTGATATACAAAGAATGAGAATCACTTTTAGATAAGGCTAAATTATGAATCCAAAGTTATTTAATATCTGATAATAAATAGACAAAGATAACTTAAAACTTCAGTATATGTCTCTGCAGTATTATAAAGCTAACAATTCCATATAGTACATAAAATAAAAACCAGTCTTGAACTTACATTGAACCAAGAACTGAGTGAGTTCTTAACCACCCTTGAATGACCTGAAGGTGAAGAATACACTGAGTAGATCAATGGGAACTTTTGTCAAAGTGCATACTAAAGAACAACATATTTAATCTCTTGATATGACCTAGATGTGGTTTGGTTCCCAAGAGATCATGTGTTGGGGGTTGGAGGTTTGGTCCCAAGGATGCAACATTATGAGGTGGTGGAACCTGCAAAGAAGGCCATTAGGTTCTCATAGAACCATAGGATTCTCATAGAATCCTAGTTAGTTTTCATGAGAGCATTGATTTTAAACAACAAGAATGGCCACTCTGCTCACTCTGCTTTTCTGTCATGCCACTTCATTGTTACCTTTCACAAGTGTTTCTATCACTGTGATTCCATCCATCAATAGGACCTCACCAGATGCTGAACCTATGATGCCAACCAATATCCAAATTTCAGACTCCACAACTGTGACCCAAATGAATCTTCATTCTTCATATATTATCTAGTGAGGTATATTATTATGACAAAAAAAT
This sequence comes from Tamias sibiricus, assembly GCA_025594165.1. Classification (NCBI taxonomy): domain Eukaryota; kingdom Metazoa; phylum Chordata; class Mammalia; order Rodentia; family Sciuridae; genus Tamias; species Tamias sibiricus. Next base: position 148,824,505 of record CM046662.1, read on the forward strand.
GAACTAAGACCATTTCTACTAAGTAATAAGAATACGGTGCTTTAACAATTTTAATAAACATGGCAAAATGTTAGTCAGTAAGTCCTTCTGTCAAGTATGACCCTTAGATGGGAAAATTAATTCATAATTGGAGGAATTCCCATAGGATTTGGATATAATTATATTGCCTTGGAAAATAAGTCATATGGAGTTGTTCAGCCTAGATACAAGTCTACCTTTGTAAAGCTAAGATATATTTAAATTTAATCTCATGTAAATAAAAAGAATTAAGTAATTTTGTATTCACATCTTAAAGATAGGTAACAGTGGGAAGCTTGGTTTGATTTCTTTCATGGGCTAGACAAGAGAAAGCACTTTAAAATGCTCAGAAGTGAGACCATATGTCATGAATTTCAATGTGATGCTTTGGAAGTTTGAAAGACCACTTGGGAAGTTTTCTGTGGGCCAATGAAATGAAGGTGGGGCTTAGCAGCAATTAAGTCTAATTTAATTGAACATCACACCTGTGTTTAGCTGTACTCATCACAGAAGCCAGCAAAGCAGTAGAGGATATCATCTTTGTATGTGGATGAAAGAATGGAGGAATGAGCATTTCTACCTTTTTCTCTTCCCAATGAACACAATGTCGTGTCTTTTGTTTGCTTTTTTCTTTCAATTATATTCTATTAAATCAAGACAAGTCTGAGCCACCAATAACTGTTAGTGATTATCTAATGCTTATTTAGTGATTCTAACGATTATCCTCACACATATGTCCACCTATTTCCCCAGTATATATTTAAATGTACCAAATCACAATTATTTTCTAGATTTCTAATCTAGAGTTTCTATCTTGGACTAATTTTAAGCTCTGTGCTTTGACATATGTAAACTAGAATGATAATGTGCTAAACAGTGGTTCATTTATTGATTCCAGGTCATTGCTTGCATCTGTTATGGTTTAGATAGGAGATTTCCCACAAAAGCTCATGTGTGAGATGATGAATGAAAGTTCAGAGGTGAAATGATTTGATTCTGAAAGTCTTAACCTAATAAGTGTGATAACCCCTGGTAGGAGTTAACTGGGTGACAACTACGGCATGTAGGGTATGGTTGAAGAAGGTGGGTCATTAGAGACCTGTCTTTGAAGTACATAGTTGTCCTTGGTGAGAGAAGAAGTTTCTCTCTCTGCTTCTGGTGGCCATGTTCTAAGCCACTCTTCTGCCATGATGTTCTACCTCACCTCTGGTCGAATGGAGTCAGGTGTCTATGAACTGAGACCTCTAAAATCCTGAGACCCCAAATAAAATTTCCCTCTTCTAAAATTGTTCTTCTCAGGTCTTTTGGTCAGGTTCTGGTCAATTTTGCTAACTTAAACACAATGTATGCAACCATATATTTTGAATATAGCTTGAGTTGTTCAAACATATTACTTGGGTATTTTTGTATATTCACATTTCAGTTTTCACAGGAAAAAAACAACATTTTGAATTATAAGTCACCATTCAATGTGAATGATTTATTTGGAAAGCTTGCAATGGTCTAATTATCCCATTTTCATGGCGAATGTCATTTCCTGTATTTATCGCAATATGTTGTACACTGCCTAACTTGTTAAAAACGTAGCTAGCAGATTCACTCTTGTTTTGGTTTCAGAACTGTTGATGTATTTGCTTAATGAAATACAGATACTTGTCAAGAAATAATCATATAATATGATCTACTTCTTACTTGGATGTTATTTATTAAATTATATTAACTTAATAAACTGATGGAAATGCTGATATAGTACCATGAAATAAAAGAATAGACATGCCCTGAATAAAATAGTTGATTATACTGATCTAAGTACTGGTTAATAAAACAGTATTTCCATTTCATGGTTTGTAAAATTAATTCCTTAACCTTCCAGCTATAATGAAAGATTGCATTTTTCATTTTTCATTATTAATCTACTTCATACTTATTATCATGAAATTATATTAAATATTCTCAACCTTTGTTCATTAAAACTTAAATGAAATAACCATTAGTTTTGTTCACTGAATAACAAATAATTTAGAAACAATGTTAAAAGACATTTAAATGCAAATATATGTTAAGTGGACAAGTGATCTGAATTCCTAAAAGTTTTTATTTAAAAATCTGCTTTAATTCAGTTGGAACCAATAGGTCTAAACTGCTCGCTGTTGGTACATACATGACAAATTAATTATCATGATTTGTTTTTATTTTCAGCAGATTAAAGCATGTTCCACTTATTTTATAAAACCTATATTAATCTTCCACTTAAGAATAACTATGCATGTCACCAGGCAACAGAAACCTACAAATAAAATAATATATCAGAAGAAAAACAAATATGTACTTTATTTTAGGCAACTATTTTTGATAAATTTCTGCATATGCAGCAAGAAAACACATTTGTGAATTGGGATATGGATGTGAATTTAAGATTAAGTGAAATTTCTGCTCATCTTTAATAGAAAATCTCTTTTTACTAATTTCTATGAAGGGCCCATAAGGAAAAGCAGTAAAAATGAGTGCTCATAAAAGAAAGCCCCAAGCTATAAAACATGTTACAAATCTCATAGGGAAGTTGTAGTTTCAAGAAGAAGTCTTCTTTGAGGAAAAAAATGAAAAAAAGATTATCCTTATAACACTTAAATTTAGAAAGAAAAATGGACTACTTCATTAAAATGTAATTTAAAATTAAATCCCAAGTAAAGGAAAATGAATCATAGAAATGAGTTAAGTTCTAATACACAGAGAATCAAGATGATAATGATTCAAGTAATAATAAATTTATATGAAAGTTCTTATGTGCTTTTATGTCACTGATCATCTTCCAGGATAAATATGCTTATAAATACAAGGCCTAACCATGAATGCATTGTGATGAAAGAAAGCGTAAGTAGACAGGAAAACATGAAACAATAAAAATGACAAAGATTATTATAAATGTAGTGTTCAGGTTTCTTCTGGGTATGTCCTTTTTATATGGACTTTTTTATATGGACTGTATCATATGTAGTAGATCATTATTTTTCCCTAGTTTAGGGGGTAAAAAACATATTGTTCTCCATAATATGTTCACTAATTTATATTTTCACAAAGTGCACAATGATTCAACTTGTTCTACATTCTAACCAGCATTTATGATTATTGTTATTATTTGTGTTTTTTGAAAATAACCCTTCTTTCTGGGGTGAGATGATATCTCACTGTGGTATTGATTTACATTTTACCCTATGGCTAATGATGTAGACTTTTGAATTTCTTTTGAGAAGTGTCTATTTACATATTTTCCCTGTTTCTCATTGGATTATTTTTTATTATTGGATAATAATAAAATTCATCCTTAATGGATGAATGGATAAATAAATTGTGTTCATATATGTACAATGAAATATTATTTATCCATAAAGAAAGAATAAAATCCTATCATTGGCAGCAAAATTGGTGGAACTAGAGGACATTATACTAAATGAATAGGCAGATCCAGAAAGATAAATACTACATGTTCCCTCTCATATTTGAATAGTAAAAAAAATGTAAACTTGAGTGAAGAATAGTGATTATATATAAAGACTTATGGAGGGTGGATGGGATGGAGATAGAAGGAGGTTTGTTAACAAATACCAAATCAAAATTAGAAGGAAGAAATTACAGTGACACCGCACAATGGGGTGACTATAGTTCACATTCAGTTACTACATGGTTTATGAAGAGTTAGGAGAGAGTTGTTCAGAGGCTTAAAACACAAAACAATGATGAGGAGATGTAAATGTTAACTTGATAATTACATACTATATACATGTATTGCAATATAACACTGCACTTCATATGTACAATTATTAGTTACAAAATAAAAAAAAATGTTTAAGGAGATAGAATTGTTAACTTCTCTTTGCTTGGTCAATATATACTATATACTTGTTATAAATTTTTGACTCTGCACTCCATAAATTTGTATAGTTAAAATAGTGACTAATAAAGTATTTTTAAAGATATTATGACCATTCAAATAAAATCTCTTTCCAACCAAACTGTAGTCTTTTATATGGACACAATGAATTTATGGAATTTTCTCTACAACTCTTCCCATGCATACCTTGAATCTGGGCTGGTTTGCTTTAATCTAGCTGACTATGGAAGAATTAATTTGCACAAATTCTGAACCTATAGCTCAAAAGGACTTGTAGTTGTTTTTCGTTGCCTTAAGAAATAGTCCTCTATCAAATGAGCAGGTCTGATAAGCATCCTCCAGGATAATAGATTATATTGTTGTGAATAGAACCTCTGAGTTATTCAATCTAAAACTCAAGAGCTGTGATCAGATTAGTTAGGTCAATATGGAAAGAATCACTGTTTTAGTGAGCTTTTTTGGTGCTATGATAAAAGACTCAACCAGAACAATTTTAGGGGAGGACAAGTTCATTAGAGGGCTCATGGTTTCAAGGGTCTTAGTCCATAGTAGGCTGCCTCCCTTCCTCAAGGCTCAAGGTGAGGCAGGACATCATGGCAGAAGAATGTGGCAAAGGGAAACAGCTCACATGATGATCAGGAAGCAGAGAGAGAGGTCTCCACTTGCCATGTGCAAATATATAACCCAAAGCCATGCCCCCAATTCCCACCTCCTCCAGCCACACCCTACAACTTCAGTTACCACTCAATTAATCCCTACCAGGGGATTAAATCATTTATTGGGTTAAGTTGGGTTAAAACTTCTTGCATTGTCTCACATGTGAGCTTTTGTAGGACACCACACCTAAACCATAACAGTCACTCACCATTGCTAAGAAATGGAATGGTGAGCCCAATGAAATGGTTTTGTTTTATTCCACTAAGCTTTGAGGTGAGTTGTTATATAGAAACAGGTTGCCGAAGAACAATTTCCTATACTGCATATTGAGAAGCGGAGTCAAAGCCTCTATCACTCATGAATAAAGAGATACTTTTCTTTGGCATTTCATGATTATCCCCCTATTTCTCAATAATCTTACCACATGCAAATAGATGAAAGGTAGGCTCTTCATGAATGCAGAGTTGAGACTTTTTAAGGGTCATTTAGTTAGCCTCAAATGAGTGTTTAATGATATATTTTGTTATATTTAACTCATTAAAAAGAAAGATGAAATACTTGGTATATTGATTGTGTTTAACTGAAGTAGATTATGTACAAAAATGGACAAGGTTAAGGGAATAAACAAGGAAGAATGAAACATCCAATGCCAGTGACAAACTTTCTGTACATAGTACTGAAAGAATGAGAGAAGCGTGTGCCAGGAACACAGGTGGAATTAGGTTCCCAGGGTGGGAAATTTGTCTAACTCCATACCCATGGCAAGGAGAGAAAGAGTATATAGACCTTTCCTTCCATTTGCCGCCTTAGCTACATGTGCTATTTTCTATTGGAGAAACACTATGGGAAACTAAAACACAAGGAAGTCGGGTGATATAGTCTATAGTTTTTAGCATCCTACACCATGATGTTGATGAACATGAAGCAAATCAGAGAAATGTGGATACTGGTATGGAGCACCAAAATGAAAAGGGTCCAAAGAGTTGTCTAATTATGAAGCCAGACAGTCAATTCTACTCAGCTCAATAAACTTATTGATTGCTGACTGATCTTATGTACCAGGCACTTCACTAAATAATTTTTGTCCACTCTTATGGTTTAAATGTGAGGTATCCCCCAAAAGCTCATGTGTGGGTCAATGCAAAAGGATTTATTGGTGAAATGATTGAGTTATGAGAGTCTTAAGCTAATCAGTACATTAATGCCCCAATAGGGATTAATTGGATATAACTGTAGGCAGGTAGGCATGACTGGAGGAGGTGAGTCTTTGGGGGAATGTCTTTGGGGTATATATTTTGTCCTTGTTAAACAGAGATCTCTCTATGCTTCTTAGTGGTTATGTCTTGACCCACATTTTTTTGCCATATTTTTCTGCCATGATGCTCTGTCTCACCTCAAACCCCAAAGAATGGAGCTGGATCTCTATGTACCGAGATCTCCAAAATGGTGAGCCCCCAAATAAAATTTTTCTCCTCTAGTTGTTCTTGTCAGGTCTTTCGGTCACAGCAGCAAAAAAGTTGACTAAAACATTCATGTGTACATTAACTTCTTGAAAATAGTCTGAGATTGATATCCTTATTATCTATATTCCACAGTTGAAAAAAGAGTGGCATGGAGATTATTTGAGCACACAGCTAATAGAAGAAACATTGAGGATTCAAACAAAAGTTACTCTAGCTTTTTAATACGTGGCTTGACCACTTCACTGTATTATTTTTAAAAATATTCTGTAAAATGATTGCAACTGAAATAAACTTGAAAGATCTGGAAAACCCAGTACCACTGAAATCCATTAACACAAATTAAAGCAGTTTTTCAAAAGGAACAACAACAACAAAAAGGTGAGTTTTCTTGCTATAACATCCCACAAATATTGAGCAGACTCAGCCAGGAGCAATCTTTAGACACATGTTCATTCAGATGAGAGGAGACCTTCATGTTCATCTTACACCCTAGAGAGTCCATAAGAATCTCCCCTAAAACCTGGAAGCAAACACCAAAGTAATTCTTTGTACTAAAACTTGTTTAATACATGCCCAGAAGCTGTTCAGCCAGCCAATCACTCACTTGACCTAAAGATGTTGGTTCTGTCTCCTAAGGGGAATCTGAACAAGCTGAATAACAGTATGTGTCAACTCTTTCCAAAAAAACTCAACCTTGTAAGCATCCTAATAACTCAAGGTAGATAGAAAACAGCCTGTGTTTGATATTATAGGACTATGATTTGCTCCATAAACTTTCAAATATTTCCATGTGTCATAAAGCAAAGCATAATCTTTAGAGAAATGACTCCAAATTATTTTAAAATACAGTATTACAAGCCGGGCGCGGTGGCGCATGCCTGTAATCCCAGCACTTGGGAAGCTGAGGCAGGAGGATTGCGAGTTCAAAGCCAGCCTCAGTAATGGGGAGGCACTTAGCAACTCAGTGAGACCCTGTCTCTAATAAAATACACAAAAGGGCTGGGGATGTGGCCCAGTGGTCGAGTGCCCCTGAGTTCAATCCCCAGTACCAAAAAAAAAAAAAATAAATAAATTACTAAAATACTCAAATTTGCATAAATTCTTATGATTTAAATTATCATAAGATTTGGAAACTTAATTTGCTACTAATTCTACATTTTGGAGATGGAATTACAAATTTCTGTGTTAATGGTAATAACATTCTGAGTAAGGAAACATATATAAGAAAGTAATCTGCATGTACAAAACATACTGAAGGTTAAGCTATGCTTTTAAAATTATTCCTTAGGCCAAAACTAAAAGCTACTTTGAAGGAGAAAGGGTCATTTTGGGAGTATTAGACATTAGCATACGTGGCAATAACTTCTAAATGTTAATAAATTGCAGAAATGTAAAGATTTTTGCATTTCTAAAATTTAAAAGTTAATAAATCCTCATGAAATATGATCTTCTGATGATTTAGTGGGATGTTTTACTTATTGCATCCAGGCATTATTTCAGTAGAAACTATGAGAAAGAGCAAGCCTATATGTTTAACATAAATAATTTCTATTTCCTGGTTATGAACTGTTTTCTTAAATACAGTGAATGACAATGAAGTAATGGACATTTGCAAGATTCAAAAGTCAATTCAATGAATATCCTGTATGAAATGTACACCTTTACTCTCCCTTTTCCCAAAATTTAATACTTTAGAGCATTCTAATATGTATTCTAAATGCATCAGCCACATATAATCATTTTATTCAGATTCAGCTCTCTCTTCAACTAGTGTGTTAGCTCCAGGAGAACAGAAACCGAAGTCTACTTTTTCAATCATTCTGTCAATACCCTTGAATTGGTTAATCAGTATTGGTTGGTGATGTGAATGATAGACACTTGGAATGATCATTCCATGTTTTAAAAGAGTCCAGGAGGCTAAAATTACCTGACCTCATAAAAGCTAGAGGGTGTTCAAAGTGAGGCTGAAGAAAGAAAATTCAATAACAGACTGAAATCTCTCCAAAGAAATTGTGTCCACTAGAAAAATTTATTCAATAATGACAATAAAGCCGAAGTTTACTTGCTTGTCCTTTGTTAGTGAGAGAATGAACAAAAGGACGATACATAGAAAGAATATGTGAAGAACTTTGTTAGCAATCATGAGTACAGGATCAGTGCTCCAGTGCCTGCAAGACGTATTCTATTATGAGGTATGATGACAAAAACATAACTCATTAAAATGAAGAATATATCTGAAGGAGACCATGCCTCTGAGAGGTTACTGAGTAGCATCCCTGTTAAATGATATATGCTCCAAGGAAGGGAGACACGAGAAATGATCACAGAGAAAGTGCTTCACTTCATTTTACATCTAAAGAACACTGTCTAAATCACTAGGATGAATCACCAGTCGGCATTCATTGCAGGCATATACTAGTGAGAACAGATGGAATATAAAATGCTATGAAACATATCTACTGAGGAAACAAGCATTTGAAAAGTTAATGAAAGACAAGTCAACAAGGGAATCGTGTAGGCCTACTGAATGTTAATTTAATTACAGCTTAGAATATCCCTAAGTTTTTAATCATCCTTCAAATGAATAATAATATTGGCAGCAATAATAATACCCAAAACCCATTTATCGTTTTTTTCTAAGCATTCTCTTAAGGACTTCAAGTGTGTATCATCTTACTTGATCTGACAAATAAATTTGGAAGGGTATCATTAATCATATTTTTATTGATCAGATACATGAATCTCAGAGAAGTAAAATAAACCTTAGGGTGTGACAGATCCAGCATTCAAATTCAGACAGATACATCCTGATATGTTAGGTAACAAAAATTATGCTTTATCAATTACATCAAACCATACTATACAGATTAGACTGTTTGCATTAACAAATAAGTAAATTATAAAAACAACTTGGTAGAATACTCTTGATTTATTAATTCAACAAATATTTCAATACCTGATAAATGCCAGGCACTTTGGGTATCGAATATGAAACAATGAAGAAAAAAAAAAGTGATAGAATACCTTAGCCCATTCCTTAACTAGTCCCAAAGTGCTTATAAGTATAGTGAGTGATATTCCATACTACGAGTTGAATCTTCTGGCTTTACTGCTATTCTAGGCTCTTTAAGTCCATCTTACCTAATGAGGTTGGTGTGATTGTACTTCCATTTTTGAGATGAATGCATAAGCACAAATAGATTAAATAACTTGCTTCACCTTTCCCAGAAAATAAATAACAGAGCTGGATATTTCCACCAAGAAGACTGTCTCTAAATTTGCATATGTATCCACTGTATTGTATACCAAGTATGTTTTGTCAGAGGTTTATCCAAGCTTCTAATCTGCCTGTTTCCTTTTGTTGTTGTTGGTAAAACTCTCTATTTTAACTCCAAAATCTGTTTCTTTAAAAATGTATTAAATTGTGGGATCTAAAGATAGAAATAGTTCCTGAATAAATTAAATATATTAGTTTACAATCATAAAATAAACTAGCATTGTAAAGATGGAGGGCATGCAGAACAGAAGAAGAGCTGTCAGCCAATTGTAAAAATGACCTTGAAAAAGAACATGAAAGAGAAAGAAATTTGTATGATTTTAAGGGACAAAATTATTGTTGGATCTTTCTGTTGCATCTAGCTTTACTATGAACCCCTCAACTGATTTCAAAAATTCAGAAAAAGTATTCAATTAGAAAAAGTGTAAGTAACAATACCACAGCAATGATGCATTTGTAGGAAAAATCTGAATTTAGATTATCTTATTACCCTGTTCTCCAAATATAGAATAAAAACAATTTTCAGTTTGGGCACATTTACCAAACTTTGTCCTCAGGGGAACTGCAGCCTCATGACATTTATGTGAAATACCCTACACTTAGAAAATTCTATCAGAAATCAATTCATGGATTCTAGTATCCTAGTAATTCTACTATTTCTCAGCCTGCATTATTTAGTTACATATAATTATGGACCAATTTCTCTACCGAATTTTTCTTAGATCATTTTTCTCTCATAATATGTAATTCAGTCACAGAAATGACACGATATCTATTAAATTCTAATTTTGATCCAGATTAAAATAATTTAGCAAATTTACCAGGTCAGATAAAGGGCTTAGCTTAATTATGGTGACTGCTTCCTATAGTCAGATCTCGGTTGCACATTTCTATAATAACAGAGCTATATTTAATCATAACTATTTTGTGAACTATTTATATAAATCTTCAGCATTATGTGAAATGAGATTCAAGGCCTTGAAAGTCTAGCATCATTGCTGTTGGCTTGTCTTTTCTCCACCAAGTTGAGGTTAGCAATATATGTAGGAGCAAAAACAGTAGGCAGCCTTAGTTTAGCAAAAGGCCATGCATAATAAAAAATATTTCTCAGTCCCCTTGCAGCTGGTTTGACCATATGCTTGATTTAAACCATTGCTAGAATGTGTTTCATGAGTTCAACCTCTGAAATGAGGTTGCCCCATCCTTTGCTTCTTATTCAGGGATGGAGGAAACATACATAATACATTAAATTTTTAGAATAGTTGGGTCAAGAAATATTGCAAAGCCCACAGACTACCTCCCTCAGTCTTTTATATGAAAAGAGATGCTTATCTTTTCTCTTTCACACATAGGCAGGTACACAGTTAATGGAATTGCCTAAAGTTAACAAATTTCAAAATCATGACCTCTATTCATATATAGGTTTTGGAATGTTCAGTTCTTTGCAATTATGAAATCTCTGTACTTATTTTAATATTTTAATACCTCTAGCCCTACAACCCAAGCCAAAGTCTCCTGTGGGTTATTATGTTGCTGTGGAGTTTAGTTCATCAAACTCTTAGTTATTCCTTTCCATACTTGGTAGTTAATATTCCAGACACTTCCAGGTTATCAGCAAAATAAAGAAAATTTGCTGAGAAAAGGGAGAATAAGGTAACAGTTACCATCAAAATGAAAATATAAAACAGCTCAGCTCTTTCTTCTCTATGGTTCACACCTGATTCATGTAAACAAATGCATACATATAACTGAAAATTTTTTGGCTAAAGATTTATTTCCAGGATATAGCAGGATCTTCCACTACCATAATTCTTCCAAGTACTCTCATCACTATAACCCTAAAGTTCTCCAAATATCCTAGGCAGAAATTATCCCTCATTAGTACATAAGGAAGAAACAAGCATAATTTTCAAAGGCGTGATTCAGTATAAGTGAAATCTATTATTTTGTACTCAAAGTTTCAAAGTAGTAATCCTGAAGGTCATATTCCACACAGCAATTGAATTACTTAAATGAGCTCTTTTATTTCACAATTACATCACTCATTGAATCTGGCTTAGAGAGAGGAAATAAAGAGAAAGAGAAAGAGAATTGAGTGGGGGCTTTTGGTCAGGTTTAAAATATTATACTTAACTCCTTGCCACAGTGCAATAGCTTAAATGCAAGCATGTGGCCACATGTAAGGAGAGTCAGAAACTACTAGGTAGAGTTACAGGAAGAGAGAGAAAAGCTTTGGGTAAACTAGAAGCCAGAATAATAGCAAGTCTCTCACAAATCTCTGACTATTTGTTTCCTAAATTATAGTGATACCTCTCAGACTCTTCCAGAGTCCAATTGAAGTCTATCTCTCTACAGAGCATTTTCTACCCCTTTCATTTATAAGAGGTATTTTCAATGGGATCATGTAGCACTCCAAATATTTATGAAAATGATACATACAAAAAATCCATGCTATAAAATCACTTTTTGGATTTTATTATTTCCTTTGAATTTTATTATTTATTTGATTTTGTTCAGGGTCTCTGACAGAGATGCTAGACATGTAACAGACGTTCTTGGCAATCATTTGACTGTTTGATTATAGGACTAACCCTGATATTTGAGGACAAGCAGGAATCTTGTTATAGTGTCTTCTGGAAGAACTTCAATTTTAACATTTTAGAGGAGAAGTGTGTATTTAAATGACAATGAGGAAAAATTAGCAAAATTCAAGATGTTAAAGATATGACATAACTGAGATGAAAGAGAATCATGAGGAAATAAGAATCTTTGTAACTCGTCATAATTTGAAGTGTTTTATCATTTTGTTTTTAGGTAAGAGAGAATAAAAGAAATTAATACAAATTCAGGTAATTTTGTTGAATTTCTGATGGAAACTTGAGTTTCTGTTTAATGACTTGTGTTATCTACAATTAGCTGAGGAGTATTAGAAATGAGAAAGATTCAGAAAATGAAGTCTCAAAATAGCTGACTGGAATTTCCCAAAGTACACTTCATGGAATATCCATCTTGCAAGATGCACTATGAATAAAAGATTTAGTAGTCAAATTTAAAGAGCATTGCCTGCATATTCAATAAACATTCTCACACTATGTAAGCATATTATAAATACTGTATTTTGGTGCTATGAATCTGACATGCCCCATTGTTTAATCCAGTAATTCATTAAAACATTTAACACTAAACCTTTCTATGATTATGTCAACTTAAAAACCATTGAATTTAGCATTATATATAAGCCTCATAGCAGAGGCTAATCTTTATAATACATTTCTCAAGAGCTAGCATTATTCTGACACTTTCAAAATAAAAAGATTGATCATGTCCATCCAGATTGTTTTCTCTCTACACATAAAAACATCAATTGCAATTATCTCAAGTTTTAAAACCATCAAGCTGAATGGTTATGTGGATGATTGCAAACTAACTCACTTTTAGTTCTGCTGTGAGACCATACTGGAAGGAAGAAAAAGTGGAGGTTATGGCAAGGGCAAGCTTATTTTCCACCAACTAGGAGATAAATATTCTCACTTCTGATCACCAAAAGCCATAGTCATATTTTTTCCTTGATCTGATTGGAATAAATTCACTATTTTCTCATGTAGTGTGTTTTTCAGAAGCCATGGTGAAATGGCTGGCCCATTACATAACAGAGTGGAAGATAATGGGTACAGAAGTTAGGAGCCTTTGAGGTTCACAAAATTTTATGGCTATTTAATGAAGTAGAGATTCCTAATATTCTTCTAAGAAAACAAAGGATTTCATCAAGTCCAACTGAAAGAACAATTTCCCCCCAAAGCATGCGGAAGCTCTGTATAGGTCATCTTACTTTCTCTTCCCAATTTCTAATAAATACAATCATTTTTGCATAAACCTGGCAGTTATTTTACCTAACATCATCTAAGGAAATTAACTCACAAAAAGGTGATTGTCTGGATGTCTAGTATTTCTTATGATTATATCATCTGAATTTCTTATTTTTCTTCTTTTGAGATTTTAGAACTGTGTGATATACAAACTAACAATGTAAAATTTATTGAGTTTCAAACATTTGGATAAAGCTTACAATAAATTATGACAACATAATAAATGCATATAAATAATTATTTACAAATAATAATTTGGTTTTACAAAACAAACACAAAAAGAAATATCTTAATCTAATAAATAATCCCAGAGCAAAAATAAACTTCCAAATTCGGCACCAAGTTGATATTTATCACAAAGTGTTTATTTCATGACAACTATGGGAAAATGGACAATGATAGCAAAGAAGGTAATTTTCTCTGTTTATCTCAATTTCACTGAGGTATCTCCATTTTAGGGCAATCAAAACAGTAGTGATTTCTCCAAAATAGGATGTAATTGCAAAAAAAAAATTGTGTGGTTAAATTTGTATCTATAATTATTAATTCATATATAAACATGTAAATAGCTACTTGCAGTAAAATACTAGAAGTGTAGCTTTATTTTGTGCCAAGATATTCACTTGGGAAGCTTACAAAACTGTACATTTAGAGATGGCTTTTTAGAAATCTCTTTCTTCTTTCTGTTCCATCTTCATTCAAAATATTCTTCCCTTCCTTTATTGATTTCTGACACTTTCTGTGTGCTTTGAAATAGCTCCATCTGCAGTGCTCATCTCTGAATGATCCAATGTACAAAAATGACTAATTCTGTTATACATTTGTTGTACTCAGTGAGAAACTTTGTAAGCTCTCTGTATCCTTTGCTTCCCCTCACACACTTTTTCACTTTGCTCTCTGAGAATTCTATTTCTGACACTTATGCCTCTCTCACTTCTTGTAACGCTAATATTAATTTCAAGAAAACATTCATTGTGCCAACTTTTTGGGTCGTATTATTTATTCCTTTTTTGGCACAGTAGGAATATTATATAATTTACCCAGGAATCTATAATCAAATTATCAGAAATAATATTTGACAAAATACCAACACAGAGGAAACAAAATTAATCCCCTAGCTATGAAACTCCTGGTTATCTTACTGTAGTCTCAGTTATAGCTACTGGGCAGGAACAAAGGAGTTTTTAGAGAAGAGGTAGGTAGGAATTTGGAATAAGATTAATTTTGCTTTTAATTTTTCATTGCCCATCATGTATAGATGAAAATGGTACAAAATAACCTTAGACCTGCATGGACAGATGGCCTTACCCATAAGCATTCAATAGTACTTTTTTTCAGTTTTTAGGTAAATGTTGCCATAGCATTAAATAAAAGCCTCTACCACTGCCTGTATTGAGGCAATGGAATTTTGATCCTATGATCCTTGAAGAAGCAAGACAACAGAGGCACATTTAAAAGTTTTGGGAGGCATTTTGTAGGAACCAAAGTATTTAATAAACTAATGCTTTTTAACTGATGCCCTTGCTTTATGGTGCATTAAGCAAGTATTTATCTAATAATTGTATCTGTAAAGTCTAGAGTAAAGAGCATATGTTGGGACTTTCCAGACGCTGTCTGCCAAGGGGATGGGCTCTGGTTGCTTACCACGCCCTGTGGAGGACAGGGCTAAGCAGGGGGTGTGGCTATGACGTATTGTGAGAGTCGGAACCGCCCTGCTGGTCAATGATTGGTTATGTTTAGGCCTTTATAAGTACAGTTCACTTTTCAATAAATGAGTTCCTGCATCGCTTCCTACTGAACTCCCCGGGTGTGACTTGGTGTCCCTCAATCAGGCGGGGGAAAGAGACACTCTGGCGACTTTTGCCAGTTAAGCCTGTGTTCGCCAGGTAGGCTACTTTAATTCTTTCTGCTGGCAGAAAGAACCTCCTTTAGGGCCCAAAAAGGGTGTAGCTTTAGACCTCGGCCCCATTAATAAGTAACGCAGCAGTCGCAGCAAGCATACAGAGTGCAAGTCTCTCTGATGAATATATTTAAAAGTATGCTCTCCAATTATAGCATCCATTTTCTCAGTAGCAATTGCATAATGGTTGTTCTACTTGGTCAATGATAGCTTGTCTTCTTCATTCATTTTGTATAACAATTACTATCTGTGATGCCAAGCACATTGTAGACACACAGAATTACCATTGAATGAAAATAAATCCCAAGATTTTACAAAATAATATATCCCAAGTTTTTATAAAATAATATGCAGAAGACAGTAGTTGTTTATCTGGCAGTAAGCTGTACTTATACATGTCATTATTTTTCCTTATACAAAGTGCTATAAACTGAATGCTTGTGTCCTCCCAAAATTCATATTTTGAAGCCTAATCTAGTATTTGCATGTAGGACTTGTGAGAGGTAATTAGGCATTAAAAGTAGATTCTTAATTAAAGAATAACTGTCCTTGAAGACAAGAAAGTTTTCTTTTTCATTCTCTCTTTTATTCTGTCTTCCCAGACACAGCAACCATATGGCCATCTGCAAGTACAGAAATTTTTCAACCTTAATTTTGTACTTCCCAGCCTCCAGTGCTATGGTAAATAATTTGTTTTTTTAAATAATCCAGTCTATTATGTTTTGCTATAGCAGCCTGAGCAAGTCAAGACATGAATACATTCTAACTGTATTCTGAAGCCATAATTTAATATTTGCACTTTTCAAACACACTTGAGCAATATTATTTAATATATTTCCAATAAATCAATTTGGAAAAATAGATGTGGATGACTGCAGCCATTGTAGGGAAAGTAAAAAAGAGGGACAGTTTAAGAAGTTATGGTCAAGAAGCAAATAGTTAAAAAGCATAGGTAGTTATTATCGTCTTAGAAAGGAAACCAGTGTACTTGTTGTGATAGTAATGAAGACATGAGATGTAGAGTCAGGTAAATATGGTAGATTTTGTGGTGAATGCCTGTGAAATGTTCTTCTCATTGATATCATGTTCTTAGAGAAGAAGATCTAAAGTTATCTTGGAAAAATGCAGTAAAAGATGTTTTAAATAATTCGGGGAAAGGAGAAGATATGGCATCTAAGAGATTTCATGTCTTCAATCCGCTGTATTTAAGCTTAATTATATCTGAAAAAGAGCACGTTGCTTTTCACCCTTTTAAAACTCTAACCTTCAACTCCATGTAGAACGAATTATACTTTCCTGTGGGTTTCTACTTGACCTTGAATGCTGTGCCCTTCCCATAACATTCTGGGGCACTTTAAATATATAGTGTCTCACTCTAATAAATCATCAGTGCTTCAAAGTTTAGTACTTCCATCTTAAAATTTGTGGTATGCCTGGTGCATATTTCATGAGATTATTCTACTGTATGTTTCCTTAAAGAATTAATACTTTATACAATGATGAAGTCTATGTAAGAGATACCATTTGAAACTTATCATCTGCTTCACATAAAAGCCAGTTCCCACAGATTAATAACAAATATTCCAAACTGTATTATTGACACAATCTAAAAATCTACTATATAAGCAATGGTATCTTCTACAATTAAAATGCCTTTTGATGCTTCCAAAATCTGAATCTTCACTAATCATGAAAATCAATAAAATATTCTTCTCTTGTGTGGTGGACAATTTTTGACATATATTTGAATCCATTAGTATCTAGAAATATTCCATTCAAATACCACTATTTGTTTTTTTTCTCAATTATATTTTAATTTTTACAGCAAATTTCAATATACCTCTAAATTATTAATTGAAAATCAGTAATAATTTCAAAATAAAGGCTTTACTAATTTTCATGAAACTCATGTTAGATTTTAAGATATGATTGCATTACATTGTCTTGTAAATGCAATTTTAGTAAGAGTTCTACATTGTCAACTAAAATTACTTATTTTTTTTTCTTTTAATGTCTTCTAGACACATATGAAACTACCATAAACTACTCCAAGTTGTAAACTTATAACCCACAAGACTACTTGAATCACTTACTGGATGAGTCAGTGTAAAGTTAGACTCCATAAGATTAAACTGAAGTCATGCTCCTTCCATCTTCAAAAGAGGAACTTTGCTGGAATTTCCTGTCTTAGTAAATGACAACTAATTTTACTCAGTTATACAAGTTAGAATCATATTATTACAATTCTTTGTAGTCTTCATTCTCCAATCCATCATCACTTACTGTTAAATAATTATTTTACTCCTAAATACTATTGAAATTCATCTACTTTTTCCACATGCAAAACTACCTTCTGTCTTTCATGCACTAAGCCTGGGTTCTAACCTCAGTTCTAAAGAAGAAAAGAAAAACAAACAAACAAACAAATAAACCAAAAAACCTACCTCCTTTCCTTTAAGATGCAGTCACAGGACTCCTATAGTGCAGCCATAGCATTTTTTTTTTGGTATGGTTTTTAGGTGGACACAATACCTTTATTTTATTTATGTGGTGCTGAGGATTGAACCCAGGGCCTCACATATGTGAGACAAGCATTCTACCTCTGAGCCATAGCCCCAGCCCCCCAACCATAGTATTTTAATTAACATCCAGATACTTTGGCTTCCTTTAAACTATTATATTTATGATGCATTCATAAATACTTTTACAAAATTGAAATCTTATTCATGTAATTGCATATATTTAAAAAATTGAAAGAACAAATTGATACATCTTTGTTGTCCTTAAACTCTTCAGCAAATCATAGATGTGGCTCTCATAGGCCTCTCTGGCTTTGCCTCACAATACACTTCTCATTCTTCATGTCTGTTTTGTCTACTAGCCATTCTGTTCTTTGTCTGAAAATATGACATATTTCTCTTCAAAAATGATTTTAGTTGTTATCTCCACTGTCTGATACAGTGTTCACTCTGCCTCCTCATAGGCTTTCATTTTATTGGATTTACTTTTTCTTCCAATTATAACTTAAAAGTCACATTTAATGAAAGATTATTTCTCTGATGGATCTCAAATGGCTAATTCATCCTTTTGCACCTTTTCAGAATGACAACGTGAAAGGATTTATCAAAGCTATGATATTTTACATATATTAATATGTTGATCCCTACATATCCTGTTAGATGAAACTCCATGTGGTTAGGTTAAGAACCTTGTGTGGAGGTTTTGTTTACAAAACTACCATCTTCTCCATTCAGAATATGGCACATAGAATATCTATGTCAAATGTTGATTGAAAGAATAAGTGGCCAGAAATAGTATTATAATTTCACACAGAGCCACATGAAGAAACAGAATTGTTTTAATTTAATTAAAGTATTTATTTTCTTTTATTTATTTTTTAGAGACATGGTACCAGAAGTAATTCTGGGACCAATTTTTTAGAATTGCACAAGCTAAAGGAGCATTCCAGAATTATTTTTCTTTGAACAGATGGTAGCTGCTATATAAAAAAATACATGCTATGTAAAAAAGCTAAAATGAGTTTATGTCAAATAAAATATATCTGGAATTCCAGAGGAAATATTTTATTTCTAATGATTATTCATATATTATTGTTTAAAATTCTTTTTTATGATACATTTTGAAGATAGAACTTTTCACCATTGACAAGATGAGAAGTTTCTTGTATGTAATTAATTATGTTTTATTTTGTAAGAAAAATAATATATAGTATTGTAATTATTGAACCACATTTAATACCTACTAGAATTTTAAATTATGTTTGCCTGTAATCAATATAAATTATAAACATTATTTTGGGAGAGAGACTTCACAAAGGAAGTATTATCTAGAATGAAGTTTTAGAAATAAACGAAATTTGTGCAAGAGTGTACTTCATTGTTTATAATGTTAATAATTTCTTCAATTTGTATTCTGTATTTGTTACAGCTTAAGTAAGCTAGCCATGACATGGAGTAGGGAGAATTGTATTTCCCCGGAGGCTCTGCCAATCACCAGCTACATGGCCCTGGGCAATGCAGAGAGGCTTCCTGGATTTTGCTTTCCTTTTACCCAGAATGAATGTGCTACCCTTGATTATTTCTAAGGGAACATTCAAAGCCATGATTCTGTGGTCTGATTTTCTTACTCATATAGAATACAGTATTTATGAAGTCTATATTTTTATCCTTGAAGTTTTCATAATGGGTAAATTAAAACAGCTTAAAGAAAATCACAAAAGTGTAAGTAAAAAGGATAAATAGACCTGGGGATTATTTCCCAATTTGAATGATTTTGTTGCTGAGCGATTGTTTCCATGGTACATATTCTGTCATAATCACTAGAAAAGATGTCTATATTACTTTTATTTGCTCTGACAATATCAGTTGTTAACTGTCTTACAATTCCTTTTCAAAACAAAGATTGAAGCAAGGACAAAGCCTGAAACAGTGTAAACTCATTACTGTGACAAAATGTAGTTCTAACTCATTATCATTTAAAAACTATAATCTTGTGCTCTCTCAATATGTGATAGTCACTCAGGGATACTGCATCATTATCTTTCCTTAGAGACCATTTAAAAATTTCTCTGCAGGAAATGTGAAGACCAAAAAAATCAACATCTTGTCTATTTGAAATAAGACTGTGTTTTAGCTTTTTATATATATGATCAATTTAGAAATTATCTTCTCCATTGTAAATCAGACATATTAAAGTATATTTCTATGCATAGATGCATGCATGTATGTATACATTTCCATGCATGAATATATATACTTACATATTTACAAGTTACATGATTTAGGCATATGTCAAGACATACTTTTTTCCAGTTAATAAAGAATCACAGATACCTATTCAGGTAAATTAATGAAGATCTAACTTACTCTTTTGAATAGAAAATGATTCTTTATATAAACTCTTTGGTGTTTTGTTCATTTCTAAATCATACTCCTGAAAGACAGGAATTAGGTAGCATTACATTCAACACACTTCTATATGCTCCACGTAGGCAGATTTTTTAGTTCCTTTGGTCCACCTTGTTGAAATAAATAACCAAAATAATGAACTTTGTTGGCTTTTGTTCATACTTTTTCTTTTCCAAATGTGTCTTTTTCAGATATATCATTCCATTTTATACTTTTGGTATATAATAGAAAACAATCTGATTATGAAGAAAGCATGTTCCTTTAATATAATGGTCACCTTTGACACAATATCATTCAAACTGTACATTGCAGTGAGTTAATATTGTTAACACTATTCTTTATCTTAATTATATGATATTGCCTAGTTAATTTAAAATTGTTGTTGTTGCTATTATTTATTGTTGTGATGCTGGGTATCAAAACCAGGGTCTTATGCATGCTAGGCAAGCTCTGGATCATTGAACTACATCACCAGCCTAAAAGTAGTTTTTATGATAAATTTAGTGTATAATTTTAATGTATTTAGTCTTACATACTGCCGGGGCTGCTGAGTTATGAATGGGGCCGAGTTCTAAGCTATCCCCCTTTCGGGCCCAAAAGGGGTTTTTCCCTCTGCCCGCAGAAAGAAAATGTAACTTACCCGGCGAGGATGAGCTTAAGGACAAAAATAGCTGAGTGTCTACCTCTGTTTGGTGAACAGAAACCACGCCACACCCAGGGAGTTTTGTATAGCAAGCGAGAAGGCAAAACTCAGATTTATTGACCAGGCACTTGAAGGAGCCCCAATTAGGGAGATGGCTATTGCGGTCAGCTGGAAGCCATAAGTTCCACCTGATAATAAGTATGTATGTGACGCACCTGTAAATGCACGTGAGGCACCCGCAAAGCTAAAGGTATATAACCGGGTGAAAGCAGTCGGAGTCAGGAGAAGAATGAATTCATTCAGTCAGTCATGCAGTCGCTCTGTCAGAAGAAGAGTTCGGGTCGGAGAAGAAGAAAAGAATCAGAGCGGCCAGAACGTGGGCAGAGCGGTTACAGAAGAGAAACCAGATAGAAGAAGTAATTCCTGGTCAGAGTCAGGCAGAGGCTCCCGAGGAAGAAAGAAGAAAGAACAAAGAAGAAAGAAGCTCTAAAAGCTAAGCTCTCTCTCTCTCTAAAGAAGAAATCTCTCTCTTTCAAGCTCTCTCTCTTTCTCTCTAAGCTCTAAGAAGATGAAGAAGAAAAAGCTCTATCTTTCTCTCTAAGCTCTAAGAAGATGAAGAAGAAAAAGCTCTATCTTTCTCTCTAAGCTCTAAGAAGAAGAAGAAGAAAAAGCTATCTCTAATCTTTCTCTCTAAGCTCTTTCTAAGAAGAAGAAAAATCTTTCTTTCTCTCTCTAAGCTCTCTCTAAGAAAGTAGAAGTAAAAGTAGTAATAGCTTTACTCTGCCTCCGAGTTTTTCTCCCGCGGCGCTGTGGCTGGCCACGACAGGCAGCTTACAGGCACTGAACTTAAATAGGCCTAGAACTAGCCAATCAGCCAGCAGGGCAGTTCAGTCTCTCATGCTACATCATAGCCACACCCCTTGGCTTAGCCCCGTCCTACTAGGGTGTGGTAAGCAGCCAAAGTCCGTCCCCTTGGCAGACATGGAGTCCCAACAACATACATAGAATAGGATGTTTTGTTTCAATATTTCTTAAATTTAGTAATTTTCCATGCATAACAGCTGGAAAATATTAGCTTCTTTTTTTAATAGATAAATACATAAATAGTATGTGCTTATATACTTTCTTTCCAACTGAAGCTTGATTAAAGCAACCTCCTCCAGGTATTATTTTGCATATTTTTTTTGTGGTTGTTGCTGCTGGGATTTTTTTTTCCTTTATTTATTTATTTATTTATTTTTTTTTTCTGTAGTGCTCTTTATCTACTTATTTCCTTAATTTTCATATTTCAGGACTTGCATTTAGTACTTGAATATCCTTTTGTTTCTCCCAGTTAATTAAATAATTCATATAATATTGTTTGTGGTTTTGGAGATCAAACCCAGGCCCTTATCCATGCTGGTTGAGTACTCTGCCACTGACTACATTCCCAGCTCCAATATATCATTTTTTCTGCTTGCTGTGGCTTGTGTACTTTAGCTTCCCAACATTTATAGCCTTAGTTGATGTCTGATTTTGACATTTCCCCAAGGTCTTGGATGGGAATAGCCCTACTTATGGTTCTGGGCTAACCAAAACCCTAGCTTTCATAAGAAGGGAATCAATGTGGCAATTTGCAACAAGTAAATGGTTCTCGTTGATAAAATCACTCAGTTGGCTGCAAAAAAAAAGACTTGGCTGTCTTCCAGTCTCTTTCTCTTGCATTTAGTAAAAAAGTCCACATTCAAATGCTCTTTGAATAATGATTTGGCTCAAATATCAGTTGAAAGAATTGTACTTCTAGGGATTTAGAATATTTCATTCTGGTATCCCTATTACCACCAAAAACTGGGATAGGACAACAAATTTCTTAAAGTTTTTGTACAAACACAGCTGCAGGATTTGTCAATATGCTGGACTCTTGGTACAAGTTTGATAAAAAGTAAATGAATTTTCTTTTACTACTTTATCAAACAGGGATGAGATTTATATTCCCATAATGAATAAAAATGATTTTTTTTATTTTATGGGATTACAAGTATATGGGTCCCTAACCCTTGGTTACTTGAATAGAACACAGTCTCTTTCATAGGCCCCTGGAATGAGGGAAATGCTTTCAGACTCTTAATTTAATTTACATTTTCTCATTTAAATGTTTACCTGCTGTATAAAGGCCATCCCCTGAAGAAACTATAAATCTTTGCAGGCTTCAGATGGAAAACGTAAGCTTTTATCTGTAATTGAGTCATTTTTAGGGGTTGATAAAATCACCATGAATTAAAGGTTCAAGAACTTACCTTTGCATTCCCCCTTTCAGCATCAAGAGTGTGGAAAGCTCTAAGTCCTCTGCACATCACAGTATGAGTCCACAGGCCTCACTGGGCACCCCCTCTAGCACTTCCTGTGGCTGAGTCAGCTCAGGAAGTGCAGCTGTTTCCTCCTTGTTGGGACTTCCCCTTCTGTCCAGCCCCTGGTGTCTTCTCTTTGTTGGATAATGGTAATATGGTCAGTTTCTTAACCCTGAACATGGTAGTGTCAAATTGTTATGGGTTGAATTGTGCCACCCTTTCCAAAGAAAAAAAAAATAAAACTATACACTGTTATCTTGACTTCCAGGATTTCACAATGTGATCTTATTTGAAGACAAGGTTTTCATAGAGGCGTTGAGTTTAATATGAGGAAATGAGGTCCTAAAGGCAGGTGCTAATCCAACTAGTGTCCTTATGAAGAGAGGAGATTTAAACATATGTAGAGAAAAAACAATGTGAAGAGACTGTCAAAGATAAACATTAAAAATAAACCACTAAGTGGAAAGGACAGATTTCAATTAGTAATAACTATGGTAATAGGGAAGTGTTCAGTGTGAATTGATTTCAACTTAAACATGTACTGAGCTTGATTTTTTTTTAAATTTAAAGATGTATTGAGGTAGTACAAAAAGGGCAAGAAGGGTGTCAATGAAGTAAGAGAAGTGAAACATTACAAAGCATTTGTCAGGGTAAATGTGATTAGGCCAGCTGTGTCTGCTAACTGGCAATTATCAAAGTTAGAATTTTATCCTCTGGCAGATCCTTAGAGATAGAGGCCCTGCCTACACCAATCTTTGCAGAAAGGCCCTGTAAATTGTTTTGGCATCTTTGATTTTTCTGAAGTAGGCAATTTAAAGGAAACTAGGATTGTCTTATGGATTTGCCTTTAAGCTCTTAGTTAAACTGTGCTAGTGTATAAGTCTTTACAGTCTACGCTTGAGGCCTAGGTAAGAGGACATAGAGGAGCTAGCTCCTTCAGAATTTGGTTAAGGCCAGAATCTTCGTCAAGACACAGAGAAAACATAATCTTCTACAAGACAGGCAGAGAGGCCTGGAACAGATTCTTCCCTCTGCATGGACATGTGCATTAAACACAAGAGGCTTGATTCTCCCTGTTGAAAATAGGAAAGGAATTTTTTTTTTTTTTTCTATCCCTTCTTTTTCACAGCGCATTTACTTTAGTAAACAGCAAGTAGATGTTATTTCTCTGTCTGTTCAAATGTATGTGAATCTTTTAGAAACCAGATAAGATTTTTTTGTCATCTCTATGGTCCGTGAATTCCTTTCTTAAGGACCTGGGAGCCATCTCTCTGAATGATACCGCATTTAGAGATTGCTGATTGATAACTCAGAGATAGCACCTCTGACTCCCAGTTTCTGTGCAAGGGATGACCCTAACTTCTGTAAGCATCATGTTCTAAGTTGCAGATCTGCCTCCTGTCATAGCAATATGAGTTGGTTTACCTCATGACAAAACTAGTTAATTAACACAGGTGGGGGATATCAATTACTAGGTGAATCAGGGCAAACAATGTGTGACAACTAGTGACATCAAGTCCTTTTATTCTGGACTAGTGGATTTTCTTGAGAACTTGAAAGCACTTTGTTGCATCTGCTTGGCTGAATAAATGGGTGAGATTTCTTTCTGCATTTTTAGATCTCATAGCAGATATGCCTATGAGAGCAACACTTCCTGGTTTAAGGCCTATTCAATAGTAAAACTGTTTTCTTTCTTTGCTACCTTGTGGGAGATTTCTGGGTTATGAGATTTTTTTTTTTTAATTGTATTTCTCCAATACCTCACAGTAATCAGAAAGAACCAACACTACTGACATCTTGATTTACGAATTCTCACCTGTGGAACCTCAAGATAATAAATTACTGTTGTTTGATCACTCAGTTTGTGGTACTTTGATGCAGTAGTTTTGGAAAATGAATAAAGATGACAGCTTGTATTTAAAATAGCTGGGTAAAATATAAGAACTTAATCCCAGTGTTTCAGATTTCTTTTAGGCTTCTTTTCCCCTAATGACATTTCCATGTAAAATGAATGAGAGTTGGAAAAGTCATCGATATATGATTCTGGTATCCTGGGGCTCTGTGAACATAATATTTCAATAATTCCCATTTTCAACTATTTAACACAAATTTGGTGGCTTTACATATTTCATCTACTAGAGATTAATGTCTTAGAAACACATCATTGATCTCTGCTTAATTTTACATGTCTATGCATCCACTTGAGCCTTAAAACATTTCAGAAGTTGTGAAGTGAACCCCAGGTTAGTATCTACCCAAATGATGCCATAATAAAAAATTATCAGTAAAAATAGAGATTTTAAAACTTTCATTCATTAATCAATCAAGACTGTCTTTAAAAGTTAATCATCTATTAAAATAACTTTTTGTTTTGGCTCTACATTCACACCAAGCTGGTCAGTAAATTTCTGAACTCTCTTCAAGGTGCAGTGAATCGCTCTTGCCCGGCAAATTAATAAACTCAGGCATGATATACACTATGTTGTTGTGGACAGTACTCTGTCCCCATTCAACACCTTTTCTTATGGTGATCAGTAGAGGGATGGAGAGGACATGTTTACCTTACTATCCACTATGTGAGAGAAAACAATGTAAGGACATCACAGCTTTGGCAAAGATTATTCCATGAATTTTCAGTTAAATATATCCTTGTTCTGTGTGCTAATATGGAAAGGAACCTGAATTATTCCTTGCCTTCCCCAGCTTTCAATGCCTGATAGAAGGATATGTTTTGAGTAAGAGATTAACAAAAGCAGCAGAGGTCATATCAGTGGAAATTGGCTTTACTGTCCTGCTTTCTGCATGTTAACTCAAGTCACAGTTTGATGTCAAATAATATAAATTTGGGCTTAGACAAGGAAATTATTTAGTCAGAAGACTATAGGAATAGGGAGAACATCCTGATCTCAGAAACCTACAAGTGTCCCCAAATCAAGTGGACAAAAAACTTCACTTTTATGAGTTAATGAGGACTAACAAAGAGTAGCAGAAACTTATAAGGGGAAGTTGAGCAAAGCAAAAAAGAATCAGTGGTGTCTGATAGGAAAAGGGTCTTGCTGTACTCAGTTAATTCTTAAGATAGGCTGATAAAGGGAACATGTTCCCTTTTTAGCTCTTACTTAGACTTGGTGGTGTGCAAACTGGGTTTGGTCAACATGGACTTACTGTTGAGCAAAGCCAGTTTTATTAATATCATCTCTTCCAACAATCCAACCCTTTTTTTCCTTGGGAAAGCATATACTTTGAAATATTTACATTACTAAAAATTGCTTAAACATTTCTTTAATGAATAGCTTATAAGTTCTTTAACACTTGGAAACAGCAAAACTGTGGTTTCAAAATCATTATCCAAGCCAGGTGCAGTGGTACATGTCTGTAATCCCAGTGACTCGGGAGGCTGAGGCAGGAGGATCACAAGTTCAAAGCCAGCTTCAGAAATTTAGTGAGGCCCTAAGCAACTCAGAGAGACCCTGTTTCTAAATAAAATACAAAAGAAAAGGGCTGGGGATGTGGATTAGTGATTAAATACCCCTGAGTTCAAAAGGAAAAAAAAAAAAAAAGTCTCAAGGAAAATATTGTGTTCTGTGCTCTTATGAAATGTTCTATGTCAGAGTCTCAAAACTACATGTTTAAAACAAACAACACACACACACAAAATGTAACATATTTCATATTCATATAAATAGTTTTTAAAAATAGTATCATTTAACTTAAGCATAGTATCTCTTGCTTCTAAGCATAGTATCTCTTGCTTCATTTTTCATGATTCAGAAAGTATTTACAAACTGAGGGCATTAAATAAATCAAAGGAAAACAAATTGAAAAACTATTTTAAACAAATGACACATTCCTTAAGAATCAATGTAAATTGGCAAACATGATTTTTTTTTGTTTTATACTTTTTTTTAAATTAACACAATAATCATATGTATTAGGGGGTCACAACATAATATTTTGTTAGATGTACAAAATGTATAATGACCAAATTAGGTCAACTGTAATATTCATTACCTCAAACACTTATCAGGGAGGAGAACATTCAGAATTCTTTCTTAGCTATCTGAAATATAAAAATGAATTTTTATGAGGTACATTCTTTTTCTGTGTAATGATGGGTATGGTCTGAAGGTTTGTTTACCCTTAAAATTTCTACGTTTAAATGGTAGTCCCCAGGTTGATGGCATTAGGAGATGGGGCCTTTGGGTAAGTGATGAGGTGCAGAAGGCAGAGCCCTACGAAAGAGATTAGTGCCCTTGTAAGAGACCTAAAGAAGCTCTTTGCCACTTCCAACATGTGAAGGCATGATGAGAAGTAGCCATTCTAGGAACCAGAAGTGAACACTCACCAGACACCAAGTCTGATACTGCCTTGCCTATCAGAAATAATTTGTTTATTGTATCTGATCCAGTTTATTCTATTTTGTTATAGCAGCCTGAATGGACTAATGAAAAATGTGAAATGGATTTACATGTGAATTTAAAAGTCTGTTTTAAATTATTTAATATAGGGTTTTGGGGGTGTACCTTAAGGGTAAAGTGCTTGCCTGGCATGTGTGAGGCTTTGGGTTCAATACCCAAAACTGCAAAAAGATAAAACTAAGAAAATAAATTATTTTGATTCTTCTTAGTTATACTTAAAACATAAAAGATAACATGATATCTAGTTATATTTATAACATTTAGGACAATAAGTATTCATTAATACAGAATATTGTAATAAGCAATGTGGATAGAAATATATATGTAAGCTATATTCTGGGTAAGAGGCTTTAATTTGTTATGGGACCTCAGCTTAAATGACGCATGAGATATTGGTAGGCTTAAATGTGATACATTAAAATTTTCATTCTTTTATTTTTAAAAAAATGACTTGAAATAATAAAGGGGACTTTGTAATAAGAAAATAGATTTTAGGGGGGAGTCTGTACATTTGTTACTATATAAATACTAAAGTAATTCTACTTTTGAAAGTAGCTCACATTGAAAAATCATCAAAGATAAATTACAAATTGTGTATAAATGAATGGCAATTATTGTATCAAAGTTTGTAGAATGTTGCCAAAGCAAAACCCCCAAAAACAATTAAAGCCTTAAACGTGTTAAAAAAAATAGATTTGATTCTTAAATTAAGATAGTTATATTCGGGGGAAGATGGCCGACAGGAGGGAGGTGCTCTCTGGACGCAGTTGCTGAAGAACGCGGAGTGGGAAGTTTGAGCACTTTGCTGGCGGTTCTATCGCAACTGAAAGGGAGCCGAGACATTCCTGCACCTCTGGACAGCGAAATACAAAGTTCTCAGGACCACAACAACCAGGGACAGAGTCCCAGCGGTCCACAGCCCGAAACAACGCTGTCGGTGCTGCAGGCGCAGGGGCCAAGACCATCTCGGCAAGGAGACGATCCACCCAGTGGCATTGAAATCGGCGAGGAGGGATAAAAAGAAGCCTAGAGGAGTGGGCGGTGTCCACGTGGAGCTCTTTCGCACTGCTTGCCAAGCCGACCCCCTCCCCCCCCCCCATGATCTGGACTGACACAAGGGTCTACGGAGCAGCTACTGAATGGGAGGAGAACGCCGCCATCTTTGAGAAGTGCAGTGGCTGATCCAGACAAAAGGGAAAAGACGGAGGAGACAACAGCTGCTGACATCCAGGGAGCCCCATCGCTCTGAAGGCAGCGCACACCTGGGTGAGACTCGGGTAACCAGCAGGGGAGGGCGTGTCTGAGGCCAGCCCAGCGGCCACAAGAAGCTACAACTGTGGGTGGGCGTGGGGAAAGGGTGCCTTTTGGAGGGTCCCCTTCCCGGTCACATTCATCTGCTGACACACAACCGCCCTGAGCCAATCTTCCCCGAGCTGACGCTGGCATAGGGTGCAGATTTGACTCGCAGACTTTCTGGACGTGATCCAATGCAGTTGGCTTAAACTGGAAAGGGAAAAGAGAGGGGGGCTTCCCAGGGCCCGTTTTGATTGAGACTTGGGGTTCGACTTTTTTTTTTTTTTTTTGGTTGGTCGGTCTGCTTGTGTAATTGGTTTTTGTTAGATTGTTTATTGTTCTTTCTCTTTTTTTGGCTTTGTTCTGTTTTGCTTTTTTTTGCATTGATTGTCAGTGTGTTTGATTGTTTGCTTCTGCTCCTTTTCTCGTTCCTTCTTTTCTTCCTTCTCACTTTGGCATCTCTTCTTCCTCTTTCATCTTTCATATTTGCACCCTGCCAGTGCATACTAAACAGAGGCAAAAACAAGCTGTATGCAGAATTTGGGATTTCTAGATACAGCGCAATTGAACTGGATAGCAAAGAGGTGCTATATATAGTTCACTCTCCATTTTATTGATTCTCTATTTCCTCTCTCTTACACCAATTTCTACTCTTTTAACATTTTATTTCTTCTTTTCCATCTTACTTTATATATAAATTGGTCTCTCCACCTAAGTGTCTACTCCATTCTCTATCTTCTCTCTTCTACTGATACTAAACCACTTCCAGTAAACCACATCAATAGAACTCTCCTTTCATACTTTCCAAGAAAGAACAATTCAAGACACTTCCTTCTTCTTAAACATAATACCTCTGTATCCAATACTTGAAGCTATAAAACCCCATCAGAAGCATACAGAGTAAATTGGAAATAATATCTGGGTTAACAAAATCTGTACATTGTGATCAAAATTGAATTTTCTGAATAGAAAGTGTTAGGTTTTAAAGTGTAAAGGAATTATAAGGGGAGCTGATAGCTTCGTACTATAGGAACAACATAAGGAATTAAGGTAAAATCGAAACAGTCAAGGTCCCACAGTGCAGGAAGAAAAGACACACAAGCAGCATGAAAAAACAAGGGAAGAAAGTGACACAATCAAATTAAGATTCATCATCAGTAGATTTCATGGCAAACACAGTTGGTCAAATGCCAGAGATGGAATTTAGAAATTACATATGCCAAATGTTTAGGGAACTTAAGAATGAACTCAAAAATGAGATGAGGGAGCAAGTACAGGAGGCAAAAGATCATTTTGACAAAGAACTCCAAAAACAAATACAGGAAGTAAAAGATTACTTCAATAGGGAAATAGAGGCCCTAAAGAGAAACCAAATAGAAATTCCAGAAATGAAAGAAGCAATAAACCAAAATAAAAGTTCAATTGAAAGCATCTCCAACAGAGTAGACCACTTGGAGGAAAGAACCTCAGACAATGAAGACAAAATATTTGTCCTAGAGAAGAATTTAGACCGTACAGCAAAACTCGTTGGAAATCAAGAACATAACATCCAAGAATTATGGGACAGCATAAAAAGACCAAACTTAAGAGTGATTGGCGTAGAGGAAGGGGCAGAGTTTCAAGCCAAAGGAATGAGTAATCTATTTAACAAAATAATTACAGAAAATTTTCCAAACTTGAGGAATGAATGGGAAAACCAAGTTCAAGAGGCATACCGAACACCAAACAAACAAAATCTCAACAGATCCACACCAAGATACATTATAATGAAAATGCCTAATATTGTGAGCAAGGAGAGAATACTAAAAGCCACAAGAGAAAGGAAGCAGATCACATATAGGGGGAAACCAATCAGACTATGTTCAGATTTTTCAACCCAGACTTAAAAGCAAGAGGATCCTGGAATAGCATATTTCAAGCTCTGAAAGAAAAGGGATGTCAACCAAGAATCTTATATCCAGCAAAATTGAGCTTTAGATTCGAAGATGAAATAAAAACCTTCCACGACAAGCAAAAGTTAAAAGATTTCACAACTCGAAAGCCAGCACTTCAGAGCATCCTGGGCAACATTTTTCATGAAGAAGAAGAGAAAGATGATAATGAAAATCAACAAAGGGAGATATTAAACTAAAGGAAATACTAACCAGAAGAGAAACCTAATCAAGCTAAAGACATAATTCAAATAAAAATGGATGGGAATAAAAACCATATCTCAATAATAACCCTGAATGTTAATGGCCTAAACTCGCCAATCAAAAGACACAGATTATCAGAATGGATTAAAAGAAATGACCCAACAATTTGCTGTCTCCAAGAAACACACCTCATAGAAAAAGACATCAACAGACTGAAAGTGAAAGGCTGGGAAAAGTCTTATCACTCACATGGCCGGCAGAAGCAAGCAGGGGTTTCCATTCTCATATCAAATAAGGTAGACTTCAAACCAAAACTAATCAAGAGGGACAAAGATGGATATTTCTTATTTTAAGGGAACCATTCATCAACAGGATATAAACAATCATAAATCTATATGCCCCAAATAATGGAGCACCTACATTCATCAAACAAACGCTTCTCAAGTTCAAGAGTAAAATAGACCACAACACAGTTATTCTAGGGGACTTCAACACACCTCTCTCAATAATGGATAGATCATCCAAACAAAGGCTAAACAAAGAAACTTTAAGCCTCCTTAAAACAATTAACAATTTAGACCTAACGGACATATATAGAATATTTCATCCCTCAGTAAAAGAATACACTTTTTTCTCAGCAGCACATGGCTCCTTCTCCAAAATAGACCATATATTATGTCACAAGGCAACTCTCAGCAAATATAAAAAAATAGAGATACTACCCTGCATGCTATCGGACCATAAAGGGATGAAATTGGAAATCAACGACAAAACAAGGAATAAGAAAAACTACTCCATCAAACTGGAAGCTAAACAACATGCTACTGGATGAACAAGGAGTTGAAGAAGACATCAAAGAGGAGATCAAAAAATTCCTAGAGGTAAATGAGAACACAGATACTTCATATAGAAATCTCTGGGACACTATGAAGGCAGTAGTAAGAGGAAAATTCATTGCACTGAGTTCATTCCTTAAGAGGAAAAAAAACCAACAAATAAATGACTTAACATCACACCTCATAACATTAGAAAAAGAAGAACAGACCAACACCAAGAGCAGTAGAAGACAGGAAATAATTAAAATCAGAGCAGAAATTAATGAAATCGAGACTAAGGAAACCATTCAAAGAATTGACAAAACTAAAAGTTGGTTCTTTGAAAAAATAAACAAAATTGACAGACCCTTAGCGATGCTAATGAAAAGAAGAAGAGAAAAAACTCAAATTACTAACATTCGTGATGAAAAAGGGAATATCACAACAAACACCTCAGATATACAGAATATAATTAGAAATTACTTTGAAAACTTGTACTCTAACAAAATAGAAAATACTGAATGCATTGACAGATTTCTAGAGTCATATGATTTGCCTAAACTGGATCTGGAGGCTATACACAATTTAAACAGATCAATTACAAGCGAAGAAATAGAAGATGTCATCAAAAAGCTACCAACAAGGAAAAGTCCAGGACCTGATGGGTTTACAGCCGAGTTCTATAAGACTTTCAAAGAAGAAATAATACCAATGCTCTTCAAACTATTCCAAGAAATAGAAAAAGAGGGAGCTCTTCCAGACTCTTTCTATGAGGCCAATATCACATTAATTCCAAAGCCAGGCAAAGACACAGCCAAAAAAGAAAACTTCAGGCCCATATCTTTAATGAACATAGATGCAAAAATCCTCAACAAAATCCTGGCAAATCGGATACAAAAACATATCAAAAAGATAGTGCACCATGATCAAGTGGGGTTTATCCCAGGGATGCAAGGCTGGTTCAACATTCAGAAATCAATAAACATAATACACCACATCAATAGACTTAAAGACAAAAATTCATATGATCATCTCAATAGACGCAGAAAAAGCATTTGACAAAATACAACACCCCTTTATGTTCAAAACACTGGAAAAACTAGGAATATCAGGAACATATCTCAACATTATAAAAGCTATATATGCAAGGCCCCGAGCTAACATTATCTTAAATGGAGAAAAATTGAAAGCATTCCCTCTAAAAACTGGAACAAGACAGGGATGCCCCCTTTCACCACTGCTATTTAACATAGTGCTGGAAACTCTGGCCAGAGCAATTAGACAGACGAAAGAAATTAAAGGGATCCAGATAGGAAAAGAAGAGCTCAAATTAGCACTATTTGCTGATGACATGATAATCTTCCTAGAAGACCCAAAAAACTCTACCAGAAAACTTTTACAACTAGTAAATGAATTTGGCAAAGTTGCAGGTTACAAAATCAACACACATAAGTCAAAGGCATTTTTGTACATCAGCAACAAAGACTCTGAAAGGGAAATGATGAAAACTACCCCATTTACAATAGCATCAAAAAAAATAAAATACCTGGGAATCAACCTAACGAAAGAGGTGAAAGACCTGTATAACGAAAATTATAGAACACTAAAGAAAGAAATTATAGATGAACTCAGAAGATGTAAAGACCTACCTTGCTCTTGGATAGGTAGAATTAATATTGTCAAAATGTCCATACTACCAAAAGCACTATACAGATTTAATGCAATTCCAATCAAAATCCCAATGTCATTCTTCAAAGAAATAGAAATAGCAGTCATGAAATTCATCTGGAAAAAATAAGAGACCCAGAATAGCCAAAGCAATCCTGAGCAAGAAAAGTGAAGCAGGGGGCATCACCATACCGGACCTTAAATTATACTATAAGCAATAGTAACAAAAACAGCATGGTATTGGCACCAAAACAGACTGGTGGACCAATGGTACAGAATTGAGGACACAGAAACTAATACAAATAATTTCAGCTATCTTATATTAGACAAAGGTGCCAAAAGTGTACAGTGGAGAAAGAATAGCCTCTTCAACAAATGGTGCTGGGAAAACTGGAAATCCATATGCACCAAATTGAAATTAAATCCTTATCTCTCACCATGCACAAAACTCAATTCAAAATGGATCAAGGACCTAGGAATTAGAACAGAGACAATACGCCTAATAGAAGAAAAAGTAAGCTCCAATTTCCAACATGTCGGATTAGGCCCCAAGTTCCTTAATAAGAATCCTGTAGCGCAAGAATTACTACCAAGAATTAATGAATGGGATAGATTTAAACTAAAAAGCTTCTTCTCAGCAAAAGAAACAATCAGTGAGGTGAATAGAGAGCCAACTAATTGGGAACAAATATTTAGTACATGCACATCAGACAGAGCACTGATATCTAGAATATATAAAGAACTCAAAAAACTTTACACCAAAAAAACAAATAACCCAATCAATAAATGGGCTAAGGAATTGAGAAGACACCTCTCAGAAGAAGATACACGATTAATTAACAAATACATGAAAAAATGTTCAACATCGCTGGCAATTAGAGAAATGCAAATCAAAACTACTCTAAGATTTCACTTCACTTTAGTCAGAATGGCAGCTATCAAGAACAAAAGCAACAATAAATGTTGGAGAGGATGTGGGGAAAAAGGCACACTCATACATTGCTGGTGGGAATGCAAAATGGTGCAACCATTATGGAAAGCAGTATGGAGATTTCTTGGAAAACTGGGAATGGAGCCACCCTATGACCCAGCCATCCCACTCCTGGGTCTATTCCCAAAGGACTTAAAAACAGCATATTACAGTGACACAGCTATCTCAATGTTTGTAGCTGCGCAATTCACAATAGCTAGGTTGTGGAACCAACCTAGATGTCCCTCAGTAAATGAGTGGATTAAGAAAATGTGGTATATACGCACAATGGAATTTTACTCAGCAATAAAAGAAAATAAATTAATGGCATTTGCAGGTAAATGGATGAAGTTGGAAGACATAATGCTAAGTGAAGTTAGTCAGTCTCAAAAATCCAAGTACCAAATGTTCTCTCTTATATAAGGAGGCTAGTTCATAGTATTGTTGGATGGGAGGGTACATACGAGGACTAGAAGAACACTAGAATGGTCAAAGGGAAGGGAGAGTAAGGGAGGGAGCAAGGGGGGAGGGAGAGGGAGAAAAGGAAAAAGAAAAGAAAAGGTGTTTGAATGAGATGGATATCATTTTCCTAAATGCATGATTGAAGACCTGAAGTGTACGAATATACTCTGTATGCAAACAATTGTATGTTAAAAGATGCTAAATACATGCACTATGAGTTGTACATATTAAAAATTATAAATAAAAAAAATTAAAAAAAATTTTTAAAAAAAGATAGTTATAATGATTTTCCCTGTGACTTGTATTTAGCACTTATTTGAACTTCTGAGGCCTTTCACATTGCTTTTAAGTTAATAGTATTGCCAATTGTTGAAGACTTTTCTGTATAGAAATCTTTCCATATAAGTAACACAGATATAAAAATCCAAGACTACTGTGTAGTAATCCAATAATTAATCAAGCAGTGATTTTTCTGTGAATAATTGCATTCCCCCAAACATCTAGCATTGATTTACACTAAACACAAGAATCAGATTTGGGGCTTATTGTACTCTATGTGAATACCAACAATGGGGTCACATTTTATGAAATATATCTTCACTGGGCTTTGCCATGTGTCTATATTATACACAACTGAAAACTGCTAATAAAAGGCTGATGTTTTCTAAAGCCCTTATCATCTACTAATATCTCAGTTTGCATTCATTTCTGAGATTAAGAATATGTTGGCAGAACAGAGAACTATGGGTAGTAGAGATGACAGAGACAAACAAAACAATATGATTGCTGGGCTGGGATTGTGGCTCAGCGGTAGAGTGCTCGCCTCACACTTGTGAGGCCCGGGTTCGATCCTCAGCACCACATAAAAACATAAATGCACTGCATTGTGTACAACTAAAGGAAATAAATAAATATTAAAAAAATATATGATTGCCATGGATGGTCCTGAGCTGTGATTCAGAGTTATGAAGTTAGATAAATTATTTCATCTTTCAATTTCTCAGTCCCCACTATAAAGAAGGATTAATACCTGCACTCATTATACATTTATAAATGTAGATAATTTCTTCTCAAAATAAGGTGTCATTAACCTAGCCCTCATTCTGACCTCCACATATAAGATTATTTACCAGAAGCCCTAAAGCCATAATTACACTTGCAAATAAAAGGGAATGAATATTATGCAGTTTAGCTGATTCTGGTCCACATTACATAGTAAGAAACTCCAAAGACAAAATGTTTCTTAATAGGGAATTTGGATTTTAAAATGCCATTATGGTACATACACAATGTATTGATTATTATACTTATTAATATGTAATGGGCATGCACTAATAATGTGAATATTCTAAGTGGGATAAATGAACACTGTAAATACCTCATACCAAAGGTCAACTTTTGCCTTTTAGGATCAGAAAATAATCTGGTTTTCAGGATATTAGTTAAGTAATTTAGAATTATATTTTACATAGTCAATGCAAGCATATCACATAATGAGATATAAACTTTACCCTAAATTTCAAAATAAAGCCTGGTATTTTTAAAAAAATCTATAATTTATGTGAAAAGCTTGAATTTCCAAGCATTCTTGTTTGTGCTCTGTCACTTAAAATTTATTATAGTTAACCAGTTTGAAAAACATTGTCTCAGTAGTCACTGTAAGGGTCAAATTATTTAGTGAATAAGAAATGTGCTTGGTATTTTCTTTACTGCATACATAAATATGTGATCAAATGTGAGACAATAAGATATAGTTTGAAGGAGATGGGAAAAGCAGTAAGTTCAGAACAGTAATAAAGTTGGTAACAAGGAGAGGGGATAGAAGGGGGAATAAATTAGGTCATTATGAGAAAATGAATTGTTATAAATGGAGAGAAAAATAATTAAAAAAGAAATGGAGCTGTCCTGAGATACTCTCCCCTCCCCCACAGAATGATAGTACTGTTAAGACTTGATTTGATTCCTGGTTTAATTATGCTGTGAATTATTAAACTTGATTTAGATGTATAATTATATGTATCAGAATGTGAAAATATGGCAATTTGATATTTAAAAGAGTTTTCAACTCTTTTTACAAAAAGAAAAAATAATACCTTTTATGATTCATTAAACAAATTCTGATCATTTTGTGTTTGACATTTTCATTGATACATAATAAATCATGTGTAATGATTTAGAAACCTAAATGCAAGCATCCCAGGTGTTTTATGGAATTGAATGTTTAACACATTATTTTTTATTCTAATTTGGTGATTAAATTTTATAGAATAAAATCAAGGTCTCTTATTACTGTGGTAATATCTTCCTATCTTTCTAAACATATGTAAAATATGCATATATTTAATAAATGTAAATGTATTTAAATATGAAAAAATATATACTTATATGTATCTAGCTATATGTAAATATACAGCAACAAACTAAAGAAAAATATGAAGAGGAATAAGTTATTCCTTATTAAATAAAATATGGAAATAGAGAGATAGTTAGATTTTCCTAAATATACCATTCTGACAAGATAAACTACAAGGCAAATCACTTATTTAATCTGCAAGCTTCATTGGTGTCATTGAAAGGTACATTGTCTTCTTTTATGGAATGAAATTTGACCTAGCCTGTATATCACATATATTATATCCTAAGGGTTGTGGAAAATTGACTGTAAGGATCTATCATTAGTCAATGTGTATGAAAGGTAATAACACTGACATTCCTAAGTATGTAGGAGAAATCATGTCCACATTGTAATATGCTGAAATTTTTCATGATTCCAAAGAAGATAAATGAGCAACCCTTTCTCTCTCCTTTTGTATGATTTTTTTTCCTTGTGTTTTATAATTTACCTATACATTGTTTTGTTTAATAGAAATCATTTTTCTTGTTAAAAATCTTATGCTTATTCAATATTGTAAACATTTTAATATTTAAATTAAGCTTTCTAAGTATATCAGCCAATGACAAGAAAAAAATGAATTAAAATATAAAATACCAAAAGAATTATTTTTATATTATAACATTTCCAACTTCCAATAAGATCTTTATTATTGTGGTACAATTTTTCTGTCTCTCAACACAAACATTCAAGATAGCTGTTTATGTGTCAGTAGGAAGATGGGGCTCAAGAAATAACTAGAAAATAGAAGAGGTAGGAAGGACACACTCAAGTTCTGCTTGCGCTTCTGCCCTGAAGTAGGTCACAAAACCTCATTCTAGAGATGCTATCCTTTATGCAGAGGAAAGTGAAATCCTGTCCCAAGAAGAATCTGAAGAGGTCTACTAAGTTGACACCAGCACATTTCCATTAGATGGTAAACTTCTTGTCTAATCACACTTCTTCATGACTGTCCACTCTTTATCACATCTAGGCATTAACATGAATTCATCTATTTCTTTTGGTCTTCCTTCCTGAAGTCTTCTAGTTCATGTAAAACTTATATTAAGTAAATTTGGATTCTTTCTTCTAATTAATATTTATTTATTTATTTATTTATTTATTTATTTATTTATTTTATTATAGGCATCACAGCCATTCACATTGCTATGTGGAGGAAGTATAACTTTCTTACTGCTATGTACTGTTGACATATATTATTTAAAAATATAAAAGATCATCTTAATATTTTCTACTATAAATTGACAATAGTCACTAATGAAAGGTAGTAATTTACAGAGAAAATTTTGTATCTCAAAAATATGTCCTTAAAATATATTTTCTTAAAATATATTTGCCCTATTTTGTTAAATATATTTTTCTGTAACAAATAAAACATAAGTCATTGTCAAGGTTATTATGAATTATAAGTTACTGAGACCTTGTTAATCAAAAAGCTTTAAGAATCAATAAACTGGATATTTGGACTGAGAGATGGAGTAAACAAATATTCAGAAGATTTTCTAGAGATCAGTTGCTGTGTTATATGTCCACTTACTTTATTTCATTTCAATCCCCTTATATTAGTATCATCAATTTCATCATATGTTAGATTAACCTTAAAAAATGATAAAATTTCCTCAATTACCAAGTATCATAGTTGAAAGATAATGTTTTCATACATGACTCTGTATGTAATTATATTCTTTTTAACATGCTAGTAATTGTCAGATTGAAAATAATGGGTATGTTTTATCATCAAAAATACCCATACCATTTATACATTCTTATTATTTATTTATTTTTTGCAGAATTATGCCATGTTATTACCTTTAAAAGTTTTCCAGTTGATTTCCAGTCACACATCTGTATAGTGCCAACCAAATTTCAAATGAACCCTTGGGACCTTCAGCATACTCCTCTCTCTTCAGAACCTGTCTGGCCTTTCCAGCCTACGTAGCCAAGCACATGCACACTCCTGGGGTTTCCTGCACAACACAGATTCTCTTCTTCTTCTGCCCTGCTGCAGTGCCTATTCCATGCCTTTGTAGGTTGGAAAGAACTATCATAAAATTCTGCATTTGTTTTATAACATGGGTTTGGACACT
This sequence comes from Tamias sibiricus, assembly GCA_025594165.1. Classification (NCBI taxonomy): domain Eukaryota; kingdom Metazoa; phylum Chordata; class Mammalia; order Rodentia; family Sciuridae; genus Tamias; species Tamias sibiricus. The sequence goes on from CM046662.1 coordinate 148,863,713, forward strand.
GGTTCTGACTTTGACTGATTAAATCCAAAATGAAGTTTTCTGGGTGCTTCTAAACAGTGTGATAAATGGACAGCCAAAAGAAGTAGAGATATCAGCCATTCCTTTCCTACCATGGGACTATGTTTTAGAAATACTGAAAGGTGTGTTAATTTCAATAGGAAAAACCATAAAATAATAAAGAAGCCAATCCTTAAAAATACAAACATTATTGAGTAATTGTTAATGTAACAAAAATAGACAAATATTTATTTTTCAAAAATAGTGAAGTACTCTACAGTTTTAGCCCAAATCACCAAACTTATAAAGGGTTACTGCTTTATCTTGCTTGGAATCATGAAAAATTTTAGCATACTACAATGCGGACATGATTTTTCCTATGTACAATACAATAAACAAAGCATAGGAATTCAATTATTTAAGATCACATTTATGTGTATCTTGAAAATACACTAGATATGCAAACAGGATTATAAAAAGATATTGGAACTTTGAATACCATACCTCAACATGTGACACCTTGTCATACAAGTATTTAATCTGAAGAAAACTGAAAAATCACAGAGGCAGAAACATCATTCTCAATCTTCTGCCTTCTCTCAACCTCTTACCCTGATCATCCTTTTACGACAAGAGTCCTCCCCTAAACTCAGAGGGAAGATTATCACACAGATAAGTCTATTAAATTCCCCCAGTTTATTACCATTAGGTCTAGTCACTTTTTACCAAATCATACCTCTACAGGAGTTTCTACTCTTCATCAAAACTAAGCATGAATGCATATAATTTTTCTTGCATCTTTGGATCTTCATTTCTAAAATCACCCTTGTCGCATAAAATTTTAATTAAATATATTTGTTATGCTTTCCTCCTGTTAACTTCTTTTTCATTACAAAATATCACCCATGAAACTTGTGATGGGTGAGAAAAGTGTATTACTTTTTTCCACTTCAAAGCTATTCTGAAGATTCAAATGAGGATAAGCTAAATTTGGTTTTGATGAATGTACATGTTTTATTCATCATAATATGACTTCTTATATTTTATAGATTTATATCAGTTTACAAGTTTCTTCAACATAATCTTAAGAATAGTTGTTTCTAGTACCTACTTTTTACCTATAATTAAATATCATTAATATGATTATATTTACAAAGTTTATATACAAAAAGGATCAGTACAATTTGTAATCTTGTAAAAAAATAAACTAAAATGCTGTTGTAGTAATTCTGTGAAACCAAAGATAATTATCTTATTTTCTTTAATGTTAATTAATTTCCTAATCAGAAGTTGATTCTTCCTGCAGTCTTCCAAGATTTTCAAAATAATATTACACAGTATCACTGCTTCATTATACAATATACTTGAATTGAATTTCTCCTACCTAAATTTTGCATAGAATTTCACTGCACTTAGGACAAAACAAAAGAAACAACTGGCTTATGAAAATATGAGTAGACAGATGTTTCAATAATTTCATAAAAAAAACTCTTCTGTTTAGAACTTGAGAGAACAGGAAGTTATTTAAGGATCAGGCAGATGACAGAATAATTGTTTCCAAAATATTATTTCTTTATGTCAATATATAAAAAGTCCTCAGTCATTACAGGATATTTATCTTCAAGATGGTTTGTAATTATAATGTTGGTAACGTCAAAAACACTTCACACTTCCACTGGGAAAAGGCAAGAGAATGGACTCCCTAAGTAACTCAAATATCTTTGTACCTAGATGGGATTTCAGCCAATCTTCAAATCTCACACATCATCTAATTCTTTGCAATTCATTTGTTAGATGCTCCCTATTTCAGTGTAAAAGAACTTCCTTACTATAATAAAGTCTGGAAGGAATACTTCACTGGTAACCCATCATTGTTCTATTAAATAAGACTGAAAGACATATTAATATTAACCAATACACTTATCTTATTAGCACTACTTTAATAAAAATACTGAAAGCATAATTCTTAGCTGTCACTTTGTTATCAGTTCTAATGATTCATTTGGTATTGTGATTTTATTTTTCTTTCTCATATACCACAAATTTATTGCTAAAACCAATGATACATAAGTTGCAAATACTTCACCCGATTGAATAGCTTAAATATATATTATTAAAATAAAAAGGTTTAGTGAAAATGATAATTAGATACATCAAGTAGATTAAACAAATACAATAAGAACTAAGATTTATATACAGTTCCATTATTCTAAGATTCAGCTTCTTTTTGGTGACTCAGCATCTTCGCTGTGTTTCAAGCGGGTTAGAACAAAATGTTAGAATAACACAGGTGGGTTGTCCCTCAGTGGAATGTCATTTCTTTAAAATACTTGAGGCTCTTGGTTCAGTTCCTGGGCATGCACGTACAGGTCATAAACACACACACACACACACAAACAGAAGAAGGAGGGGAGAAATAAGAAATAAAATCAATAAAAATAAATAAAATTTTGCTAAACAGTGAAAATAGTTTGGGAATCGTATTTGAACCAAGCAAACATCATTATTGTTTGTATCCATGAATTCTCCCTTACACCATAGCCAGGATTTCACAGATGAATGTCATTAATCATGAAGCTCTGTGGTCAAAAATCACATGTATTTATCAATGCATGTATATTTTATACTGCTTTCTACTTAAATAAATTTATTTCATACTGCCAATAATTCAGAAGAAGTGCACATAAATACATACAGTACCATGACTAGATGAAAGAAAAGTGGGAAAAATTATCAGAAAAAACTTGGAGAATTCTTGTCACAAAGTAAAATGTGAAGAATTGATAGCTTGTATTTGATTTAGTCAGGTATATAAAAGGAAGAAACAGTGATTCTATAAAATACAGAAGCTATCAAAAAATAACCTCAAACCTTTATTTGGACTTTGGGTTCAAATGCAGTTGTAACAAAGTATTGCACATTTAGTGTCTTAAAACAGCATAAATTTGGGCTTGGGTTGTGGTACAGCATTGCCTTCCATGCATGATGCACTGGGTTTGATCCCTAGCACCACACTAAAAAAAAAAAAAAAAAAAAAAAAAAAAAAAAAAAAAAAAAAAACTAAAGAAAGGTATTATGTCCATCTACAACTAAAAATATTTTTAAAACAGCTTAAATTTATCATCTTGCAGTGCTGGAAGTCAGTTTGAAGTCTTAATTAAGTACCATGGGCCAATGCCATTGTTTCTCTAGGGCAAGTTCATTCTGGAGTCTCTAGAGACTAATGCCTTTAAAAAAAAAAATATCCTACTAGGTCATATCTTTTTCCTCTAACTTCAAATTCAGCAGCTTTTCATCTTCAAATCTCTCTATATGTCCATAGTCATATTGGCTTTTCTAATCTGACCATTGTAAGGATCTTTGTGATTGGTTTGCTTCCTCAAAATGCCAATATAATCTCCTGTTTGTGGCTTAGTTCTAGAATATCTCCCAGAAGCTCAGGTTAGGTGTGTTAGGTGACACAACAATATTTTGCAGTGAAAAAAGAAATGGAACGTAAGGATTCTACTCTCATCGGTGTTTTAATACATTTGATAGACTAATAATTTGAATGGATTTACTGGATGGTGTGGTAAATAATAGATGAGTGGGACATGGTTGAAGGAAGTGGTTCATTTGGGGCCTGGTCTTGCGAAGTATATCTATCCCTGGTTCCATTTGGTCACTTTCTCTCTGCTACCTATCTAGCATGAATTGAGTAGCTTTTCTCCACTACACAATTCTACCATGATGTTCAGTCTCACCTCAGGCCTAGAGCAATAGATTCAGCTCAATATGTACTGAGATCTCCGAAACCATGAGTGGAAATATTCCTCCTCCTGTAAGTTGTTCTTATCAGGTATTTTGGACAGTGCCGCAAAATGTTGACCAACATACTGACCATCTCAAATTCTCAATACAATCTCATTTAGAGAGTCTGTTATGACATTTAAAATTACATATTTTTATGGTCTTGGGATTGGAAGGTGGGCACATTTGGGGAGTCATTAATTCTGTCTACCAAATTGACTGACAGCATATGTACTCATTAATGTACTGGCATTAATCATTGTACCATTACTTCTAGAAATACCAATCTTCCTTGTTTACCAATTTTATTGGTGAAAGTATGGTCTTAAACTGTAAACAGAGATGAACTTTAACCTACCTGAATTCCTAGACAACTTTAGTCTTTATTCATCCCTCAAACCTAAAAATCATGATATCTTAGGCAACAATGAATTTCATTTCTAAAACACTTGCTGAGATATGGGATAATCATTGCTAAGAGCTGGGTTGAAAGAAGACTAAAAAAGAGTGAGGTATTTAAATTGCAGTAGAGATATTGATATCATGATACTCTTCATGATATCACTTAGTGACTCCTATGCTTTTTATTGCCAAAAGAATAATCAAAGCGAGTCTGTTTCATCTTTAAATTGTGTCAATCTCTACATTAATCACATGACATCAGAATTGCATGCCTTCAAGTAGGGATTGGCTAATATCACAAAACTGAGAGGCAAAAATTTGCAATTGCCATTTTTTTACATCAGGTAAGGGTGCAACAATTTATTGCATTTATGATTATTTATGAGTTGCATTAAGCATGTCAAAGCTATATCATCCATTTGATCAAAGCTCAATTCACAAATCTGCTCATATAGATAAATTGAATTGAAGTATTAATTAAATACTTTTTCTATTTTTAAAAGTATTAATTTAAAAGTATTAATTAATACTTTTTCTATTTTTGTTCAGCTTAATGAGAAATATTTATATTTATTGTTAAGGAAAATCAGTTTCAGTCAACTCCATGGTGCAACTGCTTGCAAAAGTCATAGCATTCACAAATGAACATTATGAACAAAAGAATGCTTTTAATTCATGGTGATGATTCTAAATTTAATACGATTGCTTTATAAATACTACTTTTTGGTCAAATAAAATGTCCTCATTTCAAGTAAAACATTATTATATTTAAAATATATAGCTAGATATATTTAAGCTGATTTCCTTTAGGATTTAGGAACTAAAATTTCTGAAAAGTGGTAGTTTTCAGAAGGAACAAAACTTTTTTTTCTATGAATTTTCTTCCGATTTAATTATCTCATTGTTTAAAGACTTAATTACTCTCTTCCCAATCTGATTCTTCCAAATATAAAAAAACAGTGGATTTATTTTTGCCAAATACAACATGTATAGTAATCCCTGAAGAGTCATGCTGTACTCTTCAAAAGATTCTTCTCAGCCAAACAGATGACTGTATTATAATTATAAATAAGAACACATCAAACCCACACATCCCTCAGTGAAAAAGTACAAAGTCAAATAATAAAAATACATAATTTTAAGGAGGCAAAATATGATATCCACATTCAAAGAAATTTTGAGAAAGTCATAAAAAGTGACATAAAAAAATGCAGAATACATTGGAATTAAAAAGATAAGATATATTTGTGAAATGTTAAAATAATTTCTTGTCATATATTTGATAACTAGATGACATCATAAGTTGACTTGAAGTTATTAACTTGTCAGTGTTTAATATGCTATATTTTGGTTTATGTAAGTTTATATAATATTGCATTCCACTTTCTATTTCTGGAAAAACACTTGCTTCTTCATATTCTATTAAAAAGAACCCCAAGAATTATTTTTTAAACAGTAAGAAATAAATATCAACAAATAGAAAATCAGAAAATGCTTTCAAAATAAAATGTTTTTATTTTATATTAATGTATTTATCTTTTATTTCATTGTAAGAAGAATCTTCCTTGATGTAGGGATAATTTCTACGTAGAAAGAATAAACAACTCAGCAAGCAAAGTAGAAAGAATACTCACTTTAAATTATAATAAAGTAGAATAATTTAATAAGACAGTAAAAACCATACATGAAAAATTTTAAGGAAAATCTTGCGAAGTGAAACTAAATTCACAAAATATTTATTAAGCAAACTAGTATTATCACATTAATGTGGAAAACAGCCAAGTGTTTAAAAAATAAATAAGAAGTAGACTATAATGTTAAGCTATTTCACCAATGAGTTTAAATAAAGGGTGTGAATTCCTTTTTAAATTAATCTCTACAATTCAGAGCAACTTGTCAGTGATATGTTATAACCTATGTTTGGTGTTATATACAAGTTTGCATTTCTTTTATTTTTTTCTGGCAATATTTTTCTGTTCTTTTTATCTTAATGGGAACCTCATTAACCTTAATGATACAGTAAAAAAATTGTCAAGCAGTTAATGTAAAGGTCAAATAAAAAACCCAACAGGTATTTATAAAATTATATATTAGATACTATTATTGCTTCTATTTTAAGATGAACATTTTTGAGCTTCTACAATAGAAAAAAATAGAAAACTTATATTAGAAAGGATAGCAGCTAACAACATGAAAGGACAGCTCTTCTGGGTAAGTTTATTAATTTCAGTATACACTTATACACATAAACACACAAATATGAAGCTATTTTTTCCTACTGAAATCCAACAATAATTCCTGAAGTTACCTTAATAGTCATTGAAATGTAGCATATTGCCAGGTGTGATGGTGTCTGACTCTAATACCAGTGACTCAGGAAGCTGAGGCATGAGGATTGCAAGTTCACCACCAGTCTCAGCAATTTATCATGGCCCTATATAACTTAGTGAGACACTATCTCAAAATAAAAATAAAAAAAGACTGTAGGTGTGGCTCAGTTGTAAAGTGCACCTGGGTTCAATCTCACTACCAAAAATAAATAATGTTGGGTATATATATATATTTATATTTTTATTATTCTAGTTTTCATTACTATACCAAAACACCTGAGACTGAATACGTTGTTAAAAAAAAAAAAAGAGGCTTAATTTTGCTCATGGCTTGGGTGGTGTGAATTCTAGGTTCTGCATCTGGTATTGACCTCTCTCTGAATCAACTTTCTGTAACAATAGCAAATACCTGAAAAAAATCATTTTATACAGGGGAAAGGCTTATTTGGCTTTTAGTTTTGGAGTTTTCAGTCCATGATTGGTTAACTCCATTGCTCTGCGTCCATCACAGGATAGCATCTCATGGTGGAAGTACACTATGGAGCAGAATTGTTCACCTTATGGCTGGGAAGCAAAAGAGAAAAAATGAAGTGGATGGGGTCGCATTATCACTTTCAAATTCATGGACAAAGGACATGAATACCTCCTACAAATCTCCAAGTTTTAAGAGTTCCCCCAAGTCTCAATAGCACCACGGGCTGGGGATACATCTTCCAACTCATGTTTATTTGGGGACATGTAAGATCCAAACTACTGTACCCTTTTATAATGGGAGAGTCCAAAGGCAGTGCAGAATATATCACATGGCAAGAAACAGTATGCATGTGTGTGTGTGTGTGTGTGTGTGTGTGTGTGTGTGTCTAATCTCTTCCCATTTTTATAAACCCACCAGAATTCAATACAGGATACTCTACTCCAATTACCTTACCTAATCCTGAATACTTCCCAAAGGACCATTTCTTCCCAAAGAACCCACCCTCCAATTAAGTTTTCACACATTATAACTAATAATTTGGATTACATTCCAAGGTATGAAGCCTTGTGGAGACATATAAATTACATTTAGAGGATAACAGTGATCTAGTGAATTTAGCATATTTAAATAGATATGCTAATTGACGTGAATATTTATGATCCATATCACTGATGATAATAATTTATTATATTGTATTATAATTATATTATAATACATTTTATTATATTACATGGATATAAAAAAGCAAAGAAAAAGGAAGATAAGAGGAAAGGTGGCTATCTATTGCTGCATAATAAATTACATCACAATGTAGTAACTTAAAATAATAAATGTATTTTATGTCACACAGTTTTTGTGAAATTATCAGCATAAATTATCAGTGTGAAATTATCCTGGTGTGGAGATTGTCATAAATTTGTGGTTGAGATGTTGACCCAGATCTGGAGTCATGAGAAGACTTGGCGATGGCTGGAGAATGTATTTCCGATGTGATTTATCACCTGGTTGGAAAGTCCATCCTGGCCCTTAACAGGTCATTGTACCTGACCATGTGGACCTTTCCTTAGGGTTGTTTGAATGCCCTTACAGCAGACCTTTGTGTTGTCCTTTCTGTTTAATAAATTCCATGCTAACTATTCCCACTAGAAAACAATGGGCATTAATGCATCTTTTTCCTATCACATTCATCAAGAGAAAATATATATGGCCTATTTCTTTCAACCATGTGAGAAATGAGTGAGATGAAGATAAATATCATTTATATGAAGCAACAGAACATCATGAATCTCATAAACAAATTATCTCCTATAAACTTAAAATAAGGGGCTCTTCTGCAGCTCAGATAATTCATGATAATTCATCTCACAAATTAGAAGGGATTCCCACTGGGTTTTCTTACTCTTACTCAAACCCATTGATAAATGACCCACTAGTCTCTTTTCCTTGAAGAAGGTGGTGTGCTTAACTAACAATAACTGTTATTAGTGCAACCAGAAATACTAGCGTTGAAGCATATAAGGAGGAACAGGGAAAACTAAGCTCAGATTCCTTGCAATCTATGTGCTACTTTGTCAGTTACTCACTGGAGAGGATATGAGCTGGAAGTGTCATTAGAACCAGTCTCAAGAAAAAAATAGATTTATTTTGGTGGTAATAATGGCAGAATTCTTCTCTAAGAGTTTTCTACAAGTTGCTACTCAGACAGCAGCATTGAAAACATAGCTAAAATACTCTCAAGAAATCTACAGAAACCTTTAATTGTATTTCTGAATCTATTGCCAGTAACTTGAAATCTTAGAAGACATGTAATGAATGGCCATATTTATTTAGTCAAATTTCTTCAGAATTTTCCTAGTTTAGGGGTTCAAGTGTGCGAGGCTAGGCATTCATTACTCAAAACTTCATGTATGCCAAACTTCTATATTAAGGATGAAAACTTTGTATCTCAAACAAATAAAATACTGTACAGTCATCAGACTCAGTTTCCTTAGAAGTCGGCAAAAGATGATTTTACTTGTCATACATACTTCTTTAATGTATGCAATTTGCTTTCTTCTTTCTTTACCTTCTTTTGGTTTACTAACAACTAACTACAATGCCAATAAAAGTAAATGCCACTAAGTAAAACTGTAAGGCCCTAAAACTAACCAGAGTTTTACTGCAACCCAGGTTATTTCTTCAAGAATTGATTTTCCTAGTGCACTAAAACAGACCACAGTGAGAATGGTGCTAGGGAAATATAGGAAAGCAGTGAACTAAGAAAATGAGTCACATCACCGAAGAATGACCAGTAGTCTAAATACCGTATTCATAATAAATATCAATGGCAATAACTGTATTCATAATAAATATATCAATAAATATCAATGCCAGAGCCACACTTAAGCATAAACCTCATCCAAAGATCCATCCAAATATCAACAGAACTTTTAAGAGATTAAGTGTGCTGGTGTCATTTATGCTCACAGAGTAGTTTAATACCTGTAATCACCCCAGAATATCTACATGCAGTTATTCTAGCTATTGCTCTTTCATTCCCAAGTTTATTATCTCAAAACTGTCTTTATGGGGGTTGGGGTTATGGCTCAGTGGTAGAGCGCTCCCCTAGCACGTGTGTGGCCCAGGTTCGATCTTCAGCACCACATAAAAATAAAGGCATTGTGTACAACTAAAAACAAATAAATAAGTATTTTCTAAAAACTGTCTTTATGGTCATCATTACTGTTCAAAGATTTAATTCCTTGAATGCTAATATTGGTGTTATGAAATTTGTTCCAGGTGCTCTTTAAATCATATACTTTCTAATAAAATAGTAGAAACATGTTTAAAATGTAATTTGAAATTATACCAAACAGAAAAAAATAGGAGACCAAGATATTGATATTATCTAAATTATTTTGGACGCTAGAAATAGCTCTCTAATGCACATAAGAATGCCCATCACAAAAATACAACCATACTCACCTTTACACACACACACACACACACACACACACACACACACATATACACACAAACACACAATGAACAGATACAAATACCTGCAAGGTAATGCTGGCTCAGGCATATCCAATAACCACAGGGCCGGTGGTCACACTTAGACCACCTATCCAAATGAAAGTCTTTACAAAAGGTGTAGTGACCCTAGAGCTTTTCTAGTTCATTTTAGATTTCTGACCTCCAAACCTGTTAGATAATAAGTTTGTGCTGTTTTGAGCCACTGTATTTTTAGCAATTTTTTTTTTGTGTGTGTGTGTGTGTGGTGGGTGGGGGGGCTACTGGAGATTGAACCCAGGGCCTTCTGTATGTAAGCAAGTGCTCTCCTGCTGGGCTGCATCCTGAGACCTTGTATTTATTTTTAAAGCAACAACAGGAAATTAATGCAGATTGTTTAAACAGTTTCATTTGTTTAAGAGGTACCCTCTGACAGATTTTTTTTTTTTTTTAAAGAAGTGTAAGACTAAGTGAGGCTAATAATCCCCCCAAAAAGCAGCAGTGTAGCATTGCCAGAAATAAAGCATACCAGGCATGCTGGATTTCTTTTCTTAAGATGTTCTTAAAGATGTTCTTGGAAGAGGTGACATTTAATTTAAGACATAAAAATGAGAAAGAGCCAGATGTTTAAAGACAGATTGGGGAGTTGTCTGAGAGCATCTTTCTTGTTATAGTGAGCATTATGGATAAATAAAGGCCCTGTGGAGGAATAACTTGTCAGGCTCAGATACTAAGAGAGCACCAGTGTGGCAGGACACTGGAAATGTGGTGGGGGAATATTATTTTTAAAGAAGGAAAGACAAGAATTAATTTCTTTAAAGATTTGATTGATCAATTATTTTGGAATAATTGGATAGACACAATAAGATGGAATTTTTTTTTTTAAATCTTAGGGAGAAGAATATATCTTTTGGTTTCTGACTACTGAAAAATGGTACAGCAACATCAGCAGCACCTGGGAGATTGTTAGAAGTATACAATTTCAGCCTCATCCATGAGCTTCTGAATCAGAGCCCACATTTTAACAAGATTGCCGGGGCACTCATCTGCACATGAAAGTTTGAGAAGCATTGAGGATTTTGACTCAATTTGTCTGAGGTGGCTGAGCTGGAGAAATGTTATCCATAGACAACACTTTACATGCTGGTCATGAAGAGGGAAAGTAGTTCCTTTATAAGATGAAGAAAAGTAGCAAACTTGGTACAAGTGTTATTCAGGAAAGCATATTTATTATTAAAAGTGGTTTAACTTTAAGAAATGAATAGCACTAGCACTTGCTCTCTTTGATAGTCTCATAATATTTAAGGGTTTATTATCAGCTGAGAAGAAAGAAAAAAAGAAAAGGGTTTTAGGAGAGAGGAAACAGGTTGAAATTTCATTTCATTCATTACCATTATTATCAAAATAACAGCATTTATAAATAATAAAAACAAATATAAAGTTTTTGCTTATAATACACCACAATAAGAGCAATGTATTTCAAAGGAATTGTGTCATTTCATCATCACAGACTTCCGGTGAAGTGAGTGTTATCAGGACTCCAGCTTTTAAAATAGGTAAGCTGGAAAATGATTGCATATCACATGCAGAGCAGTGGAATTTGTTTTACCCAGCAACCTTTGGTTTCTAAGGATGCTTGATGGTTATTTTCACTATTTCTCTTTATAAATATAAAACTTTACCTACATGTAAAATTAAGGTGCTGCATTTCAATAGCACATTTATCATTTGCATCATGCTTAGTTATGCATGGGTTGTTCACTTATAGCTTGTGAGCTCACTTAGGGCTCCACTTATTTTCTCAATTTTTCAATACTTTGTGCATTAGAACAGATTTTCTGTAGATGAGCCTTGCATTTTAAAAATAATTGTTTTAAGATGGTTGGAAAATGTATATATCAAGACAGAGGAAACATGCATAACACATTTTGTCCTTATTTTTATGTGTTTGACATACAATTATCCATTTCTCAATTAGGAATATATGGGGAAACAGAAAAATTTAATTTTTATTCCATGATTTTGGAGAGAGAATTATTAGCAAGAAATTATGTTATAAGGCTCTTTTTCAGTTGCATTGTTTTGAAGCACAAAGTATATTATTTATTTAGTTAGTTAAAAGGATGTAGAAAGTTGAAGTTTAGATATGATTGAGATTATATTCTTGAAATGCTCTTTACCTCTTGGGAAGTGGAGTTACAGAGGTAGAGATAAGAGAGAGGGGGGAAGAGAGATAAGGAAGATTATACTAAATATATGGAAAGCTTGTACCATTGGATATTGAAATATTAGTTTATAGAGTTAAAAGTAAAAACAAAATCTGACTAGATTGTCTCACTTAATCTAAGAAATAGTTTATAGAATTTATGGAACAGCGTAAAGTTTTGCTAGGAAAAAAAAAAAAAGCCAGAGTATCACATTTTATGGGAGAAAAACAGCCAGAAAAACAAAACAAGAAAAATAGTTAGAGAAGCAACAAGTACATGGGATTTTTCAAGTGAAATGTTATATTCAGTGTACTGTGCAATGTGACCCTTCCTGTAACCCTGAATAAAATTACTGAAAACAAATTATACTGGTTTTGATTAGATGCCTTTTAGAAGCCAGTGAAGGGGATGAATTTTATCTCAGGGCCATCTGGGGCCAGAAAGACAGTCATCTATCTGGATTACCATCTATAAATTTGCTTGGATATTTTTTCTGCCAAATGTAAAATATAGAGAGGAAAACAAATTGCATGCCTAGCTTTAATGTTTGAAGAATATTCACAAGTGAGATTGTTTTAATTTATTTTAAATTGTTTCCTTTTATCATCTTATTCTAACATGAGTTTCTCAAAAATATCAAATTAATTGAAAATATTCTATGTATGTGTAATAGTACCAGTGATATCAATGATGATTGTTAGGTTATATTTATTTAGAAAACCATACACAATGCGGGGCACGGTGGCGCATGCCTGTAATCCCAGCACTTTGGGAGGCTGAGGCAGGAGGATCGCGAGTTCAAAGCCAGCCTCAGCAATGGCAAGGCACTTAGCAACTCAGTGAGACTCTCTCTCTAAAATAAAAATACAAAAAAGGGCTGAGGATGTGGCCCAGTGGTCGAGTGCCCCTGAGTTCAATCCCTGGTACAAAAAAAAAAACATACACAAAACAGCAAAATAAATCTGAATATTAATTAAAGTATACAATGTTTTGCCTAAAACCATCTATCTACATTCATTGTACATGGACATATACTCTCACAAGTTCTACCCTTCAAAGAATATTTCTTTCACAATATCTACAATTAAAATAACGTTTTCATGATAACACTATCAAGAATAATAGAAGGACATTTAATGCTCTGGTTTTTAAAAACATATATATATATACACCAGGCATGGTGGCACACATCTATAATACCAGAGATTTGGGAGGCTGAGAGAGAAGGATGGTGAGTTCAAAGCCAGCCTCAGCAATTTAGCAAGTCTCTAAGCAACTCAGCGAGACCCTGTCTCTAAAGAAACTATAAAATGAGGCTGAGGATGTGACTCAGTAGTTAAGTGCCCCTAGGTTCAATCTCTGGTATATAAAAGAAATATATACATATATATGTGCTTTAAGAAAAAAACTCTTATATTAATATAGCAAACTGTGAATGTTTATGCTCTGTTTATTATGAGGAAATGAGGACATGGAGTGATACTATTAATGAAAGAGGTAAAATTTAACAAATATTAAGGATGCAGTATTAATTTTCTAGAGTTGTCATAAGAAATTAACACGAACTAGGTAGCTTAAAACAACAGAAATTTAATTTTGTGATGTTTTAGAGGCCAAAATTTCAAAGTCAAGTTATCAATAGAAAATAACTCTTTCTCACCTCTTCCTAGCTTCTGGTGGCTTGAGTTATTCCTTTAAGTGGTGTTTGAATCACTCCAATTTCTGTCTTCATCTTCATATAAGCTTCTTCCCCATATCTCATTGTGTTCTCAACCTTTCTAATTGTTGTAGAAATTAATTAGATTAATGTTGGGGACTTAAGAACACATCCGCTGAAAGAAAGAATAGAGAACTTTAACTCTTTGGTTACTTTCCACTCCCTGTTACAGGGACCTGGCCTATTCAGGAGGTGTTCCCCTGACGTGTCATGGGAACCGAAACTACCCTAAAGATAGGGTAGGGGCTCGGCCAATATGATTTGCCCATGCTCCTTATGTGTCCCTGTATTCTTTCTGTTGATTGGCTCATGTCCTCTATAAAACCGTCCAACTTCCTCAATAAACTTGAGCTCGTGCTTTGACCTGAACTCCCTGGAGCGTCCCTGTGTGTCCCCCATTTCGAGGGCTGGCGTGGGCCTCCAGCCGTCTCCTTCTGTTCTCAATCATGCCTTAGCTGGGGCGTGTTTTTCCCCTAGCACTCTCCACAGGCTGGAAGAAGCTAAACACAGGTCGGGAAGAACTAAAAACCTCAGCAACTTAAACAAAACCCCCACAGATTAAAATGTCTAATCTCATTTTGATTTATCCCTAATCCACTATTATCTCATCTTAACTTGATTATATCCGCAAAGATTCTAGTTCAAATAAGGTTACATTCGTTAATATTATGTGTTAGAATTTGAGCATAACATTTTAGAATATTCAACCAATTTTAGTTACTAAAAATGTTTACCCTATTACTTTATTTAATCCTCACAATAACCCAAGGAGGTAAGTACTTATAATATCTATATGTTTTATTTGACTATCTTGTAAGCTAGAAATGAACCTTCTTACATGTATTGCTTAGAAATTAGGAAGTAGAATTGGGATTCTTATCCAGACTACTTCATTTCAGAGATCAAAATATTGAGACTGAAGTGTAGTGCAGTAGAAGAGCAGTTGCCTAAGTATATAAAAGGCTCTGAATTTGATCCATAACTCTGAAAAAAAAACAAAACATCTCAACCACATCTAATACCAGTGTAATATGACAACTAAATATCACAGATCAGCATGTTAAATTTTGTCTTTGGAATCCACAGATTTGTTACTTTCATTACATCAGTGCCATCTCCTAAATATTAATGTGTACATTATCCTGCTTATTAAAAAACCAGATTATTTAAAAGATAACCAACATCATTTGTTCTTTTTGTTTTTCATTATTTAATTTGGTTGAAATCTATTAAACATCTACCAAATGACAGGGACACTGGTGTAGGCACTGGGCATGGAGCAAATAGACAAAATTTCTATTCTCATATAACATATTTTAGGGATCGGCTTAAATTCTTGTTTAGCCTCCCCCATTGTATACTGAGGGACATTGTGTGGATATATGTGTATGAAGATGTGTATATTTATGATTGTACATATCCATGCACGCGTTTGAGGGTAAATGATATTTATTTGTGTAATACTGTCATAGAATTCAGTTCATTGGAAAAAGGTTTCTGAAAAGTTATTATAAAATGGTATCAAAGAAAGAGTTTCAAATCTCTCTCAGAATATAAATAAATATTAAAAATTTGAGCATTTACTCCAACTGATTATTTAAAATTTCTTAGGAGACAGAATGAAATTTTTTGTGGGCAGACAAGGGTAAACTGATTTGAAATCAAGGGGAATTCAAGGAAAGTTTCTGATGTGTATATTACCTTCAGAAGTGCTCAGTGTCTCTGCAATACCTTGGCTAATTCTGAAGCAGTATTTAGCTGTACATAGTGCCATTGTAATTGACTAGTACTGAGGAACAAAATGACCTTTGAAAATGCCAACTTCTGATCAAATTCTGATGCAAAAGTCTTTAGTAGACTACAGACTCATGTATAAGATGCTGTTGCTCCTGTAGCTCTCATTCTTTTACTCTGAATGCCAAATTAGTATCAACTTTCTGTCAATACATAAGGAGGGGTAAATTTTTTTCTAGTTAAAATAGCATTACAAGTGAAAAACCTGTAGGTTTCTCAGAAAGACGTAAATTAGAATGAAATAATAATATAAACATGAAGCATATTTTGTAGCAATTACTTTTGTAAGTGTTTTATTATAAGGTTGAACAGAGAAAATAAATATTTGAATTATATGTTGAGAAATATGTCATAAGACTTTAATATGCTATCTATGCATGTCAGCATCATTGTGTGAATAAAAATATTATAAAAGTAATGATAAAGTTATTCCATATATTCTACATCATTTGGAGAATACATTTTTTTATTAGAGCATTTTAGTTATACTAGTAATTGGGTTCATCCTAACTAAGTAATACATGTATGGAAATCTATTTCAGTTCACATTGTCTGCCTTTCTTTCCATTCCTTGCTCCCCAACACAGTTCTTCCTGTACGCTACTAGTCTTCCTTGGAGAACACATTTGAACATACATGGCATATACAACAAGAATAAATAACTACAATATAATTTACATAATAAAACATGAAAACATAATATTTAGACTAGTAATGTTACATTAGTAGATGAAAACTTATAATCACAAAATGTCACACAAGAACATCACACTATATTGATCATTCAGCCATTCTATTTATCAACTTTTCCATGGGATATAGAGTTATATTTTAAATATATAACTGTCATGTGACTTTTAATGTGGAACCTACTTAGAAAATGATTCTATACCTATTTGATTGGATTCTGTAAGTTAAATTTTAATACCAATTTCCATTGGCATACAAAGACAAACTTCTCAAGATTGATTTTTATTCCCTGTATAATGTTTTTTCTTATAACCCATTCTGATTTTTTTCTCCTTGTATCTTATTACTGATTTTGCACATATGACCTAATAACATACATTTTCATGCCCTTATTTTCTCTTAGTTACTATGTTAGATTTTACTTTTACTTTCCATTGAACTATTTTACTTTATTTCTGGAAGCACTATAACTTATAAATTAAATAGAATGTAAATAAATAAGCAAGAAAAAAGGAAAGCTGAATTAAAAATGATAGTCCTGATTAAATTTCCAACATGTTTTAAGAGTTAGAAATAACAATCCTAAAATTTGTATGTAGCACACACACACATACACACACACACACACAAAAAAAAAAAAAAAAAAAAAAACTTAATAGCAATTATAATCTTAAGGACAAAAAATAAAGCAGTATTTATTACACTAACTGATTTCAAAATACAGTGCACAGTGATAGTGATCAAAACAACATGATGTTTTCATAAGGGCAGACTATTGAAAAATGGCACAGGATATAGACTCTAGAGGTAAACATACACATATTTACTTCCATGGATTTCAACAAAGATAGTAGGAACATGCTTTGGAGAAAGGATGGGCTTTGTGATAAATGCTTCTGAACAAATTGGATATTCATGTGAAGAACAATAAAATTAGATACCTAATATTTCACCAGTTAAAGCAGCAAGTCAAAATGAGTTAAGTATTTAAATATAAGACCAGAAATTGAGAAACTACTTTAGGAAAATGTAGGGTTAATACTTTAGGACCACAGAACAGGCACAGTTATTTTGGACAAGACTCCAGCAGCAAAAGAAACAAAAGTAAAAATGAATGAATGGGATTGCATCAAAGTGAAAAAGTTTATGCATAACAAAGGAAACAACCATGAGAATACAGACAACCCACAAATAGAGAGAAAATATTTGCAAACTATGCATTTGACAAAGAACTACTGTCTATAATATTGAAAGAAAACCAATAAGGGGATAGTAAAATGAAATGTTAAAAAATAAATTTTAAAAATTATCTGATTAAAAAAGGAAAGATATATAAATAGATGTATTTCAAAAGAAGGCATACAGAGGCCTACATATTTATGAAAAATTCTCAACATTGCTAATCAGCATCAGGGAAATGCAAATTAAAACGACAAACATAAAAAATCCCCTCACTCCAAGAATGGCAACTTCCAAAAAGACAAAAAATAACAAGTAATGGTGAGGATATAGGGGAAAAAAAGCATTCTTATAGGCTATTGGAAGGAATGAAAATTCAGAAAGCCATTGTTGTGGAAAACATTACTGAAGCTCCTCAAAAATTAACCACTGAACTTGATATGATCCAGCTATCCCACTACTCTTATGTACCTAAAACAATGAAATCAGTGTGCTGAGGAGTCATCAGTGTGTCATGTTTATTGCAGCACCATTTATAATAGAAAGAAATGGGAACAACTGGAATGTCCATCAGCTGATGAATGGATAAACAAAATATGTCACGCACATAACGGAATAAAATTCAGTCATAAGAAGGTAGAAATTCTGTCATTTGTGACAAGTATGAAACACAAGATCTTTATGTCAGGTGAAATAAACCAGTCACTGAAAGACGAAAAAATGTATCATCACTCATAAGTGGGATCTAAAAAGTTAATCCCATAGAAGATGAGAATTGAATGGGGAAATGTTGATCAATGGGTAGGAAGCTACAGAGAGACAGTAGTAAGAAGCTCTGGTGTGCTACCGTTGGGGACTTAAGAACACAAGCGCTGAAAAGGAACTCTTTGGCTGCTTTCCACGCCGTTATAGACCTGACCTAAGCAGGAGGCATTCCTCTGATGTATTGTGAGAACCAAAACTACCCTAAGGATAGGGTAGGGGGCTCCGCCAATGCTATTTGCTCATGCTTCCTATGTGTCCCTGTATTCCTTTTGTTTATTGGCCCATGTCCCCTATAAATGCTGTCCACCTTACTCAATAAACTTGAGTTCCAGTGCTGACCGGGCTCCCTGGCATTTCCTGGGTCTTTTGAAGACGGAAGAGGGAATACCAGCGACCTCTTACCTTCCCAATCTAACCTTATCACTGAGGTATGCTTTCTTAGCCTTCTCTGCTAGACAGAGAAGGTCCGTCCCGGGTCAGGGATAGCTACAAACCACAGCCCCTTTAACTTCCCTACATGCTACTGCACCATAGGGTAACTATAGATTAAAATGGTGCGTTGTCCATTTTAAAAGACTAGAATAAAGAACTTTGAATCTTTTCATACAATAGAAGTGACAAATGTTTGAGGAAAGAGATTTAAATGATACAATGCTTACTCTTACTACAATGTTACATTCACCTGCTAATAGGTACAATTTTTATGGTTTATTGAATAGCTAAATTATGATTACAAAAGCTTCAGTGAAAATCCTTAATTCTTACAAAAAAGAAACCTCATAATGTACTCTTAACTAAGTGCTATTTTTATTTTTCACAGATTAGATAAAAATTTATTTAAAAATTTTAAATGGTTACAAATGGATTTTAAGGAAAATCCTCAAACAAAATATGTTTCAAAT
Source organism: Tamias sibiricus (assembly GCA_025594165.1). Taxonomy (NCBI): domain Eukaryota; kingdom Metazoa; phylum Chordata; class Mammalia; order Rodentia; family Sciuridae; genus Tamias; species Tamias sibiricus. The sequence continues at coordinate 148,882,954 of CM046662.1, forward strand.
GATTTTCTGTAACTTTCTTTTCAACTATTACTTTGTAAACAACTGAATAGTAGTGATGAAATAATTAATTTATAAAACCTACTTAAGAGGTAGTTTAGAATCAACAGTCCATATGTCTAAGAAATTTAATCTGATCTTTTTAAACCAGAATTGAACTTGGATGTTGTGAATTTTATTGCCAAGGGTCTTATATTCCACTATTTAAAAGAAAGAAAGAAAGAGAGAAAGAAAGAAAGAAAGAAAGAAAAGAAAGAAAGAAAGAAAGAAAGACTTTTCCATCCCATTTCATAAAGAAATTTGTAGGAATGACCTGTAGAAAATTAGGTCAAAGATTATAGCTGAGCACTTGTCAGTTTAAGGAGAAGCATCCCAAAGCAACAATAAAGTGACTACTAATGATTTTGTTTTCTCATATGCTGGGCACTCCTTTAAGCACTTTGCATATACTCATTCATTAATCCCTCCAACCAGCTGAAAGAAGGGCCATTAATTTTCTCTTTCCCTATTTCTAACAGAAGGTAAAATTAAGTAATATTAAAAGCCATATTTTATTGGGGGAATATTTCCCCCAATTTAAACATATCTCAAGATTATAGCTTACAATTATTGATATTTTAGAATTATTAAAGGATGCACAGAGAAAATTTATTAAAACATATGTTCAAGTCTGGACAGTCTTCTCTTGTTTTCTTAAACAAATGATGTGAAGTCACAGTGCCACTACTTAGAGAGCAATAGGAGAAATGGTTTACAATGTATTCATTGAAGGCCATTTAAAGCATAAACTTCAGACACTGACTAAAGAAATAAATAAAATAAATCAAATTAGTTAGGTGGGCAATAAAGACTTTAGTTCTAGGAAAACGACATTCAAATGCATACTGACCTGGGAAAAGGATCTGTCATGAGAGATTTAATTTGTAAAGGAAGTGGTTATCAGATAAAAAAAAAAAATCCTCATATATTCCTAAACCTCATTCATTCTGTAGGGAAAGCTATTTAAATTAATATTAGAAACACACTCAACTTAATTTGCAATTCATACAAACTCTAAATGAACATTCAATATTTTCAACAGTCTATATAATAGGATTTCTTAATATGTTCTTGTTAATTTTATACATTTTAATGGAAGTGTATTTTGCTGCTTTAACCAAAAGAGGATGAAGTTAGAAGATCATAAACACAAATTGCAGCTATGAGTCTGATATAAAAGATAAGTAGATTAGAAAAACAATAATATTTAATAAAAACTGTCCCAATAAGTTTTTCTTTGGGATTTTTTCATACTGTACTATCTATCATTTTTTTTTTCTACTTCAACATTTTATTCCTAAATCTTTCATAATATTGTTTCTTCATGCTCATTGCAGTATCACTTCATTCAGATTATTTACTTTGTTTTATATATTTTCTTCTTCAAAAAGGCTGGTGTTAAAAGTCCAATTGTCTAGCCTTCACAATCTCTATGCTTTTTATTTGTTGATATTCTTTTCTTTTTCTAGGGCTTTGAGATATAATATTAGGTTATTTATTTGGTGATTTTCTATTCCTTTAAAGAATGAGCTCAATGCAATGAACTTTCCTCTTAGAACTGCCTTCATAGTGTCCCAGAGATTTTGATATGTTGAGTTGCTATTCTTGTTTACCTCTAAGTATTTTTATTTCATCCCTGAATAATTCTGCTATCCATTGTTCATTCAATAGCATATTATGTAGTCTCTAGGTGTTAGAGTAGCTTGCGTTTTTTATTTTATTATTGATTTTTCATTTCATTCCAATATGATCTGATAGGATGCAAGGTATTATCTCTATTATTTTATGTTCTTTAGGAATTGCTTTGTGACATAAGATATGGTCTATTTTAGAGAAGGACCTATGTGTTGCTGTGAAGAAAATATATTCATTCATTGATGGATGAAATACTCTATATATGTTTATTAAGTCTAAATTATTGATTATGTTATGTAATTCTATAGTTTTTTTTTGTGTTTGGACTATCTATCCAGTGGTGAAAGAGGTATGTTAAAGTAACCCAGTATTATTGTGTGGTAATCTATTTGATTCTTGAAACTGAGAAGGGTTTGTCTGATGTACACAGATGTTTCATTGTTTGGGGCATAAATATTTACAATTGCTATATCTTATTGATGTATAATTAATGTAAGCAATATAAAATTTATTTGTCCCTTCTGATTAACTTTAGCTTGAAGACCACTTTATCTGAAACGAGGATAGAAAGCCCTGCTTGTTTATGAGATCCATATAAATGATACGATTTTTCCTCTCCTTTTACCTTCAGTAGGTGGAGGTCTTTGCCTATGAGGTGAGTCTGTTGGCAACAGCATATTGCATATTGTTGGGTCTTGTTATTTTAATCCAATTGATGAGTCTATTTTTTCATTGTTGAGATTAGACCATTCACACTCAAAATTATTGTTGAGATATGATTTGTACTCCTAGTCATTTTTGTTTATTTCTGTTTTTTTTTTTTTTTTTTTTTTTTTTTTAATTAGTTTCTCCATTGATTATTTCTTTTGTGTAGTTTTTCCATTTGCTGGTTTCATTTTTATTTTCATTTCTTCTTCAAGAGAATGTTCTGTAGTGCAGGCTTTCTAGTTGTGAATTATTTAAACTTTTGTTTATCATGGAAGGATTTTATTTCATCTTCAAATTTTAAGCTTAATTTTGCCAAGTATAGTATTCTTGGCTGACATCCATTTACGTTCATACCTCCTAGCTTTGAGCATCTGGCTTGAGAAATCAGCTGTGATATGTATTTATTTCCCTCTAAACATAACCTGACCTTTTTCTCTGGCAGCCTTTAAAATTCTATCCCTATTCTGCACATTCAACATTTTCATAATAATGTGACTTGGTGTGGGTCTGTTGTAATCATGTATATTCTGGGGTCCTTTAAGCCTTCTGTATTGATTTTCCATTTCATTCTTTAGGTTTGAAATTTTTTCTAATATTATTTCATTGAAAAGTTTGAGCATTCTGTTGGTTTGTATCTCCATACCTTCATGTATCTTAATAAATCTTTAATTTGGTCTTTTCAGATTATCCCATAATTCTTGGAAGTTCTGTTCATGGTCACTAAATATTTGTTCTAGTCAACTATATTTTCAAAATTATATATTTTGTCTTCACTGCCTGAAACTGCCTTCCAAATGGTCTGTTCTGTTGGTCATGCTTTCCATTGAATTTTTAATTTGGTTTATTGATTCCATCATTTTGAGGAATTTCTGCTTAATTTCTTTTCAGAATCTCTCTCTCTCTCTTTATTGAAGTGATCTTTCACCTCCTGTATTTTCTCTCTGATGTCACTCCTTAAGTCATCCTTTACTCCGTGGATCAGTTTATTTATATTCTAAACTCCTTTCCTGACATTTATTCCACTGTTTTATCATTTGATTCTATTATTGGAGCATCTTGGCTTGTTTGGGGTGATTTGTTTCCTCATTTTTTCATGTTGTTTGTCTATCCATGGAGCAGTATGGATCTGAGGCAGCACAGTTTCTACCCTGTAGACTTATCATGTCCCTCAGGATTTGAAGTACCTTGCTATAAAAGGGGACACAACTTATGACAGCAATCAATGCAAACAATACACAGCCTTAAATCAAGTAGCTCCTGATAATTCATCTACAGGTCTATCACAATAAACAAAAATGATATGCACAGTTATTGCCTACCATAAAAACAGTAAGTTTGTTAGAAGGTTACAATTTTGAGTGCTGGACAAGGGGAGAACAAAAGTGGGGTAGGATGTGATGATTATGAGTAAGGAGGAGAGAAGATAAAAGTACAAAATTATAAAAAGAGTGGAAGACAGAGCAATAGAGGTTGACTGTGACTGTGAGGAGAAAAGAGAGAAAGAGAATCAAGGGAAACATATGTAAGATAAATATATATATATATATATATATATATATATATATACACATATATATTTAAAAATAGAAAATATATATAGTTAAAAATAGAAAAAAGAATATAAAACAAAACTGAAATATACTAATCAGACTTCCTAGTCCTCAATAAACCAATATAAAAAATAATTGGCTTCAATAATGATAGAAATGTGAAGGGGGGAAAAAAGAAAAAAAAAATCTGGATGAAATGTTGGGGCATAGTTGCCACTGGAGATCCAAAGATTTTCAGCTTCCCTTTTTTGCAGCATGGAGTGTGATGTTTTTGCCCCATCCTCAGGGTGGGGTTGCTAGAGTGAGAGGGTTAATCCTGGAGGCGGAGCTTCTGAATTTTGGATTTAGGCTTAGGTAGGCTCCAATTTATTTGCTGAATGACAATTATTCTGGATATTTTAAATCAGCATACCTCCAGGGCCTGGCAATTGCTGGTCCATGCTGGAAGGTGGTACTCTGGGGATCTCCTTTGGGTTTCACTAGTGTGATGTAGGAGCCAATTCCTAGTTTGTTACATTTCCTGCAGAACCCCTGATTCCTGGTCTCAAGTTCAGTCTCCAAACTCAATCTCTTCCAGCTCCCTCACCTTTGGAATTCCTGGCCAGGTGCTTCTCTCCCAGCAGGTGCTTGAGTTTCCACAACCAGATGTTCCTCTGTGTATACCTCTCTCCATGCTTGCTTTCCTCCTGGTCACTTAAGCTAATGCCTGTCATGCAGCAGGGGTTTGCTAGGCTTGTTTTTGGGCCAGACTCAGGTCTGACAGAAATCTGCCCCCTCAGCTGGCTCGCCCACACTGCAGCTGCAGTAGGATTTCTTCCTTAGTCCTCACACACACCGCCACTGGGGGAGATGCAGTTCCTTTCCTGTACAAGGATGTTGTGCAGCAGACTGGGCAGTGTCTTTGATCTCTAAACTCTCCATACCCAGTTATGCATCAGTCCTCCCACAAAGGTGCTTTTTTTTTTTTTTTTTTTTTTTTTAAATTCCCTTATCACTTTGCTGCGTTTGCAGAGGGACGGTTCAGGCTTGTGCCTCTGGCCACTGCTGCAGTTGCCCTGGCTATGAGACTGGGAATTCCTTCCCTGTTGTATTCAACCTTCTGAGGCCTTGATCTCTTTTCAGCGTCCCGTATTAAATCCTAGCAAATTTCTTTCTAATTTTTGTCCATTCACTCACCTTGTGGAGAAGCTGCCTGTCGGCTTTTTTTGATTTCATGCCATGGAGCATCCAGGGAAGTGATCTCTCTGTCCCACTATCTTCTCCTCTCTTACTTGCCTTCACAATTTACCTTTCCCCTCTTTTGCTGTTTCAGAGCATTGCTCATTTTTACTATGTGGGACATTGTGTTTCCACTCAAAACACTCTCTCAAGAATTCTTTGGACAACACCAGATTCCAAAATTTGTGAAATATCTTACCCATTCAAAGCATGTTTATTTGACATTTAGTAGTAGAAAGTGTGATAGACATTTATACCACAAACATTGAAATCTGCCATCGTAATTTGTCCGATAATATATAACTATATTTGTTTTTCCCCACATGTTGACACGCCATCATTCTTCCAGTACTGAATACTGTGTGACTATTGAGAGTTATTTAACCTCCATTGCTCTATTTAGTCACCTTTCAAAGGAAATAATTATCATATTTATTCCATGATTCTAGTGAGAGTTAACTAAGTAAATATAGGCACAATATTTTATAATATTGTCTATTAAAATAGTTATATATATCATTATACTTTATTATCACTATAATAAAATAATATTACAATTACTTATCAATGCTAATGACAAAAATAGCATAAAATTAATAAAACAAGGTATTGGCAACTTCTCAACTCCTAAAATGTAAATACCTACATAGAAATTGGTAGGACTCTTAAATATTTGATGAAGCTAAAATACTATTATGCTTTTAACACTTTGGAAATAATACAGAAGAAATATCTAAATAAAGCTATAGTACTTACTGTCATCAATACATGTTTAAAATAATAATGCTATTAATGTTATTATTATTAACTAATTAACATTTAAATTTTTAACATTTAATTTAAATTAACATTTAAATTTTTAACATTTAATTTAAAATTCATAACAACACACCTTAAATGGACACAGAGCATTGCATTGGATTTTTCTTATTTAATAATCATATTATGCAAAGAATATTCAGTCTCTTTTCCTTTCAGTTACTATTTGTCTTTTTTCTATTCTGTCCCAAAGAAAGTAGATGAACTTCCTTGTCAGGAATATGTATATATAATCCACCTACTTTATTTAGTTCCATCTTTCTGATACTTAACCTTAAATTCTACCTACATCCTCCTGTGGCGAGCCGGCCATGGGCTGTGCGTGTGAACTATGATCATTGAGTACGTGAGTGGATTGGATTTACATTGCTTCTCTGTTTGGACTGGCCATGAATGTGTCCTTTCACTTGCTCTGCCTATAATCCCCACACCGCACATGAGATGCGTTTGATCTTCCAAGATGTCAGTCAATCTACTGACTATAAGACATCATGAGGCTAGACTCAACCCCCTGAAACCTGACTCCTTGCTTCATTGGGGTGGAAGTTCCAGTGTCTTCCCCTCAATAAGAAGGGCTTCAGAACATGCTCCTCCCTCTTTTGTCGGCCTCCCTTTCCTCCCTTGTGGGAGCAGAAGCAGAAGAACCACCACTGAACCCCAAGAAAAAGGTATTTTCTCTGTCTCGGTGTGATTATTTTGTGCCAGCTCAGTTCCCCTGGAGTAATCCTGACTGATTTAGCCACATGTCGTGGCATCCTTCCACAGTCCTTCAATCCTTTTGCCTGGAAGTAAATTTATTTCTTTTGCAGAGCATTGGTATCTTCTTACAATCTGGAATCTATTGCAATACGCCATTCTGAAGATGTCTCCACCTACACCATTAGTTTATCTTGTGTTAGGATCATTCTCTCCACATACAAATAGGTTCTAACATCTCCCATCTTAAAAGACACATCTGAACATTCTTATTTCAAAATTTCTTAAATATATGATTTATTTAGTGATACTCCACAATATTGCATTACTGGAATACAACATTAATACTGAACAGCCCAAATTGTATTAAATTTTACACCAACCTCTCATATCCCATTAGAGTACAACTTATTCTTATGACATTCCCTTTTAGACAAGCATTGAGTATTTTGTCTTAGTCTTCACATAATCTACCCAATATTCACATAATCTACCATTTTTACCTTTCCATCACTCCATAGTATGTACAATAGTCAAGTTCAACAACTCCTCTTAGTATTTTATTTTCCCTTCTAATCTCATTTGTTTTGATCTATTTCTTGCAAGAAAATCATTCCTGGTTTTATCCAACAATTTCCTATATTTCTGTTTCTTAACATTTTGAGATGTTACCTTATGCCCAGTTGTCTCTTACTTCTTTTGTAGGACAGCTCCAAGATTGTCATATGACTCAGTCCTAAAACATTTTCTTTTTTTATTCTCTCCTAGATGATCTCATTCTAATGACTACCTTGCAGTTGTTCTTACATACTACATTTTTCTGTATCTCCAATTAACAAAATGCCAATGTCTACATCATATGTCATTTGCATTTTCATAATTATCAACTAACAAGATGTACTTAATAAAATTCTCATTCATTCTACTCTAAACTTAAGCATACCTCCTTTTGCTTGCATTTCATGATAAGGAAACTCATCCTTTAGCAACTGAGACAGACAATAACCACCAACAAAGTGAGTCATATTCCATATCTTTCCTTCCTCTCACTACAATATGTAATCCATCTGCTGATCTGCTCTCTTTGTCTTTATTTGTCATAAAGAATTTATAGTTGTTATTCTAATATGATGATAAAATTCTTTTAAAAACTCTTTTCTTCATAATTTTATTTTACTTCAAAAGAAATTTTTAAAATTTAGTGTTTATAAGTATGTACATTTTATATTCATTATTTCAATAGTTATTTTCTAAATAACACTATTTTATAAAATAATTACAATCTTATCGCATTATATGCCATCTTGACCATAGATTTTAAGATACATATTTACAGATAGTAGAAATTCTATTGTCAAGGCAAATAACTCTACTTACTCATTACTGTTCCATAAAATAAAAGCAGTTATGTTACAGGATTATTCTGTAGATTCAATGAAAGTGTGTAAATTAAAATGTTTAGTAAAAGGTTTGCCCAATAAAATTCACCTGTATATGCTTATTTTAATCATCCTCTTCATTAGATGTTTGAAAGATCTAGTGTGATCATTTTTATTTAAAATATTATTACTCTTCATTGTTATGATGTTGGTATAAATATTTGTGTAGGTGATTATGAAAATTCTATTACAGTTTACATTAGTCTATAAAATTACTTAGTATCCTCAAAAGTCAAATTCATTTCTAATTGTAGATAAGAAATAATCATTATCAAATGTACAATGGCAATAAATGATCCACAGACAATCCGATTAGCTTACTGATTTTACATTCCTGGTTTTGTTTCACTTGCTTATCATGGTTTATGGTTCAGAAATGACAAAGTTCATCCAGAACAAGCACAAGATAGAAACTCATTATTGTAAACTGATGGCCAGTTAAGCAGAATCTCTAAAGACATACTTTAAAGTTCCTTGGTACTAAAAACAGGAGGAAAAAGGAGGTAAAATATTAGAAAGGAATTTTAGAGAGATTCATTGTTATTGTTTCTAACCCATGAAATGTTTATCTACTGTCAAGTTTATCCCTGAAGGTCATCAAACAAGTCTTATGATTTTTAAGCTTAGGGTTGGGATGATATGTAATATTTGGACATAGAGTTGGAATATCACTTTATCAAAATAAATAGTATTCTGTCAAATGTATGGAATTTTGTTTCTCAGAACATATTAGAAACTTCTTTATTGTGTAGTTTATTTTCCTTCATTATGAAAATACATATATAATGAACTTTTTGTATGGAGATATTCATTGAAATAAATTCATTGAAATAACGCCAAATACATTAAAGATAAGGATGTAATATCAGATATTTAATATCTGATTAAATAGTTCATATCTATAATGAATTATATATTATTTCACTATTATAGTTTTGGGAGTGAAGCTATGTAAATAACATGATTAACAGTTCTTACTTTTTTTTTAATTACTAAGGTAGCTTATTTTTAAGTTAAATCTGCCCATCAACAGATGAAGGGACAAAGAAATTATGATATATGTACACAATGGACTATTACTTGGCCATAAAGAAGAATGGCATTATGACATTTACCAGTAAGTGGATGGATCTGGATGATATCATGCTAAGCAAAATAATCCAACACCCCCCCCAAAAAAAGGTCAAATGTTTTCACTGATATGTGGAAGCTAAATCACAATGAAGTAGGGGAAGAGGACAAAGATAATTTCAGGAGATTGGACAAGATTAGGAATGGAGGGAGGATAGGAACAGGCAAAACAGTGGAATAAATCTAAGATAATTCCCCTACAAGTGAACATCACCTCTGTACCCACCCACAAGAATGAGGTTCTAATTAGAATAAGATAGATCCTATGCTTGTATAATTTTGTCAAAATGGAATCTACTATCATATGTAACTAAGGAAGAACCAATAAAATAAAATTTTTTAAAAGTTGCATTTGTAAGAAGTAGAATATTTTCAATAATTATGTGTAAAAACTAAGGTTTACCTACCAAAATATTTTAATAATAAGCTATGTGTGTGTTTCTTTCACAAATAAACAAGAGTTTCAAATTATCTAATTATCTGTCATGAAAAATCACTAAAAGATATACTACTTGGTAGATATACATATATATATATAAAATCTATTGATTATCTTATGCTTTCATATTCATAGTTGCATAATTATTGTTGTATAGAAAAATTAGATGCTATGTAAATCAATCATACATCTTTTAATTAAATTCCCCTAAAGATAGCACCTTATAGCAATGGTATATTTGTTCAAATTAAGAAACAAAATTTAGCCGGGCGCGGTGGCGCACGCCTGTAATCCCAGCACTTTGGCAGGCTGAGGCTAGAGGATCGAGAGTTGAAAGCCAGCCTCAGCAATGGCGAGGCACTTAGTAACTCAGTGAGACCCTGCTTCTAATAAAATACAAAAAAGGGCTGGGGATGTGGCCCAATGGTCAAGTGCCCCTGAGTTCAATCCCCGGTACCAAAAAAAAAAAAGAAACAAAATTTAGTATGATACCATTAAGTAAATCTGTAACATTATTTGGATTTCAATAATTTTTATACTAATGTGATTTTTCTTTTCTAAATTTAATCCAGACTATCATGTTGTATTTAGTTATTCATATAATGTTACATTTATATAAAAAACTAGGTGTATATCTATGTCATCTATATCTATTTCTATATAAACATCACTTAAAATAAAGTTCAATTTTAGCACTGTGTGCCAATCCAAGGAATATGAATATTTCCTTTAATGTACCAAATATACAGGTGTATAATATTTCTCATCTTAGGGCCTTAAGAACTATGAGGTCCATAGTGATGGCTTCACTTCTATTTCTGATACTGATAATGTACTACTTTCCTATAGCTACTCTAATGAAGTACCACAAATTTAGTGGTTTTAAAACAACATCAGTTTATTCTTTTCTAGTTCTAGAAACCATATGTTTGAAATCTTTGTTTCTGGAAAAATTTGTACTCATGCTGTCAGGACTGTGCTACTTCTGTAGACTCTAAGGGTAAATTTCATACCTTCCTTAATTCAGTTTCTGGTGACTACCCACATGCCTTGACCACGTTTTGTAACACTCCATTGTCTGCCCTCCCGGACACATTTTTCTTCTCTTCTCCTTTCTGTCAGTTCTCCCTTCCATAATTATACAAGTACTGGCATTAGGGCCAACACATCTAACCCAGAAGTCCCCCTCATCTCTTGACTCTTACCTCAATAACACAGACAAAATTCTTGTTTTCATATAAAACTCCCAGGGATTAGGATATCATCTAAATTTGTAAGGTAATTTTTCATCCTAACAAGATAATTTTTTCCTATCTCATTTTTCTCTGAGTTGATTTAATTAGAGGTATAGCCATTCTACCAACCTTATATCATTTTTTTAAATTCATTGATTTTTCTTTCTGTGGGTTGATTTTCTATAAGAGTTCAATTTTGGATTTACTGATTTTTGTGCTAATCATAATTATTTTTCCTTCCACTTGCTTGAGTTTAATTTACTTTGTTTTCTCAGGTGAAAGCAGACAGTATTTTGTTTTCAATCTTTCTTTGTAATATATTTGTATTTAATCCTACTATGTTTTTCACCAGGAGCTCTGTTAGTTTCAGACCACATATTTTAATGTTTTATTTTTATTTATAGTGCATATGTTAATGTGTGTGGGAGGGTGCATGACATTTTACATTTCTCTTGATACTTTCTCTTAAATTTTGGTGTTTTTATAATGTTTTAAACTTGTCAGTATTTAGCAATTTCCAGATATCTTTTGCCTATTTCTAATTTATTTTTAGTTTGAAAGTTCACTCCATGGGATTTTAATTGTTGTATTTGTATTAAGATTTACTTAATGGCTGCAGACAAGATCTATCTTGGTGAATGGTCAATGTCCACTTGAGAAGAATAATCTAAAGTAGCAATGGAATCTACCTGGGTTTTTAGACCATATAAATTGTTGTTTATTTTGTAATATCTTGATCTGTCATTTAATAAGAGAATAGAAAAGTCTTCAACTCATAATTATAATATGTCTACTACTTTGTTCTGAGCTACCATTTTGACCTCATATATTTTTGGGACTTGTTTTTAGCCACATGAACACTTAGAATTGGTGTAGCTCCTTAGAAAAATTCCCTCTTTACAACCATCTAATAACACTATTATCCCTCATAATTATCATTTCAAAATCTATTTGCTCTCAATTAGGCAATTTAGTTTAGCTTAATTTGGGGTTAATCTAGTTAATCTGAGGTTAGTCTTCAGTTCTTTATCTTTTTTATATATTCTTTACATTTTAATTTTAACCTGTGTATATATTTGTACTTCATTTGAAATTTTGCACATAGAATATAGTTTATTTCAATTGCTTTTAATCACCTTAATGATTCTCTATTAAAAATGTTTTTTAATCATTCACATTTAAACCCATTATACATTAAGTTTTATTAATCTTCCATCTTTTTCAAAGTGTTGTATTTATTACCTGATTCCTAACCTTTTGACACACTTGCTCAGCCTTCTATTGTTTTATTTTAGTATTTTATCATTTTCAAGACTATTTTTATATTGATTATTTATTGCTCTTTACTTGTTTATCAGAAATATGCTTATAGTTTATAATATACATTTGTAATTGAAGACTACATTTATATTTACTTCTTATATCTAAATTATAAGCTTATATTCCCAGTATCTTTAGCTCATTTCATATTCCATTTTGTTAAGCATTTTAAATTTATATTGAATTTATGAATGCATTTGCTATGTCTACACAAGTACATATTCATAGTGTTTCCATTTTGACTTAAAGACTGCAGAACTCATATTTTTTACTTTTTGTAGGAATATATCTAATTTTCAGACTATACTTTTTTTTCTGCTTGAAAAACTTTCTTTAACTTTTTTATAATGTAGTTCTACAGGCTATTAATTTCTGAAGAATGTTTATTTCAAGAAGTTATTATATTTCCTATAATTTGAAAGCATAATTTCATTGTTTCTAATTTTGTGGTTAATATTTTTATTTTTTACACTTTAAAAGTTCACTCCAGCCAGAAGTGGGGATGCATTCCTCTAATCCCAGTAGCTCCAGAGGCTGAGGCAAGAGGAAATTGAGTTAAAAGCCAGCTTCAGTGAAAGGGAGACACTAAGCAATGCAGTGAGACACAATATCAATTCCTAGTACCAAAAAAAAAAATAAAAATAAATAAATAAATAAATAAACAAAAAACCTATATTTCTACTTGCTTGCATCATTTTTGATGATAAGTCCACTGTACTGCTTCTTTCTTAAATGTAAAATGTCTCTTTCATAATGTTGTCATAAACAGTTCATGATCATTGCTCTTCAGCTGTTTCACTTTAATATTCTTAATTGTGTTTGTGTGTGTGTGTGTGCGTGTGTGTTTGCATGCACATTTCTTTATTGGGTAATTTAATCATGTTTTCTTCAAGATTTCCTCAATGTGTTGAGCCTAGTAATGAGCCAATTCAAAAGTACCTTCATTGCTATGCATAGTTTTAATTTCTATTTTTTTCTATTTGATTATTAATATCACCTATTTTGTTACTCAAATTAACTATGTGTTCTTGCTTTTCCCCTACTTTTCCTTTGATAGACGTCGTCATATGAAGCATAGTTATTTTACATATAGTGTGTGTTCTGTATTCACATCATATTGAGTTGATTCTCATGATTGTGTTTATTTTGCTATATTTTAATATGCCTCACATTTTGCTATTGATATCAATATATGTCATATAGGAAATTTCATGCTTCTTTAAAACATTATTTTTTTTCCTTTTGGTAATAGGGAATGAATCCAGGGGCACACTTAACCATTGAGGCCCATCCCCTGCCCTTTTTACTATTTTAAAAAGACAGAGTATTGCTAAGTTGCTGAGGGTCTCACTAATTTGCTGAGGCTGGTTTTGAATTCACAATGTTCCTGCCTCAGCCTCCCAAGATGCTGGCATTAGAGGTATGAAACACCATGCCCAGGCCAAACATTATCTATAAAAGTACTTTTTTGTTATTTAAACATAAATTTCTTATGACTTTTTTTATATATGTAATATTCTGAAGTATCTTCTTGTTCTCCTATTATGCTTTTTGACTCTCTTTTATCATTAGGTTATTTAGATTTTCATTATAACTAAAGAAGATTTTACTATTTGGCATTCATTTTCCCTTCCTTTCTTAGAAGAGAACATGTTAAACTGACATTTCATTTGTGCTTGAAAGAAATGCTTATTTTTCAGGATAAGCTTATGAATATCATCTTCTCCCTTTATTTAAAAAAGAAACTTTATTATGGCTCACATTAAAACCACTATTTATTTAGCAAATATTGTGTTAATATTTTTATATTGTACACATGCTCATTTTGAAAACACCAATCTTATTTTAAAACTGCCACTTTGTATAAAAAGGAGAACAGTAGATTAGAATAAGGGGATTGAGGTGTAGGGAGGATTGATGGTAAAGAGGAGGAGCTGCAGAATGAAACTGACAAAATGAAGTTATGTGCATGTTTGACTATATTACAATAAATTCCACACTTTATGTATAACTACAATGCATCAGTTAAAAAATAAGAAAGAAAGAAGGAAAGAAAGAAAGAAAGAAAGAAAGAAAGAAAGAAAGAAAGAAAGAAAGAAAGAACGAACCAGTAGAGCAGAAGAAATCTCTCAGAAAGAGGAAAGAGAGAATGGAAAAGGAAAAGTGCTGGGGATTAAAATGAAGTAAATCATGCTATGTCTTTATGAACATATCAAAATGAATCCCACCATTATGTGTATCTATAGTTTACTAAAAAAAAAAAAAAAAAAAAAAAAGAAAAGAAAAGAAAAGAAAAAGAAAAAATTGAAAAATCCTGCCACTGTGGGAAAATAAATGGGAAAAGATATGAATTTTCTGTAATGGGTAATTCATATAGCTACTAACTAAAAACATCTTTCTAAATCATTGCTGTATATATGTAAGTGTGCATACAAAGATGTCCATGTCTGTGGAGAAGGCAGAGACTCCTTGTGTTTATCCTCACAATTCTATGGCTAAGGAGTTCTGTACGTGGAATTGGTATATCACTGTACATATTATTTCACTTTATTCAGAGAAATTAAGGAGCTACACTATTTGAAAATGCTTTTCCAGGTTGTTGTTTTCCAAAATTAATTCTATAATTATAGGACTTAAGATAAGTCACATACATAAACAGAATCATTTATAGTAGCCTTTTAATTTGCAATGTATAATTTGAAACAACTGAAGAATTTTTAGTTTAGGATAGATTAACATATTTAAATAAGAATAAGAAAATTATTTTACTTGTTCCTAATTGTGTTGTATTGTTGAAATTACCTTTTCAGTTAAAATTTTTTTCTTTGGGTTTTGCTACTGTTAGCAGATACACATCCATTACCACCTTTAGCCTTTCTATCCTAAATCTTTACTTCCTGATCCCATCTTAATCCAATCTTCCTTTGTACTTCTCTCCTGGATCAGATAACATAAATGGATTTCTTCAGAAAGCCTTTGCATTTTACGATATCTTGTTCATGAAGATTACAGTAATGAAAGGAAGAAATGAAAAAACAAAATGAGTATGAAAAAATGTATCAGTCTCCTTTTTAGTCCAGTATGAATGTGGCAGTGAGACTGTAAAGCAGCCAGTTACCAAAGTTATCAGCATCTATGCAGCAGCAGCAGCATCTTCTGGACAAAAAGAAAAAATGTGAAATAACCTCAATGGGACTGTGATTAGTGGGAAGATGGTAGTTGCTAACAAAATCTGTTCTTTTCAGATCATTATTTGAAATGTAAATAAGAAAATGAAAATTTTACAAGCTACATTAAACACTTAATGTACACTTAAAATAATCTCTCACTTAAATATAGAACTCTGAATATGGCATTTCTCATTCCAAAGGGGCATTATCCCAGATCATTATGAGATATTATTAAATTCTTCTATTAAAAATAATAATGTGTACTTTAATTTAACATTAACATTGTGACAACTATACCATCTTTGTTAGACAGATTTCCATTGCTATAACCAAATACCTGACACAAACAAACTTAACGGTGAAAAGATTTATTTTTCCTCATAGCCTCATTGTTGCAGAGTTTTCACTACCGATAATCATGGCAGGGATGCACAGTGGAACAGAGTTACTTACCTAGGAGAAGCTGAAAAAAGAGAGAACTTGTTTTTTTTAAAACATGCCCTTCGTAAAACTCTTTAAGCTATAAATCTATAAGTGTATGTATCCTCTCTGATGAAGGCAGAGTTCTCATGATCCCATCATATCCCAAAGACTCAACCTATGAATATTGCTGTGTTGTAGATATGCCCCCTGCAGCACCTGAGGTTTACAGGGATATTAACCATTCAAATCAGAATCATCTGATTCTGCCCACAAAGACTTTTATGAGTCTCTTGATGAAAAAAATTTTTTTTCTATCTCCAAGGGTTTGAACATTTCTTTTAAGTTCAGCATTGTCCAAAAGTCCAAGCCCAATGTGTCCTCTGAGACTTAAGGCAAGCTCTTTGCTTTAAGTCCTCTAAAATAAAAAAAGAAAGCTATGTGCTTTCAAGACAAAGTAGCGCAGCATAAAAATCACCTTTCTAAAAAGAAGGAACAGGAAAATAACAAGGAAGAGTAACACCAAAGCAGGACCAAAGCACAGAAGGGCAAACGTTAAATACTGTAGCATTCAGGATTTACTGTCCAGCATTTAGGTCATACAATGGTGTTATGTGACCTCCAAAAAGCTTGGGAAAATCTTTCCCTCTGTCCTTTCTTGCTGCAGCCTCTATGCCCTTTCTCTTGGGCTGGCTCCCTTCCCCCCTGTGGCTTCCCTTGACAGCAATACTATGTTCTTGGCATCTTTAACTTCCTGTGGTCTCTCAGCAACTTCAGCTTCATTCCCACTGCTTCATGCCTCTCCTTCTTATGTGCTGCTTGTAAGGAATCTAGACTTACCACACATGTCCTCCCAGGTTTTCCTTTGAAATTTTGCTAGAACACTCCATAACCTCACAGTTTTTACATTCTGTATATCTGCAAAGCCAACATCACATAGATGATGCTGAGGTCTGCTGGTTAGTGGGAGTAGTAGTCATGCCTCCTTGGACTGTGGCCATGACAGACTCTTAAGTGCCTGGATGGATGAATATGGGGGCAAAAACCTCCCTGTGAGAGAATTGCATATGTGGTCTTCTGGTAGCAAAGTGACCCAGATCTCTCTTCTCAAACAAGAGCTTACCTTCTTGAACACCTGATCCCTTTATGGTGGGGTCTTTATGACTCCTCAGATAACCTCAGGGAACCTTTCCTGTTGTTCTGATGTCAAGTGCTTGGCTTCTTTTGATGGCACTAACACTTTAGCAAACACATGCTCCTTGGCTATAGCTTTAGATGTGTTTCTTTTCTGGCCAAACTACAATGTTTTCAAATATTTCTGCTCTACTCTTTGCTTTCAGTTCTCACTGGAATTAAAACCAGAGAGCAATACCTAATTAAAACCAGACTCCAATATCATCACCTTAATACTGAGCTTCACACAAAATCTCACAGCATGAACAAAATGTAGACAAGTTCTTTGTCCATATGTAACATAAATGTCCTCTTGTCCAATTCCCAGAGTCCTGATTTCAATCTGAAACTTCAAGAACCTGACCTTCACTCCAAACATTCCTTTCAGCATTCAGTTCTTGTAATCCTCATCAAGACTGTCCATCATGCTCTGTTCATAATGTTCTAAGATGCCCACGCTATTACAGATAGTCAACTTGTCCACACTACTACAAATTTCTCCTACAATTCAATTTCAAAGTCTCCTCAACCAGATTATCAGTTAGATTAACACCAATGATCCCACACAAGTAATGGCTTTCACTGTCAGTCAACTTTCCATTTGTGGTAAAATATCTGAGACATATCAACCTTAAGAAGGAAAGTATTTTGGCTCATGGTTTCAGAGATTCCTGTTCATAGTTGCTGACCCCAGAAGTATGAGCCTGTGGCAAGGAGGTGAGTGGCAGAATGAAACTGCTCACATCATGGCACTAAGAAACAAAAAGAGAGCTTGATTTTATAACAGAGCCTCTTCAGAAAAATCCATTAGTCTGTGCCCATAAATATTTTCATCTATTAATGAGGTCAGAGTCTTCATCATCCAATCTTCTCAGAGGCTCCACTTCTGAACACTGCTGCATTAGGAATTAAACCTTCAATACCTGATATTTTGGGGACTTTTAAGACCCAAACTGTGCTAGTCAGCTTTTTAAAGCTATAACCAAAGTACCTGACAAGAATATCTTGGAGGATGAAAAATTAATTTTGGCTCACGGTTTCTGAGGAATGTTTATTTTGACTGGCTTTGAGGCAGAAACATGATAGTGGCAGGGTGTGACAGGGGAAATCTACTCAGCTCATGGAACCAAAAAGCAAAGAAAGAGAGGAGAGACAAGAAGAGGCCAGGGACAGATATGGTCCCCAAGGTCCACTTGTGACCTTCTTCCTTTTAGCCATAACCCAACTGTGTACTGTTATCACAAAGTAATCCATTCAAAATATTACACCACCAAATGGATTAATCCACTGATGAGGTTACAGCCCTATGTCTTAATCATTTTATCAAAGTACCAACCACCTCTAAACCTTGGGGCATTGTGTACCATTCTTCCAACACGCAAACATTTCAGGGGTGGCATTTCAGTTCCAAATCATAACACAAAACATAAAGTCATCTCTTTCAGCTGGTACTTTATCCTGGTCAACAACTTTGTGAATTAACACTGCAATAGACCAGATACAATGAAACATTTTTATCTTGATATAGTTGGGATATTGAAGGTCCTTTAAATATCCATGTGTGGAAAGCCTTTTCCCCACCAGGTAACACCACTGAGTGGTGGTTAAACAGGAAGTGAGGCCTATAGGAAGGAAGGAAGCCATTGGTGGTGCACCTTAGCAGGCAATATTTAAACCATACTCCTTCCACTTTCTCTGCTTCATGGCCACCATAAAATGAGAAACTGCTCCAGAAACTGCGTGGATAATGTACTGCCTCCATGCAGGACCAAAAGCCATACAGCAAACCAAACAAAGCCAGAAACCTCTGGAAATTTGAACCAAAATAGGCCTGTCTTTTTTGTAAATTGCTTACCTTAGATTTTTTTCTCCCCACAGTGATAAAAAGCTGACTACAATGAAAACTAAAGATGTTTATTTGTATGCATGATATGGCACTTGTTTTGGTGAACTGTTTTCTTCATAATGTAATAATCAAATTGAAATAGGAAACAAATTTAATACCTATTCTTTGGCTTTGGCTATATAAATAAAAATCTTGTCTTTATCATTATAGTTATTGGTAGATTTCTGTGTAAATAGAGTTGTATAGGAGGAGAAAATAAATCAATAATTTTATTTGAATGAGTTTCTTTTTATGAAAGTGAAAACCTTACAGGACTATCCTTTGGAATTATTAAAAAAAGGTCAACTAATTTAAGCCAATGTAGCCCATAGTAGTACACATTAAACACACATGCTTTACCAGTCCCAGAATCATGCATTAATTAAAGATGATTTTACATTTTTATGTAACAATGTGAGAAGTCTTCTTAAGTACTGCTTTCTTTGGCCAAATATGTTTTCTCTTATTTATCCAAAATACAACTGAGTGTAGTATCCTGAACATTTACTACCTTATTAGGGAAGAACAACAACTGATATTAATGGGCAATGTAAATATTCTCTGATTTTTAAAAAGAGATTTGAATTCAGCAAATGATAATTGAATAACTTGCCCCCATAAATTGATGTAAAAGTGTACTAAACAAGCCAGGTGTGGTTTTGCACACCTGTAATCCTAGTGGCTCAGGAAGCTGAGGCAGGAGGATCATGAGTTCAAAGCCAGCCTCTGCAACCATGAGGTGCTAAGCAACTCAGTGAAACTCTATCTCTAAATAAAATACAAAACAGGGCTGGGGATGTCGCTCAGTGGTTGAGGGTCCCTGAGTTCAATCCCCAGTACCCCCCCAAATTTACTAAATATTAGATACTGTAATTATTAATTATCTTCTGCCTGGAGTCCCACAGAAAATAGTCTGCTCATCTTTTGGAAAGTTTATATTCATCTCTACTATTCAAAGTTTTTTTTCTATGGGCTTTTATTACATTTCTTTTTCTGGAAGATGACCAACTCAAAATATGTTTGTTTGTTTGTTTGTTTTCTATAAAGACTAGGCACCAGAAAGACTAATTCCAGAAATTCTCATGCAGATTGCCAAAAGGATGATTTAGTAACCATGTGATTACATAAATTATTTCTAGCTCACATACAAACACACAGACACACAATTGTTTTTTGTCTAGTGCTTCAAAGAATATTTTCATTTAGAGGGCTTAGAAATTAATTTTTGGAAAAAGATAAATTTCCAGGTGCTTACATATTAAATATTGCCAAGATCCACATGTACAGGATTAGATTGTTCCTGGACCAAAACCTGAAATGTACTAAATTAAATTTTAAATATTATTTTCACTGTCCATATGAAAATTCATATATTTAACTTTTCTTCATATAGTTTACATTATGATTTATTATATTTCAGCTTTTTAAATCAGTATTTTCTGACACTATAAGCTGGTATAGAAGTAAGATTAGTATTTTATTTCTTTATATACCTCCGGGCTTATATTGTGCTGATATTTAATAGAGATATACCTGAAAAATGTTTTTGATGTGATGATTTTCTCAGACATTCTCTGTATGACGTAAGAATTTTTGGTTTTATACAAGATGACTCTCCAGATATGAATTTACAGAAGAGATAGTCATATGACAGTGGTCACTTATTTTACTAATTATTTCACCTACTTCCTGAAGTCTTTTTGGTTTGTATTGACATGTGTGCAAATTATTACAGAATGCTTGTCTTTAGATAAATTATCTGCATTTAATGTGAGTCTAAATTGGTAGATCTCTATTTTTCCATTGCAAATTGACACCATTTTTCTTTCTTTAGAACCTCTCACTTCAATGAGCATCAAGGAAGAGGTCCAAAAGTATAGCTTTGAGAAATTTCAATTAAGTAGCACTTTCACGTTTACTAGCCCTCTTCCTCCGAAAATGCAAAAATAAACTTTTGGTTGAGACATACTGACAGAATATGGGGCCATGCTAGTATGCAGACAAATATCACAATAGACCTGGCACAACTGCCTGATGAGTCCTGTTGAAAGGATCACAAATCTCAGAAGCTTTTAAAGCATCTGAGCATTCCATGAAAGTGAAATGTTTTCTCCTGAGACCAGAGGACAATCTTATGGGATTTAATAGTAACATAATTAGATGTTGATGGGAACTGCTTTTGTCTACATAAAATAATCCTTAAAATTGAAATTGTGACCTTAATATAAAATATATTTTAATATATAATAATATATAATATAATGTAAAATATAATATATAATAAAAAGCCATATTCCTTTTCTTCAGTATTCCCTCAAAATTCCTGCAGGGGGGAAATAGGATTGCATAATACCAGATTAATTTACTGAGCAGGCAAGTTACAATTTTAGTCTTTTTTATGTTACTATTATTATTATGCATTACATTGAATGATTTCATATTATAACAATTTTACCATTGATCATACTATATAATCCTTTTTATTCTCTGTGGAAGATGGTTTATTAATTGGTTGTTACAATTTTTTTTGTTTATATTCATAAGATTCATGCATCTGTAATAAACAAATTTGTTTGCATTCAGTTTTTGAAAATTTTTCCCAATTCTGTATTTTCCATTTCTCTGATCTCTGCACTGATGGTTCTTTTAATTTTATTATTATGAATTTTTATTTTTTGACAATCTTTTCTAAGGTTTTGATCCCCCTGCCCTATACTGTAGATTGTACCTAGGGTTAATCCACAACTAAGATACATCCTCATCCCCTTTTTGTGTGTGTGTGTTTTTTTTTTTTTTTTTTTTTTTGAGACAGGGTCTCATTAAGTTGCTGAGGCTGGCCTTGAATTCGTTATCCTCCTGCATCCTTCTGAGTAATTGGGATTACTGGCATGCACTACCATGCTCAGCCTCACTGGTCTTTTTATTTTTTTTATTTATTTATTTATTTATTTATTTATTTATTTATTTATTTATTTAATATTTTTATTTATTTGCTTTAGTTGTACACAATGCGTTTTATTCAATGCATTTTATTTGTATGTGGTGCTGAGGATCAAACCACGTGCTAGGCAAGCGCTCTACTGCTGAGCCACAATCCCAGCCCTTCACTGGTCTTTTTAATAGGAAATTTGGTTTCAATTGTATTTTGTATTGAGTTCCTAGTCTTGATTCCATTTATTTGTTTTCTAATTCTTATTTGTTCTTGTCTTTTCATTATACTTTGGGTTTAGGTTTCTAGAGGCAATTAGAAATATTAGTTTCTTTTTTTTTTTTTTTTTTTTTTTGTGGTACCAGGGATTGAACTCAGGGGCACTCACCCACTGGGCCATATCCCCAGCCCTTTTTTGTATTTTATTTGGAGACAGGGTCTCACTGAGTTGCTAAGTGCCTCACCATTGCTGAGGCTGGCTTTGAACTCGCGATCCTCCTGCCTCAGCCTCCCAACGTGCTGGGATTACAGGCGTGCGCCACCACGCCCGGCTAGAAATATTAGTTTCTTAAGGTACAGGGTTATACTTACTAAATTTGTATCATTTACTTTTGTACAGGTATTGACTACTGTAAATTTCCGTTTAAGCATTGGTTAGGTTTTATCCCATAAATTTTGGCATTTGTGTTTTTATTTATATCCATCTCAAAAGTTATATTCTAATTTAACATGGGATTTTCCACCTAAATCATTGAGTGTTAATGTGCTTCTTAATTGCCAAATATTTAAAAATTTCATGTTTTTTTTTTTTTTTTTTTTTTTTTTTGCTATTGGATTTTAATTTAAGTATTCTATGGCTTCAATGTTTTTTTTCCGTTTTTTTTTTTTTAATTAAATTATGTTTTATGCCACACTCTAGAAAATACTTTGTGCACATTGCAAAGGTTCTGTGTTCTGCTGTCATTTTGAGGAATATTATGTGGATATCTATTTAGTTTATTTTATTGTTCTATAATGGATCAAACAATGACTTAATTTCTCCTTCATTTTTGTTGGATGTTTTTGCAGCAAATACTATTCTTTTTGACAGTATGTTTCTTAAAATATATTTAATATATCATCTTTTTAAAACTATTTTTTGTGGTTATAAATGGACAGAATGCCTTTATTTTATTTATTTATTTTTATGTGGTGCTGAGGATCAAACCCAGTGCCTCACACATAGTAGGCAAGTGCTGTGCCATGGAATTACAACCCCGGCCCACCATCAATGGTTTTTGACCTTGCTTCTGATCAATAGGCTTGGTCCTATTGATCACTTGTATATGCGTAGTCATTTTTCTTTTATAATGTTCAGAATGAATCTTCATCTGTCTCCAACATTTTGACTATAACCTGAAAAGATATAGATCACTTTGAGTCCGTCCTATTTGGAGTTTGGCGAGCCTCTTAAATAGTAAGTTCATGTTTCTCATAAACTTTATGAAAATTTTAGTCATAATTTTTTTCAAATATTCATTCTATCCCTTCTCTATCCTGTTTTCTGGAACTCATATTATGAATGTGTGGTTGTGCTAGACAGTGTCTCACAGGTCACTGAGGATCTGTTTTCCACCCCCACACACTTTTTCCTGTTCCTCAGCCTGAAAAATATCAGTTGACACAATACAAATTGACTTATTTTTTTCTGCTATCTAAAATGTTCCTGGAGAGATAATTTTTATTTTAGTTATTGTAATTTTCAACTCACAATTTCTTTTTTGACTTTTTTGTTTATTTATTTATTTTTTATTTAGGCATTTTTTTTCCTAGCACTTTTGGGGCATTCTTATCCTTTTTAAAAAATTCTTTTTAGTTATGATACAACATTAAGCTAACATAATCATAAAATCTTTTTGACTTTTTTAATGATTTTGTTTATATCCAATATTGATATTATCTTTGATATTGTTATCTTCCTTTCTTTAACTTTTGTGTATGATTCATTTTAATGCTTCAAAAACATAAATGCCACAGATGATTTAAATTCATTGTCAACTAAGTCAACAATTGGATCTAATTCACAAATATTTATGCTGGCTGCTTTTACATGGTTGGTTTTGACATTATTTTATTGAAAATGGGACATGATAATAGCACAAGTGGCAACTCTGGAAATCAGGCCCCTCATCTGGGCATTCGTTTTTCCTATTGGCAATGATTGTTGTTGATATTAACTTTCTTATGACTTTCTTTTCCTAATTCATTGAA
This sequence comes from Tamias sibiricus, assembly GCA_025594165.1. Taxonomy (NCBI): domain Eukaryota; kingdom Metazoa; phylum Chordata; class Mammalia; order Rodentia; family Sciuridae; genus Tamias; species Tamias sibiricus. The sequence continues at coordinate 148,907,007 of CM046662.1, forward strand.
GTCTTTATTTTGTATCCTGAGCACCCACTGAAATTTCTGCCTGGTTAGAGAGATGAGGAGCTAATGACCATGTGGGAGTTTTCCTAAGTATCTTGAAAAAAGTACACATTGTTGCACTACCCTGTGTCTGTAAAGGTAGTGTGCATGCCTTTAGTGTTCTATGAATTTATTACTGTTTTAATCTTCATTTCCTACTGGAACTGATCTGTACAATTAATGGGAAGGTAAAGTATTACTATCTTTTCAGACTTTTCCTGAGTATACGCTCATAGCTCTGCAAATGTATGACTTTTCATATTCCCAGAAATATTTTGAAGGTCTTCAAGGCTCCCACTCTTCTGTTTAATTTTTTGTTCAAAGTGGTATTTTCACTGTTTAGTATCAATATTTCTAGCAGGTTTACTGTTCAAAAATTGTTATTGATTTTTTTAAACAAAAGCACTAGTAGTAAAACTCTTTCCACTGAGTATTAAGTTAAAAAACAAAACACAGCAAAAAAAAAAAAAAACAAAACAAAACAAAAATCTATGAGACATTTCCAGTGAGCTATAGATGGTTCAAGAAGTAAAAGTTCTCTAGTAACTGGTCTTGCTCTTCCTTTGGCTTCTAGGCTGCTACTTTTCCTGCTACCAAAGAGTTGGACAGAAGGGAATGTAGCAAGTCAAATTAAAATGCTAATGGACTGAAGATGCAATTTAGTGGCAGAGTACTTCCTAGCATGAGTGAGGACATGTGCCTGATCCCCAGCAACACACATATAAATATACATGAAACTGAAAATTCTTGTTGAGGTCTAGTCACTTCTCTGGAATGTTCATTCTTCAGATATTTCCAGAATTCTGATAACTAATTTTGACAATTTTGACCTGTTTTTTTCTTTGCTTTTATGAGAAAGCATATTTTCAAAGGTCTTTACATCAGTCTACAGAAGTATGATTGCCTCTTGAGTATTCATTTGAGAGTGAATGCATCTGAGCAATGCCTTTTGAATGGGAAGGGCTTGAGGAAATCTTCTGGAGCTATAAAAATTGTTTCATACCTTGATTTGAATGCTAAATACATACCTATGTATATGTGAAAATCTTCAGTTTACACACTAAGGATTTTACACTTTATTATACAAATTATATTTTATTAAAATTATAATACATCAATTTTTGTATACTTTTCTGTACATTAAAACAAGTAGACTGATACAGTATTAATTAGATAAGATCAAATTAATTATATTGAAAACAAATGCAGAATAGAATATCATCAATAGGTATAAAATTTTATTTTTAAATGTAATAAAATTGACAAAGCCCTGGCAAAACTAAAAAAGAGAGAGATTTTTTAAAAAAGAATTATAAGTGTGTAACATTTCAAGTAGGATGCATACTCTTTTATCCATTTTAGGAAATATATAAATTCCTAGAAAACCCAGGAAGAAAGGTTAAAATCAACATTTTCCCAGCAAGTTTTCATTAGAGTCTTGAAAAAGATGTTTCTAAGAATATATATATATATATATATATATATATATGCAATAGAACTAAAGATAGAATATATATATATTATATATATAAAAATATATATATTTATTATATATTTATATATATATACATATGTGTGTATATATATATATACATATATATATATATATATATATATATATATATATATATATAATAGAACAAAAGATAGAAAGTTTTGCCCTATGAATTTTCCAAGGATGAAAGCAGAATTTTTAGAATTTAAATTTCCCAGTCAGGAAGCAGAATTTAAAGGGTATTCAGGGTTAGGAAGAGGTTGTAATCTTCCCATGAGTAGAAAACACTTGTTTCACAAGAGAACATGGTGTTGAGGATGATATGAAATATATTTTAGTGTATGTAATGAAAGTGAAAATTAATCAATGGACTATATACAAAGTTTTTAATAATAAATACATCAGAAATTTTGAACACAGGAAAACTGATTCATCAATATCTTTGTATACACATTTAGAGACATATCTTTCATATTACCAACTGCTTTAGTTTGGAAAGAATAAATGACCAGAAGAGTGAGTAGAAAAATATCCTATGGCATATAGCTTGGAAGTTTTCTCACACGGAAACAAAAATTTTATTTAAAACTCAATGCTTTGAGAAATATGTACATGTTTAAAAAGTATATTCTGAGGAGAATATTCTGATAAGAATATTCGGATAAGAATACACTTATTAATTTCCTTCATATATGTCTATACCAAACTATATTTTACACTTTTCAACCCATTATGTAATCACTTAAAGGGGCTTTCATTTCATAATTAACTCCAAATAGGGCTTAAGCAAAATAAATGCTCATTTTCTGTCTGCTGGTTTTATCCCCTGTGTTATAATTAGTAAGTGTGTATAACATAATGAGGCAAATACAGTTCTATTCAAAATTAAGATGAGGCCATAGGCTAGTGTTTCTAATTCATGTACATTCTATTCACCATAAAACTTTTTAAATCAATATCCACTTCTCCTTTGCTCATCTAGGTGGGGATTATAGTATAGTTTTCACAGATTATAAGCGCTGGAAAAATGAGATCATATAAACAAAACCTCTTCAGGTGTAAGGATATTTCATTCTCAGCAATTCCCAAAAATTATCAATTTAAAAATTGATGAATAGAATATTGCAGAGGCTATTACCAGTCTTCAGTAATGAAGCATGTAAGAACTTGATATACTTAGAAATTCTTCAACAAATTTAGAGGGTGAGTAATTATAATGATTATTGCCATAAAGGAAACATTCAAGATAAGTCATTTAGGCATAATTTATCATGTCTAACATTATCTTTTATTTTGTGATACTCGTATTCCATAGATTTGACCATAAACATTGTTTATACTATGACCTGTATTATATTGTCAGAACTGTGCATGCAATTAGCTTTAATTCCACTGTTATGGTGGTGTCTGGAAAGAGATTCCAAGCCAGCACAACATCTACAGACATCCCTACCAAGTCTAAAGGTCTTTTCCACCTAAGATCAGTCATCTCCATCCATTCAATTTCATAATTAAAAGCACATCAATTATAGAACCCGATGGAACTTTAACTTCACACCTTTCTTTGATACAGACCTATTATCCAATTCACCATGACATTAACCCATTTTATTTAATAATTGTGCCTCAAATTTAATCACTTGCCTTCCTGTCCATGTTTCCACTGTATCATCCAGGATAATATATGCCAGAGCTAGCAATTATTGCAAAACCTCAATGACTTCAAAAAATTAACTACAGTGTCCTGCATGATGAGTTCAGGTTTACTGCATTGCTCTACAATGTCTTAACTCAGTGGTTGGTGAGGTAAACAACTTGTGGGAAAATGGTGGACTTTTGGCAGTGGAAAAGAGAACACTCTGGCTCTTGTAGCATCTGCCACTAAGTGATATTTCCACCCATAATTAAGGAGCCAAAATGTGTCTTAGGGCTAAACTTGATTATAAAAGGAAATGTAACCTTTCCTCAGAAATTAACAACATACATTGTCAAAAATAATGCAATTAATATTAACTCCCTCAGACATCAGTATTTCTTTTCTAAAATAATTACCTGGTATTCCAGAATATCTACTACTACTCATTCTTTTGCATCTCTTCTAGCCTAATCAGTTCTTAAAATTACAGAAGACTTCCTACCATTCAAACTGAACATCTCACCTCCTTCAAAAATTACTTAACAGTGTCCTGAAAGATTTGGAAAGTAGCCTTCTCTTCTCCCTTATCTCACTATCATTCCTTCTTTACCTTCAGTCCAACTCTCTATCTCCTCTTGCTGTATCTATACCTCTATCTACCTTTATCTCTGTCTCGCCCCAAAACCCCCATCCCCATCACCCATTGATTTTTCTATTTTAATGATGCTGGTCTTTTTCCACATTATTTTAAGTTTATCATTATCATTCCATTATCCTGTTCTTTTTCCCCTTATAACTGGATTGCTCTATATTCTCCTCTTCATATGACTCACTTCATTCCTTCCTTATCTATAAGAGAAGCATCTTTTTCTCAGGAAATCTATCTTGAATTCTCTGTAATATATACACTTTAACGTGTCTCCTAATTCAGTGTCTCTCTTCAACTTCGCACAAGCCATATTTCAATTGAACACTTTTCTAAAAATCTCTTTTACTAAATAAAACTAAAATAGTTCAAAAGGCTAAAATATGTAAAAGAAACTGTGCTTATTTGATCAGATATTCTACATTTGAAGATGAATAATAAAAAAATCCTCTTATTGAATTACTTTATCTTTCCTCAAAGACTTCAAAACCTGCATTCTAATAAATCTCTCATTCGATCTTTTATCATCTTTGCTTTTTTTTTTTTTTTCTGTGGATTGAACTCTGGTGTACTTTACCACTGAGCTACATCTTCAGCCCCTTTTATTTTTTATTTTGGAACAGGGACTTTCTAAGTTGTTTAGTGCCTCTCAAACTTGTTATCATCCTGCCTCAACCTCCTGAGTTGCTGGAATTATAGACATGAAACACTGTGCCAAAAAACTTCAAAAATTATTGAACATAGTAAGGTGATTTTTTAAAAATTTTGTTAGTAACAGTCATTGTTCAAGATAATTTCCACGTTTTACTTTATGTAAATAATCTGAGCACATAAGGGAAGTCTTATTTCTGTTTTACTTAAAATGCTGTGGAGGCCCAGTATTGCACAACCAGAAACTCTTGGTTCTATGGTTTGTACTCAAATTTGTGTAATTTTTAAAAATTTATTTATTCTAATTAGGTATATATGACAGCAGAATGCATTTTGATTCATTGTACACAATTGCTGAACAACTTTTCATTTCTCTGGTTGTACATGATGTAGTGTTGCACCATATGTGCAGTCATACATGTACCTATGGTAATGATGTCCATCTCATTCCAACAACTTTCTTTCTCGAATCCCCCTTCCCTCCCTCCCCTTTGCCCAATTAAAGTTTATCCATTCTTCCTATGTCCTCTCCCCACATTATGGATAAGCATCCCCTTACCAGTGAGAAGATTCGGCCTTTGTTTTGGGGGATTAGCTTACTTCACTTAGCATGATATTCTCCAACTTGATCCATTTACCTGAAAATGGTGTAATTTTATTCTCTTTTAATGCTAAGTAATATTCCATTGTGTATATATATATACAACAGCTTCTTTATCTATTCATCTACTGAAGGGCATCTAGTTTGCTTCTACTGCTTAGCTATTGTGAATTGAGCTGCTATAAACATTGATGTGGCTGTGTCAATGTAGTATGCTGATTTTAAGTCCTTTGAGACCCAAGGGGTGAGCTAGGTGAGTTAAATGGTAGTTCCATTCCAAGTTTTCTAAGGAATCTCCATACTGCTTTCCAGATTGGTTGCACCAATTTGCAGTCCCACCACCAATGTATAAGAGTGTCTTTTCTCCCATATCCTTGCCAACTCTTGTTGTTGTTTATAAAATTTGTGTAATTTTAATATTGATAGTTTCTTTAGTGACAGGCAAGATTTTTTCTGCTTCCCACAGAGACATTATGTACTGTTTGATACACCTTCATGAAGCTTTTCCTTCATTATCCAGTGATGCAATTCACTATTCTGTTATTTATTTTCTTTCAATTCTGTACTGCTTCTTTTTTTTTATTTTTCTTTTGTGTTTCATTTAATCCCACAGATAAAATTTGATTATTTTAAAGTTCTATACTATTTAATAAAAATTTCACTATTTTATACACTGTAAAATTTTTATAATAAATATTTATCAATGTAGGTTTTTTTAAGCAAACTTTTTGAACAGAGTTGTGCGTGTGTTTTCTCTTAAGTTCAAATAATTGAAATATAATTTTTTGCTTGTTAAAATAATTTTTCATGTTGATTACATGGAAAGGAAGTGATTAAACAACCTTATATGTAAAATTAAGTATATTCTAATATACTTCATGAAGCTTGTACAACATAAGTTACAAAATATATGGTCAGCAAAATGATAATTATTTCATAGAGCTCAAGAGTGTTGCAAGTATAGGTGAGGATGTGCACACCATTGATGGGAATGTAAATTAGGATAGTGATTACAGAAATCAGTATGACATTTCTCAAAGTATTTAAAACAGAGCCACCATATGATCCAGCATTCCACTTCTATTTATATACACAAAAGGAGTAAAATTGTTTGTCAAAAACTCATCTGCACTCCTGTGTTTATTATAACATAGTGACAATAACCAAGAAGTAGAAATTATTTAAGCATTCATCAACCAATGCATGGCTAATGAAAATGTGGTACAGATGCGTGAAATACTATTCAGCCATAAAAATTAGTGGAATCCTGTCATTTGTAACAACACAGATGGAAATAGAGATCATAATGTTAAGTAAACCAGGCTTAGAAGGATCACATATACCCACTAATGAGGAGTCTGAAAGGTTGATCTCCTAGGAAGTGAAGTAGAATGGTAGTTATTAGAGGGCAGGAGAGCAGTGGGAAGGGAGCAACATGGAATATTGAACAATGAAGGCTTCATTGCATTTAGATAGGGACACAATGTTTAAGTGTGCTATTTCACAGAAGGGTAACTATGGACACTATTATGTACTATATATCTCAAATACCTGAAAAAATAATTATAAATGCTTTTACTAGAAAGAAGTGGTAAATGTTTGAGAAGATATATGTAACCCTATTTAAACATTACCCAATTAAACATCACATGGTATTCCGATAATATGTACAATTTTTGGTCTTATTTATGATTAAAAATAAATTTAACTTAAGAAAGAATGACAACTAGTACTCAGAATAATACCACCAAGGTATAAATAGACCTGTTTTTTTTTCTTTTTAAATAAACAAAATTAAAATGTTCAATGTTCATTCTTATGCTAAATCACATATGATAGAAAAAGAGACTTAGTCATTTGATCTACTTCTACTTGGCAAGAACGAGGATAAAAAACGTGCCAGAATTTCATTTTCTTTAACTACAAACTAAATATCAATATAAAATAATTTTAATATTAACTTCAAAAGATTTATATAAACATGCAATAATAGTGTGCCAATATTCCTATCACCAATAAAAACAAACATTTTTGATCATGTATCAATTAATTGTCTTTATTGCTTCATCACACATACATATGCCCTTTATTCCCTTTACTCTTGCTCATTAGGCTGAAGAATCCGAGCCCTGTAGAGGCCAAGTCGATATGTAACAGTTCATCTTTTGAGTAGTTTTGAATGTACATAGTTGACAACTTTGCTCTTAACCACAATGTATAAGCAATATATACTATATCAATACTCTTCATTAAGAGCCTGATAAAATATCTGCTACTTATCCTTGATAAATAGAAGCTGAAGTATACCTATGATACAAAAGAGGCAGTAAGCCCTTGTGCAAAGCTCCTAAAGCCCAGAGAAGTGAAGCTGCAGTAATACAAATCAATTTGGAGTATCTTTCTCTTGACACTCTGGCAACAAAGATCTCCAAGTGTATGGGAAATTACAAGGATTGTATTTATTCCGTTTACCAAATGAAAACTGTAATCTTGTCTTCTGAGTATAGAAAGATTCAATAAAAATACCTCATTCTACAAATGCCAAGCACTACTTTTTGGACAATTATAGCATAGACTCTTCCTTTCCTAAACGTCCATTTGTGGGTTTTATGTACCAACCAATCAAGACTATTTACTTCATTTAGAACTTCTCCTGCCAAAAAAGCAATTTGGTGTGTAACTGGCTCCAGTCTGGGAAGACATCCAAAAGAAGCTATTCAGGTGAGTAACACTGTGATTTACATGCAGGTGCAAAACATAAACTTAGAAATACTTTGAAAAGGCCAACTAAAGATATGAAGCAGAATTGAGTTAACTAGACAGGAATATCATTTTCCTTCCAGGGTTTCAAATACCCTGGAAATGTTATGTCTTTTATTGTCATTATTATTTTTATATTTAGAACAATGCATCTTCTTTGGAAGTTTGCTTATGCATTTGATTTTTAGGGGAACAATATGAAACTAATGACTCATGCACACACAGAATCTTATGGTTAACAATCCTAGTGTAGTAGAATAGAGATTTTTCCTGCCTGATTAAAAAGAGAATAACTTCATTGGGATGCACTGGTATGCCTGGAGATAAAATGTGCTTTATTTTTCTGCTTTAGTCTTCTCAGTCTTTCCTACAATTAGGCTATGTTTTATTTATTTATATGAAAAAGTTGAACAATATAAAGCAACCATGTCTTGAATACAAGGAAATTAAAAGAAAGGGCATTACATTTTGCACCAAGTTTAAAACTGACAAGAATATCTACAGGATTATTCCTAGGTCATTATATAAGTTTAAACAAAATTATAAACTCTGAAATAAAGGATTAAATTCTAGCATGAGTGTGACACATTTTTCTTCACTTTGACTTGGATAGTTGTCTTCAGTAATAGACTGGCTAACAGTTGCAGCTAAGATTCAGGAGAAATATTCAAATGGTAGGAAAACTGACAAAACATCAATGTAAGTTATTTCCAGCACTACTGAAATAGAGCATGAGATCTCTACACATTCATTTCCTTATAGAAAATAATTGCAGCTCTGACTACCCTTCAAATTTGTTTTTAAGGTCAAATGTTGTAATAATTATAAAACTTTTAAAAAGAATTTATAAATGAGTTTTATGGAGAAAAAGGAAAAATAATTTATAATTACTTCATGAAAAAATATAATTATTTACAGGATGTTATTAACAAGTATCTTAGATACTCCCAACCCTGTGACTATTAAGAATAGATGTGAATGATTTAACAGTGGTACAAAAACATTGCACAAAATGTGATAGAATCTTTCCCAGATATGCACTAAAATCATATGCATGTGTGGTTCTGTATATTTACTGTAACATTCCAAGTATTTTTTTTAAATACTGTAATGTAACTATTTCTCTAATGAGTAGGTAAATATTGACCAGTCATACATTTTTACTGTATCAAGTAGATTTCTACTTTTATAATTGGCCATTTTTGAAGCTATATTTTCTTTTAGGCTCATATCAAAGTCTGTGACTTTTGAGTAAGGCACATAGCTGCTGGAGTTCCTCTTCATGTATGATACCTAGTGAGAAAGGATTAAAGGAAAGATATAAGAGTTAAGAGATTTAGGAGAGTTAAGGAAAGAATATTCCAGATGAAAATGAAGGAGCTAGAAATTAAACCCACACAAACTATTAATATATTGATTTATAAAATTTGATAGTATCTCTTTGTCCTACTTGATGAAGTGAATTAAGAATAATATTTTATGATGGAATTCACTATCACCAATAAATAAATTTATTTTATTCTCTTCTACAAGCAACTGAATCAAACATAGTTGAATATCTATTTATGTTTCTTTGAATTCATTTCATACAATATGAATCTATTGCTCTGCTTTACTGATTAATCATTAATTATTAAAGTTAATAATAACAGTTTTGAACAAAATTCTTTATCTAAATCTATAATCTTAAATTTGATAATTTTTTTAAAAACTAATTCTTTATAGTGTAAAATATGTTGCATTTTTAATACTTATTCAAAAAATCCCAAGTATTATTTATAAGAAATAACTTATAATCTCAATAGAAAGATTGCTGTTGGCAGATATTAAGTAAATATTGCTGAAATAAAAGGAGGGGCTTGTCACTATGACCAAATATATTAGCAATAGCTGCTCAGGTAATGTTGGGTAATCTTAGAAAAAAAAAAAAGTGCTCATAAATAGACATACTACCAAAAGCACAATACAGATTAAATGTAATTCCCATCAAAATTCCAATAACATTATTCATAGAAAGAGAAAAATCAATCATAAAAATCATCTGGATATATAAGAGGCTTACAATAGCCAAAGCAATTCTTAGCAAAAAAAGTGAAGCAAGAGGCATCACAATCTCAGATGATATTATACTACAGAGCTATAGTAACAAAAACAGAATGGTGTTGGAAGCAAAACAGGCAAGAAGACACATGGAACACAATAGATGACAAAGAGACAAACCCACAAAAATACAGTTACCTCACACTAGCAAAAGGTGCCAAAAATATAAATTGGAGTAAAGTTAGCCTCTTTAAGAAATGGTGCTGGGAAAACTGGAAATCTATACATATATTAGAATTAAGTTTATCCCCTATCTCTCAACCTGCTTGAAACTCAACTCAAAGTAGATCAAGGACCTGGGCATTATACCAGAAAATTTATGCATACTTGAAGAAAATGTAGGCCCAACAATACTTCAACATACTGGCTTGGGAACTGACTTTCTTAACAAGACTCTGGAAATGTAAGAAGTGAAAGTAACAATCAATAAATGGGATGGCATCAAACTAAAAATATTTTTCAAAACAAAGGAAACAACCAAAGAGAGAGCCTACAGAATGGAAGAAAATGTTTGCCACTGGCAGCTCAGATAGAGCGTCAATCTCCAGGATATATAAAGAACTCAACAAGTTAGCACCAAAAAAGAAAGAAAGTAAGAAACAAACAAATAACCCAATCCGGCAAATGAGCTACACATCTGAACAGACACTTCTCAACAGAAGAATTATGAATGCTCAACAAATATATGAAAAACTGTTGAACATCTCTAACGATTATAGAAATACAAATCAAAACTACACTGAGATTCCATCTCACTCCTGTCAGAATGGCAATTATCAAGACTATAAGTAACACTAAATATTGGTGAGGGTGCGGGGAAAAGTGTACACTAATATTTTGCTGGTGAGATTGCAAACTGATGCCAGCCCTCTAAAAGAGTATGGCGATTCTTCAAAAAACTAGGAATGGAAGCACCATTTGACCCAGTTATCCACTCTTCAGAATATACCCAAAGAACTTAAAATCAGCATACTACAGTAACAGAATCACATCAATGTTTATAGCACTCAATTTACAATAGCTAAATGATGGACCCAACTGAGGTGCCCTTTGGCAGTTCAATGGATTAAAAAAAAAATGTGGTATACACACACAATGGAGTATTACTCAGGCAATAAGAAGGACTTTATGACATTTGCAAGTAAATGAATGGATCAGGAGACTATCATACTACAAGACAATCCCACAAAAACAAAGGTCAAATGTTTTCACAGACATGTGGAAGCTAACTCACAATAAGTGGGGAGAGAGGCATTATAGATATTCACTAGATTAGACAAAGGGTAGAGGGAGGTAGGAAAAGAAAAGACAGTGGAATAAATCCAAAATAATTTTGCTACATGTATGAATACATCATAGTGAATCCCATCATTGTGTACATCCATAAGAATCTGGTCATAATTAGAATAAGATATGTTCTATACTTGTATAATTATATCAAAATGGATTCTACTGTCATCTGTAACTAAAAATATCCAATAAAAATAATGTGCTCATAAATAAAGATACATTTGCAAACAGATGTTAGAATTTCAACTGGGTTCAGAAACAACTGAATACAAAAAATCAAGAAAGATATATATTATATATAAATGAATCATAATGTTATTGTCTTCAAAAAACAGACACTTCTTCATATTGCCATCATTTGCCTAATTTTTCTGCATAATTAAGGAATGCATATATTTAATGCTACCTTTTATACAAATATACATTTTATATCATTTATTTATTTTTTGTGGCAAATGACTACCTTTGTATATTCACTAAAGATTGCATAAAATATTAATATTTCATTAATAGTAAACAAAACCCACAATTACTACTAAATAAATTTTCAAAACTAAAAATTTTCATATATAAAAATTTATAATATAAAGTAAAATATTATACATGTTTTTACATTAAACATATTTAAATAGAGAAAATGCTTTGTTGAAGTCTATGCATTTCACATATAAATGGGTGTTGCCAAATTTACCTTCAAGCATATATTAGTGATTATAAATCATATTAAATCTGTTAGAGATTGTGTGGTCATTACTTATATTTAACAATATATTGTATTATCTTTTAAATTAATGATCAAGCATTAAAATGAATATATAGATTTAATGTTTCAGTTTTCATCACATTTTATCTCCTTGTCTATGTTTAAAATCAAAATTTTTTTCTAATATAAAATTATATTTAATATTCCATATATGTATGTGTATATATTATAATACATATATATTATTCTGTAATTTTTGTGCTTGATTTGTCAGCTATGGATATTTTTTTCTTGTTAATATGTGGCACAAAAAACTCTATACAACACTGATCTTAATATATTAGCACTGCTATTACAAATTCAAAGAAAAATGGTATAGCACTAAAAAATGAAATGTCCAAATATATGAAAAAGTGTGCAGAAGACATTGGTCAAAATCTGCAAAATGGTAATAAAAGAACCTAACTTGACCTAAATAAACAAAGAGATGTACTATGTTCATTCAATATTGTATTTTTATTATTTTAATTATCCATAGTTTTATTTTTAGATTTGATGAAATTGGTGAAGTAAAAATTTATTAAAAAAAAATAGAAACTATGATAAGCCAAGCAATGATGGAAAAAAAGGAAATCCGAATACTGAGATTAACCAATAAGAAGATTCAATAATTAAGTCATTTAGATAGTAAATAAAACAGCTATAGTAATTAACACAGTGTATCACTGGTGAAAGGACAAATCAATAAAACAGAATAGAGACCCCAAAATAGTCTTCCCAAGTAGAGATACTTGATTTAACAAAATAGAGAACCAATTATTTGGAGAACCTTTATTCTCTCTGGTGAAACTAACAGATATTCTTATGGGAAAATATTAATTTATAACAGTATTTCATGTCTTATCAAAAATGGATTCAAAATGGACCACAGACCAATAAAAATGTAAATTTATAAAACATATAGAGAAAACATAGAAGCAAATTTGTGTGACCTTGGGGTTTACAATGAGTTTCTAGATAGTCTGTGTTTCAAGGATATTGATTTAATTCAAAAGCATTATGGCTAATACACCAACAACAGCAAATTACCTAATTCTAATTAACTCAGTCAGTATAAACTATTCATTTTTAGAAACAGGTACATACATAGTATTTAACCACTCTTTTACATAATAATATTCACCTATAGGTGGGTATATAAAACAGAGTCTACTCCTAAAACTGAATAGAATATAAAAATTATTATTAATGCATGAGCATTACCTTATCAATAGGTAAAAATCTAATAACAATAAAGTTCAGTGAAGAAGATTTGTGCAAGAATACACGAAGTATTTCAAAGTTAATATATTCAATATTAATGAATGGAATAATTTCATATAGACAAGAATTATCAAGCTAATGTATACATATTCTATACTTAAGTAAAACATGCATGGGAATAAATCTTAAAATCTGTATAACAGTATCTCTTTGAGGGAAAAATGTGTTCAGTTAGAATGAGGGCTTCTATTTTATTAGTGATATTTAATTTCTTAAGCTGGAATAATGTACATATTTATGTACTAAAATATTTTGTATAATTTATGTTTGAAACATTTTATATTACGTATGATCAATTTCTGATATTTCACATTTAGCATTACACATTAATACTATTTAGCACAGGATGTAATGTTCTCTAAGACTGACACAGTTATTGATTGCTCAGAACTCAAGGAAAGTATTCTGGAGCATGTTTAGATGGCCACCTAGAGGAGCAAACTTTTGTCCAAGGTAAAGGAAGTGAGTACACAAGAGGATCTTCAAATTAGAGAGCATGTGTATGGTAGGATGGGTCATTCTCTTTTCTGAGTTACTTGGTAATATCCTCACAAACTGATGCTGAGTTTGGCCATGGAATCTTACTATCATCATGTAATCCAGCCTGGGCAAGCCTCATTCATCAATTGATAATGCCCTGTTGATAGATGGTTTTGTTACTGCTGGGCAGCTGAGCACTAATGCAAGATTGATCCCAGCCCAAATCAGCAAAATGTATCATCAGAATCCAACCAAGTTGACAAGCCACAGAATCATGAGCTAAAAACAAGGGAGGTTGTTTTAAGACCCTTGATTTGGGGGAAAAGTGTTTGAAACTGAAAAACTGTTATGCTCTAAATGCTAACTGATATAATATAAAATAATGAATTAATGAAAGGATTTATGCCAGATATATTCCCTTTTTTTTTTTTTTTTTTGTCCTGGGGATTGAACCCAGGTCCTCAAAGGTTAGGCAAGTGCTCTACTACTGAGTGACATTTCTATTCCAGCCAGCTCTAGTTGTGCACACTAGATAGCATATTTTAAAAGTATGTTCTGTTTAGAAATAATATAGAAAAAGGCACTAAATCTGAAACTTTCGTTACCTGACTTGAATCTTAGTAATTTGTGGGGTTTCTTGTGGGGGGGGGTACCAGGGATTGAACTCAGGGGCAGTCAACCACTGAACCACATCCCCAGCCCTATTTTGTATTTTATTTAGAGACAGGGTCTCACTGAGTTGCTTAGCACCTCATGGTTGCAGAGGCTGGCTTTGAACTCACAATCCTCCTGTCTCAACATCCTGAGCTGCTGAGATTACAGGTGTGCACCACCACACCTGGCTGAATCTTAATAATTTGTAATTAGCATTTTAGTCTTATATAAGACAAACTCATTTCTTCTTGCTGATATATACATCAAAATCTTACATTCATTAACCTAATAATTTTTTTTCTTAGAAAAAATAATGTCCAGGCACTTAACATTTCACAACATTCAACAACTAAGTTATGGTTGAGAGGGGTTTTTAGAAGTTGGGGGAGCTGGAATATTAGGAAGAAATGTTGTATCCTGCTTCATTATGAATAGATGACATTTTTGTGTACATTGGCTCATGCCTGTAATCCCAGGTGCTCTGGAGGCTGAGGAAGGAGGATTGAGAGTTCAAAATCAGCCTCAGCAAAAGTGGGGTAATTTGTGGAGTCTTTTTTTTTGGTGGGGAGCGGGTACCAGGGATTGAACTCAGGGGCACTCAAGCAGTTCAGTGAGACACTTTCTCGACATAAAACACAAAATAAGGCTGGGGATGTTGCTCAGTGGTCTAGTGCCCCTGAGTTCAATTCTCAGTGCCACCCCAAAATATAAAAAATAATAAATGGATGGCATAATTTTATAAATGGGAGATTTCTGGCTGTTACACCAGTATCAACACCAGTGGAATGACACATCTTTCTTCAGAGTTTTTTTTTTTTTTTTTTTTTTTTTTTTTTTTTCCTGTTGTCTCTTCGATTCCACAGAAATGTACCATAAAAACCCCAGTAGGAACTAGCTTAGGACCTGGTCTTCCCTTTGGGTAGGAAAGGGAGTGAAGGGAAGGTCACTCCTGAGTTTCCAGGCTTTCCTCTTTTTCTCCTTGATGTGGTATTCCATATTCTTTTCTGAATTCTCCTACTCTTCCTTTCCTTTCTTCTTCTCAGGTAGCTTCCCATGAGCCTACTCTGAAGGTGTCATGATCGTTCCATCTCAGGTAGCTATTTCAGAAGAAAGATAGCGGGAATTTCCCACCAAGCCAAGGATCATCCTAAAAGCACTATGTGAGAGTATTTGAACCAGTCTGAGCTGTGGTAGTAGACCGCACCTGCTGTTCCAGTGTCATGACCCTGTGTACTCTGAAGTTGCCCCTCTCACCGGGGTCAGTGATACCCACTGATCCTGGAAGGAACAGTCTTGTAGCCAGAATCTGTAAACAGTGCCTGTAGGCCACAATTAGGGCCAGAGGCTGTCTGGAGGGGTTGACTCATCACAGTGCCCAGGTAGGTCAAGGATCTAGGGTGTGAGGAGCTGAAGGTCAGGAAAACAAATCTTCAAATCCTATAGCAGTCTGATGAGAATGCTAACTGTGGAAGGAGTGAGCACAACAAACTGGTGATCACAGCACTTGATACTGCTGCCAAACCATTCTGTAACAGCTCGATATCCAAATGGAGTTCTGGGTCCAGTTTTCAGAAACTAGGTGGCACTGTTGTAATGAGAATTTTCACTGTAGCATCAGAAGAACTGACTTAAAAAAAAAAAAAAAAAAAAAAAAAAAAACAGTTTTATTGGTCAACATGGTAAAACTTCAGATGGACCCTGTGCCTTGAACTTCCATGACTTTGTTCCCCAGGGCAATAACAACTTCGAATGTTGGCAGAATGTTTAGTTGTACTACCAGGTCAGCTACATTGTGTCCTGTAGTCAATGTTCTCTTTTCATATGATCCTGTCAGACTTCTTAATTTTGTACTTTAATGTCCCCAGTACCATAATCAAATTGTCAATAGCATTTGTTTATTTTTGTCACCAGAGAAAGGATGGAGGCTTATTCAGCAGAATTGGGAGCAGGGTGCTGATTCCTCTTGAGCAAGGCTTCACTGAAGGAAGTTTCATCAGGTACTGGCTTAAACAAGGGAAAGACCATTTCACACAAACAGAAATCAAAAGAGATGTGAGGCACAAAGGGCCTGAACACTCCTCCTCCTGGACCTCCTCAGAACCAAAGTGCCCACCACAAACAAGACCTCTGTCACCACTCATGGAGCCCTTAGTTCTGAACAATGAAGCCCACACAAACCACCGTTTCCTCTCAGTTGAGAGATTTTATTAATGGGCTTGGACAGTAAGCAGCATGGGAAAGAATGTATATGTGTACATGTTCTTTGACATAGGAATGATGAGTAGAATGATAGTCCAATGTAAAAGCAAGAAGATCTAGTATAATGAAAGTCAATGATAAAATATGAAGAGAAAATTATAGGAACAATTATTTACTGCAGAAAGTTGAAGAACATGGTAGAAAGAATCTGCTTTGTAAACTAAATTTGTTGTGCAAAATACTGAAATTATGAACTATGAGAGAAATTAATTCATGAAAATAAACCTTAAAAATGTCCTAAGATGATAAAGACTAGACAACAATTTTCATTTCTTGAATTCATTGAAATATGAATGACCAAAAAAGGAATAGAAACATTTTCACTGGAGTACACAAACTACAAGGGTCAATTAATATACAGCTCAAGTAATTGTGACAGTGGTATTTGTCTAAAAATAGACTGGAGACCAAAGAAATGATATGATGAATTCTAAACCCACCCATGGTAGGACATTTGATTTGACAAAATGAATTTGATGATAGTGGTTAAATAATAACATTTAAAATAAATGGTGCTGGGTAAATTCCCATATAAACTATTTATCTAACCAAATAGATTAGATATTTCAGAAGCAATATAGCTGGTTTCACCCTCCAGGGAAAAGTTCTTCCTAAAGGCACCATGTGAGAGGATTTGAACCAGATTCTGAGCTGTGGTAGCAGACCCTACCTGCTGTTCCAGCACATGACTCTGTGTACTCTGAAGTTGCCTCTCACAGGGGTCAGAGATACCCACTGATCCTGGAAGGAACAGTCTTGCAGCCAGAATATTCAAGCAGTGCCTGTAGGCCACAATTAGGTCCAGAGGCTGTCTGGTGGGGTTATTCATCACAGTGCCCAAGTAGGTCAAGGTGTGAGGGGCTCAAGGTCAGGAAAACAAATCTTCAAATCCTTCAGTAATCTATGAGAATGCTAACTGTGGAAAGAGAAGCATATTCCTCAAACCAGTCAGCATATAGGATTGCTGCAAAGGCATTCTGTATCACCTTCTCGTTTCTTCAAAGAGAAAAAGCATAGATTGAAAACACAAGTAGATGCTATTCATATATAACAAAAATTGCTGAAGTGAAAGAGATTGACCACATTGAATATTGGTGAAGTTAGAAAACCACTATAACCTGTGACATGGTTGGTGGGAGTTTAAATTGTAGGAACTGCTTTGGAAAATTATTTGATAGTATGTTTAAGAACTGAACATAAACATACCTTATCATCTGTCAATGTTCTCCCTAAAAAAAAATTTACATATTCTTCAAGGCACATGCATATACATATTTATAACAGCATAATTCCTAAGTGGAAAATACTTAAATACCCTGTTCATTGATTACAGTAAAATCCTATCATGGATTAAAATCACAAGTACAATATGAACAATAGCTGGATGAATTAGAACAATGAACACTCAAAAAGCTATAATGTTGAAAGTAGCCAAGCATAGAAATGGAGTTCAATTTCATTTGTATACATTTATAAATAAAAAGAAAATTGATGGACTTAAATGTTGGAATATTGGTTATACTCAGATGCATTAATCATTGACATGGTTCTCCCAAGGAGATTTAAATGTTGATGTTTTTGTATTAATTAAGATGTCATAATAAAAAAGTAGGTTCATTATGGAAAAAATTCATGGAGCTATATACATTTAAGCTTTGTTCACATTCTTTTTTTTTAATTTTTTTTATTATTTATTTACTTATTCATCATGCACAAGTATAGTATCTTTTTACATACAACTGCTTGTATACAAAGTATATAAGTACCATTCAGATCTTCAATCATGCATTTAGGATAATGATATCCATCTCATTCAACCACCAATTTTTTTCCAACCCCCCCCTTACTCCCTCCCTCCCCTCCCTTTCCGTTGACCGTTCTAGTGTTCCTCTGATCCTATGTACCCCCTTCCAACAACACTGTGAACCAGCCTCCTTATATCAGAGAAAACATTCGGTATTTGGATTTTTGAGATTGACTAATTTCACTTAGCATTATATTCTCCAACTTCATCCATTTACCTGCAAATGCCATTATTTTATTCTCTCTTATTGCTGAGTAAAATTCCATTTTGTATATATACCATATTTTCTTTATCCACTCATCTACTGAGGGACATCTAGGTTGGTTCCATAACCTAGCTATTGTGAATTGTGCTGCTATAAACATTGAAGTGGCTGTGTCACTGTAATATGCTGTTTTTAAGTCTTTTGGAAATAGACCCAGGAGTGGGATGGCTGGGTCATAGGGTGGTTCCATTCCCATTTTCCCAAGAAATCTCCATACTGCTTTCCATAGCAGTTGTACCATTTTGCAGTCCCACCAGCAATGTATGAGTGTGCCTTTTTCCCCACATCCTCTCCAACATTTATTGTTGCTTGTGTTCTTGACAGCTGCCATTCTGACTGGAGTGAAGTGAAATCTTAGAGTAGTTTTGATTTGCATTTCTCTAATTGCCAGTGATGTTGAGCATTTTTTCATGTATTTGTTGATTAATCGTGTATCTTCTTCTGAGAAGTGTCTTTTCAATTCCTTAGCCCATTTATTGATATATATATATATTTTTTTTTGTGTGGTACCGGGGATTGAATTCAGGGGCACTCGACCACTGGGTCACATCCCCAGACCTTTTTTGTATTTTGTTTAGAGACAGGGTCTCACTGAGTTGCTAAGTGCCTCCCCATTGCTGAGGCTGGCTTTGAACTCGCAATCCTCCTGCCTCAGCCTCCCAAAGTGCTGGGATTACAGGCGTGTGCCACCGCGCCCGGCTATTGATATTTTTAATTAAAAAAAAATTCCTTGGAAATTATCAATGCCCATCTCCTGATGTTGTTATTGTTTCTGCCTTTTGGTTTTTTATTCTTTTATTTTCACAGCATTTGCAATATTCAAATTTGGTCAGAGAGAACAAATTACAACTGATTTGAAATTGAAATTGAAACTCTACATTGCAAAAAATGAAGTAACAATACAAAAAATGGGTATATAGAGAGAGGCAGAAGAGTGCCATGTGCACCACTTCTTCTATGTCTAGATATTGACAAGTGGATATTTCTACAAGTGAAATAAACCTGGATATAATAGAAGTAACATTAGGTAAAAATATACATGTGCAATCCTTTCAAAAGTATTTCTTCCTTGCTCTTAGACTTATACAAAATAAGCCTACTTTTGTAATGTTGTCATAAGGAAAACATTCATCTTTTTATTTGAGTCACAAGATGATTACTGAATTCAGTACAAATACAACTAAAATCTGAAAAATGTCCTGCACATGTTCTGTGACTCCATGATTTACTTTCTTGTTTGTTTTGTTAAATACATATAAATGCTTTAAGAAGCGATATGAAATAAGATGGAGTGAGGATAAAATTATTAGTTAAATACATAAAAGCTACATAATATTTTTCCTTAAGTCAAAAATTAAAAGCACATACTTCTGAAACTAACTTATTTTCTGATGCTGGTAAAACTCAGGGTAGGCAAATGTTGGACAATCAATCCTGGAATATAAAAACAGATATAAACAGGCATATTCATCCTTAGCCTGTGCTTTACATAAAAATATTTGGGTAATTAAAAGACATAGCTTTCTTTTTTTGTTTAACCATGGTCTGATTTTGTAAACATTGTGCTTACAAGTAAAAAACTTGAGAAAGTACCCATGGCAATGTCAAAGCATAAAACTTATGTTACACAATTCCGTCAGTCCTTTCTCTAAGATCTCATTGTCCCTCATCTGCCCTTTGGCTGTTAATGTGTGCAACATTTATTTTTGTTCCATAAAGCCTTTAAATAAAAATCCATTTAACCCAGTCATCTGAAGCATAACATATGCTTTTTCAGGGTTATCAAAATATCTTACTCTTCTTTTAAAGTCTCGTAACTATGCAATTTCAGCTTTGGGCTTTCTTCCAAATGGGACTGAAATAGAATTGCAGTTGCACAATAAACAAGAGTTGCTAATTGCCAATTTTGTAGAATTTCTTACAAAAAAAAGGAATATCACTTCAAAATGTGTTGGATAGAACTTTTTCCTCTCTATTCATCTTGTTTCTGATAACTCAGGACTATTTCTTTGCACTTGTGCATTTGAATTTTGCCTATGTTTTGAAAGACAATTTTCTTTGTTTAATTTTCTCTTTACTAAATGCATTTTCTGTCTTTCTATTCTAGAGTTATAAATGTGGCAATTTTCAAACTTTGTAATTTTTCTTCACAACATTATGCTTACGTGTTCATCTTCAAGCAGAAATTGAGTAAAATTCTTAAAAGACGTGATTAAAGCAAATGACATTAACAATGCACTCAATAGAGTTTGTGCTTCCAGTTTTTACCAGTGTGTTGATGTTGTTCTTCTTTATTTACATTAGCTCATCTGGACTCCTGTGTGCTTGATTTTAAGATGAAGAGTTATCTTTTAAAATGACAAACTGCTAGTGATTAAATAAATCATGTTCACTTATTATTAAGGAGAGTTTCTATATTAAAGATTGCTTCTTCCTATGATTCACAATAAAAGTTAGGAGAAACAAGAATAAACACATACTTAGCTGTACATTAAGAGCAAGGGGAGGGAATGATTATTAATCAGATTATTTGAACATGACATTTATATCTATTTCAATTTTTTCTTAAGAGCTTTATGAAATGATTTTATACTATATACTGAATAGTTTTTTAATGTAAAATATCCCAAAACAAAGTTCTCTGAATGCATTCCCTCCCCTTCAACACTTAACTTTTCTCTTGTATTTCTGATCTAAGTTTATGAGTCATTTTTAAAATCCTAGATTCCTCAAGCTAGGTAAAATTCCTTTGCCATATATTTCCATATCTGCTCTGAGCTTTACAGTTAGTAAGTAAATAGATAAATATAGTTTTATATAAATTTATTGTATGATAGATCTGCAATTGATGTGATCTATGAAGTGATAGATTATGGACAGCAGCACTAAAGAGAGAATTATTATAGAAAATATTTTGTTATGCATGTAGAAGTATAAATATCTTAAAAACTAAACCCTAAAATAAGGATTCAAAATTCTGAGGCAGTTTAGGCCCAAGGTGGGTTGAGACATATTTGAATAAAGCAAGTTTTGAATCAAGAAGTGGATCTCCACACGCAAATGGAAAAAAAAAAGGACTCTGTGTAATGATGTGGATGCCAAGGTCAGCTTGATCTGCTCCAGGAAGCCATAACTGGAAATGTACTATGAGTGTTGCATGACCAGTATCTATTTCTCTTCCAAGGCAGAGAAGCAAAGCCAGAGATTAGCTTAGAATTTTAATGGAGAAGAGAAAATGTTGGAGGTTGGACTTGTGGGGCCTGCCAATACTTCTTGCTGCCTTAAAGCAAAGTCTATGGCATAGCTCCTGATTATGCAAAACTGAGCCAAGAATCATTACCATTCTAGAGGCTATATTCCAGGTAGATGCCATTTGCAAAACATGAAGTGAAACAGTGAAGTATAGATTGACATAAATATAAATATGGTATAAACTATATAAGAGCTAGCCTTTAAAAGTGAATAGTGAGGGAATTATTTGGAAGCTCTGTCAGGACAAAAGGAGGCATTTGTCATTTTTGAACACAGTCCTAAATACAGGTGAAATGTGAGAGTCTATAAACTGCTCCCAACAGAAAGGCCTGCCTAGGAGATGGTGTCCTTAAGGACCTGTGAGATGTCAATTAAGGCAGTGATAGGGAAATGTTCACAGGAAAACTGAGGATAATGGAGGACATTGATAATGGCATCTTGTCAATTAGAGACAGTACACAACAGATGGTTTTACAGGGTGAGGAAAGGTACAGGATGAAGATAGATTAGTAAGGAGACAGAATGGAATTTAAATGCATAGACGACTATTATTTGTAACCACTATTTGGTGTATTTGAAATTCCAGTGTTGTGGTGAATAAAATAACTTTTATGATAATATATTTCTTCATCTTATAGAGGAGTGGTTTTGATCAAGAAAAACAACACCTGGGATATTCAGTGTTCAAGGATTATCAGGATAGGGATGATTTGTTATTTCCACTTCATTGTGGATTATTCTATTACAATAAATTTGTGATATTTCTCTTGAAGAAGATACAGATTTCCCTTTCCCACTTGTCCTCTCAAATTGTCCATGTTTCTGTTTAACCCAAAAAGACAGTGTACTCATTCTTAATCTATTTTTGTGCAATGTCCTGAGGTTGAACATCCTCAAACCTACCAAAAACTCTTCAGTATATAGAACAAAAGGATATTTTGAAATTGAAATTGATGCTAAGATAGTGACTCTAAAGTCCCTTTGCAATCTGACATTTTCCCTCAGGTTGTTGTACTAAGATGTACTAAACTGAGTAGTTTTCAAGCAACAGAAATTTACTTTTCACAGATGTGAAGGATGGAGATCCAAGAACTAGGTCTCAGGGTCTGGTGAGAATTTCTTTCCTGATTGCAAACTGATGACTTCTCCCTGTGGCTTCATATGGTTCAAAAGGCAACAAGATACTCTGTGTCTCTTTTGTAAAAGCTGTTCTTGAATCTCTGAACTCATGACCTATTCACATTACACAAGTCCCATTTCCTCAGACCAGGTTAAGGTTAAGATTACAAGGTTTAGATTCAAATGACACAAATACTAAGACCACCTAAATTCCACTTATAAGTCAGGTATTTAAAATCATTTGTTTTCTGAAAATTTCAGGAAGACATCATATTCATGGTTTGTTAATGGGTCATAGAAATGGTAAAAGAACATTGTGTGAGTTTTTTATATACCACTCACAAGTCAGTCCAAAAACTGAATACTATTCTCCACGTGTTTATACATATGAATAAAACTGTAAGTTTTTGCATTTACAAAAACAGAAAATAAAACATAAATAGAGTTAACAATACTTTTATTTATTGTTATTCTTATTTACCAACACATGGAATCTGTCAAGAATATATATGTTAATTATAAATAATAGCTCAATAAAAGACTGATATTAAAATCTATTTTATGATTAATGACTATCCACTTTTAAAGTATATTTACATTGTTTTTAAATTTATTTTTATTTGATATGTGATAATTTTACATACTTATGTGATAAAAGTTGATATTTTGGGGGCTGGGGCTATGGATCAGTGGTAAAGAGCTCGTCTCACCTGTGTGAGGCCCTGGGTTTGATACTTAGCACCACATAAATGAAAGAAAGGTATTGTGGTCACCTACAAATAAAAAAAAAAAGAATTTTAAAAAAGTTGATATTTTGATCCACGTAAGTGATGAGTAATGATCAAATCAGGTCAATCGACCTCATCTTTTTAGCATTTATCATTTCCTCGTGTTTGGAGCCTATGACCTTGTCTCTTATAGTCTTTTTAAAATGTATAAGTCACTTTAAACTATAGTCACTCTGCCCTGCTGTAGAAGACTAGAACTTATCCCTGCTGTCTGTGCTTTGGTACTTATTATCCAGCCTCCCTGTATCCTTTCTCCTTCTCCTCTCCCAAGCCTCTAGTAATCAGCTTTCTACTCTCTCCTGTCAAAGAAACATTTTAACTTTCACTTAATGAATCATATAAGTATATATATCAAGTACTGCAGAAAAAAATGTTTAGTAGTTTTACTTATCTATCACTAGAACAATATAGAAATAATTGTGGCTTCATTTAAAAAAGTATAACCAGTTAAATACATTTAAGCATTTAATAGGTCATTGTGGCATATTATTTTATTAGAAAACATAACAAATATAGATATTAAGGAAAGACAAAAGTAGTTAGAAATACTTAATATTGAGCTGGGGAATGTGGCTTAGTGGTAAATCTTGCCTAGCATGCACAAGACCCTGGGTTCAATCTCCAGCACCACAAAACAACAACAGCAACTGTAAGGATTAATAATAAAGGAGAGACACAGAGCCAAGGTGCAGAGGCAGGAAAGGTGGCAGAGTGGTTCTTTGTTCAAGTGGCCACCTTTATTTATACCGATAGGTTACATTAGGTCATTAGTACCATAACTACATTATTGTTTAGAGTATCAGTAATGTTGCCTATTCTGCAGTTACATTGTACAGTTACAATATATAATGTTAGGAGCTTTGTGCAGTTCTCAAGAATGTCCACTGTCTGAAGTTACTGTTAGGTGGGCAGCAGATCCAGGAGCACCAGAGCTTAATGAAACATTGTAGTTATCTAGCAAACAATTTCTTTTATTCCCAGGAGCAATGTGGCTGCAATCAAGGTCTAGGCTTAATGAAACTCTAACACAGAGGTTTCTCAGTACCAGCTAGACATTGCACATATATTGGCTATATTATTAGATCCTAAGAGAGATTGGAGGGCATTCTAAAGGTGGGAAACAGGGTGCCTTTTACCCCCTGGGAGTTTGCTCACCAGAGGAATGCTTCCCTGTACATTTCCAAGGTCAGAATCCCTACAAACAACAACAATAAAAAGATAATATTTAAATAATTGTTTATATATAAACTTTAACTTCTAATAGAGGGAACATTTCCAGACATTCACAAAGGTAAGGAGGATATATAATGAAGAACATGTGCTTAAATAATCAACAGTCATCAATGTTCTGTAATCAACATCTCCTCCCTGCTAATGGTTTAAATAAATTACAGACATCATATTTTTCCACAGACAATTGCTTCCTTATGTGTCTCCAATTTATACTTTTATATGGACACAAGAAAATATTAATATAGTTAGCAATATTTCCTTGATGATATCAAGTGCCCATTTGACAGCTTTCCAAAATATCTTAGAAGTGTTTTAAAACTGTATGAAAGGGATCAGGTAGAAAGAAGAGGGGAGGAAAAAGAAGTCCTGGGCATTGAAATGGAGTAAACTATATTATATGCATGTGAAAATATGACAAAATAAATCCTATTTTATGTACAACTGTAATTCACTCATAAAACTTAAAAAAATAAATTTTATTATCCAGGCACAGTGGTACACACCTATAATCCGAGCAGCTAGGGAGGCTAAGGCAGGAGGATTGCAAGTTCAAAGCCAGAATAATCAACTTAGAAAGACCATGTCTCAAAATTTAAAAAATAAATAAAAAGTTTAGGGATGTTGTTCAGTGGTTAAGTGACTCTGGGTTCAATCCCTGGTACCAAAAATAACAAAACAAACAAAACTTTTAGAGTTGTTTAAGTTCTCCATTCCCATAACTTATATTTGGTTGCTATGTAATAAGTTAATCATTCATTTATTTACTTCTACAATTTATTTTCTAATTGTTTTCTCATATCCTGCCAATGTTTTATTTACATTAATAAAGTACTTAAGGAATTTTATACAGCTATTGTATAAATATTATGAATCTACTTAGAAAATTTTTTTCTCAAGTACATTTTTTTCTTGAGAAGGTAATTTTTTGTAAATCTTTTTTTTGCCTCCTTAAGAACAGAGACATATATATATATATACTTCAACATATGTATTTAGTTTCTGCAGATGAGGTTACGCTATGTAATTTTTCGTGTCATAAAGTCAACTTGTTTTTAAATTAAAATGAGTTTTTTTAGAAAGGCATCAATGTATTAGTTCTAGAAATTAAAAACACACATAAATAAGTTCATAAATGAAATATTTCAAAGTAGACATATTTTACATATTAAAATATTTTATATATTAAAATAGTAGCACTATAAACTTTTTCCTCATTGATCATCCTCTAGTTTCCTGCTTATATTTTCAAAATACTGAACAGTTAATTTTCCTCATACTATTCCTCATATTAATTTTTTAATTATATCTTCAACTAGATTTCTTATAAGTGAGGCTTAAAACTAACAATTTCTCTGACATTCACAAATTATACATGAATACATTAAGAAACATTTTAAAAATATACAGCTATTTACAAATTAAGTCGATATTTTTACATGTATCCTGTTTGGTAGAAATTATTTTTAATTAAGCAATTTAATGCTGGGGGTTAAGCAGTATTCTAGGCATTGACTTGCAGTAAAGATAAAAGGCCCAATCCTCACAGAGTGTTCTTCTGTTGGTAGAATCACCTAATGGACACCTAAATACATACAAGATTATGTTAGAAAATGAGAAGCTGTCTAACCCCACTTAAGGAAAATTAGGGCATAACAAATGGAAAGAATTCTATCACAGAAGGGTTTGATTTATTTTATGGAGGACACATTTGAATAGGCTTCAAATTTTTTCAGAACCTTGGTGGAGAGTTGGTGCCAGAATGGAGGCTTTTTGCTAGCAGTGGAGAGAGGTCACAGAAAATCCCCAGGTGGACCTTCCCAGAGAAACAAAGACAGCACCAGCACCGGAGATCTTGACATCACCACCTTCAGAGCAGACCACTACTCCAGCAGCAGTTGTAAGTAGAATATACAGGTCTAATTAAACTATATCTAATTCAATTCCTTTCACCCCCCCACTCCAATTTCTACTATATCTGAGCTTCAATCATGATACTAGAGAGAGAATATAATATTGATACACATCAACAGAGAGACATGGATAAAAATGTCTTATTTAGATTTTTGTCTAAGTTTTTTGTTTGCTTTTTCTTCACTAAAGGTATGTAAGAACTGTCAGTGGAAAGTGAAGAAAATAGAAAATATTCAATCAAAACAAGAAAGTTAGGAAAGGCCTTTTCAGTGGGTGAGTTCATGTTTTAGAGTTCTCTAGGGAGAGAAACCCAATGGGGCTTGTGTGTGTGTGTGTGTGTGTGTGTGTGTGTCTGTGTCTGTGTGTCTGTGTGTGTGTATATATGTGTGTGTACGCGTGAGGGTGTTTAAGAAATTGCTTTTGTGATTTCATCTGATTTCTGAGACTGGCAGGTCGCAAAATGTGCAAAGTAAGATGGCTAAATATCCAGGAAAGCTGATGTTGATATGTGCATGGTGATACCCAGGGAGGATGCAGGCAGGCTACCCCACAATAATAGTTTGAGTTTGAGTTCAGAGGTAGAACAAAACTGATATATTAATTTGAAGGTCATCAAACAAGCATGATTTTATTTTATTTTCATTTTATTTTTTATTTTTTGTTTAGGTATACATGACAGTAGGGTGCATTTTGACCACTCTCTGTCATATTAGCTCAGGAATAGACTTCCTCAATAAGACACTTTAAGCACAAGAAGTAAAATCAAGATTCAATAAATGGGATATCATCAAACAAAAAAGCTTCTTCACAGCAAAGGAAACAATCAAGAACACGAACAGATTGCCTACAGATGGGAGAAAATCCTATCCACCTGCACCTCAGCTAGAGCATTAATATTCAGGATATACAAAGAACTCAAAAAACTTAACACCAGTAAAACAAATAACCCAATCAACAAATGGGCAAAGGAACTGAACAGGCCTTCATAGAAGAAGAAATATGAATGGTCAAAAAATACATGAATCAATGCTCAGCATCACTAGCAATTAGAGAAATGCAATTTGAAACTACACTGAGATTCCATCTCACTCAAGTCAGAATGACAATTATCAAGACTATAAGTAACAATAAATATATTTTATTTTTCTAATTCTGGAAAGGCTCAGCTGTTTTGTTCTTCTCAGGCATTCAAAGAATTGGATGATGCTTACGCACATTAGGAAAATTTGTCTGATTTATTTGGTTTCCCGATTTGAACGCTAATAGTGAACAAAATCACCCTTGCAGAAAAATGCAGAATAATGTTTGACCGCGTATCTAAGCATCTCAAGACTCTGTCAAAGCAACCTAGAATATTCATTATCACAGGTGACAAATTCTATACTAAAACATTTTAAGTCAGTCTTATTTAATGTTTGTGATCATTAGTTGAAAAAGAATATACAGTACAATTGTGTTTTATTTGGTGTTTATAGTTCATTCCAGAAGCAGAGATTATTGACTCAACCAGGATTGGGGGTTTCCTATATAATGTAATGCCAGGATTGGCAATTCTTTTTTTTTTTTTTTTTTATCTGCAAAAGCTCCATAGTAAACATTTTATGCATGCGGACTGTACTGTTTTTATGGCAACTGTTCAACTCTGCCATTGTGACATGAAATAGCATAGCAAATAACTAAGCAGAAAGTGTGGCTGAGTTCCAATAAAGCTTTATTTATAAAAATTGGTGCTAAGTTCATTTGGAATAACAGTCTGTGATTGGCTGAACTCTGAAATAATGGATGAAGAAAATAAATAAGTTTAAAGGTTTTATAATGGGTGCTTAAATGGTTACATGTGCCCTGGATAATGTTGGTTATGACATTATTTGAATCTCATGGCATGAGATTCATTATTTGAATCTCATGTTTCTAATTCTTTGTTTCTAATACTTTAGGTATTTTAACCTAAATGCAATTTATGTGCAGCAATATTAAATATTAGTGAGAGAATGCTAACATATAAGAACA
The DNA here is from genome assembly GCA_025594165.1 of Tamias sibiricus. Lineage (NCBI taxonomy): Eukaryota > Metazoa > Chordata > Mammalia > Rodentia > Sciuridae > Tamias > Tamias sibiricus. The sequence continues at coordinate 148,936,023 of CM046662.1, forward strand.
CAAGACCATAGACTTTCCCTATTAATAAAGAATACATTGCTCCTTACAATGTTGATTGATATTTTTTTACTATGTTTTTCAGGTGTGTAAACAGAGCTCTCCAGACAAACAGAACAAGTAAGATATACAAACTCATATATATATATATATATATATATATATATATATATATATATATTATACATAATATATAGAGTCTTGAGATGCTTATATATATGTTTATATATATATATAATCAGCTATACATATACACACACACACACATATATATACACATGCACGTGCATGCAAACAGAGAAACACACACATATATTCATGCATATACTATCTATTGGAAGTTTCTAATTTCAGAAACAAATTTTCTGCTTTTTCTACTCAATTTTAAAACTGAACATGTAGATTAGAAATTAAATTCTAATATATACCTAAAATATATACATACTTTATATATAAATATTAAGAAAACACAATTATTTGTCTACATACAGACCATCACAATTATTGTTTTAAATAATTTTGTTAAGGATGAAACTGAAATTTTTTTTTGCTAATAGTATGGAATGAATCTCTGGAATATAAAAATATCAGCTTTGTATTCATTTAAAATTATACATTTGCATACCCTTAATAATAAGAATTCAAATTCTCCAGGCTTGATTACTCTAATTCCTAGACAATTTGACAACCTCAAGAACATTAAGATAAATGTTGACATAGGAACAAAGAATAAAATAATTAAGATAACTAATTTAAAATAGCAGGAGTTTGAAAAATATTTCCTAAATTCAACCACTTTTAATCTTATTGAAAGACAAGCTATTTCAAGTTGTATATAGTTTAAGAAATAAAATAAATTGAATTCCAGACAATATTAAGCACATAAATAAGATTTACATAAATAAGATTCATATAGTTATAAGAAGCAGGATGAAGACAAGGAGGATAAAGGGAGAAACACAAGAAGAGGGAAAAGCAGGAGAAGAAACATTAAAGGAGAAGAGATAAGGGGAGACAGGAAGAGGAAAAGGAAGAAGGAGAGGAAGGACAGAGTTAAAAGCAGAAAATGGAGAAAATCCTGGTGAAGGAGGGGAAGCTAAGTAAAAGTAGATGCAACAGAGGTGATATGAGAAAAGAAAGAAGAGAGCGTCAGGCTGACAAGGAATGCAGAGAGGAAGATAAGAAGGGAGAAGTGTAGCAGAGCCTGCAGCGGTGTCTTAGATTTTCATATTTTACCTCTTCTCCTGCATGTAAATCAGATGCAGGAATAAAAGTAATTAGCAATTCATTTTTAATAATCATATCCAAAATACTGACAATTATTCTTATAATTGCTATAAATAATATATATTTTTACAAAGTAAGAAATGGGAACTTTGTGAAAAGAGCAAATTGATTTTTAAAAATTCAACCTAGAAAATGTTTATTCATCTATTTAGAAATGACATTTTATAGGCTGCCAAATACAAAACAGCAGTGACATGTAAGTATATATATACATATATATATATGCATGTGTCTGTGTATCTGCATCTTTATATATAGTTATCAGGTGGTGTGCATATATCCATTTGTGATATTTATGCACGTATAAATGTACACTCACTCACATACACATGAACACTGGGCTGAGATATGGAAGCCACAGAGAAAAGTGCAGTGTTACTGGGATAGACACACCAGAACAGTTCTAGAAACATCAAGTTGAAAGGCAAAGAGACTAGGAAGACAAAAGTAGAGAAAATATCCCAGAAGCTTTCAGAAAGCACCTAATGTTGTGCTTTGACAACCCACACTCTAGTACCTTGACTTTATAGGTTTAGTGGAAGATAGTAAAGTTATTATTCTTTCTCAATATCTAGCAGATGTTTTCAAATTAAATATACCTATACATACATGCAAACTCCATACAAACTAAAACACACACACTAAAAAATAGCAGTGCTTCTCAGAGCACCTAAAGCCTCCATTTTTATTATGTTTTTTTTTATCTAAATATAAAATAATATGCTCAAATTGCCCTACACATAACAGAAAAGTAATTATCTTATTTTTATATAAAAATTGTCCAGTACTTGTTCATCCCTTGGTTTTCCTGTGCGATGTTTTCTTCAGTGTAATTCAAAACAGCGTTCTCCTCTATGTAGGGAAACAGTAAGTACAGAAATACAGAGCATTTTAATTCCTCATCTCAGGATGTACAGTCCTAAGCTAAAATCTGTATCCAATGACAAAGGGATATACATCGGTCATTGGTCTGAATGTCACATGTGTCCCATAGAAAATTCTGCTTGTTTTTCAGAACCATCAACGTCATGCTCACTCATTAGAGGTAGAAGAGATGCTTACCTTGTTTTTTTTTTTTTTTTTTTTTTCCTGCCTCCTGGAACTATGTTCTTAACTACAGCTCCACTTTTTTGAAAATGCTTACCCAACCTATTGATCTAGTTCTGTAATAGGTGGATCTTTGTTCAGCAGGTTTAAAACCTATTCTAGAATTATGGCAGAAACTCATAAACACAACACAAATGACCAAATCCTCAATACCTGCATGTACACTTAGATTGACTGTGTTCTCAACACAATGATAACTCATTTTTTAGAATCGTGGTTTCTGATTTTTGACCATATTTCATTTCTATTACAAAGCTATAGTAACAAAAGCAGTGTGCTACTGGCACAAAAACAGGTGTGTAAACCAATGGAATAGAGAAGAAGACAGAGAGAGAGAAATCCACATAAATACAGTTATCTCATGGTAGACAAAGGTGCCAAAAACATACATTGGAGAAAAGATAGCCTCTTCAACAAATGGTGCTGGAAAAACTAGAAATTGATATGAAGTACAACAAAATTTAATCCCTGTATCTCATCCTGGAGAAAACTCAAAGTGGATCAAAAACCTATGAATTATACCAGAACCCTTGTACCTGCTAGAAGAAATGTAGGCCCAGCAGTTCAACATGACTCAAGAGCTGACTTCCTTAACAAGACTCCTAAATAACAAGAATTAAAATTTAAAAATCAATAAATGGGATGACATCAAATTAAAAGGATTCTCCACAGCAAAGTAAATTATCAAGAACACGAAGAGAGAACCTACAGAATGGGAGAAAATCTTTGCCTCCAGTATCTCAGATAATGTTAATTTCCAGGATATAAAAAAATACTTAAAAAACAAAGAATCCAATCAGTAAATGGCAAAGAAATTAAACAGGCACTTTTTAAAAGAAGAAGTACATTCAACAAATACATGAAAAAATTTTTCCATTTCTAGTGATTATAGAAATGCAAATTAAAACTATACTGAAATTTCATCTCACTCCACTCAGAATGGCCAATTATCAAGAATACATGTAACAATAAATGTTGGTGAGGATGTGAGAAAAAGCCATACTCTGCATCTGGCACTGCAGATTAGTACAACCACTGTGGAAAGCAGTATGTAGATTCTTTAAAAAACTAGAAATTGATATGAAGTACAACAAAATTTAATCCCTGTATCTCATCCTGGAGAAAACTCAAAGTGGATCAAAAACCTATGAATTATACCAGAACCCTTGTACCTGCTAGAAGAAATGTAGGCCCAGCAGTTCAACATGACTCAAGAGCTGACTTCCTTAACAAGACTCCTAAATAACAAGAATTAAAATTTAAAAATCAATAAATGGGATGACATCAAATTAAAAGGATTCTCCACAGCAAAGTAAATTATCAAGAACACGAAGAGAGAACCTACAGAATGGGAGAAAATCTTTGCCTCCAGTATCTCAGATAATGTTAATTTCCAGGATATAAAAAAATACTTAAAAAACAAAGAATCCAATCAGTAAATGGCAAAGAAATTAAACAGGCACTTTTTAAAAGAAGAAGTACATTCAACAAATACATGAAAAAAAATTTTCCATTTCTAGTGATTATAGAAATGCAAATTAAAACTATACTGAAATTTCATCTCACTCCACTCAGAATGGCCAATTATCAAGAATACATGTAACAATAAATGTTGGTGAGGATGTGAGAAAAAGCCATACTCTGCATCTGGCACTGCAGATTAGTACAACCACTGTGGAAAGCAGTATGTAGATTCTTTAAAAAACTAGAAATGGAATCACCATTTGACCCAGTTATCTCACACCTCCATATATTTACAAAGTATATAAGATCAGCATACTACAGTGACACAGACATATCCATGTTTATAGCAGCATAATTCACAATAGCTAAACTATGGAGCCAAGTTAGATGAATTGATAAATGTATAAAGAAAATGTGATATACATAATGGAGTATTACTCTGTCTTAAAGAAGAATGACTTTATTTCCTTTGCTGGCAAAGGGATGGAGGACCTGGAGATTATCATGCTATGTGAAATAAGCCACTTTAATTAAACAAACTAACAAAGGTTGAATGTGTTCTTGGACATGTGAAAGCTAACCCCAGATAAGGAGTGGGGGTAGCAGTTCAGTAAATTAGAGGGGAATGAATGTAAGGGAGGAGGTATGGGAAAAAGAAAGACAGTGGAATGAATCTGACATAACTTTCCTATATACATATATGAATACACCACAGTGAATCTCACCATCACATACATCCACAAGAAATTAATTAAAAGGAATAACTATGGGTAAATGGCAGAAAATATCAAGGGAGCAGGTGATGGGGTGAGGGAAGAGGAAGGAAAGGTAATCAGGACTGAATTAGAACCAGATATATTCCATGTTTTTGTAATTATATCAAATAGGTTGTACTGCCATGTATAATTAAAAAGAATTGGAAAAAAAAGAAATCAGCAACCTGAACTTTATTAAAATGAAGCACTCTGTCTTGCAAAAGACAATGACAAGAGAATGGGAAGATAAGACAAACTAAGAGAAAGTACTTGCCAAGACACTCAAATAAATGACTATTGCCCAAAATATTCAAAGAACACTAAAATCTCAACAATTAAAAATACAGTTTAAAGAATGAATCAATAATTTGAAAAGGAACAGAAAAACATACATAAGTGTTGCCGCCTGAAGCAATGGCCGCTTGGAGCAACAAAGCTGCGGGAATAAGTTCAGAGGCAGACTGGAAACAAACAGGCTCTTTATTTTGCCAGCTTTTCTCTCCAGCTCGAACAACACGCCTTCCACGCTCTTCCAACAACCACAAAATGGCCCCGACGGCGACCCACAATCACCTGGGCCAAGTCTCGCAAGATCATGCAAATTGCTCCCACCTGATCCATAATGTCCTGGCCAAGTCTCATGAGACCATGCAAATGGTGCCGACCTGATCTGTAATGTCCTGGGCCAAGTCTCACGAGACCATGGAAGGTGGTAATGCTTATGGCTCACAGCTAACCGCAATCTTAGCTATCTCCTTTATTAGGGCTCCTACACATAAGCATGTAAAAAAAATGTTCCACATCATATGTCACTAGGCAAATGCAAATTAAAGCAATAAGATACCACTGCACACCTTTTCAAATGACCACAATTTGGAACAATGGTAATTCTAAATGGTGACAGGGAAGTGCAGCAACAGTTCTCACACACTGTTGGTGGGAATGCAAAATCTGCAGACACTTTGGAAGACAGTTTGCCTGTTAACTTATAAATTAAGTGTACTTTTGCCATGTAGATAAGCAAGTAAACTTTTTATTTGTTCAAGGGCATTTAAAAAATATGTCTACAATAAAACCTACACACAGATATATTTTCAGCAGCTTTACTCATAATTACCATAAAATAGCGCTATGGTTTAGATATGAAGTGTCCCCCACAAGTCCATCTGTGCATACTGAAAGGGGCTTTGGAAGTACAATGATCAGGTTATGTTGTCAAAGGCTGTTTATGAATTATGGATTCTTTTTGAGCCATCACAAGGCAGGGGTTTGCTTTCCTGGGAACTCTCAGTAAAATCCCATTGATAAAGATTGATCACATGCCTACACCCTGACTTGGCTTGGATGACCCTAGGTTCCAACATAGTGCCCAGATGTAGAGAGGAGGTGGGCTTAGCCTGCCAAGCCCCAAACAACTTGTTTTTTCCATTGTCATCCTATTTTCCTAGAGAAGCCTGTCACACTGAAATCCTTTGATGTTTCTACCTATAAAAATAAAAGGAGGTCTCTTGTTCTTCATTAGACACAGTCTCCAACAGAGCTGATCACATATCGGATTCCATGTTTCACTTATGTTCGTGTCCTTATTCCTTAAATTTCTCATACTTTCAATATTTCTAATCTGATTCATCACCCTAGTTGGGGGAAAGTGAGTAAAGTCAGGACAGCATGTGAACTCTAAACTAATCATTGAATTAATTCACTGATAAGGATTAACTTGTGGAAGTTATAGACTGAAAGGGAGAAAATGAGTCACTAGGGGGATGCCTTTGATGTTTATATTTTATCCCTGGTAAGTGGGGCTCTCTTTCTCTGTTCCTGGCTGTCATTTTCTGATCTGTTTTCCTCTGAGTGCCCTCTAATGTGATCCTCTACCTCACCTTTAATCCAGAACAGTGGAGTCTGCCAACCATGAACTGAACCTCTGAAATCGTGAGCCTGAGTAAAACTTTTCCTCTTCAAAGTTGTACCAATTGGGTATTTTGTTCACAGTGACAAAAGTTGACAAAAACACACAGTATCAACCAAGATATAATTCAATTGGTGACCGCATAAACTATGGTTTATTTATAAAGTAAAATATCATCAGGGCTACAAAGAATTGAACTGTCAAGCTGTTATGGTTTGCATATGAGGTATCCAAACACTTGTATTAATATAGGAATGTTAGGAGGCAAAATGATTGGATTGTTAGTACTGTTATCTAATCTGTTCATCCTAGTTTGAATGGACTGGGTGGTAACTGTAAGCAGGTGTGTTGCCGCCTGAAGTGCTTGGAGCAACGGAGCCGCGGGAAGAAGTTCAGAGGCAAACTGGAGACAAACAGTTTTTATTCTGATAACTTTTCTCTCTGGTTCTAACAACGACTAACACACGCAACACACACCACCAAAATGGCGCTGACCCGATCAGCAATTTCGGCCAAGTCACTCGAGATCCAGGGACAAGTCCCGTGAGACTACGGAAGGCGACAATGCCCAAATCTCCACGGCTCATAGTCAACCGCAATTCAAGTCATCTCCCCAAACAGGGCTCCTGCATTTCCCCCTTTTTGTTTTAAAAGAGGTAATGCTCTAGGACATCTATGTGCAACCAACATTCTTACCCATCATCGGATAATCAAGGCTGTGCCCTTGACTCCTGTCTTAGGTTGATATGTCGGCCACATGAGACTGTCCCGTGCAACTGTGCCTGTCTTAGGTTGTCCCCCTCTGGGGATCTTACCCGTCATTGGCTAACCAGCCATCCACTGGAGCCCTTTAGGATCGACTGTGTATGATGACTAACAGCCGTCCAATTGTGAGGAGATGTTGCGGCTTTAAGGCGACAAGCCTTTTGGTGATGAGCCAAATTGCATAGCATATCAAATTGTTTAAACAAATCAGCTGCCCTTAGTTCCATCAAGTAACACACTGAATTCTCTAGACAAATACCCGCAAGGCATTGTCCTGTAAAGTCCCAAACAATGAAAGATCAAAATGTCCATTTGTTATAACATGTTGATGTAGGAGGCCCCATGCATGTAGAGCAGAGGCCACACTGTTGGTGAGGTTGTTTGATGCTTGAGCAGCAGGGATGCTTGCGGCGGCCGCGATCCCTGCAGCTGTAGCAGCAGACGTCTTTTTTATGTTTAGACAATGCCACTGGCAAATCTTCAGGGCCCACTACCTAGAAACTCAAGCATCAATTATTAAAGAAAAGGCAGTGCTATTGCAGCACTGAGTCAAGAGGCGAGTTGTCAAACTACAAAATAGAATAATTAGATTAGAAAATTAAAGTTGATTTTTGTTCACACACATCGCTGGTTGAGCTTCTACAAACATAAGTTGGAAAAATATCATATTTAGAACAAAACAAAGAAAGACTGAGGGTAATCACTGCATTAAAGATAGATTAAAGAAAAGGTAAAGGCACTTTAGAGAAATAATTTGTTAGCTGGAACCCTTGCATCTCTGTATACAGAGCAATCTTTTACCTGTTGAGATAATTGAAATTAATGAGCTATTAAACAAATGAAGTTAATAACAAATAAACAATCTTATGTCAAAAACACCAAAATATCAGGTTATATAGCACTAGTCATATTGTTTGCTAAAGAGAAGTCCCAGGGACACCTATAAATCAAAATTGAAAATACCTTCATTTATAAAATTATTTACTCTTAATTGAATACTCTTAACCTAGAATGAATTAAAGTTATTTGGATCCATATGTATATATATATATATTTTTTTTTTTCATAAGCGCTTGTTATTTGTGACGTCACACTGGACAGATGCACAAACATACAAACATATATTTGTGACGTCACATTAACATGAAATGTAGACAAATATACAGACATAAAGACATGTATAAAAATAAAAGAGAGAAAAAAAAGTACAATTGTGTGCACACTAAAGAGAGATCTCCTCGTCCCGGCCGGGAGGAATGACACTTAAGTTGTGAAATATTTTGAAGGACTCTTTTGAGGGAATCATTCTATACCTTCATCTTGGTCCTCTTGATTTTGTACCTTTTTTATTAATCTTGATTCTTCAATAACTTCATCTTGATCATTTTGATGTGGTACCTGTTTTATTAATCTAGATGGTATCCATATTGGAGAGGATTCGTGTTTTGGAAAAACACAAACAGATCCTCTTCCCCAAATTAATACTAGATCTGGACCCTTCCATGTACCTGAAAGAACATCCTTCCAGTAAACCAAAGGTTTATGTTGTTGGTGTGGATTCCAATGTCTGTCTCCAGCAGAATAACCATTAGAGTCTAAAGTTAAAAAATTTAAGGTAAACAGGGCAACTGCCAATCTGTCCTTAGGACTTTTCCAATTTTCCTTCTTTTTGTTTTAATAACATAATTTTCAGTGTTCGATTTGCTCTTTCAATAATGCCCTGACCCTGAGGATTGTATGGGATGCCTGTTTTATGGGATATATTGAATTTTGCGCAAAACTGTTTGAAAGATGAGGACGAATATGCGGGGCCATTATCTGTTTTAAGCATTTTGGGGATGCCCAATGCAGCAAAAGCTTGCAAACAATGAGATGTAACATCTTTAACTTTTTCTCCAGAATGTAAGGAAGCAAAAATCATGCCTGAGCATGTATCTATGGTAACATGAATAAATCGCAATTTTCCAAAACTTGGCTCATGAGTAACATCCATCTGCCACAAATGATTGGGCATTAATCCTCTAGGGTTAACGCCGAAATGAGGATTGGGCAAATGTGTCATATAAGATTTACAATCTTTTACAATTGTTCTGGCTTGCTCCTTTGTGATTTTAAACCTACGTTGCAAGGTGGTGCTGTTGACATGAAACTGGGAATGAAATAAAGTAGCTTGTTGTAGCGCTGAAAGTATAAATACTGTTTTTGTAAGTTCATCAGCCTTTTGATTACCTTCATGGAGGGGACCAGGCAAATTAGTATGTGCTCTAATATGGCCTACGAATAGAGGTTCTTTTCTTGCCCACAAAAGTTTTTGTATTTGATAAAACAATTTAAAGGCTGGATTATGAGGTGCTATTGGTCCTGCTAACTCTAATTTTGGGACGGCTTGTACAATATAGTGGCTATCTGAAAAAATATTTATGGGCTGGTCCCTAAAATTTTCCAGAGCTCTTACCACAACTTCCAATTCCACTAGTTGAGCTGATTTGTGTACAGTTATGTAAGTCATATTTTCTTTTTTAGTGACTACTGTAGCAGTACCATTTGAGGACTCATCTGTAAATACATTAAATGCCTTAGGAATAGGTTGATTTTTTATTACCTGTGGAAATATAATAGGATGATTAATACAAAAAGATAATATAGGGGACTTAGGAAGATGATTATCAAAATTTGCAGAAGTAGAGCATTTAGCTATAGCCCAATCATTATCATTGAAGCATAAATATTCAATCTGTGATGATGAATAGGGAGTAATAATAGTAGCAGGGTGAATGCCAAATATTTTAGTAGAAGTCTTAAGTCCTTGAAGAATAAGTTTAGCCACCATGGAGGTATAAGATTCAATTATACTTTTAGGAGAGACGGGCAAATGTATCCATAAAAAAGGCCCTTGTTGCCAAAATACTCCTGTGGGTGTATATTGTGAAGAAATAATAATCAACATCAGCGGTTGAGTTAAATCAAATCTATCACAATGAACTCCTTCGATGGCTTTTTCTTCGAACTTTAAAGCTTTCCTAGCATCAGGAGTCAATGTTCGCGGTGAAGATGGATCAGGGTCTCCGTGAAGGATGTCAAATAAAGGTTTTAGTTGGCCAGTAGTGAGATTTAGTGTAGGGCGAAGCCAATTAATGTCTCCCAGTAGTTTTTGGAAATCATTGAGGGTGGTCAAACGTTCTTTATTTATTAGAATTTTTTTTGGGTCTAACAAAAGTATCCATGATTTTAAATCCTAAATATAATATGGGAGATCTGGTTTGAACTTTTTCTTCTGCTATATATAATCCATATATTTTTTTAATTTTCTACCACGTCACTGAATATATTAAATAAGATTTTTTGATTAGTGTGGGCCAATAAAATATCATCCATGTAATGTAGACACATGAGGTTTGGATATTTATTTTTAATGGGTTGGATAGCCTTGTCCACATATATTTGGCATATGGTGGGGCTATTAGCCATTCCCTGTGGTAAAACCTTCCATTGATATCTCTGATCAGGGCCATTATTGTTAATAGAAGGAAGTGAAAAAGCAAACCTGGGGGCATCCAGAGAATGTAGGGGAATAGAAAAGAAGCAATCTTTTATATCAAAAGTATTAAGATGGAAATTTTTTGGAATAGCTACGGGACTAGGAAGTCCAGGTTGAGTAGGGCCCATAACTTGCATGGTTTTATTAATTTGTCTAAGATCATGTAACAATCGCCATTTTCCTGATTTTTTCTTGATCACAAATATGGGGGAATTCCAGGGAGAGGTAGAAGGTTCTATATGACCTGCTTCTAATTGTTCCTGAACTAGTAGGTGGGCCGCATGTAATTTCTCTTTAGATAGGGGCCACTGAGGGACCCACACTGGCTTATCAGAAAGCCATGGTATTTTCAAAATTATTTTCTCAGTGGCCCCGAAAAAAAAATATCTTTTTCCTTTATGATAATGATTACTTTTAGGGTTAAGATTACTCTGTACTTTTTGATAATGAGTTCTTTTATGGTTAAGATTACCCTGTAGGTTTTCACATTTAACATCTGCAGGCTTGGTTGCAAGGTGTACTCCCATTTGTTGCAAAATATCTCTTCCCCATAAAGTAACCGGTAGATTAGGTAAAACATAAGGCTGAAATGTTCCTTTATGGCCTTCATCATCCTCCCATTTTAAAATTACCGCACTTTTATCTGGGAGGTTATTATATCCCAAGCCTCTTAAACTGGTTGAAGCTTTTTGCAGAGGCCAGTGCTTGGGCCATTGGCGTAAATTAATAATGGAAGAGTCAGCTCCAGTATCTATTAATCCCTCCATTTCTATTCCTTGGATTTTTATTTTACACATAGGCCTCCTTGAACAGTCTCGAACCCAGCAAGCCATGGGTCTTGAGTCAGTGGAACAAAATCCTCTATTGTTCCCTTCTTGAGGCATACCCATTTTAAATGAATTATGTAAATTGGGAAGGAGAAGCAACTGAGCAATTTTATCTCCTTGATTAACAGAACTTATACTTTGGGGTGAGCTAAGCATTATTGTTATTTCCCCTTTTTAGTCTGAGTTTATTACACCTGGGGTCACTTGCAAACCTAATAAGCTTTTAGGACTACGCCCAATAATAAGTCCTACAGTCCCTGAGGGAAGAGGTCCCCTGACTCCTGTGGGAATCAGTTGAACCCCCATTTCAGGTGTTAACACTATTCGGGGCGGTGGAACAGAGGTCTAATCCTGCATTTCCTCTTGTTCCTCTGGCAAGGGAGTGGATGGGTAGTAGGGATTGTGTCGGGGAAGCATCTGAGTGGATGCTTGAGGATACTTCTTCTGCAATGCCCCGTACATTTGTGGGGCCCCCGGGTATTGGGCCCCGTGCCCCGTTTTTTGAATTCCTGAACAAAGGATTTCCATGGATGTCAAATTTTGAATGGCATTTATTGGCCCAATGATTTCCCTTTTTACACCTGGGGCAGCGGCCTGGGGCACGGTATGAGCTTGGTCTTATTTATCTTTTGGGATTTTGCCTAGAATAGCCTGATTGATTATGATAATTTTGCCTGGAATATCCTGATTGATTATAATATCTACGTTTAGCCTTTGTGAAATTTCGAGAGGAAGCACCTCTCATTGAGGCTGCAATCACATTTCCTGTGACAAAGGCGTCATTTATATCTTTACATAGTTGTATATATACGGAATGATCCTTTTTAGTTCTCCATGGCCTGATGGCTGCTTGGCACCATTTATTAGAATTTTCATAAGCTAATTGAACAACTAATGGCATAGCTTGGTCAACATCTGCAAACACACTACCTGCAGTTCTCAATAGTCGATCAGCAAAGTCAGCATACGGCTCATTAGGTCCTTGAATCACTTTTGACAAGCTACCTTGTAGATCCCCAGGTCCTTGTACAGTTTTCCATGCCTCTAAGGCAGCTGTGTTTATCTGAGCATATACATCTGGGTCATAATCTGTTTGAGCCTGTAAGTCTGTGAATTGCCCTTCTCCTGTGAGCATGTCTATATTATAGTTTTCAAACCCTGCAGCCGCGTTTCTTTTAGCCGTTTCTATACAAAGTTCTTGGAATTGCGATCGCCAAACCAAGAATTGCCCCCCGTTTAATGTTGCTTTACATAGACTTTTCCAGTCTGAGGGGGTTAAGCTAAAGGTGTTAAGGGACTCCAGCATACTCAACGTGAAAGGAGCTTGGGGCCCATAAGTCATTACTGCCTCTTTGAGATTTTTTATTGTTTTGAAATCTACTGACTCATGGACCCTCTGTCCATTTTTCTTTTCAAATGCTGGCGGTTCCCAATGTATCTGTGAGTTGTCCTTGAGAGCGCATAAGTGATCAGAAAGACTTTTTATTTCTGTTTCTAGGGTATGCAAATGCCTAGTAATACCTTTCATATTTTCTGTAATGGATTCTACCCATGGGGGAATAGAGGACACAAGTGGTTCCTCTACCTGACGGTCCTTTTTCTCGGTCTTTTTTAGTTTCTTTTTCCTCATTTTCTCAGGATCACTTTTACTAGATTCCTCACCACTGCTAATTTCACTGACAGCAATATCCTGAGGCCCAGGTTCCATTAAGAGCAAGTATCCTTCAGCTATCACCAATAACTCCCGAATAGCTTTAATAGCTTGGATTTTTGTCATTTTTGGGACTCTTCTAATACTCTCTTTACTGGTCTTAGTTGGCTCAGTGGAAGCTACGCTTTTTTGATCACTTTCACTTTTTTCTATATACTCCTCACTGAGAACAGAGTCAGGTATATCAAGGAGTCTTTGCATAGCCTCTATCACTTGGGATTCAGTTATATTCGAACCCATCTTTAGAGACCTTTCAGTTCTTACCTGTCCGCTCCGAAGTTCCCCGTACGGGCCGCCACCTGTTGCCGCCTGAAGCGCTTGGAGCAACGGAGCCGCGGGAAGAAGTTCAGAGGCAAACTGGAGACAAACAGCTTTTTATTCTGATAACTTTTCTCTCTGGTTCTAACAACAACTAACACACGCCACACACACCACCAAAATGGCCTTGACCCGATCAGCAATTTCGGCCAAGTCACTCGAGATCCAGGGACAAGTCCCGTGAGACTACGGAAGGCGACAATGCCCAAATCTCCACGGCTCATAGTCAACCGCAATACAAGCCATCTCCCCAAACAGGGCTCCTGCACAGGTGGGTCCAGATTGTAGGAGGTGGATCTCTGGGGGAGTGCCCTTAGAAGCACTGTTTCTTCTTGCAGTCTCTCCTTCTTTCCTCCTCCTCTTACTCCTCCTCCCTCCTCCCTCCCTCCCTCCCTCCCTACATCCCTCTGTTTCTCTGTCTTTCCAGACCCCACCATAAGATGAGCAGCATTCACCCTTGTGACATGGTGCCTTACCTTGTACCCAGAGCAATTGAGTTAGTTGTATATGAAAGGAGACCTCTTAAATCATGAGCCACAAATAAACTTTTCCTACTCTAAGTTGTTTACTGTTAGGGTTTATTGTCACAGTGATGTAAAGGTCAACTAAAAATGAAAACATAGAAAAAAATTAAATGCATATAACTAAGTGAAAGAAGCCAGTTTGAAAAGGTTACATGTTATATGATTCCAAATATAAGAAATGTTAAAAATGATGAAACTAAGAGAATATACAAACATGATCCAGGGGTTGTTAGGGTGAGGAAATGTCTGAACAGACAGGGCACAGAGGACTTTTAGGGCACTTAAAATACTCTGAACAATACTATAATAAAAAAAATATGTAGTTGGGCACAGTAGCACATACCTGTAATACCAGAGGCTCAGAAGGCTAAACCAGGAGGATTGCAAGTTCAAAGCCAGGCTCATCAATGGTGAGGCACTAAGCAACTCAGTGAGACCCTGTCTTTAAATAAAATACAAAATAGGGCTGGGGATGTGGATCAGTGGTCAAGTGCCCCTGAGTTTAATCCCTGGTGCAAAAAAAAAAAAAAAAAAAGAAGAAGAAGTCTCTCTCTCTCTCTCTCTCTCTCTCATATATATATATATATATATATATATATATATATATATTAATAAAAAATAGTGTGAGGTGAAAAAAGCAATTTGTACATAATGCATAATTCCATATTAATAAAAAGTAACAAACAATAAAACTATGTCATTACATATTTGTCTAAATTCATAGATTATAAAATGCAAAAAAAAATTCTAATATATACTATGGAGTTTGAGTGATAATGATGGTTCAATGTATGTACAAAATTATAACAAGGTTGCTTCTCTGTTAGTGAGTATTAATATTTATAGAAGTGGTATAATTTTATAACATCACTGGGCATTGTAATAGAATAACACTCTGACTATGCATGTGTTAATGTAGCTGGTATCTATCTTCCTCTCAATTTTACTGTGAACACATAGTTGCTTTAAAAAAAAAAACTGGGTGGTATATGCTTTACATTTTTTTTACTCAATAAACCTGGAGAAATGATAAAGACTTTACCTTTTAAAAACATCAAAGAAGAGAAATATATTTTTGAATTTCAAATATATAGTCTTATTGCAATATATCATACTATTGCCACACTAAATTCCAAAAAGTCATTTTAAATATTCTGTGGATAATTTATATTTCTACTGTGTGATCACAATCTATTTTCAAAATTCATGATGTATATATCATGATTCTTATACAAATATAAAATAAACATTCACATAAATTTTATTTAACTTATTAGTTAAATAGGGGAAAGTAAGATGTTATGATAAATTTAAGGAGTTCTTGAGAACTTTATATATTTCAAAACAAACATAAAGAGACATAACAGAGAGCAATAGAGATAGAAACATTTTATTAAAAAATGTGAAGTAAGATGCTTTGGTTAGAAATATCAATGGGATTGTTTTAATGCTTTATGGAAGAATAAATCTTACTGCTTATCTGTTCTTCAGGACAAGTTTATTTGCATTTCTACCATACAGAGATCTGCAAGTTAACCTCTTGCCTCTGTGGAGTTCTAAAATAAGCAGGAAATAGGAAGGAATTCGTGCCCAGCATGAAAGAGAAACTAGTAATTTATTATGTCAATTTTCAAGCTTTGGATAATATTTGTGATGTTGTTCAAACTTCTTTCATTAAAAGTTACTAATATATGGTTATAAGCAAAAAAAAAAATCATTGAAAATAATAATTGACCAATATTAATATTTTGTCATATGTTCATTAATCTGCAAAAAAAAATTATTAACACAGATATAATAATTATTTCTTGAAATTATATAGTTAAAATAAATTTTGGCTATATTGCAGTTGTTATTGGAATTTAAGGTATATTAGCATTTCTTCAAATAAATTAGAAAGAAAATTATCAATAAATATAATCAATTTAAAATAATATGGTATGTGAGGTAATTGATAGTTACAGGAAGAAAAGATAATTTAAAATGATTTGAAAGTTGAGATGTGAGGAGTCCCAGGTGTCATGGTGCATGCTTGCAATCCCAGTGGCTCAGGAAGCTGAGGCAGGAGGATCACAAGTTCAAAACCAGCCTTAGCAAAAGTGAGGCACTAAGCAACTCAGTGAGACCCTGTCTCTAAATAAAATACAAAAGGGCTGGGGATGTGGCTCAGTGGTCGAGTGCTCCTGAGTTCAATCCCCAGTACCAAAAACAACAACAATAACAAACAACAACAATAAAATATGAGGAGTTTTTGTGCTTCTAAATAGTTTTATTATGATAGCCTAAGGAAGTAAGGGAATTGAACAGTAAGAGATAGATAAGTGTCATGTAGATGTTGGGACTGACAGAACATCTAGTTCATAATTTCTAAGGTAGGGTCACCTAAGGTTCAGACCAAATTACTAATCAAACCTATATCAAGAATGATAAAAATATAAAGTACAAGTTCTCATATATATTTGAAAAAGACGATTATTGAGTTTATACTATTTCTTTGAGTGTATTACTTAATGTATCCCACATGACTTATAGTAAACAAGAAATAACAATAAAAGTTTCAAAAATCTGAAACCCCATTTTTATTCTCAAATGCTTGATATATTCCTTAACCATCACTTTGAAAAATAATGATTGCAGTAGAATTTTCCAAATCAAATGTGGCTCCTTAGTAATTTTGGGGATCAATTTTCCTCAAAAATTATTTTCCAGGGGCTGGGGTTGTTGCTCAATGGTAGAGCACTTGCCTATCATATGTGAGGTACTGGGTTCGATGCTCAGCACCACATGTAAATAAATTTGAAAAAAAAAGGTCCATCAATAACTAAAAGAAATTTAAAAATAAATATTTTTTCTTATAACAAATTGTCTTGATTATATTCCAATAAACAAATAAAATAAAGACTATTTTTAAAGACACATTTCTAAAATCAACTAATTATGTAAAAGGACTCAGTATTTTCTTGAAATTTTGTATTTTACACAAGTTGCCTGCAATAAAGCTTTTTTTTTATTATTACATTTAGCTTTTAAATGTAATAATACATGCTAAACCATCATAAACTTGTTGGACTTACTGTGTAGCATATGTAATTTTGTTTATTTCATTCATATTTCTTTGTTCAATCACCATGTTTTATTTCATAAGTATTTTATGTATCAAATTGAATGGAAATTTTATGTCAGAAAAGAATTGGTGTTTAATCTAATTGGGCACAATTTAAGAATATCAATATGTAATGATGATGTACCTACATACATAAAACAAACCTTACTCAAGATAAAAAATCAAATTGAAATCAACACAATAATAGTGATTTCAACACACCTCTCTCACCAAAAGATAGATCATCTAGACATAAACCAAGAAAAACTCTAGAATTAAAAATACTATTAATCAAATGGACCTAAAAGACATTTATAGAATATTTTATTCACCAAAAACCAAATTTACTGTCTTCTCAGTGACACATGGAACCTTCTCTAAAATGACCAGGATTCATATACAAAACAAGTTTTAACAAATTCAAAGAGAGGAAGGGTGGGGGAGAGAAAAGAGAGAGAGAGAGAGAAAGAGAAGGAGAAAGAGAAAGATTTCTTTGTTTCCTATAAGATCATAATGAAATGAAACTAGAATTTAGGCGAAGATACACATTTAAATCATTTTAACATCTGGATATTAAAAACTACACCAATTGAATAGGGACTGGCACATAGAAAAATCAGGTTAAAAAAAAAAAAAAAACAGTGTTAGAAAGTAATGACAACAAAGATACCACATATTAAATCACTTATATAGAATGAATGCAGTTCTAAGAAGGTTTATAACATTGAACCATCTGGCAAGAAAATAAAAATAAATTTAAGGTGATAATAATAAGAAAAGTAGAAGTCATAGAAAGATGTCAAATAAATAATCAAAATTTATAATCTAATCAATAATCTAATCTGATTGATACCAATCTTAATCTCAAGTCTCTGGAAAAAGGAAGAAAAAATTAATTCCAGAATAAGAAGACAGAAACTCATTAAAATTATCACTAAAATTGAGTATGAAAAATACAAAATTTCAATGGAACAGAGTTGGTTCTTTGAAAAGATAAGCAAGATTGACAAACCTTTAACTAATATAACCAAAAGAGAGAGAAGACCCAAGTCTACAAAATCAATGATGAAAAAGAAGATATCACCAGAGGCTAATCTGAAATCCAGACAATCTTTAGAAACTATTCTGAATATGTTTACTCCAATAAACTGGAAAATATAGATAACACTGGCAAATTTCTAGACATGTATGACCTACCCAAATTGAATTTAGATAAAGAATAGCTAAGCAATACCCGTATCAAGAATTATGATTAAAGCAGCAAATACAAGCCTTCCAAAAAAGAAAAGCCCCAGACCAGAGAGGTTCTCTGTCAAGTTCTATAAGACCCTTAAGAACTGAAGCAAATCTCCCTCAAATTATTTTAGAAAACTTAAAAGTGAGAAAACACTCTGAAATTCATTCTATGAAGCCAGTCTCATCCTGATACTAAAACCAGACAAAGACATATTAAGGAAAGGAAACTACTGACCAATATTTCTGATGGGCATAGACACAAAATCCTTAATAAAATGTTGGCAACCTACATTCAAAAACATTAAGAAGACAGTACACCATGATTTTTGTGGTGTTCATGCCGGGGGTGCATATGGAAATTGTCAAATGTAATTTGACACATAAATTGAATTAAGGATAATAATCACATAATAATCTTAACAGATGCAGAAAAAAGATTTGAAAAAAAATCCAGCACCCTAGAATGATGTTGGCCTGGGGCTTAGCATAGCTTTTACAATGTTGAGATATGGTCCTGTTATCCCTAGTTTTTCTAGTGTTTTGAACATGAAGGGGTGTTGCATTTTGTCGAATGTTTTTCTGAGGCTATTCAAATAATAATATGGTTCTTGTCTTTAAGTCTATTGGTGTGATGAATTACATTTGTTGATTTCTGTATGTTGAACCAACCTTGCATCCCTGGAATGAACCCCAGTTGATTGTGGTGTACTATATATTTTTATATATTTTTGTATTTGTTTTGCCTGAATTTTATTGAGAATTTTTGCATCTATGTTCATTAAAAATATTGGTCCGAAGTTGTCTTTCTTTGATGTGTCTTTGATGTGTCTTTACCTGTTTTTGGAACAGGGTGATATTGTCCTCATAGAATGAGTTTGGAAGTGCTCCATCTTTTTCAATTTCCTGAAATAAATTGAAGAGTATTGGTATCAGTTCTTCTTTAAAGGTCTTGTAGAATTCAGCTGTGTATCCTGCAGTCCTGGGCTTTTCTTGGTTGGTAGGCTGCTGATGGCATCTTCTATTTTATTGCTTGAAATTGGTTTGTTTAAATCATGTATATCATCCTGATTCAATTTGGGCAAATCATATGACTGTAGAAATTTGTCGATGCTTTCAATGTTTTGCATTTTACTGGAGTACAAGTTTTAAAAATAATTTCAAATTATATTTTGTATTTCTGTAGTGTCTGTGGCGATATTTCATTTTTCATCATGTATGTTAGTAATTTGAGCTTTCTCTCTCGTTCTTTTCATTAGCCTGGCTAAGGGTCTGTCAATTTTATTTATTTTTCTAAGAATCAACTTTTTTTTTGTCAATTTTTTCAATTGTTTCTTTCATTTTGATTTCATTGATTTCAGCTCTGATTTTAATTATTTCCTGTCTTCTACTTCTTTTGATCTTAGATTGTTCTTCTTTTTGTAGGGCTTTGAGATGTAATAATAAGTCAATTATTTATTGACTTCTTCTTCTTTTGAGGAATGAACTCAATGCAATTAACTTTCCTCTTAGAACTATCTTCATAGTGTCCCAGAGATTTTGATATGTTGTGTCTGTGTTCTCATTCACCTATAAGAAATTTTTAATCTCCTTCTTGATGTCTACTGCAACCCATTGTTCACTCAGTAGCATATTATTTAGTCGCCAGGTGTTGGAGTAGCTTTTATTTCTTATTTAATCATTGATTTCTAATTTCATTACATTAGGATCTGATAGAATGCAGGGTAGTATTTCTACATTTTTATATTAACTAAGAGTTGTTTTGTGGCATAATAGATGGTCTATTTTAGAGAAGGATCCATATGCTGCTGAGAAGAAAGTGTACTCACTCGTTGAAGAATGAAATATTCTATATAAGTCTGTAAAGTCTAAGTTATTTATTGTATTTTTGAGTTCTATACTTTCTTTGTTCAGCTTTTCTTTGGAAGATCTATCCAGTGGTGAAATAGTTGTATTAAAATCACCCATAATTATTGTGTGTTGTGGTCTATTTGACTCTTGAACTTAAGAATTATTTGTTTGATGAATGTAGATGCTCCATTATTTGGGGCATATATATTTATAATTGTTAAGTTTTGTTGGTGTGTGGTTTGCTTGAGCAGTATGTAGTGTCCTTCTTTACCCCTTTTGATTAACTTTAGCTTGAAGTCTACTTTATTTGACATGAGGATGGAAATGAGATGGATATCATTACCCTAAGAGGATGTATAAAGACACGAATGGTGTGAATATACTTTGTATACAACCAGAGATATGTAAAAATGTGCTCTATAAGTGTAGTATGAATTGTAATGCATTCTGCTGTCATATATAACAACTTAAAATAAAAGGAAAAAAAATAAGAAGCTCCTGCACAGAAGAAAAATAAAGGAAAAAAAAAAACATCAACAATGTGAAGAGACAACCAGCAGAATGCAAGAAAATTTTTGCAAACTATTTATCTGACCATGGATTGATATCCAGAATATATACAGAACTCAAACAACTCCACAGGAAAAAACAATAACCATTTAAAAATGTGTAAATGATCTGAATAGACATTTCTCAAAACATACAAATGTCCAGCAAGTATGTGACATAAACAGTACATTCTTAACAGTCAATATTTGCCATAACTAAAATGGAAAAGACATCAAAAGCAATATATGTCCAATTTTTCATGTCATATAAATAAATGATTTCTTTTAAAAAAAAAAAAAATACCATTTTACCCATCATTGTTTAATCCAGTAATTTGTTTTTAGATATATTATAAATTGATGCTTTTATTTAGGAAAATAAAGTTTTATGTCATCTTTCATGTTTAATATTAATGATGGATTTAGTGTAATGAAAATTTTATAAATATTTATAAAATAGAATTTTTAATTTTCAATTATTTATCAAATACCTTCATGAATGTAGCACTACACTTAACTAGAATGGTGGTTTACTAAATGACAATTATTTCCATAGTTATTAATATTCATATCTATATATACATCAAGAAATATGTGTACTTACATATTTAATGTATATTATATATATCACATACATATATATATATTAAGTTTAATAATTTATAAATCTGTAAGATTGATCAACTTTTTAAAAGTATATAACAGTTTATTTATTTTAGTTTATGCCATTTTATTTGAATAAGACATAATATTGTTAGATTTTATGCTAACCAGAAAGAAATAAATTTAATAAAAATGGTGACTATATTTCTTTCAGTTTCCAAGATTGTCTTGGTAATGAATTTTGTACTTAGAAAATGGCATGGCTTTTAATGGGTTGCTGAGATTTTCTTTAACACACTACACCAGGAATGTTAAATAGTACTCTGAAGGGCCTTGATTAACATCCAACTATCTCTTATAAAAGTCTATTCATTTGGAATTCTACCTGCCTCTATTTGCATGATCTACTCAAACCCATACATGGTGAAAAGTGATAATTCCTGTTTGTAACAGTAATTATGAAGAAATTTAAGACTCTATTCTTTGAAGAAATAATGTTTAACAGGGTTCAGCACTGAGGTAATTTTATTGTGCTTCAAGACTTTTGAAATGGCCAGTCTTCATGTTATCCAGGATATACAACAATTAACTAAATACCTTATACTCCCTGTGGCATTCTAGGTAATTAAATTTACTGTATTGTGAATTAATTCTAACTCTGTGGATAGTAGAACCAAATATTCTTTTAGTTAAATAGAATGCCCAGGGCTGGTTTACTTAACTCCTGCTTTATTTTTTCCCCATTTATAAAGTTGTAATATAGACATGCAAGTTGCTGAGTTGTCTGATACACAACAGATACCTATAAATGAGTATAGCTTTATAGATGTTATACTTATCGTAATAATACAGTGTCAGTTCATTGACTAATCCTCCCTGAAGGAGATTGTTCTGTGGTTAGTTCATATGTAAATCCTGGTCTTAAATTGATTAATTGAATTCCTGAACTTATATTTTTATATCTAAAATAAATTTACAGAAGTACCATGACCTGCGACATATTTATATATGTTAAGAGTTAGTAATTCATAACTTTATGTGATTATGGAAGTTGGTTAAATCCTTTGATATGAACCAAGCTTATTAATTGAATAATTTAATGAATGGGTCTAAAAGTCAGATTATAAAATTTAAGTTCTATAAGTTATGCAAATACTAATAGCATCAAAATCAACTCAGAAGTTTCTGGAACTGAAATTATGAAGAATGCATGTAAAGAAAGAAAAGATTCCCACTTCTTTGTATAGACAATTTGATATCTATAATGAGAATCTGAAAGCATTATTTTTTATTGTGGAGGGAAAATAAAACAGGGTTTATTATCTACTAAAATGGCATTTCTGCTTATTATTTCTTAAACAATGTAATCACTTCATGAACAGTTACTTATATGCTCAACAATTAATATACTCCCAGTTTTGATGAAGACACTCAAAAAATAGTCTGCAATTATAATTTTTGATGTTAAGAAAACAAAATGATTTCATTTGTGATGTGTGTCAAGGAAGTACAAAATGATAGTTATTTAGTTGAATATAAAATATGCAAAGTGTTTCTGTTTTAAGTATTGTTGACTTGTAAAAAAAATAAATTTTCCAAATGCAGATGTTTTCTACAATTGGACAATGCTCAACCAAGGACAGTGAAGATTAAATCAAAGTGTATGTTAAAAATAGTTGCATAGTTTTCTTCTTTGGGTATACATTTTTATGCTCTAAAGGAAATATAGTTATGTACAGAATGCTATGTCTTTAAATGTATTTTATTACAATTCAGTGAAGGGAAAGTAGAATAAAAATTGAATAATAAATACTTGCCTTTAGAAACAAGTGAAGAAATTAGTAAAAATTCCACACCGTCATCATTTTACATATTTCCTGGTAAAATAGCTTGTGTCTTTAGCAATACTCTGGGGTCAATAAATTACATATTTCACAGTTCTTTGTACAAATGATTAATTTCTACATGGCAAACAGGAAAAGAGATTTTTGCTTTCAAATCAAACCTTTCATTATAGATTTCAAAACTGTCATAGGATCAAAGAATATTCAGAGGTTTTGTCATTGTATCAAGTCCAAAAGGGAACACAATTTTCAAGAGAAATAAAATATTTTGCTGACAGAGAATTAAATATTTCATTTGATGAACCATGTAAACAATAGTTATAACTTTTCTACAATTTTAAAAAATTAATGCCTCCTGGTTTTTCAAAATTGGTCTTCTTTTTGTATTCACTGAAAAAAAAATTGTTTTCACTAATGGCTAATTGATGCAAAACAATCAATCTGATAACTATGTGCTCAGCTTAGTACTGAAAGTTTTAATCTATGAGCATACTATAGCTTTATAAGCCCCCCAAATCAAGTACTTTAACCAATAACACCCTATTTTTAGGTTGAATATTACTGTTATGGTATGTGATAGGTTAAAGATAGGCAAACTTATGTTATTACTCAAAATGAAATTAAGGATGCTAATGTAAAGGAGTCAAGATTGATGCACTGGATGGTCACTATAGAGAATATAATTAAAAATTGAAAGTGTAGGTAAATGTGCCTGTCTTGATTCAGGATGTTATTACAAAATACCAAGGATCAGGTGACTGAAACAACAATTTATTTCTCACAGTTCTGTTGACTGAGAAGAGGAAGATCAAGGAATTTCCTGTCAAAAGCTGTTTTTTCTTTCCTTATTTTTACAGCACAGGGCTGGGATGGAGAGCAATTTCTTGTGTTGCTTCTTATAAGAGTGCTAACTTCATTTTGAGAGCCCCAACTTCATGACCTAATTACATCCCTAGGGCTCAACCTCCTAACATATCACATTGGATGTTAGAATATTGACATATAAATTTTATTGGGGGGTAAGGCACAAACTTTAAATTTATGATACTGCCGTAATAAAACATGTTTTTCTTTTGTTTTACTATCATTGATTTTTTTTTCTCCTTTCCAATTTCTTTTCTGATACAAGAAATATCAGGGGGAAATGAAACATAAAATCAAGACCTTAACCCTGAAGAAAAATTGGGTGATTTGGACAGCTATTTGCATGTGGTTACTTTGCTTTTTTGTTATTAGCCTCATGACTGGAAAATGTGACCTTGAAGTAATGGTTCCCCAAAATGGATGAATATTTAGATTAACGCAGGAAATATTAATAGTAAATTGGGGAAGATTATAATTCTTAAGATGTATTATATGCTAATTAACTGAGGAAATAACTTTAGGGAAACCGCAATGCAGCCCAGGTGGGTTAAGGCATCTTTTCCAGTGAAGCAGAAGTCACCAATAAAATGAATTCCATCCTTACTATAGCAATGTTAGAAAGGTTCCAAGATATACTTTTGAAATTAATCAATCAGAATAATGATTTTGGGGGGAGAAGTGCTGGAGATTGAATCCAAGGGTGCTTTATCATTTTTCTAAGACCTGGTTTTATTTATTTATTTGTTTATTTATTTAATTTTGAGACAGGGTTTCACAAAGTTGTTGAGAATGGCCTTGAACTTGTGATGCTCCTGCTTTGGCTTCTGGACTCACTGGGATTAGAAGTGTGTGCCCCCACATCTGGTTCAGAATAATGATTTATAAATGAAGAGATAAGAGTAGAAGACTGGACATCAAAGTCTGAAAAATAATTAACTTAGCATGGCTAGTTGCTCTTATAAACAAGCTGTGCCCCTTATGTTAAAGAGCAAGAGTCTGCTTTTCAAAATAGAAGTCACACCCAAATTAGCAGTAGGATGCCAGTAAATATATGAATTTAAGTGGACATGAAAATTAAAATATAAAAAAGATAACTAAGATAGAGATAAATAAATTAGGAAAAATTTGGAGCAAAAACATTACATATTATAATATTGTATCCAATATTTCCATAATGGTCTAAATTTCTAGAGGACAATGAATATTCTCCTCCGGAGAAAAGCTCCTTTTTCTTCTATTTTTAAAATGATGTACATCTAGGTAGTGTTTGAAAAATAGAATGTTGCAATTCTTGATAGGTAATGTATCCAAAATGTGTTTAAATTCTCTCAACCAGATTGCAGACACAGAATGAAAAATAGCAAACTAGAAGTCACCAAACCATTGTTTTTAAAATTTTAATCACAAACACGAGTTTCTAGTTTTCTATCTCAGCATATTGGACTATGTATGGTCTATGCCAGTAAAGAACTTGGTTCCAGATTGCAATATAAGTATGCTAATTCATGGTACTGAGTTTGTAGCTGTGCAAAATAGCTTTATCAATCCTGTTGCATTTTTGAAACTCTGAGGAACTGTGTTCCTAAGAACACAGACTTAGTGGAAGAATAAATCCATTTCCCAAGCCTGATGATGCTCTACCACTAACGTGGAATGTCTTTATAGGTGTATCTGCTGAGGGAAGGGAATAAAACTTCACTCAGTATGCTTTTAATAATATTCTTCATAGGGCATGGCAAAATCAGAAAAAAAAATTATTAGTGCCTACATCTTACAGTTTACAGTTAGAGGGGCTTTTTCAATGGCTAATTCTAACTCAGTGTCAAGATATTGTACATTTCTCTGG
This sequence comes from Tamias sibiricus, assembly GCA_025594165.1. Lineage (NCBI taxonomy): Eukaryota > Metazoa > Chordata > Mammalia > Rodentia > Sciuridae > Tamias > Tamias sibiricus. Next base: position 148,962,117 of record CM046662.1, read on the forward strand.
ATTGACAGATTCTTGGAGTCTTTATTTTCAATAAGCATTTTAAAATAGCAGTCTTACAGGACACATGACATGCGTTTTCATACCTGGGAAGAGTCAGTTTTTCAATCACATCATCACTTTCCTTAATAATCTTATTTTTCCCTTCAGAGGAAGAACTGTGCTGGATTTACTGTGTTTACTCACTTATCCTCTTTCTCTCTCTCTCTCTCTCTCTCTCTCTCTCTCTCTCTCTCTCTCTCTCTCCCCCCCCCCAAATATTACAATATATAATGTCTTCACTCCACATGCACACACACAGACACACACAAAAAAAATGTGGGAAGAAGATATTATTAGAAACAAACAAGAAAATGAAGATAAAGAGATAATATAGCACTTGCCTGAATTACTTTTATCTTGTTCTTAATGAGCACTAAGCTAAAATCTCTTAACTCTAACTTCTATCTCTTCTCTCTAAATGAGATATTTATGTGTTATACAAGCTGTTGATCATGACAATCATTTCATAATTTCAGTGAATCTTAACAAGACTTTACATAGTGCACTGATTGGGTTGGGGTTGTGCTGACTTCTATTACACTATGTTACCCAATATAACTTGAAGAAGCTGCTTGTACACACTAAATATCATTTTGCCCTATTTGCAAACATGCATCTCCGTTGTTTCAATAAAATCAAGGACATAATTAAATGTATGCTTTTAATTGTTGTTAAAACTGGACAGAACTATAGATGTTTAAAATTTAATACATTGCCATATAAGACACTGCAAATACAGCTAAACAAATTTTAATGGGTTTTATCATCTTCATAAGATGTATCTGCTGAAGAAAGGGAATAAAATTTAGTTAGGCAGCTTTTAAGAATACTCTTGATAGTGTAGTGCAGAACCAGCAAAATGAATACATTAAGATAACTATGTTTAGAGAAATATACTGATACTTATTAAATTATTTTAATATTTTTGTGCACAATATTAACTCAATTTATTTTCTCTGATACATATTATTTCTGTTTTTATATTTTCTTAGATTGTACTACTTAAAATGACAGAATATTTAATTACCTATAAATTATATTACCTACAAAGTACTGCATTATCTAAACAAAATGAAAATGAAAACAATTATAATACTTTATTAATGCATATTAATTGTACATATTAATGTTGGCCAGTGTGATATTTTCATACATGGACATAGTATGGACTGATTCAATTTATTTAAATTTCCTTTTACCACCCTCGCCCTCCATACGGTCTTTCCTATTTCTAGTAATCACACTTCTTCTTTCAGGCAGACTGGTCTTAGCATCCACATATGGGAAAGAATATGTGGTATGTGTCCTTCTGTGTCTAGATTATTTCACTTAAAATAATGTCCTCCAGTTCCTTTGATTTTACTGAAAATGACAGGATTATATCATTTATTTATTATGGGTGAATTCTTCATTGTGTATATATAACATGGTTTCTTCATCTCCTCATCTACTAATGAATCAGCCTAAGCTGATTCCTATGTCTTAGCTATATGAATAGTGCCAAAATCAACACTGCTATACAGGTATCTCTTTGATATGCTGATTTTATTCCTTTTTGACATATATACAGAAGACTGATATGGTAGATATAATTTTACATTTTTATAATCGTTGTTTTAAAATGTTCTTTTTAGTAATACATAACAGTAAAATGTATTTTAACATATCATACATACATGGATTATAATTCCTAATCCGTTGGTCGCACACAATGTGGAGTTATGCTAGTCATGTATTCATATATAAACATAGGAAAGTTATATACAATTCATTCTACTGTCCTTCAAATTCACATCTCCTCTCCTTCTCCCCATTCCCCCTAGTTCAGTTGGGTGAACCTCCACTCCTCCCTCCCCCCAACTATTATTGTGAGTCAGCATCCTCATATCAAAGAGAACATTAGGCCTTCCGTGTTTTGGGATTGGCTTATTTCACTTAGCATGATAACATTCAGCTCCATTTATTTAGTGGCAAAAGCCATAGCTTTATTCTTCATTATGACTAAATAACATTCTACTGTCTATGTACCACATTTTCTTTTTATCCATTCATCTATTAAATGGCACCTAGATTGTTTCCACAGTTTGACTTTTGTGAATTGTGTTGTTATGAACACTGATGTGACTTCATCATCATCATGGTATGTTGATTTTAAGTCCTTTGAGTATGTGCCAAGAAATGGGATAACTGGGTCAAATGGTGGTTCTGTTTCAAGTTTCCCAAGGATTTTCAATACTGCTTTCCAGAGTGGTTGCACCCATTTGCAGTCCCACCAGCAATATATGAGTGTACCTTTTCCCCACATCCTCACCAACATTTATTGTTACTTGTATTCTTGATAAATGCCATTCTGACTGGAGTGAGATACAATCTTAAGAGTAGTTTTAATTTGCATTTTTTTAATTGCTTGTCATGTTGAGTATTTTTTTCATACATGTGTGGACCATTTGTATTTCTTCTGTGAAATGTCTCTTCAGTTCCTTTGACCTTTTTTTGATGGGATTATTTGGGGGTATTTTGGTATCAAGTTTTTTGATATTTTTATATATCCTGAAGATTAATGGTCTATGTGAGGTGCAGACGGCAAAGATTTTTTTCCCATTCTGTAGGTTCTCTGTTCATGTTCTTGGTTGTTTCCTTTTCTATAAAGAAGCTTTTTTAGTTTGATGCAATTCCAGTTATTGATTCTTGATTTTACTTTTTGCACTTTCAGAGTCTTTTTTGAGGAATTTACTTCCTAAGCCAACATGATGAAGATTTGGGCATATATTCTAGTAGGCAGAGGGTCTCTTGTCTAATGCCTAGGTCCTACATCCTGTTTCAGCTGAGTTTTGTGCAGAGTGAGAGATGGGGTTCTAATTTCATTTTGTTACGTATGGATTCCAGTTTTTCCAAGCACCATTTGTTGAAGAGGCTATCTTTTCTCTAATGTATGTTTATGGTGCCTTTGTCTTGTATGAAATAACTACATTTATATGGGTTTGAGGAACTTCCCTATTGTTCTACAGAATGGCAATATTAGTTTACATTTCTATCAACAATATATGATTTTCTTTAATTCCACATCCTTTTGGGCATTTTTTATCTTTGTAATTATTTTTTTTTTAAATATTTATTTATTTGCTTTAGTTGTACACAATGCAATGCATTTATGTTTATGTGGTGCTGAGGATTGAACCCGGGCCGCGCAAGTGCTAGGCGAGCGCTCTTTATGACAGACATTCTGAGTGTGGTGAAATGGTATCTTCTTATATGTGCACTCCATTTCCCCAGTTAATTATATTGAATAGTTTTCATATGTTTTTAGCCTTTCATATTCCTTCCTTTGAGAAGTGTGTATTTGGATTATTTTCTCACTTTTAGTAGCATTACATTGCTTGTTAACTTTTTGGAGTTTCCTATATATTCTAGGTATTGAATACTTGGCAAATATTTTATCCTGTTTTGTATATTGTCTCTACTTCATTCTGTTGTTTCTTTTCCAATGCACAATTTTTTAGTTTGCTATAACTAAATTTTTATACTTCTGTTTTCATTTCCTGTGGTTTTGGGTTTCTGTTCAGAAAATTATTGCCTGTACCAAAGTCTTGAAGTGTTTCCCCTATTTTTAAAGAATGAATATAAGAGTTCCATAAAAAGAATTGAATTTAAACACTGTCACCCCTCAACCAAGGCAAAACTATTGAAATATCAATTCACAAAAGATGAATAAATTACAACTTAGGAGCAATAAATGAATGAATAAATTAATTAAATTATGTCAATAGCAATCAAGATAAAATAAGAAGATTTAATATTTTCCACAGTTAAATGATCAAATAAAATATTTAACATAAGTCATTTCAGTGACAATATGATGAAAGAAGAGCACTTCTGTTTTAATAATGAGAAAAGAATCTGGCAAGTGTAACATATGGACTGTTCCATAATGTCACGTTTTTAAAAATACCATAAAATATTTTGGTCAAAACACTATAAAACATGTTGCCAGAGGTTTACCCATATTTGTAATTATTGTAGCATTTTCATACTTAAATCCAGAAGTAACATAAATGATCAAAAGTAGACATATAGTAAAATAGTTTACAACTTTTTAAAAATATTACTCAGCATTAAAAAAGAATAAAATTATGGCATTTGCAGGTAAATGGATGGAGTTGGAGAATATCATGCTAAGTAAAGTAAGTCAATCCCCAAAATTCAAAGGCTGAATGTTCTCTCTCATAAGTAGATGCTGATCCATAATTGGGGGGTGGGGGATTGGGACATGGGAAGAATGGAGGAACTTTGATTTGGCAATGGGGAGGGAGGGTAGGAGAGCAAGAAAAAGGGTGGAATGAGATGGATATTATGACCCTAAGTACACTTATGAATGCACATATGGTGTGACTCTACCTCGTGTACAACCAGAGAAAGGAAAAATTGTGCTTCATTTGTTTACAAAGAATAAAAATGCATTCTACTATCATATATACCTAATTAGAACAAATAAATTAATTTAAAAAAAATAAATTAAGTAAAGATAGCAAGAAAATATTAAAGGTAATTAAATATTTTTGTGAATACACAGAGATTTTAATAATATATTATGGCATTAAAAAAAAGTTTCAAGCAAATATATGCAATTTTAGTTGAAAGTGTTTGCAGTAGTTGAAACTACTATTAAACAACATCTACATCCACTGCCTATTCAATGTACTTACAAAACTGCATTGTCTGATACTTGAAGTAAGATAAGTCAATACATTTGGTACTTGGATTTTTGAGACTGACTAACTTCACTTAGCATTATGTCTTCCAACTTCATCCATTTACCTGCAAATGCCATTAATTTATTTTCTTTTATTGCTGAGTAAAATTCCATTGTGCGTATATACCACATTTTCTTAATCCACTCATTTACTGAGGGACATCTAGGTTGATTCCACAACCTAGCTATTGTGAATTGTGCAGCTACAAACATTGAGATAGCTGTGTCACTGTAATATGCTGTTTTTAAGTCCTTTGGGAATAGACCCAAGAGTGGGATGGCTGGGTCATAGCATGGTTCCATTCCCAGTTTTCCAAGAAATCTCCATACTGCTTTCCATAACGGTTGCACCATTTTGCAGTCCCACCAGCAATGTATGAGTGTGCCTTTTTCTCCACATCCTCTCCAACATTTATTGTTGCTTGTGTTCTTGATGGCTGCCATTCTGACTGGAGTGAAGTGAAATCTTAGAGTAGTTTTGATTTGCATTTCTCTAATTGCCAGCGATGTTGAACATTTTTTCATGTATTTGTTGATTAATCGTGTATCTTCTTCTGAGAGGTGTCTTCTCAGTTCCTTAGCCCATTTATTGATTGGGTTATTTGCTTTTTTAGTGTAAAGTTTTTTGAGTTCTTTATATATTCTAGAGATTAGTGCTCTATCTGATGTGCATGTATTAAATATTTGTTCCCAATTAGTTGGCTCTCTATTCACCTCACTGATTGTTTCTTTTGCTGAAAAGAAGCTTTTTAGTTTAAATCTATCCCATTCATTAATTCTTGGTAGTAATTCTTGCGCTATAGGATTCTTATTAAGGAACTCTTATATAAGGAGGCTATTTCAAAGTATTGTTGGATGGGGGTACATAGGAGGATTAGAGGAACACTAGAATGGTCAAGGGAAGGGAGGGTAAGGGAGGGAGCAAGAGGGGAGGGAGGGGGGGGAAAAAATAAGGTGGTTGAATAAGATGGATATCATTTTCCTTAATGCATGATTGAAGACCTGAACTGTACGAATATACTTTGTATACAAACAGTTGTATGTAAAAAGATACTAAATATATGCACTATGAGTTGTACATATTAAAAATTATAAAAATTAAAAAATAAAAAAAGCACATACACACACACACAAAAAAAAATAAATAAAAAAGATAAGTCAATACTATTTGCACAATTAAAGTGTAAAGGTGATATGTGCTTTGACTAGTGCATAGAAAACCCATATGCACAGAGAAATACCCCTCTACAATGTTCTCCCCTTCCAGGTCACTAGAAGGGGGACAACATGGCCAACCTTGATTTTCTACAACATCTGCCTTGAACAAATACATAGGAATGAATAAAGTTTTTGTTCTTTAAATCACTACGTGTTGTAGCTTTTTGGTGTTTTCTCAGGTTATTCTACCTTCACTATTGCTGTCTAAGAATTGTAAAATATATTAATATAATATAATTATTAAGAGAAATGCCTCTGCAGCTGGGTTCATACCTTAGATCTTGGGCATGTTTTTCAGTCTCTCTCTTACTCAATTTCAACTATAAAATGTACATTAAAAGAGTACTCAGTGCTAACAAATATTTAAATAACTTGAAAAAATATGTCAGAATGGCATTTAAAATGTCAAACTGAAACTGAAACTAGTGGTTAAACTAAAGGATCATTTAATAGCCTAAGACATGTACTTCTATTTACTATTTATTCTGGAAAAGTGCATATTAACACATATTCATTAGAGATGAAAATCATTGGGTTAAAATATAATCCTAATTTTTACAGTTAGCATTGCCATTGTAAGACATGAAATGACTTTGCCTTTGACTTTGGGATTTTTATGCCAACATGTTTTTTTCCAATGCCTATAAAAAAATAATTGTTTTTCAAATTCTAGTTGAATAGTTTTTGCTATTCTTGTCGATTTTTTTCCTTAATGGGTTAAATAAAACTTTGACACATGTAATTCCCTCAAAAATACAAAATAAGTTCATAATGGACACATAATAAAAAGTTTTTAAATATAATAAGACAAAAAATAATTGTTTAAAACTGATACATATGTTTACTTATTTATATGTCTGTATGTATAGCATATATAAACTATCAAGATAAAATTTGTACATACTTCAAGGTTCAATGTGATATTTTGATACATGTACACATTGTATAATGTTTACATCAGCTTAAATATATCCTCTTATCAAACATTTATTATTTATTTGTACTGAAAACATTAAAATATCTTTCTTCTAGTTTTTCATATATACAGCATATATACAGCATCTCCACCCTACTGTGCAATATTAGTCCAGAACCCCTTACTTCTCTGTAACCATAGCTCAGTATCTACTAATGGACTTCTCTGGTAACCACCATTCTACTCTCAAAATCTATGTAAATACAATGAATCAAATCTTTTTCAAAAATTTTAAAATTTCACATATGTGTGAAGTCATGCAGTACCTGTTTCTGTGTGCCTGGCTTATTCCATTTAACATAAATAATTTCTAGTTCCAACCATGTTATCACAAATAAGAGGATTTCAACCTGTACCACTGAATAGTATTTTATTGTGTGTATATAATACATTTTCTTTATCACTATTCAGTTAATAATCATGCAGTTTGTTTCATTCCTTGACTATCTTGAACACTGCTGCAATACACATGAGAGTACAGATGTCTCTTTGACATCCTCATTTCATTGCCTATGGAAATATACTCAGTAGTGGGATTTCTGGTTTATATTTCTATTCTTAATTTTTTGAGGAAACTCCATACAATTTTTCATAATGACTATACCAAATCATACCCCCACTAACAGACGGCAAGGACCCACTTTTCTCTATACCTTCTCTTATTTGTTACATTTAATGTTTTTGATAATAGCCATTCTTACTGGGGTAAGGAGATATTTCATTGTGGCTTTGATTTGCATTTTCCTAATCATTAGTGATGTCAAGTATTTTTATTCATAAACCAGTTGGTCATATGGATGCCTTCTTAATATGTACATGAACAAATAGGGAGGTCATTAGGATTAAGTACAATCAGCAAATTACAGAGAAAATACAACCAGTGTATTATAAATACTGCACAGTAGAGTCATTCTTACTATCCATGGGGGATTTGTACCAGGAACTGCTACAGATACCAAAATTCATGGAAGCTAAATTCCCTGAAAGAAAATGACATAGTATTTTCATATTACCTATACCTACCCTCTGATTTATTTTATATCATCGTTATATTATTTATAATACCAATACAATATAAAAAGTTCCTATACTGTTTTATTTATGGAATGATGACAAGAAAATTTGTCTCTTCATGTTCATTTAGATGCAATATTTTAAAAAAAACATTTTTAATCTGCATGGGTCAAACATGTGGATGTGGACCCCAGGTATGTGAAAGACTGAGTATTTCAAGTTCTGAGATCATTGAGGCAGAGGAGTTCATTTACACGGAGACTCACAGATCATTTTAAGAAAGTTTTGGCACAGGGAAAATATGTGAAATTTTATGAGTATATGATGCCTTCACCTAAATTATGTTTAAAACTTGAAAATTCTTTCTTGTTTTGAACAAATATTCAGGAGAACAATTACAATAATTTTTATTTTGTTAGGAAAGATGAAAGTAACAATTGTGATCTCAAAAGAAATGTAAAGAAAAATTGGTTTCTAGAATACATTAAAAGTAGGGCCAACCAGACTTACGAATTAATTGTGCTCAGCTGTTAACAAGCAGTGGACAGTCTTTGGAATTAGTGACCTGAAAGATGGAATTTCTCATAATGAAAATGAAGACTATGATTCATGTGGTTTGTGGAAATCAAGCATGAGATTAGTTTGTGAATTATAGGTTTGAAATATATATTGCTATCCAAATATAGGCAACACATAGGTAGTCAGATATAAGAGTTTGAGGAGGAGAGATCCTAAATGTAGATATAAAAGTCAACATATTCAACACAGAGATTTTTTTTAGGCCAGGCGATTACAGAATATCACAAGGAAAAATGGAAAAAAAGGAAATAGAATAATATATTAAGTAAATGTGTTCTCCATCTTGATATGATAAAAAGAACTGAAGCTAGAAAATGAAGATGAGGAGTGGTCTGTGAAATAAAAGAATCAAGAATGACAATGACAAAAAATAATGAAGTCTGAATTTCAGTTGTAGCTCAGTGGTAGAGCGCTTCCCTAGCATGTGTGAGGCCCTGGATTTGATCCTCAGCACCACATAAAAATAAGTAAATAAAATGACTGTATACATATACAACTACAAAATTTAAAAAAAAAATGAAGTCAAGTGAAGCATATTTTCAAAAGATGAAGTGATTAGCTATTTCAATTACTACTGATAGGTAAATGTAGAACACATTTCAAATTTCACCATAGTAAATATCACACTTATGTTACCAGATATTCTGAGAGAAGCATATTTTATTGTTTGGAACAGCTTGAAGTTGCTTTAAAATATGTGATTTTTAAGGAAGAAGTGAGATAGTTTCCCTTTTTTGTTCCATTTTTTCTCAAATTGTCACACAAAAAATGAAACTAGACAACTAGGACAGAAAAACCAAGTTCGCAATGACAAAGTCTATAAAAAATAAATGCCCCAACATAAAATAAGGTTTTTGTCTTATGTGTATTGTTTGTCTTGTTTCTCTCTTGGCTGCTAGTTGTAATTTTTTCCCACTAATAGAGATACACTGACATATAGACAAAAAGAACTCATATGGTTCTCTTTAAAGCTAACTTTTAAAATTACATGTATAGAATATTACCTATTGCACACCCAATTCTACCTAAAATACTCATTGGATTATTACCACTGTGTTAAAATAACCATTGGTTCCATAATGAACTATATAAAAATTAATATTTTGTGTAAATAGCATATTACATACAGCCTCTGGCACCTGTCAATTCTGTATACGTTATAAAAAATTAATGCCTGGTACATGACAGGTTCATTAAATATGTCAGAGGCATGTGAGAATAGACTTCTCACAATATTGAAAACATTAATTGAATGCCAGATTTTCAGATGTCTGACACATATCCATGAAATTTCATCAAACATGAGCCATGTTTGGTTGACAGCCTGCTCTTAGGACATTTGGTAAAGAAGGCATAGGAATTTGAGACAACTGATTTACCTGAAATACTATTTAGAGTGTGACCTTTCAGTTGAGATGATTATCGTAGTTCTATAATAACATAAATTTGAAGGGCTAACACATAATGAAGTAGATATCAGAATAGGGACCTGAATATGATTTTATATACCAGAGTAAGCATGCAATGTGAATGAGTCCAGGAACCTACAGTATTATTGATAAGATACCGAAGACAAGTAAAATAGTGAACTTATATTAGCCTTAGTGAGAGGCATATTTTTAAGAAAACCCCAAACCGAATATTTAGACTATCAGTTAAAATTTTAAAATAATTTGTATTTTTTAATATTATTAAGTACTGCACATCTATTTACAGGAAGATACACTGAGTAGTGGAGAAGATGCTTCCCCATGTCAGAGGTCAAGAAAAAAATAGATAACAGCTGAAGAATAGAGAATTCCCCCCTTCCCACTACAATTTGTTCCATGAGGGTCCTCCAAAGATTGTATGAGGCCCATGATATGATTAAGGGGAATCTTCTTTATTCATCTTTTTTATTCAAATGTTTATCTCTTCCTAAGACACCTTCATAGAAACAATCAGAACGATTGTCCAACTGTCTGGGTCCCCTAAGCATAGTCAAGTTAAATCATAACATTAACCATTACACTATTATTTGACAGAAACCTTGTTTATAAATGCTTTTTTTTGTGTGTGGGTGGGTCGGGGGTGTTACCAGGAAATGAACTCAGGGACACTTGACCACTGAGCCGCATCCCCACATCCGGGCCCTATTTTGTATTTTGATTTATAGACAGGGTCTCCTGAGTTTCTTAGTGCCTTGTTTTGGCTGTGGCTGGCTTTGAACCCCTGATCCTCCTGCCTCAGCATGAAGCCACTGGGATTACAGGCCTCCAGGCATAATAAATACTTTTCTTTACAAAAGAAACTGCAAACTGAAATAAAGGACCAGAAACCCTGTTTACAAAAAGCAACCATACCCTTATTCATGCTGACAGTTCTTTACTTGTCCGACCCAAGCCGGGATTTGGGTTTACCACCATTAATATGTATTTAGTTGACCTAACTATAGTCCTCTTGCTCCATCAAGTGGTAAATATTATGAAACTTGAAGAGGCATCTGGTAATTGGGAATTATAGGAATGAAATTATCATTGACCTACTGTAGGAGATAAAGACCTTGGTAAGTAGAGGGCTAAAGTGAGCAAGAACACAGTATATAACAAATGTCAGTTTATACATTATTTTGTAGGTTATACGACAAAGAGATGTAATAATACTGGATTCTTCAACTAGTAAGATGAATCTTTCATCAGTGTGGAAGTGGGATATGAAAGACTCAAGCTTGTGACCATTGGATTGAGCTAAATTATCACTAAAAGGCAGAAGATAGGAGATGATCTTTGGAAAAAGGAAATGTAGGAGGAAATAAAGTCTCCAATAATACAGTAGATAAAGTTGTCAGGACTGGGGGATGGATAGATTTTAGAAACTGAAATATATGAAAGAATATAGTGTGATTATCAGATATCAGCTTTAAGTGAGAAATGAAATAGGATCCTAAAGGAAAGGCAGATTCGTAGTAAGTAATTTCAGGTTTTGAAATATTGAGTATAAAAGTGTTATTGAGTCAAGAATTAGTCAATACAAAAAAATTGCCTGGCACGCATGTATTACCAATGTAAGCTACTATCAATATCAACCATCATTATGTTTTGATAAAAATTCATTATGAATTCTGAAGAGGTGTTATAAGTATTGTTGTACCAAAAATGTTGTATCCAATGAGATGCCAATTAAAACTCCAAGCCATGTCACACTAATGCCAAAAAAAGCCTTTATTAAGCTGATCAGGGGCCACCATCCCCACACATCATACAGTGTGGCAAGATGGAGCACCAGCAGTGATTTTCAAGGGTTTATAAAGAGAAAAATCACAGAGGGCAGAATATTCAATTGCAGGGTTTCAGCCAATGCAAAAAAGCCACAGTACAGAAGCTGAATCTAGGCAGTTAACAAGACAAAGCAATGGGTGGAATAATATTTCCCACGGGACTTTCCAGGTTGATATAACAACGATCAAGTAAAAGAGAATGGGGTCAAGATGACCCTAGTTGGGTACATATTAGAGAATGGTTACTAACGTCTAGACAATCAATCTCTGACAAGGTATTTTCCCAGGAAAAATGGAAACCAAAGAGAGCAATTTTACATTGTATAGGAATTGCTATTTTTATGCTGTCAAGTGTACTATGCTAGGTAACAATTAACGGGTACAGAGGCAGGACCTTCCGTATTCTATTATTTCTGAGAAACAGAACTATTTCTCAGAACTCCTGAGATGGCTGCTGAAAAACAAGATGGAGTCCCTTTAGTTCTCTTATCACAGTATTAGGGTTGAATTTATTTTCATTTCTTGCCAAAATGTTTTATTAGAGCAATAAAATTGAAGCAAGCTACATATTGCCTTCTATTTTAATTATAGATTCTAAATTAAAATATTAAATTGTTTATATGTATTTTTTCAAAATATGTATTAGAGTATTTACCAACTTTTTCAGGATCTCCATGTCAAATACTCTGCTAACCATATTGTAATGTACCAATTGTTTTTATTTGTATACATATAATTTAGTAACCACATGTTTTTTTCCAGAAGAACACACATAAATGGTTTCATACTGAGAAATTGAGTGCAGGTGTACTTTGAGTTGCTTTCACATGTTTTTCTATCTAAATAATTATTTTGTAAACTACACTGGATGTGTTTATTTGTAATTAAATAAAAGCTATTTTAATAACTTAAATCAAGAAGAAAACTAATTCTTGAGCAAATAGTTCATACATGGTGAAGCAATAAAAAGCAGAAAATATTCATTAGTAAACATCAGTTAATAATAAACACTTAACCATGTCTCATAGGTGTTGATATATAATGCCCTGTGGTATAAAATATATATCCTGCATGTTCAACTTTTCCTCATGTACACTGTGGTCCAGAAGAAAAGCAAGAATAAATAAGCAATTAGGTAAAGAAAAATAAAGTTATATTCATGCAAGATTACTAAAGAAAAAATTGCTTTTCAAGATAATAAAATGAGAAAATATAAACAAAGTAGTGGACTCTCTCACATTCCTTAAAATACTAGTTGTCTTCTATCACACCAATTAAAAAAGAAGCTTTCTCATTATGATTTTTCATGTGGAAATTCTATTGTGAAGTAAAATGTCATCTTAAATAATAATTCTTATTATTTGATGCAGTTATTTTTATCTGCTTTGTTATTTTTAAACAAAAAAAATTGAAGTTATATTTTATTTCTACAGAAGGGAGAATAAAATAAATATTTAGAAGTTATATTTCATTAACAAGCCACAACTTATAATTCAAGTGTAAATAACAAGATTTTTTAAAAAATCTCACAATGCTTCCTCATCTATATTCTCAAGATGAGAAAAATATTTTTAGTGATGGATAATTTTTAATTCTTGTTTTTAATTAATGTTAAAGCAATAAAATTATGGTAAAGGTATGCATTTTATTTTTTTTTGTTGTTAGCAAATGTATTAATCAGCTTTTTCACTGATCTGATTAACAATCTTACCAGAGCAATTTTGTGAGAAGAAAGTTTATTTGGGGGCTCATAGTTTCAGAGGTCTCAGTCCATAGACATTGGCTCCATTCCTTGCCTGAGGTGAACCCGAAACTCATAGCAGAAGAGTGTGGTGGAAGGAAGCAGTCCATGGAACGGTCAGGAAGCAGAGACTCCACTCGCCAGATACAAAATACATATCCCAAAAGCATGTTCTCAATGACTCACTGCCTCCAGCCACACACTACCCATCTTCAATTACCACTCAGTTAATACTGCCAGGGGATTAATTCTCTAATTGGATTAAGACTCTCATAACCCAATCATTTCTCCTCTAAATCTTCTTGCATTGTCTCACACATAAGCTTTTGGAGGATACCTCACATCCAAACCATAACAATAAAAATCATCATTTATTAAATTAAATTTATTGCTATCTTGATATTTTTCAAGTCTTAACAACAGATCTTAAAGTTATTTCATTATTACTTATGGATCCACATTAATGGAGCAATCTCCTGAAAAAGGGTCTTTTACGAATAGAATTGTACAACATATGTAAATCTAACCTATGAATAAATAATAAGGTAATTTTTAAATGAAATGTAGCAAAACCATTTTAGATATGCCCAGAAATCATAGTACTCTATCCAATGTGGAAAAATAACATTTTTTCTAGAAACATATTTAATGTGGTATCTTCAATTATTTTAAATTATTTATTGACATACAACACTACCTCTGGCACTACTGTGCATAGTAACACTCAACATTTTATATTATAAGCATTTTGTTTCAATAGATAATTTATACTTCTTAGTTAATGCTATTTTTATTATTTGAAGAACAATAATGGTAAATAACAAATTTAAGTGTTTTTAAAATTATAATTTTACTTGTCTCTAGAAATTATTGCTAGTTTTTAAAAATTATTTGACAAACTAATAAAGTGTATCTGTCACTATAATGCCTGGAACCTGCATTTTATGAGAATGAGAAATTTCAATTACTATAAAACATGTTAAATTTTTGTTTATGTATCTGAAATTCAATTTTTTGAGTAAAACCTAATTGTTAAACATGTTATTAGACTAATGGACTAAACAAATGACACATAAATTACTTGCACATGGCAATTCCTATATAGTCTATTAACCCTATCATATTAAACAGTAGAACAAACATTAAGTCATATACAACATGTGATTTGCATATTTCTCATTATCCCTAAATCCCTTTTTATAATACAGAAACATGTTTAATGCCAATTGATACCATGTAAGCCTATATTTAGAGGTGTGTTTGTAATACTGTTAGAATATACACACTCAAAAACATGCACACACAATCCATGCAAATCCATAGGCACATAAAATAAAATTTTGCTAATAAAGCGATAGAAATTTGATGAAGACAAAAACAACACAATTCTCATACTTTATGTTTGACATGTTAATTTCACATAAGAAATCTCAAAAATATTCAAGATGCTACTTTATAGAAAATTAAAGGTAATATTTGAAACAAAATATGATATAACATTTGATTTTATTTTTCCTATCTACATTAATTAGTTTGGGATGAAATGTTTTCTTTCCTGTAATCACCTCTCTCTCTCTCTCTTCCTATAGATAGATAGATAGATAGATCTTATTCAAAGGTGGGAATTTACTTGGAAGATATTTTTTTTTTTTTTTTTTTTTAACATACTGGTTTAAGTATTGAAAGACTTCCTTGTGCTGAAAGGCTTTATGTGAAAAGCATGTGAGTGTTTGATAAAAGAAGTCAGTGTGCTATAACAAAGAACTGGGATTGAGTTTGATGGGAAATGACGGAAAAGGCACAGCATGAGAGGATAGTCATAGAAAATGGCAAAGCAAACACAGCAAATCTGGAGCACCTGTGCTCCAGATTTTAATTATGGCAATCTAATTTAATTAAGTTACTTATTTTAATTTCTCCGTATAACAAACCCTTTGTAATATATTGAAGTGGCTGAGAATTTATTTCTGAAAATCTATTTGATTTCTTTGGTCTATTATGTTATCTTTGCACCTCATGCTGTTTCAATTACTTTACATTTGTGAGGGTTTTTTAATATACTAATATGGTTAGGTAAATTTTACCTAAGATTCTCTTTTCTTGCTAATTTTAGACATGGGTATTTTAAAGTGAATTTTAGAATCAGATTGTTGATTTTGAGGCAAAGAATTATGACTGTAGGTCTTAAAGCCCATAACTTAACTAAAAATAAATAGCTTTACATCATTTAGTTTTCTTGTAAATGAATATGAAACACTCCTATGTTTATTTTGGTCATCTTTAATTTTCCTCATAAATGTTGAGTAAATGTTAAATTAGTGGTGCTGCATTTAATTTTGCTAAATTTATTATAATGCCTTGATATTTTATGCCATTGGGAAGGATTTCATTTAAAATTTTTTTTTCTTAATTTATTTGTTTGCAAAATATGCCTCAACAATATTTTATGGTCTTGAGTATGGAAGTAGAGGTTTATAAAATCTTGCATGAGATTTCTTATTATGTATTTGGCTTGTTTGCCTGTGTAGTTTTCTTGAAGTAACTGATAGTGCTGCTTTTAGATTCAAATATCTAATAGCCACTGGCATAAAAAAATACAACTGAACATTATATATCAGCTTTTTGTATAGTGAATTAACAAATTCCCATAACATAACTATTTTACGGATTTAAAATATTTTATATATGTTTAATCATTTTGTCTTCTTATATTGAAGTTCTGTTTATTCTCTTAGATCTTTAACATTTATTTTCCCCTGCCTACTGATTTCCAGTAGAAAGTTTAAAAGCAGTAGTGGATCTGAGTATTCATGTTTCATGTGCAAGTTCATGGAGAGAAACTCCAATAATGTCTCTTATGACTGGAGACATCAGGTTGACAATATTTCATTCTCTTGCTGCCAAATGCTATTATATATCCCTATTTCTACTGAAACAATCACATCTCTTAATTAAATTATATTTTTATATTAGTATAACAACTTCAAATATTAATAAATTTATTGTATTGTAAAGGAGGAACCAAAACTGATTATAAAAATAAATAGTAAGAACATTATGATGAACAAATGCCTGGAGAAAAGGTTAATTTATCCCACCTCCCCTTTGTCAGCTTCTCTTCCAGGAACCTAATTAACCACAAATCCCTATGTATTTTGGATTGTAAATAGCTACCTCTAGGAACCAGACTCCCCCTTGAAATGTACACATCCCTGTGATAGGCTTCCAAGGCCAGAGATTCAACAGGTGCCTGTAAAAAGAGTCATTTCTTTTTATACTTTGAAACTTTCTGAACTCTATAGGAATGTAGTTACATCACTTAATTACTCTGAAAATTAACTGCTGTCTAAACTATAACCTCATAAGCTTAGTTCTTAGAAATATAGCTCTTAGGGAGATAAACTCAATTCAACTTGAGTTATTGCTACCTTTGATGAAGGCCACTTTATGATAACACACCCAAGTGTTTTACTGTCTTTGTTCTATACCTGTGAATTACTTATCATAAATTCCCTGTGCATGGCACATAGGCCAAGAATTCAAACCCTCTAACATTGTAATGGTTAAGAAATGATGTCAAGTTTCCTAAAACATTAAAAAAAAAAAAAAAAAAACAACAAAGAAACAAAAAACCCCACATACCTCAGCTCAGGGCCCTGAACTTCAGAGCACTAGCTCATCTGGGTCCACTGGGGTAAATAAACCTGATTCTGTGATACTCACATAATGCGTGGTCTCTCCCTGAGCGTGATTTCCATAGCAGTATAAGCTTTCTGCTTTAATATATAATCTTTTATTTTATATATATAATCTTTTAAAGCAGTTTACATTAATTTCAATATACATTCTGAAAGAGATTTTATTTTTTAATACTAATAGTTCCTATTCATATTCATTGTAATTATTGATATATTTTGTATTAATCATCATACTCTTAGATTTTTTATCTGACTCACCTAATTCATAATAGTTTCTCCTGCAGTTTTCTTGGATAATTCAAAATTTATTATTCAATTGTTTTCATTTACTGACTTTCTATTTTTGCAACTTTTACTTTTTTTAGAATTATCCTAAAATTTATACATACATCTAGTATAATTATTGAACATTTACACCATAGTACTACCAAAGACCTTAAGACACTTTAACTTTATCTACATTTAACCTGACTTTTGTATTAATTTTCATTTCAATGGAGCCCATATTTTAAATACAAGAAGACAAAATTACTGTTTCATGTAGATATTATTCTTTTCTCTTTGCCTGTATAATTACCATTCTGCAGATCTTCATTTTTTTCTCTATATTTATTTAGGATAAGTATTATGCTAAAAATGAATTTCACTTTAGTGGCTCAGTTTTATAACCATTTTTATACTGTGTCTCCTGGACCGGAATTACCTCAGTCTTTGTTGTATTCAGATGTCTTTGTTTTGCTGTCTTTTTAATGTAATTGTTGTATAAAATAGCATATTAGCAGTTCTTCCTTATGGAGCTTTAAAGATGTAATTATATTATTTTATGATGACATTCCTTTCTGTTGACACCCCTCTTTTTTACTCCTTGGAATTTATTGACTTGTTTCTAAAATAATCTGTTTACCTAAAAGTATTTTATAAATATGAAAATAATTGTGACTGTCTTTAATTTTTCTTTCTTTCCCATTGTTTTATTTTTTCTGTGAATCTAAATTCATATATTTTGAAACTTTGAATTATTTCCCATAACTTTCATATTTCTGTGTTTTTTTTTCACATTTCCCCTATGTTTAAATTTAAATGTTTTATAATGACATATTTCCTATTTCACTGTTCTAATTTAATTGGCTATTGAAACCCTTTATTGTGTTAATCATATTTTGGATCACAGAAATTCTATATGATTTTGTAAGCATAATTCATTTTATTTATTTTTTGTCTGGTTTTCCTTTTTGTATTTTCTATTCTTTCATATTTATAGTCTTTATATTACAACTATAGTATTCTATTATCTATTTAATTATTCTCTGTGATAGGGTCATATGATTCTCTTCATATGCTTGCTAATTTTAATTTATTGTTAAATATTTTGCACAAATAATTGTAGAGCCTATGAATTATGTTAGTTGCCTTTTCTGGTAGTAAGCCAATATTCATTTTAATGTAATTAGTGAATAAACTGATTAAAAGCTATTTTTCAGTTTTTGTAAATTAAGTCATCTCATTTATAACCTACTCCTAAAAATGAATCCTCCAGTAAGTTCCAAGGAAAGACTTAGAAGTTGAAGTTCAGAACTTTGTTGTAAGTCATCCTTTTAAATTTCCCCAAACTAGGTGCCAGGGGCTCCATTCATTCCCAACAAGGATTTTTTTTTTTTTTTTTTTTGGTACTGGGGATTGAACTCAGGGGCCCTTGACCACTGGGCCACGTCCCCAGACCTGTTTTGTATTTTATTAGAGACAGGGTCTCAGTGAGTTGCTAAGTGCCTCGCCATTGCTGAGGCTGGCTTTGAACTCGCGATCCTCCTGCCTCAGCCTCCCAAATGCTGGGATTACAGGCGTGTGCCACCTCGCCCGGCCCCAACAAGGATTTTCATGTTGTCGAAGCATACCTTCCTTGGTTGATAGTTGAAAATTATTTGGGAATTTGTTATAAAAAGCATTAGATATTCAGCCTACTCCTTAGGATGTTTTATTTTACTCTCTGTAATGCCCAAAAGTGTAACATTTTGGTGGGAGGAGGATAAGAAGAGAGTACCTTTATATATTGTAAAGAAGAATCTCAGAATGTTCCACTTGGCTTTCATTCCCCTGTTTATTACTATGAATCATTTACTACCTTTCCCTAGAATTTCAAAAAGGTTAGTAATAGCCTTCCTGTCCCATTTTTCTTATACATTTTCTTCCCTCATGCTTTTCAAACTCCTGATACATTGCTACTCCTGGTTAGCATTTTTACTTCTACTGGAAAGCACTGAAATTCATCACTGAAGAAAGGTGTTACTCTTTGCATGTCATTTTGTGTCTGGGACTATCAGTGTTCCAAGTGATAGGTCTAGTGAGTGATGGAGTTCTTTTTGGGAGCATTATGTGACTCATCTCCAAAACCAAATTACTGCAGATTGTTTTCGATGAGGTGCAGACATTAGCCCAGTACAGTACATGAGATGTTTATTAGGAGTTACGACTGATTCAATAAATTTGGAGCCAGGTAGGAGAGGTAAATTAACTAATGAGAAAATTATAGTCTTGAAAATCAACCAATTTCGTTCATCAGACTCCATAGGAACCGTACAGCAGAGTTTTCCATCTTAGACCAATAGCGCAGAGCCCTTGATCAGTCTTTGCAGCGCTGAGCCAATTCTACCTAGACTGACAGCTGAGAAGGTTCTGCAGCACCACTTCATGGCAGGAGGATTGTGAGTTCAAAGCCAGCCTCAGCAATGGCGAAGCACTTAGTAACTCAGTGAGACCCTGTCTCTAATAAAGTACAAAAAAGGGCTGGAGATGTTGCCCAGTGGTCGAGTGCCCCTGAGTTCAATCCCCGGTACCAAAAAAAAAAAAAAAAAAAAAAAAAAAATATATATATATATATATATATATATATATGTAATATATATATGTATATATGTATAGTTATTTATCATCAGCTTCTGTATCATGCTTTATTCATCCATGTGCAATAAACACAGGAGATGGGAATGCAGATATCACTTTAAGATCCAGATTTCATTATTTTTTCTGGATATTGGATTATTCAACCTTTCATTATTCTAACAAATACTTGAGAAATTCAACTAAGGAAGTATAAAGGTTTATTTTGGCTCATGTTTTTGGAGGTTCCAGTCCATCATCTGTTAGCTTCATTGCTTTTAGGCATGCTGTGAAGTAGTATATCATGGTGGAATCTTGTGTGGAGCAAAACTACTCACCTCTATCCCAGCAGAGAAATGGAGAGGAAGAAAGGACTGGGACAAATATTCCCTTCCAGGGCATACCCCAAATATCCTGAAAACTTCCAACTGACCTCCACCACTTAATATTTCTACCATTTCCAAATAGCACACCATAGTGCCTTTAGCACACAGACTTTTGGGGGCTCATTCCAGATCCAAACTAGAGCAGATGTATAGTCAAAAGTAGGACTGATAGACCATATGAAAGTTCTTTTTAGAAATTTATGTGGAAACCTCTCTTCTGTTTTCCATAGAATCAATTTATATATTCACCATCAATGTTAAAAATCATCTCCCTTTATTCCACATCCTGTCAACACTTCTGAATTTTTGATGAAAAAATCTTCTTAATAGATCTAAAATGGTCATTCAGTATTGTTTTATCATTTTCATAAGTTTTTTTTCCTTGTAATTGGTTACTTGTAAATAACTTGTCTTTTTGTTCAATATTGTTTTTTTTTTTCCTTTTCCATGATTAAGTAATTAGTTTAAACTCAAATTTTTTTCACATCTGTCCTTGTATTATTCAGCCCTAGACTTTTTATTTGGTTCATAATATTATTTAGTTGTTTAACTTTATTTTCTTACTTATCATTGAGCTTAGAATGATTGTTTCAAATTATTTTCCAGCAATTCATGTATCTCTCTTTCTTTGGATTCAGAGTTTTATTAGTGCCCTTTGATGGTTTCAGTTCTTTCATTATTCTTTGCAATCTGGTGGTTGTACATATGAAGAAATAAACATCTCTACCAGTTTTACAGGCTGGTTTCAGTAAGTTGAAATGTTCTTTTAGGCCTGAGATGACAGTATTGAATCTAGAATAAGGGTTGAGGGGGGTTGGATTTAATCATGTGGCTCCTTTTTTGTACATGGTTGTATCTACAATTGGATAACAGTTATTGTATTCATAGATCTTATGTTATCCTTGTTTACACTGGACTGTTTCCAAAATATTGGGAACTGGGTAAAATATCAGCTTCAGCATTTGCTGCTGGTGAGCTGACTACTATGTCCAGGATGAATGTGGCTTCCTCCTGGTCCTTGGAAGGGCTTCCACTGGATCAAAATTAGTGGGTCCCTGTTTAGACTGTACTGCCTCATGTTCAGGTGAGAGTGCCTGGGTGGGAGTCACATGTGCTTCAAGAACAAAAAGCAGCTGGGCCTGGTGGCACACGCCCGTAATCTCAGTGGCTGGGGAGGCTGAGGCAGGAGGATCACGAGTTCAAAGCCAGCCTCAGCAAAAGCAAGGCATTAAGCAACTCAGTGACACCATGTCTCTAAATAAAATACAAAATAGGACTGGGGAAGTGGTTCAGTGGTTGAGTGTCCCTGAGTTCAATCCCTGGTATCCAAATAAAAGCAAAACAATAAGCAAGTCTGATAATTTCAGTGTTGTCACTGAAGTCATGAACAAGTATTTCTGCTGGAAGGTTTTCAGTCAGGCAAACTTGCTGTTAAGGTCACAGTTGAAAGGGGTTTGAGATGATGTATAGGGTAATTTGAAGATTCACAATAAAATTAATGACAGAAAATAAGCCTAGAGAGGCACTTACTGAGTCCATTCTGTATCTGCTGTGAGACAGAGGCCAGTAAGCCCCTTTT
Source organism: Tamias sibiricus (assembly GCA_025594165.1). NCBI lineage: Eukaryota > Metazoa > Chordata > Mammalia > Rodentia > Sciuridae > Tamias > Tamias sibiricus. Next base: position 148,984,227 of record CM046662.1, read on the forward strand.
AGGCATCTACTTCTGAGTCATTGTTCTAATGGGACTCATCTGGGTATTAGCCCAGGACGTCTGAAATAGAATTATGGAGTGATTTTGAAATATCAGACTGTGGGATGGATCTTCCATGGAATTAGAGATCTTGATTATTCCTGGAGTATTGGAAAAAGTTTTGATAGCAAGAGCAGGGTCAAATATGGATGTAGCTGAGCCTGGCAGAAACTGGAGCTACTTCTAGGTCTAATTCACAGAATACAGGCCTGCCCTCACAAAATTATTCTCCTCGGTTGTAGGATGCAAGTGGGATTCAAAGAACTCTAATCTGAATCCCAAATCTCCCAGAGGAATTTTTGTTCTTGGATGACTGTAAAATTATTATTGCTATGGGTATATCTGATTAGGAAAACACTCATCTGATCATCTGCTGAAGTGATTCTTGATATGATTTGAATCTTATATTTTTTAAAAGACCAAATACATGGTCTTTCCTGGAAAATGCTGCCTATGAACTTGAGAAAAAGTATTCTGTTGAAGTTGGATAAAATGTTTTAGACATGTTAGTTGGATCCATTAGGTCTAGAATCTAATTCAAGTCCAATGTTTGTGTGCGTTTTGGTGTTCTAATCCTTTTTTAAAGTGAAATTTTTTAAAGTAAATTGATGTTCCTATGATTCTAATGCTGCATGTTTTCCATTCATATCTACTAATATTTGCTTTATATATTAAGTGCTCTGATGTTGGTTGCATATATATTTACAATGGTTATGTCATTGTAGCGAACTTATGGTAATGGGCAGAGGTCTCTAGCCCCCCACCATGGGCCCAAAATGAATCTTTCTTTGTCCAGCAAAGAACAAACAGTGGGGAGAGCTTACCTCAGCAGAGGCAAGGCTGAGAGGATAGGAGTCACTAACGCCCCCTTCCCCGCCTTCAGAAGGACTCAGAGTCGCGTTAGGGAGTTAGGTCAGAAGTGGTGCCAAAAACTCGTTTATTGAAATGGTAGAAAGCGCTTTATAATGGACAGTAACCAATCAGTGAACAGCAGGGCGGTTCCTGTTCTCAAGATATGTCACAGCCATGCCCCCTGCTTAACCTAGGTCCGTAACAGGGCGTAGTAAGCAACCAGAGCCAGAGGTTTCCATTCCCTCAGCTGGCAATGTTAAAGCCCAACATTTCCCCATTTTGTTTTATTCAAAATGGGGTTCCCCCATTTTGTTATATTTAAAAATGGGGTGTCCATCTTACTTGAGAGTGTGCCTGTTTTAGGTCATTTTCCCTCTGGAAAATATTACCCATCTTTGGCTACCACCCTAGCACTTCAGGTGGACACACCCAGGGCCAGCAAGTGGCCAGGGGAAGGACATGGGACAGAATAGTCACCTTTGGGAAAGCTTTTCAAGGATGGCTGGATTAGACCTCTGCATCCTGTTAAGGTCCATGGCCAAGTCTGCAGGACTCTCGCTCAGCATCGCTGAAGGCAGCATATTATTGGCAGACCATCAAGCTGTACCAATTTGGTCCCATCATAAAAGAGTCGAACAAACTTGTTGGTTACATAGGGCCCAAAAGTGAACACAAAGACAATGACAGTTAGGAATTTCACAAAAAAGGGAGAAGATCCACCCATTTAGTTCAGTCCAAAGGAAGCCATCTAGAACAAAGTCCAGACAGTTGTCACAGGAATAACACTCTTCTCTTAGGAATAGGCATAGTCCCTCTTCTCTCGTCGCAGAGGGTTGAAATACTGACACAAGAGGAGTCCAAGACAGTGTTCCTGATGAATCTTAGAATGGATGTGATGAGAAGTTCAATCACAATGAGACAGGAGATCTGTCATGTTTTTTTCATTTCTGTGGAAAAAGGAAAAAAATCACCCCTCAAGAGCATGTGCTCTTGGGTAGTTATTTTGGTCGGATTGGCAGTATTTAAGGTCTCTTGCAGGTACCCAAATAGGACTTGGCTCTCCAAATGGAAAGACACATCCCAAACTCTGCCAGCGCTTATTAGCGGGTAAGGACTCTGCCAGCACCTAGTTAGTGGGTCCTTCCATCAGACCTCAACCTTTATGTAAGGTGTTTGGCTAGACCAGTGTCTTTGAAATGCAGACAGAGGCTGCTGCTTGGAAAAATTTAAAATATTTAAAGTAAGCATAGCTGTTGTTAACTGGTCATGGGTTCTGCTTCCCCAATTTTGTTTTATTAATTGGTCTTTTAGGGTTTTATTGTGTCTCTCTATGATGGCTTGTCATTTGGGGTTATATGGGATCCCTGTGGTATGTTTAATATGCCATCTTTGGAATAATTTTAGTAATGACTTGCTCACAAAACAGGGTCCATTAGCTATTTTAACCTGTTCTGGTAATCCTAGGATAGCAAAGCATTTTAAAAAGTGGCTTTCAGCATGTTTGGCTCTTTCACCAGAATGGGCAGTGGCCCAACAAGCATGTGAGCAAGTACCTATGGACATAAATATGTACTTTAATTTTCCAAATGGCACATAATGGTTTACATCAGTTTGCTAGACAGCATTAGGCCGTAGGCCTCTAGGATTTACCCCAGGGGACTGGAGAGGTGGGACCTGTAAGAAGGGCAAACAGGACTTACATGTTCTTACAATATTTTTAAAATCTTTTATAGAAACCAAAGGAAATTTATGATGTAGTCCTCTCCAATTTAGATGAGTGAGGTCGTGAAGACCATGGGCTAACTGAAGGTCTTGTTGATATGCAACTGTAACTGCTAATACACCTGTGGTAGCCAAATGGTTAGCAGCTTGATTTCCCTCAGGGAGGAGCCCAAATAAGCCTTGATATCCCCTGAGATGTTGGAGGTAGATGGGCCCATTATGTCCCTTTAACAGGGACCATATTTGGATCATTAAAGGAGTTATAGGATTAATATCTATCCTGATATATGATGTATTTAGAGTAAGTAATAGGTTAATTACATACAAACTATCTGAGAAAAGATTCATAGGCTCTTGGACATGGGTCAAGGCTAATGCAACAGCATATAATTCCTTAAATTGGGCAGAGCCAGTAACTGCTTCAAAGTATTATGTCCTTTTGCCTGAGGATGGGTGAAAGACTACTATTGCTGATCCTTCCTTTCCCCCATCTGTAAAGACATTTACTGCCTTGGGGAGTGGCTTGATGGAAAAGAGGATAGGGGAAGTCCACTCCAGATTGGGAAAGGAAGAGGTCCATATGGTTGACCCGTAATGACAGTCAACCTTTCCTAAAAACCCTTCTAAAGCATAGGAGACTCTAGGATTGTTTCTTCATATCCACTCAGAGACTGACAAACGGTAAGGAATTTTTAAAACATCTGGGTCTTTTCCATAATGCCTCAAAGATGTATCTCTTCCATGTATTATAAGATCTGCTAATTGATCTAATTGAGAATAAACTCGAGGTGCTCCTCCCACAGAGGAATGTATCCATTGTAATGGGTTACCCATCTGAGTGAGAACAGCTGTAAAGAGCTTACTGCCTGAGAAGATCCATAGATAAAGAGGTTGCTTTGGTTGGTACCGAGCCAATTGGGCTAAATTGAGGGCATCTCAGACTTTTTGTAATATTAACAGAAGACCTTCTTCTAGTGTAACCATATCAGAGGGGGGTTTTCCTTGTAGCAGCTCAAAAGAGGTAATAAATCTTCGGTGGAGATATGAAGCCATGGTCTTAACCAGTTTAATTCTTCTAGTAGCTTCTGTAACTCTGCCAAGGAATAAGATTTTTGAATGACCAATTGAGGTTTGAGAGGACAAACGGAGTCTAGACTAAGTTTTGTTCACAATATTTTGAAGGGAGGTACAGTTTGGACCTTGTCACTGGATATATGTAATCCTCCCTTTTCTAGGAGCTCTCGAAGGGACAGGTAAGCTGAGCTCAGCTGCTGGACATCAGGGCTCCCAGGATGATGTCATCCACATAAACATATAGGGTGAGCTGTGATTTTTTTCCATTAAGGGTGACAAGAGACATGAAACATAATGTTGACAAAAAGCTTGGCTATTTGCCATAACTTGAGGGAGGACTACCCATTCATATGATTCATCTAGCCTTTGGAAATTGATGGAAGGAACAGAAAAAGCAAATTTTTCTCAATCATCCGGATGCAGGGCAATAGAGAAAAAACAATCTTTGATGTAAATCACAATTAAGGTTAAGTCTTTTGAAATAGAGGGAATCCAGGGGAGGCCACGTAGAGGGGTGCCAACAATGATCATCCTATCATTAATTTTTCAGAGGTCCTGTAACATCCTCCATTTCCCTGTGGCCTTCCGTATAACAAAAACAGGACTGTTCCATGGACAAAAAGAGGGTCTAATGTGTCCTAGGGCTAACTGTTCTTGGATAATTGCCCTCAAATGTTTTAGTTTACCAGTAGGGAGTGGCCACTGCTCTACTCAGACTGGAGGGCCATCTCGCCATTGAATAGAGGGAACTTGGGAAGCAGTGGCCCTTAGGTTTGGGGGTGAGGCCCTACTTGGGGGTTGGATGTTTCCCTCCCTGTATCTTCAACTAATAAATCATCTTGAAACTCTCTATGGCTAGTGGTAATGTAGGCTTCAGCCTCTCCTAAGATTTCTTGCCCTAACAAACTAGAGGTTAATCCAGGGGCCACAAGAGGGCGAACTTCCCCTTGATTTCCATCTACGTCTCTCCATCTAAGCCAATCTTTGGTTTCCTCTGATTTAGTGTTTCCTCATACCCTGAGTATTTGGGGCCCTGGAATTAGTTTCCACTGGGGTGGGATCTCTTCCTTCTTTAGTATAGTGCGGTCTGCCCCAGTATCAACCAGGCAGATAAATTTCTTTCCTGCTATATAGATATCCGTCTTTGGTCTAATCCCTGGGACAATAGGAACTGTCCTGTGTGCCTTAGGGGGACTGTGAGCAGGGGAACCTCCTTGGTGTAACGGGGCTGGAGAATGCCCCTTCAGGAGTTTAAAGATTTCCCCTGAATATCAAATCTAAATTTGCAATCCTTTCTCCAATGAAAACCTTTCTTACATCTAGGACAAGGTATTTTAGGGGCAGTTGAGCTCTGGGCTTGGCCAGGGGAGCATTCTGGAGGACGACTAAGGCCATTGGGGCAGTCCCTTTTAAAATGGCCCTGTCGTCCATATTTAAAACAGGTCCCTTTTCCCTTCAAGAATGCTGCTAGGATCTCAGTTTGAGCACTAAGTGCTGCTGTTAAGGATTGGGTTTATTGTGTGGCCTGATTTTGAAGAGCAGCAGCCAAGGATTGAGACTGATGGGTATGGGAACCTATATCTTTAGTTGCTACAATCTATCTCCCCATGGATCTCTCTTTTAACCCTATGCAGGCTAGCTTAAGGTCAGTAGTCATTCCCTCCCAAATCAGCATTTTAGCAAATTGATCCCTCAGAGGACCAGGTGTAAGTTTCTTCTGAAGGCTTTTTTTTTCCACTCTCTCAATGAATGTGACTAGGTCCTCATTGGCCTTTTGAGTAATTCCAGCTATAGGAGACTCTGAAGGGCCTTCCTATAGCTTCTTCCAGGCTACCAGCCCTAAGGCTCGCACCTGCTCTCGGTAAGGTGCAGGTATAGCTGCCTGTTGAATGTCCGTGGAATATTGGTCATTAACTCCCGATAGCATTCCATAAGTTATTGCTATAGGGGGATCTGCAGATCGGTTTCTTTCTGCTTGAATGTGGCATTCATAAGTGAAAAAGGCTCATCATTTTAAAAATAGGGAACCTGGAAGAATGGATTTAGTCAGGTTCTTCCAGTCTTGCGTGGTGCATTGTTGGTATGCTAGACTTTGTAATATGGTCTCGGCCCATGGCAAGTTAGGCCCATCTTCCGAGACTGCTTTCTTAATTCTTTTAACTCTGGAGTCTCCCAGGGGTACCAAAAATTTGGCCTGTTCCCTCCAGGGTTTAGATTTACTGGGAATGCCATTACAGGTGAAAAAGTCTCCCGGGGAAGTTCCTGGGAAAGCAATGGCAGCTGCTGCACGCTGGCTGCCGGCGCAGATGGCTGTGTGCTGGCTGTATAAGGTGGCACAGATGAAAATGTTTCCCAGGGAAGTTCCCGGGGAAACGGCGGCACAGATCCCCCCGGGGAAAGTGCTTGTAATAGTGCATCAGCCATATAAAATGGCAGATCCCACGTGTAGGATGGAGAACCACATGGCGGGAAGCCTTTATCCTCTGAAAACTTTTGAGGAAACTCGAGGGGAGGGGGCTATAGGCTCCTGAGACTGTAGGTGACTGCCAGCTTTTTCTAATTCCGTGGAGCGGGAGAGCTGAGACTCAGTCTCTCGTTAGACAGCTTTTGTTTCCTCTATCCTTATGGGCAGAGGCATCTGGTCTCTGGCCTCTGGGGATTCTTTTGTGGGCTGCATCAAAGAGCATGCCTTAAGGGCATAAAGAGTGGGGTAAGCCGGGCACGGTGGCGCACACCTGTAATCCCAGCATTTTGGGAGGCTGAGGCAGGAGGATCGCGAGTTCAAAGGCCAGCCTCAGCAATGGCGAGGCACTTAGCAACTCAGTGAGACCCTGTCTCTAAATAAAATACAAAAAAGGGCTGGAGATGTGGCCCAGTGGTCGAGTGCCCCTGAGTTCAATCCCTGGTACCAAAAAAAACAAAAAAAAAAAAAAAAAAAAAAAAACAGTGGTGTAAATTCCTGGCAGAGGGATTTCCCCGTATTCATTTACTCTTTCCCTCAGGAGCTGTTCTGTGTGATGCCATCTCTTCCATTCATTAAAATAAGCTTTAGGAAGCCATGGAGCTGCTCACGTTAAAGCACTCCAAATTTTTTCTGCTTGGGAATCAGAAATTTGTAAACCTTGCTTTCTATGTATACTCCTCCATGCCTCGAGAGCAGGATCCTGAGATCTAGCAAAGACTAAAGTTTGCTCCATTGTAGAGGATACTCCTATCAGAAGCCCTTTGGCTCAAACTATTAGCTCAGCCTGCCGATAATTTTCCCCACGTTGGGTGCCATGTGTAGCGAACTTACGGTAATGGGCCAAGGTCTCTAGGCCCCCCCATCCTCATGGGCCCAAAACGAATCTTTCTTTGTCCAGCAAAGAACGAACAGTGGGGAGAGCTTACTTTAGCGGAGGCAAGTCTGAGAGGATAGGAGTCACTAACGCCCCTTCCCCCGCCTTGAGAAGGACTCAGATCCGCATTAGGGAATTAGGTCAGAAGTGATGCCAAAAACTCGTTTATTGAAATGGTAGAAAGCGCTTTATAATGGACAGTAACCAATCAGTGAACAGCAGGGTGGTTCCAGTTCTCACGATATGTCACAGCCACGCCCCCTGCTTAGCCTAGGTCCGTAACAGGGCGTGGTAAGCAACCAGAGCCAGAGGTTTCCATTCCCTCAGCTGGCAATGTTAAAGCTCGACATATCCTCTTGTAAAATTGACCCCTTTATCATTATATGAGGATATTTCATTGTCTCTTTTTTATTTAAAGTCTACTGAAGGTGTTTAGTAAAACTTGTGATGTTTTGTTGAGTTCTGAACCCTTGTTGCTGTAAGTCTTCACCTCTCTTTCCCATCAATTTATAAATACACAGATAGTATGATCCCCTTAATATTTTGGATTGGGTGAGAAAGAGATGGGCCTTTTCACCAGCATCCCACTCAGCTAGGAGAGCTGGGTCCTTAGTCACTACACTGTCTTACCTATGGGTGAAATTGTGGACCAATGACATCTCACTTAACATTGAACTATGTCAATTTGGGAAAGAGGTGATATGATTAGGTGAAAAATTTTTATTGTTAAATCACCTTAAATGTGCTTATTATTGAATTTCTTACTATAAGATGTGCTGAACACCCACAAAATCACTCCTATCCATGAGTGGTTGTGTAAGAGCCCTAATTGAGGAGATAGCTAAGATGGCGGTTAACTGTGAGCCATAAAGGTGTTCAAGCATTTCCACCTGATATTCATACATTTATCTAAGAATCTTTTTATGCCTGTGAACACTGTGTGACACACATGTAAGCTCAAGCTGTAAGCACTTGTCCTTGTTAAAGCAAAATGTATTTAACCGGGTGAGGGTTAGTGGCTAGTGTGGGTGAGAGTTAGAGTTGCATTGGTGGTTGAAGTTAGAGTGCTTGAAGTTCGAGAGGTTGCTGGAGCTGGAGAGAGAAGTTAGAAGAGAGAAAAATAAAAGAACTTTTTCATTTCCATCCTGCCTCTGAATTTTCTCCCGCAGCATTGTTGCTCCAAGTGGCAATCGCTCCAGGCAGCAACAAGTGGTGGCCCGTACAGGGCATTTGGTCGGCAGGTAAGAAATAAGAAATTTATAAAAATGGGTGCAAAAATAACAAAAAGCTGGATAATAAAAGCCATGGATAAGTTTTTCTATATCGCTGACTTGGTGGATATTGAGGAGGAAAGTGATCAAGAAAGCATAGCCTCTACTGGTTCAGTTAAGACCAGCAAGGAGAGTAGTGGTGTGAACTCAAAAATTAGAGCTGCAAAAGCTATCAGAGACTTATTGAAATTAGCCGAAGAGTACGTACTTTCCTTAGAAGCTGAAACTCAGGATACCAGTAAAAGTGATAGTAGTAAGAAGGAACGAAATAACCATGAAAGCACAGCCTCCTCCACTGAGCCAGTTAGGAACAATGAGAATAGTAGTGAAGAGGAATCAAAAAGTGATTCTGGGAGCATAGTCTCCAATAAAAAGAACAAAAAGAAATTAAAAAGGAGAAAAGACCGTCAGGTAAAGGCACTACTAGTGCCCTCTGATCCCTCATGGGTGGAATCTATTATAGAAACCATGAGGGGTATTTCTGAGCATATGCCTGCCCTTGAGGCAGAGATTAACGGCCTTTCTGAGCACGTACACGCCCTCGAACGCCAAAAACCGCAGGAACATTGGGACCTGCCAGTATTTGAAAACGAAAATGGACAGAGGTACCACCAATTCCTAGACTTTAAAACAATAAAAAACTTTAAAGAGGCAATAATGATCTATAGGCCTCAAGATCCATTCACATTGAGTATGCTGGAGTCCCTTAACACTTTAATTTTAACCCCCTCAGACTGGAAGGGGTTATGCAAGGCAGTATTGAGCGGTGGACAATACCTAATCTGGAAGACACAATTCCAGGAACTTTGTTTAGAAGCAGCAAAGAGAAAGGCTGCAGCAGGTTTCCAAGAAGGTAATATAGATATGGTAACAGGTGAAGGACAGTTTGCTAAACTACAAATCCAACTAACATACGATCCCGGTGTGTATGCAAAAATATACACTGCCACTGTTAGAGCCTGGAAGACCTTATCAGGAACAGGTGAATGTACATTAAAGGATTGCCTTAGATTATTTTCCAAAGAAGAAAAAGTCACAGATAACAACAGATTTTATTGCAGTTATTGCAGAGCTCGACAGGATTCTCTAAAAAAGATAGAAATCTGGAAGTTACCACCTATTCTTATAGTACATTTGAAAGGTTTTTCCTATGATGACAGGTGTAAACAAAAATTACAGACATCTGTGGACTTCCCTTTAGAAAATCTTGACTTATCACAGCATGTTATTGGTCCAAAGAACAATTTAAAGAAATATAATTTGTTTTCTGTTTCAAATCACTACGGTGGGCTGGATGGAGGCCACTACACTGCCTATTGTAAAAATGCAGTAAGACAGCGATGGTTTAAATTTGATGATCACAAAGTTTCTGATATCTCCGTTTCTTCTGTGAAATCTTCAGCGCTTATATCCTCTTTTATACTTCATTGCGACCACAAGCAACTGATGTAGCCACATGAGAGTTGGAGCTGTGTTACTAGCACTATACTTTAATGTGTACACAATTGTATTTTTTTCTTTTTGTATATGTCTTTATGTCTGTGCACTTGTCTAGATTTCATGTAAATGTGACGTCACAAATATATGTATGTTTGTGCGTCTGTCCAGTGTGACATCACAAATAACAAAGCACTTATGAAAATTAATATTATATATATAAAAAATACATATATATGGATCCAAATAACTTTGATTCATTTAAGTTTAGAATATTCAAGTTAGATAAACAATTTAAAAGTGAAGGTATCTTCAATTTTGATTTATAGGTGTCTCTGGGACTTCTCTTCAGTTAAAGATATGACTAATACTGTATAACCTGATATTTTGGTATTTGATAGGTGTCTCTGGAACTTCTCTTCAGCTAAGAATATGACTATTACTGTATAACCTGATATTTTTGTTTTGACATGGGATTGTTTATTTGTAATTAACTTTATTTGTTTAATAGTTGATTAATTTGAATTATTTCAACAGGTAATTTCATAGAAGGTTGCTGTGTATGCAAAGACTCGGGGGTTCCAGCTAACAAATTATTTTTCCAATGTGCTTTTAGCTTTTCTTTAATCTATCTTTAATGCAGTAAATACCCTCAGTCTTTCTTTGATTTGTTCTGAATGTGATATTTTGCTAGCTTATGTTTGTGGGAGCTCAAGCAGCAATGTGTGTGAGCAGAGATCAACCTTAATTTCTAATCTAATAATTCTATTTTTTAGTTTGTCAACTTGCCTCTTGCCTCAGTGCTGGAATAGCACTGCCTTTCCTTTAATAATTGATGCTTGAGTTTCTAGGTAGTGGGCCCTGAAGATTTGCCAGTGGCATTGTCTAGACATAAAAAAGATGGCTGCTGCTACAGCTGAAGGGATCGAGGCTACTACAAGCATCCCTGTTGCTCAACCATCAAACAACCTCACCAGCAGTGTGGCCTCTGCTCTGCATGCATGGGGCCTCCTAGATCAACGTGTTATAACAAGTGGACATTTTGATCTTTCATTGTTTGGGACATTATGGGACAATGCCTTGTGGGTATTTGTCTAGAGAACTCAGTGCGTTACTTAATGGAACTTAGGGCATCTGATTTGTTTAAAGAACTTGATACACTATGGAACTTTGTTCGTCAGCAGTAGGCTTGTCGCCTTAAAGCCGCAGCATCTCCTCACGATTGGACGGCTGTTAGTCATCATACACAGTCGATCCTGAAGGGCTCGATTGGATGGCTGGTAGCCAATGACGGGTAAGATCCCCAGACGGGGACAACCTAAGACAGGCACAGTCTCACGAGACAGTCTCATGTGGCCGAAATATCAACCTAAGACAGGAGTCAAGGGCACAGCCTTGATTATCCGATGACAGGTAAGAATGTTGGTTGCACATGGACGTCCTAGAGTATCCCCTCTTTTAAAACAAAAGGGGGGGGGGATGTAAGAGCCCTAATTGAGGAGATAGCTAAGATGGCGGTTAGCTGTGAGCCATAAAGGTGTTCAAGCATTTCCACCTGATATTCATACATTTATCTAAGAATCTTTTTATGCCTGTGAACACTGTGTGACACACATGTAAGCTTGAGCTGTAAGCACTTGTCCTTGTTAAAGCAAAATGTATTTAACCGGGTGAGGGTTAGTGGCTAGTGTGGGTGAGAGTTAGAGTTGCGTTGGTGGTTGAAGTTAGAGTGCTTGGAGTTCGAGAGGTTGCTGGAGCTGGAGAGAGAAGTTAGAAGAGAGAAAAATAAAAGAACTTTTTCATTTCCATCCTGCCTCTGAATTTTCTCCCGCAGCGTCGTTGCTCCAAGCGGCAATTGCTCCAGGCAGCAACAGGTTGTCAGACTCAAACACTCTAGGGAGATGAAAATATAGAATGCCTATTCCACCATCTTACTGACATTAGTCCTGATTTGGATTTGAATTTTAAAAATTCATGCCAGTAAAAAATTAGAAAATTCCACGTTTTTAAATACATATTGTTACTGTCTTTACATTTGCAATCTTTAACAATTAAATTATTTGGGATATATAGTTCAAAATTAACCTAACACATCACTCCCCAGTGTAATTTATTGATGAAATACCTTACTATAATAAAATACATTTAGTATTTGGACACTGAGGACAATCTAATATTATATATTAAGGCCATAGTAATAAGGATAACCTTCCCCATAAACTAAATTAAGTGGCAAAATATATTAGGCCTTTTCTTCTTATATGCAATTCAGGGTAATTGTGTTGATAAATCTTAGTATGTATGCAACACTTTAAAATGATTGAAGAAATTTTATGGCGAACCTAAAAAAGTTTTGATAATTATTTTTACTTTAATTTGAAACAAATACTCTAAAATGGTTGAATTGTTGAATTTTTTTTAAAATAATTATTTTACTCAATGGAGCCCTTGTAATTTTATTTATCTTGTGAGTATTTTAATGTATTTTCCTTCCACACATATAAGCAAAAAAAAAAAAAAAAGTAGCTTCTTTTACATTATTATCTTTTTTTTTCCAGAAGTCTATTGAAACTGGAATTATTTTCCCAGATATTTGCACTTCTAATATGGACCGAACTCTAGTTGAAATTAATTTTGCTAGTACTGCGTTGTGAGGAAAAAGAAAATCTAATGTAAATATGTTTTATATCACTGTCTTACTATTTCAAAAGATGCAGAACTAGAATAACCTCATTTTTATTGTAGTTAGAAACAGTTTATCTCAAATACAACCTTGTCTAATAGAATTTGATAATGTTTATCTAAATGACACCTTTTTAAACATTAATTCCCATTGAAAAATGAAAAGCCTTACTCCATGCTGTCTGAAATAGTGAGAATTCTTTTCTGATTTTCCAACATTTAAATGTTTATTTATATAAAAGTTTTATATTAGTAATATATCTTAATTATGCTCTCCCCATATGTATCTATGTACTTGTTAAAAGCAACACCACTGTCTTTTCTATGACTGTTAACCTTGATTCCAAAATACAATCTAATAGAGTTTATATTCAAATGTCTTTAAAAATATCTTTCAAATTGCTATCCAATCAGCCTTTCCTTGTCACTTTTCTCTTAGTCATCCTAAAATAATTTTAATCACTTATAGCATTTAACAATGCTCTCAGTTCCAAAATATTGATTTTCTGAGATAAGTAGTTTTCACGTGCAATATTATAGGCTCTGGTTTGGTTTTACTGTGTTCTAATGTTGTCATGTAACATATCCTTTCATCCTTGTAAAATCTAAGATAATTCTGGAGATTTGACAATCCAGGAAACCGGATCCAAAAACTCTTGATAAGTAAAAAATTCTATTTCATCTGGTGCTATATCCTGAGGAAGTCAATGCCAGTTTGGCTTATCCTTAGAGATGATGTTCAATTGTTTGCTTAAGTTAGTGACCCCTGGATCTATCTACTGTAATTGTGCTTTCCCCATTTTTAATTAGTAAATTAATGTATGAGGTTATAATTTGACAATAGAAAGTGACTTATTCCTCAACACTTTTTCTATTAATAGTCTCTAGCTTTATAAGACTAGCATTTATAACCTGAAGTTATGATTACAATAAAGGCTGTAAATGAAGATGTCTAACTCTTCCTTCTGATTATATTTATGAAGAGCCATTAGTCTATAAATCATTCTTGTGGATTCATGAATTTTTTTATTTCAGTGCATTATAGGTAATCACATTAATTATTCTTTTAATGCTCAAAGTATCCTAAATGTATACCTTGGGAGCCTTTATGAACCCTCCCCTGAGTCCCTTCACATTACTCACTACTTTTTCATTGGTTTTGCTTTGTTTTTGTTTGCATTCTACAATAATAAGAGATCAAAATCCATTATGTTCTTGTCATGCTCAGACATGCCATAAGCCATTTCTCCAAAGATTGCTGAATCTTTTTAATAGGTAATGGTATATAAACATAATTGGTATTTAAAGATAATGGTATCTAAACATGCTGACCTGGGTACTAGCTATGTCATTGCTTCTGAAGTGTCACTGTGTTTTTCTTGAGAATATGAACTTGTGCCATTGAGCTATTCAAATTATAGAACTTTGTCCTAATTATCTTTATATTTGCCTTTATTTTCACCAAGAACAATGAAAACAGTGATTCTACTTACACTAGTTTATTACATAAGCATTTATATGACATAGACATATTTACATATAATGAAATACAATATTTACAATATTATATATAGTCATCTATTGGTATCCATAGGGGAATGGTTCAAGGACTTTCTACAGATACCAATATCTATGTATACTCAAGTCCTTTGTATAAAATGGCACTTTATTTGCTTGTAACCTATGCACAACTTCATGTTTATTTTAAGTCACCTTTAATTGTTTATAATAATACCAAATGCAGTGTAAATGTTATATAAATAATTGCCATACTAAATTGTAGAGAAATAATGGCAATGAAAAATCTGTACATGTTCAGGACAAACTGAGTTTTAAAAATTATTGTTTTCTGTCCATAGTTCCGAGATTGATTGATTCAATGGATTCAGAAGCCACAGATATGAAGGACTAAGTGTATAGGTAAATTTAAAATTACACTGTGAGTATCACTACCATAAACATTACAGACAAGTAAAGCCTAAATTTTTTGTATTTGGAAACTACCATATGAAGGATTAAAATTCCAAACACTATGTTCCAAATTAATTAGAAAAATTATTTCCTCTGTGGTTACTGTAAATTTGATATATATTCAATTTGCTTGAATTCCATTTAATTTTATTCAATTTTGATTTCTCTTTTGAAAACAATTTTGTGTTTAACATGTAAATCTGTGTCTCACAAATATTTATATATTCATGTTAGATTGATATATTTAGAGAAATTTGATACCATGCTCTTTCTGTACTCTGAAATTACCCAATCATATTACCATTAGACTGTTTCCAAGTGTTATGACCAGAATTTTAATACATAATTAACAATGTACTTCTCCCATTTATGGCGACATTTCTTTACAAATTGTTGATTTAGAACACAAACTCATAAGTATTTTTCAAATATTTTTAATTTTACCTCTATAGGAGTTATACAGTTTTGGACCCCTAAGGACAATAGATGAGAATTCTTTCCTTGAGCTTTATCAACAGCATTATGAGTTTTCTTTTGTTGACAAACTGACAGGTAAGAAATGGGCTCTCAAGGTGGGTTAGTCAATGTCCAATGTAATGCAAGATTATGCAGCACTTCATATAGTAAATTGTAGATTCAGAGGTAAACCTATATGTGTTCCTACTTTTATACTATGATGTATTCTGTGATTAAGACTTTAAATGAAATTTACCTAATACCAGATAAAAACAATCCTGCAATGAATCAGAAATGGCAAGTCGTCATTAGTTTTTAGAAAAGATTGGAAAAAATTCTCAATTTTTAAGTGTATGTCAAGGGTCCCTTTGGATTATGAAAAGATAAGATGCCATCAATGGGGCAAGCAGCAGTATACAAATACTGTATGGAAATGATTCACATCACACATTTATGTTGGGGATTGAGGAAATTTCCATTAATGTTTACTTACTTTTAAAAATGACATCTAGCCCAGAGGGCATGGTGGCTCACACCTATAATGGCAGCTTGGGAGGCTGAGGCAAAAAGATTGAGAGATCAAAGCCATCAAGGTCCTAAGCAACTCACTGAGATAATGTCTCAAGTGCCCCTGAGTTCAAGCCCCAGTACCAATAAAAAAAAAAAAGACATTTTTAAGTAAAAAACATTATAATTGTATTTTCTTAAAAATAAAATTGTGAATTTGAATGAAATTTAATGAAAATATGTAAATATGTATCTTTGCTGGCTATATAACTTGTAGAAGTTTCAGCATTGAGTGATGAAGCTGATTTGATCTCAGATACGCTTTGTACTTCTAATATTCCTAATCTGAACTATAGTTGTAGACAAGTATCACTGGAAAATTCAGAATGACACAATGCTGATATATCCTTTTAATATTCCCATGAAATAAAAAAAAAAAAGAAAGAAAAAAAAAAACTCATTTCAAAGGACTCCAAATTTTGTCCTTTTAGCACCCTTAAGAAATCACCCAATCCAGACCACAATAAGAAATTATATTATTAAATGATTTTTTTTCAGAATTTAGAGCATTATTAACAGCAAATTTCCTTTATCCCCAAGAGGCATTGGCATCATAAATCTCCAGTCAGCACTTGGGGGCAGTAGTGTTCCTCTCATTCTGTGTTCTCCTAAAATTTTATTGTATTTTGCTGAATTTTTTCAGAATTTTTTCACATTGATATTCAGATTCTATACATCATGTTAAAGGATCTCCTCAATTTATTTCCCTGTTATAGATGAACTTACCTATGAAATAAGAAAACCTATTCAACAGTTTGACCAAAACAATTCATTCATAGAATGAATACAGAAATTAGGACTTTGTAAATAATTTATAAGTAGGCAATACAAAACTTCCATTTATATCTGAGAATTAAAAAAAGGAAATTCTGAATACATGACATATCATGAACAAAGTTTACTTAGTCATAGAATCATGAGATTGTTAAAGCATGCAATTTTAATTGTACAAGGATTATGGTACTACTGAAAATATAGGGGTAAGTCATTGAAATTCAGAAAAGAATTTAGATTTTGTTTGGTAAAAGCTGTTTAACATTTTCACAAATGTAAAACATTCAAAATTTTCAAAATTAATATTTTATGAATAAATTCAAACACAATTTTTTAAATTTTTAATATTTTATGTACAAGTGTGGAAGTATTGAAAATTATTTAATATAAATTTATCTATACTCATGTGTTTTTATTAAATTATTTTTGTGCCATTTACATACTTTTGAAATATTTAAAAATATAATCATATATTTTTTCCTATATTTGCATCAGGTTTATGAATTGAGAAGAAATTTGCTTTAATGTTATTACTAGCAATAGTAATCTCAGCAGGAAAATGTATGAGCTGTTATCACTAGAAACAAAGATGTTGAGATGTTAAAGAAGTATAAATGACACAGCATTCTGTAAAAGTCCTCAGAGTGTCTTCTTTAGCTGATTGTATTATATTTCTGACAATTTCGGTTTTACAATATCTTCAGGTGCTTCATGAGTACAATTTGCTCACTTATGTCCTTTAGCTTTAAAAGACAGGAACTCTCTTATAAAATTACAGAGGAAATGTATAACAGTAGAGGTTTCAATTGCTACAAGTGGATTACATCCAAGTAGACAAACAATAGTTAGCAGCCGTTCTAATATCCAGGTTTTTAGAAGAGTGTATGTGCTCTACTTTTGTAAAAAGAGGAAGGACCCTTTATAAGAAAGGTCCTTTAAAAAAGGACCCTTATTTAAAGAAAACTTGGGAAATATCTCAGCTGACATCAAGTGCAGTGATGAATTTACTTCTCTATTAAAAGAAACACAAAACTCTGTGTTCTTTGTAAGTCTAACCCTTCTGCTCTACAACACACAAAGTAAATCATTATAAAGATAGGTTACCCACTGATTATCCCGTATATCCTGCTATCAAAATTTCTAAACACAGTTAAACTTTCCAAATAATTTGATTACAGAGATGGAAAAATTTTAACTTTTTTTTTTTTTTATCACGCTCTTCTATGGGTCAAAAATTAATCTATAAAACTGACACAACCAAAATGAGATTAATAGTTAGAAATCCTTAATTAATTCCTCATCAGAATACTAGTGCTGGTAGCACTAAAGAAATCAACTTTGGACCCACTTTAGACACTCATCACAAGTGACAAATGGGACATTTACTTTCAAATGAAATTGTTAAGACATCATATACAGACAAGATATTCCTTATGACTTGGGTAATAATTTTTTTTTCTTTTGGTACAGGGCACTCAACCACTTAGCCACATTCTCAGCAATTTTTTTTTGTGTTTTGTTTAGAGACAAGGTCTCACTGAGTTGCTTAGGGCCTTGCTAAGTTGCAGAGGCTGGCTTTGAACTCCAGACATTCCTGCTTCGGTCTCCTAGCTGCAGGGATTAGAGGTTGTGCCATTGTGCCTGGCTCAGGTAACATTCTTAATGAAAAAAATTACATGATAATTTCGCTCTAAGATACATGTTTTTTTGGTATGGCTTAAGTGACAACTAGTTAATTTTTCTTTCTTTAAACCATGGAGAAAACAATTATATATATATATATATATATATATATATATATATATATATATAATTACTGATATATATACTAATTTATATATCAGTAATAATATGTATATATTATGATATATGTCAGTAATTATATATATTTATATATAATACCAATTTTATAAGTTGAGCTGTGAATAATTGATTTTATGAAATTCTCACAAAGGATTTGAAATTTCTATGGACATTTTCAATACATGAATTGACGTAAAGACTTCCAAATTATTTAGCTGTCATTTAAACTCAAAAAGCTGTATATTACTAGTTATAATAAGAAAAATAAATCCTTCTCATGTTTCCATAGAAGAATTTGGTAGTGAACTTCTTGCAACATAAAAAAAAAAAAAAAAATGAAGGGATGAAGATGGACAATACTTTTGCTACAAAAGGATAGAGATGATGTTTAAATCATGTACTATATATATGTGTGTGTGTGTGTGTGTGTGTGTGTGTGTGTGTGTGTGCCTGTACTAAATAAAGGAAATAAGCAAATATAAATATTTTCAAATACAAATTGAAAAAGGAAAGTTTAAAGATAGCTATTTGACATTGATATATAAAAAAGGACAGAAGATTCTGATTTGTATATAGACAGTAAGAGGTCAATAATAAAGTTCTAATACCTATAAAGAGGAAGGAAGTCAAAAGTTATCTTAAATGAAAAATAGTCATTACCAAAGTAGAAGAAAAATTTTTACTAAGACAGTAAAATATAGCTTTCATGCAGTTATAATAAATTCTATGAAAATTAAAAAAAACTTCATTAAAATATTTACCTTTCCAGGCATGGTGGTAGACACCTGTAATCTCAGCACCTCAGGAGGCTGAGACAGGAGGATTGTGAGTTCAAAGCCAGCCTCAGCAAACGCAAGATGCTAAGCAATTCATTGAGACCCTGTCTCTAAATAAAATATAAAAAGGGCTGGGGGTGTGGCTCTGTGGGTTGAGTGCCTCTGAGTTCAATCTTTGGTACCCATCACCCCCAAAATTAGGCTCACCATATTGTCATTCTTCAAACTTTAACTTGATAACTTTGAATGGCTAAAAAGTATAGCTTTTAGACTTTTCACAATTTTTGGAGTTATTTCCAACTCTCCTGCCATAGAAGGAATAAGAATTAATAGATAGGATTTTGTTTTCTCACATATAATTTTAGAGGGGGTTTTCTTTGGTGTGACTGATCTGGATCAGTCTCACGTTTTGGTTGCATAAGCATTTAGCATGTACTTTAAACATGTAAGTTACATGTGTAATAGAGTTGTGCATACAGTTTAAATGTCATCTTCTTATTTTATGTAGTTATTCAAGGAGCACTTCATTAAATGATCTTTGGAATTTCTCTTAACTACACCATGATTCCAATAAAGGCATGGTTGAAGATAACTTTTTGTCTCATTCCAAAGGTAAAGATTTATACAAGGTAAAGAATAACCTTCTACATATTTCTCAATTTATATACTATAGCTTCAAAATATTATTCAAATATGACATTTAATTCGTAACTAAGTCCATGTCACTAATTATAATATTTTATATGGAAATTATACATCCTAAATTGGTAACAATTACCACCCATCTAATGTACTTTTAACTTTTAAGTAATCAGTGAAAGTGGAATCAGTCCGTTTAATGTTGTCTTTATATATCAATATGATCATATTCAATTGTAAAAGGAAGGCACATAACTAAAATTAGTTGTACAAAAAGGATTAGTGTCTATTCCTACTGGAAAAAGATAGACAAATTTTAGGATGGCTAATTTTATAAATTTATGATGGAGCATTATTTCTCCTTTATTCACCTAGCTGCTTTATATTTTGTTGGTTTTATAGTACAGAAATCTTATCCACTAACTTCATCGTTTTCAGATTTATATGACCTGTTCTTACTTTATGCAATATTAAATTTAAAAAAGAGAGAGAATTTCTCTCTCTCATATCTTCAGAGTCTAGGGTAGTACTTGCTCTGTTCTCTCTAGTGACTTGAACATGTCTACATGGACTCAAAATATCAAAGCCTAATAACAGTTTGATCTTTGACAGCATGTCTTGTAATCTTTCCAGAACAGTAGGTGGAGGTTGACAAGGAGATCTTGGAGACCCACTGGCATACATCTTGCATTTTCTTGTGAGATTGCACAAAACAGTTTTTCATTGCCTCCTATCTTCTGACCAGGAATGGGGATTTCTATCCCAGATTCCTTAGAACAGAGCTTCAGAATATAAAATATAAAATACTCAGCTTTATGCTAGAATGAACTCCACTACCACAACTCCCATTGCAGTTTTTGAATGAGTTTTGAATCATGAGGGTTTGGCATCTTACACTTATCCTTCTTTTCATTCACTAATGTACATATGCCTGTCTCATTTAACATTTACTAGTCAAAAAAATTAGGCCTTGGCCATGACCTTGCCTTATCATATATGTGCTTGACTCAAAGATGAAATGCCTATGCAAGTTTTTATGGACAGAGACAAAACAAACAAACAAAATATTCTCATAATATGAACAAGAGATTAAAAAATTTGGAATACAGAAATATTAAATTGTCGCCACCTGAAGTGATTGCCTCTTGGAGCAACGACACCACGGGAATAAGTTCAGAGGCAGACTGGAAACGAACAGGCTCTTTATTCTGCTAGCTTCTCTCCCCGGCTCCAACAACAACTCCAACACTATCCACACTCCTCCAACCACCACAAAATGGCGCCGACCAGATCCGCAATGTCCCGGGCCAAGTCTCTCGAGACCATGGAAGGTGGCAATGCTTGAACATCTTTATGGCTCACAGCTAACCTCAATCTTAGCTATCTCCTCAATTAGGGCTCCTACATTAAATAGCATATAATACATGAATTTAGAGTAATCATGGATAACTAAATTCATGTATGAAGACAAAATTGTTGTAAAAATACTTTATATAAAACCAGCAACTTGAAAAATTGTGCTCTTTATATGTAATATGAAATGAAATGTACTCTGCAAACATGTATAACAAATTAGAATAAAAATAAAATTTTAAAATAGCATATTATATATAATATAAAAATACCACACAATTTTTAATGTATTTATTTTCTATTGATACTATGAAAAATGTCCATAGATTCACTGGCTTAAAACAACACAAATTTATTATCTTAGCATTCTGAAAGATAGAAGTCAGATAATTTTGCTGGGTTTACTCTTGGGGGCAATCTATGTCCTTACCTTTTCAGCTCCTAGTGGCTGCCCACCTTCATTAGCTCATGGTTCTCTTCTCCCATTTACATAACTAATAATATTGCATGTATGACAACTATTCTATCAACACACCTCTCTCATGACAGCTTTTAGAACTCATATCAGTAGACTGGGATCACACAGTCATGATAATCTGGGATAACCTCCTTGTCTCTAGGCCCTTAGTGTAATAACATATACAAAGTCCCTCTTGTTATGTAAAGTAACATCTTCACACGTCTATGGATTAGGATATGGACATCTTTGGAGACAACATTATTCACTCACCACACTGTGCACTTGCCATGAGAAATTTCTGGGAGAAGTACTTCAGTGTTTAAGAAACATATTTGTAGTTACACTTGCTAAACTTTCAATATTAGTGAGAGAGAATAAAATAAAAATCTTGAGTCCACAGTTCCAGAAGCCACCTGAGAAACCTAGAGTGAGAATTAGCAATTGTTAGTGGGAACCACAGAAATCCAAGTATCATGATCATTATGAAAGGCATAAGCAGATGGACTATTCAAGACTCAGGGAGTGGTCTCACATGCAGAGATCTGACTGAAAATGCATGGCTTTCAAGAAGGAAATCAACAGGCAACTAAATTACTAAACAACAGGCAACCAAGGAACTGGTAAAGTTAAGATGTCATAATTGAAGACATCTGGATCACCACAGGAACCACAGTGCTCTATGAATCACAGTTGTGTCCTAGATCTGAACCAATTAAGAACATTCAAATGCTTTGAGAAAAAGAAAAGAAAGAAAGAAAAATAGATGAGTCTCCTAAGAAACTCTGCTATAAAAACATAAATATCAGATGGGAACATTGATCGGATTCCTTCTCAAGGGAACTGACACTGCGTTTCATCAGGTAACTGAAGACAAATCAACTACTGTCCCACCAAGAAACCTTAGTGCACTAGACTAAATGCAACCTTATTAGGAGTAAACAGAATTCTTATGAAAGACTTCCTTGTTGTTCTAGAGTTGCCTTAAATTAACCTGTATATATTTACCCATTCCTTGAGTGCAGCTAAATTCCACAATTTTTGTTTATTTAGTTTTCTTATGTGGTGCTGGGAATCAAACACAGTGCTTCATGTGTGCTAGGCAAGCACTCTACCACTGAGCCACAACCCCAGCTCTCCACAATTTTTCATGTTACAGAAAATGACCAAATCAATATGGCATCTTAGGATAAAGAATGAAGGTTCTTATAGTAAAAGATAACGAGGTGGGAGTTCTGACTTCCAAGAAGAGTCCCCTGCTACTCCATGTGCTAAGGGGCTCAACATCATAGGCCTCTATCAACCAGCCATAGCACCATGCATGGCAAGCTAGTTGGAAGATCCTGCTTCAGCAAATAGCTTCAATTTATACACTCGGCAACAAGCAGAATCCTCCCCCACCCTTAAACCATGTTTTAAGACACTGCATGCAGGAATGTCTAAGCACCTATTTTTGTACATCATACATGTGCTTTATATGTAGACATCTGCACTTACTTATGTGTAATCTCATCAGAGAAGTTGATTCTTACTTATTGTAGGTTATATAGTGCATTCATTGCAAACACTAATTCTGATCTCTATAATTATCAATTTCATTTTTACTGTCCTTGCTTTATCTGAGGTTAAGTATTTTAAATATCAATATAGCCACAAAAATGTGTATTAGGCATGTTTTTTGATTCCTTGAACATCCCTTTTTGTAAGCTTCCTGGTACCGTAAACCGGGAGGAAAAACTCTCGGAGGCAGAGTATAGCTTTTACTACTTTTACTTCTACTTTCTTAGAGCTTAGAGAGGGACAGAAAGATTTCTTAGAGAGGGAAAGAAAGATTTTTCTTCTTAGCTTAGAGTAGCTTAGAGTAGCTTAGAGAAAGACTAGAGCTTCTTTCTTCTCTCTTCTTTCTTCCTTCTTCTGTCTTCTGTAGAGCTTATAGAGGGAAAGAAAGATTTCTTAGAGAGGGAAAGAAAGATTTTTCTTCTTAGCTTAGAGTAGCTTAGAGTAGCTTAGAGAAAGACTAGAGCTTCTTTCTTCTCTCTTCTTTCTTCCTTCTTCTGTCTTCTGTAGAGCTTATAGAGGGAAAGAAAGATTTCTTAGAGAGGGAAAGAAAGATTTTTCTTCTTAGCTTAGAGTAGCTTAGAGTAGCTTAGAGAAAGACTAGAGCTTCTTTCTTCTCTCTTCTTTCTTCCTTCTTCTGTCTTCTGTCTTCTGTCTTCCTCGGGAGCCTCGGCCTTACTCTGACCAGTCCTCTGGAGCCTCGGCCTAACTCTGGCCAGTCATTACTTCTTCTATCTGGTTTCTCTTCTGTAACCGCTCTGCCTACGTTCTGGCCGCTCTGATTCTTCTGACCGACCGAGTGACTGCCCGGCTGACTGAATTCTCCGTTCTCCTAACTCGGACCGCTTTCACCCGGTTATATACCTTCAGGTTTGCGGGTGCCTACAGGTGCGTCACATACATATCAGGTGGAACCCATGGCTTCCAGCTAGCTACAACAGCCCTTCCTAATTAGGGCTCCTTCACCTTTTTTACAAAATGAATTATTAAAATATAATTTTTAAATGATAGATCTTGAAAACATCCCCATAAGTGTTAACATTAAGGAGGTTATATTTTCTATCAGAGATGCAGTTCTGAGCCAATTTACTTTATTGGGCTGTATGATAAGAACTTGGAAATTAGGATAATTATGTTAATATGAAACATTTATGTTTTTATATATCAGGAGTCTACAGACTTGATGTTTGTTTTTGTCAACAAAGTTTTACTGAAACATAGCAACACCCATTAATTTACATATTGTGTATTGCTGGTCTTACATGGTAATAGCTGACTCGACTATTTGCAACATCTTCTTGGCCCTTAAAGTTTAAAAAACTCTCTAGTCCTTTACAGAATGAGCATGTCAATCTATGGTTTATATCAACAAGAGCAGAAGCATAGATGCACAGAAAAAAGTGCTTTCAGCTAATGGGAATTAGAGTGACCTTTTACTTTACTTCCTCAGAGATAATTATCTGTTTCTCTTCTCCAAGTAATACACAGAGAACCTGATCTTCTTATGATAATAGATGACAACACAACACATTGGTTTCTTTTATCAATAACATCATACTGATACAGCTGGGAAGAAGAAAATAAATGGCACTTTAGGTGTTTTTATAGTTCATTAGTGTGACATATGAACATTATTCAGAATACAGAGATCTGCCATTTCATTGAAGAATCATATTTGCATCCCAAAAAGGGGAAATTCTCCAATTAGTCTGAGTACAAAACCCTGTAAATCAGCAGATTTATGAAACTTATTTGGCAGACTGAGAAGTCATATAAAGTTTTCAGCAATCTGTTATTTTGATAATTTTGATAATCAGCCTAAAGGCAAGTATTGGATTACTCTGGCTTTGAGAATACTGGAGTAGATATTACAGAGAGATAAGAAGCAATTAAAAATTACATGGATGATATTATGGAGAGTTTTGAATGAAATTAAAACTTTTATTCCCATGAATTTTTACAAAAATGTATTCTACATACACATATTTTTTCATAAAATAACATACTGGGAAATACTTAATAAAACTATATAATTAAAAGATGATACTATACATTCATGATAATTATTACTGTCATATAAATACCAATCCTTCTGTATCACTCTAGTACATTTAGTTGTATTTAAAAATAGGTAATAAAGTCTGAAGTACTAAACTAAGGAGTGTTGGATATTCATCTACTGGAGTAACGAGGCAAATTACTAAGTGCACTGAAAACCAGAAATCATATTTTCATGTAGCCACTTTTTTTAAAAAAAATATTGTTTTAGTTGTAGATGAACACACAGTATCTTTATTTATTTTTATGTGGTGCTGAAGATCTAACCCAGTGCCTCACACATGGGAGGCAAGCACTTTACCAGTGAGCTACATCCCCCAACCCTCATGTAGACATTTCTTAGAGGTCATGAGGTATGAGAAACAATTGTAACTAGCATCATGCTATTGTGTCAAATAATAATCAAAGACCAAATACTTATATTCCAATCCAATCTATGATCTCGGTATCTGGAAAGCAAACTGAGGATTTCAAACTTGGAAGTTGGAGAGTGGAAATAAATCATAAACCCCTAAACTGACTTGAATTTCACCTCATTTCATTAAGTTTCTTTTTAAGATATGAGATTAAGCTTAGTACTGGAATTAAAATCTGCTATAATCTGCTCTTTCCTGCCTAATTGAAATAATAGCCCATAAAATGCCCATCCAGAATATATTAATTTGAAACTATGAATAAATATTAGGCAAGATATAATTTGAAGAAAAAAATGCTTTTCTAATTCCATCACCAATAAAATAATGTCCATTAATTTTATTTGTACTTCCATGAATATGACATGAGTAAAATTGGTACAGGAACATTATACGTGGCACCATGTTTAATTTGACAAATTTATTATCTGTGGCTTTGGCTATTGTCCATTAGTGTCTATGATATGAAATGTTTTGTTTGTGCAAAATCAAGTCAGTTTCCTGGTGAAGAAAACTACCAAAACTTGAGCATTGACTTGGTATCTACATATGGCATTCACTCCATTGACTCATCATCTACTTCCATTTAATATGTGATAGCACAGTATTCCATGACATTCACTAAATTGCAGATCAATAATTCCTGTAAAATACTGGAATTTTGGTTTTAGGTGTCTCATTTATTTAATGTGTAAAATAAACTTGGGTAAAAAACAGAATTTTATTTAAAAATTGCTGAAATTTGGAGTATGTTTCTATTTAGACATCATACTGTCTTATTTCTTCCATCCTGGTATCAAGCATTCTTAGACAATCTCAAACTCACAAAATGTTAGTCTGCTTCTCCAAACTTACCTTTGCCTACTGAGGTTCTTGTTTAAGTTTCCTGATGAGAAAATCAGTTATCATTTAAAAACTGAAAGATGGACTATGTTAGGAATGTAAAGTCATCCCTAACCCTTACCTTAGGATTTATTAGATCTTTTCCCTTAGCTCTCAATTGTTACCTTGCTTAAAGATAGACTGATTATAGAAGTAAGAAGAAACTAATGGCCTAATGTAGAGAACTGCCTCTCCCTAATGTATTTAATGTCCTTATTCATTCCTCAGTAGAGTATTATATTGCAGACTGCTTCCTTTTAGAGAAAAAAAAAAAAAAAATGACCCCATTGCACTCTTGGTTTGCCTTATAATCTGGATTATCAGTCAGTGCCTAGCAGATAGGATAGTAGGTCAGTTTTATTTCCTTACCGCAAATCTGCCCATTTAAATTTTCTTTTTCATAAGATTTTTTTATCTACTTCCCTAAAATATTTACTCATCTTCTTATTATCTCAGTCAGTTATCATAGATAACCAGAATTTAAATCACTTACAATTAAGACATATTATTAGCAAAGGCATGCCATCTACTCACAACCTACTTTTCCAGCCTAGACTCTTACTTTCCACTCATAAACTTCTGCCACTCTCTTCCCTGCCCATGAAATTCTCCTTAAATCTTCAAGACATAATCAAAATTCTGTTTCCTATTGACCATTGATTTCAATTCTGTTATAGTCTGAGTACAGTTTGTCCTCCAAGTTGGAAACTTTGTCCCCAAAATGGCAATATTAAAAAGTGAAAAGGCCTAGTGGAACATCATTAGGTCTTGCTGAGATCTCTGCATTTGGAAGAGATTGAAGAAGTTCTTATGGGATACTGAGTTACTTCTCATGAGAAAATCATTGTGAGTGGCCCATGTTCTGGCCACTCTGCCTTTCTGTTCTGTGATGTGATCCCTTCGTACTGCCATCCACCATGAGGTCCTCATTGAAAGTTGGCCATGCCCTCAAACTTGCAAGATTATGAGTTAAATAATTTTTTATAAGTCACCAAACCTCATATATTCAACTGTTACAGAAAATAGACTAATGCAAATACCTAGATGATTAGTAGTCAATCATTCTCAGTTAACTTATCTCAGTAATAATTTCAATTTTTCAATAAGATCCTTGCATTGTTCTGTGGGCATATTTTTTCTACACACCCACCCACCCCCCACCCACCCACACACATACATACGCACACATGATAAAGACAGGGGAAGGATGATTTTGATGGAAATGATAACTTCACAGAAAGATAAAGTTTACTGAGGATTTTTTTAATCTTAACTGAAACAATTTATATTTATAATTTTACAAATAATATACAAACCTTACTAAGTGATATTTTGAAGAATCCTAGTTCAGATGGTAAGTCCACTTTAATAATACTTCTTTGGATGATTATCAGTTAATGACATATAGTCAGGAATAAGCTGACTAGATTATTTAGATTTCTATTAGTTAATATATTTTTCTAAAATGATTTGAAGCAATTGTAGTTTAATTAAAGTCTTTCTTTACATATATCATTTTTCTTTTCTGGTTTGTGTTCTAAATTTAGTTTCTTTCCTAAAGTTGCATACTTGCAAATGTTTCTATGGCCAATAACTGAAAAAAAAAAACTTTCATTATCATTTAAATTTGTTTATATTTGAGATGTAGTGATTCCCTGTTTCAGTTGATTCTGAACAAATCATTGAAGTGAAGCTGTGAAGTCAAAGCACACATAATTTCAAAAGTGACATCAATATATTATTTATGTATGATTTTGTGATTGAAAATTTTGGAACAAGTATTTATGCAAGCTTAGACAGTTTTGTAAGACATACAAATTTAAAGAAATGCAACAGCTTAAATTAACAAATTTATAATCTCAAAAGTTTTTATGGGTGGGGAGATGGATACAGCCTAATTTGATCATCTACTCTGAAGATATTCTTAGAAGATATTCTGCCTCCACACACACACACACACTGTTGGCAGATTTAATTTCCCTGAATGGCTCTATTCGAGGATCCAGTATTCTTATTGTTCATTGGCCAGAGAGGCCACCCAGCTTTTACAGACTAAAATGCTTTACCACAAAGATGTCTCTGAAGCCCTCTGAAATCTTGAAATATGGCTGCTTGACTTAACTAAAATCAGAAGAAGAATCTCTCTCATCTTGGAAGGAACCAGTCCTTTTTGTACATGATTGATAGTCCAACCAGAATAATGTATGTTTGATTAAGTATAAATCAACTGATATCTTAATTATATCTGCAAAACTCCTCTTCATCTATATTATATAAACCATAACGCTGGAAGAACAGTCCACCAGAAGATCTTTTTTTCTAGTGTTTTTAAACACACAGCACATTATTGTTATCTATAGTCACCCCACAGTGGAATAGCACATCAAAAATTCTTGTTCATATTTAAAGGTAATTCTGTGCTCACTGATCAACCTCTCTTATCACTCCCTCTCTCCTCTTCTTTCCATCTTCTGGTAGCCACCAATCTACTCTCAACTTATAGGAGATCAACATTGAAAATTTTATTTAGTACAGTCATTTTAAAAAGCATTATGGGGGCAGGGGCTGTAGCTCAGTGATAGAACACTTGCCTTTCATGTATGAGGCATTGGGTTCAATCCTCAGCACCATGTAAAAATAAATAAATAAAGATACTGTGTCCATCTACAGCTAAAAAAAGTATTTAAGAAATACATTATGAATAGTTCTTAAAAAGTTAAAAATACAGAACTTACCCATGATTCAGAAATTTCACTGGTTGGTGGATATTCAAAGGAAAATAAAATTAGTATGCTTTTTTAAAGGATATCCACAGCTAGGAGGGAAGATGGCCGACAGGAGGGAGGTGCTCTCTGGACGCAGCTGCTGAAGGACGCGAGTGGGAAGTTTGAGCGCGTTGCTGGTGGGTCTATTGCAACTGAAAGGGAGCCGAGACATTCCTGCACCTCTGGACAGCAAAATACAAGGTTCTACAGGACCACAACAAGCAGAGGCAGAGTCGCAGCGGTCCACAGCCCGAAGCAGCGCTGTCTGTGCTACAGGCACAGGGGCCGATACCATCTCGGCAAAGAGACGATCCACCCATCGGCTTTGAAAGCAATCAGCAAGGAGGGATAAAAAGAGGCCTAGAGGCGTGGGCGGTGTACACGTGGAGCTCTTTCGCACTGCTTGCCAAGCCGATCCCCGCACGCTCTGGAGTGACACAAGGGTCTGCAGAGCTGCTGTTGAATGGGAGAATGCCGCCATCTTTGAGAAGTGCAGTGGCTGACCCAGACAAAGGGGAAAAGACGGAGGAGACAACAGCTGCAGATATCCAGGGAGCCCCATCGCCCTGAAGGCATCGCACACTTGGGTGAGACTCGGGTAACCAGCAGGGGAGGGCGTGTCTGAGGCCAGCCCAGTGGCCACAAGAAGCTACAACTGTGGGTGGGCGTGGGGAAAGGGTGCCTTCTGGAGGGTCCCCTTCCCAGTGCCATTCATCTGTTGACACACAACCGCCCTGAGCCAATCTTCCCCCTGAGCCATCCAGCCGCTGGCCTAGGGTGCAGACTTGACTTCACTAACAGGGTCGCAGACTATCTGGACGTGGTTCAATGCAGTTGGCTTAAACTGGAAAGGGAAAAGAAAGGGGGACTTCCCAGGGCCCGTTTTGTTTGAGACTTGGGGTTCGACGTTTTTTTTTTTTTTTTTTTTTTTTTGGTTGGTTGGTCTGCTTGTGTTATTGGTTTTTGGGTTTTTTTGTTAGATTGTTTGTTGTTCTTTTTCTTTTTTTGGCTTTGTTCTGTTTTGCTTTTTTTTGCATTGATTGTCAGTGTGTTTGATTGTTTGCTTCTGCGCCTTTTCTCATTCCTTCTTTTCTTCCTTCTCACTTTGGCATCTCTTCTTCCTCCTTCATCTTTCATATTTGCACCCTGCCAGTGCATACTAAACAGAGGCAAAAACAAGCTTTATGCAGAATTTGGGATTTCTAGAAATGGCGCAATTGAACTGGATAGCAAAGAGGTGTTATATATAGTTTACTCTCCATTTTCTTGATTCTCTCTCTCCTCTCTCTTACACCAATTTCTACTCTTTTATCATTTTTTTCTTCTTTTCCATCTTACTTTATATATATAAATGGGTCTCTCCACCTAAGTGTCAACTCCATTCTCTATCTTCTCTCTTCTACTGATACTAAACCACTTCCAGTAAACCACATCAATAGAACTCTCCTTTCATACTTTCCAAGAAAGAACAATTCAAGACACTTCCTTCTTCTTAAACATAATACCTCTGTATCCAATACTTGAAGCTATAAAACCCCATCAGAAGCGTACAGAGTAAATTGGAAATAATATCTGGGTTAACAAAATCTGTACATTGTGATCAAAATTGAATTTGCTGAATAGAAAGTGTTAGGTTTTAAAGTGTAAAGAAATTATAAGGGGAGCTGATAGCTTTGTACTACAGGAACAACATAAGGCATTAAGATAAAATCGAAACAGTCAAGGTCCCACAGTGCAGGAAGAAAAGACACACAAGCAGCATGAAAAAACAAGGGAAGAAAGTGATACAATCAAATCAAGATTCCTCATCAGTAGATTTCATGGCAAACACAGTTGGTCAAATGCCAGAGATGGAATTTAGAAATTACATATGCCAAATGTTTAGGGAACTTAAGAATGAACTCAAAAGTGAAATGAGGGAGCAAGTACAGGAGGCAAAAGATCATTTTGACAAAGAACTCCAAAAACAAATACAGGAAGTAAAAGATTACTTCAATAGGGAAATAGAGGCTCTAAAGAGAAACCAAATAGAAATTCCAGAAATGAAAGAAGCAATAAACCAAAATAAAAGTTCAATTGAAAGCATCTCCAACAGAGTAGACCACTTGGAGGAAAGAACCTCAGACAATGAAGACAAAATATATGTCCTAGAGAAGAATTTAGACCATACAGCAAAACTCGTTGGAAATCAAGAACATAACATCCAAGAATTATGGGACAGCATAAAAAGACCAAACTTAAGAGTGATCGGCGTAGAGGAAGGGGCAGAGTTTCAAGCCAAAGGAATGAGTAATTTATTTAACGAAATAATTACAGAAAAATTTCCAAACTTGAGGAATGAATGGGAAAACCAAGTTCAAGAGGCATACTGAACACCAAACAAACAAAATCTCAACAGATCCACACCAAGACACATTATAATGAAAATGCCTAATATTCTGAGCAAGGAGAGAATACTAAAAGCCACAAGAGAAAGGAAGCAGATCACATATAGGGGGAAACCAATCAGACTATGTTCAGATTTTTCAACCCAGACCTTAAAAGCAAAAGATCTTGGAATAGCATATTTCAAGCTCTGAAAGAAAAGGGATGTCAACCAAGAATCTTATATCCAGCAAAATTGAGCTTTAGATTCGAAGATGAAATAAAAACCTTCCACGACAAGCAAAAGTTAAAAGATTTCACAACTCGAAGGCCAGCACTTCTGAACATCCTGGGCAACATTTTTCATGAAGAAGAAGAGAAAGATGATAATGAAACTCAACAAAGGGAGATATTAAACTAAAGGAAATACCAACCAGAAGAGAAACCAAATCAAGCTAAAGACCATAATTCAAATAAAAATGGATGGGAATAAAAATCACAACTCAATAATAACCCTGAATGTTAATGGCCTAAACACGCCAATCAAAAGACACAGATTATCAGAATGGATTAAAAGAAATGACCCAACAATTTGCTGTCTCCAAGAAACACACCTCATAGAAAAAGACATCAACAGACTGAAAGTGAAAGGCTAGGAAAAGTCTTATCACTCACATGGCCGGCGGAAGCAAGCAGGGGTTTCCATTCTCATATCAAATAAGGTAGACTTCAAACCAAAACTAATCAAGTGGGACAAAGATGGATATTTCTTATTACTTAAGGGAACCATTCATCAACAGGATATAACAATAATAAATCTATATGCACCAAATAATGGAGCACCTACATTCATCAAACAAACGCTTCTCAAGTTCAAGAGTAAAATAGACCACAACACAGTTATTCTAGGGGACTTCAACACACCTCTCTCACCAATGGATAGATCATCCAAACAAAAGCTAAACAAAGAAACTTTAAGCCTCTTTAAAACAATTAACAATTTAGACCTAACAGACATATATAGAATATTTCATCCCTCAGTAAACGAATACACATTTTTTTCAGCAGCACATGGCTCCTTCTCCAAAATAGACCATATATTATGTCACAAGGCAACTCTCAGCAAATATAAAAAAAATAGAGATACTACCCTGCATGCTATCGGACCATAAAGGGATGAAATTGGAAATCAACAACAAAACAAGGAATAAGAAAAACTACTCCATCAACTGGAAGCTAAACAACATGCTACTGAATGAACAAGGGGTTGAAGAAGACATCAAAGAGGAGATCAAAAAATTCCTAGAGGTAAATGAGAACACAGATACTTCATATAGAAATCTCTGGGACACTATGAAGGCAGTAAGTAGTAAGAGGAAAATTCATTGCACTGAGTTCATTCCTTAAGAGAAAAAAAAAAAAAAAAAAAACAAATAAATGACTTAACATCACACCTCAAAGCATTAGAAAAAGAAGAACAGACCAACACCAAGAGCAGTAGAAGACAGGAAATAATTAAAATCAGAGCAGAAATTAATGAAATTGAGACTAAGGAAACCATTCAAAGAATTGACAAAACTAAAAGTTGGTTCTTTGAAAAAATAAACAAAATTGACAGACCCTTAGCGATGCTAACGAAAAAAGAAGAAGAGAAAAAACTCAAATTACTAACATTCGTGATGAAAAAGGGAATATCACAACAAACACCTCAGATATACAGAATATAATTAGAAATTACTTTGAAAACTTGTACTCTAATAAAATAGAAAATACTGAATGCATTGACAGATTTCTAGAGTCATATGATTTGCCTAAACTGGATGTGGAGGCCATACACAATTTAAACAGATCAATTACAAGTGAAGAAATACAAGATGTCATCAAAAGGCTACCAACAAGGAAAAGTCCAGGACCTGATGGGTTTACAGCCGAGTTCTATAAGACTTTCAAAGAAGAACTAATACCAATGCTCTTCAAACTATTCCAAGAAATAGAAAAAGAGGGAGCTCTTCCAGACTTTTTCTATGAGGCCAATATCACATTAATTCCAAAGCCAGGCAAAGACACATCCAAAAAAGAAAACTTCAGGCCCATATCTTTAATGAACATAGATGCAAAAATCCTCAACAAAATCCTGGCAAATCGGATACAAAAACATATCAAAAAGATAGTGCACCATGATCAAGTGGGGTTTATCCCAGGGATGCAAGGCTGGTTCAACATTCGGAAATCAATAAACATAATACACCACATCAATAGACTTAAAGACAAAAATCATATGATCATCTCAATAGACACAGAAAAAGCATTTGACAAAATACAACACCCCTTTATGTTCAAAACACTGGAAAAACTAGGAATATCAGGAACATATCTCAACATTATAAAAGCTATATATGCAAAGCCCTGAGCTAACATTATCTTAAATGAAGAAAAATTGAAAGCATTCCCTCTAAAAACTGGAACAAGACAGGGATGCCTCCTTTCACCACTGCTATTTAACATAGTACTGGAAACTCTGGCCAGAGCAATTAGACGAAAGAAATTAAAGGGATCCAGATAGGAAAAGAAGAGCTCAAGTTAGCACTCTTTGCTGATGACATGATAATCTTCCTAGAAGACCCAAAAAACTCTACCAGAAAACTTTTACAACTAGTAAATGAATTTTGCAAAGTTGCAGGATACAAAATCAGCACACATAAGTCAAAGGCATTTTTGTACATCAGCAACAAAGACTCTGAAAGGGAAATGATGAAAACTACCCCATTTACAATAGCATCAAAAAAAAAAAACAAACAAACAAAAAAAAAACCTGGGAATCAACCTAACGAAAGAGGTGAAAGACCTCTATAACGAAAATTATAGAACACTAAAGAAAGAAATCATAGATGAACTCAGAAGATGGAAAGACCTACCTTGCTCTTGGATAGGTAGAATTAATATTGTCAAAATGTCCATACTACCAAAAGCATTATACAGATTTAATGCAATTCCAATCAAAATCCCAACGTCATTCTTCAAAGAAATAGAAATAGCAATCATGAAATTCATCTGGAAAAATAAGAGACCCAGAATAGCCAAAGCAATCCTGAGCAAGAAAAGTGAAGCAGGGGGCATCACCATACCGGACCTTAAATTATACTATAGAGCAATAGTAACAAAAACAGCATGGTATTGGCACCAAAACAGACTGGTGGACCAATGGTACAGAATTGAGGACACAGTAACTAATACATATAATTTCAGCTATGTTATATTAGACAAAGTTGCCAATAATGTACAGTGGAGAAAGGATAGCCTCTTCAACAAATGGTGCTGGGAAAACTGGAAATCCATATGCACCAAATTGAAATTAAATCCTTATCTCTCACCATGCACAAAACTCAATTCAAAGTGGATCAAGGACCTAGGAATTAGACCAGAGACAGTACGCCTAATAGAAGAAAAAGTAAGCTCCAATTTCCAACATGTCGGATTAGGCCCCAAGTTTCTTAATAAGAATCCTGTAGCGCAAGAATTATTACCAAGAATTAATGAATGGGATAGATTTAAACTAAAAGGCTTCTTCTCAGCAAAAGAAACAATCAGTGAGGTGAATAGAGAGCCAACTAATTGGGAACAAATATTTAGTATATGCACATCAGACAGAGCACTAATTTCTAGAATATATAAAGAGTTCAAAAACCTTTACACCAAAAAAAAAACAAATAACCCAATCAATAAATGGGCTAAGGAATTGAGAAGACACCTCTCAGAAGAAGATACACGATTAATTAACAAATACATGAAAAAATGTTCAACATCGCTGGCAATTAGAGAAATGCAAATCAAAACTACTCTTAGATTTCACTTCACTCCAGTCAGAATGGCAGCTGTCAAGAACACAAGCAACAATAAATGTTGGAGAGGATGTGGGGAAAAAGGCACACTCATACATTGCTGGTGGGAATGCAAAATGGCGCAACCATTATGGAAAGCAGTATGGAGATTTCTTGGAAAACTGGGAATGGAGGCACCCTATGACCCAGCCATCCCACTCCTGGGTCTATTCCCAAAGGACTTAAAAACAGCATATTACAGTGACACAGCTATCTCAATGTTTGTAGCTGCGCAATTCACAATAGCTAGGTTGTGGAACCAACCTAGATGTCCCTCAGTAAATGAGTGGATTAAGAAAATGTGGTATATACGCACAATGGAATTTTACTCAGCAATAAAAGAAAATAAATTAATGGCATTTGCAGATAAATGGATGAAGTTGGAAGACATAATGCTAAGTGAAGTTAGTCAGTCTCAAAAATCCAAGTACCAAATGTTTTCTCTGATATAAGGAGGCCAGTTCATAGTATTGTTGGATGGGGGGGTACATAGGAGGACTAGAGGAACACTAGAATGGTCAAAGGGAAGGAAAGGTAAGGGGGGGGGGGAGCAAGGGGGAACGGAGAGGGAAAAAAGGAAAAAAAAAAAAAAAAAGAAAAGGTGGTTAATGAGACGGATTTCATTTTCCTAAATGCATGATTGAAGACCTGAATTGTACAAATATACTTCGTATACAAACAGTTGTTTGTAAAAAGATGCTAAATTAATGCACTATGAGTTGTACACATTAAAAATTATTAAAAAAATAAAGAAATAAATAAAGGATATCCACAATCCCATGTGCATTACAACACTATTCACAACATCTAGAGAAACAATCTAAGGGTCCATCAAATGATTGATAAAGAAAATGTGGTGCACATACCATGGAATACTATTACTCTATAAATGAAATGAAATCTTGTCATCTCTGACAACATGGATGGAACTGAAGGTAATTATGTTAAATAAAATAAACCAAGCACAGAAAGATAATTACCTCATGATCTCACTCACATGTGGAATCTGATAAATACCTAGAACTTACCAGTTTTGTAAAAGCAGTCATTTATACCTAAAGGCAAGATAGTAAATCTCACCAGAAATCCATTTAAAAAAATTAGGACTCTAGATAAAATGAATGCAAAGGTCACTATACTTAGTGCAATTTGACAAGTACAAATTCAACTTTAGTAACTTGGAATAACTAATTCTAAACTGTAGTGCATAAATGAGATATTTAGACATTAGGTTCAAGAAAAAAAAAAATTATTGTTACTTATTAGTCATGCTGTATATCACTGATAGAGAATATAATTTCTTAAAGCAAGATAGCATTCACTCTGTGACAGTTATTTCTCATTATTTTCAAATACAAGATAAAACCATTGAAATAATTTTTGTTGGTTTTTTTTTTTTTTTTTTTTTTTTTTTAGTCAGCTTTTTATCCTAGTGAACAAAATACCTGATAAGAACAACTTAGAGGAGGAAAAGTTTATTTTGTCTCATGGCTTTGGAGGTTTCAGTCCATGGGTGGCTGAACTCTATTCCTGAGGTCATAAAGTGAGGAAAAACATCATGGCAGTAGAGTATGGCAGAGGAAAACAGGTCAGCTAATGGCAGTCAGGAAGAAGAGAGAACAAGGGGAAAGAGGAAAAAGCCATGTTCTACCAACCAATATTTACCACCCCATAATCCATCACACTAATACTCTGTCAAATGAATTAATTCACTGTTTAGCTTATGGCTTTCACAAACTAATCATTTCACCTCTGAACAGTCCAACGTGCCCAGCCTGAACTTTATTTAGGGATATCTCATATTCAAATCATAACAACCTCAAAGAGTCCCCTTAGTCTTAAAAGTTCCACCA
This sequence comes from Tamias sibiricus, assembly GCA_025594165.1. Classification (NCBI taxonomy): domain Eukaryota; kingdom Metazoa; phylum Chordata; class Mammalia; order Rodentia; family Sciuridae; genus Tamias; species Tamias sibiricus. The sequence continues at coordinate 149,021,208 of CM046662.1, forward strand.
TTGCCCAGAAGTCCAAGTCCAGAGTTTCATCTGAGATTCTAGGCAAACGCTTGGCTCTGAGCCCCTGTAAATATCAAAAGCAAGTTGCATATATCCAGTATACAATGGCACAGAGTAAACAATTCCATCCCAAATGGAAGAAATGAGGTCATAGCAAACAGGAAAAAGACCAAAACAAGATCAAAATCCTAATGGGGAAACAAGTACTGGAGCTCTACTTTTAGCATCTAGACCACCTGTTGGTGAGATGTGATCTCTAAAAGACTTGGGCAACTCCTCTCCTATGCTCTTGGTGGTTGTAGCCGTTATGGCCTCTTTCTTGGCCTACAACTGTTCACAGCTATCAACTTTCCTTAGCAGATATTTTACACTAGAGTCATCTCTTAATTTCTGGGTCTTCATTCCAGTTTTGACTATATTTTCATGGCTTAATACATTGCCCTGTCAGGGACTGACTAAAAGGATTCAAACCCTGATGCACTTTACCTTTCTTCCAAGGCCTTCCTTTCAATATTCCTTTTAAATCTTAGTGGAAACATCCATGACCCCCTAACTCCAGCATCTTGCATTCTTGCAGAACTATCATGATGTAGATGACATCAAGTTTTGGCACCAGCACAAGTAGTTGGTGGGCCATCTTGGACCTTGGCCAAGAGAACCTCTGAGTACCTGGGTGACTGAGAATGTTGAATCAAATCTTGGGAAAATAACTTCCTAGGCTCCCTTGTATGAACCTTGAGCTCCTTTGGTCTTTTAAAGGAATCATCATTTGTATTTCAGACTGGCATGGGTATGAGCTTGCTGATTTCTGAGATGTCCTCATTTTTCTATTGTCTCTGTGCAAAGTACTAAGCTTCTCATTAGTGGTGATAATCTCGTCAGCAACTGCATCTTCCTTGGCCCCAATTTTATGGAAAATTTCTGGCTATTCAGTAAGCTTTTTTCTTCTTGACTTTCTGCTTTTAAATATAATAGTTAACCTGGCTAAAAGCAGCCAGCAATATTCTTGCCACTGACTGAATATTGTGTTGATTTCAAATTTTCTTTGCCAATTAATGAGTTCTTTCTCTTTAAATTTAGTCTAGCAACAAGTCTCTGGACACGGGAAAAATAAAGACAAGCTTCATGCCAAAGCTTAAAAAAATTGATCTCTAGCCTAATTTCCAAGAGTCTTCTTTTCTGTCTAAACATTATGAGCCTAGCCTTTGCTGTTTGGACTCCTTTCGGCATTATGGTGTTCTGAACTCCCACCCAAATTGCCCATTGAGATATCCTTACAACAGTCTAATACTCTCTAGCCTTCATCATCAAACTTTTCAAAATGGCTCCTGTAAATCAGTTTCAAAATCTTCTGAACCAATAGACAGATTGGTTAGAGCAATGACTTCATTTTTTTATATGAATTTCTTGTGACATGGACATGAACATATAGAAACCAGGTATGGAATGTATGAAGTGTCCTTCCAAAATGCTCATGTGTTAATGGAGGAGGTGAAATTATTAGATCATGCATGCTGTAAACTAATCGGTAGATTAACCCTTTTGATAGATTAACAATTGGAATTAATTAACTGGGTGATACATGTAGGCAGATTGGTCATGGTTTGAGGAAGTAGGTTACTGGAGGCATGCCCTTGAGGATTATATTTTGTTCCTGGCTCCTTGTTTGCTCCCCACCTGCTTACTGGATACAATGAACTCAGCAGCTTTTCTCCATCACAACCTTTTCCCATGATGCTCTGCCTTGACTGAAGTCAGAGCAATGGTATTGCCTGAACTTGGAGTGAAGCTGTGAGACTGTGAGTTCAAAATAAACATTTTCTCCTCTAAATTGTTTTTAAAAGGAATTTAGTTAACAGCAGTGAAAATCTGACTAATAAAGTGTTCAAAATCAAAATCATAGCAGTTAAACTTTCTGAAGTACTATTGACTTAGTAATTAGAAGTCAATTAAATCTATATAATTCTAATTTAATTGATGATGTTCTCTCTGCCACAAATGGTGCTATCCCAGGTTGTATGATTATTTAAGTTGAGCATATTTGAAAAGATGAGCTTAATGCTTCCACATTTTCTAGGTAATTTTGGTTTTTCTTATTTTTCTTAATTATTAATGATGCAAATATGACATATCTATGCAACTATAACTCTAAACACACACAAACACACAAGCACGCATATACACACTACACATACAGATAAATAGTAGATTAGAAGCACTTAAAATAATGAAGCTATTATAAAAATCTAAAGAAGTATACAGAAATAATACTTAGACATATCTAAGTCATGTGAGTGTGTATTTAAGTCAATGATAGCTTATAACAGTGACTTTTTCATCATACCACAATAATTAAAACAACAGCAAATAAAAACTAATTTCAAGAAGCTTCTAGCAAATTCAGTTGATATCTATGCTTTTTCCCTTGATTCAAAGGAAGAAGATACTTCTCATAATTAAAGGTGAGTTTTCTATATTTTTTTCCTTTCACCTCTTGTAATTTTCTCACTTCACAAATTCATTCTTTTCAACATGTAAGCATCCACTTACCCCTCTTATACTTACAACATCTTTTCTTAACTCTTTTTCCTCTTCAAGATACCTGGTAGTGCTTAGTTTCTCTAGAAAGTAATTTAGGAGCAAAATTCTTTGAATGAATGTAGGTTTTTAGCTTTTAATTTTCTTTACCTATTTTCTCCAAATTTAGGTTTTCTTCAGCACTATTGTTCTTCAAGTCAATTTACTGGACAATTTTCAATTTCTTACTATAAAAAATATATAGCTTCACCTTAGATCTTTCCAACTCCAATGGACTATTGGATTTATATAATATTTTATATATTTTATAATATGCCTTACAGTCATCTCAACTATAATAATTTCAAAACTGACCCTGTAGAAATGCAAATCAAAACTACTGTGAGATTTTTATCTTACTTCAGTCAGAATGACAATTATCAAGAATAGAAATAATAATAAATGCTAGTGCAGACGTGAGTGAAAAGGGACAGTTGTCCATTGTGTGTGGGACTGCAAATTACATAGCTATTCTGGAAAGCAGTATGTAGAGTACACACACATGCACACACACACACACACACAAAACACACACGTGGTGGGGTGGGGGAAGGCATGCAGTGTGCAGAGCCACAAGAGAGTGACATGTGTGCTATGATCAGCAAAGCCATAGGACAGGGCTACCTAAATACATGGAAGGCCTACTTTCTATCACCATGTAGCAAGCATGGTGCCTTACGAAATTTTAGGATTTAATTCTTCCTTGCAGGGTTTTGATCTTGCTTTGGTCATATTTGCAGGAAAAATACAGGAGGGGCTGAAGTTTGTAGCTTTCCCTGGACCCGGGAATTGAAACTTCTCTGTCCAGCAGAGAGTCTGGGAGAGCCTGCCTCAGCAATAAGGCAAAAATGGGAACGGTAAAAGGTCACCGGTAGTGCCCCCCATCCCATCTTCAGAATACCCCTGAAGATACCAGGGAGCCCATTCAGGTAAAATTTCAGCGCTGGAACTCAAGTTTATTGAGGAAGGTGGACAATGTTTATAGGGGACAAGGACCAATAAACAAAAGGAATACAGGAACACATAGGAAGCATGAGCAAACAGTATTGATGGAGCCCCCTACCCTATCCTTAGAGTAGTTTAGGTTCCCAAGATATGTCAGAGAAATGCCTCCTGCTTAGGTCAGGTGTGTAACAGGGCGTGGAAAGCAGCCAAAGAGTTCCTTTTCGGCCGATGTGTTCTTAAGTCCCCAACATTTCTCCCGTTTTGTTTTATTAATGGGGGTCCACCTTACTTGAGAGTGTGCCTATCTTAGGTTGTTCCCCTCTGGAAATCTTACCCGTCTTTGGCTAGCACCCTAGCACTTCAGGTGGACTCACCCAGTGCCACCAAGCAGCCAGGGGAAGGACATGGGACAGAACGGTTGCCTTTGGGAAAGCTTCCCATGGATGGTTCAAGAATGGCTTAGACCTCCACATCCTGATGAGGACCATGGACAAGTTTGCAGGGCTCCCGCTCAGCATAGCTGAAGGTAGCATATTACTGGCGGACTACCAAGCTATACCAATTTGGCCCTGTCCTAAGGAATTGAACAAGCTTGTTGATTACACAGGGCCCAAGAGTGAACACAAGGATAATGACAGTGAGGGGTCTCACAAAGGGGAGAAGGTAGGGGAGCCACCCATTTAGTCCAGTCCAAAGGGAGCTGTCTTGGACAAAGCCCAAGCAGTTGGCACAACAACAACACTCTTCTCCCAAGTACAGGCATAGTCCCTCTTCTCTCGCCACAGGGAGTTGAAATACTGGCAAAAGGGGGGGTGGTGGTCCAAGACAGTACTCCCAATGAATCTTAGGATGGAGATGATGAGAAGTCCAATCCCAATGAGACAGAAGGTCCATCACAGTCTTTTCATTCCTGTGGATAAAGGGAAAGAATCACCCCCTCAAGAGAATGTACTCTTGGGTGGTCATTTTGTCCTGATTGGCAGTATTTGAGGTCCTGGCGGGTACCCAAATAGGGCTTGGTTCCCCAATTGGAAAGACACATCCAAAACCCCTGCCAGTACTTATAAGCGGGTCAGGACCGCACCGACACCAAGTTAGTGGGTCCTTCCCTCGGACCTCAACCTTTAGATAAGTCATCTGGCTGGACCAATGTCTCTGAAAGGTAGTCAAAGGCTGGTGCTTGGAAAAATTTAAAATATTTAATGTAAACATCACTGTTTTTAACTGATTATGGGGGATGTTTCCCCTTTTTGTTTTATTGATTGGTCCTTTAGAATTTTATTGTGCCTCTCTATGATAGCTTGTCCTTTTGGGTTATATGGGATTCCTGTGGTATGTTTAATGTGCCATCTTTGGAAAAATTTTTGTAATGATTTGTTCACAAAGCAGGGTCCATTATCTGTTTTAACCGGTACAGGTAAGCCTAAGATGGGAAAACATTGTAAAAAATGGCTTTCAGCATGTTTGGCTCTTTCACCAGAATGGGCAGTGGCCCAACAAGCATGTAAACAAGTATCTATGGACATAAATATGTACTTTAATTTTCCAAATGGTGTATAATGGGTTACATCAGTTTGCCAGATGGCATTGGGCCGTAGGCCTCTGGGACCCCAGGGGACTGGAGATGTGGGACCTTTAAGAAGGGCAAACAGGATTTACATATTCTTACAATCTTTTTCAAATCTTTTATAGGAACCAAAGGAAATTTATGATGTAGTCCTCTCCAATTTAGATGAGTGAGGTCGTGAAGACCTTGGGCTAACTGAAGGTCTCGCTGAAATGGGACTGTAACTGTAAATATCCCTGTGGTGGCCAAATGGTCAGCAGCCTGATTTCCCTCAGAAAGGGGCCCAAATAAGCCTTGATGTCCCCTGAGATGTTGGAGAAAGATGGCCCCATTACTTCCCTTTAACAGGGACTGTACTTGGATCATTAAAGGAGTTATAGGATTTTTATCCATCCTGATATATGATGCATTTAGGGCAGGTAATAGGTTGATTACATATAAACTATTTGAGAAAAAATTCATAGGCTCTTGGACATGGGTTAGAGCCAATGCAACAGCATATAATTCTTTAAATTGGGTAGAGCCAATAACTGCTTCAAAATATTGTGTCCTTTTGCCTGAGGAGGGGTGAAAAGCTACTACTGCAGACCCTTCCTTTCCCCCATCTGTAAATACATTTACTGCCTTTGGGAGTGGTCTGATGGAGAAGAGAACAGGGGAAGTCCACTCCAGCCTGGGAAAGGAGGAGGCCCATTTGGTTGACCCGTAGTGGCAGTCAACCTTTCCTAAAAACCCTTCCAAAGCATAGGAGACTCTAGGATTGTTTCTTTGTATCCATTCAAAGTATTATAAATGGTAAGGAATCATCAAGACATCTGGGTCTTTCCCATAATGCCTCAACGATGTATCTCTCCCCTTTATTATAAAATCTGCCAATTGGTCCAATTGAGAATATACTTGAGGCACCCCTCCCATAGAGGAATGTATCCATTGTACTGGATTTCCCATTTGAGTGAGAACGGCTGTAAGGAGCTTAGTGCCTGAAAAGATCCACAAATAAAGAGGTTGTTTTGGTTGGTACCGAGCCCATTGGGCCTAATTGAGGGCATCTTGGACCTTTTGCAGTATTAACTTATGACTTTCTGTCAGTGTAACAACATCAGAGGGGGATTTTCCCCGCAGTAACTCAAAAAGAGGTAATAAGTCCTCGGTGGAAATATGAAGCCATGGCCTTAACCAGTTTAACTATCCTAGCAGCTTTTGTAACTCCACCAAAGAATAAGACTGTTGAATGGCCAGTTGAGGTTTGAGAAGACAAACAGAGTCCAGATTAAGTTTTGTCCCCAATATTTTGAAGGGAGGTACAGTTTGGACCTTGTCACTAAATACATGTAATCCTCCTCTCTCCAGGAGCTCTTGAAGGGCCAGGTAAGCTGGGCCCAGTTGCTGGACATCTGGAGCCCCCAGAATGATGTCATCCATATAAACATATAGAGTAAGTTGGGACTCTTCCATTAAGGGTGACAAGAGACATAAGACATAATGTTGACAAAAGGCTGGGCTATTAGCCATAACTTGGGGGAGGACCACCCATTCATATTGATCATCTGGCTTTTGGAAATTGGTGGAGGGAACAGAAAAGGCAATCATCATCCCGATGCAAGGGAATAGAGAAAAAACAATCTTTGATCTCAATCACAAGTAGGGTCAAGTCCCGTGAAATAGAAGGAATCCAGGGGAGGCTGCACAGAGGAGTACCAACAAGGACCATTCTATCATTAATTTTTCAGAGATCCTGTAACATCCTCCATTTCCCTGTGTCCTTCTGTATAACAAAAACAGGACTATTCCATGGACTAAGAGAGGGTCTAATGTGTCCCAGGGCTAACTGTTCTTGGATAATTGTCCTCAAATGTTTCAGTTTATCATTAGGAAGTGGCCACTGCTCCACCCAGACTGGAGGGCCATCTCGCCATTGGATAGTGGGAACTCAGGGGAGAGTGGCCCTTAGGATTGGGGGTGAGGCCCTACTTGGGGGTTTGGAGTTTCCCTCCTTGTAGCCTCAAATAGTGGGTCCCCCTTATAATTAAAAAATGGACCAGGAGGATTGGATTGTTTTTGATATTCCTCCTTTCCTAATATATCATCATGAAACTCCTTATGGCCAGTTGTAATATAGGCTTCAGCCTCTCCTAAAATGGCCTGCCCTAACAGATTAGAGGTTAATCCGGGGGCCACAAGGGGGCGAACTTACCCTTGATTCCCATCTATGTCTTTCCATCTAAGCCAATCTTTGGTTTCCTCTGACTTAGTGTTTCCTCCTACCCCGAGTAGTTGGGCCCCTGGAGCTAATTTCCACTGAGGTGGGATATCTTCCTTCCTTAGTATAGTGTGGTCTGCCCCAGTATCGATCAGGCAGCAAAATTTCTTTCCTGCTATATAGATGTCCATCTTTGGTCTAATCCCTGGGACAATAGGAACTGTCCAGTGCGCCTTAGGGGGACTGTGAGCAGGGGGACCTCCTTGGTGTAACGAGGCTGGAGGATGACCCTCTAGGAGTTTAAAGGTTTCCCCTGAATATCAAATTTAGATTTGCAATCCTTTCTCCAATGGAACCCTTTCTTACATCTAGGACAAGCAGTTTTGGGGGCAGTTGGGCTCTAGGCTTGGCCAGGGGAGCATTCTTGAGGCCGACTAGGGCCATTGGGGCAGTCCCTTTTGAAATGACCCTATCGTCCACATTTAAAACAGGTCCCTTTTCCCTTCAAGGCCGCTTCAAGAACCTCAGCGTGAGCACTAAGAGCTGCTGTCAAGGATTGGGCCTGTTGGGTGGCCTCAAGTACAGGCCTCAAGAGCGGCAGCCAAGGATTGAGACTTATGGGTGTTGGTACTTATATCTTTGGTTTTGACAACCCATCTCCCCATAGATTGCTCTTTTAATCCTGTGCAAGCCAACTTATGATCGGTAGTCATCCCCTCCCAAACCAGCATTTTGGCAAATTGATCCCTCAGGGGGCCTGGTAGGAATTTTCTTTAAAGGCTCTTTTCCAATCTCTCAATGAATGTGGCCAGGTCCTCAGTGGTCTTTTGAGTGATTCCCACTATAGGAGGTTCTGAGGGCCTTCCTCTAGCTTCTTCCAGGCCGCTAGCCCTAAGGCTCGCACCTGCTCTTGATAGGGGACAGGGATAGCAACCTGTTGGATGCTGATGGAAAACTGGTCAGTAGACCCAGCTAACACCCCATATATTATGGGTACTGGGGGATTAGCGGATTGATTTCTTTCTGCTTGCATGTGACACTCATCATTAAAAAAAAGAACACCACTTTATAAATAGGGGACCTGGAAGAATGGCTTTAGTTAGGTTCTTCCAGTCCTGCGTTGTGCATTGCTGATGAGCTAAGCCTTGAAGGATGGTCTCAGCCCACAGAGAGTTAGGTCCGTCTTCTGAGACAGCCTTCTTGAGCTCTTTTAGGTCTTGAGCCTCCCATGGATACCACGGAGCCGGTCTGTTACCTCCGGGGTTGATATTCACTGGGAAATCCATCATAGGCAGGAAAGCTCCCCAGGGGGGAGCGGTGGCAAGCGCTAGCAGGCCGAACAAGGCGGTGCAGATGGGAGAGTTCGGGGGGGGGGGGGGGAGGGCGGGGGGGTGCCCTATTCTTCTCTTTTAGAATAAGAATTCTTTCCCTGTGTCTGTCCCATCATTCTATCTTGAGAGTACATAACTGAAAAATAAAATGTGATAGGGCTAATTGTCAAGTTTGCTCCTAGCAGACATGAACTTTTGAGAACTACTGGCACAGTTGACTTTGGGACTCATATTGATGGAAAGGATTCATTTTGCACTATGAGATAAACAGGAGTTAATGTGGGAAATAAGTGGAATACTATGGCTTGGTTAATATCACCCAAAGGTCCACATGTTTCAGGCATTATAATATTGGAAGGTGCTATGGATTTTAATAGTGGGAGCTAATAAGAGGTCCTTACGTCACTGATGGTGAGCCTTCAAAGGGGATTTTTAGGGCCACAGTCTTGCTGTTCTTCCTGACTTATCTCATGAGATGAGTGGTTTACAAATAAATAGAGGTGTCTGATCTTGAATTGGAGCCTCCAGACCATAAGCTAAATAAAACGTTACTCTTTATACGTTAGTTGTTTTGGATACTTGGTTTCAGTAACGTGAAGTCTAATAATACTCAGAGGGTACACAGACATTTCCATCATTCAAGAGGGAAGGAAGGCATTGCATGTGTTTTGTTACAAAATCATGTAAGTACCTACCAAACATTGTGTTTCTGTTTATTCATTTTACTTTTATGGTAAGACCTTTCTCACTTTTACCATTTAAGGACATCCTACTGAAGCTCCAAATCTCATTTGAAAATCCACCTTCTCCCACAAAAGCAACAAAATCTATGGACTCTTTGAAGGTGACACTATTAGTTCTTATAATTATATTCTTCATGAATACCTTAATGAATATTTGGTATGCATTTGTTTCATAATTCAATTAACTATTCTTAAGCTTTTACCTTAATTATTATTTCTGGTCCATTTACTGCTATAGAAACATTCTGATAACTGAAAATAACCTTTCCTTCTCTTTCACATATTAGATGTGGCTTTGCCCTTTTCTCCTCTTTATCTCATTCTCTTTGATTGAAAAAGTCAAGTCTCAAAGTCACTCAAATTCCATCAATGTGTAAACATTGTGGGTAGGATACACATATGCCTGTGCTCATGCAAATGATAGTAATTTTCTATAACTAGATGTCTACTTTATCCTAGTTATGCTCCTTTTAAAATCTTATGGCTCACAATAAGCCACAGTCCCTGACTATAATGCTATGCTTTTTTTACATTGTCTTATTGCCTTTCTGCCTTTACGTCTTTTATTTTTTTTTCTCCTGAAAACCATCTGCAAATTTTAAAGATGAGAACACAAACATTTACACAAATAAATTATACAGAAAACTTTAATCCTCTTACTCTCTTTCCCACCCAAGAAAATCTCTTTTCTTTTATATCTTAAAAGCAGGGCATTAGACAGAACTATATAGTCACACTATGCAATTTCTAGGAAACAGTAACAAAGTGTTAATTTTGATGAGCTTTAATTGAAGCACTAATTTCATAAAATTTTGATAGGAAAATTACATAAAACTATTCTAATAGGTATTTTGAAGTTACCTAATATTCTAATGCTTAACACAGCTTTATTATACTCTTTGGTGTATCTCTTTATAAACAAACAGTATCTAGCCACACTTGCAAGTGACTGCTCATAGACTATTTGAATGTCAGGGTGATAACCCATATCTACAAAAAACTACTTTGGAATAGTAGTTTAAAATTCTTTCTGTCACTTATTACCCATGTGACCTTGAATACATTAGTTAATTTCTGCAATCCCTAGTTTCCCCAGTTCCAAAATGAGGTTAATGATGCCTTCTAGCTTGCTTAGCTTGCTTACATGTAGTTAAGTTAAATAGCATAAATTCTTTAACATGACTGAGACAGAGAAGAAATTTTATCATTTTTAAAAAATTAATATGTCTACTCAAAGTTGAATTAAAACAGACAAACTCTGATTGCCTCCTAATTCTTTGAGTAGCAAGCCTTTCCACCAAGTCAGGCACAATAAACTTAGTAATAACTGAGTATCTCAAATTAGATAACCTCCTAAAAAAGATGTGTGAGTTTGTCATATTTTGTCAAACAATTCAGTCTAAAGCTTTGTCTCATTCTGATAAGAGCTACTTCTAACAGGAAATCCAATTTTTGAAATAATTCATAGGAGACCACATGTTCTTAAGAACACAATCTTTAGCTTTGTATCCATTGAGAGAGAATGACTGGAAAATTTAAAGGGTGTATTTTCCTCTGAGTTTTAAGAGGCTATCTTTCAGGTTGATTTTAGGCTCTGTAAAATGTTGATAACAGCCTGTCAGAATTGGTGTGTTTACATTGATTTTTCATTGAGCATGCCACATATATATTGTGTAAAGTGACGGTCCTTAGAGAGTACCATATGGCATTTAAAAAATCACTGTTAGTTTGGAAAAAAAGAATCAGAAGATTTACATCACCAATATTCTGAAAGAGTTATAACTTTTGCTTTAATCAGGTAATTTATAATAATGGAAAATGTTGTGGTTAATAAGACATAAATTTAGTTTCTTTCATATCTTAAATATATGGATATGCAGTAAAACATAAAACATCCTACAAACCTAAAAATATATTAAGATTATACCTTTTTAAATGGATAAAAAATAATTTAAAATGTTTCTATAAGAATTTATCTTTTCACCTATAATGACAAAATATATTGTTATGTATATCATAAAATACTTACATTTTTATGGATGAATATCCCAAACATTAAGTTAGGAAGAACAGTTATCTGCATCTAAACAGAAAAAATAACATTGAACTATAAACCCTGGCCACAAGGCACTGTCACCATTGTCTAACAATCAAGAAAACTGAGAGGAAATAGTAGGAGTAAAAATGCCAACACCATTAAGACCAATAATTTGAAGCATGTGAGAACAGGTTTCTTGCAGCACACAAAAGAGACAAGGCTTTTGTTCAAAAAGAGCTAAAGCTCTCAATCTTATCCTGTAGCCAGCAGTTTCTTTGTGTGGTGTAGGAGTACATAATGTTTTTGAATCATTAAAGCAAAGGAAATGTAAAAATGTCCTTTTGGAGTCCCAGAAAAGTATTCTTCTTGATGTGCACTGTAAAATTACCTTATTCATTATCATTCAATGACTATATATAGATCGTTACACAAAGTCCTTATGGGTATGTTAAACTGAAAAGCATTCTGGCAACGTCCGGAGTCCATTAACATCAGTGAATATTGTACTTACATACTTTATTTTATTTTTCTTCAGTAATTTTTCAGTAATTTTATTTCTCTTATGAATTGCTCAAACAGGGATTCTAGGATTCTGCTATCATCTTTATGTAATTATCTTATATATATACAAAACTCTAAGGTTATCAATAACAAAATTGTAATTTTAAAATAATCTATAATTATCTTATATATATACAAAACTCTAAGGTTATCAATAACAAAATTGTAATTTTAAAATAATCTATGCATTGAGTCTATGGACTTTAAAATAATATTCCAAACTGAAATAGCAATTTCTCTAAGTTAATATATAATTCATATTTAGTTTTAACTGATGTTTTGAATGTCTTTTTTATTTTAGTTACATAAGCTATACAAAAGCATCTTCTTTTGAATTCTACCTATGCCTTTCTTTAAAGTATTAAAGTTAGTTTTCCATGTCTTTTTTTTCATGAAAAATATACATGATTCCAGTAAAGAAGCACTAGAAAAGGTGTGAATATGGACAAAATATTTTCTAGGCAAATCTTGTGATTTCTATATTTGCTAATATATTTCTATAATCTATATCTTAAATAGTTTTACATGTAAAAATGTGTTTGAATGGTGTAAGGCTGTTTTATTAATTAAAACTACCAAAAATTTATTCATTTTTACTTAATCAAAATTCTTTAATAATTATTTTATAAGCTACCACTTTAAATTAACTCCAAGAAAACTTCCAAATATTTGACTCATTTTTCCAAGTAGTGATTTTTTGATGTATTGTAAAACATTGGTACAAACAAACAAATGAAACACGAGACTTCAACCTTCAAGAGAACTAAGGAATTTTCATCATACATATGAAGAAAATAAAGGCTCCACAGTACAACGTATTCATTCAGGCACTGATGTCTATAACAAGACCTCTAAAGCTCAGGAAATAAATCCAATAATCAATAAATTGGATGGAATGAAATTAAAACCTTTACACAGCAAAAGAAACAAAAGCATGAAGAGACAATTTATAATAAAATGAGATAATGTTTGCCAACTGCTCCTCTGACAGAGATAAATATCCTAGATGTACAAAAAATACAAAAAAAATATAATAAGTTATGAATTGAGAAAGAGAGCCAAACAGACATTTAAAAAAAATACAAATGGCTAACACATATATGAAAAAAAAAAAAGTTCAATGAGTTTCCCTACAATCTGGGAAATGTAAATCAAAACTACATGGAAATTTCATCTTAGTCCAGCTGTAATGGCAATCATCAAGACAACAATAATAAATTCTGGAGAGGACAGGGGAAAACTACATTCATACATTGTTGGTAGAACAGAAATTTAGTACAACCACTCTGAAAAGCAGTATGGAGATCCTCAAAAGACTAGGAATGGAACTCCCTTTCGACTCACTTATCCCATTTCTCAGCATTAGCATTTATCCAAAAGAACCAAATAAGCATACTATAAAGATACAGGCACATCAGTGTTTGTAAAAATGGAATTCATGATAGCCAAATTATAGAAATAGCCCAGATGCCCATCGACAGCAAAATGGATAAAGAAAGTGTGTTATATATACACCATGGAGTTTTACTCAACCATAAAGAAAAATGAATATATGCCATTTGCTGGTTACTGGATGGAACTGGAGAACATCATGACAAGTGAAATGAGTTATAAACTCAAGAGTTGAATGCTTTCTCTTATATGTGGAAGCTAGAGCCAGATAAGGGAGAAAAGAAAAGGGGATCAAGGGAATAGATGAGGGAAATGAGGGGGAAGGGAGGGGGAAAGGAAAAAGGGAGAAAGTGCCAAATGAAACTAACCAAGTTATGCTATGTACATATATGGATATGTCACAGTGGATTTCACCATTATCTATAACTATAAAACACCAATTTAAAAAAGCTAACTGTAAATAAAAGGAATAGCAATACAATAGAGAAAGGGGAATGGAGGTGACAAGGTTGGGAGGAGACAGGAGGGAAGAGACAAGAAAAAATTACTGGGGACTGAAGTGGAACAAATTATATTCCATGCACGTATGAATGTTAACATGAACCCCAATATTATGTATCACTATAATGCACTAATCAAAAAATTAAAATATGACTCAAGTCAACTAAAAAGAAAGAAAGAAAAAGAAATTGACTTTACAGAAAATGGGGTGTCTATACAATCAGAAAGAAGTTCAAAAAAACAAACTACAACTGCTCAACAACTTTATTGAAGCAAAATAAAGCACAGATAAGAAAATACAAACTTTTTTGGGGGGGAACTGAGGATTAAACTGAGGGACACTCGACAACTGAGCTGTATCCCCAGCCCTATTTTGTATTTTATTTTGAAACAGGGTCTTACTGAGTTGCTTAGTGCCTTACTTTTGCTGAAGCTGGCTTTGAATTCACAATCCTCCTGCCTCAGCCTCCCCAGTGGCTGGGATTACAGGCATACACCATTGCGCCTAGCAAATACAAGCATTTTTTCTTAAGTTTCACCACTATGGGAACAACAGATCCGGCTTAATACACAACTAGCATATCAGATATAGCTCTGGATACTTAGGTTATTTCTTCAAATTTATTGTTACAGAATGTGGATGGAGCACAGCTGTGATCCAGCAGCTTTGGCAGGCTGAGTCAGGAGGATCTCAAGTTCAAAGCCAGTCTTAGAAATTTAGTGAGGCCCTAGGTAACTTAGGGAGACATGTCTCAAAATAAAAATATAAAAATGGCTAAGGAAGTGGCTCAGTGGTTAAATGGCCCTAGGTTAAAATGCCCATTACCAAAAATTAAAATCAATCAATAAATATTTTTTTAAAAAAAATACTGATTGCCTATGTTAGGGATTAAGTCAGATGCTAATTATATAACTTAACAAAATGGATGATTTTCATCTTGGCACAGATTAAAATGTAAATGGCAATACAGGTACAGAAATATTCCTTGGGATCCATTTAATATAAAATATTAAAGGTGGTGCTATCTGAGCATGTAAGTATGTTTCTAATGCACGTGTAAGGGGACAGATAAGTTCTGAAAGGTAAATATCAATCAAACTTATGTTGTTATGATGTTATGAGGTAATGGAGACAAGGCAATAAATGTACCCGATGGAGGAAGATGCATAGAAATAGGAAGTCTCATAAAAGATTTGAGAGTTTACCTCATTTGCAAACTAACAAGTTAGCCAGCTTAAGCTTTATAAACACAGAAATGAAGCATATAACCACTGGTTTGGAGAATAAAAAAAAACTTTCTCACAAAACAGCAAGTAGCATGAGCCTCACTTTGATGCCTTTTAACCTTAGCTCCAAAAGCCTCACAGGGGACATCCAGGAAACTTTAAATGGGTACCACCCATGCCATACATGCAGTGGGTTTGAATGACAGCTGAAGAACTCTAAGCTTAGGAAACCTGTCTTTTGTTACGGGCTGCAAACAATCTGCCAATCTTTCTTAGGAAAGATCCATCATCTCAGTTATAATGCACAACAAACACAACTGCCATTTGCTCTGAGGCAGACTTTGTAGCTTCCAAGACTTCTTTGTTTTGGTCATTTTGAAAAGTTATAAAACATGAAAGGCGGTCAGTGCAAATGTTTGCCAGATGTGTGGAAGGAGGGAGACCAATTTTTGGTACAATTTATATAACATCAAAATTGTCTTTCCTCAGAAAGATTGAAATAATTCATCCATGGATATATCTGTATGTATCCATTTGGACCAGATCCTAGTGCTTTTGTGATTGTCCCAACTTCTTACATTTTTAAGATCTGATGAAGTTTTGGATTTCTCATGAGATACATTTTTATAATTTAAATTTTCCCCAGAAAATTCTCTCTTTCAATAAGATATTAAAATTCACTTGCATATGATTTTGAAAGCATTTTTATGATACTTTTAATTTCCTCTCTTTCAGGGATGAAATTCCCCTTCATTGCTAATGTTGAGTATTTATGTCTTTTTTTTTAGGTTTTAAATATTTTATTTTGTAAAAAAATTTTATAGTTTTAGAGTACTTCTTACAAGTAGTATGTTCTAATTTTCCATTTACTTTTATATCACTTGGCTTCTTTAAACTGTATGGTTCAAGTTCTTCAAGAATTTATTTAACCACTGGTGATCTTTTGAATTCCTTATATTTGTAAAGGTTCACATTGTGGTGTTTCTTTTTTTCCCCAGTTAGGATGTAAGCTTCCTATTTGAGATAAAATCTTCTCAGTCATCATTTACTTCTCTTGCTGCCACCCAGGTCCCGCCCCCCCCCATCTTTCTTTCTTTCCTTCTTTCTTCCTTCCTTGTTGTTGTTTTTTTTTTTTTTTTTTTGCTGTTTTTTTTTTTTTTTTTTAATTTGCTGGGGTTTTTAGCTCCCCCCACCCCGACCCTGGATAGGCTCCTCTGGCCAGCAGAGAAGACTCAGGAGAACACACCCCAGTGGAGGAGAACTCAGGAACTGTAGGGCCCGGCTGGAGGCCCACGCCAGCCCTCACGACAGAACGGTCAAGGCACGAACTCAAGTTTATTGAGGAAGTTGGACGGTCTTATAGAGGACATGGGCCGATCAGCACAAAGATTATAAGGATACATAAGGAGCATGGGCAAATCACATTGGCGGAGCCCTTAACCTATCTTTAGGGTGGTTTCAGTTCTCATGACATGTCAGGGGAACGCCTCCTGATTAGGCCAAGTCTGGATCAGGGGGTGGGAGGCAACCAGAGAGTTAAATTTTTCTATTCTTTTTGCCGATGTGTTCTTATGTTCCCAACACTTCCTTTTCTTGCCTTCATCTTTTTCTTTTTTTTCCTTTTGCCCCAGGCAACCATCTAGAAAAAACTGATCTACACTTAGTTGCTACTCTTCTAACCTGTTTCTAAGTTTTAAATTGTTGCTTTCTCATCTTCTGTGTAAATCAGTACCCTACACTCAATGGAAATTGCTCCTATCAATACTCTTTATCACTAGTTTAAGGCTCAACACTGATATATTTCATTTTTTCACTGACGTATCTTCTTTCTAGATCTTGTCATTTACTTCTAGGATTTCAATATAATGATAAGTACTGTGTCAGGTTCAGAGTCCTAATTTAAATAACATACATTATATATGTATTGTAATAATATGTATTATATATGTATGATTTAAAATTTCTATTTGTTGTCACAATAAATTTCAGATTAACTTATTCAAAGTGAATTTGAGATTCATATTATTTGTCTAACTCCAAACATACGCCCCCTTCAGAGTTTGCTCTTACAACGTAGTAACAACCAAACATCTCTCTAGTTCCCAAGTTATAAGCATAGGAATTGCTATTATTTTTACTTAGCTCACCTAGAATTTCCCATCTACATTTATATTCTGTAATTATTTCTTAAAATCATTTTATTTTTCAGTTTTCATGCAGGTGTCTATATACAAACTATAATCTTCTAACTAAAATAATTGAATTCTTTCCTTATCTTTCAATTTTGACCAAAATATGGGTTGATCTACCATTTCCCAAACTTTAACAATGTGATCTTTGTGAAATATCGTAGTTGAGAAAAAATTTATAAAGAAAGGAATCATACTTATTTTCATTCAGTAATAAGTAAATTGAATTTATATTAAAAAAAACTTCCATAGAGAAAACTGATGGCCCAGTGTTGTCACCAGTAAATTCCATTAAACATATAAAAAAAAAAAAAAAAACTTACCAAAACTCTTCTAGAAATTAAATGAGGGAAGCATTATGTGTCTCAATTTACAATATTATCTTTATGTGAAGGTTACTGTTCAATTTCACTTAACAAACATTGATGCAAAATTCTTCAGCAGAATGATTATAAAATTAATAATCAGTATATTCAAATATAATATACCATTATTTGGATGCATGCATTTCAAAAATTTGTATTCATTAATAAATCAGAATTCATCATACATACAGAAGAAAGGTGATAAATCAAAAAATCCATACCAAGAGATGCTTATAAAGTAATTCACTAATATCCAAAGTGAGGGCTGGGGTTGTAGCTCAGTGGTAGAGCACTTGCCTTGCATGTGTGAGGCATTGGGTTTAATCCTCAGCACCATGTAAAAACAAATAAATAAAGATATTCTGTCCATCTACAACTAAAAAAGTATTTTAAAAAATCCAAAGTGAGTAATCATGAGATATTTTTGCACAAATTATAAATCCAAGGGGAAATTTTAGTATAATAACCTATTATAAACATCATATTTAACATTCAAATGATGAAATTGTTCTCTGAGATAGAATTTTTTTAACATTGTTATAGAAATTGTACCAAGGTAAATCAGGCAAAAAAATCAATGAAAGTCTTTAGGAACTTGAAAGGAAGAAGGTAATTGTTAATCACAAATCATAATAGTAAATACTCAATGCAAAAGATTCTTACTAATTTTCATCAGTTTTCACTTATTTATAAATGGTGCTCTGTAAAAGTTTACATTAAAACTAATGTATGTATGTAGGTGGACACATGCATATATTCATATATGATATATATCTAATAAAGTTACATAATTATTTCATCTAAGAAGTCATGTGAAAACCATGCTTTTGTTATCAGTTATATGTTATCCACAATTTTGTGGTCTCATAGTTGCAGTAGTACATGGTTTCTCTTAAAATGATGTTATCAGGGCCTTTCTTAGTCCTCAAGATACTGCAATATATAAGTGATACTTTGTTTGAAAAAGGATAGCACTATAACAATAATAGGTTACCTGTTTTACTTGAAGAATATCAATGATGAGATGAACTGTACTTGAAATCTAGGTGATGAATAAAGGGCTCATATTAATCATAGATGAATAATTAAAAGTAGGGTTATTTAAAAGTAATAGTTTCAACTGAGTAGCTATTCAGACGTGTCAAAGAACTATTACATAGAAACTCTCAATATGAGTGCCAGATCATATGAGTAAGTATGGTGCATGTCATTATTCCCTCTTTCTTGAAAAAGAGAAAAATTAAAGTCCTAATAATCAAATACCTGGGTCACCTAAACTCTTAAGTAGCAAGCTTGACAAAGATCACTACTGTCTTTAACCTGATAACTCCTCCAGTTAGTTCAGAAGAATGAATGGAAACATAAGACAGTTGGTGAAAATATGTCTGAATTCAGGGATTTTAAGCAAAACTACACTTGATAGACAAGATGAACATGTGAATTTATTTATGAAGAAAGGTATAAGAAAAGTCAGGCTATCTAGAAAGAGGGGCAGAAGCAAGTCTAAGAATGTAGACAGATATTTGGATCAAATGTTTAAGTTGAACATGAAAGATCCAAAATTACTTTGAATATTTATAGAACAAATCATCAGAAATAAATTTCTATACTTTGATATTTTGTGAAAGGCAAAAGAAAAAGGACATAAGAAATATTTTAAAATTTTAAATAAATACAATCTTATGAATATATCTTAAAGTTTATTAAAATATTTTTTTAAAAAAATGGAAATACAGCAGAAATATTTTGAAAATATTAATGTACAATAATATTTTAGTGCCTTTTTAAAACATTAAGACTGGAATAAAACTGTCTGAATTTAGTTCTTATCTGCTTCATATATTAATTGTATTATCTGTGTCTTAGTTGCCCAATTTTTAAGTAGAGATTAAAATAGTCCTGCCTCCCAGAATGGTTGATTCATTATTAAACTTGAGAACTAAGGGTTTAATAAATAAAAGCACAGTCCCTAAAACATAGAGCCAGTACTCGCCAGGTATGAATTTGATTATCTCCATGTGGAAAGAAATGGAAATAAATGCTCTTTTCTTTCCATTAATGTTTCATAAGCAAAGTCAAGTTGAGAATATATTTTTTTAATCAATCAATCTGGATTCTAAGTAATGTAGGCAATGTAAATTTTCACACACACACATACGCAAAAAATGGTTAAAAAGAATCTATTGTTCACAAATATTAAATTTGTTTAAATAGTTGAATTTTGAATGTTGTAACACACAGTATGGGTGACTTGCTCAATTTGGCCCATTTTGTGTGCATGCACATACATGTGTATGTGCAAGTGTGTACACACATGTGAGCTCCAGTAAAATTGCAACATTAATGTGAAAAAAATTCTTCATTCACATGATATTTTTTAATTTTCTCATTTTTAGTGGTTGCCTTGAGTTTATAATACTGTAATTAAGTATATGTATGAAAATATGAGTATATGTAAAAAATTCTCTTAACTTTAATCACTGAATTAGTAATAAAGAAGATATATACTAAGCTTTATATATTTGTGTATTTGTAAGACACATAAACATATACAACATTCTCTATATACCAATATATGTTTAATAATAATAACAATTATGGGAGCAAATAAAAACAGTTAATGGAAAAAAAAAAAACAGTTGTAATTCTACTACTCCAAAATTACCACCATTGAAATTTTGCCTTTGTGCTTTTATAAGGTATGCAACCTATTTCTCTGTCTGTCTGTCTCTCCAAATAATGAATTTAAATATAAGTCTGAACTTAAATGTAAGTGCTGATAAAACTGACAAACAATATTTCTGTCTGTGTATATCTGTACACTCCCCTGTTCACTTCAATCAAAATGGATAAATGTTCTAAGAGGATTTTTAAAAGCTAAAGAGAGCTATAATATTTAAATCTGCATATGATGTCTTATATCTGTGTATTGTTTAAAATTCACATATTTTACATATATTTATATTCACCCTCTAATTCCAAACATACTATTATGATACATTAGTGAAAAAATAAGAGTCTAGTCATAACAGAATTTTATTTACCTAATATATTTTGTATGATCCGAAATACTTATGCAAGGGGTCATTATTTTTAAGTTGCATTTTTAAAATATTGCTAATCTCATTCATCCTTTGTTCTTAATCATATTGATTTCAACCATATAAACTGGTATAACATTCATGCATAAAAATTATGAAAATAAAATTATGCCTGCAAGTAACCACTCTTTTAATGTAAGTTTTTCAGTAGTGCTAACATGCTAATACAATAGATTGTTAAGGTGGTAGCTATTTTCTCCTGTGGAGGAAGGTTCACAAACCTAATGAATATAAGCAGAAATTATCTCATTTGCATAAATATACACACATGAAAGATTTTCAAAAAGCCCAACTTTTCTAGAAGTTTTATATTTAAAAAATCTATTTCCTCAGCCAAATATCGCTACATCTAAAATATTTTATATCTCCTTATTTGATTTTCTTTCTTGAAATATAATTACAACCTTTCCTTATATAAATACTCTAACTCCTTATTTTATTATTTAAGAAAATTTAATAAATTCAATACCTTTGAAAATAGAAAATCCAATAAAACTTAACACATATTTAATAATTAAAAATTCACAAAATCAGGTTTGATTAGGTGATAATAAACATTTCTTTGATCAACTTGAATAATAGTAGATTTTTGATTCATTGAATTGTTTGAGTTAACAGTTATTAATATTATAAACACAGATCCAAGTGACTTTCATCATTTAAATCACCAATGTAAATAAAATTAACCTACCCAAATACCAAAACATTTTAACAGAGATGACAATCTCAAATGAAATAGTGTGTAGATTTATTTTCTAATCAGAATTATGTGTATTTGACATTGATTTATTTTTACTGTGCCAATGATATCATCAGTATAATTTGAATATAGACAAAAGGCTTATGATTATTGCAAAGGATTCAGTGAACTCCTACTTAACATTCAGTTATTACAAACAATCTTAAGCCCAGATAAAAGCTAATTATAAGACAGCATGTATATCCAGAACGAAGACAAATAATATCAATGGTTCATCTTCTCACAGTATGATTCTTTAAAACACTTACTATAAATATCTGAATAGTTTCTCCCCCCCAACTGGTAATGTGAAAATGTGCTTATAGAATAATTTCCTAGGTTATAAAATTGCAAAAGCAAACCATTCTACCTTTCTATATTATTCTGCTACACATTTTTTTTTTCAAAAATGAAAGCTCACTCTCTTCAAATATTGTTCTAACATTGAAGATTATGGATATTATGTGTACTGTACTATAATTCCAAAGATAATCATCTTAACTGAAGATGGGATACCAATTAAACAGTGTTTTTAAGAACTGTAGTTATATAAAATTATGTTTTGGGAAGCTCAAATTCTAATATTTTTATTAGGATTACTATACTAAAATTCTTATATTTAAAAGAACAACAAGATGCTTTGAAGGTGTTAACTGTAAGGAAAGATTTGAAATTTATTCATAAACCAGCTTTGCGATAAAAGGAAAGTCATTTCAATACTTATATCTTAAATAGTAAGAGAAAATTATGCCTGTCATGTTGGTCAGATTTCTGTCACTGAAACAAAATACCTGACAAAAACAACTTAAATGGGAAAAGGGCTGGGAATGTGGGTCAGTGGTCGAGTGCCCTGAGTTCAATCCCCTGTACCAAAGAAAAAAAAAAAAAAAAGGAGGAATGATTTATTTTGGGTCAAGGTTCTAGAGATTTCGGTTCAAGGTATGCTTTCCCCATTGCTTTTAGGCCTGTAGCAAGGCTGAATTGACAGAATGGCTTGGTGAAACAAAGCTTCTCTATTCATGGAGGCTGAGAAAGGTGGCAGGGGACAAAATAAAACCCTCAAAGACACATCCTGAGGACTCACTCCCTTCATCTGAGTCCCATACCCTATGGTTTCTATCATCTCAAATGGGCCATCCACTATGGATGCATCAGTAGATTAATCCATTGGTAAGGTCAGAGCCCTCATGATCCAATCAGTTCCTAGAACAGTCCCATCTCTGAGCATAGCTGCCTTGGTGAAAAAGCCTTCAACACACAAAATTTTGGGGGACATTCTATAATATATATAGTAAAAACTGTGCAAATAAAAGTGGTGATATGTAAAATTTAGCAAAATTAATGAACAAAGAAAGTAACATAATAAGATAAAGCCATAAATAACAATAGAGTCAAAGGTCAAGTTTCCAGAGAACTTTTAATTTTTGTTTTAATTTATTTATTTTGTTGTTAGTTGTTTTTCTACCTTTGTTTTTGACTGGACAAGTTAGTATCTTTAAACCTCAAAGAAATTACACCATTAGCAATAGGGAAGTACATGAAAGAAAAATTCTTTTCAAAAAAATCTTTGAAAATTTATAGTATAAAAATAAATTTTAGTTTAAATTTTATGAAATATAATTATGTGTGCCAAATTCACATTTAGGATTACAATCCTTAAAATGTATATACTTTACCTATTTATTTTAAATGTTTTATGTTTACAGTTAAATTTTTAAAGATATTTTTTATATTTCAAAATAATCACATTTGTGTCTTTCTAATATCTGATTACTTTAGAATTTATAGCTATTCTAAATAGTTATGGTTTAATATGTGATGTAACAATAAATATTTGAATATAAATCTGCAATATTTCACTGTGACAACTGATGTGAAAGTATTTACTTTCAACACTAAAGACTTTCTATTTCAATAATGAAAAGAGAGTTTTTTTTTCATAAAAAAGTCCAGTCTGAAATTTATATTCATTGGTTAAATATTGCTAAATAATTCATTGAAAAATAATATTATGTATAATAACCAACAAAATACTACAAAATAAACAAAAATTTCCAAACATAAACAGATGAACAAGAAGCATAAATAAAGATAGTTACTGATTACATATGTGTTTAAATATCAGTAAATTATAGCATATTTGAAGAGATCAATATGTCTATTAAAAGAGAAATTTCAGATACAGTTCTACCTCTCATAAGTTGTAGTCTGTAATTTTTATGGAGACATATTTAAAAACATGTGACACTGAAAATTTTGGAAGAAGTTAGAAAAAGTTGATAGACACTAATTATAAAAAATTAAAGTATAAGAAAATTATAATCCAAAATGAAAACATGTGTGAGGAACATATGCTGGTTTTATTTTTTAAACTGAAGGAGAAATAATTAAATACAGTTGTACATGTGTTACATATAGAATACAATAAAGTATGCAATGTTCTGTAAATGTTATTTTCATTTAATTTTAACATAAGTATATATCATTGCGTATACATTTAATGAGTTCTTTTTAAAGTTTATATTCTGCATAATATTTAAAAAAGATAAAACAAAAATTTGTCTTTCTGAAGTTGAGACATGTGCTTCAATCTAAAGCAGTTCTATCATTTGATAATTTTTCTTGTGTTTTTTTTCTCATCTTCTTTGCAGAAATCAAATATATAAGACATCGTTGTTTGAACATACAGTTTGGGTGCTGTTTTCCATCTTTTATACAAATAATCTTCTCTATGTCCGGAATTAACAAACTATGACCAGTGGGTCAATTCCACCTTCCAGGTATTGGTACAATTTTATTGGAGACAGCCTCCTAATCCTTTGGGTAATATTATCTGTATATTCATTTCTTCTAAAGTAGCAAGATGAAGTCCTTGCTGCAGACATAGTACAGCCTGCATAGGTTAAAATATATACTCTTGAGACCTTTAGAGAAAAAATGTTTATTATCAAAGACTTTATAAAATTGCCCTAATTTTGTTTGTTTTCTTGCTTCTTTCTCTTCTGTGATTTTTTTTTTTTTAATTTTAAGGTATTTTTTCTTTCAGAAGCATAGTTTTCTTGCTTGATGGAAGCAATTACTTCTGCCTCAAAAAATATAATATTGTTTTATTCTCCTGTTTAATTTTGCTTTCATGTTACCTCTGAATTATTTTGTTTACTTGCATTCAAACTATGATGTCAGAACTATTCTTCAGATGAAAACTTTACCCTCCTGCCAATATATTACTAAGAATGAATCATTAAATTTCTGACTGAAAGCTGGATTTATACAAAACTGCATATGGATATGTATTGGGGGATTTTAAACAAGCATACTTTAGCAAAACTACATGGTGAAAATTTTATTTTTTGTGGTGGGATGTATCCGATAATATGTTAATGTGTTTATGTTTCTAACAATGTTATTATTTTGGCTTTTATCTCAGATAATTTTTCCCTGCCTCAGCAGACTTCACCTACAATTTTCAGGTGGCCAGGATCTGAGGTGTTGGCTTGGAAAGCATCAATCACTCTTCAGATGGATCAGAAAGCTGAACTTCATGTTGTCCTTGGTTTTTATATCCACTGCCTCTTTCCACCCTTGACTCTTTTTGAAGTTGTCAAATGTAGTTCCCATTATAAACCAAGCAAATAATAAATAAAATAAATGTCATGAGATAACAAAGTATTCAAACAAAAATAAGGTATAAATCATTTTGTCATTATGTTTTTTTTTTTTTTTTCTTTTGCAGGGGGTATGTCATGGGGACAGGAGAGAATCATGTGAGGACCACTATATGAGTACTTATTTCCTACAATAAGTGTGTATTAACGCTGCCAACTTTGTCCCTAAGCTATAGATACTTTCCAAGACTAAAGACTCCCAAGAGGGTTCAGCTCTCTTCCTGGCTTGTTTGTAGTTTACCTGTGTTTTGTTTTTAATAGCATTTCCCTTTGAAACATGTATGCTACCATTTCCTCTCTATTATTTCCCCACACTCTGAGTTCATCTAAATGTGTTTAGTTGACTTGGGTACTATCGTTCCTTCTTCAGCTTCTATGGACAAACATCACTTTGCTATCATTTTAGTTTCCACTCTAGTAAAGACAGGTGGGAATAATGCACTGGTTAAAACAGTATTTATTTATTTTTTTCTTCTAAAAGAAAAAACAATCTACCATATTTTTGTATATTTATACCTGTATAAATAGAACAGGTTAAAATTAATTATGATATAGAAAAAGGATTTTTGGAAGATGGAAGCCTGATTAAATGTCTATTATTACAGTCTTCTAAACTTAAAGAAACACTACATCTACTCTGGAGCAAACAGTAACTATGGTCAGAAGATAATGAGGAAGACTTGGGCCTACTGGGGTCTTGAAGAAGAGAATCACAAATGATATTTTTCTCAGTTTGTGACTGACTACAAACCTATTAACAGAAAGAGAGTAAGGATTAGGGAGATCTATGGATTCCAGAAATGATATAACTTGTATGGAGGGCTGACAACTTGAAGCTTTTGCAGCCTTTGTAGGAGAGCAAAGCATTATGACTAATCTATTTTTTTTTTTTTTTTTTTTTTTTGGTACCGGGGATTGAACTCAGCGGCACTAGACCACTGGGCCACATCCCCAGCCCTTTTTTGTATTTTATTAGAGACAGGGTCTCACTGAGTTGCGAAGTGCCTCGCCATTGCTGAGGCTGGCTTTGAACTCGCGATCCTCCTGACTCAGCCTCCCAAAGTGCTGGGATTACAGGCGTGTGCCACCGCGCCCGGCTATGACTAATCTATTATTAAAAGAAGATAATATTTAAAATATGTGTGTGTGGGCATGCCTGTAATCCCAGAGACTCTGTAGGCTGAGGCAGGAGGATTACAAATTTGAGGTTAGACTCAGCGATTTACCATGGCCCTAAACAACATAGCAAAATCTCATCTCAAAAAAATAAAAAATAAAAAATAAAATAAAACCAACTAGAAGGGCTGAGGATGTAGCTCAGTAATGAAATACCCCTGGGTTCAATCCCCAGTACCAAATTCATATGTCTGTATGTGTGTCTACATACATGTTTATATGTCTATTGATATAACAAATTAATAAGAAGTCTTTAAGGCCCTCATAAAGTAAGTATATGTGATGAAAAATTCATAATTATTATGTAAAATGTTGAAATTTAGAATTTATGGGGTAATATACCCCATGTAAATCAACAGATGAAAAAGAAAAGTGCAACCCAAAATCACAATTCTGGTGAAGGGATATTTAAACATGCAAGGATTGTAGACATTCACTTTCTATTACCTTATACTTTGTAGGGTATCTAACGTGTTCTTGTTTTAATTAATGTTTTTCCACACCATTAGTTTTGTTTGTTTGTTTGTTTGTTTGTTTTTGTTTTGTGTTTTGGTACCAAGGATTGAACCCAGAGGGGCTCAACTACTGAGCCACATTCCCAGCCTTTTTTTTAAATTAATTTATTTGTTCTAATTAGTTATACATGACAGCAGAATGTATTTCAATTCATAGTACACAAATGGAGCACAATTTTTTATTTCTCTGGTTGGACACAATATAGGGTCACACCATTTATGTCACTATACATGTACCTAAGGTAATGATATCCATCTCATTCCACCATCTTTTCTACCCCTATGCCTCCTCCCCTACCCTTTGCCCTATCTAAAATTCCTCCATTCCTCCTGTGCTCCTTCTGCCTAGTTATGGATCAGGATCTACTTATCAGATAAAACATTAGGCCTTTGGTTGTTTGGGAATGGCTTACTTCACTCAGCATCATATTCTCCAGCTCCATCCATTTACCAGCAAATGCCATGATTTTATTCTCTTTTGATGCTGAGTAATATTTCATTGTGTATATATACCACATTTTATTTATCCATTTATCTATTGAAGGGCATCTAGGTTGGTTCCACAATTTAGCTGGCTTTTTTTTTTTTTTTTTTTTTTTTTTTTTTGTATTTTATTTAGAGACAGGGTCTCACTGAGTTGCTTAGGGCCTTGGTAAGTTGCTGAGGCTGGCTTTGAACTCCTGATCCTCCTCCTCACCTCCAGAGCTGTAGGCATTATAGGCATGTGCCACCATACCAAGCTCACACCATAAGTTTTTAATCCCTTCTTTATAAGCCTGGCCTGGAGAGACTCTTTCTCCTGTTCTAATCTTCATTGGGGTTTTTGTTAGGATTCTGAGGCTAATGGTCAGTAGTACTACCATGTCCATTATGCAGAAATTAGGGTTTTTCTGGTTCTTCTGGCACAATCCTGTATGGTTTTCCTATTGGTATCATAATAAATTAGAACAAACATAGTAACTGAAAACAACAAACATTTGTTATTTAATTTCTGATTTTCAAAATTCATGATTCATTCTACTGGAGCATCATGATTTCATTAGGGCTAGTTATTTCTGGACCCTCCAGGGAAAAAAATCCAGTTTTCATTCATCTAGAGGCCACCTGTATTACCTGCTGTGGCTCCTTCTATTTTCAAAACTAGCAGCAGAGCGCTGTATACTTCCTTTACCGAATTGGCTTCCATCATCAAATTGCCATCTTGGCCATTGATCTTCCTCCCTCTCTCTTATGAGGAACATTGTGATTATATTGGGCTCAAGTGTCATTCAAAATAATTTCCCCATCTCAATATCTTTACATTTTTCATGTGTGCCAGTCTCTTCTGGTAGTAAAATAACATATTCACAAGTTCTGGGAATTAAAACGATGACATCTCTGAAAGTGGGGGAAGTATTATTTTTCAACCCCAAACAAACCTAAACTTTAGGCCAGTTCCATGAACTTGAACTTCATGGTATAAGGCAAAAACTTTGTCTCCCCTTGAACACAGAAAAAAAGTCTTCAGTCAGAAGGCAGCTATCTCAAGCCAGGAAGAGAATCCATATTTGGTAGCACAAGTAGAGTAATATAATGTTTAAATGTGAAAAATCTAAATAATTATTATTATAAAAACTATCATAACATATTTATGAATACTCTAACATTTCTCCATGAATAAGACTTGTTTTACATTTTTTAAAAAAATCAGAAACTTTTAATATTTCTAAGCAGTGAACATTTACATGCAATTACAACTTTTTAAGAGCAAAGCCTACATTTATCAACTTAGATTTCTGTATCATACAGTGTTCTAAGATTGTTCTACTAAACATGTTAACACATATTGTTGGGGACTTAAGAACACATCAGCCGAAAGAATAGAGAACTCTTAACTCTTTGTTTGCTTCCCACTCCCTGTTACGGACCTGGCCTAAGCAGGAGGCGTTCCTCTGGTGTGTCATGGGAACCGAAACTACCCTAAGGATAGGGTAGGGGGCTCTGCCAATACGATTTGCCCATGCTCCTTATGTGTCCCTGTATTCTTTCTGTTGATTGCCTATGTTTTCTATAAAAGCTGTCCAACTTCTTCAATAAACTTGAGTTCGTGCCTTGACCTTGCTCCCTGACCCGCCTGTTTGTCCTCTGAAAGGAGGACTGGGTGTAGGCGGTCAGTCCACTTTTACCTTTCCCAATCTTGCCTCTTGCTGTGGCGTGCTCTCCCGGCCTTCCCTGCTGGACAGAGAAGGTTTTCCCCAGGCTCCAGGAGAGTTAAAAACCGCAGCAATATAAAAGTTCCCAGCACATATGAGGAAACTTATACTTTAAAAAACATAGAAACACCAACTGAAAAACAAAAATATTAAAAAATGTGTTGTTTTCATTTTCTCTTAGTAGAATAGGATATCTCAAATGTATTAGAATAAATCTTATGAAATTGACTGCTTTTAAGTCAAAAATTAAATTGACTGCTTTTTAAGTCAAATTAAAAAATAAAAATCATTTTAGGCACAAATTTATATTATTTTAGTTGCAGCTTTGAATTAGTTCAATTTTTTGTAAATGAGAGTTTGAATTGTAAATATGAAAAATCATAATATATTGATACCATTCTACTATTTTTCTGAATGTTGATATTAGTTTCTTTAATTTGTTTTTTAAATCATTCAAGATTTTTATGTCTTATATATTGCTGGAAAGCTTAGGTATACAATCAGAGACCTAGAGCAATGTCAACTAACAAAGAAAAGTAGCATGGGTTTTGAACATGTGAGTGGATTATTGACAGAGTACCCTGTCTTTCACTAGCAGAGCTTTTGTTCTTTTAGAATGTTTATCTTATTATTTCACTGATCTTTATTTTTATGCGCTAAGTTCCTATAATTTTTCTGCACTTAATCTGCCTTTTTGTGTCCATTAAAGGACTAATCAAGAAAGTTGTATTAAATATTTATAGTTCTATTTGAGAAACTCCAACTTACAGTATTAGCTGTCCAGTGTGAGCATGATGGAGTATGATTTTGTTCCTTTCTTTGTTTCTCTCTTTATCACTATCCTCTTTCTTTCCTTGGAGCTTGAACTATAAAGCCCATTTGTTATGTCTCTCCTAAGGCAACAACTTTCAGTTTCAAGCTGATGTTATCTGTGCAACTGCCTTTTTTTTTTTCTCCATAATATACTGAATTAGTTTCAAATTGTCTGAAAAGCTCTTGTTGTCTGTTCTTATAATTGAACTTCCAAGAGCCCCTCACAAATTTTTTATTCTTTCTAGTGGGAACAAACCCCTGGGATTTGTTCTTCTTGAGCCTTTAAATTTATTTTGTAGAGGCTTTTCCCTACAGTGATTTAAATCTTGAATGACCCAGATTTATAGAAGAGTTAACATTATTGTCACTTTCCTTATGTGATTTGTTTCTTACTGTACTGAGAATCCAATAATTGAAATTTTATTATTCTTATTTATGAGTATATACAGTCAATAATGAAATCAGACATAAAATTATTTTTTTGATTTTTCTTTGTTTTGTTTATTCCTGGTTCAGAATATTAACCCTTAATATTAACAAAATACTTCAAAATTCCTATGTTTTATAGCATACTTATCTGTTAAAATTATATTTCAACTCTTTTAACTTAATGATTAACAATAATTTTCATATTTTATAATCAAGTAGTAATTGAAATTTACAAAATTGTATACATTTGTTGGTATCTTTTTATTAAATTTGCTAAGATTTTTTTTTCTTAGATTATATTCAAATAAAAATATAGAGAAATTTGGTTTGTTTTGTAAGGCATTATGTTTAAGGTGAGTTTTTAGAAATACCTAACTCATATTTTGAACATGAGGGGGTACATAGTTTGAGACTTCTGTTGCCTTGGTGTTGGTGAATCTTTGTGTGCCAATGAACGTTTCACCATCAGGAGATCATTTGCAACTGTGAAATGATGAACAATGAGAAATAATGGAATATTAAATAAGATTCATTCTCCTATCCATGGAGAAAAGACATTTAATCCTGGGGATTGTATCATGCTGAGATTCTATAACAATGTCCAGTGGCACAAGACAAAAAAATTAAACAAAGTCATGTACCTGCTACCATTATTGAAGATGTTCAGTCTTTACAGCTCTTGAACTCTGCGACAACAGAACACTGCAATGATTTTTGACAGATTATTTTAATATGAGTATTTTATTAAAAAACTTTGAGGCATTTTTAGGTTAAGAGAATTTTTTTTTTTTTTAAGTAAAAACAACAGATTCCAAAGACTGAAAAGTTGTTGTTGTTTTTTGTTTGTTTGGTTGGTTGGTTTGGTTTTGGGTTTTTTTTGCATTCACATTATGGTGAAAGATGTTGCTAGAGACGGAACAAGCAGGGCCTGAGGCAGGTATTTGTGTAGGGAAGTAACAAATCATTGATCTTCTCAGCTGCAACTTTGACCTGATTTAGCACAATCCACTTTCAACTTCTGCCTACCAATCTGAAAGAGAAAAGAGGAAGACAAATAGAAGTTTAAAGTGGAAAAAAGTTCTCTCCAAAACAGTGCCTCCAAAACTGAATTCAATGTACAAACACAGATTTCTTCCTGTCTGAGAAAAAGCCTTTTCAAAAATATATGTCAAAATGAGAGGATGTCTCTTAGTCTGTCATTAATTAATGACTTAAGGAGAAACACTTGAAGGCAATTCTTAATATTTCCATGTATTATATTAGTAGTTTGTCCTTGCCAGCAAATCATGTGAAGTAAACAACTTAAAGAAAGAAAAATTTATTTTGGCTCATAGTTTCAGAGGTTTCTGTCCAGGTTTCAGCAGGCTCCAAGGTGCAAACATCATGGCGGAAATGTGTGGCAGAGGAAAGCTGCTCAGATCATGGCAACCAGGAAGGAACAGAGATTTTCTTGAGTCATAGGGTCATAGCATCTAGAGTCTATATATACTAAAATTTCTTTAATATGCCATTGGTTATCATGATAGCTATATATTCTATAATATGTACTTATGTTGTTCCTATTTATAGACTCTAAACATACCCATTATCCTCTCAGATGGAGAATTCCTGATTGTGAGCCCTAATCCTACCCCTCTCTAATACTGCATTCTGAATCTAAAATACTGACCCTAAATTATCCTTGTGAAGTATGTATTACTAACTCTATTTACTAACCAGTAATTATTAAGACTACATTATAATAAATATTAAAACTGGAATTAGATTCAAATAAGCTTCCTACAAAACATGTTTTGAACTTTAATTATTACATTAATTTGCTTTCATAGGATTTTTCTTGTTCTGCTGCCAAATTACCACATAATGAAAAAAGAAAAAGCTTTGCTTTTCCCCATCACTTATGTTTATGAATTCTGTGTATTAATGAAGTGTTTGAAGTCTGTGGAAAAATATGGCACAGCAATGCATTGGGTTGCATATCATTGAGCCAATCAATCATACTTGTAAGTTAGACAACATTTTCTGGGATGTATTTATGTTATCTTTGTTAAAAAAGATTTAAAACTGTATAAATAACATTTAGATAAAACATAGAATAAACCTTACTTTATAACCACACCATTTAGACATGTGTGGAAATATATTTTTATATATGTTTATTATTTATGAATTTATACTGTTCATATACCAGTATATTTTTTTTTACTTTTAAAAAACTTTTTTTTCAAATTTGAAATAATTATAAACTCACAAGTTCTCACAAAATGAACACAAAAAGGTCCCAAATATTTATCACACACAAACAGCTTTTCTCAACACTTTACATGACCTATGACATTATTAAAAGCAGGAGATTGACCTTGGCACAACAAATTTAATTTAACCAATATAACTAACTAGCTTGTAGGCTTTCCTCTGACATCAAAATTATACACGCACTTCTGTGTGTATGTTTGTGGTGGGTAACACGGCTACACAATTCTATGAAATTTTATTACATCTATAGTTTTTTCTTTTTATTTTGATCAGTGTATTTATTTATGCAGAATAATGAGTTTCATTATGGACTATTCATACATGCATATGACATACTCTGAACATATCCACCCTGTAATTACCTTCCCTAACACTCCCCTCCTGTTTCTGAAACTCTTCCTCTTCTGTAAGAGTTCATCCACTGTTTTATCATGTCTTCTCTCTCCTGTGTACAACAGAAGAGGAAAAACATGGAATAATTATCTATGTGTGTCTGCCTTATATGACTTATCATTATGACCTCCAATTCTATCCATTTTCCTGAAAATTACTTCTTTATGGTTAGTTAAAACTCCATTGTGCATGCATGACACATTTTCTTTAACCATTTATTTGTTTAGGGACACCTATGCTTTTTCCATAACTTGGTAATTGTAAATTGCATTGCTATAAAAAATGAGAATTCGTGTACCTCTAAAACATAGTATCTTTTATACTTTTGGATTAATACCAAGAATAGCAATGGCAAGACCATATATTAGTATCATTTTTAGTTGTTTGAGAAAACTCCATACTGATTTTCATAGTAACTGTACTAATTTATAATTCCACAATTATTGTCTAACAGTTCCTTTTTCTGCTTCCTCAGTAGAATTTTGTTGTTGTTATTGTTTTGTTTTGTGGTATTTTTTGTTTGTTTGTTTTTTTGGTATTGGAAATTTAATTGAGCAGCACTTAACTACTGAACTACATCCCTTCCTTTTATATTTTATGACAGGATCTTGCTAAATTCTTTAGAGCCTTTCTAAGTTATTGAGGCTTCCCTTGAACTGGTGAGCCTCCTGTCTCAATCTCCCAAGTTGATGGGATTCCAGGCATATGCCATCTCACCAGACTTTTGTTTTTGTGTTCTATTTTTTTGTTTGTTTGTTTTTTTTTGTTCGTTTGTTTGTTCTTTTTGGATATACGTGTTGGCAAAGATGTGGGGGAAAAGATACACTCACACATTGTTGGTGGGACTGCGAATTGGTGCAACCACTATGGAAAACAGTATGGAGATTCCTTAGAACACTTGAAATGGAACCACCATTCGACCCAGTTATCCCACTACTGGGTATATACCCAAAGGACTTAAAATCAGCACACTACAATGACACAGCCACATCAATGCTTTTAACAGTTCAATTCATGATAGCCAGCTGTGGAACAAACTATATGCCCTTCAACAGATGAATGGAGAAAGAAAATGTGGTGTATATATATGTGTGTGTGTGTGTGTGTGTGTGTGTGTATGGAACATTACTCACCAGAAAGAAGAACAGAACTGTTTTATGTGTTCTTGATGTTAGCCATTTTGACTGAAGTGAGATGGATTCTCACATAGTTTTTTATTTTATTTTCCTGATAGCTAAATATGTTGAAGATATTTTTATGTAGGTATTGGCCATTCATATTTTTTTTTTATTTTTGAGAAGTGTGTGTTAATGTTCATTTCCCCATTTATAATTGGATTGTTTTTTGCTGTTAAGTGTTTTTGAGTTCTTCCTGTATTCTAAGTATCAGTCCCCTGTGAGATGAGTAGGTGGCACAAATATTCTCCTACTCTGTAGCCTATCTTGTCACAGTGCTAATTGTTTGCTTTGCTGTGCAGAATCTTTTTAATTGGATGAAGTCCAATTTACCAATTGTTACTATTATTTCCTGAACCACTGGAATCTGTTGCCAACACCTCTGTCTTGAAATGTTTCCCCTAACTTTTCTTCCAGCATTTTCAAAATTTGGGATCTAACATTTAGTTATTTACTCACTTTGAGATTGGCATTGGGGATTGAACACAGGGGCACTTTATGACTGAGCTACATCCCCTCCTTTTTTATTTTATGACAGGAGGATTTGGTTTTTTTGCAAGAAGATGGGTAGTAATATAGTTTCAATGATTTACATATGGACATATTGATATCCAATTTTTCCAGCACCATTTATTAAAGAGTTTGTCTTATCTCCAATGTTTATACTTGGCACTGTTGTCAAGATTGAGACAGCTTTATAAGTGTGCACTGGTCTCTATGACCTCTACTCTATTCCATTGGCTTACATGTCTGTTTTGTGCCCGTGCCATTCTGTTTTTTATTTCTGTGGATCCATTGTATATTTTAAAATAAGGTATTCTGATGCCTTCAGCATTGCTCCTTTTGCTCAAGAATATTTTGCTATTCTCAGTCATTCTTACTTTTATATGAATCTTAGGATGTTTTTAATGATATGTGCATAATATGGAATTTTTATGAGAACTGCATGGAATCTGCAGATTGTTTTTGGCAATATGGCCTTCTTAAAAATATTATTGCAGGCAATTCATAAAAATGAAAGATCATTGCATGTTTGAAT
Organism: Tamias sibiricus; assembly: GCA_025594165.1. Taxonomy (NCBI): domain Eukaryota; kingdom Metazoa; phylum Chordata; class Mammalia; order Rodentia; family Sciuridae; genus Tamias; species Tamias sibiricus. Next base: position 149,056,337 of record CM046662.1, read on the forward strand.
GTCATCTTCAAGTTCACTATTTAGTGTTCTGAAATTTCTCTAGTGGAGGTCATTCACAATTTTTATTAGGTTTATTCCTTTGGATTTTATATTTTATAGGTATGCTGAATGGAGCTGTTTTCCTGAGTTCTTTCTTGGCAGGTTCTTTATTGGGGTATATTTAAGCTATTGGTTTTTGTATGTTGACTTTGTATCCTACTACTTGGCTGAATTTGTTTATAAGATCTAAAAGTATCCTGGTGAAATTTTCTGGTCTTCAAATATAACATTATGTTATCTGACTGGAGTAAAATGAAATTTTAGAGTAGTTTTGATTTGCATTTCTCTAATTGCCAGAGATGTTGAACATTTTTTCATGTATTTGTCCATTGATTATATATATCCTTCTAAGTATCTGTTCAGTTCCTTAGCCCATTTTTCAAAAATATTTATTTATTTATTTAGTTGTACACAGTGCAATGTATTTATGTTTACGTGGTGCTGAGGATCAAACCCGGGCCGCGCACGTGCGAGGCGAGTGCTCTGCCGCTGAGCCACAACCCCAGCCCCCTTGGCCCATTTATTGATTGGGTTTTTTGTTTTTGTCATGTTAAGGTTTTTAAGTTCTTTATATATTCTAGAGATCAGTGCTCTATCTGATGTGCATGTAGTAAAGATTAATTCCCAATTAGTAGGTTCTCTATTCACCTCACTGTTTCTTTTGCTGAGAAGAAGCTTTTTAGTTTGAATTCATCCCATTCATTAATTCTAGATTTTAATTCTTGTGCAATAGGAGTCTTATTAAGGAAGTAGAAGCCTAATCCGATATGATGGAGGTTTGGGCTTACTTTTTCTTCTAATAGTGCATGGTCTCTGGTTTAATTCCTAGTCCTTGATCCACTTTGAGTTGAGTTTTGTGCTTGGTGAAAGATAGAGGTTCAGTTTTATTTTGCATATGCATTTCCAGTTATCCCAGCACCATTTGTTGAAGAGGCTATCTTTTCTCCAATGTATGTTTTTAGCACCTTTATCTAATGTAAGATACCTGTAGTTATGGGCGTTAGTCTCTGTGTCCTCTATTCTGTACCATTGGTCACATGTCTATTTTGGTGCCAGTATCATGCTGTTTTTGTTACTATTGTTCTGTAGTATAGTTTAAGGTCTGGTATTTTCCAAAGTTTGAGTCAGGTTGGCTTGTATGTGAATCAATGTGTATTTCCCCTTAGTTGGGCTTAGTGTGTAACTTAGTGCAGAACATCAGCCAAACAAATGAGAAATTTCATACTCAATTCCCAGCATCTTGCTGAGTAACGTTACTCCAGCCACTTTAATTCCAAGCCACACAGAACCTGGAAGTTTTTGCTTTCTCCTGCTCCACCATCTTGACTCTTTGTGAGGCAACCTCTTTTCCACCCCCCAAATTTTGGTAACATGACCATACATCTCTTTCCTTCATATGAATAAAGCATGCATTAATCTTAAGGAGTAATTTGGAAAATATAAATGGAAGTAATGGAAAACAATATTAATAAATAACATATTAATAAATAGTTTTTAAGAAAAATAATATGTATCTTCCAATTGGTACATTATTTTCATGTAAACTTCCTTAATTTTGCAGAGTATAGATGACTTTTAACTAAAATATGTATATTTATAATATTTTTAAATGAAATTTTTATCATGGGACCTATTATCTTACTTCTCTGAATATCTTACTATTTGTGGTAATCATACTGGTTTGCTCTTGATGTCAAGTCTGAGTTTTTCTATTATTTATAAGATATTAGAAAAAATTGAAAACTGATTATAATAATATTTAGTCTTTGATAAAATGTTTCAAACCACTAAAATTTTATTTATTTATTTATTTATTTTAATTTTAACTGAAATAAACACATAGTATTGTATGCATTAATGGGGTACCATGAAATGTTTTAATACATGCATACTTTGCATTGTGTATACCAAGTTTAACACATCTGTTTCTTCAAATATTTATGACTTCTTATGGTGAAAATTTTCAAAACACTTTCCTCAAGCACTTTTACTTGTACAGTAAATTGTTGTTATCCATAGTCACCCTACTGTGCAACAGCACACCAGAACCTCTTATTCCTATGTAACAATATTATTATCCCCTGATAAACCTCTCCCCGTTCTTACCTTCCCACTACATTCCCCAAACTCTGGTAGCAACCATTTGACTCTCAACTTTATGAGATCAAATATTTTATATTCCACATCTGAGTGAGAGTATGCAGTACATGTCTTTCTGTGCCTGTTTTATGTAACTTAACAAAATGATCTCTATTTGCACTCATGCTGTTGCAGATAACAGGGTTCAACCATTTTGTGGCTGAATAGTAATCCAATTGTATGTGTATCACACTTTCTTTATCATTCATAAGATTTATAAAAGGATAGTTTTATATAAACTCAACCCACCAGTTGACTCAGTATATAGTTTTTGACTGTAACTTAGAACTAAAAAAAAAACTTTAGAACTAAAGCTAATATTAGTGTTATTAAGAACTGATACCATGATTATTTACAATTCTCATATCTGGGTCAAATTATGACAGTTTGTATTCTGGTTAAATAAAGAACTTGTTTCCTGCCATACTACAGGGAAGTAACTCTTTGTCTGCAATCAAGATGTAGAGGGGATTTATGATTCAGTGACCAAGGCTCAGGTGAAGCTTATGGGCTTCACTCAGGAACACATCTTCAGTTCTTTCTTGTATTTTGCATGGCAAATTAAAACTTCTGGATGACGCCACTGCCACCGGGACTGGGAATAGCAGGTCCCAACTGCAGAGAGGGCCCTACCAGAGGAAGGACCCTATCCATCCACTGCAACCAGGCCAGCTGCCACCGAAACAAGTGGTAGACACCCGCTGGAAGAAGTGGCCCAGCCAACAGCCCAACTGGCCCACGCCATCACCAGGACCATCACCATCACAATCACCAAAAACTTCAGGCTCCACCCTGTGGAAGGGCCCTGCTGCCCATGTGACAAACCCCCACCAAAACAACTAGATTGGGAGAAGACCTAGGAGGAGGAGAGTGGGGAGAAGAAAGCCAGACTGCCTGCTCCACCACGCTGAGGCCAGGAAGAGATCTGGGGAGAGAGGCCTGCTCCACGCTCACAAATTGGAGAGGCAACCAGTGTCTGTCCAGAAAGACACAGCACACTGGGATTCCATAGCTACTCAACCCAAAACCAATATAATTATAGACCTGAGGCTACCACTGACACAAAACTGAGTTAGCAAGGCTACTACTAAGGAACAACAAAAAGGTCTGGGTAAGACATCACTAAGGTCCCTGGGGACCAGGATGCACCAAAAGGTGCAACCGGTTATGCTGTTGTGAACTAACAGTGAATCTTACACGGGGTTGCCTGTCTCTTGCTTCTTCTACTAACAGCCAAATTCTAATGATTATACTCTCACTAGTCAAATAAACTAATACCTCTATTTTCTCATATCTTACTTCATAAACTTTTAAGCCAACCTCTAAGTCCCCCCTTCTACCATTAGATACTGTAAACCACCACGCAAACATAGAGACTATATGGTATAAGATAACTGATCTCATTGTTTCTTTTTTATAGTGAAAAACTGTAAATATAAAAATAGAAACTAACTGATATATGGACACACATTGGGTACATTGAAAACTTTAATATTGATATTTCCCTAAAAAAATGATGTTTTGGGGAACCTGGAGGGACCTTATTAGACAAAAGGGGGGAAGATGTAATACCTCAGGCTTATCTTGCAAGAGAGGAAAATACATAGACATCATGAAGAAACAAGGGAGGAAAATGCCCCAAACCAAGATACTACAACAATAGAAACCATAGAAAGCACAGTAGGTGAAATTTCAGAGAAGGGGTTCCGGATATACATAATTAAAATGATAAGGGATTTAAAAAAATGACCTAAGTGAACAGATAAAGGCAAAAATTGATCTCTCCAAACAGGCAACCATCAATCCCACCAACAAAGAGATAAGAGAACAAATACAGGTAGCAAAAGATTACTTCAAGAAAGAGATAGAGAGTTTGAGAAAAATTCAAACAGAAATCCTTGAAATAAAAAAAAAAAAACAGTAAGCCACTTAAAAAATTCAATAGAAAGCATCACCAACAGATTGGACCACTTGAAAGATAGGACCTCAGACAATGAAGACAAACTATGTAATCTTGAAAATCAAGTTGACCTCACAGTGAAGATGGTAAGAAAGCATGAACAGAATATCCAAGAACTAGGGATACCATCAAAAGACCAAATATAAGATTCATCGGAATAGAGAAAGGTGCAGAGATTCAAACCAAAGGAATGCACAATCTCTTTAATGAAATAATATCAGAAAATATCCCAAGCAGGAATAATGAATTTGAAAATCAAATACAAGAGGCCTGTAGGATGCCAAATGTACAAAATTACAACAGGTTCACACCAAGGCACATTATAATGAAAATGCCTAGCATACAAAATAAAGATAGAATTTTAAAGGCTGAAAGAGAGAAAAGTCAGATTACCTATAAGGGTAAACCAATTCACTTCTCAGCAGATTTTTCAATCCACACCCTCAAATCCAGGAAAGCATGGAACAACATATACCAGGCTCTAAAGGATAATGGATGCCAACCAAGAATTTTATATCCAGCAAAATTAAGCTTTAGATTTGAGGATGAATTAAAACCTTCTATGATAAACAAAAGCTAAAAGAATTTACAACAAGAAAGCCTGCTGTACAGAACATTCTTGGTAAAATATTCCATGAGAAGGAAATGAAACATAGTAATGAAGATCTGCAAAGGGAAGAACTACAATAAAGGGAAAAACCAACCAAAGGAAAAACCAAGTCAAACTAAATACCAAAAATTAAAAAAAAAAATAAAAATGGTGATACAAATTATGTCTCAATAATAACCCTGAATGTTAATGGCCTAAACAAACAAATTAAAAGACATAGGCTAATAGATTAGATTAAAAAGCATACCCAACAATATGTTGCTTTCAAGAGACACATCTCATAGGAAAAGATGCCCATAGAACTGAAGGTGAAAGGATGGGATAAAATATATCACTCACATGGTCTATATAAGCAAGCAGGGGTTTCCATCCTCATATCAAATAAAGTAGACTTCAAGCCAAAGTTAGTCAAAAGAGATAAAGATGGACATTTCATACTGCTTAAGGGAATCATAGATCAACAAGATATAACTGTTATATATGTCCCAAATAATGGAGCATCTACAGTCATCAAACTCTTCTCAAGTTCAAGAATCAAACAGACCACAACACAATAATTCTAGGTGATTTTAGCATACCTCTTTCATCACTGAATAGATCTTAGAAACAAAAGTTAAACAAAGAAATTATAGAACTCAATAATACAATTAATAACTTAGATTTAACTGACATATATAGAGTATATATCATCCATCAATGAGCCAGTACACTTTCTTCTCAGCAGCACATGGATCCTTCTCAAAAATAGATGATATATTATGCCATAAAGCAACTCTAAGCAAATATTAAAAAGTAGGGATAAAACCCTGCATTCTATAAATCATAATGGAATAAAATTAGAAATCAATGATAAAAAAAGATGGAAAAGCTACTCTAACACCTGGAGACTAAATAATATGCTATTGAATAATCAATGGGTTGCAGAAGACATCAAGAAGGAGATTAAGAAATTCTTAGAGGTAAATGAGAACAACGATACAACATACCGAAATCTCTGGGATACTCTGAAGGCAGTACTAAGAGGAAAGTTCATTGCGTGGAGTTCGTTCCTTTAACATAGAAAAAGTCAACAAAGAAATGAATTAATATTACATCTCAAAGCCCTAGAAAAAGGAGAACAAATCAACCCAAAAGAAGTAGAAGACAGGAAATAATTAAAATCAGAGCTGAAATTAATGAAATTGAAACTAAAAAAAAAAAAAAAAATTGAAAAAAATTGACAGAACAAAGAGATGGTTCTTTGAAAAAATAAATAAATAATTGAGAAAACTTTAGCTATGCTAACAAAGAAAAGAAGAGAGAAAACACAAATTACCAATATCTATGATGAAAAAGGAAATATCACGACAGACACTACAGAAATACAGAAGATAACTAGAAATTATTTTAAAAATTTATACTCCAATAAAATAGAAAATAATGAAGGCATCAACAAATTTCTAGAGACATATGATATGCCCAAACTAAATCAAGATGATATACACAATTTAAATAGGTCAATTTCAAGCAAAGAAATGGAGGATACCATAAAAACTTACCAACCAAGAGAAGCGCAGGACTAGATGGATACACAGCTGAGCTCTACAAGACCTTTAAAGAAGAACTAACACCAATACTTCTCAAACTCTTTCATGAAATAGAAAAAGAGGGAACACTCCCAGACTCATTCTATGAGGCCAATATCACCCTGATTCCAAAATCAGACAGAGACAAATCAAAGAAAGAAAAATTCAGACCAATCTCTCTACTGAATATAGATGCTAAAATTGTGGCAAATCGAATACAAAAACACATCAAGAAGATAGTGCATCACGATCAAGTGAACTTCATTCCAGGGATGCAAGTTTAGTTCAATATAAGGAAATCAATAAATGTAATTCATCACATCAACAGGCTCAAAGGTAAAAATCATATGATTATCTCAATAGATGCAGAGAAAGTATTTGACAAAATACAACATCCCTTCATGTTCAAAATGCTAGAAAAAATAGGGATAACAGGAACATACCTCAACATTGTAAAGGCCATCTATGCTAAGCCTCAGGCCAACATCATCCTAAATGGAGAAAAGTAGAAAGCATTCCCTCTAAAAACTGGAATAAGACAGGATGCCCTCTTTCACCACTCCTATTTAACATAGTTCTTGAAACCCTAGCCAGAGCAATTAGACAGATGAAATAAATTTAAAAGATATGGATAGGAAAAGAAGAACTCAAATTATCACTATTTGCAGACAATATGATTCTATGCATAGAAGATCCAAAAAATTCCACCAGAAATCTTCTAGATTTAATAAATGAATTCAGCAATGTAGCTGGATATAAAATCAATACCCATAGATCAAAGGCATTTCTGTATATTAGTGACAAATCCTCAGAAAGAGAAACTAGGAAATCCACCCCATTTACTATAGCCTCAAAATATATATATATATATATATATATATTTGGGAATCAAATCAACAAAATAAGTGAAAGACCTCTACAATGAAAACTACAGCATGCTAAAGAAAAAAAAAATTAATGAAGATCTTAGAAGATGGAAATATCTACCTTGTTCATAGATAGGTAGAACTAATATTGTCAAAATGACCATTCTCCCAAAAGCACTATACAGATTCAATGCAATAATAATCAAAATCTCAATATCATTCCTCATAGAAATAGAAAAAGCAATCATGAAACTCATCTGGAAAAATAAGAGACCCAGAATAGACAACGTGATTCTTAGCAAGAAGAATGAAGCTGGTGGCATTACTATTCTAGACCTTAAATTGTACTACAAAGCATTAGTAACAAAACAGCATGGTATTGGCATCAAAATAGACAATTTGACCAATGGTACAGAATAGAAGACTCAGAGACGAACCCACACACATTCAGTTACATTAGACAAAGGTGCCAAAAACGTTCACTGGAGAAAAGATAGCCTCTTCACAAATGGTGTTGGGAAAACTGGAAATCCTCATGTAATAAAATGAAATTAAATCTCTTTCTCTCTCCATGCACAAAACTTAAATCAAAGTGGATCAAGGACCTAGGAATTAAACCGGAGACCTTGCACCTAATAGAAGAAAAAGTAGGCCCAAATCTCTATCATGTTGGTTTAGGATCCAACTTCCTCAATAAGACCCCTATAGCACAAGAACTAAAGCCAAGAATCAACAAATGGGATGGATTCAAACTAAAAAGCTTCTTCCCAGCAAAAAAAACCCAATAAGTGAGGTGAATAGAGGACCTACAGAATGGGAGCAAATCTTTACTCCAAGCACAAGCACATCAGATAGAACACTAACTGCAAGGATTTATAAAGCTCTTAAAAGCCTTAACACCAAAAAAAAAAAAAAAAAAAAAAAAAAAAAAAAATTCAATAAATGGGCCAAGGAACTAAACATACACTTCTCAGAAGATAACATACAAACAATCAACAAATATATGAAAAAATGTTCAACATCTCTCGCAATTAGAGAAATGCAAATCAAAACAACTCTAAGATTTCATCTTATCCCAGTCAGAATGGCAGCTATCAAAAAACCAAACAAGGATAAATGCTGGTGAGGATGTGGGGAAAAAGGCACACTCTTACATTGCTGGTGGAGCTGCAAATTGGTGAAGCCAATCTGGAAAGTAGTATGGAGATTCCTAGGAAAACTTGGAATGGATCCACACTTTGACCCAGC